>CM040429.1:57705416-59128303 GCA_022702705.1 Papilionanthe hookeriana x Papilionanthe teres
TTCTAGATATCAAACTTTTCACACAACTCGAAATTTTCTTCAGGATAAGGGAGTAAACCAACAAGGTATTCGATTCCTTCCTACAATGGATAGGTGTAAGACCTCCTTGTCTGTTGTTGCATCTGATTTAACAAGTTACTTTAGGATAAGGGAGTAAACCAACAAGGTACTCGATTCCTTCCTGCACTGGATAGGTGTAAGACCTCCAAGTTCTGTTGAGGCATCTGATTCCTACAATTTTCTCCAGGATAAGGGAGTAAACCAATAAGGTACATGATTCCTTCCTGCACTAGATAGGTGTAAGACCCCCTAGGTTCTGTTGAGGCATCTGATTCCTACGACTTTCTTCAGGATAAGGGAGTAAACCAATAAGGTACATGATTCCCTCCTGGATTGGATAACTGTAAGACCTTTAGGTTCTGTTGAGGCATCTGAGTCTTACAATTTTCTCTATGATAAGGGAGTAAACCCGATTCCTTCTGCACTGGATAGGTGTAAGACCTCCATATTTGTTGAGGCATCTGATTCATCACTCTTGAGAGAGGAGTAAGACCCTCTGCGGCATCCGAAAATTCTCTACAGAATAGTAAATAAGTCCTTGAAGCACGTTTGAGGCACCCATTCCACCCGCACCAAATTAATATACGGGATTGGGAGTAAACCAGCAAGGTACCCAATTTCCCATGCACTAGATCGAGAGTAAGCCAACAAGGCACTCGATTCCTCTACTTCCGCACGACACACATATGATAAGGGAGTAAACCAAAAAGGTACCCGATTCCTTTGTACACTGGATGGGGAGTAAGCCAATAAGGCACATTATACCTCCGCGACACCATATTAGCACACTCTAAATAAGGGAGTAAACCAGCAAGGTATTTGATTCCTTATTGAACTGGATAGGTGTAAGTAATCCAGGTTTTGTTGAGGCATCTGATTCCTCGCCTCTGAGATAGAAATAAGGCCCCCTGAAATGGATAAAGGCATCTGATAATTCTCGTCGGGATTGCAAGACCTTGTTGCATGCACAAGGCATTCTTAATTTTCTTTCTTTATGTTTGTACACTTCGCTATGTCGACACTGACAACTTATACACAAAATGAAATACACATTTTGCTACGCCCATCTACGGCTATGCTAATTTCTTTACCAAATCATGACAATCCTTCACCAAATTACGGAGACCCTGGTCAGGTCATGGTCACCATCTGCTGAAACACGGCAATAACTCTTGATTCATGCCTTCCTTTCCCTAGTGGGTATAGGTTGATTCTACATATATATATTTGAGCTAGGTATAAGACCTCTTTAAATGCACACGACATCCTAGACTCTCCTTCTTTGGCACTTGCTACCACTGAGACCATATACCTCAAGTGGTGCAATTGTGTCTTCGACTAGCTCTCAACCTGAAGATGAGTCTCTGTCTTTTTCTTCCTGACCTAGTCTTTCTATGATACTACACATATTTTCTCTTATTTGATATTTTGAAAGCTTAACTACAAATCAAAGTTTCTGCCTACTGATCCCCAGCAATGATGTTGGCAATCTAAATTTACAACTTTTAAAGAAATACACACACACATCAACATTTGATAAATATTCTTCTTGCTCATCCCCGACGGATAGCGCCTTCTATTTCCCCAGTGGGTGTTCACTAAGCTACCCATGTTGGATAATAGCGCAGTTCCTCCCTTACTGAGTTATATACTCTTTAAGGGAAAATTAACTTCAAACTTTCTCAATTGGTCGGTCGATTGCCTCGGTTAACGCCAATACGCGTGGTATGTTCGTTTAGCACACCACACCTATTGAGGGTCCATTTTTTGACCTCATTTTTGGTGAGGTCTTTCTTTTCTCTTAGTGTTTAGGATCTAGCCATAGGACTACCCTAGAGGACTAGAGATGGAACCCACCTATATAGAAATTCAAACCACCTCCTGGCACTCTTTGAAACCCTATACATATGGTCATAAACCTCCAACGTTTGGAAGGTTAAGACAAACTTGTGAGGATTCAAAGATGAGTTTCTTTAGGGTCTGCAAACTCTGGGATAACCCTTGTCAAGTATGATTCATCCATGCAACCCAAAACCTGCACAATTTGCATAAACACTAAAATTCAAGGCACCCACATTTTTGTTCATCTTATAATTAATCAAAATTAAAATTAATTTCCAAAATAATCGATCACGAGCCAAAACTTCGACGGAAATTGAATTTGACGTATTTTCGACCCGATCGTCGATAAAGTGGTCCGAATGACCCTGGATGACAAAACGGACCGCGTGACAGAATTCGAAACATCGATTTTACTTTGGGGGGATGTTCATTTCACAACGAGGATATGTTCGAGCAAAAATGCATCAAATGATAATAATCATAATAATAATATTATTATTACTATTATTATAATAATATGATAAAAAGAATAAATAAAAATCTTATTCTATCCTATTAAATAACCCACGCATGCTCTCCCCCCGATCATGTTATCAAAAAATAAATACATATCTTATTAAAAGAGAAAATAATCCACGCATGCTCGCACTCCCTTCTCATGCCTGATGCCATATATATATATATATTATGATTATTCATTTCAGGCCTGCTGCCATCTCCTCTCTCTCTCTCTCTCTCTCTCTCTCTCTCACGCATGGGAGATGTAGATAAAAATAAAAACTAAAAAAAAAAATTTTTTTGCCTACTTTTTCTTCTCTTCTCTCCCATGACTAAATAGGATGCAATGGAGAGATTCATGTAGCCGACCCCACTTAGTGAGATTAAGGGTCTGTTTGGGGCAGTTGCAGATTATCCAGCTTCTGCAGATAAGCAGATTATCAGGATAATCTGTTAATGATCAGCTGATCTGGATAAGCTGTTGACTGTTTGGTTTGCGCTTATGAAAAGCAGCTAATTCTGGAAAATTGACCATTATCGCACTCGTTCGAATAAAGTTCATTTAATTGTTTGGTTAGTGTGTTTTGTAAACAGCTTATTTGTAAATTTTTTTAATTAAATAAATAATCTGTGCAGCAGAGTTTGTTATTTTTCTCAACAAAATTAAATAAAAATTTGTATGATATTTTTAAAATAATATTATATGTAGTTATACATTTACATAAATGCTTTACAAAATAATTTTTAACAAAAAATTATTTCCAAATACAAATCTTGTTTTAAAATATAAATTATAATTTTCTAGTATGAAAATATTAATTTCAAATTTATGAGAAATTGTTCCATAATTTTAATTTTGCTTAATACATAATATTAACTCAAATAAAGAAAAATTTGCGAGGAGTCGCTATAGAACATGAAGCGATTAACTTCTTCCAATGGCAGAGTAATGATTGTGTAATTTTCACAAATTTAACAGCAGTTCTGCAATGTCTACAAACCAATTCAGATGAGGGAACCTTACATAGCTTCAAATTAACGCTCTCAAAAATAAAACCATAATCCCCAATCACAAGCAATCACACAAAATACAAACCATCCAGGGAATCAATAAGGAATAAGATCATTCTCACCTCTAGCATCCAAGAAGAATTCCAAGCCTTGCATTTCATCATAAACAAGAAGTCACATACATGAAACATTTTATAATTAAGCATCGAATATTTTTTAACACTTTTTCACCTGTTTATAATAAGATGAAAAGCAATGAAAATAACATAATAAACGACAGTGAAAATAACATTAATAATAACATCATATGTATCATCAGGACCGAGCAATCTCGTCAGCAATCTGGTCGCACAATGCAGCCATCTCCGTTGCACCTTCGCCTTCACGAACGTTGTTTTGATGTGAATCTTCCTGCGTTATGGGCCGTCCAACATGGAATTCATATGCTTCTGGTGGAATCTGGTAATGGTCATCTTCTGCATAAGTGAAATCCGCATTTGATCTAGAGTGGTGTCCACGAATGTAGTTGTGCAATGCCATAGTGGCCACAACTATCTTCACTTGCTTAGAAAATGGGTAATTGGGCATATCGCGTAATATCACCCAATTCTACTTCCATACTCCGAATGATCTTCCTATCACACCGCGTAATGAGGAGTGTTGTTTGTTGAACATTTCTTTTTTCCCCCATGGAATCCCGCTTGCTCTTTGAAAGTCGAGAATGTGGTACTTTGTGTCAGGATAAGGCTTAAGATATCCCCTCTGTAAGGGATATCCAGCGTCAACAAGGTAATATTTACCTATATGAAAAATTGAATTAAGAATAATTCAGAAATTTCAACAATATTTGTTGTATTTACGTACCATGAGGGGGGTGTGGGAACTGATGTGCGTGACGTCAGGTTGAAAATTTAAAAACACGGCTATCGTGTGCGCTCCCCTCCCATCCGGCCATGACGAATGTAAAACACATATTGAAGTCGCAAACAGCCATCACATTTTGTGTTGGGGAACCACAACGTCCAATGTAGGGGACTTGGTCGGTAACAGATACTCATGCATCGACGTGTGTTCCGTCAATAGCTCCAACACAGTCCTGAAGATAAACATGTCTCCTACTTTAATAATTGAGAAGTAGAACATTTCAATATGAAGTGATATGTTTAAAAAATACCTTAAAGAATAGCATGTAGCGAGGGTCATTTGCAATTTGAGTGGGAATTGACTAGAATGAAGGATCCTCAAGCTTAATTATTTTTGAACCCAAACTTACCAGAGTATTCAAGCTCGTCGAGAAATATCTGCTGATGGTCTCTGATGAATGTTGAAAGCGCTCCATGGCTCCTTTGATGGACTGATTCTGCGATAAGATATACAGTGTAATTGCTAACACCACTCTTCATGTCATTCTGGACGAGCCATTCAACCCATGTTCGCGATGTAGTTCATATAGCAGGTCGGTGAAAATCTCTTTCGTCATGCGAAACATATTTGCAAAGCGTGTCGGGTGTCCCTGTAGTAACTCACCGACCCATTTATCACCAACAAAACTCGATGCCATAAATGGAGTTCGGTCGATGTATGTTACATAATAGTAGTATAGCAAAGTAAGAATCACAATAACTTTTCTAACTGAGTTCAATTCCTCTGGATCCATCCTATTGAAGCTATTAAAAATGGAATTGTAAAAACCTGTAGTGATTGAAATATAAACATAAAAAACATAATCTAAGATCATACAGAAACAACTAAATTTATCATCATAAATACTGATGGAAAGTGCATACTGGAATAGGTAGAGAATAATCCATACATAAATAATACAAACAGTACCAAAAAAACATAAAGAAAATATCATAAAACATCTAATTGTTCATTAAGGAGCGCAAGAAATTGAGTTGGTCTTCTGCAAGCATGTTGCGGAAAAAATCTCTACACATTGGATCCAGCAGTAACTTAACACAATCAATGTATAGTTTCCTGTCCATCTTAAACTCATCATGCATTTCTAGGAGTTCAAGACTCTCCTTAATGGCAATTTCTTGAGATGCAGCAGACTTCGTTGGCATTGAATCAACCAATTTTTCTATAGTGCCTCTGAGGAATGCAGGCCCCATTTTTTTCTTCTGCACCTTGAGTCGTTTTGAAGCACCTGTTGATTCCAGATCTATGTGGGTGTGGGAGGGCCTTCTGCCAGACTCACTTAGATGTTCAGTTTCACGGTCATCAGGTGTATCGATGAAGTCATGCTGAGATGGGGTAAAGGCATGTGATCCCGTCGCAACAACCCCACTGAACATGTTATCTAACTTCTCTTCCAATGCTGGATCAATGCCATTTAATTTGAACTTCTTGGCTGTCGGCACAACCTGCAATACAATAGCAACCACAGTTAGGTAAACATGATTAATTTAACGAAACATAAATAGAGAAGTAATCATAGGTAAAGCAATACCTGAAGTTTTTCAGCCACCACGCATCGGGAGCAGCTTATTGTACGCTTTATCGGATCCCACCTAAACTCCGTAGATCCTCTTTTAAGTTCTTTCCATAATTTCCAGCCCCTCTTTAATTGATCGCACTTATTCTTAAATTTCATTCTGTCATAGTTCTTTCCTGTCAATTCGTTGAATTTGGTCATAACATTTTGCCAACCTTCTTTACTGAAAAAGGTTGTTGGCATATTTCCTATGTCGATCTCTTTAAGATAGACATCACAGAATATATTGGTAGCATTTCTGTCCCATACAGCCGACGATCCACCCACGTTCGTCATGCTCATTTTAGTACTCACTAGTAATGTAGGAAATGAGAACACTAGGTATGAATGTAAACACATAAGAAATTTTCCTAACACAACTACTATACTCATATGAATGTAAACACATAAGAAATTTTCCTAACACAACCAATATTTAAAAGTAAATAAAATTATGTAATTTCACAATGGCAAAATTCAGGATGCAATCAAACTACAGAAATCATACGAAGCAGTCATATGCATCAGCTCCTGCTCCATCAGATTTAGGCAGTTAACGTAAAAGAGTTCACTTAAGCAAGGAAAGAAACAGTCATATGCATCAGCTCCTGCTCCATCAAACCAATCCTCCAATACTTGTAATCTCTTAATATTTAGCACCTCCAACGCCAGAAACACAGAAAACATTGTCGTTCCCATGGAATTTGTAATAAAGCTGTTTTTAGAATAAATCTGTGAGTTTTTCTTCTCAAATAATTTTGCAGTGCGAGCCTCTTTAGCAACCTTCACATTTTCCAGAAAATGTATTTTTAATTTATGCAACTCACTCATATGTTCCAACTCCCCAGTTCTATAACCATTCTCATTCTTAACAGTAAACTCTTTTAGTTCTAAGTGGCCTACATTTTCTAATTCCATGTTGAACATTTTTAGGATTTTAACAGATAAAATATTATCTCCCACAAATCTGAAACATTCCTCTGAAGAAATAGACGGTGACAAATCATGTAATAAATCATGCATCTTATAATATATTTTCTCACCATGAAACTCATCAAAAAAGGATTTTCTGACCAAAACATTCCAATACCTTCCTCCAATATCTTCCAAAGTCTCTCTCTCACTAATGCAATATGCCAAAAAATGCTGAACAATTTTTTTAGAGGTGGGAGGAGCGGTATTTTTTTTACCAGCTTGAACAGAGAGACCGAATGCTAGGGCTCGGCTTCGCTTTCCTCCAACTTCCTTCGCTAGGGCTCGGGAGGTAGCAGGGGGAGTTCGGGAGGTAGCAGCGGCTTCTCCTTCGGGTTCCTCTTCCGTCGCAAGGGATCGATCGGGAGCGGAAGATCTCGTGAGGTAGCGGCGGGAGTCCAGGTGGTAGCAGCGGCTCGCTTTCCTTCATCTCCCTGCGCTACGGCTCGGTAGAAAAGAAGCGGAACACTAGGGCTCGCGAAGGGCAACTGAGGAAAATGAGAAGCGGAACGCTGGATAGCGGGAATAACCCCGCGATCGAATTCTTTCGCAAAAGTAAAATCCCGTCTGCCCGATCGCTCCTTCAACGTGTTATTCAAACGATGCGGCGGCGCCGCCGCACTGCAAAACGCCGCCGCACTTTTAATCTCTCCCAAACAGAGCCTAAGGCTTTGTTGTTGTTGTCGTCGTCTCTCCCATGACTCTCTCTCTCTCTCTCTCTCTCTCTCTCTCTCTCTCTCTCTCTCTCTCTCTCTCCCCCCATTTCCTATATAAGACTCCTCCAAACCTCACCTTAAAAAAAAAAAAATACACAGCAGCTCTCTCCACATCTTCATCTACTCCAAACACCAAGCTGCAAAACCAAACTTCCTCCTCCTCTTTCACTTCTCGTAAGTCCGAGCCCTACTCCCGCAGACGAGCCTCCCTCCGGCGAGCTTCTCTTCGGTAATCCTCTTTCCCTCTGATGAATCTCTCCCTCTGGGAACCGAGATCAGATTTTTCTTCCCGTGCTTCTTCTTCTTAGTCGTTGGGATGATAGAAACAAAATATATATATATAGGAAAATTACATGCACTCCACCCAATTTCTGTTATTTGCACACCAAATAAAAAAATAACAAAAATTCATATACATACCACTCCATTTTTGTAATTTATTTACGTAAATATCATTCAATTTTTATTTATTTGTGTAAATAATAATAATAATAAAAAAGAATTTACGTACATATCACTTCATTCCTACAGCAAATGTATATCTGTATATATATATATATATATATATATATAGTTTGAATAAGGTACGACATATATTCAATTTGATCATATATTATATATTTTCAATTACGGGACCGATCATTGAGCTCATGTTTGCATATGGTATGAATCATGTTCGAATTATGCGCTCACCACCTTCATAACCATTTTAGTGCTTGAAATAGTGTTTCTGAATGGCTATTCAATTGTATGTTCTTTATCATTTTGATGTGTTATAGTTATTAGTCCACTCATTTTTTTAGTATGTGTGTGTGTGTGTATATCTGTATGTATATATATATATATATATATATATATATATATATATATATATATATATATATATATAGACTAAAAAAATTGGTAAATTTACATGCACGCTACCAAATTATAAGATTTCCATGTGTGTCACCTTAAAGTATCTATATTTACCTTGCACATTCTTAGTTCTTATAAATTTTACATACACACCACTTTATTCTTTTTGTATTCTTCTAACACTCATGCAACATATAATTTGTTAATATTTTACATGCTTAACACTTAAATATTATATAGTCTACATGCATAACTCTCAATTTCTGTATATTTACATTTTTAACACCCAAGCCCTTTTTTAAATAAAGAAAAGGGAGATTTGCATGCATGCCACTCGATTCTTTAGTATTTACATATCTAATATCGACCAATAAAAAAAAAGGGAAGGAATTTACATCCATATCAACCTTCCTTGTGAATTTACATGTTTCACACTTATATATATATATATATATATATATATATATATATATATATATATATATATATATATATATATATATATATATATATATATATATATATAAAGAAAAGTTTGCATGCATGCCACAAAAAATCTTATATATTTACATGATACACCAACACATATATTTGCATGTCAAAATTTACATATGTACCATCCTGATCCTATATAGTTTGATATATACTATTTAAATCCCATGTGATTACTTGAGTATTTAAAATAAAAAAAAGTGAAAGATTTACATGTGTGTAATTTAATTCCTGCATATTCACGTCTCTAACACCTAAATATTTGAGTTACACGAGTGACGATTAATTCTTAAGCATCTACATGTCTATTCCCTAAATTTTAGTATAATTCCATACATATCCACCTTATCCTTATATGTTGTATCCATGACACTTAATTTCATATACTTACATGTTCGACACCTAAACTTTGGTAGCTTATATATTAGCCTGAACCCATAGGATTAGCTAAGTCTAAGTCCTAAAAGTTAGTTAACCCTAAAACAATAGGATTAGTTAACCTAAACCTTAGGATAGTTAACCATAAATCAATAGGATTAATTAACTTAAATCTTAGGTTTGTTAACCCTAAACCAATAGGATTAGTTAACCTAAACCTTAGGTTATTTAACTCTAAACCCATAGGATTAGTTAACCTAAGCCCTAGGTTAGTTAACCCTAAACTAATATGATTAGTTAACCTAAACCTTAGGTTAGTTAACCCTAAACTAATAGGATTAGCTAACATAAACCTTAGGTTAGTTAACCCTAAACCCATAGGATTAGCTAAGCCTAAGCCCTAGGTTAGTTAACCCTAAACCAATAGGATTAGTTAACTTAAACCTTAGGTTAGTTAACCCTAAACCAATAGGATTAGTTATCATAAACCTTAGGTTAGTTAACCATAAACCAATAACATTAGTTAGCCTAAACCTTAGGTTAATTAACCCTAATTCATAGGATTAGCAAAGCATAAACCTTAGGTTAGTTAACCCTAAACTAATAGGATTAGTTAACCTAAACCTTAGGTTATTAACTCTAAACCAATAGGATTAGTTAACCTAAACCTTAGGTTAGTTAACTCTAAACCCATAGGATTAGTTAGCCTAAATCCCATGCTAGCTAACCCTAATCCAACCCTAATCTTTAGGTAAAACAAACCCAAATCATAGCTTTATTTTATGCTAAACTTACCCCAAACCTTAGGTTAGAACTTAGCTTATAGGTTAAACATAGGAGAACCTTTTAGGTATAACCTTAAACCTAAGTTAAACTTAAACCCTTTAATTGAAACATCAACTGTTAATCATAAAACACATTAGGATGTGTAAAATTCACATAGAACACATTAAAACTTAAAATTAAACTAAAATGAACACAACAAGGCTTTGAAGCATGGCTTTGTAGGTTGAGTCAGTTTCTAAGTCGTCAACTTCATATAAATAATAATAAGTGAACAAAAATAATTAAAATAAAACACTTAAAATCCGACAACAAGATGTAAACAACCTAAAACATTTCAACCCTAAAATCGATAAAGTAACTCAAGGATCAATTAAATCTTAATCACAAAGATCACATAATGCAACCTTAACCCCTTTGATTCTAGTTTACGAAGATTTCTTGGACGATGCATTCTGAGGATGTTGACAAAAATCTTCCGGTCCTTGTGGGCAACCACCTTTCGAACTAAGTAAACTAGGGCACCGGCGACCCGGGATGACCGAGCCGTTGACATCTTGACCAGGTTACCACTAATTAAATAATTAAAATTTAATAAAATAAAATTTTTGATAAAATATTGTTTTCTTTATTTTCCTTACCTATTGCTTTATGTATGGTTTTAGTGTTTTTATCAAACATAGAATTAACATTTTAAGGACAAATAATGATGGAATAAAAGTTATTTAGATTAAGGAGAACCTAAAAATCATAACACTGGGGAATTACCTAACTTAAGTGAACATAGACTTGGCCTAGGTTTGAACTATTCCTCCACTACCCTTTAATTAACTTACTATAAAATTATCAAAACAAATAAAACTTTTAACAATAAGGTTTGAGGACCTGAAAACTTGAAGACACTTCAACATGGAACTTGGAGCAGACATAGTGGGCAGCTCGTTCAAAACATTTCTTTAGTTTAAATAACAATCCTTAGGATTCTGAGACTGTCTTTTATGACATAAAACCTCTCTTTTTGTTAGGCTCCTGCATAGTCCCAATTTGCAGCATGTTCTAACTTGTTTTAGGATTCTGAGGTAGTCACTCGACGTAAAACCTCATATCGTTCTAGGATTTTTGTGTAAATCAACGTTACATAAATCTAAGCCCTAATTAATAAAACTGGCAAGAGTTAACTTTTTTTTTTTTAAAGAGCACTAATCGTTCCCATTTTATTTCATAAAAAATAAAGTTACAAAATCTAGAAAGAGGACCCACTCACACACCCTACAATCCTAAAAAGAAAAGAAAATAGGGTCCTCTTTCCAAAAAAAATAAAATACAACTCCACACCCACGACCCAACATAACTATATATCTAAAGAGCTCAAATACTGTAAATAACTAGGTATTATATTTGACACAACAGGAGCCTGTAAGTGAGAGCCAAGTTTAGCAATCCAATCATCAGCTTGATTTCCTTCCCTTTTAGTATGATTCCAAATAATATTAAACCCAGCTGCAAGAGATTGAATTCGTCTAACCTGCAAAATAATACTCCAATGGCAATTGAGATTAGTCTTACAAATATTCCACAGAGTAAAGGAGTCCATTTTCATAATAAGGTGAACCCAACCCTTCTTTGTAGCTATAAGTAAACCAAAAATAATAGCTTCAGCCTCAGCTGCAATAGGGGACATAACCAACAGAGGAGCAACAAACTAGTAAAGAACAGCACCCATCTAGTCTCTTCAAATACCACCTATCCTAGTAGAGTTTGGCTTCCAAGATCCATCAGTATTAATCTTTATGAAAGGAGCAGCAGGTTTGCACCAACTAATCTTACTCATATAAACTTTAGAAACATTAATAGAAATATTAAGATTACTAGTAATAACATGAATATAATTATTGTAGTGCTCCTTGAGGACATATACAGAAAGGCTCTTATATATATAAGATTAAATCTGACAAATAGTTTGTTTAGAATGAAGCTGCATATTAATGAATTTAGCAGAATTTCTGGACATCCAAATAAATCATATAACAATAGAAGGTAGAGAACTTAAGAAAGCATGTCCTTTGGTATTTCAATCTATAAAGATATCATCAATAGAATTATAACCAGAGAAGGACTCCTGTCTGCCACATAGAGAATAAATTCTTCTCCAAATATCAAAAGTATAACTGCAATTACCAAAAATATGCAAAAAAGATTCTTCCATATTCTGACATAGATAACACCAAGAGGCCAATCTAAGGCCTTTTAGCTTAAGTATATCATCAGTAGGAATACATGTATGAAACAATCTCCAAATAAAAAAGGAAATAGATGGTTTAAGCCATTTATTCTAATTCCAATCAAGATCAATTACAGGAGAAATCTGCTCCTTAGAAGCAAAAATCTTAGTAATAGAGTGTCCCATATTCCCTTTTAGCATTGGCACATCATGTTTAAGAGGCATAATAGGAATATTGGAAATATAAATAGCATCAGTATGATTAACCATTTTGAATAGCTCAGGTAAATTCCATTTAGAATTCACCTAGAATTCTTTTACCTTAATATTAATATCCTAAGGACCCCCATAGAAGGCCCCTAGAGAACCATTACCCATCCAGTCATCATACCAAAAAGCCACATCACCTTGACCCGCATCCCAGCACAATAAACCATCCACATGATAAGCAATTTTAAGCATCTCTTTCCACACAAAGGAATCATACTTGGAGGGAGAGATAGCAAGACGATGAGAATTAGCACAGTACTTAGCTGTAAGTAAAGAAGCCCAGATAAAATTATTTTTTTCTAAAATGAAACCAAAGTTTCATAAAGTTAAACCTGATGGTATCAGATAGTTTACGAAAACCCAAACCACCAGAATTAACCGGCTTACATATCTTATCCCAACTTTTCTAGTGTAAGCTCCTCTTACCACAACCACCCCAAAGAAAACTATAAAACAAAATTTCCAATTGCTTAATAAGACTTAGAGGAATATTCATAACCTGGAGAATATACAGAGGAAGAGAAGTAAGTATGCTCTCAAGAAGAGTAATACGCCCTCCAAATGATAAAAATTTATTCTCCCAAGTATGAAGTCTCCCTCTCACTTTATCTAATAACTCAGAGAAAAGTGCCTTCTGTTTAGATTTTTTATCAGGAGTAAAACCTAAATACCTAATAGGTAATTCAGCTCTACTACAATGAGTAAAAGAAGCAATCCAATGCTTTTTAGCATTAGAAATATACTTAGAACAGTAAAAATAACACTTAGAAGTGTTGAAACACAAACCTGAGACTTTCTGAAGATACATAATAAGCTGCCAGATTTTTTTAATTGATCTTTAGTTAGCATTAGTAAAAAGAATGAAATCATCAGCAAAGCATAAATGGGAAATGCTCATTCCTCCTTTATGATTATAATTAAGAGTAGGGTACCTTGCATACAAATGATTAAAAGATCTAGAGAAATAATCAAAAGCAAGAATAACGAGATAAGGAGATAAAGGATCTCCCTGTTTAATACCTTTAGTAGCTTTAAAATGACCATGAGCATTACCATTAATAACTAAAGCATAATAATTATTATCAAGAATCTGGTAGATAAGATACAGAACTCATCATTGAAACCATGAGCTTTTAGAACTTTCATCAGAAATTCCCACCTAATGGAATCAAAGGCCTTCTTAATATCCATTTTAAAAATAACATTGCCCCCTCGTTTACTCCTGTTAAGATCTAACAATAACTCTTGCACAGTAAGGGCATTGTCCCCAATATATCTATCCTTAAGGAAAGCAGTTTGATTAAGAGAAATGACCTTACTTAAAATAGGTTGTATTCTCTTAACCATAATTTTAGAAATAATCTTAGAGATTACAGTATTAATGCTTATAGGTCTAAAACATCCAAGTACTAGCACCATGCTCCTTAGGAATTAAAATAATATTATACGTCTTAAAATACTTGGGCAAATCATTTTTCCAAAAAAAAAAACTTGAATAGTAGGAAGAAGCTCAGGATGAATAATATCCCAACTACCTTTATAGAATTCCACAGTGTAACCATCCGGCCCAACAGCTTTACCATCTTCCATGCTATCAAGAACAACCTTAATCTCAACAACAGAAGGAAGATAAGTAAGATTAAGATTATGGAAGTTATTATTCTGAGTAAACAGATCAGTATTAAACTGATCAAGACTACTCCCATCATTAGAAATAATTGAGAGAAGAAATTAATCCCATCAATAATAATATCATTTACATTCACCAAGGTGTTACCATTCTTATTCTTAATGATATAAATCATGTTTATCTTCCTTCTATTCTTAATACAGGCATGAAAGAAAGCAGAATTCCTATCACCATCCAGAAAATTAGTCTTAGCAGCTTTTTGAGCATAGAATGATTCTTCCATATTTATAGTGTTAGTAAGATCTTTTTGACCTTGAATGAATAATTCAACATTAATATGATTAAGACTATATTGCAATTCCAAATCCTTAACTCTGTCCTCTGCATCAGCCACCATTTTACTAAGATGACCAAAAATAGACCAATTCTATTTCCTAAGTACCTTAGCAAGATGTTTCTAAAGCATCCAGAGTTTTTGGCCTGAAGTAGAAGGAAAAAAAGGAAGTTTACTAATCATCCAATTTTCCTTCACACGCTGAAGAAAATTGGAATGAAGAAATCACATATTAAGAAAACTGAAATGATAATGATTTTTACATAAATTAGTAGTAACCTTAAATAAAACAGGAATATGATCAGAAGCAGTAAAGTAAGATGTTGAACCTCATGACTATTAAAATTATTATGGTGGAAAATTTGAAAAGGGTTGAAGGAAGGATGGAGGTTTCTTGGAGCTCTGATCGTGTGTTCTTAAAGGGCTTCTGCACAGTCTTTCCTTCGATCTAGATCTTGCGCTTAGTTTCCTGACTAAATGGCCAATTTACTTAATCGACCATCTTTCCTTGAAGCTTTGAAGGGCGACATGGAGGTTTCTACTTCTTCTTTTAATGCGTGTTTATTTCCTGTTGCTTTTAGGGATCAATTTGGTGAAGATGAATCTGATAGTTTATTAAAGAAAGCTACAAAAAAGAATGGGAAACCAGCTCTGATCTTAATGTGGAAGAAACAAATCTTCTTGCTGAACCTTTGAAATATACTTTGATAGGTAAATTTATTTATGCACATCCAAAAATGGAAATCATTCGCAGGTACTTTACTGATTTGAAATTAATAGGGAAATGGAATGTGGGTTTAATTGATGGTCGAAATCTTATGATTAAATTAGAGAATGAAGAGGATTATACTTTGTTATTTGCGAAAAAGGTTGTCCAGATTGAAAAGATTTACATGAAAATTTTAAAATGGACTGTGGATTTCAACCCTAGGGAAGAACCACTGATTGTTCCTATATGGTTCAAATTTCTAGGGTTGAAATTACAATTTTATAATAAGAAAGTTTTATATTTTATTGGCAAAATTTTTTGATCACCAATGAAAATTGATATGGTTTCTGTTAATTACAATCAACCATCCAATGCTCCCATATTGATTGAAAGAGATGTTATTTTACCTCTTTGTGATATTGTGTGGCTTGAAGATTCCAATTCAGGTTACTGGCAAGCAGTGAAAATGGAATATATTCTTCCTTATTGCAATAAATTTCGTATGTTTGGACATTGTCTTACTAATTGTTTTATGGTTCATCCTCATTTAAAAAGTAAGCAATATAAGTTTCTTGATTCTTTAAATAAGGGTAAGGATGTTAATCAGAATCAACTTTTATTGCAAGGAAATGAGAATAACACAGGATCTCTCAATCTTGTGGAAACCATTGTTTCTGCAGTTCTTGATAAAGATTACTCTGAAAATGTTGCAAAGATTTCTTCTCCATGTTTGTCGTTAGATGCTCCTACTGAGCTACTTCATGAGCATGATGAATTGGCAATGAATGTTGATGATAATAGGATTTAGAATCAATAAGTCTATATTTTAATAAACAATAACTTTGAAATTATGCTAAACCAAATTATTGATAAAGCTATTGAAAATGTTGATATTTCTCTTATGCATTCCTATCAAGATGTTCAAGATGTTAATTGTCTTGATGAAGTGGGTATAGAATGCCATACTCTAAACAGGGCTGAGCTAGAGGAAGAATGGATGGTTCAAAAGGCATCAAGGAGAAGAAAATTCAAAGGGAGTCGTGAGCTTAGTTATGTGAATCTTGAAGTTGTTCATGATCAATTGTTGGCTAAGACTACTGATTTACATGATTTAGTCTCTACCTCTAGATTAACTAGAGCTAGAAAGGATCATGATGATGAATTTTAATAATTTATTTTGGAATATTAGAGGTATTGCTAAAAGTGAAGCCCCTAATAGACTTAAGAAATTAATTGGTACTCATCGTCTTACTTTTTTTGGTATTCTAGAACCTTTAGTTAATTCTTGTAATAATGATAGATATGTGAAGAGAATTGATAATTTTAATTATGTTGCCAATAATAATAATAAAATTTGGTTTCTTTGGAAAGATTTTATTAAAGTAGATATTATTATTAATCATAAGCAGCTTTTACATGTTATTAATAATCAAGATCATTATTTTCATTTTTCTCCGGTTTATGTTGGGTGCACTAAGATTGATAGGATGGAGATATGGAATTTAATTAATTCCATTGGCCCCTTGAATGATCCCTGGCTTGTGGGAGGGGATTTTAATGTTATTTCTTCTGCAAGTGAAAAAAAAGGTGGGCTATCACCTAACCTTAATTTAATTTCTGAGTTTATTAGTGTTCTTTTGGAAACTGACTTTATGATTTGGGTTATTCTGGCAAGAGTTAACTTAAATTAATATCATACTAAATTGAGCCAAACATTAAGATAGTTTGGGGATTACCAAGAACATATTCTGGAGCTTTAATCTCCCCTTCTTTCTTCCTTTGATTCTTAAAATAAAATCATCTTTGAACCAATCCCTATTGGAAATTTCATAATCATGTTCGTTGAAAAACCATCCTTTTGAATTCTTGAAAACAAAAGATTCCTGATTTTTATCGATAGTTTTTTTAGATCTGTTCGCTTAATATGTAATTACCTATAAGGGCTTGCCCTTATAGGGAACTTAAAATAACCCAGAATTAAAATAAACCCTATTTGACTCACATATAGAATAGGGGAATCTGTCGGTCATCATGCAAACTTACAGATCAAACGGAAGTCATTTATTTCTATAGTTTATTTAATTAAGCTTATCATCAAGTAGTGTATTACCTTTTAAGGTGGTACGTTACTCGTGATTAGCTCGATTATTCAAACTATAGGAATCAATGGAATCAGTTTGACCCCATTTTCTTCAAATTAAAATAACTAATTTCTAAATACTATATTGTACTAAATTAAATATCATTTCAGCCGTATGGCAACTGACACCTTGGTGAGTTGATTAGCATTCAAGGGGACTAATCAAAGCAGGAGATAACTAGGCTTAGTTAATTTCAAAGGTTTGGGTTAATTTGGATTATAAGTTCAAAATTGGGGTTTGGGCTAAAAGTTGGATTTGGGCTTTACTTGGGCTTGGTTTAAAATTCAGTTTAAGGGTCTAATTGAACCAAAGAAATGTCATGAAGAATTTAGGAAATGAATTTTGTGGATATGAATTGATTGCAAGGCTTGATTTGATGGATTTTAGTTTAGAGTTAATTTTGGGGGATTTGATTTGGGTTGGATTTAAGCTAAGTATAAGCTTGATTCTAGATCAATTGAAGGTTCAAATTAGTCTAGGGGAGTGTTGTAAAAATTTTAGGATTCAAAATTGAGGGAATTTGATTGGTTATGGGGTTCAATTTAATGAAATTTGGAGGTGTGGTAAAATTAGGGATTTTGGCTCAAAATTAAAATTAGGGTTTGGTATTTTGTTCAATTGGGCTCCAAATTGGTGTATATTAGAGTTGGAAAAGTTGATAAACAATTTAGGTTTGAAATGGGTGAAATTAAAATGAATTTGGTGGAAATTAGGCTTGATTGAGGAATTTAGCATTTAGGAGCAATTTGGGAATTTTAGTCAGAATCGGTCAATATGGTCAAAATTAGGGCAATTGGGCAATGTGGCGAGTTTCAAATTGATTTTGGGAAAATTTAGAGTGAATTTGGAGACTTAAAAAATTTTTAGGGCATGAGGGGCATTTTGGTAATTTTGGCAAAGTTGGGGTTATTTGGGAATTTTGAGAAAAATGGGGCATGTTGGTCAATTCACTAGATTTGGGATAGTTTGATATAATTTTGGAAGGGAATTTGAGAATTTGGGAAATTTTGAGAAAATTAGGGTTTTAGAGGCATTTTGGTAATTTTTTGAAAATTTATGGGCAAAAGGCCAATGTGGTGTTTTGGTGAATTTGAGAGTTATTGAATATGCAGGTAATAAGATTACCCTTTCCATGTGTTGGTCTTATGGATAAGAGCTTGAGAACCACCCACATGAGTTTCCAAAAGAGTTGAAAAAGATTAGGCGAATGATTTAAGGTTTTGGGATTGAATGAATAAGTTTATGTAATTATGTGTACAGGACTGACCAAGACCACACCACCCAGGGGTAGCCTTAAGTTCTGACAGTCCTATGGGAACTCATCTCTAAATCCTCACATGCTGGTCCTAACCTTTCAAGTGTTAAAGGTTTTATGACCATCCATTTAGGGGAGCTTGGAGGTGGTTTGAATTTCTATGTGGTGGGTTTTATCTCTAGTCCTCTAAGATAGACAATAGGAAAGCCCTATGGCTAGATCTTAAGTACTAAGTCGAAGAAAGGACCTCACAAAAAATAAGGTCAACAATCACCGCATAAGCCCTAATTTTTTAAACAGCCGCCACCACTTAGGATACGATGATTAACCCTCTGCCTCTATGGTCCGGTAAGCTTTAAAGCATAGGGATGTTTCTATTCGTGAAAACCCAGTTATTTCCTAGGCTTCATTCACTGACAAATCGCCATCCATTTTAGAATGTGTGATATTTACCCTCTCTCTTGGCTTAGTGTAGGCTTTGGAGGCACCGAGATGTTCCTAGTTTAGATGACTTATTCACTAAGCATTATAAGATTGTAAGCAGGGTTTCTATTATCGAGATTGTTCTTAGGTATCCCCCAAGTTTTAATTAATGAAAATGACCCATTCTTTTTGTACTGACTCTTGACCTCAAATGAAAATATTTAATTTTTGCTCTATGGTTATATAGGTTTCTTATGTAGGAGACTTTTTGTGGATATGTGTTTCAAAGTGTTTTGATCAAATCACATTTTTGGAAATACACTCTTGAACTAAACATACACCATATTCTTTTTTTAACTTGATTTATTCATCTAGTTTCATCTTATTCTCTTTCCTTTCAAGTTCTTTTCTTTCTCAAGAAAGATGGCTATTTGGAAATCAGAATGATAAGACAATAAATAGACAAGCTGTCAACTTTGAGTTCAAAAAGAATCAAAACTATTATAAACACCAAAGGAAAGTTTATCGGGATAGTCAAAAGATGCAAACACTAAGCATCGTTTCCTTCGGTCAGAACTCTGAACTGACCGAGTAGAAGCACAGTCGAATAAAGACATATGAGCCCAAATCAAAGGACAGACATTCAAAGTTGACTCCCTTAGTCAATTCTGAAACTCCTCATAATGATGGCCAAAAGGTAGTCGCATAATGCCTTTCAAATCCAATGAGAAGGCCCCTTGTCTAAGGAGAGTCGCTCGTCCAATCACGGTGATATAGCCAAGTTCACCCTCACGATAAGAGGGCTTCCATTTAGGATTCTAAGGAAATGGCTTACAGACGACCTTTTGGCTGACCGAATGTCTGTTGGCCGACAAAAAGCAATCAACCGACCAAATGAGAAGAGGATTGGGTCATTGGATGCCCCACTTCAAGCAGTTATGAATGTAAAATGGTGCCCATGTCGTTATTATGAAAGGGTGTTAGAATCAGTTACAAATATAAAAAAGTTGTAATAATGACTTATAACATCCCTATTAAAACAGAGACATATACTATAAACCCTATCAACCTATAAATAGAGGGTCATTTCTATAATAAAGGACTATTGAATTACTCCATCAAAACAGTTGTGTTAGTATCTACTCTCTCAATTTGTTTATCTCTATTTCTAATGTCCGTCTAACACTTTATACCTTAGGTGTGAACCACGGAACATATTTAGATTCAACCTATATGGACTTTAAACTTACAAAGATTAATAAACCTTGCACATACATTATTGCCTATTAATATCTACTTATTGCTCGAACATACAAATACGGGTAATGTAAGAACTTTTTTAGACTGTTCATTGACTTCTAAACTAAAAGTCTTGGTGTAAGTGGCGGACAGGAGAATCTAACTTTCCTTTCACTTTTAAGTAGGGTCGGCCAAGCTTTCATAAAAAACTGGCAAACTATGTCGAAGATTGACATACATACCACCTAAAATGAAATTTTTACATAAATGCAAATCCCGACACGTCAGCATCAAATATTCATCATTTCAAATTGTTTTCTTCTTAACATATTGATAAAAAATAAAATAAAATTTTCTGCATTAAAATGCTTTTTTTATTTTCCCCAAAAATGAGTTATTTTTTAGTACCTAGCTTATTTCAAGGAATTCTTAAATGAGATGATTATTTCTCAGAAAATATAGATGTTATATTTTTTTTATAGAAATTTCAGTAAATTAAATAAAAAATATTTGTGCACTACATAAGCAAAGTCTTATTAGACTCAGGATCTCGTACTTATAGATGCTCTTGAGCATCTATATATATTTTTTTATCTTTCTAATATTAAAGAGCAAAAATTTAAAACTCTCAATAATCAGGCCAAAATGATTTGTATTTTTATTTTATATTCATTTAAAAAAAACAAAAAAATACTGCACTTTAATAATTGTTTTTGCAATGTAACATTTGCCATTTAATCTAAATTAGAAATATTACATCCATGTAAATTTAGCTATTTTTATTAAGCCCATATCTTAAATGAGTCACTTTAGCTCGAATCGTCCTTTGCTAGCGCTTGAACTTGACTAATTTTATCGAGCTCAGGCATAGATCTATGAGTTCGAACCGATTTGTTTATAAAATAGTGAAAAATAATATTAATTTAAACTAATATTATAATAAGATGATAAATAAAATGATCTCTTAGACATAAAATACAATGTATTTTTTTTAAATATTTTTTCATAATTTAAATATTAAAATTTGACATTTAATATATTTTGAGTTATCGAACAAGTCTGAGCTAGCGTTGCCTTGACCTTGACTTGTTAGCCCATTGAGTCGCCCAGGAGTCCGTAGGAGAGAGAAGAGATGCTAAAGGAGATGATAAAGCAAGCGGGGAGAGAGAGATGAAAAGTAAGAGAGAGAGATAGAAGATGATAAAGCAGGGATGGAGAGAGAGAGAGGAGGTGCTAAAACAAGCGTTTATTGAGAAGGACGACACAGAATAATTGTTGATTGCGATCCCCCGGCCATTCGCCATGTTTTCTAAACAGCTTTCTATCCTCCTTTTTCTCATGCTCTGCTTTCCAGCGCTCGCAACGCCAGTACCAGATGCGACGATTACCGTCGGCTCGTCTATCACGGCCAACAAAAGTAACTCGGAGGCCGCCGCCTGGTTTTCTCCCTCCCGCCTATTCGCCTTCGGTTTCTACTCACTGGGGAACGAATTCGCCGTCGGCATATGGTTCGTCCCCAACCTAACCATTGTATGGACCGCTGAGCGCGACGGTGCGCTCTTCCCTGAAAATATCAAGCTCCATCTAGCTGAAGACGGAATCCAGATACCGAGCACCAACGGCGATAGATCTATCGGGAACATCTCCTCCACTGCTAAGCTCGCGTCGGCCTTGATGCTAGATTGCGGTAACTTCATCATCAAGGACGTTAACGACAGCATCATTTGGCAGACCTTCGACAACCCTACCGACACCCTCATCTCTGGCCAGGTACTCAAGGCCGGGAACAAACTGGTTTCCAGCTTCTCAGCCACCAACCACTCAAGCGGAAGGTTTCAGATCGTGATGCAGGAGGACGGAAACGTCTTTGCGAGCCCAGTAAACACCCCGGCTAGTTCCGCCCACTTTTACTGGTCCTCCAACACCAGCGGCGACCTCTACACCGGCATACTCCTTGGCGTAAACGGTAATCTTATCCTGATCAGAGAATCAAACGGCACCCACAACTTTACTCTGTCTTCATCGAGTTATTACTTTGCGAGAATAGAACCGGATGGGGTTTTGCGGGTATACAAGACCAGCAGTAACTCCGCGCAGTTGGCAAGCCAACTGCCGGGCGGCGGCAATGGCTTCGATATGTGCTCCATAAAAGGCGCTTGCGGCCATAACAGCTACTGCAGTTCCACCGGTTCCGTCCAAGGAGAGGTGGCCTGCCTCTGCTTTCCGGGCTACGATTACACCGACCGGAGCAAACCTTATATGGGTTGCGAGAAGAATTTCTCCATGGCACAATGTGTAACAGATAATAACATCTCGTACTCCATCGCCAAACTGACCAACATTTCTTGGAGCGATGACCCGTACAACTACTCCGACGATAGCACGGAGAATGATTGCCGTGATTCCTGTTTACACGATTGCAACTGCTACGCCGCTCTCTTCTTCTCGTACCAGAGATGCAGTAAGCAAAGGCATCCGCTCTTGTACGGGAGGTCGATAGAGTCCACCGTCGCTTTTCTCAAGGTTGGCTCCGGAGAGATCCAGCTGCCGCCACAACTACAACCACAAGAAGCGGTCGTTAAAGTCCCCAGACGAAATACTCTGCTTCTAAGCAATGCGCTAGCTTCATTGTTAATCGTTTCTCTAGCTGTCGCGATCATCATCTTTTACAAAAACCGAGACCCTAGCTACAAAAAGCTGTGCAAAAACATGGAGACCGGCCTGGCGGGAGGGTTGGCGCCGCGGTCCTTTACGTATCAGCAGCTAAGGGTGGCCACGGACTACTTTACCAATCGCCTTGGAAAGGGAGGCTTCTCCAGAGTCTTCAAAGGCGAAATCCCTCTGAACAACGGCGAGGTGATGCCCATAGCGGTGAAGCGGCTGAACAAGAAACTGTCGGTGGTGAACGAGAGAGCGTTCCGCACGGAGATGAGAGCCGTGGGACGAGCGCATCACCGCAACATCGTGCGGTTGCTAGGATTCTGCCATGAGGGACCCAAATGGTTGCTCATTTACGAGTACATGAGCCAGGGCTCGCTCGCCCACCTCATCTTCCCAGAAGATAGGGCCCAAGCCCGGCCGAGCTGGAAGGTGAGGTCTGACATAGCTATGGATGTGGCCAGAGGACTACTCTACCTTCACGAAGGATGCGACAACACTATCATCCACAGCGACATCAAGCCCGAGAACGTGCTCGTTGGCGAAGACGGCACGGCCAAGATTGGCGACCTCGGACTGGCGAAGCTGCTTAGGCCGCGGCAGTCAGAAACATACACTGGCCGAAGGGGGACTTTCTTCTACCAAGCACCGGAATGGACAAAGGATGCAACCGAGCCTGTGTCGCTCAAAGTCGATGTCTACAGCTTCGGCGTTCTCCTGCTTGAGCTGATAGCCTGCAGGAAGTACTTTTTGCCCGACGCTGAGAATGACAGCATCATTCTGTCCGAGCTGGCTTATAAGTGCTTAATGGAGTCGACATTGCAGCGGCTGGTGCTGGAAGGAGAGAATGTGAACATGGCGGAGCTGAAGATTATGGTCATGGTGGCGCTCTGGTGCGTGCAAAAGGCCCCAGGTCAGCGCAAGTCTATGAAGGAAGTGGTCCGCATGCTGGGAGGAAATATGAGCATACCAATGCCTCCTGATTCTATTGTCTAGAAAAAAATTATTATATATCGATCGTTTATATGAGCGAATAAATGTATTTAGGATATATTTTAAGTGTGCTTAGATTTATGTGTCTAAAAGACTCGTCTACGGCATTCATATGGAATAATTTCTTCGTAGATGGGTAACGCAACCGATTTGTTTAATTAAAGTTTGCTGTATGATCTCAACTATCTTCCATTTAGACCTATTTCTCGTTTTTTTCGTTTTTTTTTTTTATTATTATTATTATAAAGGTGAGCCCAAAATGTAATGTGTGTGATTGAGTTTATTTCTCCTCTTTTCTTTTTTTTTTTTTTTTTTTTAATGTGAGCCTAAATGGCAATGTACACTATTCGAACCCACAACCTCATGGTGGGAAACTATAACCTCAATCACTATATCGCAAATAAGTGTACAGTTTATCCAATTTCTTAATATTATTTGATATTTTATATCTTTTTCTGCGTTATTTGAATGGTGATCTACATGTATTGTAAAGTGTTGCTCGTAAATTTATAATTTTGCACTGATGGATGAAATAATTTGATAAAGATAACCATAGTCAAAAAAATTAAATTATAAAAATAAATATGATCAGTTATTAGTAAGTATTATTAATACTATTTATCTTAAAAGTGGTCATTATTTTGTATTTGTAAATACATTATTTTTGGAAAACAGACTCTGGGCGTTGATGCTGTCATTTTATAGAGTTAAAAATTAGATTGTGGTTGGGCTTCAACGACGCCCAAGTCCGGCGCGTCGTTGGCGCCGACTGCGCCCAGGACGGTTACACGCGATTTCGTTGTAGATTCGACGTATTCGGACACTTTTTAGAGGGTTGCTTGAAGCATTTCTTGGGAAACCTGTCCCTACACTATATTAGAAGGCTAGAACCGCCAGAAAAGGAGGAGAAGTCGCTTTTGTGGAGTCTTATGGAGTCTTGTTTGGAGTGAATTTTGAGAAAGAAAATCAAAGGAACTTTAAGGGATTTACTTTGGGAAAGAGTTACAAATAAGTTGTGTTTGTATGAACTTTCTTTTATATATAAAATCCATGTTTTCTCGTATTTTCCTCATGAATTCTAAGTAGATTTATTTATCTTTCTCCTTACAATGAGATATTGCGATATGAAGAGATAGATTGGATATGTCTTTTAAATGTTAAATACTTGTGATGATTTTACTCTTCGTTCTTCATTTATTTTTCGATCTGACCAATTGAAATATTAAAATTTGTTATGAAACATAAGATTCGAAATGACTATGAGTTCTACAACTAACTGGAGACCAAATTCAATTATATGGATGAGAATGCAGTCCATAAGGTTGAGTGCAAATAAATAGAGAGATATAATTTATTGGGGGTATGTGACAGACTAAAATCTCAAATTCGGTCATAATGTTTGGAAACAAAAGCGAGAGTTAGTCCTCAGGGGGGGAAGTGGGAGTTCTAGAGTGGGAGTCAGTATCCTCTCAGCCCAACCACGATTTAAGGACCAAACATAGGATTAGTCAATGTTCTTTATGCACTCGGCAGAATGTGAAAAATAAGGATGCTCTTATTTCGCAGAACACAATTTCCAACAATCTAAATCTTTTACTAAACATAAACTCATTATAAGGGGATTGATGTTTTCTCAAAGTTTGAATCTTTCTTTATTAAATTAGTAAAGCTTTGTTTAAAATCAGTAAATTTACGTTGAAGTTTAAAAAATAGTTTGGTAAATTTAGATACATTAGCATAGTCAAATATTTTCAACTTGTGTTTTTCACCTACAGGTTTTATAAAAATTAAACATTGTGTTTTAGTACTACTGTTATAAAGTTGCACCTTCCTCATGGGATCGAGAAACTAGGGCCTTATATTATTTGTGCGATACATATACTTACGTTTGTATTATGTTGTCTAAAAGAAAATATATTGAAATACAAAACACTGCATCATTAACCATCAGGAATTCCTATATTGGTAAATTGTTTATCATTTTATCTTTAGGTGACCGACAGTGCAATGATCCTCGACACTTACTTCCTCTCGCTGGAGAGACCATAAAATAGGCTAGCAATCGTTATCATACAGTCATTTTAGCGACGCATCTTATCAAACACTGACTTGAACAGATTGTTCACCAAGCCGTCAATATTGATAAGAATACTACCAATCTAATAATTACAGATTAATATAGTGATTACAATGAAATCATTGTTGGGGTTCCTCTTGGGGGGGCAGATCCTCGTTGGTGATGGTGATGGGTTGATGCGAGCTTCGATCAAGAGTGATGGCAGCTGTGCATAGTTCTACTAACCAAAGCCTCTTCAAGTTGGCTCAACAAGATAAGTCTACACCTCCTCAGAAGATGGTAGGAACTAGTTCAGCAATGTGGATGGCAGGTTCTCAGTTTTTCTCATCCAAAATTTCCTCAATCAGAGCTTTCCCTTTTCATTGGGCCATTGCTTCTGGAGTTACAACTCCTTCAGCTCCCGACCTTGATCAACTCCTCAATTAGACTTTAAAGGAGTCAACATTTCTCAATGTCATGACCATGGTTTTGATTATAGGCATAGTAATCCTTCAAATCCTTGAGGTAAGCTTTGTTCTTCATTAGGGGTTCTCTCTTGAAGTACTCTTTATTTTGAATGGCCTCAACTATCTAGACCATCAAGAACCTCAATGGAGTTTTCTTGGACAATTCATGCTTGGGAAGTAGGTGCTCATCGTACCAAGCTTGCTACTAGTTAGGATATCAATCCTTCCTTCTTAAGTTGTAAGTTCTAAATGTTGCTCTATGGTACTAGGTCAGTCGATTGTCTTCCTATCACAAACAAGTAGAAGGACATTAATCGACTCTTAATCTCCACTTGTCGCCTTAAGGAGCTCTATTCTATGGGAAATGGGTGAAAAATTATGTTTGCACTAAAAAGATCTTTTAGCCTTTGAGCTTGAGCAGAATGAGCCACTACGAGTTTCGAGTCCTGCACTCCCAACATCTCCTTCAAGAATAGAGTAATGAACGAGCGAAGTCTCTTGTTCTATCCTTATCGAATATGAAGGAGGGTTTGGGAGTTCTTCTAGGGCTACGAGTGCTTGTAAACTGCGGCGCAAACATCAACTTGAAGTTCTCAAAGGAACCAATTATTCACAATGGTTATGCATTGAAACATCTGAGGTCGACGTCATCAACAGATTAAAGAAGAGATGACATTTCAGCATGTCGGTGATCCTCAGTAAACACAAAGTCGAGTCGAATGAGGCTATGTGATTGGTTAGATTGGTTCTATTTTTCTAGGATTCCAATGTAAGGATTTTAAATATCTCTGAAGGCTCGACTTTAGAAATTTATTGAGAGAATGCATTCTTTAGTTGTCAATGTGTGAGTACGCTCAAACTGATGGCGATTGATTGGTGCAAACCCATCACTATTCAAGTATTGTGAGTATTCTTCTCTTTTTAGGGATGGGTGGCCCTTTCAGTCGTTGTGCACTGGCCCTTCCTCTCAAGGTTGCGGCTACGTTCTTTGAGCCAATGCCTCTCGGATGGCATCCAACGCCTGATTCTTCAACTCTTGAATCAGTTGGTGCTCAAATTCTCCGGTGCACTCCAGGTTATCGGTCTCTGTTACAGATTTCTTCTTCGTGTGCTCCTTCTCTTTTTATTTGTAGCATGATTGACACTCACCACATCTTTTAGGTTATTGACTCTGAATTTGTCTATGAATCATGCTTCAAGGGAATAGATCGTAAGAAATGAGAGAGAAATATTGAGGGAGAGAGAGACAACGCTTAGTAATGAATAATAATACGTCTTATCAAAGTCATAAAATAATCTCCCTATTTATAAATAGGAAATATGGAACAACATAGTGATGTTACATTTCTACCCCTTGATTAATGGGTGTTGTACAAGATATTCTAGGTATTTTACCTATATGAGTGTGCCGCTTGGCTACTATATGGCTTAGTCGGTTGGGCTTGGTAGGCTAATCTTGATAGTTGTCCTACTAGCGGGGTTGTTTCAGTCGGGTAGGCTTGGTCGGCGCAACCAATCAACTGATCTTATTTGGCTGTCGACCCTCGATATATGATGAGGATTTCTTGTCAGGAGAAGGATGCTAGTCCATCGGGTAGATGAATCACTATAATCTAATAAGTAACTTGCTCCTCAACAATGACATCCTAGATGATGACTAAGGCTTGTTGCCTTGTTGATTCTTGATCCCAGATGAGGTGCCCCAAATGTGGCTACGGTATGACTGGTGTTAAATGAGAAATTGAATGTTTCTTCGAGTCAAATTTGTTGGCAGATAGCCAACTACATTGTGTCGGCTTTATTGTCATGGTTGGCTTGAAAGCCTAGTCATCTCATTTTTTATCACCATACTTTCTTCCTTCTGTATTGGATCTCAAGATCAACATCACATTTTTAATGTACAAATACATTAGATGCTCGAGTTGTTATTTAGACTATAATTCCAATAACTTCAAAATATCCAATAGTTCTAGCTTCAAAAAAAAAAGTGAAGTAATCTAGTAATTTTGAGATGAATTTTATTTGATATTTGATGAATGATTAAAAATTAGATCACGAGTTTATATGAAAAAAAAAATAAAATCAAACCTTAATTTCTACATCTACCGAATATCATAACATTTCACATACAAATGAATATGTTTACAGCAGATTAAAAACAATGTCATTGTACATCATTGCCACCAAATCGGAAAGACGAATAATTCATCATTTTGTATTTGTTTATTTTATCAAAACAAAAATAAAGGAGACAACTTTTAAGAAGAAAATCTTGCAAGCTATCTTCCCCTCGTCCTCTCCCCTACTCCCCTTCGGCATGGTAACCTTCTATTTGCTACGAGACTCAAAAATAGGAGGATACTGTTCATTACGTTAGCCACTCAAGTAACCATAATAATTCATTGAGTAATCAGTTGGTTGATTATGAGTAATTTAAAAACAGATAAATTTAAGATTGCATTTGATTGAATGGAATTATAGCTCAAAAATAATTTTTAAGTGACAAACTACCTCCACAATTTTAAGAAAATGAAGGATTTCGGTAGAAATTCAGATTAAAATCTTTTCCCCCTTTACAAACAATAAAAATGAGTCGAAAGCTTGGTTAATCTATGATCAATACAAAAAATCAGACAAGCTTTAGTGAATCTTAGCATACATTTTATCTCAAATCATAGAAGAACAGCACTTAAACATATGTTACTTACCATTAAGAATCCAAATTAAAATTCCTGGCTTCCATTCACTAGCCAAAGCTCCTACCAACATGCGATTAAGTTCATCTTCATATGATGTTCGCAGATCCAATTTTACAGTTCGCACAGTAAAAAGTTAGTGATCGGTACATAATTTAGCAAGGAAGTTCCAATCAAATCATCAAATATAAGATTTCAGCTTACAATTCAAATTAAAACATAAGAAGTTAATCAGCAGAACAAAAATGATCAAATATGCACTTCAAGCTGCTAAGGTTACAAACTGCTAAAACATCCCGGTAGAAGCAGGCACTCTGTTCGGCTCATCAATTGCAAAGGTTAACAAACGCCGATTTAAGAAAATTCAGAAAGGGTTTTCGCAACAAAAGACTAATCTTATCTATCTCCTGCCATGAGAACCATGGCCAGATCTTCGAGCAGGGAACTTTGCAAACTGCAGACGCAGAGCCCATGAATCTGGGTCATGAAGGTCCATCTTGTATCCTACTCATTTCAAAAATCAGAATGTTGTAAGCATATCCACAGTTACTGATTTAGAGAGAGAGAGAGAGAGCAATTTAATGACATACTAAATAAAGCCTATAATGTAACCACAAAATTTCAAGAATTAAGCGAAAAAGATAACCTTCCACAGCACTCATAGCAGCCATGGCACAGGATGGAGTAGTGAAATCCACAAAACAGAGAATAATTGGGTTTGCACCATCCTGCCAAGTATCAAATTAATTCATGAAAGTCTAAAACAGAAATATACTTTGATTCAGACAGATCTCCAGGTAGATAGCATACATATTTAGGTTCTTTCCTCACTACCCGAACTTCCTTGTACCCCCGAAAAGGGCGAAATATATCTTGCAGGCAATCAAGGAAAAAAAAACTGCCAAATATACCCATCTGATTAGATTATAAAAAAAAACCTCATGGATACGTGCTATTTCCCTCTCCGTCGTATCACGGGGAAGCCCTTCAACAAACAAAGTATTTGAAGCATCATGTGGTAGGGGTATCTCTCTTTCAGGAAGCATTGGCCTAATCATAGGATCAATAGGGACTTGACTGTGAAAACCCACAGGAAAACTACTATTTGCCACCACATCTTGTGGTCCCAAGGACCTATAACCAGGACCAGTCAACATGACAGGCTCCTGGTAAGAAAGAGTTGCATTTCCTCCTCTGTACCCATAAACTTCCCCACCAACAGATCTAGTCGCACCTGCATCACCAGCTTGAGCAGAGCCATAAGATAACTGTTGCTGCACAATTTAGGAAGTCAGACAATCTAAATTCAAAAACATGCATTCAAAATAGTAGAGCAATAAGGAAGTTTCAAGAGGACTGAATACGGGATTCTGAAGATAATGGTCATATGAAGTTCCTAGTGTTCTGGTATCCTTTATAGCTTGTATTCTAGCATGCTCTTCTCGTGGCATAAGGACTTGAGCTTCTTGACCAGGAACTCCAGCTACGACATCTATGAAGCCATCGGAAGATCAAGCATTCAGAGAAAAAAATTAGTCAAACTAAATATATGGTGAATTAAATTAATACAAAGCAAACACTAAAAGTTACATGTTCCTTTCAATAAAGCGTTCACGTGATTCTTCTATCCACAACAGAAATATCAGATCTTCATTTAGAAACAAAGAAAAACCAATTCACAATTTTGCACTTGGGGCATTTTATGGGTAAAGCGTTCTAGCTATGATGAAACAAATCAGGAATATCACGAAAATGTAAGAAAAACTTCATGGGAATGGAGAAAGCCCACCTTCAACAGAAAAAGCAATACCCAAGGAATCCAAGACAGCCTAGCATGAAAACATTTTGATTGCAATTTAATTATAATTGGCTTAAATTTATAGATATTCAAAAGTAGATTCATTTGAAAATTTGACAAATTGAATTACACTAATTGTATTTTGAATTAGCAGTGATATAGAACGTAATGCTATCCCTTTCGCCTTGATTGAATGACTGGCCACTCCACCAATCAATGGAACCTTCTAAAATTCACCTCAACTCTCTCACCATCTTCCCAATTTTGATTTTTGGCATGAGAAGAACATTGTAAGCACTTTAAAAACTACTGAATTCTGGAATGAAGAAGCTATTCATCCATTCAAATAATTTGCTGAATTGTCCTTACCTTTTGGCTTGGTGGACTAACTCGGGGATTCACTTTTATGGATAAGCTACTTATCTTATCCCTCCCTGTCAACCATTTCTCATTTTCCTCCCTCTACAGGTTATCTACACCTTCCCAGACCTCTACAGCCCATGCAAATGATTGGAAGCCAAAGAAGGATCTGTGAGCCAACTGATCCTTCATAAACCTCATATTAGGAGTTCAGCCTCTACAAGCATCGAAAGTTCAGGCCACCGCCCCATCAACTTCAGAAGACTTCACACATTACTAGACCTCCAAAGTCTTTCCCTCTCTTGTACACCCTCTTGCCATCCAAGATATTTCAAAACAAGACAAGGAGAGGTTCAGCTTTTGGCCATCCATTGGTGCTTAGACATCATCCACTTTAACCCGCTCATTCCTAACCTTCCATCACTAATCACTCACCCTCAGGCACCTCATCAAGTCACCAGGGCCTTGGTCGTCCACCTAACAAGGGCCCTAATTCTCTCTCTCATATGACATTTTAAACTGACGTTGCATAATAATTGATTACATGGACCCTATTCTTGAGCTAAATCAATTGCCAAGAAACTAATTATTTCTTCACTCATTGCAACTTCAAATTTCTGCAAAATGAACGACCATGATTTCTAGCATTGTTCACAATGAAAGTATTGTCAATCAACATATGTAATAAACCTTTTGAGATGTGTTCCAAAAGGCAGGTCAATGAACACGTGCAAAACTATGTTTTAAAATCACTCTGATTACCCTCCATGCAGAACCAATTCAACGCCAGTTTTTAAAGGGTTTTAGCTTACCTTAAAAAGTAGCACTTGTGACAGGTTATTATTACATATATAAAATAAGCACATATATAAAATAAGCATATAAAATCTTGAGGTTTGTTTGGCACTCACAAGGACCAACTCCATGATATCATTATTATCATTTTTTAAAAAGTTACAAACATGCACCAAATAATTTCTTGAAACACATAATAGACTAAATATTACCACAGAAAACATTATTTAGTTTTCCATGAAATGCAATAACATGATGCATTACAGTGCTATAAAGTATTAAAAAGTTGTGCTAAGTATCTAGCAAATTTATAACATATGAATGCAATGGTCTTAATTGTAATTTCTAATATTTATTTTACGTGCTTGCAAATATTAATAGAAGTGGAAGCATTTATGGTGCAGATGGTGTGTTTAAACAATCATTCCAAACTGCAAACGATACATTATTTGGTACTCACAAATAAGACTTATAATCCCTTCGGTAGGTCTCGGCCTAAGAAAATACCCAATTTATATTAGTGTGGTAGATGAGCTGATGTTCAAAAGCATGAATCAGTTATGCTTTCTAGAACATCTGAACCAAAGTCATTCTTTGTCTCACCTATTGCGTCGACGTGAACCACAACGTTAATCAATACATGCTCCTTATGTATAAGTGTTGAGACTTCAAATCAGGCTTACTGGATTATCTTTCTTAATATGTGTTATTCTGGTGGCTAGCCTAAGAGCAATTTGATCGTTTATAAGCTTGAGGGCAAGTTAGTTTATTATTATTATTATGAATGGATATAAATAAGCTTATTATGTTTAGAGTTAGGTCTATGTATGGGATTATTGTGGCAAATCTTAGGTTTAAGGTTTTGGAGAGATTTTATGCCGTTGAATTGTAGGATTTGGGAGAGGTGGCCTACCACTCGATTTGTAGGTGTTTATCTTTATATTTGTCCTGACTTGTTTGGATTATTAAAGAAAAATATTTGATTTGCTCTAATTTTTGTGCAAAAACGTGCTGAGTTTGATGTCGAGTCGCACAAAATTGGTATTAGATCTCTAGATCCTAGGGATTGGATCGACATGAAAGAGGATTGATTGACTCGATGGAAGCTGAAGCAAATTGTAGCTTACTGGGCGACGATTTCAACGTACAGAACAATACGATAGCTCCATCTGGCGTGCCCTAGTGTGCGAATGATTGAGTTTGGGATGTCGTAGTTGAGATCGATGAACAGAGATCCGAAACTTCATCAAACACGGAGGATCGCATCTTACGAGACCCAAAACTCCAACTTTCACCTCCTCCCACTCCGTGGACGCGATGTAGCCGCGATTAGAGCTATCTGGGAAGGCAATGACTGGGAAGAGGCAAACAGAGACCCGAAGCTCCATCTTTCGCCACATCCCGTGTCATATTCACATACAATTGCGATAAAAGCTAGCTGGGATAACTCCAATGCGAAGAAATGCAGTTTATCAAAACACAAAACACGAAACACGAAGAAATGCAACGACGGGATCGTCTAGGGCTATAACTGAAGCCTTGAGATACGATCGAGGTTCGAGTTATCTAGGAAACAAAAGGAATCGAGGCCTAGTGTAGAAGGGTGTGATGGGATCTGGGTGCCCTGATTATGATCCTAAAAGTCAGCGACCAGATCTAAGATGGAGCCTACCTTAGTGACGAGAAGAAATGGCAACAAAAAAAAATTACCGATCCGGAAAAAAAAAATTGGAGAAGGTGTGGCAATATAAATTTGGGATGGAAGAAAAATTCTCTGCCATTTACAACCGATTCCAGAGCGGAGGAGATGCTGAGGAAGTTTATTAAGATGCAATCCAAGACCTTCCATCAACAGTTCAAATTACAAACCCTACCCGACAGAGATCAGTGGCTATATAGTCAAGAAAGATATCAGACCAGAGAAATATGAGAAAGTAATCAACATTAGGAAACTCATCCTAGGGCTCGGATGGTGGGTGGGCCGACATACAGAGAAGGGGTTATGCACGGTTATGGAGAAGCAAGCACTGAGAAGAAAGAAAAGAAGTATGGAAAGGGTAAGACTATGATCAAAAGAGGGAGTTTACCCTTGATAAACGGGGAAAAATAACAAAAGAAGATAAAAGTTGGGGTGATAATGCTAGGTTTATGAAGTTGAAGATGCCGATTTTCCAAGGTGAAGACGGGCATGGGTGGATGCATCGGGTGGAGCAAAACTTCGCAGTGAATGGGCTGGATAAGGAAATGAAACTCATGGCGACGGGTTTATGTTTGAAGGAGAAAACCCTAGTTTGGTTTAAGTAAAGTGAGACTAGATATTCGATCCATTCGTGGCAGGAATTGAAGGATTATTTGTTGGAATGTTTCCAAGTCATTCGAAAAAGAGATCTGCACTAGTAATCATATGTCTTGACTCAAGAGAGGACTGCATGAAATATAGAGAGAGATTCGAGCTCTTGTTGGGAAGACTGAGGAGGATTTATGAAGCAGGATTGGGAGAATTTAATGAATGACGAAAAGCCCAACACAAGGGTAGCACTCTGACTATTAAGACCATGGGAATTGCGGGAAATGATGGAGCAAGACAAGATGGTAGAGAACAAGAAGTAGATGGAGAAGGTCAGCAAGAACAACGCAAATGGAGCATCATACTAAACTACTACAACCACGAAGATACCAAGAACTCAAATAGTGTAAGTCAATGGGGAGGCTACACGAGACAGGAATAATAGGCCATGACCGGGAGCAACACTCAGCGCCTTACAGTACTAGAGATTTAAGAGAATGCGAGCGAAGAGATTATGTTTTATGTGTGATGAGAAGTTTAACCCAGTTCACCATTACAATAATCGAAAATAACTAGTTCTCATAGTGCATGACGAGGAAACAGATGGTGAAGAAATAGAGAGTTGTGGTGGAGGAACCTCAATTTTTCCCACCTTGAAAGCAAGGAGTCTTTTGGAGGGGAGAGTTATTGTTACACCGATGCCTAGCCTAAAGGTAATATGGTCATTTGTACACCTAAGAGCAAATTAGTTTATTATTATTATTATTATTATTATTATTATTATTATTATTATTATTATTACTACTAGGTATAAATAGACGTAACATTTAGGGTTAGGTTTATGCATAGAATTATTATGGTATGTCCTAAGTTTAGGGATTTAGAAAGATTTCCTACCTCTCAAAAAGAAGTGGAAGAGATCACAAACCTATCGAACTATGAAGCACCGACACTCCAAAACAGGAGCCATACTAGTGTCTGACATGTGTCGAACATGGACACGGCTCCGACATGGGTCCATATCGAGCCCGACAGTTGATAACCATGTCGACAATGCTACCTTCTCATACACCTCTCTCAAGACCTCTCTGACATCGTTTGACACCTCTCTCGACACAGGAATTCAAACAAAGTGTAACACTTGAGTGTCAAAGCAGAATTGAAAGCGTCAAGAAAAGAAACAACAAGCACGTTTGAAGGTTTGCAGACTTACCAAAGCCTCGCAATAGCTTCCATTGCCCTCGCAGCAGCCTGTCCAAGCAAACAAAATCGTCGTCGAGCGTCTCGCGTCACAGATCAAGTCGCTGAGCATCCATGATCGAAGCAAGGTAGCCTTCGACACGATCCGGAGCTTCGAATCAAGCTAGGGCATCATCCAAAGCACGATACAAAGCTTCCACGCAAACTCCCTCGTGATCCAAAGCTTCGACGCTCAGTTAGGGACGATCCAGTGAGACGACTGGAGCCCAAGATCGATCACTCGTGCGGTAACTTACATTTTTATTTTTGATATGTGTTTTTGTTTGACGGGACTCCCGTAAGAGGTGATGTTTCCTTTTTTTTCGACGGGACTCTAGTAAGGTGTTGTGTTATGGATGTTGGTATTCAATTTTAACGTCTAAAATTTTTATTTGGATTTAGGCTACTTATTTGGTATTCGATCTTTCATACAACAATTCCTTTACACCAAATGCATTCACTTCACATCAAAATGACGACGATTTTGGAGTTTAAACAGTAAATTTCACATTTTTATGAATAAGAAAGGTAGTTTGTATCTAATAATTGAAGAATAGGTGTCATGGATGTTAATGCAAAAGAATTGGGTGGTATGTAAGTAAATTTCACAATTTTAAAATAATTAACTAATTGAGATGAATCAAATTTTTTGTCTTAAGATTTAGTTTGAACTCATTTACGCCCTTGAAATTAGATTAAATATGTGTGTGTGTGTGTAATAAACAAATAATAGGCCACTTGCATTTTTCCTACCAAGTGCTATAACTATTAAATTTGGTATTTTGTTATTTTTGTGGATCAAAAACTCTTATTGAATTATATATGTAAATGTCTCATTATCCTTTTAATAATTATTATATAGGTGTGCGAACATTAAATGTTTATAGTTTCTTCAATTGAATAATAGAATAATGACTACTAAAAATAACTCTAACAATGACGAGACAGAACATTTATGTGCATATGTCACCAAACTAGAAAAATTGGCATCAATCGAAGCAGAAGACAACATAGAATTTCAGTTTCAATTTTGTAAGGAAAGTTCAAAGGAAAATATTCTAGAATTAGAGCACACTTGCTTCGACAATCTAGAGTTGGTATTCGAGCATGTCCTAAAGTGACTTCAAAAAAATTCTAGAAATGCAAACATTAGATGTTGATGCTGAGTAGGAAAAAAAGAATATTGTGTTTAAGAAGATTCCAGTTCCTTCTTTTGGTCTCGAGCAAGGTGGTTCAAATCAATTATGCAGCTCTCAGGCAATTAGGCATTTTTTTAGAGCAGAAGAATATGATTATGATCATAAAAAAAAAAAGAAAAATGTTCGGAAATAGTGCTATAAAAATAGAATTTAATTTGCAAGCCAGAGATCATTTGCATGAATGAATTGCTCGAGTGTTTTATTCTGCAGCTCTTCTATTTCATTTGGCAAAAAATCCACATTATTTTAGTGTGTTCTCATACGCAGCTAACAACACAATCCCTAGATATATTCCTCTAGTTATAATTTGTTAAGAACCTTGTTTCAAAAAGAGAGCACATGTTGAGAGACTGCTTTAGTGAAGGAGAATTGGAATGAGAAAGGAGTCACTATAGTTTGTGATGCTCGGACAGATGAGCAAAGAAGGCCTCTCATTAATTTCATGAGGGTCACGGTATTTGGACCAATGTTTATAAAAGATATTAACTATGAAGGAGCATATATAGATAAGTTGTACATTGTTAATGAAATTAAAGAAGTCATTGCAGGCATAGGTTCAAATAAAGTAGTTAAAATAATCACTGATAATGCATCTGTATGTAGAGCTGTAGGAGCATTGATTGAGGCTCAATATTCTCATATTTTTTGGACTCCTCGTATTGTTTATACATTGAATTTAGCATTGAAGAATATATGCACTCCAAAAATATAGATGGAAAGAAAATAATATATGAACAATGCATCTGAATAATTGACATTATAGGAGATGCCATCTTTATAAAAACTATTATTATGAATCATTCAATGAGATTATCAATACTCAATGAGTTTGTAAAACTGAAAATGTTGGACAATGAAGAGTCCTGTTTTGCATCAAGTATAATTATGCTCAGGAGATTCAAAGCAATAAAACAAAGACTACAAATAATGGTGATTAGTGACAAGTGGAATATTTATTATGAAGATGATACAAACAAGGCAAAATCTATCAAAAAAAATTTCGAATGATGAGATAAAATTAATTATGTTAATGATTTCACATAATCTAAGTACGACATGCTGAGATTAGCTGTTACAGATAAACATTCTCTATATTGTCTACCATAGGTAGGATTCTATGATAGAAAAGGTGAATGAATTACAAATCAACATGAGAGAGAGAGATAATGAAAATTCCAATTTTTATGAAATTTTATATGAGATTTTATTTGAAAGATAGAATAACAGAAACACGCCTTTTCATTGTTTAGCTCACTCTCTTAATTCAAGGTATTATTTGATTTGATATTTATTCTTTATTACTACTAATTAATATTAATTTTGTTACTTATAAGTACATTTTTTATTAGGAAATATAGTCACACTTGGCTAAGTGAAGCTTCAAATCGTGTTGCTCCACATAAGGACAATGAAGATATAAATTGAGAGAAGTAAATGCTTAAAGAGGATTTTCCTAAACATTGAAGAAAACGCTATTGTTAATTTGGAGTTTGCTAATATTTTTAGATTTAATGGTGCTTTTGTTGATCATGACTCCATAGCTTCTAAAGCTATTATGGATGGAAAGACATGGCGGATGGTTATGGAGCAAGTTCCCCACAACTGCAAAGTTAGCTTTCACATTGTTAGCTCAACCGTGTTCATCCTTTTATTGTGAAAGAAATTGGAGTACATATTATTTTATCAATTCACTTAAGAGAAACAAAATTACTCTACAACGAGGTGAAAATTATGTATTTGTTCATACTAATCTCCATCTTCTATTTAGGAGGAGCCCGGAATATTCTCAGGGGGACACAAAATTATGGGATGCTGGTGGAGATGTCTTGGTTACAATTGAGGGTATTGGAATCCTTGAAGTTACTAATCTTTCTCTTGATGAGCCATGCTTAGAAACAGTATTCTTTGTTGATGAGGTTGAAGTGTCATTGATGAGGGCAATAGAGCTAGCACAAATGATGACACTAATACTGAATGCATTTACTCCAATTAGTGATAATTATGTTGTCATATTTTGGTATTTTGCTATATTTTGCTTCATTTTATTATGGATCACAATGATATTAAGTGTTTTGGTAATTTCTTGATATTTTGAATGTAATTTTGATATTGTAAAAAATAATTTTTATGATTATAATGTTTTCTAGATGATTTCATTTGTTGTTTTGTGATGTCTTTAGTAGAAAAAATTAAAAATATATATTTATATTAATAATTTATTAAGTATAAAAGAACATCTCTATGTCGTATTGTGTCCTATTTTTTTCAATTATGTTATATCACTGTATTGTATCATGTCGTATCTATGTCCCCGTGCCTCATAACTCTGGAACTGTAGGCGTTTATCATTGTATTTGTATTGAGTTGTTTGATTATAAAAGAAATATTTGGTTTACCCAAATTTTTGTGGAAAAGGAGTTTGATGTTGGATCATATTAATATGACAGAAGAGTGGAGATGTCAAACACCGCATAAAATCGAGGGGTGTTTGGGATCCTACAAACAAACATTATGATTCTCATAAGACTTGAGTTGTGGCTCAAGTCACAATTGCATCACAAATAAGTCATGGTCTAAAGATGTTTGCTTCAGGAAAGATCATGATCGCAAATATCTGCTTTGCCACAATTTCTATGCAAAAGGAGTTTGATGTTGGATCATATTAACATGACAGAAGAGTGGAAATGTCAAACACCGCATAAAATTGAGGGGTGTTTGGGATCCTATGAACAAACATCATGATTCTCATAAGACTTGAGTTGTGGCTCAAGTCACAATTGCATCACAAATAAGTCATGGTATAAAGATGTTTGCTTCATGAAAGATTATGATCACAAATATCAATTTAGAACTGCTTTATAAAGCATATAGCTAAGTGCATCATGCATCGGTGTGTGATGGTAAGAAAAAAATCATATATAGCAAAATGTCAAAGAAATAGGGTATGTTTGCTTCGGTTGTAACTGTATTAATCTCAGTTCAAAAATTGTTGTGAAAATTCTACTATTTAAAATTTGGTATTTCAGATGCAGTTATCTGTTTGAAAAAATCAATTTTGAATGTTTTATCTGTGGATAAATGTATGAAATATCCCTCTACTATTTTCTTTAAAACTAAATAGAAAAAGAAACCCTTATATTTTTTAATTATTATAAATTAAACATGCTTTAATTAGCTCTTCAAATATATAAACAACATAAATAGGATGATAAATCTCTTATGTATTGAGAAACTAAATGGGTTGGAGAAAATGCTAAGGAGACTGATAGCTTAGATTTTAAGCTTTGGTGTTCCGATATGAATCATACTAAAAATAATGTAGATGTAATTATAGATAAGAGTTTGAAAGATAATGTTGTATAAATTAATATTGGAGATAGAATAAAAGCTCTTAAGATTGTTGTTGATACTAAGAATTTTAATAATTATAACTACTTACGCTTCTCAAATAGATTTAGATATAGTTTTTAAATAAAAATTATGGGATGACCTAGAAGAATTAATACAAATGATACCTCTTGAAGAAAGAATTTTTATTTGAGGAGATTTAAATGAATATGTTAATAGAGTGGTAGAAAATTTTAGAAATATTCATAGTAGCTACAGTTTTGGAGTAATTAATAAAGGTAAAACCAAATTAGATTTTGCGTTAGCGTAAGATTTTATTATCACTAATACTTCATTTTAGAAAATATATGAGCATATTATTATTTATAAGAATGGATCTAGAAAAACATAAATTGATTATCTTTTTATGAGAAGAAGAGATTGTCGAGATTATAAAGATTGTAAAGTCCTTCCAAGTGAAAATTGAAGTACTCAACATCAATTATTCGTTTTGGATTTTAAGATGAAGAGTTGTAAGATTAAAAATACTAGAAATCAGTGTCATAAAATTGATGGGGGCTTCTAAAAGACATAAAATTATTTTTATAAGTAAATTTCAATATTTTAAAATTTAGGATGTTCATAAAGCAACAAATTATATATGAAATATAGTAACAAACAATATTAAACAAGTGACAAAAATGTAATTGAAGAATAAAAAGGAAAATTTTTTATAAATGAAAATAGTTGGTAGTGGGATAATAATGAGTAAGAAAAGATAAACAATATGAAGTGTTATAAAATTGGTTTGAATGTAAAAGCATAGAGAATTAGGAAAAATATAAGATAGCCCGTAGTGAGTATAAGGGAACAATATTTGACACAGAAAATTCTACTTTTAGTGCTCTTTATTACTAAATATGGTGAAAAATACATGTATAAACTAGTCAAACAAAAAGAAAAGAAAATGAAACATTTAACTCAGGTAAAGTGTATTAAAGGTGAAAATCAAAAAATGTTTTTCTTAGAAGAAGATATTCAACATAGGTGGGTAAACTATTTTGATAAACTTTTCAATGAAGTTTCTGAAAATACGATCGAGCTTAATGATCTTCGTATTATTTATTAATAATAATTAAATATTTTGTTTTCAATGTGTCATTAGTAAAAAAAAAGTTGATGAGGCTTTAAAGAGAACCAAGGGTGCAAAATCAATAGAGTCCGATGATATCTCAATTGAGGTGTGGAAATATTTAAGAGATTTGGGAGTTTCTTGGCTTACTAAATACTTTAATATTATTTTAAGAACTAAAAAGATGTCTAAGGAGTGAAGGAAGAGTATTTTGGTCCTCATTTTTTAAAAATAAAAGTGTAAATTATAGAGAAATTAAGTCGAAATGTTATACTTTAAAATTATGAGAGAGGGTGATTGAGGATAGGTTAAGACGTAATACAAAGATTTCTCATAATTAATTTGGATTTATGTCGGACAGATCTGTTATGGAAGCTATACATTTACTGAGAGGTTTGATGAAGAAGTACAGAGAGAATAAGAAGGATCTACATATGATTTTATTGATGTATAAAAAGCTTAAATTAAGGTTCTAAGAGAAGACATTTAGAAAGTTCTAGAGAAGAAAGGTGTTGATATGACTTATTAACAAGTCATTAAAGATATGTATAATAGAGTTATTATTTGTGTTCAAATAGAATGAGGATTGACAAGTATTTTCCTATTTCAGTTAGATTACATCAGGGATTGGCTTTAAGCCCATATCTTTCTGCTTCAATTGTGGATGCTCTTACTAGACCTTTACAGAAGGATGTACCATGGTGTATGATTTTCACTGATGATATCCTTCTTGTTGATAAAGACTAGAGAAAGAGTTTAGAAAAAAACTTGAATTAAAGAGGTCTACATTGGAGTCTAAAGGACATCATTTGAGTAGAACTAAAATTGAATGCATGGAATATAATTTTAGTAGTAGCTCTAGTTGCAAATTTGTAACTATAGGTGATAAAATCATTAAAAGGTGTAAACGTTTTAGATGTCTCGGGTCTATTGTTCAAAGTAATGATGATATAGATGGGGTGTTACTAATAGAATTCAAGTATGTTGGTTGAAGTAGAGGAATGCTTCGAGCCTATTGTGTGATCAAAAAGTACCACTTAAATTGAAAGGAAAATTTTAAAAGATGGTGGTGAGACCTGCAATGCTCTATGGCGCAGTGACACATGATTCATGAGAAACCTTCAACATCCATCATATAAAGTTTATTTAAAAATTATAGAACAAACTTAGATAAAATAAGTTAAACTAAATGGATAAGCTAGCAGGCATGTGGAATTACGCTTATAAATATACTTTACTACTTGCTATATTTAATCATTATTTTAATTCCTTAATTTTAGGTATTTATGTTATTCCGTAATTATAGGAAGTACTTAATTTCTTTCATTATTCTTGTACTTGTACTCACCTATTTATAGGTGAATTCTCTATGGAATCAATGAGAGCATAATTCAAAATTTCACATGGTATCAGAGCCATAGGTGAAGCCTCTCCCGCTCGGACGTCTGCATCCCGCTCGATCGAAGCCTCTCCCGCTCGATCGAAGCCTCGTCCCGCTCGACCGAAGCATCGTCCTGCTCGATCTTCTGCGTCTCGCTCGACGTCGGCATCCCGCTCGATCGTCTTGCTCGATCTTCCCGCTTGATCGTCCAGCTCGATTGTCCCGCTCGTCCGCGTCTTCCCGCTAGTCTGCGTCTTGTCATCTACGTCTCTCGTCCCACTCGATCGTCCACTCCTGCGATCGTTCGTCCGAGCGCAGCACTGATTCGCGCCTATCCCGCGATCGTCTACGTCTGATCGCCGACGCTTCTTCCGCGATCGACCAACCGCAAGCACAGCACATTCCAGCCGTGCTCCTCGTCGATGCAACCTCTTCTCTAGTCATTCCGCTAAACTCCTCTCCTCTCCTCTCCGATGACTAAGTATGGCCATGCTTGCAACTCCTCCACTAGTGCTGTCACTTCTAGCCACCCCACCTCAACTGGGTCTCCACTGCCCAACAATTCAGACAATAACTCTGTCCTCATCACCAACCACAAACTCACCGGCCATAATTATCTCCAATGGTCGCAGTCAGTCATGATGTTTGTATGCGGCAAAGGCAAAGATGACTACCTCACTGGTGATGCTCCAGCTCCGGCGACGACAGATCCGTCATACAAAACTTGAAAATCCGAGAATAATATGGTTATGGCCTGGCTTGTTAACTCGATGGCCCTTGATATTGACGAGAATTTTCTTCTCTATAGCACGGCTAAGGATATCTGGGATAATACAGCCGAACTCTTTGCGGTTGAGACTATTCTTCATGACTTTCGTCAAGGTGATCTCTCCGTCACTCAATACTTCAATACTCTTACTTGGTATTGGCAGCAACTAGATCTATTCGAGGTGTACCCTTAGAAGTGTCCCGAAGACACTATCATATTTCGTCAAATCGTGGAATGGAAGCGCACCTTCAAATTTCTCCTCGGCCTCAAATCTGAGTTTGACCAGACTCGCTCACTAATTTTGAGTTCGAAACCTCTCCCAATAATTTGTGAAGTTTTTTCCGATGTGCGCCGCGAAGAGAGTCGCCAAAAGTTCATGTCAGGTGCTTCCTCTTCCACTTCAGTCCTTGATGGATCTGCCCTTGCTGCTCACATCCCACCCACAGACAACCGCCAATGCCAAGGCCGCCCTTGGTGTGATCACTGCCGCCGTCATGGCCATACTCGAGATACTTGTTGGCGGATTCATGGAAAACCCGCCAATGGAAAGACCAAATGTGATTCTCGGGCAGCTACCATCATCACCACCGAAGCCTCTCCAGGAACGAGCCAGTTCAGCGAAGAACGGATTCATGCTCTCCGAGAAGATGCTCGGTCGGCTGTCTCCGATCCATCCTCCTAGTGTAACATCGAGTGCCACCGGCTTTGTTGCCCAACAAGGTATTTCCTCATCTGCTTTCGTCTTGGATTCAACCTCTTCTCGCCCATGGATTGTTGACTCAGGTGTCTCCGATCATATGACCGGGGATATCTCCTTATTAGTGGATTACCGACTGTATAATCAGACCCTCACTGTTCGGATTGCCGATGGATCAGCCTCCAAAGTTGCTGGTCTTAGTTCTGTCCGCATATCTTTAGATATATTCCTCACTTCTGTGCTTCATGTTCCTACTTTGGATTGTAATCTGGTCTCTATTAGTAAGCTCACTCATGATTGTCATTGTGTTGCTAAATTTTTTTCATATGTTTGTGAATTTCAGGATTTGAAGTCGGGAGGATGATTGACAGTGCTGAGTTGCGTAGTGGTCTCTATCCTCTCAACAAACCCTCTGTTGGTCTTGTTTATCCCACTGGTTGTGTTATAGCATCGAGTCTGTCTTGCTTAAATCCTCTTAGTACATCTGTCTTTCATTCCAGTGTTAATAATGATAGTGAAATCATGTTACTTCATTATCGTTTAGGTCATCCCAATTTTATGTATCTTGGGAAACTGTTTCCTCATTTATTTATCAACAAAAGTCCTACCTCCTTTAATTGTGAATTTTGTCAACTTGCCAAACACACTCGTACTTCATTTCCTCGTTTATCATACAGACTCCCTCGTCCATTTTCTCTGATCCATAGTGATGTCTGGGGTCCTTCTCATGAAAAAATATTTCTGGGGCCCAATAGTTTGTGGCCTTTATTGATGATCACACACGCGTGACTGGATCTATCTAATGCGTGATAAATCCGAGTAGGAACGATATTTCGTGCATTCTATCAAACGATACTCACTCAATTCGATACAAAATTCGATCTCTTAAAACGGATAATGCACGAGATTTTTTCAACACCTCACTGTGAACTTTTCTTACTCACAATGACATCCTTCACGCTCGCGATCGTGTTGATACTCCCCAACAAAATGGGGTTGCTGAAGCGGAAAAATCGTCATCTAGTTGGAGAGTAGCTCGCAGCTCTCATGTTCACCACATTGGTCCCTAAATGTTATTGGGGCGAGGCAACATTAGCTGCTGCCTATCTCATAAATCGAATGCCCTCTCGTATTCTTGGATTCCTTAGTCTAATTTATGTCCTCCTTCGCTCCTTTCCAACTACCCGTGTCCTCCCTTTGGTTGTCCCTACCAAATTATTTGGTTGCTCCGGCTTTGTTCATATTTACAAACAACACCGCATAGAAATTAGAACCGCATTAGTCGAATGCATCTTCGTAGGGTATTCGACAATAAGAAAATTTACTAAGTGTTATTTCCCTTCAACTAAAAAGATCTATAATTCTATGGATGTCACCTTTTTTGAGCATCAGTCATACTACACAGAGTTTGTCGTTCAGGGGGAGAGTCGTAGTGAACAACAGCCCTGTGTTCTTTTACCAACTGACACGGGTCTTTCACCGGCTGTCAAACCTCCTCCATCTCCTATTCAACCTCCTCCATCTCCTATGCCAAACCTATCTACACATCCTGCACCTCAGGAACTTCGAGTCTATACAAGACGGAACAGAACTGCTGAAATAATAGAGAACCAAACACCGCTTCCAACTGCTGTCCAAGAATCTAATCCGGCACCAAACCTCTTTGAAACTCACTCAGGTGCGGAATTTATAAACACTAGTGATTATGAGCTTACCCCACCTGTGATAGATGATTTTGATGTTCTTTGCACTCAACATCCTATCTCTCGATTTGTTTCATATGAGAAGTTATCTCCTCCCTATCATGCATTTGTCACTGCTATTGACAGCATAGAGATCCCGAATTCTATTCAGGAAGCACTCTCACACCCAGGAAACAACACTGCAGTTGATGCACTAGAAAAGAATGGAACCTGGATTGTGTTTGATTTGCCCAAGAATACGAGACCAGTAGGATGCATGTGGTTATTTACAATCAAATGTAAGGCAGACAGAAGCATAGATCGGTTGAAAGCGCGACTGGTTGCAAAAGGTTATACGCAGTCATACGGAATTGACTACCAGAGACATTCGCCTAAGTAGCCAAAGCGAACTCCATTAGAATCCTACTCTCCATTCAATGAACCGAGACTGCCGCTAATGCGACTTGATGTCGAAAATGCATTCCTTAATGGAGATCTTGAAGAGGATGTATACATGGATTTACCTCGCAGTATAGAAGGATCCTTCCCTGTGGCAAAGTATGCGAGCTCCGAAATCTTCAGTATGGTCTCAAACAATCTCCCCGTGCTTGGTTTGCCCGATTCACCAATTCAGTAATCAAATGTGATTATACTCAAAGCCAGGCTAATCATACAATGTTCACAAAATGATCCGAGAAGAAGATTGTCGTACTCATCGTGTATGTTGATGACATCATTCTTACAGGTGATCACACTGAAGAATTGACAAAGCTAAAGAAGTTTGCTAACTATGAATTCGAAATCAAGGACCTCAGAGACTCGAAGTTCTTCTTAGGAATGGAAGTTGCAAGATCCAAAATGGGGATAGTCGTAACTCAAAGAAAGTACACATTGGACCTATTGAAAGAAACGGGTATGCTTGGATGCAAACCAATATAAACTCCAATAGACCCGTATAAAAAAATTGGAATGGAGAATGATAGTTTACCAGTCAACAAAGGACGATATCAGCGGCTTGTTGGAAGACTTATTTACTTATCCCACACCAGACCAGACATAAGTTTTTCAGTAAGTATAGTGAGTCAATTCATGAACTATCCTACTGAGGAACATATGGGAACTGTTAACCGAATATTAAGATTCTTAAAGATGACTCCAGGAAAAAGATTATTATTCAAAAAGAATGATAGTCAAAAGGTAGAAGTTTTAACGGATGCTGGCTGGGCAGAAGACATATCCACCCGACGATCAACCTCTGGGTATTGCTCTTATGTATGCACGAATCTAGTGACATGGAGAAGCAGAAGCAATCGGTGGTATCTCGGAGTAGTGCGAAGCGGAATACGAGCACTGACGCACTGAGTATCCGTGAAGGAATGTGGATCAAAAGATTTCTCGATGAGCTTGGGATGATGGAAGAAAATCACTATCGGGATGTTTCGTGACAATCAAGCTGACGAATCGCATGTCATAGAACCGCATTCATCATGACCAGAACGAAACACATTGAGATTGATCAAAACTTCATTTCGGAGAAGGTGGACAATGGAATCATTGAATTGGTGCTATACTCCTTCTATGAACCAAACCGTGAACATTCTCACCGAGGCTCTCACCAAGTCGAGCTTTGATGAGTTAAACAACAAGTCGGCGTACGCACAACTCATACAACCCAACTTGAGCGGGAGTGTGGAATTACGCTCATAAATATACTTTAATACTTGTTATATTTAGTCATTATTTTAATTTATTAATTTTAGGTATTTATGTTATTCCATAATTATAGGAAGTACTTAATTTCTTTCCTTCTTCTTGTACTTTTACTCACCTATTTATAGGTGACTTCTCTATGGAATCAATGAGAGCATGCTTCAATTGTGGATGCTCTTACTAGACCTTTACAAGAGGATGTACTTTGGTGTATGTTTTTCACTGATGATATCCTTCTTGTTGATAAAACTAGAGAAAGAGTTTAGAAAAAACTTGAATTAAAGAGGTCTACATTGGAGTCTAAAGGACATCGTTTGAGTAGAACTAAAATTGAATGCATGGAATATAATTTTAGTAGTAGCTCTAGTTGCAAATTTGTAACTATAGGTGATAAAATCATTAAAAGGTGTGAACGTTTTAGATATCTCGGGTCTATTGTTCAAAGTAATCATGATATAGATGGGGTGTGTCGGCCGCTTTTGGGAGCGCTGCTTTGAGTTTTTTTTTTAATTTAGTATGTATATATGTATTGATTTTTGAAAATAACATTTTAAGTTTTAAAATATGAGAGAGAGAAAGGACGAATCTCATTCGTTTGGCGAGTTGGATGAACGAGCGTAATATCGCGAGTAACGCATCTATTCAGAAAAATAGACACCCTACTCGATAATATCGCTCGATCGAATAAACCACAAAATTCATGACATCCAGTTACAGTACTGCGAACCTTTATGTGGACCGAACAAATTCCCTATTTAATACGAAAGAATTAAATAGGGTTTATATTATCGCAGGTCTTTAAAACTCCCTATAGATGACATCTCATAGTTAATTACCCTCGGATGACCGAAATCACTCCGAGAAGCTCTCGATTTAGATCTCGAGGTTCTATCTTCACGAAGTCGAAAGGTAGGGTTTTCGACGAAATTTGAGAGTAGGAAATTCGATAGGTGAAGGGCGCGAGGAGGAACGAGTTATTTACGGAGTCGAAAGGAAAGAAGGGTAGGGGATGTCGCGGATCTCGAGGAGGACCTCGAGGACGTCCTGAGCTATCACTAAGATTGGGTTTTAAATTTTGGAAAGAGATTTTATTTTGATTTAATCACGCAAATTAATTATAGGGATTACGTTTGCATAATGCTGCGCATACGAAGCTACCGAAAGACGGAGGGTTTACGTCGTATAAGGCGACAACGCCGGAACCTGGCGGATTAGGGCATATATTGCACGAAGGGGTGTGCTGAGGCACAAAGAAAGGTGAGGGTTTATGTCGCACGGGGTGGACTACTCGAAACCTGAGGCTTGTTGTTTAAAGCTAAGGAAAGGGTTTCATTGATGTCGACACGGGTTTCTTGAAGAAGATGGCCGTCTGCCGCACCGTGCTTCCAGCTCCACGTTAGTAGCAGGAATCGCGGTTTAAGTTTAGGATTTAAGTTCGAGTGAACATGCGAGTCATTTATTTATTTTTATTGCGAACAGGTGAGTGTGTGCGACGAATGGCATAAGTGGCGAAAAGAAGCGATGAACGAGGAGCGTCTTGCGTATGCGAGAAGTAACATGTTATAACAGGTGTATGCGAAAGTAAGCGAGCTATACTAGCAGGAAAGAGTGCGAAGGAAGTAAAGCATGCTTAGCGAGTAAGATCTGGAAATGTAAAACATGCCGAGCAGGTGTAAGCGAAAGTAAGCAATGCTTGCAGAGTGCATACTAAAAGTAGAGCGGTACGACGATAAAAGAAAAGTGAGAGACGTGTCGTAGAAGTACCGTATGTCCTGCTTTATCCTTGAGTGCTGCATTACTCATTTATTGTTATTTTTATACTTTTTTTATCTCCCTGCAATGAGACTATCGATGCTTAAAGAGCGAGGAGTAGAGTAATAAGTGAAAACAACCTAAGTAAACGAAGTCTTCTAGAGTAGAAAGAAAGTAAAGTCCGAAAACTCAACGATAAAAACGAAGGAAAACGCAGAAAGCGAGAAAAAAAAATCGCGGAAGAAAAAGGAAACAAAGTAAAACCGTAGGAAACCACGAGAAAATGCGAAAGAACCTACAAGTAAAGCTCTACAAGTGTCCGTAAGCACGGCGGTGTTTCGGACTCGGTAGCCGTGCTAATATCCGGACTCGAGTCGTCGACTACTTATCCCAACTTTCACGGAAGCGATCCTATCCGACTCGGATAAGTAACCATGGACTTTTTTATAAGTTTTCACACATTTCGTTTTTTGTTTTCATGAATACAAAGATTTGTAGGTAGGTAAGTTTGATGTAGCTGATGTGAGGTAATTTTGTATTTTCAAACATATGTATTTTTGTTTTAAAGTATTTCGATCCACGAGTTGACTACCTAATAACGACTGGGACTACGAACTTTGAGCGCTCGGCGAGTAGGAACCCCGAGACGGCCGAATGGTTCCGTGACTCCTGCTCTACTCTCTCTGCAGTCTCGAGACAGGCGGCCATTCTATGGCTCTCGTAATTTTCCTCGTTTCGCAACCGCATCACTGTCCCCACCGCACTTCACGAAGCACTAGCGATGGCCCATATATAACCTAAGGAGGTTATATATGCACACCTACATGTCCCCTGTACGTGTGTGGGTTAAGCAGAAACAAGGTGAAAACTAGGGACGAGGGGTCAAGGAAAAGGAGAGAAAAGACAAGTAAATCACCCCGGACTCCCGACCGACCTCACATGTCCTATGAAAAGGACTAAAGGCACCCCGACACTCTCGGAGGGGGTGAAGCCTAGACCCACAGAACACACTCCCTGTTTCCCAAATTCCGGTAAAATCATGAATAAAAAAAATAAAAATAAAAATAAAACGAAAATAAGACAAAATAAAAGAAAAGAATTCTTCGCCGAGTCTTGGACTCTGGTCACTAAACTGAGGAGAGCTATTACAAAACTCCAAGGCTAGCTGCATTTTCACTTTCTTTCTTTCTTCTTTTTTTTTTATTTCAATTTCATAGAACTCGAGGCCCTATACAAGTGTGGAACAAGCGCCTACCAATTCCGATATCAATTTATCACACGATCGCTACAATTCCAACTTTGCATAACTTCATCAATTTCAACATTTAACTCCCAAACATTAAAGCAAATAAGAGATGCTCTTAAATTCTTCCAAACCAACTTCATAAGCAAGTGTAGCAGAGGCGAGAATAACATTACCACATCCACCAAGGCTCTCGGCCAAGACAAGAGCAAGGAGAGGTCCACGGCCAAGTCACGACGAAGGAGGCAACGAAGTAGAGCCCCGCCCAAATGCCAAATTTCCATAAAGAAGCTCACTGCAGCCTGGGGAGCCAACTACATCAAGCCTAGCTCACCACAAATGCTCAAGATTAAACTCACTAAGTAGCCGAGCCATTCGACCTCGAATACAGACTCCAATAAACTTCAATAAATACAAAGCCGGACTCATACCCGAGCATCCTACAAGGCTTAAAGAAATAGCCCAATTCTCAAGCTAGAACAACCCCCAAAATCAGGTCGACTCGAGGGAGCTCCAGGGACCAAAACCGGCAACGATGAGGACACAAAACATGCCACAATCCAGAAAAATCCGCAGGACTCATTCCAGCAATTTCAAAAGAATCAAAATCCGGCCATGACAAGGCTACAACGAGCCCATCCTTAAATCATAACAGTCCCCCAACGTGCAGCTAAAGCTAGAAGAAGCTAAAAGAGCCAACCCGAGCCATAACCAAATTAGGGAACAAGTCCGACCTCGGATCAAACAGAGAAGAAAACCAAACAACAAAATCAACAAGGAGCCGAGCCATATAAGGCTAAAACCAAATCCTAAATCGAGCATAAAATCGAGAGTATAGCAGGTTTCGACCACAACCGAACCAAAATGGGGCTCAAAGCGAATTTAAAATCCAGAAAACCGCAAAATAAAGCAACTCAACCCACCACGTGGCAATGACCGAGAAACAATAGGAGCCAAAACCGAGAAACAAAACCCCCAAAACGACCTCCCAAAGCTCCCTTTAATATGAAATAAAATTTACTTTCAATCGAGCTCACTATGAGCCAAAATAAGACTTAGAATATAGTAAGCATGAAGCTTAAACAAGCATTTCCATTCATCCAACATATCAAAGATAAGCCTTCAACATATTTCAAACGAAAGTAGACATAAGGGTTCTCCAAATCAACTTAAAGTCTCCCTAACATGCTTTCTTTTCTTTTCTTTTTTTTTTAAAACAAAGAAGAAGTAGGCGGAGCAAAAGAGCAAGCTCCACGTGCATATAGATTGAGCAAACCACTCTATGCTTCACATTAGATTAGGACAAGTATGCAAAATAAGTAAAGAAGAGCAAGAAGCAACCCCATGCCATTTTGAATGTATAACCACGTCCAACTCAAGCATAGCAATCCGAACTAAAAGTCCATACCTCGGTGTATGTCCAAGCAAAACACACCAAGAGATCCAACGAGCGAGGACCGAACGGCGCAAACCGAGGCTAAAATCGAGCGACCAAGTCCCAAGAAATTCGAGGAGTCGAGCCGACAACACTCTACCTCACTCAAGCTAAAACTCGGGAGGATCCGTGAGCAACAGAGAAGAAGAAGAGTGAAGAGAGGGGAAGGAGAGAACGGCAGACAGCACCCTCGAACCGGCCACCCACAAGCAACAACCCTGGACTTCCCTCAAGATGAGGCTTATATAGCCGGCCTCAAGAAGAAGGAGGAGAAGAAGCCACTTACTCGGACGTCGGCCAGAGGAAAAGAGGCGGGAGAGAGTGGCGACAAAGTCGCCGGAAAAGGCCGACCGTAGAGGCGGGGAAGGCCGAAAGGGGCTCGTCGCGAGCAGGTCGCCGGGGAAGTGGCGAGAAGGTACAGGGACCAAGGTCGGAGCTCGCGCAGGAACCAGAGAAACGGGATCGGGACCGGGAGAAAAAGGAAAAAGGCGAGGTCCACGCGGGTAAGGGAAGAGAGGGGAGAAAATTAGGGTTTAAAATAGGATTTTTAAATAGGAAAAATAAGGATTTATTTAATAAAAATCGGTAAAATTTCGCGTCGCGGGTCCGCGCTCCAAACACGACAAGTTATATGCCTCTTCCTAGCAAATTCGACGTTCCGGACGCAACGGCGCGATCCTTTCGCGATCCGAGGTTGTTCGGAGAACCTCGTCACCGGTCGAGTCGAAAGTGCGTCGAGCTCGATTTCGTTGAAGTCGACTTCGATGTCGCTCGTTCCGCGTTCCGACTTCGATCTCGATCCGTCGCGAAGAATTTGAAGACGTCGAGGCCGGGGCTCGAGGAATTTGTGCTCGGTGGTGCGGAAAGTCGTGCACAAGGCTACCTAAGGTCCAAGTGGTCACTATAGGAACTCGATTTGGAGTCCTAACGCTAATTCCAACCTACCACTTGTGAAGAAGAGGTCGTGAATTCCGTCCGGATTCCAAAAGAGTGTCGAAGTGGTTTCAAGCATTCTAAGACGAGGTGGGTCCAGTGCTAGGAATCTAAGATCGTCGGGGAAGCTCCTAAAGCTAGAACCCTAGATCCTAGGAGGAAAACTAAACCTCGACAAAAGTGAGGTCAACAGGGTGTTACTAATAGAATTCAAGTATGTTGGTTGAAGTAGAGGAATGCTTCGAGCCTATTGTGTGATCAAAAAGTACCACTTAAATTGAAAAGAAAATTTTAAAAGATGGTGGCGAGACCTGCAATGCTCTATGGCGCAGTGACACATGATTCATGAGAAACCTTCAACATTCATCATATAAAGTTTATTTAAAAATTATAGAACAAACTAGATAAAATAAGTTAAACTAAATGGATAAGCTAGCGGGCATAAAGAGAGAAGGGTGCACAACGTTTTAGCATATATGATAAATGAAGATCTAGGACAAGCACAGACCCACATATGAAAGGTTGACTTTGTAATCCACTATAACGTCTAATTCAGACAAATTTAGTCAGTTTTAATGAAAAAAAAATACATACAGAATTTGCGCCAAATGATAACTTTCTGATCACTCAAATATAAATTTAACATGGAAACTAAGGAATGATGAGAAAGGCTTGTTGAATAAAAAACACAAAATCACATACAACAACAACAAGCCTTCTTCTCCATTGATTAAAAATCACATGACAATTAAAAATTCAATTATATTTTTTATCAAGTAGGAAAACTAATAACTAAAGTTATTAAAAAAGAAAAAATTCTAGAAAATAAATCACTAAATATTAATCCAAGAACCATGCCATAGAGAAAGTTTTCATGTGGAACTTCGTAGTCGTCAATTGCACAACACTAGAAAGATTCACATCCAAACAACACTGAAACACAACGATGAAAAGAAACCCAAAGGAATTATTGTTGAAAATGTTCTGTACATGACGCTGTAGGTATCTTCTTATTTATAATGAGAGAATCTCTCTTTAAATAAAAAAAAGAAATAAAAATAAGAAAGGTCAGTTTTTATCCAGATAAAAATTTGTAGGAGCCACTAAAAAAATAAATCTTCTACCAAGCGCATGAGTCGCTACTATAAAAGTCACGGAATGGCCAAAGGGTACGACACGGAAAAAATCTGTAACACAAGGAAATTACAATTCATAAACCACTAATATCTCAAGACAAACCCCATGTTATGCAAGGCCTAGGATTCACAATAAATGGACAAACTTTGCATCAATCTACCTAATTTAAAAGAAATTCAGCTCTTATTTATTGTTTAGTTGACATCTATCAAGGAAATTTGGTCATAACTGTTGCATTTCATGTAGAGCAATCTATGGATCATCACAAGCAAGTTTATCATGCTGGTGCATACGATAATAAATCTCATCTAAGAACACTTCGAGAACAAGATTTGTATGATTTTTAGATAAAGTATTGGTGTGAATCCCAAAGAGAAAATGAAATGGATAAAAATCCAACATAATGGTGGCAGCTCATAAAATAAGGTCAAATCATATATATTGAGGACTAGAATAATATCAAAATTCATGGCATTTTAACCTTAAAAGCAGTCATCCTCCTATGTTGCATGATTTTATTCGGCATCATCTTTCTAGCAATTAATTTCTTAAAAATATCATCTAAGAAACTTTTAAAGATTTAGAGGTATGACCTCTACATCACATAGTTTCTATTCAGATAAACAATAGAATTATAATTGTCATAATTAACAATCAATTTTCTTGAAAATATTTTCATGCAAATAACCAATATGATGCAAGAAAAATGTGAAAATATCAAGATGATAACATAAATTAAAAAATGGATAAAGCACAAATACAAACGCCTTAAAGAAAATTAGCCCAAATAATTTAAATCTTAGTCATCATGATCAAGCACATAGCAGCAGTAATAACTTTTAAAAGATTGAAATAAATTAACACTCTCCATAAAGCACTTTCATAAGTTTCTAGACCAAGAAATCAAGAACAAGAAACAAAATCAATATCAGCACATTCAATCGTTATAGAGATGACTTTTTAAAATAATTCATTAAGATTTCTATTTATCAAGTTGCTCAATTGATTCAGCAATTATATTAGTTTCACATTCAAGAGTACATTTAATTTCTATTAGAAGTTGTATTATGATCTCAAGTACAATTTTGGTTTCTAATCAAATTCATGAATAGATTTTTAAATAAGCGCAGACTTTAATTTTTAAAAAACAAAATTAGATTCTTGTTCTGACCCCAAATAATCTTCTAAATCAAATATATCATTAAAAGAATGTTTGTAAACTATAGTTTCTTTAATAAATTCAGATTTGACTAATACTTTTCATGTGTTGATATGGATTAGGTGGGCTTCCAAGGAGATGCTAAAGACCATTCTTTAGAAATATTAACCAATAAGGTGGACTTCTAAGGAGATGCTAAAGATCTTTCTTTAGGAATATCAACAAATGCTGTAATAGTCTTAACATCATAGTAATCATAAAATATTTATATAAAGCTTCATATCGCAGTTTGGTGAAACATAACTTAATTCATTCCTTTCTAGCCTAAGAGGGTGTTTGGTAGCACACTTTTAATAGGATTTACCCATGGATTTAACCTAAATCCTGCCAAACACAAAAAAAGGAAAACTAAATCAAACTTCTGTTAAATCTCTTTCTCCCTAGTTCCATCTCCTTTGCGCCATAAATCCGGATTTATTAAATCCGGCTACGAGGTGGATTACAAGGATTTATTCTACCGTGCTCGCGTCCTCCATCTCCGTCATGACTACTAGGATCTAGCGGATTTGATAAATCCTATTTAACGTAAATCTTCAGCTGCAACAAAACACCCCCTAAGTTTATTAAAGAAATAGGCAATGACAAAATAACAATCTAAAAGAAAATAAAATTTGGTTATAATACATTTAAATTGTGTAAGTTTTGGGAGGAAAATAATTATTCCTATTCAATTTTATAGAAAATGATTACAAAATAAATAGAGGGGGATAGCTCCCACATTAGAAAAGTAATAAAATTAATCATAACTCCTCGTGATACAAGGAAGGAAACCAAAAAAATACACTAAGAATAAAATCTTCCAAAAAAATCCAACACTCCACTCATGTTGAAGCACATATATCCATCATGCCCAACTTGTTTACAACGAACTCAAAACTAGGTCTTAAAAGTTCTTTGATGAAGATATCTATCATTTGTTGTGTTGTCTGAGTGAAAGGCATGCCAATAATTGCCAATAATTCCATAATCTATCAATCTTCCTTTTTATGAAGAGTCTATCAATCTTCACATGTTTTGCGTGATATTGTTGTACTGAATTTATTGTAATGCTTATGACAGCTTTATTGTCATAGTAAAACTTCATTGGCATGTTTATCGAGATTCGCATCTCTTCAAAAATTCTCTTTACCGTGACATTTCACATACTACATTAGTCATAGCTTGATATTCTGTCTCGGCACTACCTGTCACCGCATATTGTTTCTTACTTCGCCATGTAACCAGATTTTCCCATACATAAGTGCAGTATCTAGAAAGGGATCTGATACAATCCAACCTCAAAATCTGCACGCTTTTCCAAAAAAATTAGGCAAAAATAATATTTATTCACTAAATCAAACAGCTCAACAAGAAAACAAACATAACCACCTACGATTCGAGAGGTAGGTGATCTCTCCTAATTCCTACAATTCGAGAGGTAGTAAATCTCTCCCAAAACCTAAACCTACGACTCACAACTCAATCTCATGTATAAACCTAACCCCAGATATAACAAGCCTATTAGTACCCAATAATAATAATAATAATAATAATAGACTAAATTGTCCTTATGTGTATAAAAGACAAAATTGCCCTTAAGCAATGCACCCTCGTAACAAAATCTCCCATCAACAACTAAGCCACGCCCAATCTACATCGATGTATGCCTCTATGTTCTGTCGTTTAGTCTTCTGAAAGAGTAAATCCTACCCGGTATAACTTTTAGGTATCTAAAAATTCTGTTAACATCTTTAAGGTGTTTCTCAAAGGGTGAATACATAAATTGGTTTACCAAAATTACAACAGATTGTGTATATGACAAATATATTTACTTTTCTACCAACTTTTGATATAGAGTTTTATCCACTGGGTCGCACGCAATTTGATAGCCTATAACCACACATCCCTTTTTCTTTTAGTTTATCAAAATATATTTTTATCGAGAAATAACAATCCATTTCTTTAATCTAGCAACCTCCATGCCAAGGAAATGCCTCAGAGATTCTAAGGTTTTGATCTCAAAAAGTGATGAGGGAAGTCTTCAACTAGTTAATTTCATACATGTCCTCTCCAGTGAGAATGATATCGTTCACATACACAGCCAATATGACTATTTACCTAATTTTTTAATTTTCGAAGAACATTGTATGATCTCCTTGAGAATACTCATGATCTTTAACAAAAAGTGTTGGTCCAGCAGGAAGGCTAGACTATCCTGCCTTCAATTAGGGCAAGAATTATCTCCCCTTCCCTCTCCCAATTTCCTATTATCTATCTCTCTACATATATATATATATATATATATATATATATATATATATATATATATATATATATATATATATATATATATATGTATATAAGTTGATTGCTTTCTTAAGGTTTAGTTATTGATTAATTTTGATTTCAAAGTTCTGCCTCCGCGTTTCTCCATTCTGAGGGTTGTATCCGACAACGAGAAGGTACTCCAATTGTAACTCGTCTGTCACCGATGTTCCTCGTTCCTGGTGTCAACTTCTCCAACTTTTGTCTTGTTATCGTCGACCACCTCTAGCACCTTTCATCAGGCCGACCCTCCTCCAAATCCCTTCCAGTGGGCCATCATCAGTTCTACACCTGCCAGACAGACGCCAACACCTATTGCTCCTTACGTCTTAGCCATCTACTGCCAACCACCCTCGAGCAGATCAACACCCTTCCTACTCCCTCTTGCGCCACAACCACCTGCTGCCAGCCTCCCAGTACGCCGCCATCCCACCTACTCTCTCCAATACCACAGCCACCTGCTGTCAGACACCTTCCAAGAGGATGACACCACTCATACTCCCTCCAACGTAGTAGCTACCTGCTGTCAGCCACCTTCCAGCACTATTGTAGATCCCTTCCCTTTTGAGGCCCGCCGTTCTCCTCTAGAGAACCGTTGGTGTTTTGTGTTATTTTAGTCTTATTTTGAGCAGTCATCATTGCCACTTAACTGTTTGCATGTTTTATGCTGTTAAGTGGAGTTGCCTTCATTGTAACTTTTCAATTTAGTAGTAAATATCTTTTGTTTGGCCGTGATTTGGGTTAAATTTGGTATCATTTGATATCAGAGTCAGGTCAACCCTAATCATATCCTAGGTTTACCTAAGATTTGCTCCTACCCAAGTCACCCCCACCAAAAATTTCTTTCCTAATTTCAAACCGTAACCAAGCTTTGACCTAACCATTAATTCCTTATCGCTGATTTTCAGAATCAATCCTAAATCAATTTTCACCCCCACTTTCACCACCCAACTCTAAACCCTACCCATGCCATCAAGAAGATACATATCTGAGCCTACTCGAGAAGAAATGCAAAGAGAGATCTGTCGACTTCATCGGAGACTAACGTACATTGAGAATGACACACAGGGGGGACTGACCTTTAATGATGACAGGCAAAGTCAAAGAGGCAAAAGGGATGAGAATTACTACTCCTTCCATGGGATTTCAGTGATGAAGATGAAAGGCTGCGACGTTTTGCAAATTAGTATTAGAGGAGACCTACAGAGGAGACATCATTTGGAGGGCACAAAGAATTCAAAATAATGGTAGATCTACTAGATTTCGAGGGAGGTATGGATCTAGATGATTTTGGTTCCATTTAGGGCAGCTTATCCACAACGGCGACGTTTTGAAATGCTACCTCACCGTTGGAAAATTGCATTTGAGCAGCTTATCCAAAAAGGCAGTTGATATTTTACACTAAAAGCGGAACGCGGGTCAAACCCTGCGGTCCGTGTTTCCAAATAAGTGGTTTATCTGAATAAGCTCGAACTGCCCCAAACGGAGCCTTTATCAACAGACTACAATCAGTTGAGAGAATCTTTGAGTACAAAGAGATGCCAGAAGAGAAAACGGTGAAGCTTGTAGCTATCAAGTGAGAAAGAGTGCCTCCTTATGATGGGACAACTTGCATAGGAAGAGGAAAAGATGAGGCAAAGTGGAAAAATTAAAAATGATGCAAAGAAAATAACTCCCACCCCATCACCACCAGCATTTGTTTCTAAGACTCCATCATCTGCAACAAAAAAACCTATCAGTGAAGGAGTTCACAACGCAGTTTAACCAGTTACAAATGAAGTGTGATTTGGTCAAGCCAGAGTAACACACCATAGCCTGTTATTTGGAAGTTAAAGCTCTCGATTAGTCATGTGGTCCAACTATAACTTTATTGATCACTTGGGGATGTCCAGACCTTAACGTTAGAAATGGAAAGGCAGCAGAAATGGAACAGACAACCACTATAGTCAGGTAGCCACCCACAATTAAAAATCCATTAAAGCACCCTTCTGGGAATTGAGTAAGTTGGCTCGGATAAGTATAGAGCCACCCTCAGTGAGAAGAAGCCAAGAGGAACATACCAACTATAGTCCCCCGCCAAAATAATACTTCAAACGCCACAAATTTGGGCACGTCGCCTCCAGCTGTCCGACGAAACAAGTTTTGTATCTTTTATCAAGTACAGCATCGTGGAGAAGGTTAGCGATGAGGAGATCAATGAGGAACAGAGGGAGATGTATCATCTTCCACTAAATGGAGACACTCGTGGTTCGAGGGGTCCTATAAACTGAGGATTCGAGGGATTCACAGTGACTTCATCATAATATATTTTACACCAACTGCATTGTGAACGAAAAAATATGCAATCTCATCATCGACAGAGGGAGCAGTAAGAACTTGGCATCTACACAGACGATGGAGAAGTTGAGCCTGATTACTCATAGGCATTCTCAGCTATATTCTCTGACGTAACTGAAGGAGAACAAGGTCAACATCGATTGAGAGTCAACTGCAAGATCAGGTGTGGTGCAACTCCATGGATGTCTACCACCTTTTAAGACCGTAAAATTTGACTAGAGGACTCAGCACGACGGATTCAAAAACATTATTCATTCACCAAGGATAGGAAGCTTATAGTCCTTTTCGCTTCAGTGGAGCACGAGATCATAGGCACCTTAAACGGCAGAGCAGTATCAATGGGACTAATTTTAGTGATGACAGCAAATGATAGGACTGAGATAACAAGCGATAGACACAAGATATGCATGATAGAGAGCACTTCAGGATATCATAATTGATACCTTAACACCAGCACAACTTCAGTTTAGGTTAAGCCGGTCGTGGTTTACTTTGGGAATATTCAGCAAAGGCGAGACACACAGACTTAGTTCAATTCAGTAATAGGCTCACAGAAGATTAAAACGATGTGAATGTTTGCTCGTAAGTGGGGAAAGATCCTCAGATGCCTTAGGAGACGGTGGAGTTACCAATGGAATTCAAGTGTTTTGCAGACTAACATCCATGCATACATCCATACATACATCCATCCATAAATACATACGTACATAATACCATCCATACATACATACATCCATACATATATACATACATACATACATACATACATCAATACATACATACACACATGCATGCATGCATGCAAACATACGTGCATACATCCATGAATACATGCATACGTGCATACATCCATGCATAATTACATACATCTACGCATACATGCATACATACATACATACATCTACACATACATGCATACATACATGCATCCATGCATACATACATACATCCATGCATACATACATACATCCATCCATCCATCCATCCATCCATCCATCCATCCATCCATCCATCCATCCATATACAGACATCCATACATGCATGCATGCATGCATACATACATCCATACATCCATGCATGCATACATGCATACATGCATATATACATCCGTACACACAAACATACATCCATACACACATCCATACACACAAACATATATCCATACACACAAACATACATCCATACATCCATACATCCATACATCCATACATACATGAATGCATACATCCATACATATATACATATATAAGTTGATTGCTTGCTTAGCTTTCAGTTGCTGATTAATTCTGATTTTAGATTTTTGCCTCCGGCATTTCTTCCTTTTGAAGGTTGTATCCAACGAAGAGGTGTTCCGGTTGTAACTTGTTCGATATGGTAACTATCTTTGTTGTTCATTCGTCTTCCTATTGCCGCTAGACTACTCCAGCCTCTATCCTAACATCGCCAACCGCCTCCAGCACCTTCCTGCTCAACCCTCCTCCAACACCTTCTAGCAGGTCTACCGTCCTCCACCTCCCTTCCGATGGGCCGCCAAACTGTCCTGCACCTGCTAGACAGCCGCCAGCACCTATTGTTCCCTTCTTACGCCACAACCCGGCTGCCAACCACCTTCTAGCAAGTTGACGTCCCTCCTACTCCCTTATGTGACGCAAACACCCGCTGTCAACCTCCTCCAACAGGCTGCCATCCCTCGTACTCCCTCCAACGCTGCAGCAACCTATTGTCATACAACTTCCAGAAAGCCGATAGTGCTCCTACTCAGCCATCTCTATTTCTAAAAAGATATTGAAAATTTGAACAGTCAAGATTGGGAGATATTATTTTAATCCTGAAAACTTGAACAATCAAGATTAGAGATGTATTATTTTGAGCTTTTGGTTTGGAGAATGTACGGAAAACAGTAATCAAATATCTATTATCCCTCTCCCCTTGAAGATAAGAAAAAAAAAGAGTTGTAAATTCAAAAAAGTTGACATTCATGGGAAAACATCTTTTCAAAAATAGGATCAAAACACTTATACTTTTTTAGGTGGGAGCACGGCCAATAAACACACATTTTATGTCTAAGGATTCAAATTTTTCTTAATTATGACTATAAATCTGAACAAATGCAATACAACTAAATATCTTTGAAGGTAAATCAAAAGAAAGCCAACATGATTGGTAAATTTTCTAAAAGAAAATAGTAGGTGTCTCAAAGTTCACTTATTAAGTGTTCTATTAATAAAGAAAGTAGCAGCAAGAGCGGTCTCACCCTTAAGATATTTTAGCACATGATTTGTAAATAGCAATGAGCAAGCTACATCCACTAAGTGTTTTTTTTATTTATTTTAGCCACGACATTTTGTTGTTGGGTGCCGACACGAACTTTAATGACCTACCTATTCCGCTTTTCAAAAAAAAATGACCTTAAATATTTTTGAAATACTCTTGATCATTATCACCCCATAATATTTGAATAATTTTTTGAAATTATATTTATACCATGGTATAATTATTTTAAAATTATTTCCACTTCAAACTTTTATTTTATTAAATACGCCCAACTTAATCTTGTGTGATTATTAGTAAAGATAACAAACCATTTTTTTCAATATATAAGATGTTTACAATTACACTAAATATCACTATGAACTAGAGTAAATGATATGATTAGTTTATAAATTTGGAGAGCTAACAACGCACGATGATGTTCGGCAAAATGACAATCTTCAAATGGCAAAGATGACAAGTTTTATTTTGAAATAAACCGAGAAACAAGAATTTTAACTACTGGAAACTAAAATGACCTAACTTATAATGTCATAGCATAATATTATTGTCTTTAGAAACGAAATCAGAATTTAAACAAGTACTTTGACATTATGTATTCGCATCAAATCCATCATCAAAAAAATATAGTATATCACTTTCCTTGGTACTATCAATCATCATCGCTGTGGTCAATTATTGAAACTCACAGTAAGAAGTAAAAATTAACTTGATACTAATAATCAGAAATAATTTCGTTAATGTACAATAAACTATGGATAGATTACAAGATAAATTAGGAACATAGAGCATATCACGAATGGTTAACAACATTATGAGTTTAACAGTTCCAACCACAGCGATTACTAAGAAGAATACATCAACAAGTTTGACAATTTTATTGTCTGCACAAAGTCTCTAAGATATAAAATTTTAGAACAAGCTGTCATATGATCAATTGGACCAGAATCAATTATCCAAAAATAAATAAAATAAAGGTTACCACCTAATAATACAGTGGCTAGAAAGTTAACCTTCTATACTAAAGAGCAAGATAGAGTTAGTGTGAATTTGGATATCAAAATAACTTGTACCGGTGCCCTAGTTGCTCCTGGTGAAAAGCATTCTATCCGAGTTCAAAGAAAACTTTTAAGTTTCATCAGCAGTGACTTGATAGACCCGGCCTTCACGTTTAGATTTTGGTTTCCAATTTACGTTTACTATGACTTCCAACATGGCTTATTTGTATGTCATGATTTTTTAGAATGATCGCACCATCATAGGTAGGGCGAATAAAATTACTGGAACCAAAAGAAATGATAGAATTTCCTACAACGTCATTAGAGGGGAGTACGAGTCCAAAACTCAAAGTCAATTTCTATCGCGAGTTATTTTGGTGCTTTAAAGTTGAGTAGAGAACTTCGAGAAGAAAGGCCCGACAGAGAAACCAAAAGGTTTAAAACAAATTGAGTATTTTATGGTTCTACTTTTAATAAAGTTCGATCCGCCGGTTCACGGCACTCAAGAACGGAAGCCTTGTAAAAGTTATTGAGACGGAAAGTACTCTCTCAAATTACAAATTTCAATAGAGCGAAAGACCAAGAAAAAACTGGCGGAGAAGAAGCTCATCGCTGAGAACAAAAGCAGCAAAAGAGAAAGTTCTTGCTAGAAAGAAACCTTGTGCTGAGAAGCCGCTTCTAGCATCCAAGAAGGGATGCAAGGAGCTAAAATCCTCTATGTCGTGGTAAGTCTAAAACCTTGAAGATAGAATCGTGAGGAAGCTGTGTTATCAAATCCAAGCGAAAGCATATCCTGATCCCTCGAACGCCCCGATCTAGTCATTGCCATCCATGCTGACTCTAATCGAGACGGTATCAAAAGGAGATAAAATCATGACCAGTCGTCATCCTCTTTGTTGGCTCTAATGATGACTGCATAGCAAGGATGAAGCTGCGGTCAATCTGCTTTCCCAACTAACCGATGATCTAAGCTAGAAGCGGAGCAAAAGTGGGAGAAAGTTTGGTGTTTTGGATGTTTTTGTATGCCACGATAGTGTATGTTTTCTCAACTAACTATAGTTGTGACTATGACGATAGGTTTTGGGCAAAAGAGAGAAGCAAAAGGAGGTGACCAAGCCGAAGGGATTCAGTCGACAATTTCAATGACAATTTTATCTTTGATGCCATGCAGTGTTTGGGAGAAAAATTAATTCTTCCTCCTTAATTTCAAAGAGTATTTATATTTTTGATGGCTCCACATTAGGAAGGTAATAAAATCAGTTATAAGTTCTCATAACAAAATAAAGAAATAAAAATTATGACATGCCAATAATTCTAAATCCTAGAAAAATAAAAAATACTAATAATAAAAGATACTAAAAGTAAAATTTTCCTAAAAAATCAACACTTTGCATAATATTCAAACTCATCATCATCATACAAATATTAAATTGATTATACAGTTGGTCCCCATATTCATTGAATGATGGATGTTATTTTCAAGTCTTACTTTCATATATGTAGATTTAGCAACAAAAGTTCATCCAAACTATCAAGCATGTCATATTATAACTCTTTGGAAGTCAAGCATATTAAAACATTCAACAAAATTTCTAAACTATTGAACTAAACCAAGAATATTGAGAGATTTATACCAGCAAGGAATTTAATTTTGAATCTCTTGATTGTGAAATCGTGATTTTATAGAAGCACAACTTAATTCATTTTATTTAGATTACATCATGTTATTATTTTTTAATTGGCCCCAATATTATCCCCGTATTTAGTTCGCACGGCAATGTAACATTATGCCCATATAAGAAGATCTAATGCAAAGTGCCTTGAGCTTGTCTGCTACAAATTTAGGTGAGAAACAAAAGAGCATGTACAACACATTACATTCTAGTCCAACTTTTAATTTAGACACATATTCTATTTTGACGAAAATTAAAAACACAATTCACAAAAATGATATTTTAATGACCAGTTGATAGAGAAATTTGCCAAAGAATTTATAATCGATAAAATTACTTCTCAATATTCAAGAAAATCCAAGATATATATGTTCGACCAAATTCAATCATCCTAGTACAGCAACAGGAATCCCTTATCCCACTAAGTAGGGTCGGCCTCATTAATCATTTTTCTCCATTATGTCCTATAGACCAAATCTAATCATGAAAGTAGACTACTAATTAAAAATCTAGTGAAAAACTACTAAAAGATATCACAGTAGTGTTAATTCAAACTTCACACTGGCATGAGAAGTCTTCCCCAAGAATTAGACCTAGAAAGCAAAGGCGTGCATTATTTGGCTAAATCCAAAAAAACGAGAATCAAATTGAGCTCATTTGGTTCATTAATACAATTTTAAAATAAAATTTTGATTTTTTGTTTTAAAAATTTTAATATTTGATTTTCAGTTTTCAACTTGGCTTTAATATCATTAGACCAAAGGAACAAAAAACTGAATAATATTAGGATTATAAAACTAAGTTCATTTAGAAAGAAAATAAATTGAGCATATGAAATGTTCAATTTATGTTATAGTTTAAATTTTTAATCATAAAAAGATAGTGAGGAGACGAGGGAAATAATATTTTTAATTTTGAAGTAGAACTTTAAGTTTAAATTATTTTGGGTTAAATGCAGAATTAACATTACCTCCCAAGCCCGGATGTGAAAAGTGCAGGGTTGCGTTAGGTAGCCGACAACCAGCATAAAACTTGTCGAAAAAATAATAACATGAATCTGTTTGTCATTTGCGTAAGTGCTGGGGCGTCCCCTGAAAGCAACGCGTTATATAATCTTAATACAGTGAAAAGTGTGCAAACACCGACGTCCGGGTGCTGTGTCAAATAAGCAAGGGTTCCCACATTACAGACAGATGTGAGTAATGAAGTTAGAATATGAAACTAATATTATGATAAGATCTTGAAATATAGGTACTCTCATTGGTAAATTAATTGAATTAGATGATACTATGATTCATAGAAAGAAAAATATCTTATGTGTTTACGAAACTAAATGGGTTGGAGAAAAGGCTAAGGAGATTGATAACTTAGGTTTTAAACTTTGGTATTCAGGTAAGAGTCGCACTAAAAATGGTGTAAGTATAATTATAGATAGGAGTTTGAATGATAATGTTGTAAAAATTAATATCGTTAGAGATAGAGTTATAGTCCTTGAGATTATTGTTGATAAGAAGGGTCTGCTTGGATCGCACTTATCGACTGCTTATTCGAAAACAGAGTTTATATTATGTATTACACGAGGCCCGCGGGGGACCCCCTGTTGACATCACTTTTGTCGAGGCCTAGTTCTTCCTTAGGATTTAGGATTCTAGCCCTAGGGTCTTCCTTTGACTATCCTAGAACTTTAGTATGGGACCCGCCTCGTTTTAGAAGTTTTTTGAAGCCACTTCGTTACTCTTTTGGAGTCCCGCACGTAATCTAGTACTTCTAGCACATAGAAAGTTGGAATTGACGTGAGGAACTCAAAGGGAGTCCCCATAGGACCTTTTGGTTATAGGGTTGCCTCGCGCACATTTTTGCACCACTACTAGCACAAATTCCTCGATTTGCGGCCTCTACAGCGGATCGAAGCTGGAATCAATTCTCCAGGATGATCGACAGCTAGCCAGAATTTTAAAAGGATCAAAATTTGATGCACTTCGGCCCGACCGTCGACGAAGTTGCCTGAACGACTCCGGATCACAAAATTGACTGCGCCAAAGCATCCAGAATATCGAATTTACCTAGGAAAGACATACATTTTGCTAGGGTTCCGAGCACAAGCAAACAATGTGAAATTGAGCACATTCTATTTAAAATATAATAATATATATATTGTTTTATAAATCTTACTCCTAAACCCTAAATCTTCCATTCCTAACCCCTTCCTGCACTCGTTCCGCGCCATTTTCTTCTCCTCTCCCTCGAAACCGTGCGCCTTTGCTCTAGTATGGTTTGAACGAGCTCTTAAGCCTCGCCCCATCTCGTCCCGTGCATACTATGGCTTGTCCTCCTCACGCAAGAGGTGATGTTGCATGATACTCTGCCCGAGCTCCTCCTCAACGCTTTGAACTTTCCTTTTTGGTGCTCGCACGACTGTGGCATCTGCCTCTTTAGCATGAATAGGGAAGCTTTCTCTCATTCCCAGGGTTCCTTCCTTCTTCCTCTCTCGATCCTCTCCCTGGTGTGTGGCTTCTTGTGACTATTGGACCCATCCCTTATATCTGTTGGCATTGGGTGAACCTGTGGGTAAGCTTGGATGATTTTGGGTAAGCTTAGCTTGGCTCCCCCCCTCTCTTCTTACTATATAACCCCCATTTTGGGGAGTTCTTTAGGTTGGACTTTCTTTTAGCTGCATGGAGATAGAGAATTGGAGTTTTTCTTCTTCTCCTCTTCTCTCCTACTCTCTGCTTGTGTGTGAGTGGGAAGTGTGAAGGCTTTGTTTCTTCCTCCTGAGCTCACTAAGCCTCTTGCTGCTCAATTTTGGGCTGTTTTCTTACGGTTTCCCTGCTAGTTACTCGATTTTGGGTTGTTTTCTTGCGGCTTCCCTGCTGGTTACTTGGTTTTGGTGCTTGGTTGCCTATCTCCTCACTAAGGTATAGGCTTGTTTAGCACCATGACTTGGCATGCTTTGTTTTGAGAAGTTTTTGGTGGAAGAGTTTGGCCTAGGTACCAATTTCTCTACTCTCTATTTCTCTATTCTTATTGCATATTCTGCGGAAGATAGCATTTAATACATATGGCTTGAGTGATAGGCCTTAATGTGTAGAATTTATAAATAGCATGTTCTACTTCTTTCTTTAACGTTTCTCTATGTCTATGATATTCACTCGGGAAGTTCATGCATGTTTCAAACATTATTGTTGCGCTTATGTCTATAGTATGTTTAACATGAAAGAGGAGTGAAAAAAAAAAGAAAATAAATAGAGGGAAAGAAAGTAGAGAGGAAAGGTAAAAAAAAAGAGATGTGAAAAAAAAAAAAAGAGGAGAGGTGAGAAAGAAAGAGAAAGAGAAAAGAAAGAATGAAAAGTAGAGAAAAAGAAAAAAAAAAGAGGAAAAATGGGAGGAGGATCCTTTCGGCTAGCCTTAATATTGGGGAGATTTTTAGGGCTGATTGTGTTGCTCTCTTTCTTAACTAGCTTCCAAACTTGAATACACATCTTTAACATTCGAAGTTGTATTGATACCATGGCACGTGAAAGAAAGGGGAAAATGTGATTGTTGGAAGGGTTGAAACCTCCTATGCATGCTCTATAAATGTTGGTGCTCCTATTTTACTTATGCATTTGTATTCTTGGAAGTTTGAGACATATGTTTAGGAGTTCTTTATGCTTGAAAAGTATATATTGTGATCCATGTGTATTTCATTTCGTTGGTACACCATACCATATGTGGAGGGTTTATACTTGTTGAAAACATCTATATAAAAATGGGAAAGAATTGGGAGAGTTTCACCTGCTCTTGAGACCCCTTGTGCTTCAATTGGGCTGTGGTTTTGGCCATGCATGGCTCGGTATTGACCAATTGAAGGCTCTGTTGTGGCTTTGGGGTGATCCTATTGCCAGCCCATGCATGGCTCGGTTTTGGCCTATTGAAGGCTCAGTTTTGGCCAATTGAAGGCTCTGTTGTGGCTTTGGGGTGACCCTTTTCCAGCTCATGCATGGCTCGGTTTTGACTTTGGCATGACTTTTTTTTTTTTTTTTTTGAGTGGCTTGGTCTCAACTTTGTTGGGCCTGTTTCGAGCATTTTCATTAAGCTCGGTCTTGCCTTAAGCCTGACTTTGTTTTGCAACCTGTTGGAGGCTCGGTTTGGAGCTTTGTGTAGCTTGGGTTTGGCTTTGATCCGATCTTGTCGTTGGCATGGCTGGCCTCGGTTTTATGGTTTGCTATGGCTTGATTTCAGCACCTTAGGGGACTCGGTTTTGGCCATGGGGTGGCTCGGGTTTATGAATTGTACGGCAGCAACTTTGAGCATTTGTTTGGGCCCTGTTTGTGATATTTTGGGTTCAGTTTTGGAGCTAGTGCGGCTTAGCTTTGGGTTATGGGATTTGGGAATTCTCAGTCGTACCCTTTGGAGCTTTCTAGCACTGTTTGATATATATCACTTTTTGGAGTTTCTTACTGAGTTATGCGCGGCCACTTGAGTCTGTGTTTTTTCTTTTGGGACGTCCTAGAGAGCCTTAGTTTGTCATTAAAGGTGCTGCTGTTAGGAGGTTCAATGTCTTTATGGTAGGATAGGGAGTCCTTGGGTCCTGTGCTTTGTGAGGGCTGTTGGTACCTTTGATAGGCTCCAGCTGAGTTTGTCAGGGTCCGAGCCGTCGATGTTTCGGGATAATTTATTTCCTGTGGTTTTGAGGAACGATTCATTTTCTTTTTGTTGTTCTTTTAGGTGGGTTGTTTCCTCTTTTTCTTGATTCTTGGCCGGGTCTTTTGTACTTATGTATGAGACATAAGTGTGCACGAATAGTTTTTTCTTAATATGTGGGCCATCAAGTAAGGCTGTAAGTAGGATGGTTCGGGATTCAGGCATAGGTGATGAAAGAACCAACTAGGCATGTGTGAGAGATCCTAGCACGATCCTGACTCAGTGATCTTACGAGGATGAGGGATCGACAGTAGCACATCTCTAACACTTAGTAAAGGAGTACCCATCGCCTCTACAGGTAGTTGGAAATTCCCGCCTGCTAATATGACTAATCCATTCATTTTTAAAGTATCAAGAATTTCTTTTAATCAAAATCAAAATTTGTTTCAAAACAAAATAAAATGAAATAAAATCTTCACTAAACATTTTACTCGTGTGAACCAGGTTAGGAGTTTCCTTCTATAGCGGTCAGACTGGGAACCTTTTACTTAGTATTGGAGCACACAGGCATGGTGATTCGTTAGGATCTTAAAGTTTTGATTTGACAACAGGGACCTGATTCTGAGTCCTCACCGTCATGCTTACAGTCCTTTCGGGCTTTTAGCCCGTACTTCGTGGCTTTTCTTAAGTTTCCCACGGACTTGTTTTCGGGTTTTCTACGACTTATTTCGATTCCTTTCGAGCTTTTCATGGACTTCTCTCAAAATTTTCTCGTTTTATGGCTTGTCGCACGCTGTTTTGGGTTTTACCTTTCACAGGTAACTCGGAATACTGGACCCCTTTCCTTTACTTGCTCTTACTTTTTTTATGTTGCTAATTCTTTCTTTGCAGGAAAAATAATATGAAATAGCAAGGCATCCAGGAAACTAAAGTTTACATGTTTTCCTTTTACTCCTGCTTCATGCTACCACTTTTTACTGTAGCATACTCCTGCTTCCTACTACCACTGTTTTACTTTTTACTGTAGCATACTCCTGCTTCCTACTACCACTGTTTTACTTTTTACTGTAGCATACTCCTGCTTGTCTGTCACTCCTATTTTACTTTTTACTGTAGCATATTCTTGTTTCCTGCTACTGTTGTTTTACATTACATGTTAGCATATTTTGTTGTTTGCTACTGTTGTACTGATTTCCTTTAGGCACCTTCCCCTAGAATAGGAGGCCGTTAGTTGGTTTTATAGGAGGCACCCAAATAAAATACTAACTCAACAATTGCATGTCCGTCTTAAATTTTAAACTTTAACATTCAACACTGCTACAACATGGAGCATGGAACAAAACTTCGAGGGCAGCACGGCCATTTTCAACAGAAAACTTGTCTGCATCAGCAAAACCTTCCATCTAGTTTAAAATAACGATCTATAGAACTTGAAGATAGTCTGCCTAGTGCAACATAAATCATCACATTTTCTTTTAGGCCTTTGCAAAACCATGTCGTGCAATGTAAGTCATAAATCGCCTTAGGATTCCGAGGTCGTCATCCAATACGACGTAAATCCTCCTATCTTTTAGGTTGTTTGCATAATCAGATATTATGCAAATGTAATTCCTATAATTAATAATTGGCAGGATTAAAATCTAAATAAATTTGTTCCCAAGATTTAAAGCCCAACAATAGGATAGTCTGGGAAGTCAGCGAGATTCTCCTCGAGATTTGTGACATCCCCTACCTTTCTTTCCTTTAGATTCCTATAAAAACTGTTTTAATCTTGAGTCACTCACCTGTTGAATTTTCTATTATCACACTACTTTAAAAACCCTAATCTTTGAATTCGTGAAGATAGATACCTCTGATTTAAATCGATAATTCTCTCAGGTGACTGTGGTCATTTGAGGGGTAATTGACTATAGAGGCTTGCCTCTATAGGGAGTTTTAAGAACTCAGGTAATATAAACCCTATTTAATTCTTTTGTATTAAATATGAGAATTTGTCGGTTAACACAAAAGATTCGTAGACCAGAACAGATGTTATAAATTCTGTAGTTTATTTGATCGAGCTGTATCATTAAGCAGTGTGTCTATTCCTCGGGATAAATGCATCGCTTACGATATTGTGTTCATTCATTCAAACTACTAAATGAATGTGATTCGGCCATTCTCGTTTTTCAAATTTAAAATTATATTTCTAAAAATCCATATATATTAAATTAAATCAAAACCCTATTTTATAAAACTACATTTTACACTCTTCAAAAGTTTTAATCCCGATGATTTAACGACCGACACCCCAATGGGCCACTTTTTCGTTAGCATTTTCGCATTTGCTCCGTTCGTATTTGGGATCGAATTACGCCCGTGACCCTCCCCACATTCATTCACATCTCCTTACCTTTCTCGTTCGCAGCTCCCAAACCCTAGGCACTCCTCTTCTTCGGCATTTTCGGTCCTCTCTTCTTCGGCATTTCCACTCCTCCCTCCATTTCCAGTGCTCCATCTTCGACACTCTCAACAGGTATAACTCTTCCTTCTTCGGCATGGGGACTTCTTCAGCAGTCGAATCCTTTAAGTGTTTCTATTCAGTTCTTTGGCAAAATAAAATGGTTATAAAACGTGAACGATGCTCCAGATGCTGCAGAGGCTCGCTGCAAGAATACATTTAAATAATTCTGTCAACACATTGAATTTGGGTGGTATGCATGTAAATGCACCTAATGGTATTTTTTTTTGTAATTGCAAATAGTATAATTGATGCTTCATTTTTAATGGCATTTTTTTTTGTAACTACGGGCCTCCTCCAGGGGTTTAGGTGTTAGATAACTGAATACATAGGAATTGAGTATTGTTTTTAATTGAGATCAAAATTATAAAATACACGTTATTGTTTTCAGCCTGCTATGGATTTGATATTGCTAGAATATGGCTATGTTATGTGAGGAATTGTCTTGTCTTGGATTATTATTATTAACTAGATTACAATATTGTTATTGGCCCTACTGATGGAAGGCTTATCAAAGGTTTTTCTGACTCTTCTTTAGTTGGTTCTGGTTTTGTTGAAGTTATTCTTTCTCTTCAACAGTAGTTAGTATAGCATCAAATTATTTTTTCATCCTGAAGGATCTGATTTCTCTCTTTGTTAACACCGGTCGGGATGATTTTCTATTTCTTTTACACATGATGGTCAATATATTTACTTTTTTGATAAATGCTCCACTAGCCATTGTCATGAAGCCTTTAATGATAAGCCTTGATTAAGTATTTCCTTATTCTGTTTCTTTCGTATATGCAATTCCATGTGAGATTGTTAACTGGGCATTTGTTTGGATTTTGGATTTTGAGGAAGCCATGTTATTGTGGCGTGTAGAAAAGAAAGGTTGAATTCTTTGAACCATAAGATGTGTTGTGACTTTTTATATGTTTATCTGGGTGGCTTTGTATTCATTTTTATTGAATCCGGAGGTGGTACTGGCCCACTATCCTCTTGTGGTGACCCCCAAAAAACTGATCAGTTGGCTTTAGGGCACAAGCAAATTACCTAATATATTGAAGGAGGCTGGTTGGGACAGAGTACTGAATAGTCATAAATAGGGAGAAAATGAAAAATGATTTGCTTTTAAATCAACATACTTTTTGAGTCATTTTTTTTGTCTTTTGTATCAGATTTCATTAATAATTTTTTTGTTCTTATGACTTGAGGATTTCAACCTGTATTTAAAGTGTTTGGGTGAAATGAAACTGCAAATTGTAAAAGTTGATCGCACTTGATAATCTTTTATGTGTTTTAGGATGTGATTTGTATTTGGTAGCTTTTAAATTCCCAATTGCAGTGCATTGCTTGGAAAAAATATATTTATCATATTGTTCATCTTTGTGACATGAACGAATGTCACTTGATAATCTGCTCCATTCAAGTGAGATGCATGACAATTTTCTTTCATATCAGATTGTTGTTTTCTGAGTTGAGCCTGTGTCAATCTACTCTGGGCCAACACTTTGGTGTGGTGATTTTTGTAGCTTATAAAGGATCTGGATGACATTTCACAGACCTTCCAATCTTGGGTTGTTGGAAAATTACCTGGTTACCTTTTTTTCCTCTCATTATTGCTTGGTTTATCTATGGGTGATTAAGCTGCTTGAACGGCCCATTTATTTAATGGCAACCGCTGCGTTATTTGTATATTGCCATAACTGGTTAATAGAAGGCTGACATGCTATCATATTAAGCGTGCAGTTCTTAGAAGTTTCTGTGGTTAAATATCAATAAAAGAGGTGTGGCTTCATAGCAGAAATTGCAGTGTATAGTTACATATAAATGGTTGTCATACACGTCAAATAGTTTCCACATGCATATTGCTTCAGTATCATGATCAGTTGGGTAAGTTATTAGTTGCCAAATGAATCAAATTTTGCTTTTCTAATCTGAAATCGTGCAATTTAAATGTTTTGAAGGCCTCATCTGTCATTGTTCTTATTTGAATCAATTAAGAACACATCATCTGTCATTGATTTGATTAATGCTCTTTAGATAATGCTCCCCTATTGCTTTCACGTTGGCGTGCCAGAGTTAATAATCTTTATATGTTTATTGGCGACTATTTGAGGTGACTATTGGTTTCACGTTGCGCTGTGCTCCTGATTGATTATTGGAATGAGGCTTTGCAAATCTGGCCTGGATGGTTGGTATGCATAATAATGAAAGATGTTGGTTTGGGACGCCATCATGTTGTCATTTTTATGTGCATTTCTTATGCCTCGTCTTCTCTACTGCAAATCACCTAATTTTTTTCTTTTATGGTGTTCCCTATTGATTGTCAAACCGGAAATCTTGGGACAACTGCCTGTTTTGTTTGATTACTGAACTATGACAAGGTTGCTCATGCTCATCTCTGTGAATACATTCTGGCAATCATGAAAAGATAGAAAGAGGCCTTACAGTCTTTACCAATATTTATAAATCCTGGCAATCATTCTGGTATTCACGAAAAGATAGAAAGAAGCCATATATTCTGCCAATCATTCTGGCAATCTGGTAAAAACTTGAAGATCTTAGCATATACATATACATGTGAGATTAAAAAATTGATGAATTATTTCAAGAAGTGGCAAGGATTCTACAATTCTGTGTTGCCTTCCTTCTTTGGGTAAGTTATGGATTTGAAATAATATTTGACTATACCACAATGAGGTTTTGCTTTTATCGTGACTCAATGTATGGAAGCCACAATGAGGTTTTGTTGTGTCATTGAGTATTAGTGAATGACACACCTATATCAAACCTGTAAAATTGAATATAAACATACATCAAACCTACATCAGTACATACCATGGAATCTAATCTGTTTGCTTTATTTTCTGTTTATCTTACTATCAAAACCTTGTTCTGCTTTGACACCTGTAATTCGATCCTCTAAATATGAATATATACATGTATACAATTTTCTGTGAACTCGGAAATTTGCTGAAAATTTTATTACTGGACAATTTTGTGGAGCAGCTTGGACGGCCAATGAGATTTGTTGTCTGCAACCGTTGCTTCCGCACTTTGATAGTTCAATCTACTATGGTAGCTTCAATATACTATGTAAGGTTTCATAGCTAAAATTGCTATTGGATCCTTCTCGTGTTGCAGTTTCAAAAACCTAATTTTGTTAAATTTCTCTTGTACTTTGGATCGTAATTCTTGCCTATTGTGTCAATGTACTAGTTTCCAATTCCGTGGGATTAACTTTCCAATGCAGATCAAACGTGTGCAGCGCAAACTTCTTGGTTTTTTTCGTAACAGCTTAACAAATGTTGACGCCCAATTCTTTTTCAAATTCAAAACTATTTCTTACAGGTTTTGAAGAAAAACGCTTTTGGCTATTTTTTTTTTTTTTTTTTTTTGCATTTTCTTTCGATACAACTTCTCTTATCACTAGTGTCTTTCTTTTTGTATTTTTTATAGAAAAAATGAGCTTAAAGTTTTCCGGGAATTCTGGGCTTGTGTTTTGCTGTTGTGTAATGCCTACTGCGTTACTCACATCGCACCAGCCACATAGCTACGTCCGGCGATTCGACAGGTGTCCACGATGGGCAAACGGTCCGAACAGTAGTTCTTTAGGTGGGCAGACATTTCAACCTATTCCACTGCCCAAAGCGATCGGGACTCAACAATATCCCCACCGAACAGCGTTGCTCGGGGTTCGCAGCATCCCAGCCAAAGAACATTGCTCCAGACATGCCTCTTCTACATAGAATGAATATATCATCATTTTAATTGTAATTTTATTATGTTCTTTTATTTTTTAATAAGTTTGTGGATAGTATCCCTTGAGTGAGGAGTACATCTTTATTTTCTTTGAACTGTTATATAGTATTTTTTAGATTTTAATATATTGAATGTATTCTCGTTATATTACTATTGCAAACAGGTCCACTGCGTGTGGCCGATGGCTGAAATGTTGTCTGCAAATGGTGAGTATCATGATATGTTTAACCTCGCGATTGTTGCGTATTGGTTTGAAATTAAGAGTTTATATTTGAAAATAATTTTTGTTAAAACGAAATGAGTAAATAACTTATGTAAATGTAAAACTAGATATCATATTATTCTAAATATATCATGCAAATACTTGTCAAGAGGTTCAAGAGATGTCGACTCAAATTTTAGCAATAAAGATGAGCGAACTTTAAATGTGAAGGAATCTACCCTATAGGCGAGATAGACCACTTTAAAGTGTCTGTATGCGTTGGTAAATTTGAATTTTGAAATAAAGTTTGATAGAATTCAAAATAATTGCACAGTTCTTAAGATCGAGTAAGCTTGAATTTATCATATTTCTTTACTCTTTGTGGTGTTCTCTAACCATTGAGTTGAGCATAAGCATTTTTATCAGCACATACTAAACATTTCAGTTCATTTTATGCTAATCTACATAAAATCTCAAATCATATAATAAAGCATTTAGCATATTGGTAAGGGCTTCCACGAGCAATTTAAGAGAGTTTTATGCAGATATGTCAACATATTTCACTGTTCATTGCAATTAGTTGTAATTTTGTTATGTTTTTGGTTATTTAAAACGTGTGTGGATAGTCTTGCTTGAGTGAGGAGTATCTTTTTTTTTTCTTTGAACTGTTATGTAGTATTTTTGGATTTTAGTATATTGAATATGTTTTCATTATGTTACTGTTGCAAACAGCTCCACTGCGCGTGGCCGAAATGGTTATTTTTCAACAAACAGTTGCAAATCAGCTGTTCTCAAATCGTAGAAACCAAACAACTTATTCAGTTCAGGGGCAGAATGGTTATTTATCCACAAACAGCTGCAAATCAATTGTTTTTCAAACGCTCAAACCAAACAGACAAGCAATTTATCCAGCAGATTAGCAACTGATCCAGATAAGCTACTTACTCCTCAAGTAGATTTAGAAATATGTTCTAAAAATAAATTTTGGAATGACTTAGAAGACTTAATACAAATGATACCTCTTGGAGAAAAAAATTTTATTGAAAGAGATTGAATTGGACATGTCGGTAGAGTGGTAGAAAATTTTAGAAATATTCATGGTGGTTACAGTTTTGGAGTAATTAATGAAGATGTAGAGCTATATTAGACTTTTTTTAGCATATGATTTTGTTATTGCTAATATTTTATTTAAGAAAAGAGATGCATATTATTACTTATAAGAATAGATCTAACAAAATATAAATTGATTTTTATCTTATTTGAAGAAGAGATCGTCAAGAATGTAAAAATTGTAAAGTCATTCCAAGTGAAGATTTAAGTACTCAACATCGATTATTGGTTATAGATTTTAACATGAAGAGTTATAACATAAAGAAAACTAAGAATTATCATCGTAGATGTAGATGAGAATATCTAAAAGACACGAATAAAATTATTTTATAAGTAAAATTTAAAATTACAAAATTTGGGATGTTCATGAAGAAGCAAATTGTATGTGGGATAAAATAACAAACACTATTAAACAAGTGGCAAAAGTTGTACTTGGAGAATCAAAAGAAAAAATTTCTATAAATAAAAAAGGTTGGTGGTAGAATAATAATGTGCAAGAAAAAATAAAATATAAGAAGTTATGTTATAAAAATTAGTTTAAATATAAAAGCTTGAAGAACTGAGAAAATATCGAAACTACTGCAGGGAAATCAAGAAAACAATCTGTGATGCTAAAAATTCTATTTTTAGTGATCTTTATAATAGATTAAATATTAATGAGGGTGAAATATATATATAAAAACTAGTCAAACAAAGTAAAAAAGAAAAGTAAAGATTTAGTTCAAGTAAAACGTAATAAAGATGAAAATCAAAAAGTGTTTTTCTTAGAAAATGATATTTAAAATAGATGGGTGAGTTATTTTGATAAACTTTTTAATCAAGTTTCGGAAAGTACAATCAACCTACTGATCTCAATATCGTTAATCATGATAATAATAAGTTTCATTTTTACCGTCGCATTAGTAAAAAAGTTGAGACTTTAATGAAAACCAAGGATAAAAAGTCTGTAAGACATGAAGATAACCTAATTGAAGTGTGAAAATATTTAAGAGATTTGGAAGTTTATTGGCTTACTAAACTCTTTAATATTATTTTAAAAACTAAAAAGATGCCTGAGGAGTGGAGGAAGAGTGTTTTGGTCCCCACTTTTAAGAATAAAGGGATGCATAAGAGTGTGCAAATTATAGAGAAATTAAGTTGATGTGTTATACTGTAAAATTATGGGAGAGGGTAATTAAACGTAAGTTAAGACGTATTACAAAGATTTCTCGTAATCAATTTGGATTCAAGTCTTGCAGGTCTGCTATGGAAGCTAAACATTTATTGAGAGATTTGATGGAGCAGTTCAGAGATAATAAGGAGGATCTACATATGATTTTTATTGATTAAGAAAAAGCTTACGATAAGGTTTCAAGATATATCCTTTGGAGAGTTTTTGAGAAGAAAGGTGTTGTAAAACTTATTTTCAAGTTATTAAAGATATGCATACAAAAGCTATTACTTGTGTTCGAACAGAAAGATGATTGACAAAAATATTTTCCTATTTCTGTTGGTTTAAATCAGGGACCGACTTTAAGCCAGTATCATTTTACTTTAGTTATGGATGGTCTTACTGGGCACTTACAGGAGGATATTCCTTGATGTATGCTTTTTGCTGCTGATATCTTTCTCATGGATATGTCGAGAGAAAAAGCTCAGGAAAAACTTGAATTATGGAGGTCTACCTTGGAGTTTAAAGACCTTCATTTGAATACATGGAATGTAGTTTTAGTAGTAGTAGCTCTTGTGACAGAAATGTAATTATGGGTGATCAAATTATTAAAAGGTGTGAACGCTTTAGATATCTCAGTTCTATCGTTCAAAGTGGTGGTGATATTGATGGGGATGCTATTAGTAGAATTCAAGTTGGTTGGTTGAAGTGGAGGAATGCTTCGGGCCTAGTGTGTTATAGAAAAGTACCACTTAGACTGAAAGAAAATTTTTATAAGATGATGGCGATGCCTACAATGCTCTATGGTGCTGAATGTTGGCCTTGAAAAGAGAAGCATAAAACTAAGTTAAGTGTTGCGGAGATGAGAATGATTAGGTGATTGAGTGGCTTTACACTTAGAGACAAAATGCAAAATGAATATATCCATGATAGGGTTGGTATAGCTCCAGTGACAGACAAAATTAGAGCGTCTTAGATGGTTTGGTCACATTAAATGTCGACCATCTGATGATCCGATTGGAAGAGTAGAAGTTTTAAATTCAATTTATGTTAAGAAAGGCAGTTGTAGACCTAAGAAGACTTGAGCATATTGTAAAAAAAAATTTCTTAATTTATTAAAATTAAATGAAAATATGACACTAAATAGGACGCAATGGAGAAAAAGGATTCATGTAGCCGACCATACTTAGTGGAATAAAGGTTTTGTTGTTGTTGTTATTGTTCTTGCAGAATTTTAATTTGTTCTAAACTAAATTGATTAAACTGAACTATATTTTGGTTCAATTTATATCATAGCAAAAGCTCAGTCAATTTTGTTTTTTATATTTAGGATTTTGGTTTCACTCGATTTGATTAATTTGGGAGTCAATCTATCCAAATTAACCAATTGCACACCCCAACCAAAAAAAAGATTCAAATCCAAGTAACAGAATCACAAAGCAAATAAAAAAACAACTGAATTATTATTGGAAACAATCTATTATGTGCATTAAAAATCCTTATCTATAATCAAAGAAATTTTCTTCAATAAAAAAATATAGAAAACACTAATAAAAAACAACTCACATAATCCCCAAAAATAGCAGCTAGTTATAACCCATAGCAAATATCTAATAGCTAAAAAATAGCAAGTCATCAAATGTTGAGAACAAGAAAACCACAAGTTGCACTAGGCTCGAGTTGCTGTAGTAAATAAACTCTGCACAAAGAGATGCTGTTACTTCACATAGACAAGTAGTTAGGTCAATGATAACTTGTAGACATGCAAAGAAGGCTAACATTGAATGGCGCTAAAAAATAAAGAATAATTTACTAGAAAAAAAATGAGGATGCCTACATGAAATTTTATCCAGATCATCTAAATTTTTATTGACAAAATAAATGAGCATCCTGAATGCAATCTGACTGATGTAGCTTATGGTGGACATCCTACACTTTACCCAATCTCCCCATCTACATAATTTTTTAGGCAAGTAACAAATTGCCTACATATCAATTTATATGTTTTTTTTGTTTCTATTTCCTTCGTTCTTCGTGTTTAAGTTCGTAAGACAGCAATACAACACACTAGGCACAAACACATCATTTTTCTCGAGTCATAAAAAGCAATTGAAAGATAGGATTAACCAAAATACCAACAACAAAACCTTCAAAAAAATTGTTTCTAAACTCAAACTTTATCTATAATATCTTCTTAGCTAACTAAAATAATACCCAATAACACAACAATTGAAGAAAAAACTTGTTGATGGGTGTTTGACTGAGGACGGTGATGAGGTCTTAAAGATGGGAATTTGAGAGGGCACACGGCCAACAAGCAACCATTAAAATGGCCATTATTATGTTTAGTTGGTTGGGATTATTATTGAAGCTAGCTCCTATATACTTAAGTGATACAGATAATCATGCAGTTCTGGTCGCTAATAAATCAGTCGCTGAATATTTAATACTGAGGAATAATTCACAAAAACATGCACATTCCGTCTACTTCTGCATTTTTTTACCATAAAAATGTATATTTTACTGAAGAGAATTACAAAATGATTAAAAAGTAAATTAAGTCAGACGCAGGTTGACAAATAGAGCAGTTCTCTTAAATATCTACGTAGTCATCGGGTCATCAATTTGTCTAGCTGGTAAGGCTTTGGAGAAATCTTGTGCAAAAATAAAAACCTAATAATAGATGGAAAATACGTTATATGCAAGTCGAAGTAAAACTGAAGCGTTCTCTGGCAATACTTTCCACATAAGGCGTGCATAGCTGAAATCAAGAATTTCCATAAATCCTACATTTATCGCCAGCTAGGCTTCACAGGAGTTGCTCGAGGAAAAAACTTTCCACCTCTCAAATAACTTCAAATTACCTTATTTGAAGCTATGTAAACAAGAAATCGAGAAATTAACTAAAAGGCTACGAAGAAATAGGGCTAAGAAACAGCGTAGGCTGAGTTTGAAGGATACCTGAATTAGTGCGCTGCCGCTTCGGCACGGGCACGGCAGGAGATTGCTGAACCGGCTGACGGATCCAGTAGGCAGCGTCCATTACCGCCTCGAAAGGCTAGCTCCTTCCTACTCGCAAGGCAGACGAAGCGCTGCTATCAGGACTCTGTAGGCCTGCTTAAACCCTAACGTCTTGTTTTTATTGCATTTAAGTAATGCCGAAGGTAATGTTTGCGATTAATTTATTTTGGTCGAATTGCTTGCGCTGGTCTTAAATTTTATTTATTCATAAAATTAATACTTATATTATTTCTTTAAACTATCATATTATATTTTTTATGACTATTATAAATTTGACAAAATGAAATTATTATTTGACTTTTTGTTATAAATTTTAAATTTTAAAAGAGAATTTGAAAATGGCCCCAAAGACAAGCGTGGTCAATTATGGCCCACTAGAAGTCATAGATCACAGCATGAACTCATGAAATCCAATGCCTAATCAAAGACTTTCTAAGAAAGTGTATAGGACCTATTGTGCACCAAACTTTTAGGACAAGGATCAGGGAATATCCCCCTGAATAAAGAAGAATCGTTGAGCTCTTCCCGATAACACCATGAACCAACTCGAAAAGAACTTCTAAGGCATTTCACGACCACTAGCACCCAACGCGACACCAACATAAACCCCCTAGCAAATGTCCTCTTGAAGGGGTGGAGCTAAATGTCGAGTTATGGTAAAATGCTCTATGTTCGATATGCCTAGCCTCATCTTGACAATAGGGGTCCCGTCAAAAGGAAACAACAACTACTAATCGGATCAAGAGAACCAACAGACTGAAGGTCCATATTTTGGCCAACAAAAGGTCCATAGATTGGTTAAACGAATGACCATACTTGGCCTACCAAAGATCCACACCCTTGACGGTCGAAAACTGCAGCATGGTCAACTAAAGACCCTCAGATCGACCAACCAAAGACTAATTGTTCAGCTACTGAAAGCCTATAATTTGGTAGACTAAAGACCCTTACACAAACTAACCGAAGACGTAGCCGCAGTTGACTAAAGGATAAGATAGCCAAATCAGAGATTTTTTTCTATTTATTTTTCTCATTTATTTTATTGACCTCATTTTTAGTCCAATATATTTTCTTGGTATAAGCTTAACTGAACTTCACTAAAGCTTGATCTTTACTGAGTACTTGAGATTATTATTTTCTCTCCAAGGGTTATTATAAGGCTGAGAACCTTATTTTGAAAGTTGCATGAGGGTTATTATCATTAATAAAGACCATGAAAATTAAATTGATAATCAATTGAAACTATTTTTAAGTGAAATTATTAAGTCAAATTTTCATGCACGATGATTATCATTGAAAACCCTAAAAATTATTATTTTTCTTTATTGATCAATCTGGTGATCTGAATTACACTCTATAAGTTACATAATCTTTTTGTTGACCTTATGAATACCATGCAAACAAATTTGTTAGTCATTGGACATCTTTTTTAATTAAAATTTTGCACTTAGGATTCTCATACATGAAAAATGGTCCTACATAAAAATTTTTCAACATGTTATTATTTTTTTAAACAAACTTTGTTATTGCATTCATATCGTTGAAATCTATCAAATGAGTCCTAATGCACAACGACCCGACTTTTACTTATGTAAGAATTTATGAATTTATATTTAAATATTTATAATAATTATTGTAAAAGTCATAATTTCAAACGTAAGTATACGTATCGTTTCAAGTAATACAGGGCTCTATTGGAGTCCTGGTTATCAATCCCACATGGAAGACTATGAGAAAATTAAGAAATATTTTAGATTTTTCAAATTAAAAGTAATTATTATTTTTATTTCTTTTCAAAATTCAGATTTTAAATAAAATTTTTACTAAATGTAAGTAAGCAATAATTAAATAAAGATTAATGCAGGTATAAATAAAACAATTTTCTCCTTTTCAACTAATCCAAGATTTTTAGAATAATTATCATTTGTGGAGAACTTAGATTATGGTATTGTGCCAAATAGAAGTATTCATATTTTTTATCTTCGCTCGATAGTATAAAGAACATTGGCTAATCTATAGATCGGTTCAGGATGTTTTATTAGTAGAATGGGTTAATCTAGGCTCACACTACTAGATGTCCAAGGGTGGCTATGGTCGGCCCTACTAGTGACCCGTTCTCTTTCTATAGACCAAATTATGAGAATTTAGTCTGTCACTCTAAAAACTAGTTAATTCTACGCCCAATAAATAATATCTTTCTATTTATTTGCACTTCACCTTGAATAACCCGCATAAAGCCTTCAATTACCCAAGGATTCATGTGATATCTACTAGTTAAGAACTCATCTCCAGATATGTCTCAGAATTCTTCAACAGATTTTAATAATTTAAATGACCAGTTTAAAAAGTAAATTAAGATCAGATATTAATATCATCATAATTTTTATAAATATTTTAAGTTAAATTCTTTAACAAAATTTAATTATCTTATTATCTTTTCATATTTGAAAGGAGAAAGAAAACTAACTACTCAGAACACATTGAATTCACACAACAAAACATATTTATAAAACTTTGAATCAAGTTACAAATACTTATATGTAATGTTCCTTCAAGTGATTCACTGACTCCTACTGACTCCAATGCAAGGTACAAAACTTCAACATCAATAATACTTGAAAACTCACACTTACTACTCGAGGAATTGAGTAGTAATACTCAAAATAAACTCACTAAATGCAAAAAAAAGTGGCTCCCTAAAATGATTGGATGCTAGAAGGGGGGTATATGGTGATAAAATGGCTATAGAGTTCTAAAAGAGGCACTTTTCTCTGTAGAATTGACGCCTATTTATAGAGCTCCGAACTTGACCAGGGGTTGCTTAAGGCACCTCTTCAAAATTCATTCAAATACAATGTATCTTCTAGAAGGTAACTGTCACGCCTAGGTGCCGAAATCCGGCGCCTAGGCGCCGGAGTCCGTGACCAGGTCTTCGCGATTAAAACTGTTTTTCTGTGTCCAGATGCATTGTATCACATGTCCTATATATTAGGAGTAACTTCCGGTCTTCTAGAAGGTCTGATAACTGCTTAACACCGAGTCGTCAAAAATATTATCTGTTTCTGTATCGAACTGGCACTTAGGCGCCCGATTCTGGCGCCTAGGCGCCAGACCTATAATTTCGACAACTTTGCTCTTTAAGCTCTATTTTTCTCCTTTTTGCTCATTTTTCCTTCTTAAACTCTTTTTTTATCACCTACATCCAAAAACATAAAAATAACTTTCATTAAAGCATAATATCCTTAAGAATTGAATCATAAATAAGGCATAAAAATAGGTATTTTTTTAAGTGGATCAAATTCCCCTAAGCTTAAATGGTAGTTGTCCTCAAGTAACTCTCTTAATTACATAAAATGTATAACATTTGGAACGAAGTTTAAATATTTAAGATTTCATTTAATTTTTGGTTTTATAAAAGTTTTAGCAAATCATCAACTAAATTTCACTAATGAAGGTTAATTTTAAGAATTTAAAAAATACTTAACTACTAAATCACAAGGCTTCCAATTTTTCATTTATTTCAAGGATAATTGTAATTTATAATATTAAGTTCACATAGAATATTTACAAGAAAAAGTCTTTCATGAAACATTATCCTAGTAAAAATATTTGTAAATAAAAATGAAGTTAAAAATGTAATTGGTTTTCCTTCTATAAGATAATTCAAGTGAAACTAATTTTTGATTTGGTATTTCCTCAAGCTTCTCCTCACATTTCTTTGCTCTTTTCTTCTTCTTTTTTTTCTCTTTTCTCTCTTTTTTTTAAGGATTTTTTCAATCCTCCATTTTTTTATTTGTGAGGATTACTATTTTTAGATAACCTATTAATGATTTTGAACTTCACTATCCTTAACTTATATTTAAAAATATATACATTTTTTAATTAATAAATATGACATTCTTAATAAGTATTTTTCAAAAATTATTTCAATCTTTTTCTTTCACAAGTAATAATCTTGATTCCTTAGTATTTCTAAAATACAATTCTCTTTACTATAAATAGAAAAATTCTTAATCTTATTATTCTTTAAGTTAAATAATTCTATTCTTAAAATTAATCAAAATTATTGAAATTTTAGTTAAGTTTACTAAATTGTTTATAAATTCCAAAAATTTAAGTAATCTTAAATAGAATTTTCATTCCTTTTGTTATGTTAATATTTTTAAAGAAAATATTAGTTCATTAAGGACAAATAATATTTAAATTTAAAAAATGTTTTCCCTTCCCCTAAACTTCAGCTTTAGAATAAAAATGAATCATAAAATTTTCTAAAGCATGAGAGAAAGAAATAAACATGAATTTATCTAGGTACAATGATGATGTTGTAAGGAAAACTCATTTCTACTTCTACATATGCTTTAATATGTATATAACAGAAATGATTAAGCATATATAGAAAAGTTTACAGAGCAGGAGTTAATTTCTACAAAATTTTTTTTTAAAATTTTTATATTATAATTATTCTCTCTCTTTTTTTATATTAAAACATGCAAATTTGCTAACTATTCATGAATACTAAACAGTAGGCTGCAACAGAAATAAACATTTATCATAGAAAATAAAAATTCATCCATATTTCAGTCTTTAATACATAACACATAAGATGATCTAAAACAGTCTCAACATCAAAAGTCCACACAAAGTTAATTAAACAAATCAACACTAACAAACAACAATAAAATCAGACTCATCAGTACTAACAAACTAGAAATAAACTAAAAACAGAATGACACATCTCAGGAGGTAAATCAAGCTACTAATCACTATTTGTAGCCTTGTCATCGTCATCACCAAAAGAAAATTCCACATCCTTCGGATCAACATAAGGTGAAAATCTAGAACAGGTAGGGAACTGAACACCATGATCACCCTTCAGGAATCTAACAAGAGACTCAGAATACTCAGCATCATAATCACTCTTCCTTTGGGTGTACTCAGAAAGATGATCGATCTTCTTATCAATCATATCTACTCTACAATGAGTTAGAAATAACTCATTCTGCTTCTCCATAAACATATCATGCATGGATTCCCATAAACTAGATGGTGGCTCAGCAGCAGAAGTAGAAGGTCAAGAAGTAGAAGCTCTACCAGAAGTATGTAATGAACTAGAAGGTGCAATAGAACTCTTACCTAGAAGTGGATCATAGATATTGACACTTTCTCCTCCTATGGGCTTTGTAGACTTGAGCTTTTCCTCAAAAAGCACAGCAACTACTCCAGCACTTTCACACAGAGAATAAATCAAAGATGGAAATCCAAGTCCAACAGAAGTGCTAGAACGAGTAGTAGCCTCTACAGAATCATAAATGATACTCCCAACATCAATCAGCTTCCTCTCTTGTATGTAGTAGTTGAGGATAACTTTCTCCTTGGCAACCTCACTCAAATTATTGGATGGAAGGAGGCGAGTAGAAATAAAGTAATGTCATGCATTTGAAACACCATTAAGCTTAGAAGATGAAAAATTTACCCGTTTTCCGTTCCGGATCTTCCAAGCTCCAGTACCATCTGTCAGGTAAGCAATAATCATCTCTAAATCTCCCTTAGATGGAGATAATCCAGAGTAATAACACTCGATGTTTGGCGGCAGGCCGTAGAAAATGTTGATACGCTCTGGAGTGAATCCTACTCCAACTCCTCTTACGAAAATCTCATACTCTTCAGCATCCACAAAATTTGCATAAAACTCCCTGACGACAGGGATAACAACAACATCAGTAAAATAAAAGAATAGTTGTCAGTTGAGTGCAACGATCGTATCCTCAATCCTTCCTTCAGGATTGTAAAAACTTTGTTTCAAGATAAACTTCCTGGTCGTAGCAAAATCATTGTACAAAAAATGTGCAGCAGCAGTGACAAACTTGCTACGATCAAAATTTTCTCGTTCCTTTCCTAGCTTAGATTTAGGTGTCATCTAAACGTGAAATAAAAATGCAAAATAAATTCATAGGATCAAAGGAAATAAACTAATTTAAGCTTTTTAAACTTGAAAGAGCTTAAAAATCCATAGATTTAACTCTAAAAATCAATTTTTTTCTCAAAATTTTGGTTTTCTTCAAAGAGAGCAAAATCCATGGTGAAAATAAAAAATAATTGGTTTAGAATGCAGATTTGACATTGGGATGAAGAAATCAAGTGATTTCAAGCTTAAAAACTTGAAAATCTAGCCTCAAATGGGATATATAGGATTGATTTTCATGAAAATAGGAAGAACGGGAAGCTTAGGCGTCAAAAATGACGTGGGGGTGGTTTAAGAAGATGAAGTTTCGGGTTCAGGCCAAACCGGCGCCTAGGCACCAGACTTGTCTTTCCAAAAATTTGATTTAAATATTATATTTTCCACCAAAACTTATCAAATTCGACTCCTAATTACTCATAAGAGAGTATTAATCCCATTTATATCCTCCGAACATTTCTAAAATCAATTTAAAATGGTAACTTAGATCAACATTTCAAATACAAAATATAACCAAACTCTTCAATTCCAATTCATAATTTTCATTTCAAACTCAATAAATTTCAGAACAAGACTATAACAAGGTTCATCATTCTATAACAATACAAACAATATAAATTTAAAGAAAATTCTCAATCCAACAACACACATTGAACAATTAAGCAAACACACAAACTCGATATTCAACACATTAGAACTTGTCCCAATCACACATAGAACACATAAAAGATCTATTCAGCACCAATTTTCAATTTACATCTCTTTCATAATGAATTTCGCTAGGACTGCCGAGATAGAAAACCAACGCCCTTAGAAATTCCAAAGTCATCTTTTCATCAATCCACTTGTTCTTCGCATACATTGCTACTTGAGCGTCATCTTGATAGGCCGCCATATGATCAAATTGAAGTTTCATTTGCCATTCCAAATGTTCAATTTGATGATACATCTCGTGCAAATGATTCCCAATGCTATGAAGTTCCGCTTCAATCTTTTCTAAATGATTAAATAACCTCTCCATACTAACTGTAATAAAACCATTAAAATAAGGTTGAGGATATTTGGGGGATTTGTCTCTTACCTCATTTCCATGATTTCCTCTATCCATTGCTTCCAAACTCCTCTTAACTCCTCCAAAATGGATTGATCTGGTCGAAATTAGGGTTTCTTAATGATTGGGGACGATGGTAGGGCAATATATAAAGAGATTTCGTGTGAAAAACTGAAGTTTTTTGGTTTTTCCACGATCTGTAACTATGGCGCTTAGGCACCGGAATCTGGTGCCTAGGCGCCGGACTATCGATATGCACTAGTTATTCTGGCGCTTAGGCGCTGACTTTTGGCGCCTAGGTGCCGGAACCACGTTCGACTCCATTTCTCCTACTATCAAATTTTACAATGTTTCGGTCTTAAAAATAGGTCTAATAAAAGGGTGTGATCCACATACAAACAGCGATTAAGATACATTCAAATCACAAACAATCATAATGATAATAAATGGGTTGCCTCCCACAAAGTGCTTGGTTTAACGTCGTCAGCCCGACCTAATCAATAGAATTAATCAGGTAGACCTAGTTCGTAAGCCTCTTTATAATTTGGTTTCATTTCTCCCATGTAAGGCTTCAGTCTTAATCCGTTAATTTTAAATGTTTTTCCAGTTTTTGGATCTTTAATATCCACAGCTCCATAAGGGTATACTTTCTCAATTATAAATGGTCCCATCCATTTTGATCTTAATTTTCTAGGAAATAGTTTTAAACGAGCATTAAATAATAACAATTTTTGTCCAGGCTCAAATATTTTCCTTGAAATCTTTTTGTCATGCAATTTCTTTATTCTTTCCTTATAAATCTTTGCATTTTTATAGGACTTATTTCTTATCTCTTCCATTTAATTCAGTTGTAATAATCGTTTCTCTCCTGCAGCATTCAAATCATAATTGAACTCCTTTATCGCCCAATAAGCTTTATGTTTCAGTTCAACATGTAAGTAATAATCAACTGCTAATAAAATATAAATCTTTCCAGATGATGGTACGAAAGGTCCCATAAAGTCTAAACCCCATACATCAAAAATTTCAATTTCTAATATATAGTTTAGAGGCATTTCATCTTTCTGGATGTATTTCCCATTCTTTAACATCGATCACAAGTTTTCACATAATATCCAACATCTTTAAATAATGTAGGCCAATAGAATCCAAAATTTAAAATTTTAAACGCAGTTTTATCCACTCCAAAGTGTCCTCCAAATTCAAAATCGTGACATTTTTGAATAATTGCAAAAGTTTCTTCATAAAGTACACATCTTCGAATCACAGAATCTCTTCCTATTTTAAATAAATGAGGATCTTCCCAAATATATGATTTACAATCATTCTTGAATTTCTTAATATATTTGTTATTTAACCCATATGGTAAAATATTGCTAACCAAATAGTTAACTATATCTGCATACCAAGGTATTTGTAATCCTTGAATAACATATAACTGTTTATCAGGGAATTTCTCATTTATGATTTCTTCATAAATCTTTTCTCTATTATTTTTTATTCTTGATAAATGATCAGTAATTTGGTTGTCAGTTCCTTTTCTGTCCACTATTTGAAGATCCAACTCTTGTAAAAGTAAAACCCATTTGATCAATCTAGGTTTAGCATCCTTTTTAGACATTAAATATTTAATAATAGAATGATCAATATGTACGGTACATTTCGTCCCAAGAAGATATGGTCTAAATTTATCAAAGGCATATACTATTGATAAAAGCTCTTTTTCAGCAGTAGTGTAATTTATTTGAGTTTCATTTAGAGTTTTGCTAGCATAATATATAACTTTGAAAATTTTCTCATATTTTTGTCCCAATACAGCTCCAATTGCATAATCACTTGCATCACACATTAATTCAAAAGGTTTACTCCAATCGAGTGCAACAATAGCGAGTGCAGTGGTTAATTTTTCTTTTAAAATATTGAACGCATTCAGACAATCTTCATTAAATTCAAATTTAGCTTCTTTTTCTAATAAATGGCAAAGAGGTTTAACAATTTTAGAAAATTCTTTATATATATCCTATGCATACAGATTGAAGGGCTTATTCCTTTTATATCTGCAATAGTCCAACCAAAAGCTTTCTTATAGTTCTTCAGAACTCCTATTAATTTTTCTTCTTGATCTTTGCTTAGTTCTGAAGATATAATTACAGGTAAAGTTAATGAATTTTCAAGAAATGCATACTTTAAATGTGCATGTAACATTTTTAATTCCAGTTTAGGGGCTTTTTCAATTGAGGGTAAAAGTATAACATTTTTAGTTGTGTCTAAAATTTCCTAATTTTCATGAATATAATGAGTTTCTTCAGATAAATTTTCTTCATTTACTTCTTCAATTTCTTCAGTTAATGACTCATTATATTACATATATTCATCGTCTTTTTCTTCAGAAATGACCTTACATTTTTCTTGATAATGCTTTTTAATTATCTAATCAAAAATATCCATCTGATAGCATTTTTCTTTATTAGGACACCTCATTGATTTCAGAACATTAAATGTTATATCTTGATCATTAACTCTCATCGTTAATTCTTTTTTTTTGCACGTCAATCATAGCACGTCTGGTAGCTAGAAAAGGTCTTCCTAAAATAATAGGTACTTCTTTATCTTCTTACATATCTAGTACAATGAAATCCACAGGAAAGATAAATCTATCTACCTTAACAAGAACATCCTCTATAACTCCTTTAGGATAAGTGATAGATTGATCAACTAACTTAAGGGTTACAGTGGTGGGAGAAATCTCTCTTAAATCTATCCTTCGAAAGATTGAAAATAACATGAGATTAATACTTGCTCCTAAATCACATAAGGCTTTTCCACAAAATTTTTCTCCAATAGCACATGGTATAGTGAAACTTCCAGGATCTTTAAGTTTCTGAGATAATTTCTTCTGAATTATTGCACTAAATTCTTCACTTAATGCAACAGTTTCATAAGCTTCAAATTTTCTTTTCTTGCTTAAAATATCCTTCATAAATTTTGCATAACTTGGCATTTGTTCCAAAGCTTCAGTAAAAGGAATGTTGATGGTAAGTTTCTTAAAAATCTCAAAGACCTTAAAAAATTGATGGTCAAGCTTCTGCTGTTTTACTCTTTGAGGAAAAGCTGGTGGTGGTCTTTCAACTTCCACTTCAATAGGAATTACAGTTTGACCTTTACTTAGAGAAAGAGTATCTTTAGGTTTTTCAATCTCTTCTACCTCTCTCTCTTTTTCAATTTCATTCTGAATTTTCTCTTTTAATTCTTTTCCACTTCTAAGTTGTACAACTTTTGCTTGTTCATGATCTTTCCCAGTTTCTTTAGGATTAATTTTGACGTTGCTAGGCAGTGTTCCTTGAGGTCTGTAATTAATAAAATTAATAATTTGACCCATCTGATTCTCAATATTATGAATAATAGTGTTTTGACTTTGTAGCTGATTACCAAGTTGCAAGATCAATTCTTCTATAGATAACTTTTTCTGCTGATTATTAAAATCAGGAGGATAAGTTGGTCTAAAGTTTGAATTTTCTTGATTGTTCCAATTTCCGGTTGGATTAACTTGATTATTACTTCATTGTTGATGTCTATTACTCCAATTAAAATTAGGATGATTTTTCCAACTTGGATTATAATAATTAGAATAAGGGTTATTAGTTTTACTAGCAATAGCTTGCAAAGTTTCTATTGTTTGAGAATCATCAGTATTTACAGAATTATCCTTACTTACATGAGATATGTTAATAGCAAAATTATCTAATTTCTTAGATATCGCAGCCACTTGTGAAGATAAAATAGAAAAGGATTCATTATCTTGAATACTTGCCATTCTTTTAGGATTAACCCTTTCAGAAGGCCATTGAAAATTATTATTAGTCATTTCTTCAATTAAAGTATAAGCTTCTTGAAATGTTTTAGCCATTAAAGAACCACCAACAGCAACATCTATAATAGATCTAAGTGATCCAATAAGTCCATTATAAAATGTTTGAATAACTAACCAATCTGGTAAAGCATTATGAAGATATTTTCTTAATGGTTCTTTAAATCTTTCCCATGCTTCATAAATTGTTTCTACATCAAATTGTAAAAATGAAGTAATATTATTTCTTAATTTAGCAGTTTTAGAAGGAGAAAAATATTTAGCAAGGAATTTATGTGCCATACTGCCCAAGTTTTAATAGAACAAGTTGCTAATGAATTAAGCCACATCTTTGCTTTATCTTTTAAGGAAAAAGGAAAGAGTCTAAGCCTAATAGCATCATCAGAAAAATTATTATATTTAAAGGTAGCACAAAATTCTAAGAAACTAGCAAGATGTAAATTTGGATCCTCATTTGGTGTTCCTCCAAATTGATTATTTTGAACCCTTTGAATAATAGAAGGTTTAAGCTCAAAAGAATTAGCATCTATACCTCGCATTTGAATACTAATATGAAGTTCATCAGCTGTAGGGTTTGAACAATCCCTTAATGGTTTATAAACATTTTGTTCATTGATTTCTATTGGATTTTGATTATTGTTATGTAAGTTAGCCATTTCGTGATATTTTTGGATTTGTTTTCCTTTTCTTATTATTTTAATTGTTCTTTCTAATTCAGAATCAAAAGGTAATAATCTTTAAGATCCAGAACTACGCATAAAAATAAAATTAGAATATTTTTGGTATTTTTATTTTTATATTATTATTATTATTATTATTATTATTTATTATTTTTAAAGAAATAAAAGTGTATAAATTATATTTAATTTGAGAAATGTAAAAATTGTCTTTTTAACTTTCTTCCTTATCTTCCCCGGCAACGGCGCCAAAAACTTGATGCACAACGACCCGGCTTTTAATTATGTAAGAATTTATGAATTTATATTTAAATATTTATAATAATTATTGTAAAAGTCACAATTTCAAACACAAGTACACATATCGTTTCAAGTAATACCTGGGCTCTATTAGAGTCCCAGTTATCGACCCCACATGGAAAATTATGAGAAAATTAAGAAATATTTAAGATTTTTCAAATTAAAAGTAATTATTATTTTTATTTCTTTTCAAAATTCAAATTTTAAATAAAATTTTTACTAAATGTAAGTAAGCAATAATTAAATAAAGATTAATGCAAGTATAAATAAAACAACTTTCTCCTTTTCAACTAATCCAAGATTTTTAAAATAATTATCATTTGTGGAGAACTTAGATTATGGTATTGTGCCAAATAGAAGCATTCCTATTCTTTACATTCACTCAATAGTATAAAGAAAATTGGCTAATCTATAGATCAGTTCATGATGTTTTATTAGTAGAATGGATTAATCTAGGCTCACACTACTAGATGTCCAAGGGTGGCTATGGTCGGCCCTACCAGTTACCCATTCCCATTCTATATACAAAATTATTAGAATTTAGTCTGTCACTCTAAAAACTAATTAATTCTATGCCTAATAAATAATATCTTCCTATTTATTTGCACTTCACCTTGAATAACCCGCATAAAGCCTTCGATCACCCAAGGATTCATGTGATATCTACTAGTTAAGAATTTTCAACAGGTTTTAACAATTTAAATGGCCAGTTTAAAAAGTAAATTAAGATCAGGTTTTAATATCATCACAATTTTTATAAATATTTTAAGTTAAATTCTTTAACAAAATTCAATTATCTTATTATCTTCTCATAGTTAAAAGGAGAAATAAAACGAACTACTCAGAACATATTGAATTCACACAACAAAATAAATTTATAAAACTTTGAACCAAGTTACAAATACTTATCTGGAATGTTCCTTCAAGTGATCCGCTGACTCCTACTAACTCCAATGCAAGGTACAAAACTTCAACAACAACAATACTTGAAAACTCACACTTACTACTCAAGGAATTGAGTAGTAATACTCAAAATAAACTCACTAAATGCAAAAAAAAGAGGCTCCCTAAAATGATTGGATGCTAGAAGGGGGGTATATGGTGATAGAATGGCTATAGGGTGCTAAAAGGGGCACTTTTCTTTGTAGAATTGACTCCTATTTATAGAGCTCTGAATTTGACTAGGGGTTGCTTAAGGCACCTCTTCAAAATTTATCCAAATACAATGTATCTTCTAGAAGGTAACTATCGCGCCTAGGCTCCAAAATCTGGAGCCTAGGCCCAGAGTCTGTGACCAGGTCTTCGCACCTCTTCACTTTGGATCGCACCTCTTCGTGATTAAAATCGTTTCCCTGTGTCCAGATGCATTGTATCACATGTCCTATATATTATGAGTAACTTCTAGTCTTCTAAAAGGTCTGATAACCGCTTAACACCGTCAAAATAACTGCCTAAAGTTATCAAAAATATTATCTGTTTCTGTATCGAACTGGCGCCTAGGCGCCAGACCTATAATTTCGACACCTTTGCTCTTTAAGCTCTATTTTTGCTCTTTTTTGCTCCTTTTTCCTTCTTAAACTCTTTTTTTATCACTTACATCCAAAAACATAAAAATACCTTTCATTAAAGCATAATTTCCTTAAGAATTGAATCATAAATACGACATAAAATAGGTATTTTTTTAAGTGGATCAAGTCCCTCCACTCCCAAATTTGACTTTGTTTGGGTATCTTTTAGGGTGATGATGATTAGGAGCGAGAAAACTATAATTTTGACAATAAAGCAATAATTTGATCATAATTATTCAAAATAATCAATACCAAACTTCAATAGAAAGTTGTTCTAAATTCAAAAATACACAATTTATATCAATAAAATCCAATAAAAATTTTTACTCAACATTAAACTACTTTCTCTCTTTTAGGGCAGGGACTACTTCAACCAGTCATTTCTTATCATCGAACTTGAATTAACCAAAACTTATTGGCTCATTAAATTTCTTGAATTTTTTTCTCTATAAATTGTACCAAGATTAATTTTTTGACTATAACTGCATGATTATCTGTATGGCTTAGACCATAACTACATGATTAACCAAAACTTATTGGATCTATTTTTGAAATGGCTTAGACCATTGGAATGTTTATTTTATCCTCTTCAAAATGATATATAATTTCAAACTTTTTTATTATCATTGCTAGTTTACAAGAAAGCCCCTCTCTTTAGCCTAAATTATTGAAATGTCATTAAATCTTGGCCTTGCATTCTTCTCTTCATCCAACCACTCTTCTAATAACACCTCATCAAACCTAGTGCTCTTCTTTAATTGGTTTAAGCCTCCTAGCCGTGAATAAACCCCTTTTCCCACAAATATAAATAAATCCTAGCTTTCCAATTTAAAATCTCACCACTCCCTTTCATCCTAGCTATTCAATTCCACCCCAACTCATTTTCCCTCCAATTAACCAGCACCACTATGTCCATATAAGTCGAAGTTCTCTCTCATCATCCTAATTCTCCATTTTTTCAAATTCTCCTCTTCCCCCTTCCATTATTCTTCCCTCTTGAAGTAAAAACAAAGCCCCTAAGCCAAAACTGAGAGCCCCTTTAGGAAAAGTGGATCAAATCGTGAAGAACATCAAGGAACAAGAAGGAGAAGGCCAAGAGCATATTGATCCCGCGATTTTAAATATACTTATAAATATAAGAATTCGACACCACTACTAAAAAATATAAATTCTTAGCAACGACTCCAAAAACTTATATTGGAGTGTAATTTTAATTTTAGTAACAATAAAATATTATAATCTTTTAATAACTGAGTTACTTTTAAACGCAAGTATACGTATCACTCAAGTAATACAGTGCTCTAGTAGAGTCCTGGTTATCAACTCCACAGGGAAAAATATTAATGCCTATGGACTAGGATTATATAAACCAGGTTAGAATTACAACTAAATTGAATTTGCCTATCTGTCACTAATACACAATCAATAATAAAGTTCTTATATCTAAACTAGTTCTACTAACAGATTACTAATACTACTAAAGTTAAGTTCAAATATATAATAACAAGAATCTTTCTCCTTTGTTAAGATATTTAAGTGAAGTGATAATTATATGTGTTGTGCCAAATAGGAGCATACTTATTCTTTACCCTTTGGTCTAAGCATAAAGAACATTGACTAATCCTATGCTTGGTTACTGAATTTGTGGTTAGGCTGGGAGGATACCGGCTCTCACTTCGGAGCTGCCACGTTCCCCTCGCCTAAGGGCTAACAATCTACACCTCAACACCCAAACGATAGGACCAGATTGAGGATTTTAGCCGGTTACTTTAAAATCTCCAATTCTAAGCCCGATTAATATTATTTCCCTATTTATTTGCACTTCTCCTTTCAAATATTTACCCGTCTACCTTTTAAAGAGAAATGTGATATATACTAGTTAAGAATTCTTAGCCCATGGTTAGGTGTTAAGAATTTTTCACAGATTTTAACAATACAAATGGCCAATTTGTATAGTAAAGTAAGTTTTGGAATAGTATCATCACAACTTATTTATAATAGGTTTGATACACTAATTCATATAATCATTTCACAAAAACATCAAAATAAGGAGAAATACAAAAAAACTACTCAGAATTCATGAAGAAGATGCAATAAAACTTAGATTTCATATAATAAAGTAAAGTTCTACAAACAATGGTAAATAAACACAACTTATCTTAAATTCCTCCCCAAGCAAATTCCTTGAAGTTCTTCTGGATTTCTTCCTTTCTTATAGCACACATAATTCTCATTCAAAACGACAATGCAAAAGAGATCTCTCACTTCCCTTCCACTCTTACAATCCCTCAAAGAATTCCTCACAAAATCTCTATTTGAACTCACTACTCTCTAAATAACAACACTAATTGACACTTTGGATTCTCTAGTAAATACATAGGAGACCACTTTTTCAGCCTAAAATGGTTCTTTTTAAAGTTATAGAAGAGTCTCTAAGGGTTCTGCATGCACCCCTTCGAAAATCATCCACATTCGACGTATTTCTGGAAAGAACCGTCAATCGCACCATCGGCGGCCTCGAGCGCACCGTCGACGGCCTCGAGCGCACCGTCGGCAGCTTTCTAGAAATAGTGCTTTAAACAGGCCCCACCGTCGGTGGCCTCGATCTCCACCATCGGCGGCCTTCCTTGAAATTAATTCTGAACTCTTGGGAAAATCACGTCGTCGGCACCATCGACCTCGCCATCGGCGCCCTAGGTTAATTTTGCATAATTTGGTCCTTTTTGCTCCAAATTCGCTCTTTTTTGCATAATTTCGCTCCTTTGTCCTTAAATCTTTATATCTGCTGAAAACACCAAAAATACCCTTCTTTAAAGTGCAATATTATTAAAATTAGTATAAAATAGGCATTAAAATCTTAAACTTTTTTCCTTGGGTCAAAATCCCCCAAACTTAACTTTTACTTGTCCTAAAGTAATACTTAATACTACATAAAATTTATGATTCATTGCGGTAAAGTTTTGATTCAGGAATACTATAATTTCAATTTAAATAAATATTGTAGTAATAATTCTTAGAAAGATTTTCAAATAATTAGATTAATTCTGTAGGTATAAGGCTATCTAATCATCAAGTCTAAGAGTTCTAGTCTTCTATTCATTTCAAGAATGACTATATGTTGCAATATTAATTCACTCAGAGTATTCAGAAGATAGGAAATTCATGAGGAAACTATAAAGTAAAGAAACTAGTCATAAATATAAGTTCAGAAATTCTTTTAGTTTTCTTTTTAGGTTAATCCAAGTAAAGTCAATTTTTGATAAGACATTTCCTCAAGCTTCTCCTCACTTATTTTCTTTTCTTTTTCTTTTTTTCTCTTTTTTATGGATTGTTTTTCAATCCCTTTCTTTTTTTTTTTTTTCTTTTTTCAAGTGAGGATTATTATATCTGGATAGCCTGTTAATAATTTTGAACTTCACTCTTCTTTTCCTAAATTTGAAACTTTCAACATTCTTTATCTTATATGTAATCCATAGTTTTTACATTATTAAATCTCAATCTTTTCTTTCTCAACTAAATTCCTAAGATTCTTAATATTTCAAAATATAGTTTTCCTTACTTTAAATAGTTAACTATAGTCTTATCCTTTTATACTAAATATCTTAATCTACAAGATTAATTTTAATTATAAAAAATATTTCTTTGAATCTTTTACAATATTTAGATAAAATCTAAATATAGTTATCGAAATTAAATTTTATCACAAAAATCATAGTAATAATTTTTGAAAATATGTTATTTGAGAACATATAGTAATTAAGATTTTTCTTCCTGCCCCCAAACTTAACATTTTCTATAAATAGAAATAATACATGGGTGAAAGAAAAAATCTAAAAATAAAATTCTTACCTTTGCACTTTAGGCATTTTTGTCTTTTTGAAATTTACAGGTTCTTTTAAAAAATTTTAACTTCAAGTGACCTGTAATATTAAAAAGCTTTCTACACACATAACACTTTATAGAATTCGCCGGGGTAATGAAATTTTAAAACAAGTATTAAAAAACTAAACAAAAACAACTAACTACACTACACAGGACATATGCATTTCACAACACATAACAAACAGTTATTAATTCAAAACTATTCAGTTCACAATTACAATTACTATCACAAATATAACAAACATCCAGAAATAAAAATGCAAACTACCAAACTATCACATATCACAAAAAATAAAGCATAGTCCACCGAATACAATACAAATCAAAGTGCATCAAACAAAACTAAAAGCAAACAAATACATCACTTCCCATCTAAAATCTTAATCATCGAATTCCCATACAACGTCCTCATCACCCTGGTCAGCAGGAGGATTGGGCTGATACTGAGTATACTTGGGACATTCTGGAAAAATTCTCCCATCCTCTCTCTTTGATAACTCTTTCTATTTCTCCTCTAGGATTCTTGAAAACTCTATATTGTATACACTTTTTATTTTGATAGACTGAATTGTACCTCAATTGTGCCTTCAAATTAACGAATTGAGTCCCGTCAAAATCGAGGCTTCACTTTTATCTTGGAGCCATAGTTCGATCTATCAAATGACAAAAATTTCAAACTAATCTCCAAAATAATTATACAATGACTTCTAAAGGGGGTTAAAAATAATCTAAATCCATTTCCATAAATTTCTTCCGAGTCTTTTCTCCACATTTTCAATTTTTCCAAAATTTCTTAATGTCGAAGAAATTCATGGAGAAAATAAAAAAATTTTACATAGGAGTGAAGTTCTTACCAAGGGAAGATGAAATCTGATGTTAGATTTTGTCGAAATTGCTCTAAATCCAAGATCTCTCAAGCACTAGGTCGACTTTTTGGGTAAAAAGGGGAAGAAAATGATGAATGGTGGCATTTGATCGGTCAAAATCGCGGTAAATATGTAGTTTTCGTGATCGCACCGTCGGCGGCCTCATTCGCGCCGTCGGTGGGCTCTATTGAATTAATTTCCTATTCTTCTCGGGAAAATCGCACCGTCGGCGGCCTCGAGCTTACTGTCAGCGATATTTTCAAAAATCAATCATTTTTCAAAATTTTGCAATTTTGATCAATTTTAAGCCTCGTCGTCATTCGTTCGATCCTTTTTATCATTTATTTTAAGTGATTATGTGATGTATTACCACAAATAAACGTACACACAACAAACTTCACATTTATATATTGAATCCAAGTGTTTGCAATACACAATACATAACACACATAAGTAGGTATTCTTTCAATTTAAATCCATATAATTAGCGTCGCAATCCAAACCACAACACTTAAAACGTTGAAAAAAAACATTTCAAACTTAATCTCATATATACTGAGATTAAAAAGCAAACTAAAGAAATTAAACACACAAACATTCAAACCTTGTTCAAATCAAACACAACATAATCAAGTCTACTACTCTTCAGAACTAGTGCTAGTCTCTCCTCTGATATCTCCCATTGCTTGAACATGGAAGAACAGGTTGAAAAAAGGTCGGAATGGGAATTCTTTAGTTGTATCTTCATCGATCAATCCCATCTTTCTCATCAATCGCACCAAACTCACTTTGAATTATCCAGTATGATGAAAATGTTCTTTCATTCTCCAATCAATGTGATCAAAGAAATCAGACATGTTGCTAACTGTACTCGTTAAGTTTTGTACCTGATTCTTCAGATTCTTGATTTTATGCAAGAGCACTAATGATTGAAATGGAACAGAATTCTGCGATGCTTGATCCATAATCAAGCCTACATCACTCTCTCCATCATTGGCTAGGAACATCTGAGTTGGGTCAAAGGGTTTCCAGGGTAGCAATATCTTCTCCCAAATCTCATATGAAACTTAAAACACACTGCAAATCGAGAAAATTGTTGAAGGATGTCCAAGCCCTTGGGATGATCCTTGAATGATTAGAACATAAACATATTTCACAATAATCGATCCAATATAAATGAGCCATCTCATTTGAATGTAGTAGTTCAAAATTGCACTTTCTTTCATGACTTTGCCAATTTTCATCGTCGGCAATAACTTCACAAAGATGAAAAAGTGCCAATATTTTGAAACAGGATTTAAAAGTGTTACAGAGAAACTAACATTCCCGTTCTCTCTAATTTCACAGTTATCGATTTTGTCCGTCAAATATTGGTATATTTCATTCACCTTTTCTCTCGTCGGCATGAAATTTGAATAATAACAAACTATAACATTCTCTATCATATATAACTCATTAATTCTTCCATAATTGAATGTAATCCACCTACCTCGCACATAAATGCTTCCTTGGTTGATTCCATGTAAATTGGCGTAGAATTCTTTAACCACTAGAACGACTACTGCGGTAGTAGTGTAGCGAAAAACTTCTCATATTCTCCGCACGATCATTTCTTCAATTGGTGATGAAGAAATGCTTTGTTCTCTATTGACAAATTCTCTTTCTTTAATCAATCTTCTCTTCGAGATTACCTTGTTGAAAAGTCACCGCGCCTTCGCACTGACGAACTTTCTCCGGTTGTACACTCAAAACCTTGGATTATCAATCGAATTTGAAGCCATGTGAGAAGGATTTGAGAGAGTATCCATTCATTTTTGGGAGTTTGGAGTGATTAGAAACCGTCCATAGAAGTTTATAAAGGTCAAATTTGCTAAAAATCGCTAAAAATTGTCTTTTTGAACACGAAAAAACTGCCCACTCACTGATCCTGCTGTCGGCGGCCTCGAAGGCTCTTTCGGCGGCCTCGAAGGCACTTTAGGCGAGCCTTATGAAATTAAATACCAGAGCTCTCAGGAAAAACCCACCGTCGGCGACGTCGAGCGAGCAATCGGCGCCCTAGACAATAATTGGCATAAAAATGCCGTGGTCCAATACGTTCCAAATTTTTCTCTATGGATTCAAATTCTATGATAATCAAAGGGTAAATATGAGTAGTAAGACTTAATATTACTACAAACTAACAATAATTTCAAACAAACACACAACTATTAAAGATAACTATGGGTTGCCTTCCATAAAGCGCTTGGTTTAACGTCTTCAGCCCGACCTATTTAGGTATTATTCAGGTTGATTGAGCATTAAAACCTCTTTAAAATTTGGTCTTTTACCTTCAAAATATAGTTTAAATCTATGTCCATTTACTTTAAATCTATTGCGAGTCTTAGGATCTTCAATTTCAACTGCTCCATAAGTATAAACCTGAGTCACAATAAAGGGTCCTAACCAACGAGACTTCAATTTCCCAGAAAAATATTTCAACCTTGTATTGTAAAGCAAAAATTCTTGCCCTGGTTCAAAGTTCTTTTGGTTAATCTTCCAATCATGTCTTAACTTTAGTTTTTCCTTATAAATTATGTTATTATTGTAAGATTCATTTCTTAATTTTTCTAATTCATTCAATTGTAGCATTCTCTTCTCACCAACATTTTTCAAATTATAATTGAATTCTTTAATCGCTCAATATGCTTTATGCTCCAATTCTACTGGTAAGTGATAAGTTTTTCCATTTATAAGCCTGTAAGGAGTCATACCAATAGGTGCTTTATAAGCAGTCCTGTATGCCCATAATGCAGTATCCAGTCTCATAGACCAATCTACTCTATTAGGGTTTACAGTCTTTTCTAAAATTTGTTTAATCTTATGATTAGAAACTTCAGCTAAACCGCTGATTTGAGGTAGAGAATTTATGAACAATACTAAACTTTTATGCCAATCTTTGAATATATTTATTCCTAAAATGGGATCCTCCGTTAGTGATAATCACTCTTGGCATACCGTATCTTGTGAAAATATTTTTCATTAAGAATTTTGAAACACTTTTAGCATCAAAACGAGGTAAAACTTGTGCTTCAATCCACTTTTATACATAATCAACCGCAATTAGAATATATAAGTTCCCAAAAGAAGTAATAAATGGTCCCATGAATCTAATCCCCAAACATAAAAAATCTTAACTTCCAATATGAAATTCAAAGGCATTTTGTTTCCTCTAGATATATTACCTACTCGTTGGCATCTATCACATGTTTTGATATATCTGAAAACATCTATAAAAAGAGTAGGCCAATAAAATCTAGCTTGTAAAATTTTATATGCAGTTTTGTCAATCCCAAAATGTCCTCCAAAATCAGAATCATGACATTTTTGAATAATCTATTTAGTTTCTTCATAAGGCACATATATCCTAATAATAAGGTCATTACATTGCTTATATAAATATGGTTCATCCCAAAAATATGATTTTGAATCATGAACAAATTTTTTCTGTTGCTGCAATGTTAGCATAGGTGGCAAAATATTGCTTACTAAATAATTTACTATATCAACATACCAAGATATTTTCCACTCATTAATATTATAAAGTTTTTCATCACGAAAACTATCTATTATTTCTTTGTCATTGTCAGATAATTCATTATATTCTAGTCTCGATAAATGATTAGCAATTTGATTTTCAGTTCCTTTCTATCAATCACCACAAAATTGATTTCTTGCATTAAAAGTACCCATATAATTAATCTTGGTTTATTATCCTTCTTTTGCATCAGATATTTAATAGCTGAATGATCAGTATGCACAATACATTTAGTTCCAATTAAATATGATCTAAATTTATCAAAAGCATACACAATAGCCAGTAACTCTTTTTCGAGAATCGTATAGCTAATTTGAGCAACATTAAGAGTTCTACTAGCGTAGTATATAACCTTAAAAATTTTATCATATCTTTGACCAAGAATCAGCTCAATAAGCATAATCACCAAGCATCACACATTAGTTCGAATGGCTTCTCCGATCGGGTGAAACTATTACGGAGTGCTGTGATTAGTTTTTCTTTTAATAACTCAAAGGCATTCGAGCAATCTTCAGTAAATTCAAATTTCTTGTCTTTTTCTAAAAGTTGGCATAAAGGTTTGGTAATTTTTGAAAAATCTTTAATATAGCGCCTGTAGAAACCAGCATGTCCAAGAAAGCTTCTTACCCCTCTCACTGTAGTAGGAGGTGGTAATTTAGCTATTACTTGAATTTTTGTAGAGTCTACTTCCATGTCGTTTTCTGAAATTTTATGCCCTAATACAATTCCTCCTGCAACCATAAATTGACATTTCTCCCAATTTAGAACTATGTTAGTTCTTTTGCATAGCTCCAAAACTTTTTCAAGATGATTTAAGCATGTGTCAAATGATGTTCCAAACACAGAGAAATCATCCATAAATACTTCGATTCCATTGTCTATTAATTTACTAAAAATAGACATCATACATCTCTGGAATGTTGCAGGTGCATTACATAGTCCAAAAGACATTCTTCTGAAAGCAAAAGTTCCATAAGGACTAGTAAAAGTTGTTTTCTCTTGATCCTCAGGAGCAATAGGTATCTGATGGTAACCAGTATATCCATCCATAAAGCAGTAGTACTTATGTCCAGCAAGTCTATCCAACATTTGGTCTAGAAAAGGAAGAGGAAAATGATCTTTTCGGGTGGCGGCATTTAATTTTCTATAATCAATACAAATACGTCATCCAGAAACTTTTCTGATAGGTATTAATTCATTATTTTAATTTTCTTCAACAGTTACTCCTCCTTTTTTAGGAACACAATGAATTGGACTTAACCAAGTACTATCCAAAATAGGATATATAATTCCAACTTCTAACCATTTCAAAATCTCTTTTTTAATTACTTCTTTCATAATAGGGTTTAGTCTCCTTTGAGGGTCAAATCTTGGTTTATGTTCTTCATTTAATAATATTCTATGCATACAAATCAAAGGATTAATTCTTTTAATATCAGCTAGAGTCCAAATAAAAGCTCTTTTATATTTTTTTAATGTATTCATTAATTTTTGTTCTTGAATTTCATTTAAGTATGAGGATACAATTACTGGTAATTTTGAAGACTCTCCTAAAAAAATATACTTCAAATGAATTCGAAGATTCTTTAATTCAAGTTCAGGGGGTTTCACAACATATGAAATTAATATTTCATTTTCTGGTGCTGATGAATTGAGTGTTTCAAATTTTTCCTGAATATAATTAGCTTCTTCGCTTTCAATTTTATCATAATTATCTTTTTCTACATTTTTGTTTTTTTCATAATTTTCTTTGAAATATTCTTTTCTTAGTTAATCACATATATCAATTCTAAAACTTTCATCAGCTTTTTCTATTGATGGATATTTCATTGACTTTGAGATGTTAAAGGTTACTTCCTGATCATTTACTCTCATAGTCAATTGTCCTTTTTAAACATCTATCATTGCTCTTCCTGTAGCTAGGAATGGTCTTCCTAAAATGATTGGAATTTCTTTATCTTCTTCCATATCTAGAATGATAAAGTCCACAGGAAAAATAAATTTATCACCTTAACCAAAACATCTTCTACAACTCCTTTAGGATGTGTAATAGATCGATTAGCTAATTGTAGAGTTACAGAAGTTGGTGTAATCTCTCCAATTTCTAACATTTTAAAAGTTGATAGAGGCATCAAATTTATGCTAGCTCCCAAATCACATAATGCTCCCCCATAAAATTTTTCACCAATAGCACATGTGATAGTTGATCCATGAAAGAAATACCCATTTTTATGCCTTGATTTTTATCAAATTTTTAAGGATATTATGATTTAACGAAAGGTATTTTTGTGTTTTTGGATATAGGTGATGGAAAATGTTCAAGAAGAAAAAAAAAGTGAAGAATGAGCAAAAATGGAGCCAAAATGCAAAATTGTCAAAGTTATTGGTCTGGCGACTAATCAGGCGCCTAAGCGCCAGGTCAATGCGGGATCTGTCAAGATTTTTGAAGACTTTTGGACAGTTATTTTGATGGTTTTAGCAATTATTGGACCTTCTAGAAGACTGACAGTTGTTCCTAGTTTATAGGACATGTGATACAATGTATTTGGACGCTTGGAAACGGTTTTAATTCCGAAGAGGTGCGATCTAAAGTGAAGAGGTGCGAAGAACTGGACGCAGAGTCCGGCGCTAGGCGCCAGATTCCGGTGCCTGGGCGCCAGACACACCTTCTAGACGATTCATTGAATGTGGAAACATTTTGAAGAGGTGCCTCAAGGCAACCGTTGAAGCCTATAAATAGAAGGGTACTCCTTCAGAGAAAAACGCCCCCCATACATCCCCCAATCTAGAGCCCCATCTAGAGGGAGAATTAGAGAAATACTTTAGGGCCACTTTTATTAATTAGTGAGTTTATTTAGATTTTGTATTGAGATTTTAAAGAGTCTGTGCTTTTGAAGTTTATCTGCTTTGGAGTCAGAAAAATTCAGAGGTTCAGTAGGAGAAACACTTGAGATAAGTATTTGTAATTTTATTCAAAGTTTCATTATCATTTTTTGTTGTTTAAATTTAATGTATTCTAAGTAGTTAGTTTACTTTCTCCTTTTAATTATGAAAAGATAAATAAGATAACATAAAATTCGTTCGAGAATTAAAAACTATTTATATTTTAAAATATTGTGATGATATTAATACCGGATCTTCATTTACTTTACAAATTGAACACTTGTATTGTTAAAATCTGTTGAAGAGTTTTGATACCTAGATGGAGATAAATTCTTAACTAGTAGATATCACATGAATCCTTGGGTAGTCGAAGGCCTTGTGCGGGTTATTCAAGGTGAAGTGCAAATAAATAGGAAGATATTATATAAAGGGCATAGAATTAATAAGTTTTTAGAGTGACAGACTAAATTCTTGTGATTTTGTTTATAGAGAAGGAAAGGGCCACTAGTAGGGCCGACCATAGCCACCCTTGGACATCTAGTAGTGTGAGCCTAGATTAACTCATTCTACTAACAATACATCCGGACTCGATCTATAAGCTAGCCGATGTTCGTTACACTCGAATCGAAAGGGTAAAGAATATGAATGCTTCTATTTGACACAATACCATAAATTTATATTATCCACGAATATTATCATTATCTTAGAAAATCTTGGATTAATTGAAAGGAAGAAAGTTGTGTTCTTATTGCTATTTACACCAATCATTTCATTACTTGCTTTATTATTGCATCTTTCATTATCGCTTTATTATTGCATCTAGTAAATTAAAAATATCAAATTTATAAAATATAAAAGAAATACATAAAAATAAAATTAAAATATTTAAAAATCCATAACTCTCTCCTCGTGGGATCGATACTGGGGTCTTTGTTTCAAAGCCCTATATTACTTGATACGATACATATACTTGTGTAGTACCCCTAGTGTGTGAAATATTTGCAATAAAATTATATTTTTATACACTAGTTGCTATTATTATCTATTACATATATTTGAAAGCATTAATTATTATATTTGTCATCAGCAGATTGTGGGTCAAGTTTTTGGCTCCGTTGCCGGGGATTGAATTTTTAGTACGCATATATATAGCATTGGGTCAATAGTCAATCTACCAGGATCTTTAAGTTTTTCAGGAAGTTTTTCTGATTTATAACACTAAACTCTTCACTGAGTGCAACAGTCTCATGATCTAGTAACTTTCTCTTTTGTTGAGTATGTCCTTCATAAATTTAACATAATCAGGCATTTGTTCTAAAGCTTCAACAAAAGGAATATTTATTGACAATTTTTTTTTAAATGACTAAGAATTTAGCAAATCTTTTTACTTTATCTTGTTACTTTAATCTTTGAGGAAATGGTGGAGGTGGTTTTTCAACAGAAATTTTCATAGGTTTCAGAGGAAAATCAGGATATAAACTTTTGTTTTCTCCTTCAGTTTCTTCTTTTTCCTTTTCAATTACAGTTTCTTTTTGAATTCTTGTTTCTAACTCTTTTCCACTTCTCAATTGAATAGCTTTGATTTGTTCTTTTCCTTTATCATTAAGATTTACTTCAACATTACTAGGTAAAGTTTCAATAGGTCTATTACTTAATGCAGAAGCAATTTGCCCTAATTGGTTTTCTCTATTTTTTAATAACATTTTCTTGATTTTGTAATTGATTACCCATATTCAAAACTAATTCTTCCATAGACAACTTCTTCTCCTTAAATTGTGAATTATTATAAAAACCTGGTGAATTAGAAGGTCTATAATTGGAATTACTTTGATTGTTTATATTTCCTAATGAGTTTACTGGATCGTTCCCCCACTGAGGATTAACATTATTATTTTGATTATTCCAATTAAAGTTTGGATGATTTTTCCAACTTAGATTATAATAGTTTGAATAAGGATTATTTTATCTATTATTTATTACATTTATAGTTTCATATGAAGATTGAGCATCTACGGGTTGTCCTAATGAATTTTCTTGTAACACTAGAGGTGTTTGGGAACTATTCATTCTGTATTGATCTATTTTCTTTGAAAGAGCAGCAGTTTGAGAAACTATCATAGTTAAAGCATCAGAATCATAAATACTGGCTATTCTCTTAGGATTTACCCTTTCAGCAGGCCATTGAAAAGTATTGGTAGCCATTTCTTCTATTAACGCATAAGCTTCTTCAAAAGGTTTAGACATTAGTGATCCACTAGCAGCAGCATCTATTATAGATCTAAGAGATCCTACTAATCCATTATAAAATGTTTGAATAATTAATCAATTTGGTAAAGCATGATGTGGACATTTCCTAAGAAGTTCTTTAAATCTTTCCCAAGATTCATATATCGATTCTCCCTCATACTGGCTGAAAGATGTGATATCATTTCTAAGCTTAGCTGTTTTAGACGGTGGAAAATATGTCAGTAAGAATTTTTATGAAAGTTCTCCCCAAGTTCTAATAGATCCAGGTGCTAACAAATTTAACCTAGCCTTAGCCTTATCCCTTAGCGAAAAAGGAAAGAGTCTAAGTCTGACATCATCATCAGACACTCTGTCGTACTTAAAAGTAGCACAAAGTTCTAAGAAACTTGCAAGATGTAAATTAGGATCTTCATTTAAAGTTCCACCAAATTGATTGTTTTGTACCTTTTGGATAATTGCAGGTTTAAGCTCAAATGAATTAGCGGCTACATATGGATTTTGGATAGTTAAGTGAATTTCATCTAATGTAGGGAGCGTAATCTCTTAATGGTCTAAATTGATGTTCATTTTCTACTCTTTAGTTATTTATGTTGTTTTCCATTATTTCAGAATTTATAGGTTCTTTTCTCAGTTTTCTAATTCTCCTAACAGTGCGTTCTAATTCCGAATTATAGGGTATAAGATTTTCATAACCAAATTTGGGCATACAATCGAAATCAACACACAATAAAACAATTAACTAAATAAGTTGCAATTCTATTAAGGTTTTCTAACAGCCCTAAATTGTCTGTTACTTTAATTATGTTTTCCCCTGTAACGGCGCTAAAAAAACTTGATCCCTTTGTCACCACTACTAAAAGATATAAATTTTTAGCAACGACACCAAAAAATTGTCTTGGAGCTTAATTTTAATTTCAGTAACAATAAAATATTATAATCTTTTAATCGCTGAGTTACCTTTAAACGCAAGTATACGTATCACTCAAGTAATACAAGGCTCTAGTGGAGTCCTGGTTATCGATCCCATATGGAAATATATTAAAGCCTACGGAGTAGGATTTTATAATCCAAGTTAGAATTACAACTAAATCGAATTTGCCTATCTGTCATTAATATGCAATCAATAATAAAGTTCTTATATCTAAACTAGTTCTACTAACAAATTACTAATACTACTAAAGATAAGTTTAAATATATAATAGCAAGAATCTTTCTCCTTTGTTAAGATATTTAAGTGAAGTGATAATTATAATTAATTTTATATGTGTTGTGCCAAATAAGAGCATACCTATTATTTACCCTTTGGTCCAGGCATAAAGAATGTTGACTAATCGTATGCTTGGTTACTGAATCTGCGGCTAGGCTGGGAGGATACTGGCTCTCACTTCGGAGCTCCCACGTTCCCTTCGCCTGAGGGCTAACAATCTACACCTCAGCACCCAAACGATAGGACCGAATTGAGAATTTTAGCCTATCACTCTAAAATCTCTAATTCTACACCTGATTAATATTATTTCCCTATTTTTTGCACTTCTCATTTCAAGGATTTACCCATCTACCTTTCAAAGAGAAATGTGATACATACTAGTTAAGAGTTCTTAGCCCACGGTTAGGTCTTAAGAATTCTTCACAGATTTTAACAATAAAAATGGTTAATTCGTATAGTAAAGTAAGTTTAGGTATAGTATCATCACAACTTCTTTATAATAGGTTTGATACACTAATTCATATAATCATTTTGCAAAAACATCAAAATAAGGAGAAAGACAAAACAACTACTCAGAATTCATGAAGAGGATGCAATAAAAGTTGGATTTCATATAATAAAGTAAAGTTCTACAAACTATAGTAAATAAACACAACTTATATTAAATTACTCCCCAAGGAAATTCCTTGACGTTCCTCTGGATTTCTTCCTTTCTTATAGCACGCATAATTCTCCTTTGAAACGACAATACAGAAGAGATCTCTCACTTCCCTTCCACTCTTACAATCCCTAGAAGAATTCCTCACAAAATCTCTATTTGAACTCACTACTCACTAAATAACAACACTAATTGACACTTTGGACTCTCTAATAAACATGTAGGAGACCGCTTTTTGGTATAAAATGGTTCTTTTTAAAGTTGTATGAGAGTCTCTAAGGGTTCTGCAGGTACCCTTCGAAAATCGTCCACATTCGACATATCTCAGGAAAGAACCGTCGATCCCGCCGTCCGTGGCCTCGAGCGCGCCGTCGGGGGCCTTCTAGAAATAGTGCTTTAAACAGGACCTGCCATCGGTGGCCTTGATCTCTGCCATCATCGGCCTTCCTTGCAATTAATTCTGAACTCTTGGGAAAATCACGCTGTCAGCGCCCTAGGTCAATTTTGCATAATTTGGTCCATTTTGTTCCAAATTCGCTCCTTTTTGCACATTTTTGCTCATTTGTCCTTAAATCTTCATACCTACTGAAAACACAAAAAATACCTTTCTTTAAAGTGCAATATTATTAAAATCAGTATAAAATAGGCATGAAAATCTTAACCTTTTTTCCTTGGGTCACATATCAAAGCAAGGAGGATCTTCACATCAAATGAGTAGTTCCACATTTAAAAATTGGAAATCAAAGGTATAATTTTCTTTCACCTTGGATAATTTACATCTTTTTAATCATTAATTTTTCTACAAAATCTTTTAAATTCCATGCATGTAGTGGTTTCAAATCATAAGGTTTTGCTTTTAATTATAATGTTCTATGTTCATATGCCCTTATTTCATGAAATTAACAAGATCACATGCATGTTTTACCAAAATCAAAACCCATGCACATGTTCTATTTTGTAGTTTCAAATTTATATTTATAGTCTGAGGGGGTAGATTAATTTATTTTATGGGTCCTAGCCCTTAAGTCTAGCTAATGGGTACCTATCAAACTAAATTAGGGCTTCTAGACTAGACTAATTTAGGGGTTGTGTGGTCCTAACTTATCTTCTACATTGGCCATTCTGAAATTGACAATTTGGAGCTATCCTAAGGGGTGGTGAGAAAGATTAGAGTTTGTCACTTTTAGATATTTTAGGGGTTTAATAAATATGAAGAGACTTGTTTTCTCTTTAAATTGTCAATTATGGCGAAAAATCAAGGTTTCATAAGTTTTTTTAGTTTTTTTTCCATTTGAAGTTTGGTTTTAATCAAATGTTCAATCAACAAGTTTTTGTTCTTGGCCCTAAGTTTTGTTTTATCTTCAAGAGTTTTGGTTGAAGTTGAGATAGTATGTTTAGAACGATTAAAGTTAAGCGTGTTAATTTAAAAATCTTCATATTTAAGATTCATTTGTATCCTCATAAGATAACAAAAATATATTTTTTTATGCAAAAATAAGATTTTTTTTTAAATAGTTTTATCTTTCAAAAAAGTATACGAGATATATATTTATCTTATAAATGAATTATTTTAAATTTAAGATAACTTAAGACTTATATACTCAAGAGTCTAAGCCTGCAAAACCATATGTTTCTAGAGGGAAATATATTCATTTATGTTGTTACTTATTCTGGTAAATATATAAGTCTTGCTTGGGCTGAATAATTGAAAGAGAGACTGATAAGCTTAAATATTTTAGGGGAGGGTTAGAGTTTGGTTAGGGTAAGTTAGGAGGATTAGTAAAGTAATTGAACCTTAAAATTTCTGACCAAGAAAGGAAATCTACGAGGGCTTCTTAGTTTTGAGGAAATCCTATACTATGATTTTAATTTTTGGCAAATTTGGAGAAGGAGCACATTTCTTTAATGAAATAAAACATCAAAAACACAATGTACTAAATATACAACTTAAGCCCTATGAATTTTTCATATAACATTTAATAAAAAAACATACGAACATAAAGATAAAATTAAAACTAGAAAAAATAATATGTGCATGGGTTTCGATTTTGGTGAAACGTGCATGTGATCTTGTCAATTTCATGAAATAAGGGAATATGAACATAAAGCAAAATAATTAAAAGCAAAGCCTTAATAAATAAACCCATGTTATAAAAGAAAATAATACTCAAAATCACTTTATAGCGGGAATGACTACCTTACGTTATTATTGTGGCGATAAGGGAGAACTTCCGTTATTTTATTTGTTAATAGTCTAAAGTTATTTATGTTCCAGGCACAATGGAGAGCCTTGAGCATCTTGTTCTGGTGCGTTACTCATAAATTTAGGTTAGTCCACATATAACATCATGTTCAGAGATATTTATGTTAGGGCTTCACCTCTACCTATCCTTTTCTGCCCTTAAATTAGGATTTGTCTTAACCAAATCCTATCAAAATTAACTCAACTTCAACCCAAATCTACCCAAACCCAAATCAATTCCAATAAAATTAAAGCCAATAAAATCTATTTAAAGCAAACTCCAGCCTAATCCAAATCAATTCTAATAAGATTTAAATTAAATCCAAATCCATTCAAATCATACCTAATCAAATTCATTTCAACTCCAATTTTATTTCTAAAGCATGATTCAAGCTTTGTACAATATTCTGATTGTCAATAATCAGACACAACTCTTAGGGTAAACATTCTTAAAATTCAAGTTAAGTCAACCTATATCCAAGCCTACCCCTTTTAACTAAGTTTTCAAATTTTGTCATCCCGCAAACATTCATTAATGAATAAAAGAGATATAATGCATAAATTTAATCGAGAGTGTTCTCAAGAATAATTTTTGAAATATTAACTAAGTGGGAGCCCCCTCACAGGGATACTGGACCCTAGTATAAAATAAAGCTTTTCTTACACTCGTAAGGTAAGGGTAAAAATCTTGGTTTCCTAGACCCATAAATTACAAAGACTTTCCTAGTCTAAATGATTAGATATATACTATTCTTTAGATGTTATATCCGATCATTTAGATAGAAATGTTTTGAGTTTTATGATGGCTCCTATAAAAATAAAAAAAATAGTAGATATTTTGGCGACTCTATTGGGGACGATTCTTCTCTCCATCTTCAGTTACGCCTCAATCTTTCTTTTCATTAGTGAGACGTTTGTCTTCTATTCAAGACACTATTTTTTATTATTTTCCCTTATTTCATTAAGTGAGGGAATGGGTCCTATTATATTTTTTTATAAGAGCCCATTCTTGAATTTCTTAAATTTAGATATTCATAAATTAACTTCTTATTGACATCTCTCCTTGTATCCCGTTGACAGGAAGCTGTCGATTTTGAAATTTATTTTCTCTTTTAAAAATGAAAGAAACAACACACCTAGTCGTACTCATCTCAATGGTGGGCCTGTGATAAAATTCAAAATTTGATTTGGCTACTTCATGATGTCTTGTGGTAATCATATCTTTTTCACAATAGACCCCCAACTAATTGATGATAAAAAACCCCTGATAGAATTTAGTCTCGGATCTGAAGAAGAATTCTCACATTTAAAGAAGAAAGTTACTAAAAATATCTTTGTTGTGAGTACTGTTGCCACTTTTATGCTTGAGATTCAAAGTTTTGCTGAGAGGACTGATATTCCTAAAATCCATAAAATTCCTATGCCTATAGTAGTAGTGAATGATAAATCAATAGAAGCGCTGGGTTAAGCATATAACATTTCATCAATGCTTGAAGTTGGCTCTTATTTTAAGAAGTTTCCTACACTGAATAAAACCCAACAGAGGAATAGGAATAGAAGAAGCCATAAGAGATATCTCTAGGACAATTGAGAAAAGAAGTTAGTTGAGAAAGATACCCATGAGGTTGAATCTGAGCTTTTTGAAATTTTCTCTCTTAGACAAAAAAAGTTTCATATACTGTCTACTGCCCAAGATAAAGAAAAGGTGATTGAGATGTCTAATCACCTTCAGCCCCAATTAAATATAAATCCCGTGATAAATATAGAATTTTTTCTATTTTGGATTGTATCAAATACATAAGAAGATGATAGAGAAGAGGAAATGTATTATGGTTGAATTTCTAAAGTTTGTAGGATGTGTTATCCCTTAAAAATAAAGGATAAGAGATTTTGGAATACTATCAATCTTTGAGGAAAGATCGTAAAAGTTTAAGAAAAAAGGTCTTTGCTCACTACTTATCCCTAGAATCACGGTCTTATACTCCTCAATATTTTCAAAATACTTGGAGAGTATGACGTATGTGCTCTATGTAATATCAGAGTTCATATCATAAATACATCACACAACAATTAAACATAACATCACATATGAAAACATCAAAATAGAAACATAACTACACATAAGAAATCACAGAACAAAACAAACTAAACACAACAACTCTAATCATCATCATCCTCATCATCTTCTTCAGCCTAGTATCTGGATGGCACATATAGTATATAAAACAGATGAGGGGGCATCTCAGCATTATGATCACCTCTAATCACTCTATCCATGTACTGCTGATAATTCTCCTCATATTCATCATGCTTAACAATATACCTTTCAATATTTTCAATCTTACCATCCATATCTCTAACATGCTCTCTGGTAAGACTCACTTTCTTGAAAATCTTCTTTAATAGTCCAGTCTGTGAATCACTAGATGATGATGCTCAAGAAGTAGTGACACATGAAGTAGAAGCAACAGAAGCAGAAGCAGAAGCAATGGAAGTTCTAAATCCTCCTCTCAGGCCAAATTCTGAATGAACAATGTAAGCACCAACATTTACACTGGTAATTGTCTCAATGGCTGAAGAACTTCTTCCCATGTTTCAAACTTAACACCGAATTGCTCACAATTGAACAAATTAAGGATGGAAATCCCATACCTGAAGTAGTAGCAGATCTGGCACAGTTCATCACATAGTCAATAATAATAGCCCCTACATCAATAGACTTTCCCAACTGAATACAATGGTTCAGAATTACTCTCTCCCTTGTAACTTCACTAGTATGACTTAAAGGCAATAGTTTAGATGAGATAAAGTAAAGGCAAGCCTTTGAAATGACATTCAACTTAGAGGCTTGAAAATTTACTCTTCTTTCATTTGTTATCTTCCATAAACCCCTTCCATCAGTCAAAAATGGTATGATTTCATCTAATTCTCCTTCAGTAGGATGATAATTAGCATAAAAACAAAACAACGCAGGAGGCAAGTGGTAAAAAACATTGATTACCGCAGGTGGAAAATGTACTTGTTCACTTCTAACCATCACCAAATTTTCTTCTACTGCAGACAAGTTTACATAAAACTCTCTGACCACAAAAATAATAGCAACAATGGAGAAGTAACAGTAATTCTTCCAATTCCTTCTAGTAATGATTTCTTCAATAACTTCTCCTGGCTTACTAAACACTTGTTCCAGAATCAATTTACATGACAACAGTGCGTCGACATATCGATCCTTGACCCAAGGAAAAAAAGTTAAGATTTTCATGCCTATTTTATACTGATTTTGATGATATTGCACTTTAAAGAAAGGTATTTTTGGTGTTTTTCTGAAGGTATGAAGATTTAAGGACAAAGGAGCGAAAATATGTAAAAAGGAGCAAATTTAGAGCAAAAGGACCAAATTATGAAAAATTGACCCAGGGCGCCGACGGCGAGGTCGATGGCGCCGACGACATGATTTTCTCGAGTGTTCAGAATCAATTCCAAGGAAGGTTGCTGACAGTGGAGATCGAGGCCGCCGATGGCGGGGCCTGTTTAAAGAACTGTTTCTAGAAGGCCGCCGACGGCGCGCTCGAGGTTGCCGACGGTGGGATCGACGGTTCTTTCCAGAAATACATTGAATGCAGATGATTTTCGAAGGGGTGCCTGCAAAACCGTTAGAGACTCTTCTACAACTTTATAAGTACCAATTTAGGCCGAAAAAGTGGTCTCCTACGTGTTTACTAGAGAGTCCAAAGTGTCAATTAGTGTGTTATTAGTGAGTAATTAGTTATTTTAGTGTTGTTATTTAGTGAGTAGTGAGTTCAAATAGAGATTTTGTGAGGAATTCTTCGAGGGATTGTAAGAGTGGAAGGGAAGTGAGAGATCTCTTCTACATTGCCGTTTCGAAGGAGAATTCTATGTGCTGTAAGAAAGGAAAAAATCCAGAGGAACTTCAAGGAGTTTGCTTGAGGAGGAATTTAAGATAAGTTGTGTTTATTTACTATTGTTTGTAGAAACTTACTTTATTATGTGAAATCCAAGTTTTATTGCATCCTGTTCAAGAATTTTGTGTAGTTGTTCTGTCTTTCTCTTTATTTTGATGTTTTTGTGAAATGATTATAGGAATTAGTGTATTAAATCTATTATAAAGCAGTTGTGATGATACTATACCTAAACTTACTTTACTATACGTATTGGCCTTTTGTATTGTTAAAATCTGTGAATAATTCTTAAGACCTGACCATGGGCTAGGGATTCTTAACTAGTATGTATCACATTTCTCTTTGAAAGGTAGACGAGTAAATCCTTAAAAGGAGAAGTGAAAATAAATAGGGAAATAATATTAATCGGGCATAGAATTGGAGATTTTAGAGTGACAGGCTAAAATCCCCGATTTGATCCTATCGTTTGGGTGCTGAGGTGTAGATTGTTAGCCCTCAGGCGAGGGGAACGTGGGAGCTCCAAAGTGAGAGCCGGTGTCCTCTCAGCCTAGCCGCAGATTCAATAACTAAGCATAGGATTAGTCAATGTTCTTTATGCCTGGATCAACGGGTAAAGAATAGGTATGCTTCTATTTGGCACAACACATATAAAACTAATTCTAATTACCGCTTCACTTAAATATCTTAACAAAGAAGAAAGATTCTTGCTGTTATATATTTGAACCTAACTTCAGTAGTATTAGTAAATTGTTAGTAAAACTAGTTTAGATATAAGAACTTTATATTATTATCGATTGTGTATTAGTGACAGATAGACAATTTCGATTTAGTTGTAATTCTAACTTGGTTTATATAATCCTAATCCGTAGGCTTTAATATATTTCTCTGTGGGATCGATATCCAGGACTCCACTAGAGCCCTGTATTACTTGAGCGATACGTATACTTGCATTTAAAGGTAACTCAGTGATTAAAATATTATAATATTTTATTGTTACTAAAATTAAAATTATGCTCCAAGACAAGTTTTTTGTGCTGTTGCTAAGAATTTATATCTTTTTGTAGTGGTGTCAAATTCTTATATTTATAAGTATATTTAAAATCGCGGGATCAAGTTTTGGCGCCGCTGCTGGGGAAATATTTTAGTTATAAGAATATAGGAATATTTTATAACATAATTAAAGTAACGAATAATTTAGGACTGTTAGAAAACCTTAATAGAATTGCAACTTATTTAGTTAACTGTTTTACTGTGTACTGATTTTGATTGTATGCGCAAATTTGGTTCTGAAAATCTTATACGCTACGATTTAGAATTAGAACGCACTGTTAGGAGAATTAGAAAACTAAGAAAAGAACCTATAAATTTTGAAACAATGGAAAACAACATAAATAACCAAAGAATAGAAAATGAACATCAATTTAGACCATTAAAAGATTACGCTAACCCTACATTAGATGAAAATCACTTAACTATCCAAAATCCTAATGTAGCCGCTAATTCATTTGAGCTTAAACCTGTAATTATCCAAATGGTACAAAACAATCAATTTGGTGGAACTTTAAATGAAGATCCTAATTTAAATCTTGCAAGTTCATTAGAACTTTGTGCTACTTTTAAGTACGACAGAGTGTCTGATGATGCAGTCAGATTTAGAATTTTTTCTTTTTCATTAAGGGATAAGGCTAATGCTTGGTTAAATTTATTAGCACCTGTATCTATTAGAACTTGGGGAGAACTTTCACCAAAATTCTTATCGAAATATTTTCCACCGTCTAAGACTGCTAAACTTAGAAACAATATCACATCTTTTAGTCAGTATGAGGGAGAATCGATATATGAATCTTGTGAAAAATTTAAAGAACTTCTTAGGAAATGTCCACATCATGCTTTACCAGATTGGTTAATTATTCAAATATTTTATAGTGGACTAGTATGATCTCTTAGATCTATAATAGACGCTACTGCTGATGGATCACTAATGTCTAAACCTTTTAAAGAAGCCTATGCGTTAATTGAAGAAATGGCTACCAATTATTTGCAATGGTTTGGTGAAAGGGTAAATCCTAAGAGAGTAGCCAGTATTCATGATTGTGATACTTTAACTATGATAGTTTCTCAAAGTGCTGCTCTTTTAAAGAAAATAGATCAATACGGAATGAATCGTTCTCAAACACCTCCAGTGTTAGAAGAAAATTCATTAAGACAAATCGTAGATACTCAATCTTCATATGAAATTATAAATGTAATAAATAATAGACAAAATAATCCTTATTCAAACTATTATAATCCAAGTTGGAAGAATTATCCAAACTTTAATTGGAATAACCAGAATAATAATATTAATCCTCAGTGGGGGAACAATCCTATAAACCCATTAGGAAATATAAACAATCAAAGTAATTCTAATTATAGACCTTCTAATCCACCATACTTTGATAATAATTCACAATTTAAGGAGAAGAAGTTGTCCATGGAAGAATTAGTTTTGAATATGGGTAATCAATTACAAAATCAAGGAAATGCTATTAAAAACATAGAAAACCAATTAGGGCAAATTGTTTCTGCATTGCGTAATAGACCTATTGGAACTTTACATAGCAATGTTGAAGTGAATCCTAAAGATAAAGGAAAAGAACAAATCAAAGCTATTCATATAAGAAGTGGAAAAGAGTTGGAAACAAGAGTTCAAAAAGAAACTGTAGTTGAAAAGGAAAAAGAAGAAACTGAAGTAGAAAACGAAAGTTTATATCCTGATTTTCCTCTGAAACCTATGCAAATTACTGTTGAAAAACCACCTCCACCGTTTCCTCAAAGATTAAAGCAACAAGATAAAGGAAAAAGATTTGCTAAATTCTTAGACATTTTGAAAAAAATGTCAATAAATATTCTTTTTATTGAAGCTTTAGAACAAATGTATGTTTATGTTAAATTTATGAAGGATATACTCAACAAAAAGAGGAAGTTACTAGATCATGAGACTGTTGCACTCAGTGAAGAGTGTAGTGCTATAATTCAGAGAAAACTTTCTAAATAACTTAATGATCCTGGTATTTTCACTATCCCGTGTGCTATTGGTGAAAAATTTTATGGGTGAGCATTATGTAATTTGGGAGCTAGCATAAATTTTATGCCTCTATCAACTTTTAAAAGGCTAGAAATCGGAGAGATTGCACCAACTTCTGTAACACTACATTTAGCTGATCAATCTACTACACATCCTAAGGGAGTTGTAGAAGATGTTTTGGTTAAGGTTGATAAGTTTATTTTTCCTGTGGACTTTATCATTCTAGATATGGAAGAAGATAAAGAAATTCCAATCATTTTAGGAAGACCATTCCTAGTTACATGAAGAGCAATGACAGATGTTCAAAAAGGGCAATTGACTATGAGAGTAAATGATCAAGAAGGAACCTTTAACATCTCAAAGTCAATGAAATATCCATCAATTGAAAAAGATGATGAATGTTTTAGAATGAATATATGTGATTATCTAAGAAAAGAATATTTTAAAGAAAATTATGAAGAAAAAGAAGATATAGAAAAATATAATTATGACAAAATTGAAAGCGAAGAAGCTGATAATATTCAGGAAAAATTTGAAATGATCAATTCAATAGCACCAAAAAATGAAATATTAATTCCATCTGTTGTAAAACCCCCTGAACTTGAATTAAAGAATCTTCAAATTCAATTGAAGTATGTATTTTTAGGAGAGTTTTCAACATTACCAGTAATTATATCCTAAGACTTAAATGTAATTCAAGAACAAAAATTAATGGATACATTAAAAAAATACAAAAGTGCTTTTGGTTGGAGTCTAGCTGATATTAAAGGAATTAGTCCTTCGATTTTTATGCACATAATTTTATTAAATGAAGAGCATAAACCAAGAATTGACCCTCGAAGGAGACTAAACCCTATTATGAAAGAAGTAGTTAAAAAAAGATTTTGAAATGGTTAGATGCTGGAATTATATATCCTATTTTGGATAGTACTTGGGTAAGTCCAATTCATTGTATTCCCAAGAAAGGAGGAGTAACTGTTGAAGAAAATGGAAATAATGAATTAATATCTATCAGACAAGTTTCTGGATGACGTATTTGTATTGATTATAGAAAATTAAATGCCGACACCCGAAAAGATCACTTTCCTCTTTCTTTTCTAGTCCAAATGTTGGATAGACTTGCTGGACACAAGTAATACTACTTTCTGGATGGATATACTATTTACCATCAGATACCTATTGCTCCTAAGGATCAAGAGAAAACAACTTTTACTAGCTCTAATGGAAATTTTGCTTTCAGAAAAATGTCTTTCGGACTGGTATCTTCCCTACCTAACCATGATCAAAATAATAAAAATTTCAAATTAACCTATGTTCTTTATAGAACCAAGTAAGGGTAAAGAACACATTTGCTTCTATCTGTCACAACAAATTTAAATACTTCCACAACAATACTTTAAGAAATATTACTACTTCATAAAAGGAAAGAAAAAGATATTTTAGTTAATAGTATTTTACATCCAGTGTTATTAGTTATTATAATTTTAATTTCATTGTTTAACATTCTATTAATGAAATTTTAAAAGACAAATCAACTTTCAAAACTTTTCAAAATCAAGACATACTTTTTTAAAAACAATTAAAGAAAGTAAAAAGATAATTTTCTGATTTCTTTAAAATTTTTATATTTTCCGTGGGTTCGATATCTCGGGACTTAATCAGAAAGTCCTATATTAGTTGATAAACGATACGTATACTTGCGTAGTATCCCATATTATAAAATCATAAGTTTCATATCTACATCATCAGTGCATTTACCGGATGGTACCAAGTTTTTGGCACTGTTGCATTTATCAGGGATCAGTAGTCTCCTTTGTCTTTCTTCTTGCATAGAGATGTGGTGATGGATTGATGTGGATTTGATGTGCTTTTAATGTATTGAAGAAATTATGATGATTTTTCATTTTGAACTTAATTTACTTTTCGATTTGGCCAATTTAAATGTTAAAAGATGTTGTTGAACATTAATTCTGAAAGGATTTAATGTCCAACAACAATAGTGAAAGATCCATTCAATTTCCATGGATGAATTATGTAGTTCATGGGAATTGAGTGTAAATAAACAGGGAAATGTGTTTTGATAGATTTCAATGTGGAGATTTCAGGGTGACAGGTTGAAATCCCCAAATTGGTTCTAAGATTAGTAACTAAATATTAAAGGTTAGCCTTCGGGTGAAGGGTGAGTGGGAGCTCCGAAGTGAGAGCCGGTATCCTCCCGGCCTAGCCTTATGTTTAGTGACTAAACTTAGGATATATCAATGTTCTTTTCATGCTTAGAGGAGGGGGTACTCTTCTAAGGGTAAAGAATCATCTATGCTCCTATTTGGCACAATAACATAGACAATTGTTCCATATCAATCCACACATCGTATTCTCATTGCAAGAGGAAAGATACTTTTCTCATATATCAAAAACCTTCCAAATATATAGTTTAGTGTGTCGGCTAGTTAATTCTATCTTTAAAGTTGTTAGAAGTAAGTGTAGTTTAATTAATTGTTATTGCTTTCTGCATAGTGGTAGTAGTAGTAATTAGTAAACTTTAAGCACAATTTAAGTATCAGATTTCAGTGCTATATTATATATACTGTGAAACACTTTCTTTTACTTCGAACTTCCAGGTGGGATTGATAACCAGGACTCCATTAGAGCCCTATCTTACTTGATATAATACGTATGCTTGCAATGAGTGTTCGGACTTTACAAAATCATTATAAACATATATAAATTTGAGTTCATACATTCTTGCATATATAAAGCCCGTCGGTCAGACACCTCCTTACTTTATATTTAAGTACAAGCTTTATTATTCATCATAAGGTCACAATCTCTTCTTAAAACACAATACTTTAAGCCCCTTAACATTTCAAAAATACAGTTTTCTTTACATTAAATAGTTAACTATAATCAAATCCTTTCATACCAAATATCTTACTTTTATAAAATTAACCTTTATTAATAAAAATTTTCATCCCATCCTTCCATAATATTCAACTAAAATAAAATATTTTAGTTACTTACAGTGAGGTTCAACTGCCAGAAGTTATGCTAATATTTTTTAAAAATATAATAATTGAGAACAAATAAAAGTTAATATTTCTCTACCCTCCCCCAAACTTAAATTTTTCAGTAAATTTGAAACAGCAGAGAGTAGAAGAAGACTAACCTTTCTGTGCTAGGATCTTGAAATCTTCAACATCTATCTGATATTAGTCAGAATTTACAACTAGCAGGCATGAAACGATTAGTAGCAGTGATATAACAATTTTAAATATTTGCATGAGTAAAGAGAAATTAACTTTAAACATCTAAACATCCAATAAAACACTACAATATTAAACAAACTATCACAGTACTACACAGTCTAGCTAATAATTTCCATGTTTCAGTACAACATAACAGTACACCAATAGGGTTACACATCACATGAAAAACAAATAACTACTACATCATAACAGTACAACACAACACAACAAAAATAACAGAAATAAAAACAAACAATCTAATAATCTCCATCACTAGGATCATCAGCAGGGTCAGGTCTATATGGTGTATAGCTGGGGCAAGTAGAAAATATCACATCAAACTCCCCCCTCATAAATCTGACCTGAGCATCATAATAGGCAATATCGAACTCAACTCTCCTATGCAGATAATCTTCATTCACATCACTCCTCGCCTCAAACACATCCATCCTACCATGGAGTCTATCCACACTAGCACTCTATAATCTCAGTTGCTCCATAATATCAGATAAGGTAGAAAGCTCAGATGTAGATGGAACATCATAACTCGTAGTAGGAATATCAATACTCCTACGCTCAACTCGGGCTTCCACATGAGACTCGTAAGTACGAATAATATTCCTTGTAATAAGTCTCAATGGTATAGCCACCTCTTCAGAACTGTTAAACTCCACTCCAGACTGAACACACTGGGCATGAACTAAGGCAGGATGTCCTAATCCTCCAGTGGTTTCACCTCTAGCAATCGTCTGAATGTTCTTGTAAACAATAGCTCCAATATTAATCTTCTTCATCTTTTGAATACAACAATTTAGAATCGCTCTATCCCTTGTAACTTCGTTGTGGTAATAAGATGGTAATATTTTCGCAGAGATGAAATAGTGCCAAACTTTTGATGCAACATTCAATGTGGAAGCGCGAAAATTAATCAACTGTTTTTGACTCACTTTCCATTCCCCTCGCCCATCTGTCAGAAAAGCAATCACTTCTCTCATAATTTCCCCTTGAGTGTCAAAGTTTTCGTATTCACAAACAAATGGTTCCCGAGTCTGATAGAAAACATCGATACGCTGAGGAGTAAACTCAACAATTTTTCCTCTAACTAGCACATACTCAGTCTCAGTCCATGGCACATTTGAATAGAACTCTCTAATAACTCCCATAACAACATTTGCAGTAAAATAACAAAATCGTTCCGAGTTCCGTTCTACAATTAAATGTTCTACAGATCCACCAGGACTATCAAAAGCTCTATCCTGGATACACTTCTTATTGTAAAGGTAAGAGTTAAAGTGAAATTGGGCTTTAATATTCATGAATTTTTTCTCATCAAAATCCAATTTCTTCTTCCCTTTACTCAACCTTGGAGACATGTGAATTTCTAAAATTTACAAGAAAATTCCAATAAATCCCAAATTCACAATGTAAGAAACTCCAAATACTATATTAAATAAGTAAGAGCAAATTTCATCATGGAAATATCAAAATCTCTTTAAAACTCCAAAAATTCCAACCTAAGCAATGTGAGAGATTTCCATGGTGAAAATACAAAATTTTTAACTTAAAGTGAAGCTCTTAGCAAGAGAAGTGTGGATCCGGCCTTGAAAAGCTTTGAAATCACCATAAATCCGAGATCTAGAAAGCCCTAGATCTTTAAAATAGCAAAAATGGAGGAGGAAGACGAAAGAAAAGGAAAAATTTGTGGGTCCTAGGTTAAAAATGGTGAAAATTAGGGTTTTTTGCCTTTTACTCGGTTTGGGCGCCGATGGCACTCTATTTAAAATAATAGGCCAAACTCTCTGGATTTGGGCTCCGGCAGTGCTAGTCCAAAATTTTTTCTGGGTCCGAAAACTTTTTCGTAATTTTGATCATTTCAACATCCACAATAATGTTTAACATTTCAATAAGCATTTAAATCATCTCATAAGCAATAATTAACACAATTCTTTACACAAACAATACACAACAAACTTATATATATATAATCCAAGTTACAACATACACCAAATATGTTCATTCAAACCAAACCAATAACTCTTAGATGTTTAGTGCTGCAAGTACTCTACGATAGGCAAAAACTAAAATCTAAGCACACAATGAAAGTAAGCATATCTAAATCCAAATTCAAATTACGAAGCAAAGCAAATACTACACACACCAAGCATCATTAAGCAAAGTAAACTAAACACACAATAAGCATAAGTAGAATCCATTAATTGCTCCACATTGGTTTCAGAACTATCCTCTCCTCTAATGTCTCTAATCGATTGCTAATGCACGAAAAAAATATAGAATAGATGAATTGGAAATTCATCAAATGATTCCTCAGTAATCACTGCGTTCTTCTTCACTAGGTTAATCAAGCCCATCTCAATTCGACCAGTGTGATCGAATTGTTCCTTCATTCTCCAATCTATATGATCGAATAAATCAGGAATGTTATTGATTGCATTCATAATGTTCTGTACCTATTTTTCCAATAGTTTGATCCTCTTTAATATCATTCTGGAACCTTCAAGAAAATATGGTTGAATCGGTTGTGAAGTCTGTGTTGGTTGATCAGCAAGGAAAGTCATGTCATTTTCATGTCCCACTGTTTGGTAGTCATAAGGATTAGTTGGATCAATAGGCCTCCATGGAAGAAGAACCTTTTCTCAAATTTCATATGGAACTTGTGATTGACTACATAACAGAAATATGGTGGACGAGTGTCCAAGCCCATATTTAGATCCATGAATAATTAATCCTAAAACTGATTTCACAATGATATTACAATGACCCCGTGAAGATTTGCATAGAATTCTTTCACGACAGGAACAACAACGACAACGGTAGTGTAGCAAAGCATTTCCCAACATCTCTCCATAATTATCTCTTCAATTCTAGTAGTAGGATTATCCATACCTCAATTTATGAAGCCTCTTTTCTTGATAATCCTCCTATTCATCATCACTTTATTGAACAAATGCTGTGCCTTAAAACTTATGAACTTCCTTCAATTGAAAATGCGAGATCGAGGGGTTTCAATGGAGTAGGAATCCATGGGATGCGAATTGGGAATGGTAGTTTTTGTTTTTCTGGAGTTAGGAAGTCTAAAATGGAGCTTAGGGAGTTATAAGAACAAAGATCTCGCCCAGAACTACTAAAACTCACATTTTGAAACTTAAAAAACCGTCAACTGGTTTTGGGCTCCGGCGGCGCTCGATAGGGCGCCGGCGGTGCTCAAACATGTAAGTTTAGTATTATGTCTGTGATAGGGCGCCGGCGGCACCCATTCTGGCATTGGCGGCTCCAGTGGTAAAAAATTCTCACCGAACTTTGTTTGGCCCAAAATATTTCAATATCTCGATTCGATCCACCATTTATCAATTTTTAAAGTATTTAGGAGTAATTAGGATTAAAAAACAACCATCTAAAAAGGACAAATACATCGAACAAGCAAACACACCATTCAGTTAATCGAGATGACTCAACATTAAAACCTCTATGAAGTCAGGTTTAAACCCGTCAAAGTAAGGCTTTAATCGATTCCCATTAACCTAGAAAATCTTTCCAGTAACAGGATCTTTAATATCAACAGAAAAGAATGAACTTTTACAACTGTGAAAGGTCCTAACCATCTAAACTTGAGCTTTCCAGAAAATAACTTCAACCTTGTGTTGTATAACAAAATTTTTTGTCCAAATTCCAAGTTCTTTTTCAATATCTTCCGATCATGCCATAATTTCATTTTCTCTTTATAGATCATATCATTGTGATAAGATGCATTTCTAATCTCTTCCAATTCATTCAATTGCATAAATCTTTTCTCTCCAGCATTTTTCAAATTAAAATTCAACTCTTTTATCGCCTGTTGACCTCATTTTTGATGAGGTCTTTTCTCTTCTCTCTCCTTAGTACTTAGGATCTAGCCTTAGGCTTTCCCTTTGACTATCTTAGAGGACTAGAAATGGGACCCACCACTTAGAAATTTAAACACCTCTTAAACTCCCTGCAAACCCCATAAGTTTGATTGTAAACCCCTAAGTTACTTGGAGGGTTAAGATCAAATGTGGAGGTTTAAAAGATGAGTTCCCTATAGGACTCTTTGGCCTTAGGACTACCCTGGGTGGCCTGGTCTGGTGAGGGTTGACCTGTACACATTACACTTTCACACACATTCCAAATCCTAAAACCATTCATACCTAGCTTGACTTCCTGACTCATGTAGGTAATCCATATGGATGGTCCTCAACCCCTAAGCCCTTGGCTAAGAGGGTTAGAAACAACATAGTCAATGCCTCAAATGAGTCCTCTCATGGCTCTTATGGGCTTGATATGGCTTCATGGCTCAACCAAAGTGATTCCATTCTACTCAAACTTGATCAATCTTCATTTTTCCAAAATTTCAATTTTTGACCCCCGGGGCCCTATACCCGCTAAACTTACCAAATGTCCTCGAAACTACCCAAAATTTGCAAAATCACCTAAATTATCCAAAATTCCTCAAAACTAATCCTAAACATTTCCCCACACTCAAATTGATCATCCATAGCAAAATATACCAAAATTTCCAAAAATACCCCCAATACCCTCCAAATACCCAAAATGTCCTTCTTAACAAAAAATTCCATAAAATCCAAACAATTCCTTGAAAATTCCAAAAAATCCCAAATATTCCCAATTGCATTTTGTTCAGCTACACCATAGGCCAATTTTGTCAATTTAACCCACTTTTACCAAAACCCCCAATTTGACCAATTTTTAGCCAAAGTAAGCCCAATGTCAAACCAAATCAACCCAATTGACCTCAATTTTGGTCCAATTCAATTCTAAACTTCAATTCAATATCCCCAATATCAATTTAGACCAAATCCAAGCCCAATTTAATTGACATTTGGATCCAATTCCAATTTGAAGCCTAAAGCACAATTTTCACCCATGACCTAAACTTAGCCCAAACCAACCTAATTAAGCTTCAATTAACCCCAAATCTTTTCCTAAACCTTCCTAATATCCCAAAAAAAAAACACTAACAAGGTTTGGCCCAAATTTGAACCTAAACTCCACCCAAACCTAACCCAAAGTCAAAATCCCCATTTTTGGCCTAAACCCAAACCTCACCCAAATGGGCCCAAATCCCAAAATCAAAGCCCGACCAAAGTTGAAAACTCTTTGTAGCACCCCCATAAACATTTCTCAATATTAATTTTACATCAAATCCAACACTAGCCCAACCTTAGCCCAAGTTAGCCCAATTTGACCCACTTTGGTTCCTTTACCAAAAAATCTCAAATTAAACCCAATTCAACTCCAAATCATTTCAAACCTATTCTAGATCACTCATGATACATCCCTAAACTAAACCCAACATTTGTTTGGCCCAATCCTTTAAAAAACTTCCATTTACCAATTTGTTTTCAAACCTAAAAGCCCACCTTCTTAAATCTTTCTAAAGGGCCATCCAAATTAAATCCAAAAAGCCCAAAATCTATCCTAAAGCCCACATGAAATTTCCCCTCATCATTCCCTTTGATTTAAATCACTCCCTAAGTTTCAAATTCATCATTAAACTTTTCTAAACCAAGCCATATGCCAAATTACCCCTAAATATCCTAAATTCTTAAAACCCACTTTCATGAAACCAAGCCAAGCCATCCTTAAGCCATATGGAGCCATGGAGCCATGCATAAACCATATGTAAGCCTTGGGAGCCCCTTTCCACCTCACCAACCCTTTAATGGCAAAGGAGGGGATTACTTTCTTAAGCCTTCCTTAAGCACTTTTAACCCCATTCATGCTACACACTAAACCAAGCTTAGCCACCTCACCATGGAAAGAGACCTCACCACTCTCTCTTGGCTGACCCAAATGATTCCTCCCAGCCCAAAGTCAAGCGTTGGGGAGGTGCACCTAGCCTAATACATGAGTTGAACCAAACCAAGCCAAAATGATCCTTCTCCCATTCCATTTAAATCAAGCCCTTTACACATGTCTACAGTCAATTGATTACACTAAATTCAAGCCTTGACCTCCCTGACCCTGAGGGTGACCCATGCCTGGTGGGCTAGCCACCACAGTCGCAGGAAAACACCAGGCCGAGAGCACCCATTTGATTCAAAAAATTCAAACTCACTAGCTGTGCTGTCCCAACTCAATTAGACTCCATGGCTGTTTTCTTCTTGACCAAGGCAGCTGATCCCAAGCCCTAACTCCCCCTAGGAAGCCGTCCAGCCACCTCTATTTAAACCACACCACCTCTCGGCCAAAGAAGGTGATGAACCAGACCTAAACAAAACTCTGCCAAAATTGCTCCAGGACCTTCTCCTCACATAGAGCAATTGATCCTCACTGCTCTCCTGCCCTAAATCCCATTGATTGAGCTCAATTTTGGAGCTCAATTCTCAGCCCAGAACCATGACATCTCTGAAACTTCCTCCAAACCCAAATTAAACTCACCCACACCTGCACAGGACCAAGAGAAGGAGTTCCTCAGTGAAAGTCCCTTCTCCAGGCCACCCAGTTGCTCTAGCCTCCAAGCTTTGAAATCGGTTGTGGACACTTTCATACTTAGACAATTCCCTAGAGCCAGAGACTACATCTAGAGCTTCCCTAGATGTAATCGAAGGTGACACAACTCTCTGATTGAAGCTACACTTCTCAGAGCAAAGGTATGGATCATTCCTTCCTCCCGAGCTTCCAGCAATTCTTCATTTCATTCCAGTTAATTTCATGGCATGTAAACCATATGGATGTGTTCGTCTCTTTAAGATGAATCCATAGAGCATAAGAACACGAGAATCCGTTGAGAAATGAGAGAGTTCTTAGGGTTTTAGTTTGGACGGTCACGGGTGCACACTAGTCGTAGACGATGACCAGGCACCGTCCGATAGCGCGTGTATCGGTTGAACAACTCAGATGGCGTCAGATCAGAGGAAGGAGCGAGACAGCGGGACGCGTGGTGACTGACTCAGATGGCGGCGTCGAATGGGAATGCACCGCGTGGTCTCACGATCCGCCGTAGGTTGACGCGGCGCTGAGTCGGATAAGTAGATAAATAGGATTTTTTCTATTTATTTAAATGCCTAGAACATAGAAAATCCATATCTTTGTGTAGAAAAATCATAAAAATAAACTAAAAATACCCTCTTGCTCAGTGAACAGAGGAGAATAATGAAGAAAAGAAATCAACTTATTTTGATGAGTATTTTATTTTTTATTAATTTTTTATTCATTTCAGTATTTTGATTCTCCATTTGCATAGACAATTCATCATGACATGAGATCATAGGGCTTTTGAAGCCTATGATCTTGGGAACATTCCCTAAATTTTTCAAGGTCAGAGGCCATCTCTATGAAAAGTTTTGTATTTTTCAAGTTTATGTCACTGTTTTTGGTATTTTAATTCCAATAATTAGCATGTTGCTTATAAAACTCTAGGAAAATTTGGTGAAGTTTCTTAAGACCAGAGGACCGTAGCATAATTATATTTTAAGATAATTCATTAAGAAAAACCCTAATTGGCCTAATTACTCAAAACCGAACTTTAATTAATTAGGGTTAACCACACATTAAAATAACTTGAAAATAATTCTCCACTGATCTTTAGAATCAGAGGGACCTCACATAAAAAATTGGAATCAATTTGAGATGATTAGCCCCACTAAATGAATTAAATAAGTCACATGATCAAAATTAAACTTTAAAAATTCATAGCTCCAAAAATACATTTCAAAAAATCTCTAAATTGGTTTTGTGGGCTCTCTGATATCAGAGGAGTTTATAAAAATTAAAATTGGAATTTTCTAAAATTTTTTATTTTTAATCATATTTTAATATTTAAATAATTGAAAAATATTAAAAATCATAAAAAATTTTAAAAGTCATAAAAATATCATATTTTGACTTCTAATCACTTAGGAACAAACTAAATATTTTTCCCAAGTCTCAAAGTAAAGATATTGAATTTTAAATGCTTAAAACAATTTTTAATATTAAAAAATGCATTTTCCAACCTTTTCACTAAATTAATTCCAACAAATCAAAAAAAAATCACAAAATTATAAAATTTGTCTCTCTGAACTTTTTGAGGTCAGTGAGATTTAAGAAAAATATAAAATCCATTTTTTAACTTTAATTTTATTTTATAATTAATTAACACTCTAAAACTCAAAATAATTAAGATAAATAAAATATAATTTAAAAAATCACCAAAATTGGTCCAAGTGGTCCTCTAGTTATTAGAAACATCCCATAATTTTCTTAAGGATAGAAATCTTTCTTTGGTCATGTTGTTGAATTTTCCTTGAAATCCCTTATTTTTCACTAAAAATAATTGTATAAATAAATTAAATTCAGAAAAATCATATTTTCTCCTCTGATATCTTAATTGACATGTGAGTGAGGTGACATAAAAGTTTCAAGTTTATTTGAACTCAATTTAGTGAGTTATGAAATAAATAAGCCTAAAAGGGCATAAATGTAATTAAAGAATTTAAACCCCTTTATTAAAATTTTAGGTTTAATTAAAATGGAGGGTAAAATATTTGATTTTATCTTTCTTGGGTGATTGAAACTTTGGGAAATTAACAGGGTAGGAACCCACTAATCACTTTTAATAAACCAAAAATGAAACTTTAATTATTTAAACAATTTAAATTTTTGAGATTAATGAAAATTGAATTATTAAAAATAGGGATATAACTTGAGAGAATATTAATTATTTAATAAAAAAATCCCTAAATAAATCACTTCAATATTATTTAATTCTTAATTAAGATTAAAATGATAATCCAAACTAAGTAAACTAAAAATAAAAAAATAATAACCCTTAAATTAAAGGAAAGCTCAAAATATTAAATGGTTTAACAATTAAATTAAATTAAATTAAATTAAGTAAAAATTAAATTAAAATTTAAATTTAATTAAAATTAAAAATAAATTAAATTAAAATTTTATCAATTAAATTAAATTAAATTTAAAATATTGAAATTAAATTAAATTAAGTTAAATTAAATTAAATTAAATTTAAATTATGTTAAATTAACATCATACAACAATAAAAGTAAAACAAATTTAAAATATTAAGATCACTTAAAGTATAAAGATTTAAACCAAATATAATTTGAACACTATTCCAAACTTAAAATTATTAATTAAAACCTCATAATTAAACTAAATCACTTTAAACCATTAACTCAAACTTCAAATTAAGAATGATTAAAATCCTCAAGAAACCAACTTGCCCCTAAAGGCTTTAATTATCATAACTCTTAAATAGAGTATTAAGTGAGATGTCACTTCATTCATCAGGCAATCAAATGCCCAAGTTCACTGAGCAAGAGACAAAGCTTAACTAAACTCCTAGATGATTAATTCACCTGTGCAACTAAATTTACTTGGACTTAAAATAATCTTGGAAATATTGAAAAGATGTTTAGGACTAGTCCTAAGCACTTTCTCAATATGATGAGATGTTTTAGAAGAACAATTGAACTTACTTGTTCTTTGGTGAAGAAAATCATCCATAAACAAAACACAAGAACTGAGACATCATAGGAAATGACTAGTTATAGGATTATGATCTTGGTAGACAACCAAAACCTTTCCCTTAGCTTTACCTAACTGCTTGTTATAAACATTTAAATGCCTTAACATGTGTTTTAAGTGCAGCTTGGGATAACGGGAAAACCCTCCAGATACGCTTTTATTTTATTGCAATTTACCTTATTGTAATTTACTTACATGCACTGCACTTTACTTTTTCTTGCATGTTAAACAAGACTGTTGCATGAAAATTGAAAACTTTAGGATAGCCACAAAATTGAAATCAAAACTAAATTAAAAGTCACCACAAGATAAAATTCACCGCCACAACATTCCAAAATATAAAACAACTCAAAATTTAATCACAAACAAAACAACAAAACTACAATTGCAACTAAATTAAAACGTCTCGTTGAATGATCGGGAATACCTCGGATGATGGAACCCACGTGTTGCTAACGTGATTTTCCATGGTCTAAATGAAAGTGTGGAACTCATTCAGTTGAGTTTAGCAAATTCATCTGGACTAAGTGAATTCGATGAAAATAACGGTGCCGGGATGACAGAACTGTGGGATCTTAATTGGTTCTGTTTAATCAACTTTAAAATTTGTTTTAATTAAAACATTAATACATCTGAACTTTAAGACTCTTTTAAACCAGAACACTTCTATCATCTCCTGATTTTCACCTTCTAAAACTAAACTTCTGCAACAACAAGGAGCTCGGAGCATGGTGGGCAGCACGGCCATCGTCATCAGCAAAACTCGGATCTACATCAGCTAAACCTTTCTTAGAATTAAATAACCAATCCATAGGACTTTGAGGTAGTTTTCCTAGTGCAACATAAATCCTCAACTCTTCGTTAGGCATTTGCATGATCATGTCATGTAAATTAAGCCCTAACCGGTCTTAGGACTCCGAGGTAGTCATTTGGTACGACACAAACCCTCACATCTTCCAGGCTATTTGTATGATCATGTCGTACGAAAATAAGTCCTAATTAATTAAAATTGGCATGATTGCAATATTAAATAAATTCTCAAATTGAAACCAAACTATAGGATAGTTTGGGAAGTTGTCAAGATTCTTCTTGGATCCTCAGCTTCTCCTACTTCTCTTCCTTTGGACTCCTGAAATTAACTGTTTCAAATTTAATCCATTCCCAATTGAAATTTCCAAAATCCAATTGTTTGAAAACCTTAAACTTTGAAATTCTTGAGAGCAAAATCACTAATCATTTTTGAGAGTTTTCTTAAATGATTCCCGTCATTTAAGATGTAATTATCTATAGGGCTTGCCCTTATAGGGAACTTTAAGAACCCAGGTAATATAAACCCTGCTTAATTTCTTTATATTAAGCAGGAGAACTTGTCGGCTAATAAAGTTGGTTCACAAACCAAACGGATGTCAGAAATCTTCTAGTTTATTTAACCGAGCCCCATCATCAAGCAGTGTGTCTATTCTTCGGGATGTGAAATCGGTTTGATTTCATATCTTAAAATTTTCAAACTTAAAATTATTTTCAAAATCAAATACTAATTTCTAAATTATATATATATATTTAAATTAAATTTAAAATCTAAAAAATTTGCCGACAACTTCTGTAGGCGACCCTTTTTTCAAAACACATAACCTAAAATTATGCGAACATCGCCCAATATGTTTTATGCTCCAATTCAAACGGTAAATGACAAGTCTTACCAAACACAAGTCTATAAGGAGACATTCCAATAGGGGTTTTAAAAACAGTCCTATAAGCCCATAAAGCAGTCTCTAATCGAGTAGAACAATCTAATTTATGATTATCCACAGTTTTCTTCAAAATTCTTTTAATTTCTCGATTATACACTTCTGCTAAACCACTAGTATGGGGATGATAAGTAGTAGAGATTCTATGAATAATATTATATTTCTCAATTAATCTCTTAATTCGGTTATTCCTGAAATGGGATCCACCATCAGTTATGATCACTTCCGGCATTCCATATATTGTAAATATATTTTTCTTTAAAAATTTTGAAACACTCTAAGCATCACATCTAGGTAAAGCAATAGCTTCAATCCATTTCGAAACATAATCAAGGGCAACCAATATATATAAATTTCTAAATGAAGGAGTAAATAGTCCCATAAAATCTAATCCCCATACATCAAAAATTTCAACTTCCAAATTATAATTTAGAGGCATTTCATTTCTTCTAGAGATATTACCTACTCTCTGACATCGATCACATGATTTAATATATCTATATACATCTCTAAAAAGAGTAGGCCAATAACATCCAAATTGTAGAATCTTAGAAGCAGTTTTATCAGCACCAAAATGACCTCGAAATTCAGAATCATGACATCGTTGAATAATCAAATTCGTTTCATCTTGTGGCACACATTTCCTAATAATCAGATCCTTACACTATTTATATAGATAGGGATCATCCAAAAAATAAAATCTTGCATCATATTTAAACTTCTTTTATTGTTGCCTTATTAAATCAGGTGGTACAATATCACTTACAATATAATTTACAATATCAAACATGCCAAGGCAAATTGTTTCCCATAATAGTATGAAGTTGCTCATCAGGGAAAATTTCAGTAATTTCCTTTTCAAATTCAGATAATTTATCATATTCTAGTCTTGACAGATGATCAGCTATTTGATTATCAGCTCCCTTCCTATCAACTATCATAAAATTAAATTCTTGCATAAGAAGTATCCATCTAATGAGTCTAGGTTTTGCATTAAATATTTGATAACCGAATAGTCTGTATGTACAACACTTTTAGCTCCAATTAAATAAGATCTAAATTTTTCAAAAGCAAATACTATAGCTAATAACTCTCTTTTAGTTGTGGTGTAATTAATTTGAGCCTCATTAAGAGTTTTACCAGTATAGTAAATGACTTTGAAAACTTTATCATGCCTTTGCCCCAATCCTACTCTGATCGCATAATCACTAGCATCACACATAAGTTCAAATGGTTTATCCTAATATGGTGAAACAATTATAGGTGCAGTGATTAATTTCTCCTTCAATAATTTGAAAGCTCTCAATCATTCATCATTAAAATCAAATTTTCTATCATTTTCTAAAAGTCGGCACAAAGGTTTGGTAATTTTAGAAAAATCTTTATTATATCGCTAGTAAAATCTAGCGTGTCCTAAGAAACTCCTCACCCTCTCACAGTAGTGGGTGGCGGTAATCTCTCAATCACTCTAATTTTAGCAAGATCGACCTCCATACCACGTTCAGAAATTTTATGCCAAAGCACAATTCCTCCTGCAACCATAAATTGACATTTCTCCCAATTCAAAACTAGATTTGTTTTCTCACAGAGCTCCCAAATTTTTGCTAAGTTTTCAATGCAAATTTCAAATGAAGTACCGAATACAGAGAAATCATTCATAAAAACTTCTATTCCATTATCTATCATACTATTGAAGATAGACATCATACATCTCTGAAATGTTGCAGGTGCCTTACACAGTTCAAAAGGCATTCTTCGAAAAGCAAAAGTTCCATAAGGGCTAGTAATTGTTGTCTTTTCTTAATCCTCAGGAGCAATAGGTATTTGATGGTAACCGGTATATCCATCTAGAAAATAGTAGTACATGTGTCCAGCAAGTCTATCTAGCATTTGATCGAGAAAAGGAAGAGGAAAGTGATCTTTTCTGGTGGCGACATTTAATTTCCTATAGTCAATACAAATTCGCCATCCATTAATTTGTCTTGTGGGTATAATTTCATTACATTCATTCACTTCAACAGTCACTCCTCCCTTTTTAGGTACACAATGTATTAGACTCACCCAAGCACTATCTGAAATAGGATAAATAATTCCAGCATCCAGCCATTTTAAAATCTCTTTCTTAACTACTTCTTTCATTATAGGATTCAATCTCCTTTGCAGATCAACTCTCGGCTTATGTTCTTCATCTAATAAAATTTTGTGCATACCAATCGAAGGACTAACTCCTTTGATATCTGCCAAAGTCCATCCAAAAGCTTTCTTGTATCCTTTTAAAGTTTCTGACAACTTCTGTTCTTTATAATTGTTTAACTCCAAAGATACAATAGCTGGCAAGGTAGATGATTCTCCTAAAAACATATACTTTAAATGATTAGGGAGAATTTTCATCTCAAGTTCAGGAGGCTTTATTATAGATGGCATTAAGCTGTTATTTTCACCTTCCATAACGTTTAATAATTTGAATCTCTCTTGAACATTCTCCAAATCATCATTCTTCTTACTATCTGAATTTTCATCATCTTCAGTTTCTTCTTCAAACATATTTTCATACTGTACTTCTTTTTCAAATATATTCTCAAAATGATCGTTTCCAAAATATTCACAGACCTCCATCCTAAAACATTCATTATCTTTTTCCATTGAGGGATACTTCATAGATTTTAAAATATTAATGGTCACCTCTTGATCATTAACTCTCATAGTTAATTCTCCTTTTTGAACATCAATCACTACTCTTCCAGTAGCAAGGAATGGTCTTCTTAAAATGATTGGAATTTCTTTATCTTCTTCCATATCAAGTACAATAAAATCCACAGAAAAGATAAATTTATCTACTTTCACTAACACATCTTCCACCACTCCATTAGGGTAAGTAATGGAACGATCGGCCAACTGAAGAGTCACAGATGTAGGAGAAATTTCTCCAATTCCCACATCACCATCAGTGATCTAGTGGTGGAGCACCAGAAACTGAATGAAACTCTAGTGGATTACATACTTCAATGAAGAAATTTAAGCATGAAGTGTGAACCACAGCTTCAAGAACAGCATGCAGTCGGTATCCTGCTTAAGAGTATCCATGGCCCGATAGCATTTCTCCTTAAAGGATTTACAATCAAGACTTTCGAGAAGCTGCTTAGCAAGGTGGGAAGCTTACAAGAGGAAGCAAAACAACTAAGTTTCTTGGACAAGACCGATAAAAAAAACCAGTGAAAGCATTCAAAAAGAAGTCCGGAATCGTCGCGACAGTCGATAAAGGCAAGCAGCCAGTACAGATACAGCTAGAGCGGCCACAGCCTAGATATCAACCACCGCAATAAACTTACCAACAACCTCAGCAGAGTTATCAACAGCCTCGACCGAGCTATCAGTCGCCTCAACATTATAAAGAACCGCCTCATTCATAGCGTACCCTGAAAGATTTTCTGAATAAGGAATATCCATTCAAAACTGAAGCAGTAGCGAAGATGTTCCACAGTTTAATGAAGACACCTGATTTTCAGCTACCAAAGCCCAAGAGGCCAGAAGAAGTTAATAAGAAATATTATCCAAACTATTGCCCTTACCACCAGATGCTCAGACACAAGATAGAGGATTGCATCACTTTCAAGATTTGGCTTGACGACAATCTCCGGAAAGGGAACATAACGATCCCGAAGGAATACATAAAGGAACCCCAAAAAGGAGGTTCCGTCAATGTTATCTCGACGGATCCTATTGTTCCGATAAACCCGTATACGACCAATGATGGATGGAGTACCGTCTGGACAAAGTATTCAAATAAAATTTTGGATCACATCCAGAACGCTTCGGTGCACGCTTCAATTCAAAGTTTGAAACCTGTCGAGCCGGCACTATCACTTGCAATTGAAGAACCGCCTCAGAAGGAGGAGAAGATCGTGGAAGAGAAGAAAACCGAGGCTCCAAAGGGTAGACTAGGGGCTGCTTATCCTAGGATGGTTATTTCCGATTCGGGTAAGAAATTGTCGAACCTCTGACTCTGTATGATTATTTGCTCGCCCCGGCGGGATCTTATAATGATAAGAGTTATGGCGTTGGCTACGTTTTGACTATTTCTAATGATTACGTAACTAATGACAACCAACTTAATCCGAATCTCGATTCCAATATAAATAATGATTCTCAAATCATACTAAACCTCGATGACCACGACGAAGGAGAAGATGTTCACAAAGATGGCTACGAAAGCTCAACAAGCAATGAGTCTATTTGTGAATTTCGAGGAGATCAAATTGCGATATAATTAAAGGTATCGGATTCTGAAGCAACTCAAAAAGAGCCAGTCGTTCCAATTCAAGAGAATACACCGGCAGATTCAGTACCAGATACAGAAGAAATAACAGAAGTTAATTTAAGAAGCGGAAAAGGTTTACCTCCGAGAATGGGTCCAAAGGATAAAGGAAAGCAGGTGGTTGCTCAGGAGGAGCCAACCCCAGCAAAGGAATTGCCCATTGATGGAATTCAAGGACTGTTTTTCTTGGAGTTATGATGAAATGCCAGGATTAGCTCCAGAAGTCGCATTTCACAAGTTAGGAGTAAATCTCACTACTGTTCCAGTCAGATAAGCTCCGAGAAGAATACGTCTGGAGACTGAACAACAAGTAATAGCAGAAGTTAAGAAGCTAATTGATGCTAAATTTGTCCATGAGGAACTATATCCAACTTGGTTAGCCAATGTGGTACCAGTCAAAAAGAAGAATGGTCAGATCAGAATCTGCGTGGATTTCAGATATTTGAACAAAGCATGTTCAAAGGATGAATTCCCGCTACCAATTCCAGAATTGATGATCAACATTGCTTTAACACATGAAATCTTTTCTTTCATAGATGGATCTTCGGGATACAAACAGATAAAGATGACACTGGAAGATGAAAAGCTTACAACCTTCAGAACCCTAATGGGAGTATACTGCTGCATAGTGATGCCGTTTGGATTGAAGAACGCAGGAGCAACCTACCAAATTGTAATGACGAGGATTTTTGATGATCTCATTCATAACCAAGTCGAGTGTTACGTGGATGATGTTCATCAAGAGCAAATTAAAGGAGGATCACTTGTATGATTTGAGAATTTTTTGCGAGTGATTAAGACGTTATAACCTTAAGATGAATCCCTTGAAATGCGCCTTTGGCGTCACCTCTGGGAAATTCTTAGGATTTGTTGTTAGAAATCCTGGAATTGAAATCGATCCAGAAAAGATTAAAGCTATCTTAGAAATGCCACCTCCTAAAACCTTGAAACAACTACGGTCCTTTCAAGAGAAGTTGGCATATCTTCGACACTTTATCTCAAATTTGTCAGGAAGGTGTCAGCCCTTTTCTGCTTTGGTTAAGAAGGATGCCAAATTTACTTGGGACTCTAAATGTCAACATGCCTTCAACGACATCAAACAGTACCTAATGACACCTCCTGTTTTAGCAGCCCCAGTCTCGGGTAGACCGTTGATACTTTATACCGCGACTTTAGACGACTCTCTTGGAGCCCTGCTCGCCCAGGTCAATGATGAGGGAAAATAAAATGCTCTATACTACTTAAGCCTTCCTCTAATTCCGACGGAAGTAAAGTATCCTCCTATTGAGAAACACTGTTTGGCCCTGATCTTCGCCGCTCAAAAGCTCAGGCATTACATGCTTTCTCATAAGGTCAACCTTATTTCGAAGTTTAATCCGTTGCAATATTTGATGACCCATCCGAAACTTTCTGGCAGACTTGCCAGGCGATCAATGATATAGTTGCAATTCGATATAACTTTTGTTCCTCTTCGTGCTGTAAGGGACAAGTCCTGGCAGACTTCCTTGCAGCACACCCTTTACCGGCAGAATCGCCTGTTAACGACGACTTGCCAGACGAGCAGATAATGAGCTTAGAAGACCCCAATGATCAGTGTTGGGAACTCTACTTCGACGGAGCATCTTCAGAACAGAAAGATAAAGAATCACAAATGATAGTGCCCGGTAAGGCAGGAATCAGACTAGTCTTTATAACACCGGAGCGGGGAATGTTAAGATACTCCTACCACTTAACAGAACCGTGTACAAATAACGAAGTAGAATACAAAGCCCTGATAACCAGATTGGAATTAACTATTCAGATGGGAATAACAGATATCAATATCTACGAGGATTCACATTTGATCATTCAGCAAGTTGCGGGACAATACAGAATTCTAAAGCCAAGACTCGAACAATACTTTCAGTATGCCATGAAACTGTTGGAGCAAATTCCAAATGTAACGATCTACAAGATTCCCAGGAGAGAAAATGCTCTCGCAGACGCATTAGCTCGACTTGCAAAAGAATTTGCCTGCTTACAGGATGAGTCAGTTGAAGTGTCAGTTCAGGGATGTCAGGTTCTCTCACAACTCGATATGGATACAATTGACAAATTAGAAAAAGCAGAAGAAACAATTGCAGCAGTGATAGAAAATGCGGAAGATTGGCGGCAGGCACTAATAGACTACTTGCAAACAGGAAACCTACCGGACGATAAGTCGATAGCCCATCAAATCAAGAAAAGAACTTTGTCTTACACATTAATAAACAACACGTTATACAGAAGGTCTTTTGATCAAATGTGGCTAAGATGCCTGAGCGGGTCCGAGGCTCGTGAAATTGTCAAAGAAGTACACTCAGGACTTTGTGGCGCTCATCAATCGGGTCCAAAAATGAAAATGAAGATTAAAAGATTAGGGTACTACTGGCCCTCAATGATGACCGATTGCATGAAGATTGCCAAAAGTTGTCACCAGTGCCAAGTATATGGAGTGGTTTTACATTAACCTCCAAATGTGATATATACTACAATCGCGTCGTGGCCTTTTGAGTGTTGGGGCACAGATATTATGGGTCTGAGAGAACCGCCTTCTTCAAGAGGACATCACTTCATTCTTGCAGCTACAGATTACTTTTTTAAGTGGGCAGAAGCAGTGCCGCTCAGAGAAGTGAAAGCACATCACGTGCTACAATTCTTCAAGAATCAAGTCGTCTACCGTTTTGGGGTACCGCACAGAATCATTTCGAATAATGGGTCCGCGTTCAAGTGTACGAAAATCAACAATTTTGTTAGAAGACACGGGATCGACTAACGCTATTCAACAATCTACTACCCAAGAGCGAACGGCTTGGCCGAGGCTTTTAATAAAACTCTCGTCCAGATCCTAAAGAAAACTTTGGATGACAATAAGAGAAATTGGCATGAGAAGTTGTTGGAAGCCTTATGGGCCTACAGGACGACTTTCAAAACTCCCACTTAGTCTAAGCTTTACGCCTTAGTGTATGGGTCTGAGGCCGTTCTACCCTTAGAGGTCCAGCTTCCATCACTCATAATTGCAGTTGCAAACAAAATCACTACAAAAGAAAATGCCAAACTACGACTAGAAGAGTTAGAAAACTTGGAGGGAAAAGACTTTCAGCATAGCAAAATTTGGAACTGGATCAAGCTAAGACGATCCAGACCCACGATAAACTAGTCCGTCCAAGGACATTCAAAGTCGGTGACTTGGTTTAGGTTCTCAAAAGACCTATTCTTGCACATCGCAAGATAGGTGGTAAATTTGAACCAACATGGGAAGGGCCATTTGTGGTCGAGACAGTTTACTCAGGAGGGTCCTACCAGCTGGTGAATTACCGTGGAGAACGACCTATGCTTCCAATTAATGGACGATATCTAAAGAAGTATTACACAACCTAATGTTTTGAAGGATGAACTTTAAAAATGAGGTCTCATTCTTAGAAGCACGGTAGAGTAATCATTTGCGACTGGGTCCGAACCCAAAACCAAAAATGGATGATGAAAAGGAAAATCATTAACAAAAAGAAAAAAAATTTTAAAAGAAAACATGTGAAATCATGATAATAAAGTCTTTATCCTTCCTTTAAAATCGAGTCTCACTCTTGATCTTTCTTCATGTTTTCCTACTCCTATTTGAATTAAAAATAAACGAAAAAAGCTCTTCATTAATAAACAAATTATTTTTCTACTGTTCTTGTTCTTAGTACAGCCCCTGATCCTTTCCTTATTTTTTGCAGGGAAATGTCGAACGGGCTGTTGGTTCTGAACTTTAAGAATGGCGTGAGTCTAGCACTTGATGAAAAGAGGGTGAAGGATGGAGCCGTGATTGAGATCGACTTTGACTTCACACCAGCCGGGCTATAGTACGAAGAAAATGATTAGACCCTGATTGATCGGGAAGAACTCCGCAGCCATACAGTGATGAAATTGGGTGGCTCAAATCAACCATCTACCAGCAAAAAGAGAAAAGCAAATGCCGCTCATGCGACAGGAGAAGATAAGAAAGTTAAGTCCGTTGTTGCTACAATAGAGGGCAGGCTTGTCAGCACCATGCCCACATAAATCCAAGGGGTAAGGAGAGCAACTCTCACTACCACCCAGCGGAGGAACAAGAATTACCGCATTTGCAAGATGTTAACCAAGATAGCAGCAGATCAACATGAAGAGACAGTTGCTACTGTCAATACAAATATTTCGAAGAAATTTGTTTGTCAAGAACCTGAATGGAGGAGACCAACTCCAAGGAAAGTAGAACAGATAAAGGAAATTCCAAGAAGAGCAGAAATAGAATCAGCACCTCGATGCCAAACAGATGCACCAGCTCTGAAGAGTCTTGTTGCAAAAGCAACCCGGGAGGATGTCCCGACAGAGACTATCCCCGAGGAGCCAAGGCATGCAGGAGAGCGTGCCGGGGTTGAACCATACGTTCCCCAGTACGTTACTAGACCTCGCTGATTGCTGATAATTCCAGAATAAGAGTTGGAAAGAATGCATAATGTTGAAAAGAAAACTTTTGAATACTTTGAGAGAATTGGAGGCAAGAGGATCAATATCTTAGAAGGCCTCAAGCTGCATACAGATGTATTCTCAAATTACGAACAACAGCAAATTGTAGACTGCATCGTTGAACTTAAGAAAAAGGGCCGAGCTGGTCATCTGTGGGAGAAATCTTATTCAGAACCCCGATGGTGGATGCCAGGAAAAAGAAGAGTTACGATCCAATGCGGATGTTGTTACAACTTCGCTTAGACAGAAAAGGAAATCCACCAGGGATACTCCGGCATAGTGAGGTGGATCCGATGCCAAATATTATTACAAGAATGGTAAAGAGGATGATAACATGGAGTGTATTGCCTGCAGATTGCATACCCAACAGTTGCATCATTAACATCTACAAGGAGGGTGACTGCATACCTCCACACATAGACCATCATGATTTCGTTAGACCTTTCTGCACAGTGTCTTTTGTCAACCATTGCAATATCATGTTCGGATCTGACCTCCGGATAACAGGCCCCGGTGAATTCCAAGGGCCAGTAGAGATACCACTACCGGTAGGTCATGGTGTTAAAAGGGAATGGAGCGGACATCGCAAAGCATTGCATTCCAGGAGTGCCTGTTGAGCAGATATCTATTACTTTCAGGAGAATAGATGACAGAATGATTTCTTTTCACTTCCAGCCAGATCCAGAGTTAGAGAACCTCCAGCCTTACGAGCTGTGAGTTACATGGGAGATAGCACACCTCTAATGCACATCCATACAGCATTCCAACCAAGGATGACTTGGAAGGTGATGTTATTGTCCATGTATCTCACTATTCAGACATGGATTTTGACAGCTGCTTTTGAAAGAAACTTGAAGAATCTTACACAATCTGTTTTGGATATATATGGATTGTATGAGATATTGAATTCAAAAGGAAAATATCATCATGTTTTGGATCAAGTTGTATGATGTATTTTCAACAAGATTGAAATGAAAGTGACCATGTCATGTTTTGCCTTCACCTCTTTTTGTGCAAATTGACTGGGAAACGCTATTAAGTTAAATGAACTTCGAACAAAGAACAAAGGGAAAATAAAAATAAATGAGAACTCTTTTAAAAATCTGAATGCCAAATGAATTCTAAATAAATGTGAACTCTAAATTGAAAATCAAGCTAAAATCAAATCACAACAAGAGACTAAGACAAATTCCTGAATCTGAAATCCCCAGCCTTCGACTATTCTCAAATCTCTTTTTGACTCTCCATATTTCCTTCCCTCTTTTGAGAAGGCCGACTGAATCTACTGACATAAAACCACGAAAATTTTCATTTTGGTTCTGATGGCATGGATTCATATCCTTTGCCAAGTAATCAGACATTGATCGGTCCTCGTGGGACGTAAAACACTTTCTCGTCTCATTCCAAATCTTCCGCTAAACTCAAATCTCCACAACAAATTTCAACTCTTTAAACCTTCAAGACTGGAACCGGACTCCAGTTCTCTTTAAACCTTTGAGACTAGAACCGGATTCCAGTTCTCTTTAAACCTTCGAGACTGGAACCGGATTTCAGTTCTCTATAAACCTTCGATAGTCGAACCAGACTCCAGTTCTCTTTAAACCTTCGAGACTCGAACCAGATTCTAGTTCTCATTAAACCTTCGAGACTGGAACCAGATTCCAGTTCTCTTTAAACCTTCGAGACTGGAAACAGATTCCAGTTCTCCTTAAACCTTCGAGATCGGAACCGCATTCCAGTTCTCCTTAAACCTTCGAGACTGGAACCAGATTCTTGTTCTCCTTAAACCTTCGAGACTGGACCAGATTCCAGTTCTCTTTAAACCTTCGAGACTGGAACCAGATTCTAGTTCTCTTTAAACCTTCGAGACTGGAACCAAATTCAGTTCTCCTTAAACCTTCGAGACTGGAACCAGATTCCAATTCTCTTTAAACCTTCAAGACTGGAACTGGACTCCAATTCTCTTTAAACCTTCGAGACTGGAATAGGACTCCAGTTCTCTTTAAACCTTTGAGACTGGTACTAGATTCTAGTTCTCTTTAAACCTTCAAGACTGGAACCAGATTCCAGATCTTTTTAAACCTTCGAGACTGGAACCAGATTTAAGTTCTCTTTAAACCTTCGAGACTGGAACCAGACTCCAGTTCTCTCTAAACCTTCGAGACTAGAACCAGACTACAGTTCTCTTTAAACCTTCGAGACTGGAACCAGATTCCTGTTCTCTTTAAACCTTCGAGATTGGAACTAGATTCCAATTCTCTTTAAACCTTCGAGACTGGAACCAGATTCCAGTTCTCTTTAGACCTTCGAGATTGGAACCAAATTCCAGTTCTCTTTAGACAGTTGAGACTGAAATCAAATCCCAGTTCTCTTTAGACCTTCGAGACTGGAACCAGATTCCAGTTCTCTCCTTTCAAGGTCGGTATCAAATTCCGACTCTCTTTCGGGGTTGATACCAAATTTTAACTCTTTAAAACTTTGAGACTGGTACCAAATTCCAGATCTTATTTCGAGATCAGTACCTAAATTCTGATTCTCATCCTTTTCAATCGATACTTAAACTCTAATTCTTACTCCGAGGCTGGTACCTAAATTCCTGTCCTCTTCGTAATCCCGAGGTTGGAACTTAGGTTCCAATTCTCATTTCAAATCCAGATTTCCTTGAATTGATTTTAAATTAAACCTCAATCAAAATTAAAACTCAGAATAAATCAAAATCTAAACTCACACATTAAAAAAAAGGAATAGAAAATGAAATGAAATCTAAATTAAATTTCCTCAGATCTTACTATAAGGAATTCACCTCTTTTTCTTTTCCCCAACGAGAATTCAGGGATCTCCAGTCTTGGAGATATACTCGATACTCCCCAACGGAAATTTGTTCCTACTATATTCTAAGTGTGTCACTTAGATGTCTATTGGTTTTGTTGATCTCTTTGGTCAATGCCAATATGCGCGATGTGCTTGGTTAGCACACCACACCTATTGGGGGTCCATTTGTTGACCTCATTTTTGGTGAGGTCATTTCTTCTCTCTCCTTAGTACTTAGGATCTAGCCTTAGGTTTTCCCTTTGACTATCCTAGAGTATTAGAGATGGGACCCACCACTTAGAACTTCCAAACACCTCTTAACTCCCTTTAAACCCCATAAGTTTGATTGTAAACCCCCAAGTCACTTGGAGGGTTAAAATCAAATGTGGAGGTTTAAAGGATGAGTTCCCTATAGGACTCTTTGGCCTTAGGACTACCCTGGGTGGCCTGTCTGGTGAGGGTTGACCTGCAAACATTACACTTTCACATACATTCCAAATCCTAAAATCATTCATACATAGCTTGACTTCCTGACTCATGTAGGTAATTCATATGGATGGACCTTAACCCCTAGGCCCTTAGCTAAGAGGGTTAGAAACAACATGGTGAATGTCTCAAGTGAGTCCTCTCATGGCTCTTATGGGATTCATATAGCTTCATGGCTCAACCAAAGTAATTCTATTCTACTCAAACTTGATCAATCTTCATTTTTCCAAAATTTCAATTTTTGACCTCCGGGGCCCTACACCCACCAAACCTACCAAATGCCTTTGAAACTACCCAAAATTTGCAAAATTGCCTAAATTCCCCAAAATTCATCAAAACCAATCCTAAACAATTCCCACCATTCAAATTGATCATCCATAGCCAAATATACCAAAAATTCCAAAATACCCCCCAATACCATCCAAATACCCAAAATGCCCCTTTTAACCAAAAAATCCATAAATTCTAACAATTCCTAGAAAATTCCAGAAAATCACAAATATTCCCAATTTCATTTTGTTCAACTACACCATAAGGCAATTTTGCTAATTTAACCCACTTTTACAAAAACCCCCAATTTGACCCACTCTTAACCCAAGTGGACCCAATGTCAAACCAAATCAACCCAATTGACCTCAATTTTGATCCAATCCAATTCTAAACTTCATTTCAATATCCCCAATATCAATTTAGACCAAATCCAAGCCCAATTTGGTTAACATTTGGATCCAATTCCAATTTGAAGCTTAAAGCCCAATTTTGGCCCATGACCTAAACTTAGCCCAAACCAACCCAATTCAACTCCAATTGGCCCCAAATCTTTTCTAAAACCTTCCCAATATCCCAAAAAACAAAACACCAACAAGATTTGCCCCAAATTTGAACCTAAACTCCACCCAAACCTAACCCAAAGTTAAAATCCCCTAAATTGGCCTACACCCAAACCTAACCCAAATAGGCCCAAATCCCAAAATTAAAGCCCAACCAAAATTGAAAACTTTTTGTTACACCCCATAAACATTTCTCAACATTAATTTTACATCAAATCCAACATTTGCCCAACCTTAAACCAAGTTACCCCAATTTGACCCACTTTGGCCCCTTTACTAAAAAGACCCAAATTAAACCCAATTCAATTCAAAATCACTTCAAATTTGTTCCAAATCACTCATGACACATCCCTAAACTTAACCCAACATTTGTTTGACCAAATCTTTTACAAAATTTCCATCTACCAATTTGTTTTCAAACCTAAAACCCACCTCCTTAAACCTTTTTAAAAGCCCACTTCCAACAAATTCAAAAGCCCAAATTTCATTCGAAAGCCCACATGAAATTTTCCCTCATCATTCCCTATGATTTAAATCACCCATAAGTCCAAAACCCATCATTTTGATTAAACCAAAATAACATCATGAAAAAACCAATAAAAAAATCCAAAGTTTTCAAAAAATTCCAAATAACCTTTTTTCATGAAAATTGACCAAGCCATGGACAAGCCATAGGCTAGCCATGAAGCCATCCTTAAGCCCCATGCAAGCCATGTGAGTGGTGTTCATGTGACCATATCATATTGGGCAAGAGGAGGAGCCTCTTTCTTGATTCCCTTAAAGTAATTAAGCACTCCCATGTCTCCCCTAACCCATGCTTAAGCCTAATTGTACTTGGATTGTGACTTCTCCCCACTAGTCAAGCTGAATCAAGGGAGCTTTTCTCTGCCCAAATCAGACCATGGAAAGGTGAACCAAGCCCAATCTCATGCTTTGACCAATTTGAACTTAAACTCCTCTATTTAAGCTCCATTCATGGCCAAAGAGAAGAGATGCAAAAGATTACCTTGGGGAAACTCTGCCAAATTGTTCCCAAAGCTTCTCCAAGCACTCCTAAGCTCAATCCAATCATTTCTAATTGAGGCCTCAGCTCTTGGGAAAAGGTATCAAATTTTTTCTCCTCTAATTGAGCTTATTTTAAATTTCTGTAAATATTCACATGCTTTAAGCATATCAACACTATATAGATGTGTGCTACTCGATTAGACGATCATTTTAAAAAAAAATTTCACTCAATTTCATGGAGAAACAAGTGAGATATCAAGCTTTGAAGGTAGACGGTTTTGGGTGAATAGAACTCGGAGAGAGGAGCAGTAGTCGTCCGATCACATGTGTAACACACGAACGGTCGAGATGCAGTCAAACAGGAGCTTCATCTATAAGCAGAAACGCGCCAGCCAATCACGGAGCGACACGTGGCCCCCCTTGATAGCGATGGTTTGAGAGGGAAATTGGATTTTTGATTTATTTTTGAACATAAACTTCAAAAAATCATAACTTTTCATAGAAAAATCACAAAATAAAAATAAAAATACCCCCTTGCTCAGTGAACAGAGGAGAACAATGTGGAAAAGGAATTGGTTAATTTGATGAGTATTTTATTTTTAATTAATTATTTACTGTATTGAGTATTTTGATTCTCCATTTGCATACACAATTCACCATGGCATGAGACCAGAGGGGTTTTGAAGCCTTTGATCTTGGGAACATTCCTTGAATTTTTTAAGGTCAGAGGCTATCTCTATGGCAAGTTAGGTATTTTTCAAGTTTATGTCACATTTTTTGGTATTTTAATTCCAATAATTAGCATATTGCTCAATAAATTCTAGAAGAATTTGGGGAAGTTTCTTAGGACCAGAGGACCCTAGGATAATTATGGTTAGGCTTAATTCATTAAGAATAATCCTAATTATCCTAAATACTCAAAATTTAATTTTAATTAATTAGGGTTAACCACACATCAAAAGAACTTGAAATCAATTCTCCATCGATCTTTAGGATACAAAGAACATTGCATAAAAATTTGAAGTCAATTGAAAATGATTAACCCCACTAAATGAATTAATTAAGCCACATGATCGAAATTAAATTTTAAAAATTCTTAACTCCAAACATACATTTCAAAAATTCACCAAATTGGTTTTGCGGGCTCTCTGATATTAGAAGAGTCTATAAAAATTAAAATTGGAATTTTCTAAAATTTTTCATTTTTAATGATATTTTTTATATTTAAATAATTAAAAAATAATAAAAATCATAAAAATAGTAAAAATCATAAAAATGTCACATCTTGACTCCTAATCACTTAGAAATAAAACAAATATTTTTCCTAAGTCTTTAAGTTAAGATATTGAATTTTAAAGGCTCAAAACAATTTTTAATATTAAAAAATGTATTTTCCAACATTTTCACTAAATTAATTCCAATAAATCAAAGAAAAATTACAAAATTATAAAATTTATTTTTCTGAACTCTTTGAGGTCAGAGAGATTTAAGAAAAATATAAAATCCATTTTTCAACTTTAATTTTATTTTATAATTAATTAACACTCTAAAACTCAAAATAATTAAGATAAATAAAATATAATTTAAAAAATCACCAAAATTGGTCCAAGTGGTCCTCTGGTCATTAGGAACATCCCATAATTTTCTTAAGGGTAGAAAACTTTCTTTGGTCATGTTGTTGAATTTTCCTTGAAATCCCTTATATTTCACTAAAAATAATTATATAAATAAAATAAATTCAGAAAAATCTCATTTTCTCCTCTGATATCTTAATTGACATGTGAGTGAGGTGACATAAAATTTTCAAGTTCATTTGAACTTAATTTAGTGAGTTATGAAATAAATAAGCCTAAAAGGGCATAAAGGTAATTAAAGAATTTAAACCCCTTTATTAAAATTTTAGGTTTAATTAAAATGGAGGGTAAAATATTTGATTTTATCTTTCTTGGATGATTGAAACTTTGGGAAATTAAAAGGGTAGGAACCCATTAGTCACTTTTAATAAACCAAAAATAAAACTTTAATTATTTTAACAATTTAAATTTTTGAAGAGTAATGAAAATTTGAATTTTTAAAAATAGGGATATAACTTGAGAGGATATTAATTCTTTAATAAAAAAATCCCTAAGTAATTCACTTCAATAATATTTAACTCTTAATTAAGATTAAAATGATAATCCAAACTAAGTAAATTAAAAATTTAAAAAAAAACCCTTAAATTAAAGGAAAGCTCAAAATATTAAGTGGTTTAATAATTAAATTAAATTAAAATTAAATTAAATTAAGTAAAAATTAAATTAAAATTAAAATTAAATTAAATTAACATTTTAACAGTTAAATTAAATTAAATTTAAAATATTGAAATTAAATTAAATTAAATTAAGTTAAATTCAATTAAATTAAATTTAAATTATATTAAATTAACATCACTCAATAATAAAAATAAAACAAATTTGAAATATTAAGAAAATTCATAATTAAGAATATAAAAAATCAAACTAATCAAGATTAACCTAAAATATCATAATTAACCTAAACCAAATCATTAAGATATATGAATAATCTAAGTGAATTTGAAACACCAAAGATTAATTTAAAATATTAAGATCACTTAAAGTATAAAGATTTAAACCAAAAATAATTTGAACATTATTCCAAACTTAAAATTATTAATTAAAACCTCATAATTAAACTAAATCACTTTAAACCATTAACTCTAACTTCAAATTAAGAATGATTAAAATTCTCAACAAACCAACTTTCCCCTAAAGGCTTTAATTATTATAACTCTTAAATGGAGTATTAAGTGAGATGTCACTTCATTCATCAGGTAATCAAATGCCCAAGTTCACTGAGCAAGAGACAAAACTTAACTAAACTCCTGGATGATTAATTCACATGTGCAACTAAATTTACTTGGACTCAAAATAATCTCAGAAGTATTGAAAAGATGTTTAGGACTCGTCCTAAGCACTTTCTGAATATGATGAGATGTTTTACAAGAATAATTGAACTTAATTGTTCTTTGGTGAAGAAAATCATCTATAAATAAAACACAAGAACCTAGACGTCATAGGAAATGACTAGTTATAGGATTATGATCTTGGTAGACAACGAGAACCTTCCCTTAGCTTTACTTAAGTACTTGTTGAAATATTTAAATGCCTTAACATGTGTTTTAAGTGCAGCTTGGGATGACGAGAAGATCCTCCAGGTACGCTTTTATTTTATTACAATTTACTTTATTGCAATTTACTTACATGCACTTCACTTTACTTTTTCTTGCATGCTAAACAAGATTGTTGCATGAAAACTGAAACCTTTAGGATAGTCACAAAACTGAAACCCAAAACTAAATTAAAAGTCACCACAAGATAAAACTCTCCGCCACAACATTCCAAAATATAAAACGACTCAAAATTTAATCACAAACAGAACAATAAAACTACAATTGCAATTAAATTCAAACGGCTCGTTGAATGATCGAGAATACCTCGGATGATGTAACCCACGTGTTTCTAACGAGATTTCCCATGGTCTTAATGAAATTGTGGAACTCATTCAGTTGAGTTTAGCAAATTCATCTGGACTAAGTGAATTCGATGAAAATAACAGCACCAGGATGATGGAACCGTGGGATCTTAATCGGTTCTGTTTAAACAACTTTAAGATTTATTTTAATTAAAATATTAAAAATATTTGGACTTTAAGATTTCTAAACCAAAACACTTCTCTCATCTAAACCTCTGCAACAACAAGGAGCTCAGAGCATAGTGGGCAGCACAACCATCTACTTCAGTAGAACTCAGATCTTAGAATTAAATAACCAAACCATAGGACTTCGAGGTAGTTTGCCTAGTGCAACATAAATCCTCAACTCTTTGTTAGGCATTTGCATGATCATGTCATGTAAATTAAGCCCTAACCGGTCTTAGTACTCCGAGGTAGTCGTTCGGTACGACATAAACCCTCACATCTTTGAGGCTATTTGTGTGATTATATCATATAAATATAAGTCCTAAATAATTAAAATTGGCAGGATTACAATATTAAATAAATTCTCAAATTGAAACCAAACCATAGGATAGTTTGGGAAGTTGCCAAGATTCTTCTTGGATCCTCAGCTTCTCCTACTTCTCTTCCTTTAGACTCCTGAAATTAACTGTTCCAAATTTGATCCATTCTAATTGAAATTTCTAAAATCAAATCCTTTGAAAACATTAAAACTTTGAAATTCTTGAGAACAAAACCACTGATCATTATCGAGAGTTTTTTTAAATGATTCCTGTCATTTAAGATGTAATTAACTATAGGGGCTTGCCCTTATAGGGAACTTTAAGAACCCAGGTAATATAAACCCTGCTTAATTTCTTTATATTAAGTTGGGGAACTTGTCGGCTTATAAAGTTGGTTCGCAGACAAAACAGATGTCACAAATCTTCTAGTTTATTTAATTGAGCCCTATCATCAAGCAGTGTGTCTATTCTTCAGGATAGATATACGGTTTGTGGTGCGGTGCTCGTTTATATAAACTATTTGGGATGTGAGATCAGTTTGATTTCATATCTTAAAATTTTTAAACTCAAAATTATTTTCAAAATCAAATACTACTTTCTAAATTATATATATATTTAAATTAAATTTAAAATCTAAAAAATTCGCCGACAACTTCTGTAGGAGACCCCTTTTCAAAACACATAACCTAAAAAATAAGCCATACAATTTCTGGCTACTCCACTGGGGACTGGTTCCTCTCTCCATTTTAATAAGATGGTTTTGCTTTCATAAATCGGTAGTGTATCCATGTCCCTAGTGGAGCAAACTACCATTCTTTCCGTTGGCATACCACGTTCATTTCTATCTTGAACGGGTATAGCCAGCTTCCCTCAGATTTAGGAGCCACTATTTAGACACCCCTAAAAAAAGAGGTTCCGAAATCCTTTTACCTCTTTTCTGAGGTGGGGTGGACCCCCAATAGATGTTAGCTTAGGAGCGGTCCTTTGGGTTGAGGAGTCTTACGAGTCTTTCTCTTCCTTTCCAATTCTGAATCTGGTCCTTTACCTTTTCTATACCTTTAATCATTTCGTTCCTAACAAACAAATCTTCTAATAAACTACCCTTTAATAAACAAACTCTTTTAAATCATAAATGCATTAAGATAAACGAAAATGTGTTCGGACTCTTTCTTTTCCATTCTAAATTTTGTGACAAAAGGAAGCATAATTCGGGACTAACATTCAGAATCTACACTGTAGAAAATGACTGCCCCAAAGTTAGTTTTCTCCTTCACCAATGCAATGGACTTCACCGTCTATAAGGATGAGCTGCCTGACAATGGAATCATCCATTTCGGACAAGGATTCGACAACACAAATATTAAGTTCGCTGACGTTACTCTCTTCGCACTAATGGACAAAGTGTCAAAAACTGAGAAACCTCTGATTGAGTTCAACCTGAAGTCGACTCAAGAATTCCTTCCCTTGCAAAGGGTTCCAGCCGAAAGAAGTACTGCTATTAGTAGGAGGACTGTTGTCTCTTCCCCCACCAGTCTAGTCATCTCTGCACCTACCCTAGCTTCTGCCAAACTGAACGGGAAGGAAATCCAAGTCTGTGATGAGCCTACCACCGTGGAGGGTACAAATTTTGCTACAATACCATCTATTTTTGAGATCGGGTCCAGTTCAAGAGTTGCACCCCTAACGCGAACTCAAGGAAGAAATAGAAGCAGAAAGATAGCCAGGATTGAGAAAGCCAAAGTCGCTGAAGTTGCTTTCCTGGAAGAAATCCCTGAACTGCCTGAGTATACACCTCTTTTGGAAGGAAGTATGTTTCACTCCCTCTTTGCTGCATCAGATGAAGAAGATATCCGAAGGATTGCCGCTACATTAACCCGACCTGCGTACTATAGTAACTACAAAAGAAAAAGGGTTAAGACTATGCCATTTGCTCGGCTACAAGCTGTGATAGTAAAATTGGCAAAGAAAGAAAGATGCCCCGTGTCAGAAATCCTAAGAAGAATGGGATGAGTGCTAGCTAGATCCTGCCTCAGACCGCGAGTAGAGCCTGTCACTGCCGTAGAGAAACTAAGGAAGAAAATGAAAGCTAGTTCACCTGTTGTTGTATCGGGCCATCATGTTAGAGAGGACACTACCTACAAGCATGTAGCCGACAGACCGTCTGGTCCTAGGCCTTCTGCTACAAGAAGGATGGTGTGGCGACCTATTATTACCGAGCTGAGACCAACACAACATCCCGAGAAGAAAAGCCTCGTCAAAGAGCTTCAATCTAAAGGAAGTGCTACTGCAATAAAAGAAACTCCCGGAAAATAAGTTAAACAGTCATCACACGACAACCATGATAATGTCTGGAAGAGACCCCTCGAGGATGCTATGGGAAAGCTAAGGACGGATATCCGATGGTTGGCAAAAGAAAGAGGAGAGAAGTTGGAAAATGATGTTGATTCATCAGAATTTATGGATGAAGAGTATGCCGAGATCAACATGGTTGAGACACGAGCATCGTCAGCTTCGCAGGGTGCTCCAGCAGCTGCAGAAAGAGATGAACCAGAAGCGATGAGAGCACAGCTTCGGAAAAGAGATGACACAATTTCCCAGATGGCAAGGAGGATGGAAGAGATGGCTGCTGCTTTAGCTACTCTCCCGAGTCAGGTGCAACCTCAGAAAGAAACACCCTCAGAAATCATCCATATTGCAGATGGAGGAAAAGAGATCACATCCATCAACGGAGACGAGCCACCAACCTGCACAGAGCATGATTCCCAAAAAGGACATTAAAAACATGGTAGAACAGTAGGTGCGAGAAGCTTTAGCACAATCCAAGAGTGGAGCATCTATTCAGATGGGTAGGCCTTACCCTGAAGAATTTGATGCCGTCCAATACCCAAAAGGCTTCGTACCACCTCTGTTCAAGACTTTTGATGGCACGGGAAACCCCCAGCAGCATTCCACACATTTTTGTGCTAGTTGCTGCAATGCCGGTGGGAGCGATGCTTTACTCTTTCGATAGTTTGTCAACAGCCTGTCAGGGATCGCCTCCGACTGGTACGCAGAATTGCCAAATGGTTCAGTTAAGACCTTTGCAGAATTGGAAAACCTCTTCGTTAAGCGGTTTGCCAGGGCTCGGCACCACATCACCATTGGTGATCTAGTGGTGGAGCACCAGAAACTGAACGAAACTCTAGTGGATTACTGACCTAATTTTTGTATTTCCAAATACAAGAATTTATTACCACTACTAGAAAATTTAATTTCTGGCAAAGGTGCAAAACACTTGACCCGGAATAACTTGCTATATAGATGTGTACCAAATTTTAATACGAAAATAACATTTAAATAAAACTTGATCGCTACTAAATGCTAGGCCGTTAGTGATTAATACTTTTTAAATATATGTTTATATAGCAAAATATAATTTTAAAGGAAAATATTTTATATACTTTTTTGGGTACTACGCAAGTATATGTATCGTTTCAAGTAATATAGGGCTTTGAAACAAAGACCCCAGTATCGATCCCATGGGGAAAAATGGTAATAAATTTTTAAATATTGTATTTCAAAATCTTTTTGTATTTTAATCTAACTATAAATTACTTTTAATTTACTAGATGCAGGTAAAGAAAACAATAATAAGAAAATGATTTTGTGAAAATAATATAAAACAAACAACTTTCTTGCTTTCAATTAATCCAAGATTTTTAAGATAATTTAATATTTGTTGGAGAATCTATTTTATGGTATTGTGCCAAATATAAGCATTCCTATTCTTTACCCTTTGATCCAAGCACAAAGAACATTGGCTAATCTACAGATCAGGTCCGGATGTATTGTTAGTAGAATGGGTTAATCTAGGCTCACACTACTAGATGTCCAAGGGTGGCTATGGTCGGCCCTACTAGTGACCCTTTCCTTATCTATAAATCAAATTATAAGAATTTAGTCTATCACTCTAAAAACTTATCAATTCTACGCCCTTTAAATCTTATCTTCTTATTTATTTGCACTTCACCTTGAATAGCCCGCGCATGGCCTTCGACTACCCAAGGATTCATGTGACATCTACAAGTTAAGAGTACTTGTCCTTCTAGGTCTCAAAATTCTTCAACAGGTTTTAACAATTTAAATGACCAATTTAAAAAGTAAAGTATGATCAGGTATAATATCATCACAATGTTTTAAAAATATTTTGATTTTCAATTCTCCATCGAATTTTATATTATTTTATTTATCTTTTCATAATTGAAGGAAGAAAGTAAACTAACTACTCATAACACATTGAATATAAACAGCAAAACATAATAAATAAACTTTGAATCAACAATAAAATACTTATCTCAAATATTCCTTCTACAGATCTTCTGATTCCTACTGACTCCACAGTGTAATGAACTCCAGATGCAACAACTTGAAAATAAACTCACTAAACTAAATAAAAGTGGCCCTAAATTTTTCTCTCTGTTTCTCTCTCTAAGGATGAGAGATCCTAAAGTGGATAAGAGATAGGGGTTACAATGGGGGCACGTTTTTCTGAAGGAGTGGACTCCTATTTATAGGCTTCAAGGGTTGCCTTGAGGCACCTCTTCAAAACATGTCCAAAATCAATGAATCTTCTAGAAGGTCTGTCTGGCGCCTAGGCGCCGGACACCGCGTCCAGTTCTTTGCACCTCTTCACTTTGACTCGCACCTCTTCGCGATTAAAACCATTTTGGAGCTTCTAAATGCAATGTATCACATGTCCTATTATCAAGGAACAACTGACAATCTTCTAGAATGTCCAATAATCGCTTACTCCGTCAAGATAACCTTCCAAAAGTCGTAAAAAATTTGACAGTTTCTGTATCGAGTCTGGTGCGTAGGTGCCAGGCCATAATTTTTGATAATTCTTGTATTTTGCTCCATTTTTGCTCCTTCTTGCTCCTTTTTCACCCTTTTTCCTTTTTTGGACCTTTTTACATCACCTACATCCAAAAACACAAAAAATACCTTTCATTAAAGCATAATATCCTTAGAAATTGATAAAAATCAAGGAATAAAAATATGTATATTTTTTTTATGGATCAAAATCCCCCAAACTTAAATGTTACTTGTCATTAAGTAACCCTTTTTACTATATAAAATGTATAACCATTTGGAATAAAAGATAAATATTTAAGATTCCTTATAATTTGTGATTTTATAAAGTCTTTAGTAAATTATTAACCCAATTTCACTAACTAGGTTTAATTTTAAGAATTTAAAGAATATTCAACTACCAAATCATAAGATTTCAAATTTTTCATCTATTTTGAAAATAATAGAAGTTTATTATATTAAGATCTCATAGTTTATTTACAAGAAAAAGATCTTCTTGAAAAACCTTTCTTAAATAAAGATTCATGCATAAAAAATAAGTAAAATATGTAACTAGTTTTCCTTCTATAAGATAATTCAAGTGAAGCCAATTTTTGATTAGGCATTTCCTCAAGCTTCTCCTCTCTTCTCTTTTTTTTTTATATATATATATAGAGGATTACTATATCTTGATAGCCTGTTAATGATTTTGAACTTCACTATCCTTAACTTATATTTTCAAAAATTATATATTTCCACTTAATTATTATAACGTGAATAAAAATTCAAAAAGATTTCAATCTTTTCTTTTTCAAGTGATAATTTTTTATTACTTAATACTTCTAAATTTCCATTATTTCTACCATGAATAGAAAAATTTCTTAATCTTATTTTTCTTTAAGTTAAATAATTCTATTCTTAAAATCAATCAATGTTATTAAAATTTTGGTTAAGTTCACTAAATTGTTTATAATTTTAAAAATAAAAGTTATCTTAAATAGATTCTTCATTCCTTAAGTTATGTTAAAAAGTTTTTATTTTAAGAAAATATTAGCTCTTTAAGGACAAATAAAATTTAAATTTGAATGTATTTTCCCTTCCCCCAAACTTAAGTTTTGGTATACTATGCAAATTTGAAAGTATGAGAGAAAGAAAATCATAATTTTTAAAAAGAAAATTTTTATGAGTATGTAAAAACGATCTTAAAAAGAAAAATTTACTTCTAATCATGCTTTTATGAATAATAAAGCTAAAATTGAAGCAGGTATAAAAAGTAAGCAGACTAATTTTTATGATTATACTAAATTTAAAACAAAATAAAAGCGAGTAAAATTACTAATTACTAAACGAGTAGATCGAAACAAACATATCATAAATTAACTCTAATCTCGATCTCAAACACAATATACTAAGAATATTCTAACAACGGAATCTTAACACTAATCAATCCACACGGGTACATAACAAATCAACATACATCAAACATCAAACAAACCAACAAACCAAACAAAACAAACTAACAATAAAGTAGCACAACATAGATATCTATCAAATACTAGTCACTGGCTGTAGCCTCATCATCAACATCGTCACCAAAGGAAAACTCAACATCCTTAGGATCAACAAATGGTTCGAAACTAGGAAAAGTAGGGAAACTAACATCATGCTCACCCTTCAGAAATCTGACGAGGGCTTCATTATACTCAGCATCATAGCTACTCTTCCTCTGGGTATAATCAGATACATGATCAAGTTTCCTATCAATAGTATCAACCTTGCAGTGAGTTAGAAATAACTCCTGCTGTTGCTCTATAAACTAATCATCAAATAACTCCCAGAAACTCGATGGTGGCTCAGCAGAAGTAGAAGGTCGGGAAGTAGGTCTACCTGGAGTGGGTGCTGAAGAAGGAGCAGTCTATTTCTTCCCTCAAAGATGATCATATATGCTAATACTCTCCTGATCAATCAGCTTAGTAGTCTTCAACCTTTCCTCTGAAATATCTGCAGTGACTCCATTGCTAATACATAATGAATAAATCAGAGATGGGAATCCCAGTCCAACAGAAGTGCTGGATCTCGCAGTAGATCCATAGAATCATAAATAATACTGCCGACATCAATAGGCTTCCTTTCCTGAATGCAGTAGTTTAAGATCACTCGATCTCTAGTCACTTTACTCAGGTGGTTGGAAGGTAACAATCTTGCAGAAATAAAATAGTGCCATGCTTTAGAAATACCATTTAACTTGGAGGATTTGAAGTTTACCCTTTTTCCATTCCTGATCTTCCAAGATCCAGTACCGTCAATCAAATAAGCAATGATCATATCCAAATCTCCCTCAGATGGAGATAATCCAGAATAGTGGCACTCTATAGTCGGTGGCAGGTTATAAAATACATTGATCCTTTCAGGAGTAAATCCTACTCTGACACCTCTGACAAAAACTTCATAATCTTCGGCATCCAGAAAATTTGCATATAACTCTTGAACTATAGGGATAACAACAATAACAGTGAAATAACAGAATCGTTGCCAGTTGTGTGCAACGATAGTGTTTTCAATCATCTCCCCCGGATGATAGAAACTTCATTCTGAAATGAACTTCCTTGACATTGCAAATTCGTGGAATCGAAAATGCGCAGCCGCAGTTGAAAATTTGATGCTATCGAAGTTGTCTCGTGCTTTCCCGCGTTTAGATTTCGGAGCCATCTAAACGTGAAAGAAAACAAGAACAAATTTAGGAATAAAAAATTTAAACGCTTTTTAAGTTTAGAAAACTTAAAATAAGTTTAAAAATAAAAAGAAATCACTAAAAATCAAAATTTTTTTCAAAATTTTGGTTCTTAGAAAAACCTAGGGAAATCTATGGAGAAAATTGAAAATAAATGGTTTAAAGTGTAGATCTGACCTTTAGACGAAGAAATCAAGTGGTTTCGCGCCTAAATCCTTGATGTTTTGACTTCAAAATGGATTCTAAAAGCTGATTTTCGTGAAAAATAGAGGAAGAAGAAGGCTTAGGCATCGATAATGGCTTTTGGGGGTATTTAAGGAATTTTTCGGTACGAGTCGAACCGGCGCTTAGGCGCCGAATCTCGGCGCCTAGGCGCCGGACTCGCCTTTCATAAAAAATTATTTTTAAATTTAATTTTCCACCAAAATTCATAAATTCAACTTCCGATTACTCACATTAGAGTAGGGCTTCAGTTTCTAACTTCCAAAACATTTTTCAAAAATTTTAAAAATGAAATATTAAATCCACCAATCAAACATAAAGTTTAAATCAAACTTCAATAAATTCCATTTATAATCTTCAATACTGGCTCAATATATTCCAGATAAGTATCATACTTGATTCAAATTCCTAATACACAATCAAACACAGCACTTTCTAAGCAAAAACAACACACATTGAACATGGAAGCAAATACACAAATAAACACAATCGATTCACTAAATTAATACAACAACTCAACAAACCAGACAATAATGATCTTATTACCAGAATACTCTAAACTTCACAAGGGAAATTGTGTATTCCACTCGGAAAGAACACTAATGCTCTCGGGAAATCAGTAGCCGTCTTTTCATCAATCCACTTGTTCTTCGCATACATTTCAACTTGAGCATCTTGATAAGCCGCAAAATGATTAAATTGAAGTTTCATTTGCCATTTTAGATGTTCAATCTGATGAAACATCTCATGAAGGCGATCTCCAATTCTTTTAAACTCCGCTTCAAACTTATCCAAACGACTAGAAATTTTCTCTAAACTTACCGCTATGAAACCATTGAAGTAGGGTTGAGGATCCTTTGAGACCTTGTCCCTAGCCTCTTCTCCATGATTTCTTCCTTCCATTTCTTCAAAAATTTCTCAAATCTCTCAAGAATGAAGTGTAATGGATGTAACTTTGATTGCTTGATGGTTAGGGATGAAGATGGGTTAATTTAAAGGTGAAAATCGTGTGAAAAACTGAAAATTTTCGGTTTTTGCACGACCCTGTAACCGTGGTGCTTAGGCGCCAAATCTGGCGCCTAGGCGCCGGACCTATTGATACATAGTTTAACTCGGGCGCTTAGGCGCCGAAACTTGGCGCCTAGGCACCTAATCTTGGAGCCTAGGCACCGGAACTATGTTCAACTCCGTTTCGCTTAATCGTCAAATTTCAAAGTTTCGTTCTCCAAGATAGGTAAATTATACTGGTGAGAGTAATCTAGACTAAATAGCACAAATTATAAGTAATCATAATGAAAGTTAACTTGATCTCCTTCTTACTCATATTTAGAATAGAGTGATCCAATTTCTAAATCTTACATACTTCAAAATAATCTTCAGCTTAAGTCAACAAAGACTTATAAGCATCAAAGTTTTCTAAAGTAATATAAAATTAGTCAAGATCGAGGCATAACCTTACATTAAAAACATAAAACACTTAAAACAAGAGATAATTATGGGTTGCCTCCCACAAGGCGCTTGGTTTAACGTCATCAGCCCGACTTAAGTAAATCTTTAATTAGGTTGACTCAATTCATAAGCCTATTTATAAATCATTTTAATATCTCCCAAATAAGGCTTCAATCTTAATCCATTTACTTTAAATATTTTTCCTGTTTTGGGGTCTTTAATATCCACAGCTCCATAATGGTATAATTTCTCAATTATATAGGGTCCAATCCATTTAGATCTTAATTTTCCAGGAAAAAGTTTTAAACGAGAATTAAACAATAACACTTCTTGTCCAGGCTCAAAAATTTTTCTTGAAATTTTCTTATCATGTAACATCTTCATTTTCTCTTTATAAATTCTTGCATTTTCATATGATTCATTTCTTATCTCTTCCATCTCATTCAATTGCAATAATCGCTTTTCTCTTGCTTCATTCAAATTAAAATTAAACTCCTTTATTGCCCAAAAAGCTTTATGTTCAAGTTCAACAGGTAAGTGACAATGTTTACCATAAATTAACTGGTAAGGTGACATTCCGATTGGTGTCTTATAAGCTGTTCTATAAGTCCATAATGCAGAATCAAGTCTATCAACCCAATCAGTTCTTTTAGGATTAACAGTCTTTTCTAAAATTCTTTTAATGTCTCTGTTTGATACTTAGCCATTCCACTTGTTTGTGGGTGATAAGCAGTTGCAATTCTATGTTTGATTCCAAATTTTTGTAGTAATGATTGAATCCTTACATTCCTGAAATGACTTCCACCATCAGTGATAATTACCTTAAGCATTCCAAATCTTGAAAATATCATTTTCTTTAAGAATTTAGAAACACTTTTGGAATCACGAGTTTGGTAAAGCAACAGACTTCAATCCACTTTGAAACATAATCAACTGCTAATAAAATATAAATTTTTCTAGATGATGGAACAAATGGTCCCATAAAGTCTAAACCCCATATATAAAAAATTTCAACTTCCAATATATAGTTTAAAGGCATTTCATCCTTCCTAGAAATATTTCCCATCCTTTGACATCGATTACATGTTTTCACATAATGTCTCACATCTTTAAATAAGGTAGGCCAATAAAATCCAGAATTTAAAATTTTAAATGCAGTTTTATCTATGCCAAAATAACCTCCAAAATCAGAATCATGACATTTTTGAATAATAGCAAAAGTTTCCTGACAAGATACACATCTTCGAATTATAGAATCTCTTCCAATTTTAAATAAATAAGGATCTTCCCAAATATAAGATTTAACATCATATTTAAATTTCTTAATAAATTTGTTATCCAATTCTTAAGGTAAAATATTGCTAACTAAATAGTTAACAATATCAGCATACCAAGGTGTTTTGCATCCTTGAATAACATATAAAGATTCATCAGGAAATTTCTCATTTATATTTTCTTCTGAAATAATATCATTTTTAATTCTAGACAAATGATCAGCAATTTGGTTTTTCGGTTCCTTTTCTATCTACTATTTGAAAATCAAATTTTTGTAGAAGTAAAACCCATCTTATCGATCTAGGTTTAGAATCCTTCTTAGATATTAGATATTTAATAACGAGAATGATCGGTATGAACTATGCATTTAGTACCAAGAAGATAAGGTCTAAATTTATCAAAGGCATATATTATAGCTAGAAGCTCCTTCTCAGTGGTAGTGTAATTTCTTTGTGCTTCAGTGAGAGTTTTACTAGCATAATATACAACTTTGAAAACCTTCTCATATTTTTGTCCTAATACAACTCCAATTGCAAAATCACTTGCATCCCACATTAACTCAAAAGATCTATACCAATTAGGTGCAACAATGATAGGTGCAGTTATTAGTTTTTCTTTTAGAATATTAAAAGCATTAATTCATTCTTTGTTAAATTCAAATTTCGCATCTTTTTCCAATAAATGACAAAGAGGTTTAGCAATTTTAGAAAAATCATTTATGTATCTTCTATAAAATCCAGCATGACCTAAAAAACTTCTCACATCAGTAACAGTAGTAGGTGGTTGCAATTCAGCAATAATTTTCAATTTTGCTTGATCTACTTCTATCCCTTTTTGTGAAACTTTGTGACCAAGTACAATGTCTTCTGTGAACATGAATTGACATTTTTCCCAGTTAAGAACTAAGTTTGTTTCTTCACATCTTTTCAGAACTTTGGAAATGTTTTCCAAATAAGATTCAAAAGAAGTTCCAAAAACTGAAAAATCGTCCATGAACATTTCAATTCCATGTCGGCATATTTTTAGGTTGTGTGTTTTATTTTGAAAAGGGGGTCGCCTAACAGAAGTTGTCGGCTAATTTTTAATTTAATTTAAATAAATAATTTTGAAAAGTAATATTTGACTTTGAAAATAATTTTAAATTTGAAGGTTTTAAGATATGAGATTAAACCGATCTCACATCCCAAATAGTTTATATAAACGTGCACCGCACCACAAGCCGTGTATCTATCCCTAAGGATAGACACACTCGCTTGACGAGTGGGGCTCGATTAAATAAACTAGAAGATTTGTGACATCCGTTCGGTCCGCGAACCAATTTTATAAGCCGACAAATTCCCCTACTTAATATGAAAGCATTAAACAGGGTTTATATTACTCGGGTTCTTTAAAATTCCCTATAAGGGCCAGCCTCTATAGTTAATTACATCTTAAGTGATGGGAATCACCTAAGAAAACTCTCGATAATAATCAATAATTCTCGCTCTCAAGGATTTCAAAGTTTAAGTTTTCAAGGGATTGAATTTTGGAATTTCAATAGGGAATGGATCAAATTTGGAACATTTTGTTTTGGGAATCCAAAGGAAGAAAAGTAGGAGAAATCACGGATTCGAAGCGAACATCGGTAATTTCCCGACTATCCTATTGTTTGGCTTCGAGTTTAGGAAAGTCCTAATATTTATTTAAATGTTTTGATCTTGCCAATTTTAATTAATTAGGGCTTATATTTGTATGATAAAATCAAACAAATAGCCTCGAAGATGTGAGGGTTTATTGTCGTACCGGACGACTACCTCGGAATCCTAAGACCGGTTAGGGCTTAATTTGCAATACAAGTGCCTAACGAAGAGTTGAGGATTTATGTTGCACTGAGCGAACTACCTCGAAGTCCTATGGCTTTGTTATTTAATTCTAGGAAAGTTTTGTTGAAGTAGACTCGAGTTTTGCTGATGACGATGGCCGTGCTGCCCACCATGCTCCGAGCTCCTTGTTGTTGCAGAGGTTTAATTTTAGAAGTCATAAATCAGGGGATGAGAAAAGTGTTTTGGTTTAGAGTAAATCTTAATTTCCAAGTGTTTTCAATATTTTAATTAAAACAAATCTTAAAGTTGATTATAACGACACCGGTTAAGATCCCACGGTTCCATCCTTCCGGCATCATTATTTTTATCGGATTCACTTAGTCCGGATGAATTTGCTAAACTCAATCGAATGAGTTCCACACTTTCATTTAGATCGTGGGAAATCCCGTTAGCAACACGTAGGTTACATCATCCGAGGTATTCCCGATCATCCAACGGACGTTTTAATTTAGTTGTAATTGTAGTTTTGTGTTCGTTTGTGATTAAATTTTGAGTTGTTTTATATTTTGAAATGTTGTGGCGGTGAATTTTATCTTGCAATAACTTTTAACTTAGTTTTGGTTTCAGTTTTAGGGACTATCTTAAAGGTGTGGGTTTTCATGCAACAGTTGTTTATCATGCAAGAAAAGTAAGTGCGATGCGATTAATGAAATTACAATAATGTAAATTGCAAGAAAGTAAATTGCAATAAAATAAAAGCGTACCCGGAGGGTCTTCCCGTCATCCCAAGCCGCACTTAAAACACAATTAGAATATTTAAGCAAGTTCCTAGGTAAAGCTAAGGTAAGGGTTATGGTTTTCTACCAAATTCCTAATCCTATAGCTAGTCATTTCCTATGACGTCTAGATTCCTTGTGTTTTTGTTTGAAGACGATTTTCTTCATCAAAGAACAATTAAATTCAATTGTTCTTATAAACATCCTATCATATTGAGAAAGTGTTTAAGAAGAATCTTAAACATCTTTTCAATATTGCTAGAATTGTTTTAAGTCCAAATGAATTTAATTATACAAATGAATTAATCGTCCAAGAATCTCAAGTTTTGTTATCTTGCTCAGTGAACTAGGATATTTGAATGTCCTATAAGTGAAGTAACATTTCATTTAATATTCTGTTTAGGAGTTATGATAACTAAAGCCTTTGAGGGTAAATTGGTGTTCAAATGGTTTTTGTTTCATTTCCATTAATGGGTTTAAATTTGGAATAGTGTTCAAGTTGCTTTAGATTTATTTTGAATTCTTTATGTCTTTGGTGATGTTATATTTAATTCAACTTAATTTAATTTAATTTAATTTAATTGAGTTTTAATTTAATTTAATTCAATTTAATTCAATTTGGTTTGACTTGATGTTACATTAAATTAAATTGATTTGATTTAGTTTTAATTTAATTTGATTTAATTTAATTTAATTTAATTTAATTTAATTTGATTTAATTTAATTCAATTTAATTTAATTTTTAATTTGGTTTAACTTAATTTAATTTGGTTTTATTTATTTAATTTAATTTAATTTAATTCATTTAATTTAATTTGTTTATTTAATTTAATTTAATTTAATTTAATCTTTAATTTAATTTAATTCAATTTAATTTAATTTAATTTGTTTATTTAATTTAATTTAATTTAATTTAATTTAACTCAACTTTTAATTTTAATTTAATTTAATTTAATTTAATTTAATTTAATTTACTTAATTTAATTTAATTTTTATTTTAATTTTAAATTTAATTGTATTTTTTTTTAATTTTAATTGAAATTTTAAAAGAGTTTAATAATTTAATTTTAGTTTAATGATTAAGTCTTTTAATATTTTGAATTTGAGTTATCATTTTAATTAAGAATTGAATATTAATGAGATAATTAATTTAGGGATTTTTAAATTAAAGAATAAATCTCTTCCTAATAATATCCCTATTTTAATAATTCCAATTTTATTATTCTTCCAAATTTAATCAATTATTTAATTAAGGTTTAATTATTTTAAATTACTTAATGGGTTTCTACCCTTTAATTATTTAAATTTCAATCATCCAAATCAGATTAGGATCAAATATTTTACTTATTAATTTTTTTATTAAACCTAAAGTTTTAATTAAGGGTTAAAATTTTAATTACCATTTTTACCCTTTAAGCTTAATAATTTCATAACTCACTAAATTGAACTCAAATGAACTTGAAATTTTTATGTGACTTCACTCATATGTCAATAAAGACATGAGAGGAGAAAATGTGATTTTTCTGTATTTAATTTATTTATATAATTATTTTTGGTGGAAAATAGAGATTTCCAAGGAAAATTTAATAACATGACCAAGGGAAAGTTTCTGTCCTTTAGAAAATTAGGGGACATTCCTAATGACCAGAGGACTACTTGGACCAATTTTGGTGATTTTTTGAATTCTATTATTTTTATTATAATTATTTTAAGTTTTGGAGTGTTAATTAATTTAAAAATAAAGTAAATGTTGAAAAATGAATTTTATATTTTTCAAAAATCTCTCTGATATCAAGGAAATCAGAGAATCAAATTTTACAATTTTCTGATTTTTCTATGATTTATTATAATTATTTTAGTGAAAATGCTAGAAAATACATTTTTTTTTTAATTTTAAAATTACCCTAGGGCTTTAAAATTTAATATCTCATAAAATATACCTAAGAAAAATATGGGGTTTGTTCCTAAGTGATTAAAATTCAAAATATGACATTTTGGTGAATTTTATTATTTTTGTGATTTTTATTATTTTTTAATTATTAAAAATATTAAAATAATATTAAAAATCAACTTTTTTAGAAAATTAAAATTTTAATTTTTTTAAATTCCCCTAATATCAGAGAGACTTCATAACCAATTTGGTGAATTTTTGAAAGATATTTTGAAAGTTATGAATTTTTAAAGTTCAAAATGACTAAGTAGCTTAATCAACCCATTTAGTAGGGCTAACCAAGTCCAATTGACCTCAAATTTTTATGGTGGGTTCCTCTGATCCTAAAGGTCAGTGGAGAATTGATTTCAAGTCAATTTGATGTATGGTTAGCTCTAATTAATTAGAGATCCATTTTGGGTGTTTAAGCCAATTAAGGTTGTTTTAAATGAACTAACTCAAAACCTATTTTTCCTAGGGTCCTCTGGTCATAAGGAACATCACCAAATTTTCCTAGAATTTATTTCACAACATGCTATTTATTGGAATTAAAATATTCAAAACAGTAACATGAATTTGAAAAATCAATAACTCTTCATAGGGATGGCCTCTGACTTTGAAAAATTCAGGGAATGTTCCCAAATTCAGAGGCTTCAAAAGCCCTATGGTCTCATGCCATGGTGAATTGTATATATGCATGGAGAATTAAAAATAGGCAGAGAGTAAATAAATTATTAAAAATAAAGTACTTGATGAAATTAAATGATTTCTTTTCCACATTATTCTCCTCTGTTCACTGAGCATGAGGGTATTTTTATTTTATTTTTCTGATTTTTCTACACAAAGTTATGAATTTTTGAAGTTTAGGGAATTAAATAAATCAGAAAAAACCCTAATTTTCTATTTATCCACGCGGCGCCGCGTCAACCTCGGCAGCTCCAAACGCACACGCGTCGCGCTTCCATTCGACGCCGCCATCTGAGTCAGCAGCCCGGGCCCCGCGGTTCTCGTACCGTCTCCTGATCCGACGCGATCCTGGCCGTCCGTCCGCGCGTGTATTGAATGGACGACATCCGTTCATCGTCCCCAAGTGTCTTCACCCGAGAGCCGTCCACACTAAATCCCTAATATCTCACTCGATACTCAATGAATTTTCATGTTCTTATGCTCTATGGATTTGTCTTGAAGAGACGAACACATCTATACGGTGATCATGCATTGAAATTAAATCATTTAAAATGGAGAATCTCCAGAAGCTCGGGATGAAGAATTAACTCATACCTTTGCTCAGAGAAGTGTGGCTTCGATCCGAGGGTTGTTGCACCTTCGATTGGATCCCGGCAAGCTCCGGATGAAGTCTCCTGGTCCAGTGAATTGTCTAGGTGGGATTTCGACCAAGCCCGATCACAAAGCTTGGAGGCCGGAGCAACCGGGTGGCCTCGGAGATGGGGCTTTTGTCGGTGGACACCTTCCTTTGGTCCGGTGAAGGTGTAGAACCAATCAATTTGGGGATTGGCTCACTGTGGAGAAGTGTCCTGGTTTTGGGCCTAGATTTCAACTCCGAAATTGAGCTCGCGGAGAAGGAATGTCGGGGGATCTCGGTGGGGATCAAGTGCTTCGTGTATGGGGAGGAGTCCGGAACAATTTTGGCGAGTTTCCTTAAGGTTTGTTTCAGCACCTCAAATGGCCGAGAGGGGTGGTGTTTAAATAGGAGAGGGTGGAGGGCCTCCCGGGAGAGTTAGGGCTTGTGATCGACCGCTCTTGGCAAGAGAAGAACAGCTCCAATGGCCACCGAGGATGGGGCGGCTGCGCAGTGAGAATTCCAAGTTGGGCTCACATGTGAGCTCTCGGCCATGGTGTTTTCCGGCGACCCGGGCGGCCGGCCGGCAGGCATGGGTCACCCTCGTGTCCGAGTGGGTCGGGACTAGAGGTTTGTGCGATCAATCGGCCATGGACATGTGTAAAGGGTTTGAATCAAAATGGAATGGGAAAGGGCTAGTTTTGGGTCTAAATGGGTCAACCCTTGGTTTTGGGTTAGGTTCACCCTCCAAGGTCAATTTGGGTTGAAGGGAAAGTCACTTGGATCAGCTTGATTAGTGGGGTCAAGTCACAATCCAAGTACAATTAAGTCTAAGCATGGTTTAGTGGAGTCATGAAAGTGGTTAATCACTCGTAAGAGAATATGGAAAGGGCCTCATCCTCTTACCATCTTGGGTATGGTGAGGTGGAAAGTAGATTCCATGGCTCTCATGGCTCCCATGTGGCTCATGCATGGCTTCATGGCTCACCTTTGGCTTGGGAAAAGTGAAGTCAATTTCATGGAAATAGATTTAAGGAAAATTTTGGTATTTAGGGGTGATTTGGCATGAGGCTTGATTTGGAATTATTTGATGATGAATTTAGGACTTAGGTAATGGCTTTAATTAAGTGGATGGCAAATGGAGATGTCATGTGGGCTTTAGGGTGGATTTTGGGCTTTTTGAAATGGTTTTAGATGGGCTTTTAAGATGGTTTAGGAAAGTGGGCTTTTGAATTTTAAAATGGATTTTGGGATGAAATTTTGTAAAGAGATTAGGCCAAATAATTGTTGGGTTTAGCTCATGGATGTATCATGAGTGACTTGAAGCAAATTGGGGGTGATTTGGGTTTGAATTGGGTTGAATTTGGGCTCTTTTGGTGAATGGGCCAATATAGGTCCAAGTGGGCCAAGTTGGGCCAATGTTGGGCTAGGGTTGAAATTGATGTAAAATTAATGTTGAGAAATGTTTATGGGAGTGTTTCAAAGAGGTTTTGACTTTGGTTGGGCTTTGATTTTGGGGTTTGGGCTCATTTGGGTTAGGTTTGGGTTTAGGTCAAAATTGGGCCTTTTAGCTTTGGGTTGAATTTGAGTGGGATTTGGGTCCAAATTTTGGGCAAATCATGTTAGTGTTTTGCTCGTGGGGATGCTAAGGAAGATTTAGAAAAGATTTGGGGTTAATTGGAGTTGAATTGGGTGAGTTTGGGTTAGGTTTGGGTCATGGGTCCAAATTGGGCTTTAAGGCCAAAAGTGAAATTGGATCCAAATGTCAATCAAATTAGACTTGGATTTGGTCTAGATTGGTATTAGGAATGTTGAATTGAAGTTTAGAATTGAATTGGACCAGAATTTGGGTCAATTGGGTAGGCTTGGTTTGACATTGGGTTCACTTTGGGTTAAAATGGGTCAAATTGGGGGTTTTGTCAAAAGTAGGGTAAATTGACAAAATTGGCCCATGGTTTAGTTGGACAAAATGAAATTGGGAATATTTGAGATTTTTTTGAATTTTCTAGGAATTTTCTGAATTTTTGGATTTTTGGGTCAAGGGGGGTATTTTGGGTATTTGGAGGGTATTGGGAGGTATTTTTGGAATTTTTGATATTTTTGGGTATGGATGATCAATTTGAGTGGTGTGAAAATGTTTGGGATTGATTTTGGGGAATCTTGGGTAATTTAGGTGATTTTGAAAAATTTGGGTAATTTCAAGGGCTTTGGGTAGGTTAGGCGGGTGTAGGGTCCCGGGGGTCAAAAATTGAAAATTTGGAAAATTGAAGATTAGGTAAATTTGAGTGGAATGAAATCATTTTGGTTGAGCCATGAAGCCACATCAAGCCCACATGAGCCATGAAGCCACTCATTTGAGGCATCCACTATGTTGTTAGGTAATTTCAGGGGCTTAGGGGTTAAGGACCATCCATGTGAATCACCTACATGAGTCAGGAGGTCAAGTTAGGTATAGGTGTGTGAAAGTGTAGTGTATAGGTGTAGTGTGTGTGTAAGTCAGCCCCTTCACCAGACCAGGCCACCCGGGACGGTCCTAAAGCCAAAGAGTCCTATAGGAACTCATCCTTTAAACTTCCACATTCGATTTCAACCCTCCAGGTGATTAGGGGTCTACGATCAAGTTTGTGGAGTTTGCGGGGAGTTAAGAAGTGGTTTGAATTTATAAAAGGTGGGTCCCAATTCTAGTCCTCTAAGATAGTCAAAGGAAAAGCCTAAGGCTAGATCCTAAGTACTAAAGGGAAGAAGAGAAGACCTCATCAAAAATGAGGTCAACATTCCACTGTCAATCAAATCACACAATATTGACATCATACATCTTTGAAAAGTTGTAGGTGCATTACATGATCCAAAAGGCATTCTTCTAAAAGCAAAGGTTCCATAAGGACTTGTAAAAGTTGTTTTCTCTTGGTCCTCAGGAGCAATAAGTAATTGATGATAACCAGAATATCCATCCGGAAAACGTAAATATGGGTGTCCAGACTAATTTATCGAGCATTTGATCCAAGAAAGGTAAAGGAAAATGATCCTTTCTAGTGGTGTTATTTAATTTCCTATAATCAATACAAATTTGCCATCCAGTAACTTGTCTTGTAGGAATTAGTTCATTTTTATCATTAACAATGACAGTCAGGACTTACCCATTAACTATTCGAAATAGGATAAATAATACCAGCATCTAACCACTTAATAATTTATTTTTTAACAACCTCTTTCATGATAGGATTTAATCTTCTTTGCGGTTCAATAGTAGGTTTAAAATTTTCTTCCATTAAAATTCTATGCATACAAATGGAAGGGCTTATTCCTCTTATATCTGCAATAGTCCAACCAAAATCTTTCTTATAATTCTTTAACACACCTAGTAATTTTTCTTCTTGATCTTTACTCAGCTCAAAAGAAATAATAACAGGTAAAGTTAACGAATTTCCAAGAAATGCATATTTTAAATGTGAAGGTAATATTTTTAATTCCAATTTAGGGGCTTTTTTAATTTATGGTAAAAGTATATCATTTTGAGTTATGTCTAAAGTTTCCCAGTTACCTTTAATAAAATGAGTTTCTTCTTCTTTTACTTCGTCATTTTCATCAGTTAAAAATTCAAAATTTTCTTAAGAAATGACTTTAGATTTTTCTTGATAATGTTTCTTAATTAAATAATCAATTACATCCATTTGATAACATTTCTCTTTATCAGGGTACTTCATTGATTTAAGAACATTGAAATTAATTTCTTGATCATTAACTCTCATGGTTAATTCTCCCTTTTGCACATCAATCATAGCTCGTCCGGTAGCTAGAAAAGGTCTCCCTAAAATAATAGGTATCTCTTTATCTTCTTCCATATCAAGTACGATGAAATCTACAGGGAAGATAAATTTATCTACTTTAACAAGGACATCCTCTATAACTCCTTTAGGATAAGTGATAGATCTATCAGCTAACTGAAGGGTTACAGTGGTGGGAGTAATCTCTCCTAAATCCAATCTTCGAAAGATAGAAAATGACATGAGATTAATACTTGCTCCTAAATCACATAAAGCTTTTCCACAAAATTTTTTCCAATAGTACAGGGTATAGTGAAACTTCCAGGATCCTTAAGCTTTTCAGTTAATTTCTTTGGAATTATTGCACTGTATTCTTCACTTAATGCAACAGTTTCAAAAGCTTCAAATTTTTGTTTCTTGCTTAAAATATCCTTTATAAATTTTGCATAAGTTAGCATTTGTTCCAAAGCTTCAGCAAAAGGTATGTAAATAGTAAGTTTCTTAAAAATTTCAAAGAACTTAGAAAATTGATGATTAAGTTTCTGCTGTTTAAGTCTTTGAGGAAAAGGTGGTGGTGGTTTTTCAACTTCCACATTTATAGGTATAACAGTCTGATCTTGACTAGGAGAGAGAGTTTCTTTAGATTTTTCAATCTCTTCAACCTCAATCTCTTTTTCAATTTCATTCTGCATTTTTTCTTTTAATTCCTTTCCACTTCTAAGTTGCACAGCCTTAACATGTTCATGTTTTTTTCCAGTTTCCTTTGGATTAATTTCAACATTACTAGGAAGTGTTCCTACAGGTATGTTATTAATTAAAGTAGCAATTTGCCCTATTTGATTTTTGATATTACGAATAGCAGTATTTTGATTTTGTAATTGATTTTTCATTTGTAAAATTAATTCTTCTATTGATAACTTTTTGTGTTGATTATTAAATCCAAGAGGTTTATAATTTGGATTAACTTGATTATTCCAATTTCCAGTGGGATGAGCTTGATTATTACCCCATTGTTGTTGTGAATTATTCCAGTTAAAATTAGGATGATTTTTCCACCCAGGATTATAATAATTTGAATAAGGATTATTTTTACTTGCAATAGCTTGTAAAGTTTCAATAATTTGAGAATCTTCAATATTAGCAGAGTTATTATGTGAAATATTATTTGCAAAATTATTTAATTTTTTAAACATTGCTGCTACTTGTGAAGCTAGGATAGAAAAGGCTTCATTATCGTGAATACTTGCCATCTTTTTAGGATTAAGCCTTTCGGAAGGCCATTGAAAATTGTTATTAGCCATTTCTTCAATTAAAGTGTAAGCTTCTTCAAATGATTTAGACATTAAAGAACCTCCAGCAACAACATCAATAATTAATTTTAGAGATTCAATTAATCCATTGTAAAATATTTGAATAATTAACCAATCAGGTAAAGCATGATGAGGATTTACTTAAAGTAAGAGAAATGGCTGAAGACTGTTTTGTATGGGAACTAGGAGAAGGTAAATTGGACTTCTGGCTAGATAATTGGCTAGCTGATGGCTGAATTGCTGAAAGTTATTTGGATAGAACTCCTTTAACTGTTAAACAATGCTGGAAGAATGGTAATTAATGGGATGAAGACATCTTAATCAATCAAGTGGGCAAAGATTTAACTAAGGTGATTAAACAAGTTTCTTTTGATACCAATCAGCCGACGTAATTGTTACTAAGAATTTCGTTTTTTCATCATTTTCCAAATATGTTTATAATAAATATTTCTTAAGTCTTAAGGTGGATTGGGGGAATTCTATTTGGAATAAATACTTAACTCCTTCTATGTCATTTTTTTACTGGAGATGTTTTCATCACATATTGCCTTTGGATGATATTCTTAAGTTAAAAGGCATAAGAGGGCCTTCCAAATGTAATTTCTGTGGTGTTCATGAAGAATCCTTTGCTCATCTCTTCTTTCAATGTCCAGTAATTTTAAAGATTTGGCACACAGTCATTGCTCATTTAAATCTATTTATTCATGCTGATTGGTCCAATCTATTGGATTGCTGGAAAGATTGGAAGGAGGTTAATGCTGATTTTATTCCTGGGATAATATTATGGTTTATTTGGATGGCTCGAAATCACATGAGATATGAAGATGGTATGATTTCTCATAATCGAATTAGCATTAATTGTATATCTTTTTTTGGAAAATTGGAAAAGTTGCTAAAATTCAAAATTCCAAGGAGGACTGATTCAAGAGCTCTTCTGATTTCTAAAGTTTATTGGCATAAACCTATTTCACCTTGGATTAAGGATAATACAGATGCAAGTTTTAAAGCTAATGTTGCTGGCATAGGAGGCACCTTCAGGAACTTCAAAGGTGATTGTGTGTTGAATTTCTATTCTCCCATTGTGGCACAAAATGCGATGCATGCTGAGATACAAGCTATTTTATGGTCTTTAAAAATTGCTTCTATGTTAGGATGGAAGTTTATACATGTGGAAGTGGACTCCAAATGGCTGGTTGATCTATTTAAAGGGCTTCATCCTCCTTTATGGTTTATTATGCATGTTTTTAAACAAATCTCTATTTTATGTACTATGATTAAGGTATTGTGGAGTCATATCCCTAGAGAAGGTAATAGATGTGCTGATTGGCTTGCTAAGAAAGGATCTATGTCTTCTAGGTCTATGCTAAGTAGATCTACTACTAGTGAGCTTGCTGTTTTAATTAAGGGGGATAAATTATCCTTGCCTTACATCAGATGTAAACCTTCTTCTTAATGGAATAATATTTCTTGTTTTCACAAAAAAAAAGGTAAAGCATGATGAGGACATTTTCTTAATAGTTCTTTAAATCTTTCCCAAGTTTCATATATTGTCTCCCCGTCAAATTGACTAAACGAAGTAATATCATTTCTTAATTTAACAGTTTTAGAAGGAGGAAAATATTTGGCGAGGAATTTTTGTGCCATTTCATCCCATGTTTTAATAGAACCAGTTGCTAATGAGTTTAACCACATATTTGCTTTATCCTTTAAGGAAAAAGGAAAGAGTCTAAGTCTAATAGCATCATCAGAAACATTGTTATATTTAAAGGTAACACAAAGTTCTAAAAAAACTAACAAGGTGTAAATTTGGATCCTCATTTGGTGTTCCACCAAAATTGATTGTTTTGCACCATTTGAATAATATACGGTTTAAGTTCGAAAGAATTAGCATCTACAGTGGGTATTTGAATACTACTATGAAGTTCATCAACTGTAGGGTTAGCATAATCCCTTAATGGTTTATAAATATTTTGATCATTAAGTTCAATCGGATTTTGTAAAGTAGCCATTTCTTGAAATTTTTGAATTTGTTTTTCCTTTTTAATTTTTCTAATTGTTATTTCTAGTTCAAAATTTAAAGGTATTAATCCTTCAGAACCAAAACTACACATAAAAAATTAAGCAAGGAATAATTTTTTTTTATTCTAATATTATTATATATATATTTTTTATTTTTTTGGAATATATTATTTAAAAATGTACCTTCTATTCCTCGGCAACAGCGCCAAAAACTTGACCCGATTTTTGTATTTTAAAATACAAGAATTTATTATCACTGCTAGAAAATTTAATTTCTGGCAAAGGTGCAAAACACTTGACCCGGAATAACTTCCTATATAGATGTGTACCAAATTTTAATACAACAATAGGATTTAAATTAAACTTGATCGCTACTGAATGCTAGGCCGTTAGTGATTAATACTTTTTAAATATATGTTTATATAGCAAAATATAATTTTAAAGGAAAATATTTTATATACTTTTTTGGGTACTACGCAAGTATACATATCGTTTCAAGTAATAAAGGGCTTTGAAACAAAGACCCCAGTATCGATCCCACGGGGAAAAATGGTAATAAATATTTAAATATTGTATTTCAAAATCTTTTTGTATTTTAATCTAACTATAAATTACTTTTAATTTACTAGATGCAGGTAAAGAAAATAATAATAAGAAAATGATTTTGTGAAAACAATATAAAACAAACAACTTTCTTCCTTTCAATTAATCCAAGATTTTTAAGATAATTTAATATTAGTTGGAGAATCTATTTTATGGTATTGTGCCAAATAGAAGAATTCCTATTCTTTACCCTTTGATCCAGGTGCAAAGAACATTGGCTAATCTACAGATCAGGTCCGGATGTATTGTTAGTAGAATGGGTTAATCTAGGCTCACACTACTAGATGTCCAAGGGTGGCTATGGTCGGCCCTACTAGTGACCCTTTCCTTAACTATAAATTAAATTATAAGAATTTAGTCTGTCACTCTAAAAACTTATCAATTCTACGCCCTTTAAATCTTATCTTCCTATTTATTTGCACTTCACCTTGAATAGCCCGCGCATGGCCTTCAACTACCCAAGGATTCATGTGACATCTACAAGTAAAGAGTTCTTCTCCTTCTAGGTCTCAAAACTCTTCAACAGGTTTTAACAATTTAAATGGCCAATTTAAAAAGTAAAGTAAGATCGAGTATTAATATCATCACAATGTTTTGAAAATATTTTGATTTTCAATTCTCCATCGAATTTTATATTATCTTATTTATCTTTTCATAATTGAAGGAAGAAAGTAAACTAACTATTCAGAACATATTGAATATAAACAGCAAAACATAATAAATAAACTTTGACTCAACAATAAAATACTTATCTCAAATATTCCTTCTACAGATCTTCCGATTCCTACTGACTCCACAGTGTAATGAACTCCAGATAATACAACTTGAAAATTAACTCACTAAACTAAATAAAAGTGGCCCTAAATTTCTCTATATTTCTCTCTCTAAGGATGAGAGATCCTAAAGTGGATAAGAGATAGGGGTTACATTGGGGGCACGTTTTTCTGAAGGAGTGGACTCCTATTTATAGGCTTCAAGTGTTACCTTGAGGCACCTCTTCAAAACATATCCAAATTCAATGAATCTTCTAGAAGGTCTGTCTGGCGCCTAGGCGCCGGACACCGCGTCCAGTTCTTCGCACCTCTTCACATTGGCTCGCACCTCTTCGCGATTAAAACCATTTTGGAGCGTCCAAATGTAATGTATCACATGTCCTATTATCAAGGAACAAGTGCCAGTCTTCTAGAATGTCCAATAACCGCTTACTCCGTCAACATAACCATCCAAAAGTCGTCAAAAACTTGACAGTTTCTGTATCGAGTTTGGCGCGTAGGCGCCAACCTCTGGAGCCTAGGCGCCAGGCTATAATTTTTGATAAATCTTGTATTTTGCTCCATTTTTGCTCCTTTTTGCTCCTTTTTCACCCTTTTTCCTTTTTTGGACCTTTTTACATCACCTACATCCAAAAACACAAAAATACCTTTTATTAAAGCATAATATCCTTAGAAATTGATAAAAATCAAGGAATAAAAATAGGTATATTTTTTTTATGGATCAATTACATACTTCAATGGAGAAATTTAAGCATGAAGTGTGAACCACAGCTTCAAGAACAACATGCAGTCGGTATCCTGCTTAAGAGTATCCATGGCCCGATAGCACTTCTCCTTAAAGAATTTACAATCAAGACTTTCGAGATGCTATTTAGTAAGGCCGGAAGCTTACAAGAGGAAGCAAAACAGCTAAGTTTCGTGGACAAGACTGATAAACAGAAACCAGTGAAAGCATTTGAAAAGAAGTCCGGAATTGTCGCGATAGTCGATAAAGGCAAGCAGCCAGTACAAATATAGCCAGAGCGGCCACAGCCTAGCTATCAACCACCGTAACCTACTTACCAACAACCTCAGCAGAGTTATCAACAGCCTCGACCGAGTTATTAGTTGCCTCAACATTATGAACAACCGCCTCGTTCACAGCGCACCCTGAAAGATTTTCTGAATAAGGAATATCCATTCAAAACTGAAGCAGTAGCGAAGATGTTCCACAGTTTAATTAAGACACCTGATTTTCAGCTACCAGAGCCCAAGAGGCCAGAAGAAGTCAATAAGAAAGATCATCCAAACTATTGCCCTTACCACCGGATGCTCAGGCACTAGATAGAGGATTGCATCACTTTCAAGATTTGGCTTGACGACAATCTCTGGAAAGAGAACATAACGATCCCGAAGGAATACATGAAGGAACCCCAAAAAGGAGGTTTCGTTAATGTTATCTCGACGGATCCTATTGTTTCGATAAACTCTTATACGACCAATGATGGATGGAGTACCGTCTGGACAAAGTCTTCAAAGAAAATTTTGGATCACATCCAGAATGCTTCGGTGCACGCTTCAACTCAAAGTTTGAAACCTGCCGAGCCGGCACTATCGCTTGCAATTGAAGAACCGCCTCAGAAGGAGGAGAAGATCGTGGAAGAGAAGAAAACCGAGGCTCCAAAGGGTAGACTAGGGGCTGCTTATCCTAGGATGGTTGTTTCCAATTCGGAGAAGAAATCCCTCGAATCTCTGACTCTGTATGATTATTTGCTCGCCCCAACGGGATCTTATAATGATAAGAGTTATGGCGTTGGCTACGTTTTGAATGTTTCTAACGATTACGTAACTAACGACAACCAACCTAATCTGAATCTCGATTCCAATATAAATAACGATTCTCAAATCATACTAAACCTCGATGACCACGACGAAGGAGAAGATGTTCACAAAGATGGCTACGAAAGCTCAACAAGCAACGAGTCTATTTTTGAATTTCGAGGAGCTCCAATCGTGATAGAATTAGAGTTATCAGATTCTGAAGCAACTCCAGAAGAGCCAATCATTCCAATTCAAGAGAATACACCGGCAGATTCAGAACCAGATACAGAAGAAATAACAGAAGTTAATTTAAGAAGCGGAAAAGTTCTACCTCCGAGAATGGGTCCAAAGGATAAAGGAAAGCAGGTGGTTGCTCAGGAGGAGCCAACCCCAGCAGAGGAATTGCCCATTCGAGAAGAAACCGAGGACATGGTAATAAAGTGGATTATAACGTGCTAGCCCATCTTAGGAAGCTACCGGCCAAACTAAGCATATACGACGCTCTGATCCTGTCAAAGGAGATGAGGGAAGCTCTGATCAAGGCTCTACTTGATCCAGAGGTTTGTTTAGCTTAAATGGCCGGTAATTCCTTTGGTGAGGTTTGCTCATTAAAAGAACAACAAGGTGTTACCTTCACGGACAATGATCTATTACTGGGAACAGCTGATCACAACCGACCGTTGTACATTTTAGTCACTATTGAAAAGTTTACGCTCTCCAGGGTGTTGGTTGATCCGGGAGCATCAATCAACATAATGAGCCTTCGAACGTTAGCATATTTGGAAATTGATGCTCGCGACCTCGAAGCAGATAAGATGTTATTAAGAGGGTTCAATCAGAAAGGAGAAAGTGCTCTTGGATCGATAACATTACTGATGAAGACCAGTGATTTAACAAAGACAACAGCAAAATTCCACATAATTGATTCTGAAACATCATTCAACGCTCTACTGGGTCGGCCATGGATCCATGAAAACCGGATTGTACCGTCATCTCTGCACCAGTGCATAAAGTATTACGAAGGAGGAGAACAGTGTATCAAAGGTGACTTGCAACCATTCTCCGTACACGAGATTGGAATCCATGAAGATGCAACCTATTACGCGCCTCCGAAGAAAACAATCTTCTCTAGAAATGTCATACCCAATGAAGCAAAAGAAGTGTAAGACGATAAAGAGCCAGAGATTCTAGTCCAACAGTTACTCACCACTCCCTTATGGCGAAATGGTGAAGGTTTCTCCAGAACTCGCACCCGAGGTCGAGGCCGAGGACGAGGTCATGGAAGAGACATTAGAACAGTTGGACAGAAGAAACCAATCATCGATGTGGATTGGGAGAACAGTTCCAAAGAAGAAGAAATCAAGAAAGAAGCAGCAACAGTAAATTAAAAGAAACCTCAGTTCAAGATCTCTCTCGAAGATGAAAGGAATGAAGAATATAAATCAATGTACGAGAAGATTAACCATTATGTACACACTATGATCTTGACCCCAATCCATTCTAATAAGATCGAGGGTATGGTGGTCAAGGAAGTGCATGGTGGTAGTACTAAACCAATCAAGTTTTACCGTGGTGCTCCTTCTTCCAATACTGAAAAAGATGTACAATTCGAAGATGTTGCTTCTTCTGAATTAATGGAACTACCTTTTAAGTGGTATTCTCTCTGTGTTCAAAATTTAATTCAACGTGGTGTCTTACCTCAACGATGGACAAAAGGCCGATCACAACACTTTGAAAAATTATGGAACAATGCCAGTCAGCCTCCCAATTCAAAACATGGTCTCGGATTCGGCACAGTAGGATCAATTAACGATACGGGATTTTGCTTGGTTGTCACTTGCGAGCCTAATGAAGACTGCTTGGAAGCCTCAGAAGATCTTGAAGATCTGCAAATCAGAAATGCTCCTCCAGAATTCAAAGAAGAATTAAATCTACAATAGACGAGTTAATGGAAGTTAACTTAGGTACTAGCGAAGAGCCTAGGCCGACCTTTGTTAGCTCCTTACTCAATAAAGAAGACTCCGAAGAGATAATCAAGCTATTGATGGAATTCAAGGACTGTTTTGCTTGGAGTTATGATGAAATGCCAGGATTAGCTCCAGAAGTCACAGTTCACAAGTTAGGAGTAAATCTCACTGCTGTTCCAGTCAGACAAGCTCCGAGAAGAATGCGTTTGGAGCTTGAACAACAACTAATAGCAGAAGTTAAGAAGCTAATAGACACTAAATTTATCCATGAGGAATAATATCCAACTTGGTTAGCCAATGTTGTACCAGTCAGAAAGAAGAATGGTCAGATCAGAATCTGCGTGGATTTCAGAGATTTGAACAAAGCATGTCCAAAGGATGAATTCCCACTACCAATTCCAGAATTGATGATCGACATTGCTTCAACACATGAAATCTTTTATTTCATGGATGGATCTTCGGGATACAACCAGATAAAGATGGCACCGGAAGATGAAAAGCTTATAGCCTTCAAATGCCAATTGGAGTATACTACTGTACAGTGATGCCGTTTGGATTGAAGAACACAGGAGGAACCTACCAAAGAGCAATGACGAGGATTTTTGATGATCTCATTCAAAACCAAGTCGAGTGTTACGTGGATGATGTGGTCATCAAGAGCAAATTAAAGGAGGATCACTTGTATGATTTGAGAATTGTTTTCTAGAGATTAAGACGATATAACCTTAAGATGAATCCCTTGAAATGCGCCTTCAGCATCACCTCTGGGAAATTCTTAGGATTTGTTGTTCGACATCATGGAATTGAAATCGATTCGAAAAAGATTAAAGCTATCTTAGAAATGCCACCTCCTAAAACCTTGAAACAACTACGGTCCTTTCAAGGGAAATTGGCTTATCTTCGAAGCTTTATCTCAAATTTGTTAGGAAGGTGTCAGCCCTTTTCTGCTTTGGTTAAGAAGGATGCCAAGTTTACTTGGGACTCTAAATGTTAACATGCCTTCGATGACATCAAACAGTACCTAATGACACCTCCTTTTTTAGCAGCCCCAGTCTCGGGTAGACCGTTGATACTTTATACCGCGGCTTTAGACGACTCTCTCGGAGCCCTGCTAGCCCATGTCAATGATGAGGGTAAAGAAAATGCTCTCTACTAGTTAAGCCATCCTCTAATTCCGACGGAAGTAAAGTATCCTCCTATTGAGAAGCACTGTTTGGCCCTGATCTTCGCCGCTCAAAAGCTCAGGCATTACATGCTTTCTCGTAAGGTCAACCTTATTTCGAAGTTTAATCCGTTGCAATATTTGATGAACCGTCCGACACTTTATGGCAGACTTGCCAGGTGGTCAATGATACTATTGCAATTCGATATAACTTTCGCTCCTCTTCGTGCTGTAAAGGGACAAGTCCTGGCAGACTTCCTTACAGCACACCCTTTACCGGCAGAATCGCCTCTCAACGACGACTTGCCAGACGAGTAGATAATGAGCCTATAAGACCCCGATGATTAGCATTGGGAACTGTACTTTAACGGATCATCTTCAGCACACAAAGATAAAGAATCCCAAACGATAGTGCCTGGTAAGGCAGGACTCGGACTAATCTTTATAACACCGGAGTGGGGAATGTTAAGATACTCCTAGCACTTAACAAAACCGTGTACAAATAGCAAAGCAGAATACGAAGCCCTCATAACCGGATTGGAATTAACTATTCAGATGGGAATAACAGATATCAATATCTACGGGGATTCACAGTTGATTATTCAGCAAGTTGCGGGACAATACAGAATTCTAAAGCCAAGACTCGAACAATACTTTCAGTATGCCATGAAATTGTTGGAGCAAATTCCAAATGTAACGATCTACAAGATTCCCAGGAGAGAAAATGCTCTCGCAGACGCGTTAGCTCGACTTGCAATAGAATTTGCCTGCTTACAGGATGAGTCAGTTGAAGTGTCAGTTCAGGGACGTTAGGTTCTCTCACAGCTCGACATTGATACAATACACAAATCAGAAAAAGTAGAAGAAACAATTGCAGCAGTGACAGAAAATGCGGAAGATTGGCGGCAGCCACTAATAAACTACTTGCAAACAGGAAACCTACCGGACGATAAGTCGACAGCCCATCAAATCAAGAAAAGAACTCTGTCTTACGCATTAATAAACAACACATTATACAGAAGGTCTTTTGATCATATGTGGCTAAGATGCCTGAGCTGGTTCGAGGCTCGTGAAATTGTCAAAGAAGTACACTCAGGACTTTGTGGCGCTCATCAATCGGGTCCAAAAATGAAAATGAAGATTAAAAGACTAGGGTACTACTGGCTCTCAATGATGACCGATTGCATGAAGATTACCAAAAGTTGTCACCAGTGCCAAGTACATGGAGTGGTTCTACATCAATCTCCAAATGTGCAACATCTGACAATCGCGTCGTGGCCATTTGAGTGTTGGGGCACAGATATTGTGGGTCCGATAGAACCGCCTTCTTCAAGAGGACATCGCTTCAATCTTGCAGCTACAAATTACTTTTCTAAGTGGGCAGAAGCAGTACCGCTTAGAGAATTGAAAGCACATCACGTGCTACAATTCTTCAAGAATCAAGTCGTCTACCATTTTGGGGTACCGCGCAGAATCATTTCGAATAATGGGTCTGCATTCAAGAGTACGAAAATCAACAATTTGTCAGAAAACACGGGATTGACTGGCGCTATTCAACAATCTACTAGCCAAGAGCGAACGGCTTGGCCGAGGCTTTTAATAAAACTCTCGTCCAGTTCCTAAAGAAAACTTTGGATGACAACAAGAGAAATTGGCACGAGAAGTTGTTAGAAGCCTTATGGGCCTACAGGACGACTTTCAGAACTCCCACCCAGTCTACACCTTATGCCTTAGTGTACGGGTCCGAGGCCGTTCTACCCTTAGAGGTCCAGCTTCCATCTCTCAGAATTGCAGTTGCAAACAAAATCACTACAGAAGAAAATGCCAAACTACGACTAGAAGAGTTAGAAAGCTTGGAAGGGAAAAGACTTTCAGCATAGCAGAATTTGGAACTGTATCAAGCCAAGATGATCCAGGCTCACGATAAACTAGTCTGTCCAAGGACATTCAAAGTTGGTGACTTAGTTTTGGTTCTCATAAGACCTATTCTTGCACATCGCAAGATAGGTGGTAAATTTGAACCAACATGGGAAGGGCCATTCGTGGTCGAGATAGTCTACTCAGGAGGGTCCTACCAGCTGGTGAATTGCCGTGGAGAACGACATATGCTTCCAATTAATGGACGATATCTAAAGAAGTATTACACAACCTGATGTTTCAAAGGATGAACTTTAAAAATGAGGTCTCATTCCTAGAAGCACGGGTAGAGTAATCATTTTCGACTGGGTCTGAACCCAAAACAACAGATGGATGATAAAAAGGAAAATCATTAACAAAAAGAAAAAAAAATGTTAAAAGAAAACATGTGAAATCATGATAATAAAGTCTTTATCCTTTTTTTCAAATCGAGTCTCACTCTTGATCTTTCTTCATCTTTTCCTACTCCTATTTAAATTTAAAATAAATGAACAAAAGCCCTTCATTAATAAACAAATTATTTTTCTACTGTACTTGTTCTTAGTACAGCCCCTGATCCTTTCCTTGTTTTTCACAGGGAAATGTCGAACGGTCGGTTGGTTCTGAACTTTAAGAATGGTGTGAGTCTAGCACTTGATGAAAAGAGGGTGAAGGATGGAACCGTGATCGATTCTGACTTCACACCAGCTGGACTGCAGTACAAAGAAAATGATTAGACCCCGATTGAGCGGGAAGAACTCCGCAGCCATACAGTGAAAATTGGGTGGCTCAAATCAACCATCTACCAGCAAAAAGAGAAAAGCAAACGCCGCTCATGCAATAGAAGAAGATAAGAAAGTTAAGTCTGTTGTTGCTACAGCAGAGGGCAGGCTTGTCAGCGCCATGCCCACAGAAATCCAAGGGGTAAGGAGAGCTACTCTCACTGCCACCTAGCGGAGGAACAAAAATCGCCGCATTCACAAGATGTTAACCAAGTTAGCAGTAGATCAGCATGAAGAGACAGTTGCTACTGTCAATAAAAATACTCTGAAGAAATTGGTTCGTTAAGAACTTAAAAGGAGGAGACCAACTCCAAGGAAAGTAGAATAGATAACGGAAATTCCAAGAAGAGCAAAAATAAAATCAGCGCCTCGATGCCAAACAGATGCACCAGCTCTGAAGAGTCTTGTTGCGAAAGCAACCCCGGAGGATGTCCCGACAGAGACTATCCACCGAGGAGCTAAGACATGCAAGTGAGCGTGCCGGGGTTGAACCATGCATTCCACAGTACGTTACTAGACCTCGTTGATTACAGATAATTCCGGAGTATGAGTTGGAAAGAATGCAGAATGTTGAAAAGAAAACTTTTGAATACTTTGAGAGAATTGGAGGAAAGAGGATCAATATCTTAGAAGGCCTCCAGCTGCATACAGATGTATTCTCAGATTACAAACAACAACAAATTGTAGACTGCATCGTTGAACTTCAGAAAATGGCCGAGCTGGTCATCTGAGGGAGAAAACTTATTCAGAACCTCGAAGGTGGATGCCATGAGAAGGAAGAGTTACGATCCAATGCGGATGTTGCTACAACTTCGCGGTAGACATAAAAGGAAATCCACCAGGGATACTCCGTCGCAGTGAGATGGATCCGATGTCGAATATTATCAAAAGAATGGTAAAGAGGATGATAACATGGAGGGTATTGCCTGCAGATTACATACCCAACAGCTGCATCATTAACATCTACAAGGAGGGTGACTGCATACCTCCACACATAGACCATCATGATTTTGTTAGACCTTTCTGCACAGTGTCTTTTGTCAACCAGTGCAATATCATGTTCGGATCTGACCTCCGGATAGCAGGCCCCGGTGAATTCCGAGGGTCAGTAGAGATACCACTACCGGTAGGTTCCATCATGGTGTTAAAAGGGAATGGAGCGGACATCGCAAAGCATTGCATTCCAGGAGTGCCTGTTGAGCGGATCTCTGTTACTTTCGGGAGAATGGATGACAGAAAGATCCCTTTTCACTTCTAGCCAGATCTCGAGTTAGAGAACCTCCAGCCTTACGATTTGTAAGTTACATGGGATATAGCACACCTCTAATGCACATCCATACGGCATTCCACCCAAGGATGATATGGAAGGTGATGTTATTGTCTATGTATCTCACTATTCAGACATGGATTTTAACAACTGATTTTGAAAGAAACTTGAAGAATCTTACACAATCCGTTTTGGATATATATGGATTGTATTAGATTGAATTCTAAAGGAAAATATCATCATGTTTTGGATCAAGTTGTATGATGTATTTCAACAAGATTGGAATGAAAGTGAACATGTCATGTTTTGCCTTCACCTCTTTTTGTGCAAATTGACTAGGAAATACCATTCAGTTAAATGAACTTCGAACAAAGAACAAAGGGAAAATAAAAATAAATGAGAACTCTTTTAAAAATCTGAATGTCAAAACGAATTCTAAATAAATGTGAACCCTAAATTGAAAATCAAGCTAAAATCAAATCACAATAAGAGACTAAGACAAATTCCTGAATCTGAAATCCCCAGCCTTCGGCTATTCTCAAATCTGTTTTTGACTCTCCATATTTCTTTCCCTCTTTTGAGAAGGTCGACTGAATCTACTGACACAGAACCACGAAAATTTTCGATTTGGTTCTGATGGCATGGATTCATATCCTTCGCCAAGTAATCAGACTTTGATCGGTCCTCGTGGGACGTGAAACACTTTCAAGTCTCATTCCAAATCTTCCGCTAAACTTAAATCTCCACAAAAAATTTCAACTCTTTAAACCTTCAAGACTGGAACCGGACTCCAGTTCTCTTTAATCCTTCGAGACTGGAACCAGATTCCAGTTCTCTTTAAACCTTAGGGAATAGAACCGGATTCTAGTTCTCTTTAAACCTTCGAGACTGGAACCAGATTCCAGTTCTCTTTAAACCTTCGAGATTGGAACCGGACTCCAGTTCTCTTTAAACCTTTGAGACTAGAACTAGATTCAAGTTCTCCTTAAACCTTCGAGACTGGAACGAGATTCCAACTCTCCTTAAACCTTCGAGACTGGAACCAGATTCCAGTTCTCTTTAAACCTTCGAGACTGGAACCAGATTCCAGTTCTCCTTAAACCTTCGAGACTGGAACCAAATTCCTTAAAATCAGATTCCAGTTCTCTTTAAACCTTCGAGAATGGAACCAGATTCTAGTTCTCCTTAAACCTTCGAGACTAGAACCATATTCCAGTTCTCTTTAAACCTTCGAGACTGGAACCAGATTCAGTTCTCCTTAAACCATCGAGACTAGAACCAAATTCCAGTTTTCTTTAAACCTTCAAGACTGAAACCGGACTCCAGTTCTCTTTAACTCCAGCTCTTTAAACCTTCGAGGTCGGAACCGGATTTCAGTTCTCTTTAAACCTTCGAGACTGGAACCGGATTCTAGTTCTCTTTAAACCTTTGAGACTGGAACCAGACTCCAGTTCTCTTTAAACCTTCAAGACTGGAACCAGACTCCAGTTCTTTTTAAACCTTCGAGACTGGAACCAGACTCCAGTTCTCTTTAAACCTTCGAGACTGGAACCAGATTCCAATTCTCTTTAGACCTTCGAGATTGGAACCAGATTCCAGTTCTCTTTAGACCTTCGAGAATGGAACCAGATTCCAGTTCTCTCCTTTCAAGGTCGGTATCAAATTCTGACTCTCTTTCGGGGTTGATACCAAATTTTAACTCTTTAAAACTTTGAGACTGGTACCAAATTCCAGATCTTATTTCGAGATCAGTACCTAAATTCTGATTCTCATCCTTTTCAATCGATACTTAAACTCCGATTCTTACTCTGAGGCTGGTACCTAAATTCCAGTCCACTTCGTAATCCCGAGGTTGGAACCTAGGTTCCAATTCTCATTTCAAATCCAGATTTCCTTGAATTGATTTTAAATTAAACCTCAATCGAAATTTAAACTCAGAACAAATCAAAATCTAAACTCACACATTAAAAAAAAACTCAGAATAGAAAATGAAATGAAATCTAAATCAAATTTCCCCAGATCTTATGATATGGAATTCACCTCCTTTTCTTTTCCCCAGCGAGAGTTTAGGGATCTCCAGTCTTGGAGATATACTCGATACTCCCCAGCGAAAATTTGTTCCTACTCTATTCTAAGTGTGTCACTTAGACGTCTATTTGTTTTGTTGATCTCTTCAGTCAACGCCAATACGCGCAGTGTGCTTGGTTAGCACACCACACCTATTGGGGGTCCATTTGTTGACCTCATTTTTGGTGAGGTCTTTTCTTCTCTCTCCTTAGTACTTAGGATCTAGCCTTAGGTTTTCCCTTTGAATATCCTAAAGGATTAGAGATGGGACCCACCACTTAGAACTTCTAAACACCTCTTAACTCCCTTTAAACCCCATAAGTTTGATTGTAAACCCCCAAGTCACTTGGACGGTTAAAATCAAATGTGGAGGTTTAAAGGATGAGTTCCCTATAGGACTCTTTGGCCTTAGGACTACCCTGGGTGGCATGGTCTGGTGAGGGTTGACCTGCACAAATTACACTTTCACACACATTCCAAATCCTAAAACCATTCATACATAGCTTGACTTCCTGACTCATGTAGGTAATTCATATGGATGGACCTTAACCCCTAGGCCCTTGGCTAAGAGGGTTAGGAACAACATGGTGCTTGCCTCAAGTGGGTCCTCTCATGGATCTTATGGGCTTGATATGGCTTCATGGCTCAACCAAAGTAATTCCATTCTACTCAAAATTGATCAATCTTCATTTTGCGAAAATTTCAATTTTTGACCTCGAGGGCCCTACACCCACCAAACCTACCAAATGCCCTTGAGACTACCCAAAATTTGCAAAATTGCCTAAATTCCCCAAAATTCATCAAAACCAATCCTAAACATTTCCCACCATTCAAATTAATCATCCATAGCTAAATATACCAAAAATTCCAAAATACCCCCCAATACCCTCCAAATACCCAAAATGCCCTTTTTAACCAAAAAATGCATAAATTCCAAGATTTCCTAGAAAATTCTAGAAAATCTCAAATATTCCCAATTTCATTTTATTCAACTACACCATAAGCTAATTTTTCCAATTTAATACACTTTTACTAAAACCCCCAATTTGACCCACTCTCAACCCAAGTAGACCCAATGTCAAACCAAATCAACCCAATTGACCTCAATTTTGATCCAATCCAATTCTTAACTTCAATATCCCAAATATCAATTTAGACCAAATCCAAACCCAATTTGATTAAAATTTGGATCCAATTTCAATTTGAAGCTTAAAGCCCAATTTTGGCCCATGACCTAAACTTAGCCCAAACAAACCCAATTCAACTCCAATTGGCCCCAAATCTTTTCTAAAACCTTCCCAATATCCCCAGAAACAAAATACTAACAATATTTGCCCCAAATTTGAACCTAAACTCCACCCAAGCTTAGCCCAAAGTAAAAATCCCCTAAATTAGCCTAAACCCAAACCTAACCCAAATAGGCCCAAATCCCAAAATTAAAGCCCAACCAAAATTGAAAACTCTTTGTTACACCCCATAAACATTTCTTAACATTAATTTTACATCAAATCCAACATTAGCCCAACCTTAAACCAAGTTAGCCCAATTTGACCCACTTTGGCCCCTTTACTAAAAAGCCCCAAATTAAACTCAATTCAATTCAAAATCACTTCAAATTTGTTCCAAATCACTCATGACACATCCCTAAACTAAACCCAACATTTGTTTGACCAAATCTTTTACAAAATTTCCATCTACCAATTTGTTTTCAAACCTAAAAGCCCACCTTCTTAAACCTTTTGAAAAGCCCACATCCAACAAATTCAAAAGCCCAAATTTCATTCCAAAGCCCACATGAAATTTTCCCTCATCATTCCCTATGATTTAAATCACCCCTAAGTCCAAAACCCATCATTTTGATTAAACCAAAATAACATCATGGCAAAACTAATAAAAAAATCCAATGTTTTCAAAAAATTTCAAATAATATTTTTTCATGAAATTTGACCAAGCCATGGACAGGCCATAGGCTAGCCATGAAGCCATCCTTAAGCCCCATGCAAGCCATGTGAGTGGTGTTCATGTGACCATACCATATTGGGCAAGAGGAGGAGCCTCTTTCTTGATTCCCTTAAAGTAATTAAGCACTCCCATGTCTCCCCTAACCCATGCTTAAGCCTAATTGTACTTGGATTGTGACTTCTCCCCACTAATCAAGCTGAATCAAGGGAGCTTTTCTCAGTCCAAATCAGACCATGGAAAGGTGAACAAAGCCCAACCTCGTGCTTTGACCAATTTGAACTTAAACTCCTCTATTTAAGCTCCATTCATGGCCAAGAAGAGATGCAAAAGATTACCTTGGGGAAACTATGCCAAATTGTTCCCAAAGATTCTCCAAGAACTCCTAAGCTCAATCCAACCATTTCCAATTGAGGCCTCACCTCTTGGACAAAGGTATCAAATTTTTGCTCCTCCAACCAAGCTTATTTTAAATTTCTTTAAATATTTACATACTTTAAGTATATCATCACCGTATAGATGTGTGTTACTCGATTAGACGATCATTTTAAAAAAATTTCACTCAATTTCATTGAGAAACGAGTGAGATATCCATGTTTGAAGGTAGACGGTTTGGGGTGAATAGAACTAGGAGAGAGGAGCAGTAGCCATCCGATCACATGTGTATCGCACGGACGGCTGAGATGTAGTTTTATGGGAGCTTCATCCATAAGCAGAAACGCGCCAGCCAATCACGGAGCGACACGTGGTCCCCATTGATAGCGATATTTTGAGAGGGAAATTGGATTTTTGATTTATTTTTGAACATAAAATTCAAAAAATCATAACATTTCATAGAAAAATCACAAAAATAAAATAAAAATACTCTCTTGCTCAGTGAACAAAGAAGAAAATTGTGGAAAAAGAATTGGGTTAATTTGTCAAGTATTTTATTTTTAATTAATTATTTACTGTTTTGAGTATTTTGATTCTCCATTTGCATACACAATTTACCATGGCATGAGACCATAGGGCTTTTGAAGCCTCTGATCTTGGGAACATTCCTTGAATTTTTCAAGGTTAGAGGCTATCTCTATGGCAAGTTATGTATTTTTCAAGTTTATGTCACCTGTTTTGGTATTTGAATTCCAATAATTAGCATATTGCTCAATAAATTCTAGAAAAATTTGGGGAAGTTTCTTAGGACTAGAGGACCCTAGGATAATAATGGTTAGGCTTAATTCATTAAGAATAATCCTAATTAGCCTAAATACTCAAAATTAAATTTTAATTAATTAGGGTTAACCACACATCAAAATAATTTGAAATCAATTCTCCATTGATCTTTAGGATACAAAGAACCTTGCATAAAAATTTGAGGTCAATTGGAAATGATTAGCCCCACTAATTGAATTAATTAAGCCTCATGATCGAAATTAAAATTTAAAAATTCATAACTCCAAAAATACATTTCAAAAATTCACCAAATTAGTTTTGTGGGCTCTCTGATATCAGAGGAGTTTATAAAAATTAAAATTGAAATTTTCTAAAATTGTTCATTTTTAATGATATTTTTGATATTTAAATAATTAAAAAATAATAAAAATCTCAATAATAATAAAAATAAAAAATGTCACATTTTGACTCCTAATCACTTAGAAACCAACCAAATATTTTTCCTAAGTCTCTAAGTTAAGATATTGAATTTTAAATGCTCAAAATAATTTTTAATATTAAAAAATGTATTTTCCAACCTTTTCATTAAATTAATTCCAATAAATAAAAAAAAATCAGAAAATTGTAAAATTTGTGTCTCTGAACTCCTTGAGGTTAGAGAGACTTAAGAAAAATATAAAATCTATTTTTCAACTTTAATTTTATTTCATAATTAATTAACATTCTAAAATTCAAAATAATTATAATAAATAAAATATAATTTTAAAAATCACCAAAATTAGTACAAGTGGTTCTCTAGTCATTAGGAATATCCCATAATTTTCTTAAGGACAGAAACCTTACTTTGGTCATGTTGTTGAATTATCCTTAAAATCCCTTATTTTTCACTAAAAATAATTATATAAATAAATTAAATTCAGAAAAAATCACATTTTCTCCTCTAATGTGTTAATTGACATGTGAGTGAGGTGACATAAAAATTTTAAGTTCATTTGAGCTCAGTTTAGTGAGTTATGAAATAAATAAGCCTAAAAGGGCATAAAAGTAATTAAAGAATTTAAACCCCTTTTTAAAATTTTAGGTTTAATTAAAAGGGAGGATAAAATATTTGATTTTATCCTTCTTGGATGATTGAAACTTTGGGAAATTAAAAGGGTAGGAACCCATTAATCAGTTTTAATAAACTAAAAATGAAACTTTAATTATTTAAACAGTTTAAATTTTGGAAGATTAATGAAAATTTGAATTATTAAAAAAAGGGATATAACTTGAAAGGATATTAATTCTTTAATAAAAAAATCCCTAAATAAATCACTTCAATAATATTTAACTCTTAATTAAGATTAAAATGATAATCCAATCTAAGTAAATTAAAAATTTTTTAAAAAATAACCCTTAAATTAAAGGAAAGCTCAAAATATTAAGTGGTTTAACAATTAAATTAAATTAAAATTAAATTAAATTAAATTAAATTAAGTAGAAATTAAATTAAATTAAAATTAAATTAAATTAACATTTTAACAATTAAATTAAAAGAAATTTAAAATATTGAAATTAAATTAAATTAAATTAAATTAAATTAAGTTAAATTCAATTAAATTAAATTTAAATTATATTAAATTAACATCACTCAATACTAAAAGTAAAACAAATTTGAAATATTAAGACAATTCATAATTAAGAATATAAAAAATCAAACTAATCAAGATTAACCTAAAATATCATAATTAACCTAAACCAAATCATTAAGATATATGAATAATCTAAGTGAATTTGAAACACCAAAGATTAATTTAAAATATTTAGATCACTTAAAGTATAAAGATTTAAACCAAAAATATTTTGAACACTATTCCAAACTTAAAATTATTAATTAAAACCTCATAATTAAACTAAATCACTTTAAATTATTAACTCTAACTTCAAATTAAGAATGATTAAAATTCTCAATAAACCAACTTGCCCCTAAAGGATTTAATTATTATAACTCTTAAATGGAGTATTAAGTGAGATGTCGCTTCATTCATCAGGTAATCAAATGCCCAAGTTCACTGAGCAAGAGACAAAGCTTAACTAAACTCCTCGATGATTAATTCAACTGTGCAACTAAATTTACTTTGACTCAAAATAATCTCGGAAGTATTAAAAAGATGTTTAGGACTCGTCCTAAGCACTTTCTCAATATGATGAGATTTTTTAGAAGAACAGTTGAACTTAATTATTCTTTGGTGAAGAAAATCATCCATAAAAAAACACAAGTACCTAGACGTCATAGGAAATGACTAGTTATAGGATTATGATCTTGGTAGACAACCAAAACCTTCCCTTAGCTTTACCTAAGTACTTGTTGAAATATTTAAATGCCTTAACATGTGTTTTAAGTGCAGCTTAGGATGACGAGAAGACCCTCCAGGTACGCTTTTATTTTATTGCAATTTACTTTATTGCAATTTACTTACATGCACTGCACTTTACATGTTAAACAAGATTGTTGCATAAAAACTGAAACCTTTAGGATAGTCACAAAATTGAAACCCAAAACTAAATTAAAATTCACCACAAGATAAAACTCACCGCCACAAAATTCCAAAATATAAAACAACTCAAAATTTAATCACAAACAGAACAACAAAATTACAATTGCAACTAAATTAAAACGTCTCTTTGATGATCGGGAATACCTCAGATGATGTAACCCACATGTTGCTAACGGGATTTCCCACCGTCTAAATGAAAGTGTGGAACTGATTCAGTTGAGTTTAGCAAATTCATCCGGACTAAGTGAATTCGATGAAAATAACGGTCTTTGGGATGACGGAACCGTGGGATCTTAATCGGTCTGTTTAAACAACTTTAAGATTTGTTTTAATTAAAATATTAAAAATATTTGGACTTTAAGATTTCTAAACCAAAACACTTCTCTCATCTCCTGATTTTCACCTTCTAAAACTTAACCTCTGCAACAATAAGGAGCTCGGAGCATAGTGGGCAGCACAACCATCTACTTCAGCAGAACTCAGATCTACACCATCTAAACCTTTCTTAGAATTAAATAACCAAGCCATAGGACTTCAAGGTAGTTTGCCTAGTGAAACATAAATCCTCAACTCTTCGTTAGGCATTTGCATGATCACTTCATGTAAATTAAGCCCTAACCGGTCTTAGGACTCCGAGGTAGTCATTTGGTATGACAAAAACCCTCACATCTTCGAGGCTATTTGTGTGATTATATCATATAAATAGAAGTCCTAATTAATTAAAATTGGCAGGATTGCGATATTAAATAAATTCTCAAATTGAAACCAAACCATAGGATAGTTTGAGAAGTTGCTAAGATTCTTCTTGGATCCTCAACTTCTCCTACTTCTCTTCCTTTGGACTCCTGAAATTAGTTGTTCCAAATTTGATCCATTCCCAATTGAAATTTCTAAAATCCAATCCTTTGAAAACCTTAAAAATTTAAAATCCTTTAGAGCAAAACCACTGATCAATATCGACAGTTTTCTTAAATGATTCCCGTCATTTAAGATGTAATTAACTATAGGGGCTTGCCCTTATAGGGAACTTTAAGAACCCAGGTAATATAAACTCTGCTTAATTTCTTTATATTAAGTAGGGTAACTAACGGCTTATAAAGTTTGTTCGCAGTCCAAACGGATGTCACAAATCTTCTAGTTTGTTTAACCGAGCTCCATCATCAAGCAGTGTGTCTATTATTCGGGATAGATATACGGTTTGTGGTGTGGTGCTCGTTTATATAAACTATTTGGGATGTGAGATCAGTTTGATTTCATATCTTAAAATTTTCAAACTCAAAATTATTTTCAAAATCAAATACTACTTTCTAAATTATATATATATTTAAATTAAATTTAAAATCTAAAAAATTTGCCGACAACTTCTGTAGGCGACCCCTTTTCAAAACTCATAACCTAAAAAATAAGCCGTACAGGGTTACTATTGAATCCAAGAGGATAAGATGGTCTAAAATTGGTATTTCTTTGATTGTTTGAATTTCCAATTAGATTTTTAAAAATGTTAGCCCATTATGGGTTAGCATTAGTATTACTATTATTCCAATTAGAATTTGGGTGATTCTTCCAACCAGGATTATAATAATTCAAATAAGGATTGTTAGGTCTATTAATAGCATTTAAAGTCTCATAAAGTGTTTGAGATTCTGTTATCTGTACAAATGAATTTTCCTCCAACACTTGAGGTGGTTGAGAATAATTCATTCCATATTATCTATTTTCTTAGAAAGGGCTGCAATTTGAGAAACTACCATAATCATCATATCTGAATCATGAACACTAGCTACTCTCTTAGGATTTACCCGTTCAGAGGGCCATTGAAAATTATTAGTAGCTATTTCTTCAATTAATGCGTATGCTTCATCAAAAGGTTTTGACATTAACGATGCACTAATAACAACATCTATAATAGATCTCAATGATCCCACTAATCCATTATAAAATATTTAAATTATTAACCAATCTGGTAAAGCATGATGTGGGTACTTCCTAAGAAGATCTTTAAATCTCTCCCAAGCTTCATATATTGACTCTCCTTCAAACTGACAAAAAGATGTAATATAATTTCTTAGTTTAGTAGCTTTGGATGGAGGGAAATATTTTGATAGAAACTTCTGAGATAATTCTCCCCAAGTTCTAATAGATCCAAGTGATAACGAGTTTAACCATGCCTTAGCTTTATCTCTTAATGAAAAAGGAAAAAGTCTAAGCCTGACAGCGTCACTAGACACTCCGTCATATTTAAAAGTAGCACACAGCTCTAAAAAACTAGCGACATGTAAATTTGGATCCTCATTAGGTGTTCCTCTGAGTTGATTATTTCGTACCATTTGGATAATTGCAGGTTTAAGTTCAAATGAATTAGTAGCAACATCAGGATTTTGAATAGTTATATGAATTTCTTCTGCTGTTGGGTTAGCATAATCTCTTAAAGGTCTTGGAAAATTTCCAAGATCATTTCTTTGATTATTTTGATTATTTGCCATTTCACAAGGATTTTTAGTTTGTTTTTGCTGTTTTCTAATTCTTCTGACAGTACGCTCTAACTCCGAACTGTAAGGCACTAAACCTAGAGATCCACTACTACGCATATACAATCACACAAATGCTTTTAAAAAGTAAACAAACATACAATTACACACTACAAAATAAAGGTTTTCTGTTACTATATTATCAAAAAATATCGTTTATACTTACTTAATTACTTCGTTACCCTCCCCGGCAATGATGCCAAAAACTTGATGCGGGACTTATATTTTTGCAAGAATTTATAAACTTAAATTTATATATTTATAATATTTTTATAAAGTCCAAACACTCAACACAAGTACATGTATCATATTAAGTAATACAGAGCTCTAATGGAGTCCTCGTTATCGATCCCAGAGAGAAGTATGAAGTATAAGAAAGTGTTTCACAATATATATAATATAGCACTAAAATCTGATACTCAAGTTGCACTTAAAGTTTATTACTTACTTCTACTACCACAATGTAGAAAACTGTAACAATTAATTAAACTACAACTACTTCTAACAACTTTGAAGATAGAATTAACTAACAGACACACTAAACTATGTATTTGAGAGGTTTTTGATATATGAGAAAGTATCTTTTCTCTTGCAATGAGAATATGATGTGTGAATTGATATGGAACAATTATCTATGTTATTGTGCCAAATAGAAGCATAGATGTTTCTTTACCCTTAAAAGAGTACTCCCTCTTCTAAGCATGAAAAGAACATTGACATATCCTAAGTTTAGTCACTAAATCTAAGGCTAGACTGGGAGGATATCAGATCTCACTACGGAGCTCCCACTCACCCTTCATCTGAAGGCTAACCTTCGATGTTTAGTTACTAATCTTAGAACAATTTGGGGATTTCAGCCTGTCACCCTGAAATCTCCACATTAAAGTCCATCAAAACACATTTCCTTATTTATTTGCACTCAATTCCTAAGAACTACACAATTCATCCATGGAAATTGATTGGATTCTTCATTATTGTTGTAGGACATTAAATCCTTTCAGAGTTAAAGTTCACAACATATTTTAACATTTCAATTGGCCAATCGAAAAGTAAATTAAGTTCAAAATGAAAAACCATCACAATTTCTTCAATACATTAAAAGCACATCAAATCCACATCAATCCATCATCACATCTCTATGCAAGAAGAAAGACAAGGGAGACTACTCAGAATTCATGAAGAAGATACAATAAAACATGAATTTTATATATAAAAGAAAAGTCATACAAACCACAAAAGAAAATACAACTTATCTCTTTCTCTTCCCCAATGCAATTCCCTTGAAGTTCCTTTGAATCCTTTTCTCTCTTCTTTACAACACTTAATTCCCTCTTTAGAATGGAAAGGAAGAAGCAATCTCTCACTTTACTTCTTCTCCTTCACTCCTTAGAGAAGAATTCCTCTCAAATCCTCACTTCTACACACTCTTCTCCTAAAACCTAACACTTAACACACATCAAAACCACCAAGAGAGAGCAATATAAACTAAGAGAGCCCCCTATTTTCGTCTAAAAATAGTTACTTATAAGTTAGGGATGAAATCCCAAGAGTTTCCATAGGCATCCCTTCAAGAAGTTGCAAAAACTCTTCAAATTTGAATTCCACCGACTTTGGGCATCGGCGGTGCTTTATCGTGCCAATAAATTGCTGAAGTCTCTGAAAAATGGCGCCGGCAGCGCCAGAACCTGTTTTCCTCATTTTTGCTCCGAATTTGTTCCTTTTTGCTTATTTTCACTCCAATCACCTAAAATCATCATAGCTGCAAAAAATCATGAAAAATACATTTCTTTAAAGTGCAATATCACCAAAAATGGGTAAAATTATATAGCAAAAACCGTATATATTTTTGGTGCATCAGTTATCCACGTTTGTAACAAAGGATGCCTCAACACCTCTTCAAAATTTGCCAAAAATTTATTGAAATTGCAAAGTTACTACCTGCACTTAAGCACAGGGTTTCTAGTGCTTAAGCATGACCTTGTCTGTCTGCTGGCGCTTAGGTGCCAGATCTAGGCACTTAGGTGCTTCAATTCATTTTAACACCTTCATTTTTGCTCCAAATTTAATGATTTTGCAGTCATTTTGACATATTTAGTCCATTTAAGTGTATCTGAAAGAAAAAAATACACAAATACCTTTCATTAAAGTGCAAATCATTAAAAATATGTATAAAAATGTGTATAAAAATATTATATATTTTTGGTATATCAAATTCCCCCAAACATAAAAATATTACTTGTCCTCAAGTGACACTAGAATATTTCAAATCCAACATAAGTAAATTATGTGGATAAGTTTCTTTAGGAGATTCTAAAATTTTATTCTAGAAATACAGTATTTCAATTTAGAAAAAAAACTTTAGTGAATGAGACCAATTTAAAGTTTATAAATTTTTAAAAAGAAAAAGTTTAAAAATATGAGCTCCTATCTAATTTAGAAATACTTATAGATTTTCCAAATATAGAGTTTAGGCATTCTATATTCTTTACTTCAAAATTTTCATTACAAATAATTATACTCACTATATTATATTCTTAAGCTTAGGAGTTTCTCAAATCTCATGCATTAAAAAGATCAGATGTGAAACTAATTTTTGATTAGGCACTAATCCTCAAGCTTCTCCTCCCATACTAGAGTTCAATTTTTTCTTTTTTTATTTTCTCTTTCTTTATCTTCTTTTTTTTCTTTTTTCTTCTGGCAATGATTACTATATCTGGACAGGCCTTTAATGATTTGAAATTCCACTTTTCCTTTCCTAAAGTAAAGGTCTGAGATATATATTCTTTACTTAAAAATATAATAAAAATTTTTGAAAATTAATTTTAATAAAAGAACATTAAGTATTAAAAATAAAAAGTCTAATTCTTCTTTATTTTTCAAAAGTACAATATTTCTTACTAAAGATAGTTACACCATATTTAACATCTACTCACTAAGAAAAATTGTTAACTGAAATTTTTCTTCATTACTATAAACTTTTAACTAAATTTTCTTATACATTTCTATATTCAAAATTTTATTACTCTAATATAACTTCAAACACATAATCATTTTTTGAATAAAAAATCAAATTTATTTGTACCATATTTGAGGACAAATAAATTTCATGTTTTGAAAATTTATTTTTTATCCCCCATAAACTTAAATTTTTACAAAGATAACATTTTAGCATATAATATATAAAGAAATGAATGAAAAATAAAACATATGCTTACAGGAATTTTCATATCCTAATTATATATGTATACAAAATTAAAAATAGAAGTAAAATGTTCATAATTCATTTTGATTTAAACATAAATGAGATTCGAAAGACTTCTATGCAATGGAGGCTAACATAAAAACAAATCACACAAACTAACATAATATCACAACCATAACAGAAAACTCATGGCAGTAAATTGCAATTTAAACATAAAATTTTAAATGAAGGTTAGCTCTTTCTAAACTTCTTAAAGCAGCATGAACAAGTTCAACAAAACCAACAAAATACAGTTAAAATAAAAGAGTTTAAATACATACTACCACATCAACATCACATAGATACACATCACAACAAATAATAACAACAATGCTCACCACAACCACAAATAACAACTCATATAATATTCTAGACCTCAATATAACTAACAGTTCAAATAGAACATAACATAACTCAATCTCTACTCATCCTTATCATTGTCATAATCTCCTTCATCATCATCATCACCCCAAAAACTAGCATAATCAAATATGTGTACCATGGTTATGGAGGAAATACCACATTCTGATCACCTCTAACAAGTCTCTTCATAGATGTGTTGTGTTCTCTTCATAATAACTATGTCTCTCTAAGTAAGAATCAATATGATCAACATAGTTTTCAAGATTTGATACCTTATTTGTAGCATAATCAATTTTTTCCATCATCTTTTGCAGCATTTGTGTTTGAGAATCATGACTGGATCTGCCACGAGATGTGGATGCTCAAGATGTAGAACCATGTGACGTACAAGCACCAGAACTTCTAGAAAATTCCCTCTTCAACCAAAAATTCAATGTTCAGAATAAGTCTTCACATTCACACTAGTCATGGGCTTCAAAGGTTGAAGAATATTCTCCCAATTATCAAATCTAACACCAGCTTGCTCACATAAAGACAAGATTAAGGAGGGAATCCCAAACCTGCAGCAGTGGCGGCACTCGCAGAACTTGTAATAACCTCATAAATGAGAGATCCAATATTGATCGGCTTGTACTACTGAATGCAGTAGTTCAGTGTAGCCCTCTCTATGGTTACTTCGCTAAGATGGTTTGTGGGGAGTATACGAGTAGAGATAAAATAATTCCATGCTTTCACTGTGGCATACATCTTTGATGTAGGAAAGTTTACCCTTCTACCAGTGGTAAACTTCCATAGACCTCTTCTAGCAGTTAACTAAGAAAAACTCTCATCAAGCTCCTCCTTAGTATAATTGTAATTAGAATAAAAACACAATATATTCATAGGCAATTGGTAAAAGGAATTGATTACCTCTAATGAAAAATCTACTGTCTTCCCTCTCACCATCACTATATCCTCCTCTAATTCAGGAAGATTTGCATAAAACTCCCTAACTACAGAAATCACCACAACAACAGAAAAACAACAGAATCGATCCCACTGTCAGCAGAAAATTATGTCTTCTACTTCTCCGCCTGAATTTTTAAAATAACGCTCAGAAATTAACTTCCTCGATTGCAGTGCATATAAAAAATGACCCCTAGGCTTATAACTCACAAAGTTGTTTGAATCGAATGTAACCTTCCCCTTGATCATTTTCATTCTTAGTGCCATTCTAAAAATTACAAAAAATTCACAATAAATTTCAAAATTAACCCTAACTCACTAGATTTAACTTTTAAAAGCTTAAATTCACTTTTCCATGTAAAATCCATTAACTTTCGTCAAATTTTCACCATGAATAGTAAATTTTTAGATTTTTTATAATGCACTCCAAATCCATGGTGAAAATAAAAAATTATTACATAAAAGAGAAGCGCTAACCTTAGGAAGTTGAAATTCAACGAATTTGGTTCAAAGCCACAAAAAAATCTTCACTTATAGGGATACCCTAAGTGAAAAACAGTGAACTCTTGAGGAAGAAAAATATGAAATGAGAAGAAAATGGTGATTTTCGGCACTTAAAATCGTCATGAACCAGTTTTCGTGAACTGGAGCTTAGGCGCGACTGGTTTAGTGCTTAGGCACCATGCTCTCGGGTTTGCTCGCTCTTAAGAGCAGGCTTTGGCACTTAATCACCAGTGCACAAATTTTGATATTTCTAAATTTTGATTCAAATGCCTATCTTCTCAAGTTAACCACCCGCACATGGTCTTAACAAATCATAATAACAATTTCTTCATCTTCTTCTCTCTTCTTTCTCATAGATTCTCAACTTTTCATGACTTAGATTCCATCACAATAACAAGATTATTTTCACACAAACAAAACACTTTCATTAACATATATTCAACAAGTACAAATACACTTCACATGTGTAATCTCCACTCCAAAATGTTTTGGATGAGATACCCTCTAAATTCATCTTAATACAAGACAAACTTACATAATCACATAAAATAAAAATATACAATCAAGTAAGCAAAAAAAATTTAAACTAACTAAACAAAGAACTTAATTCCATTCTCTATTAGGAGGAACATATCCTTGGCCTTTATTTTTTTCCTTTTGAACCATTTGACACATAGATTTGATTAAATTGACGATGATGAAGAACTCTGATAAAATCCTTTTCAATCCACTTGTTTTCATATACATCACCTTGTCCGTTTCTTCAATATAACTTGAATGACTGAATTTCATTTTGAGTTTCCAACCAATATACACTAAATGTGTATTAGTGTCATTTACCTTTTCCTTAATTGAAGCACATCAACCTCAATTTTCGCGATCTTCTTTGCTATTCCTTTAATACTAACGAGTAGGAATCCATTATATAACTCTTGTGCACTTTGAATTACAAACTTCTTCTTGCCAACTTCCTCCTTTTTATTCAAATCATTCTCTCAAGAAGATATCTTTGATACTTAATTCCTTCAACAACTCAAATCTTTCTTCTCTTAGACTTTAGAATGAAATTTTTGAAAGAGGCAAATTTTCACTTCAATTCCATGCCATTTATAAACTTTAGTAGATCCTATACCCACTTCCCAAATTTAAAAACCACCAAATAATGTTCAAGGCTACTTTCTCACATTTAATTCTTTTAAAACACATTTAGGCACGTTTTTATAACTCCGGCGCTTAAGCGCTAGTTTTAGACATTTAGGCACCAATGCTCAATTTAACACAGGTCAGCTTAACGTCCACATACTCATTCTTACACATCTTAGATGTCATATTAAGTCTTAAAATTATCTTCAGAAGTTCAAAATACTACCACAATTATCAAAAACAAACACAACAACAACAATCAAAACAAAAGCACACCGAAAACTTATGGGTTACTTCCCACTGTTGACCTCATTTTTGATGAGGTCTTCTCTTCTTCTCTTTAGTACTTAGGATCTAGCCTTAGGCTTTTCCTTTGACTGTCTTAGAGGACTAGAATTGGGACCCACCTTCTAGAAATTCAAACCACTTCTTAACTCCCTGCAAACTCTACAAACTTGATTGTAGACCCCTAATCACCTAGAGGGTTGAAATCAAATGTGGAAGTTTAAGGATGAGTTCCTATAGGACTCTTTGGCCTTAGGACTGCCCTGGGTGGCCTGGTGCAGTGAAGGGGCTGACTTACACACACACTACACTTATACACTACACCTACACACTACACTTCCACATACCTCCTAAAACCACACCCATACCTAACTTGACCTCCGACTCATGTAGGTGATTCACATGGATGATCCTTAACCCACTGAGCCCTTGGCTAAGAGGGTTAGGAACAACATAGTGAATGCCTCAAATGGGTCCCTTCATGGCTCATATGGGCTTGATATGGCTTCATGGCTCAACCAAAATGACTTCTTTCCACTTACATCCACCCAATCTTCAATTTCCCAAATTTTCAATTTTTGACCCCGGGACCTTACACACGCTACACTACCAAAACCCCAGAAATTACCTAAATTTCTCAAAATTTCCAAATTATCCAAAATTCTCCAAAATCATTCCCAAACATTTCCACATCACTTAAATTGATCATCCATACCTAAAAATACCAAAAATTCCAAGAAAACCTCCCAATACCCTCCAAATACCCAAAATACCCCTCTTGACCAAAAAATCCAAAAATTCAGAAAATTCCCAGAAAATTCCAGAAAATCCCAAATATTCCCAATTTCATTTTGTCCAACTACACCATGGGCCAATTTTGTCAATTTACCCTACTTTTGTTAAAACCCCCAATTTGACCCATTTTAACCCAAAGTGAACCCAATGTTAAACCAAACCTACCCAATTGACCCCAATTTTGGTCCAATTCAATTCTAAACTTCAATTCAACAGTACCAACACCAATCTAGGCCAAATTCAAGTCCAATTTGATTAACATTTGGATCCAATTTCACTTTTGGCCTTAAAGCCCAATTTGGACCCATGACCCAAACCTAACCCAAACTCACCCAATTCAACTCCAATTAACCCCAAATCTTTTCTAAATATTCCTTAACATTCCCACAAACAAAATACTAACATGATTTGCCCAAAATTTAGACCCAAATCCCACTCAAATTCAACCCAAAGCTAAAAGGCCCATTTTTGACCTAAACCCAAATCTAACCCAAATGAGCCCAAACCCCAAAATCAAAGCCCAACCAAAGTCAAAACCTCTTTGAAACACTCCCATAAACATTTATCAACATTGATTTTACATCAATTTCAACCCTAGCCCAACATTGGCCCAACTTGGCCCACTTTGACCCATATAGGCCCACTTACCAAATAAACCCAAATTCAAACCAATTCAACTCCAAATCACGCCAAATTGACTCCAAGCCCTTCATAGAACATCCCTAAACCAATTATGACATTTATTTGACAAAGTCCTTCATAAAATCTTCACCCAAATGCCCATCCTAAAATCAAAAAGCCCATTCCCCTTAAACTTTCCTAAAAGCCCACTTCACCACATTCAAAAGCCCAAATCTATCCAAAGCCCACATGGCACTTTCCCTCATCATCCATTTAATCAAAATCACCCCTAAGTTTCAAAATCATCAATTAAACCATTCCAAATCAAGCTTCATGCAAATTTTCACCAAAATATCCAAAATTCTTAAAACCCATTTTTATGAAATTGACCCAACCTTTTCCCAAGCCAAATGGAGCCATGAAGCCATGCACAAGCCATATGCAAGCCATGGCGACCACTTTACACATCACCATGTCATTTTTGGCAAAAGGAGGGAGTCCTTTAATGATTCCCTTAAGGGTGATTTAGCCACTTCCATGACTCCACTAAACCATGCTTAAGCTTAATTGTACTTGGATGGTGACCCTTCCCCACTAATTAAGCTGACCTAAACCACTTTATCTTCGATTCCAAGCTAGCCATGGGAAGGTGCACCCAACCCATTTGCATGGGTTGACCAAAATGAGCCAAAATGACCCCTTCCCTTTCTACTTTGATTCAACCACTTTACACATGTCAAACCTCGATTGAATGCACCAAACCCCGACCTCGACCCACCGAACGGGATGGTGACCAATGCACGGCCGGCCGGCCACCGAGCCGTCGGAAAACACCATGGCCGAGAGCTCACATGTGAGCCCAACTTGAAATTCTCACCTGCTGAGCTGCCCCATCCCCGAGTGGCCATTGGAGCTGTTCTTCTCTTGCCAAGAGCAGGCGATCCCAAGCCCTAACTCTCCCGGGAGGCCCTCCACCCTCTCCTATTTAAACACCACCCCTCTCGGCCATGAGAGGTCGCTGAAACAAACCTTAAGGAAACTCGCCAAAATTGTTCCGGACTCCTCCCCATACACGAGCACTTGATCCCCAGGTGAGATCCCCCTGCCATTTCTTCTCTGCGAGCTCGATTTCGAGTTGAAATTCCACCCAAAACCGGGACACTTCTCCACGGTGAGCCAATCCCCAAATTGATTGGTTCTACACCTTCACCGGACCGAGGGAAGGTGTCCACCGACAAAAGCCCCATCTCCGAGGCCACCCGGTTGCTCCGGCCTCCAAGCTTTGTGATCGGGCTTGGTCGAAATCACATCTGAGACAATTCACCGGACCGGGAGACTTCATCCGGAGCTTCGCTGGGATCCAATCGAAGGTGCAACAACTCTCGGATTGAAGCCACACTTCTCCGAGCAAAGGTATGAACTAATTCTTCATCCCGAGCTTCTGGAGATTCTCCATTTCGAATGCTTTAATTTCAATGCATGATAACCGTATAGATGTGTTCGTCTCTTCAAGACGAATCCATAGAGCATAAGAACATGAAAATCCTTTGAGTATCGAGTGAGATCTTAGGGATTTAGTGTGGACGGCTCTCGGGTGAGGACGCTCGGGGACGATGAACGGATGTCGTCCATTCAATACACGCGCGGACGGACGGCTCAGATGGCGTCGGACCAGGAGATGGTACAAGAACCGTGGGGCCCGGGCTGCTGACTCAGGTGGCGGCGTCGAATGGGAGCGCGACACGCGGCGTTTCGGAGATGCCGAGGATGAGTTGGCGCCGCGTGGATAAATAGAAAATTAGGGTATTTTTTGATTTATTTAATTCCCTAAACTTCAAAAATTCATATCTTTGTGTAGAAAAATCGGAAAAATAAAATAAAAATACCCTCTTGCTCGATGAACGGAGGAGAATAATGTGGAAAAGAAATCATTTAATTTCATCAAGTATTTTATTTTTTATAATTTATTTACTCTCTGCATACTTTTAATTCTCCATGCATGTATACAATTCACCATGGCATGAGACCATAGGGCTTTTGAAGCCTCTAAATTTGGAAACATTCCTTGAATTTTCCAAAGTCAGAGGTCATCCCTATAAAAAGTTATTGATTTTTCAAATTCATGTTGCTGTTTTGAGTATTTTAATTGCAATAAATAGCATGTTGTGAAATAAATTCTAGGAAAATTTGAGGATGTTTCTTATGACCAGAGAACCCTAGGAAAAATAGGTTTTGAGTTAGTTCATTTAAAAAAACCCTAATTGGCTTAAACACCCAAAATAGGTCTCTAATTAATTAGAGTTAACCATGCATCAAATTGACTTAAAATCAATTCTCCACTGACCTTTAGGGTCAGAGGAACCCACCATAAAAATTTGAGGTCAATTGGACTTGGTTAGTCCCACTAATTGGGTTGATTAAGCCACTTAGTCATTTTAAACTTTAAAAATTCATAACTTTCAAAATACTTTTCAAAAATTCACCAAATTGGTTTTGGAGCCTCTCTGATATCAGGGAAATTTAAGAAAATTAAAATTTCAATTTTCTAAAAAAATTGATTTTTAATAATATTTTAATATTTTTAATAATTAAAAAATAATAAAAATCACAAAAATAATAAAATTCACCAAAATGTCACATTTTGAATTTTAATCACTTAGGAAGAAACCCCACATTTTTCTTAGGTCTATTTAGTGAAATATTAAATTTTAAAGCCCTAGGGTAATTTTAAAATTAAAAAAAAAATGTATTTTCTAGCATTTTCACTAAAATAATTATAATAAATCATAGAAAAATCAGAAAATTGCAAAATTTAATTATCTGATTTCCTTGATATCAGAGAGATTTTTGAAAAATATAAAATTCATTTTTCAACATTTATTTTATTTTTAAATTAATTAACACTCCAAAACTTAAAATAATAATAATAAAAATAATATAATTCAAAAGATCACCAAAATTGGTCCAAGTGGTCCTCTGGTCATTAGGAATGTCCCCTAATTTTCTTAAGGATAGAAAGTTTCCCTTGGTCATGTTATTAAATTTTCCTTGGAAATCTTTATTTTCCACCAAAAATAATTATATAAATAAATTAAATACAGAAAAATCACATTTTGTCCTCTCATGTCTTTATTGACATATGAGTGAAGTCACATAAAAATTTCAAGTTCATTTGAGTTCAATTTAGTGAGTTATGAAATTATTAAGCTTAAAGGGTAAAATGGTAATTAAAATTTTAACCCTTAATTAAAACTTTAGGTTTAATAAAAAAATTAACAAGTAAATTATTTGATCCTCTTTTGATTTGGATGATTGAAATTTAAATAATTAAAGGGTAGAAACCCATTAAGCAATTTAAAATGATTAAACTTTAATTAAATAATTGATTAAATTTTGAAGAATAATAAAATTGGAATTATTAAAATAGGGATATTATTAGGAAGAGATTTATTCTTTAATTTAAAAATCCCTAAATTAATCATTTCATTAATATTTAATTCTTAATTAAAATGATAACTCAAATTCAAAACATTAAAAGACTTAATCATTAAACTAAAATTAAATTATTAAACTCTTTTAAAAATTTCAATTAAAATTAAAAATAAAATTAAATTAAAAATTAAATTAAATTAAGTAAATTAAATTGGATTAAGTTAAATTAAATTAAATTAAAATTAAAAGTTGAATTAAATTAAAGATTAAATTAAATTAAGTAAATTAAATTGAATTAAATTAAATTAAATTAAATTAAGATTAAAAGTTGAATTAAATTAAATTAAATTAAATTAAATAAAATAAACAAATCAAATTAAATGAATTAAATTAAATTAAATTAAATAAATAAAACCAAATTAAATTAAGTTAAATTAAATTAAAAATAAATTAAATTAAATTAAATTAAATTAAATTAAATTAAATTAAATTAAATTAAATTAAATTAAATTAAATTAAATCAAATTAAATTAAAATTAAATCAAATCAAATTAATTTAATGTAACATCAAATCAAACTAAATTGAATTAAATTAAAATTAAAACTCAATTAAATTAAATTAAATTAAATTAAATTGAATTAAATAACAACACTTAAAACAGAAAGAAATTAAATATAAAGCAACTTGAACACTATTCCAAATTTAAACCCTTTAACTTAAATCAAATCATTTGAATACCAATTTACCCTTGAAAGTTTTAGTTATCATAACTCCTAAAACGGAACATTAAATGAAATGTTACTTCACTTATAGGATATTCAAATATCCTAGTTCACTGAGCAAGATAACAACAAAATTTGAATTCTCAGACGATTAATTCATTTGTATAATTAAACCTATTTGGACTTAAAACAATCCTAGAAATATTGAAAAGATGTTTAAGATTCTTCTTAAGCACTTCCTCAATATGATAGGACATTTATAAGAACAATTGAATTTAATTATTCTTTGATGAAGAAAATCGTCTTAAAAAAAAAACACAAAGAACCTAGACGTCATAGGAAATGACTAGCTATAGGATTAGGAACTTGGTAGAAAACCATAACCCTTACCTTAGCTTTACCTAGGAACTTGCTTAAATATTCTAATTGTGTTTTAAGTGCAGCTTGGGATGACGGGAAGACCCTCCAGTACGCTTTTATTTTATTGCAATTTACTTTCTTGCAATTTACATTATTGCAATTTATTTAACTGCATTGCACTTACTTTTCTTGCATGATAAACAACTGTTGCATGAAAACTCATACCTTTAGGATAGCCCCTAAAACTGAAACCAAAACTAAGTTAAAAGTCATTGCAAGATAAAATTCACCGCCACAACATTTCAAAATATAAAACAACTCAAAATTTAATCACAAACAGAACACAAAACTACAATTATAATTAAATTAAAACGTCCTGTTGGATGATCGGGAATACCTCGGATGATGTAACCAACGTGTTGCTAACGGGATTTCCCACGGTCTAAATGAAAGTGTGGAACTCATTCGGTTGAGTTTAGCAAATTCATCCGGACTAAGTGAATCCGATAAAAATAATGATGCGGAAGGATGGAGCCGTGGGATCTTAACCGGTGTCGTTATAATCAACTTTAAGATTTGTTTTAATTAAAAATATTGAAAACACCTGGAAATTAAGATTTTCTCTAAACCAAAACACTTTTCTCATCCCACGATTTATGATTTCTAAAACTAAACCTCTCGCAACAACAAGGAGCTCGGAGCATGGTGGGCAGACACGACCATCGTCATAAGCAAAACCCGAGTCTACTTCAGCAAAACTTTCCTAGAATTAAATAACCAAGCCATAGGATTTCGAGGTAGTTTGCACTAGTGCAACATAAATCCTCAACCTCTTCGTTAGGCACTTGCATTGCAAATTAAGCCCTAGCCGGTCTTAGGATTCCGAGGTAGTCGTTTGGATACGACATAAACCCTCACATCTTCAAGGCTATTTGTATGATTCTGTCATATAAATATAAGTCCTAATTAACTAAAATTGGCAAAATCAAAACATTTAAATAAATATTAGGACTTTCCTAAATCCAAGCCAAACAATAGGATAGTCGGGAAATTACCGAAGTTCGCTTCGAATCTGTGATTTCTCCTACTTTTCTTCCTTTGGATTCCCAAAACAAAATGTTCCAAACTTGATTCATTCCCTATTGAAATTCCAAAATTCAATCCCTTGAAAACTTAAACTTTGAAATCCTTGAGAGCGAATTATTGATTATTATCGAGAGTTTTCTTAGGTGATTCCCGTCACTTAAGATGTAATTAACTATAAGGGCTTGCCCTTATAGAAATTTTAAAGAACCCGAGTAATATAAACCCCGTTTAATGTTTTCATATTAAGCGGGGAATTTTGTCGGCTTATAAAATTGGTTCACAGACCAAACGGATGTCACAAATCTTCTAGTTTATTTAATCGAGCCCCACCGTCAAGCAGTGTGTCTATCTTTAGGGATAGATACACGGTTTGTGGTGCGATGCTCGTTTATATAAGCTATTTGGGATGTGAGATCGGTTTAATCTCATATCTTAAAATCTTCAAATTTAAAATTATTTTCAAAATCAAATACTACTTTCCAAAATTATTTATTTAAACTAAATTAAGAATTCGCCGACAATTTCTGTAGGCGACCCCTCTTCAAAACACAACACACCGACCTAAAAAATATGCCGACACCCACAGAGCGCTTGGTTTTACATCGTCAGCCAGACGTACCCAGTGCTTATTCCGGGTGACCCAACATCAAAACATTATTCAATTTAATCTGATCCCCTCAAAAATAAGATTTTAGTTTATGACCATTCACTTTAAAAATTTTCAGGGTTTTAGGATCTTTGATATCCACAACTCCATATGGATAAACTTTTATCACAATAAATGGGCCCATTCACATGGACTTAAGTTTGCCTGAGATTAACCACAATCTTGTATTATAAAGCAAAACTTATTGCCCTGGCTCAAAATTTTTAGTAAGAATCTTCCGATCATGCCACTTTTTCATCTTATCTTTATAAATCTTAGCATTCTCATAAGACTCATTCATAATCTCTTTCAGCTCATTATTTGCAATAATCTCTTTTTACCAGCATCCTTCAAATAATAATTAAATTTCTTAATAGCTCAAGTTCCACTAGTAAATGACAAGCTTTGTCATAAATTAAGCTGAATGGTGACATTCCTATAGGAGTTCTGTAGGTAGTTCTATAAGCCCACAAAGTAAAATAAAGTTTGACTGACCAATCCATTTTTGATGGATTAATTGATTTTCAAGAATTCTTTTGATTTATAGATTAGAAACGTTAGCCAAACTGCTTGTCTGAGGATGATAAGCAGTAGAAATTTGATGATAGATACGATATTTCTTAAATAATTTTTTAATTAACACATTTTTGAAATGACTCCCCCTATCAGTTATGATAACTCTCGGCATTCTAAATCTAAAAAATATGTTCATTTTTAATAACTTTACAACAAATTGAGCATCACATCGAGGTAAAACAACAACTTCTTTCCATTTAGACACATAGTATACTGCTAACAGTATATATAAATTTCTAAAATTTGGTTTAAATGGTCCTATGAAATCTAATCCCGAAACGTCAAATATTTCAACTTCTAAAATATAATTGAGGGGCATTTCATTTCTTCTAAAAATATTGCCTACGCATTGACACAGATCATAATTTTTTATATAAGCATTAAGATCTCTAAAGATAGTAGGCCAATAAAATCCAGATTGTAAGATTTTTTATGTTGTTTTATCAACACCAAATGTCCCCCAAAATCAGAATCATGAAATTTTGGATAATTTCAAAAGTTTCATCTAAAAGCAAACATCTTAGAATAATTAAATCCTTCCCCTATTTATACAAAAAGGGTCATCCCAAAAATAATTCTTCTTTTTTAGTCTTGGTTTTGCACCCATCTTAGAATAACCAGTCTTGGTTTTCCACACATCTTAGAATAATCAGTCTTGGTTTTGCATCATTCTTTTTCATTAAATACTTAGTAGTAGAATGATCTGTATACATGAAATGAACTTTTTATAGCAAATATTATTGCTAATAACTCTTTCTCAGTTGTGGTATAATTAATTTGATCTTCATTAAGAGTTTTACTAGCATAGTAAATTACTTCAAAAACTTTATCATATTTCTGTCCCAAAATAGCTCCAATAGTATAATCACTTGCATCACACATTAACTCAAATAGTTTTTTCCATTCTATTAAAATGATAAATGGTGCAGTGATTAATTTTTTTTAATGTTTAGAAGCTTTTTGGCAATCCTTATTAAAATTAATAATCACATCTTTGTCGTGCAAAGGGCATAGTGCTTAGCAATTTTTGAAAAATACTTAATATAACACCTATCGAATCCAACATGTCATAAAAAATTCCTAATTTACCTCACATTTGTTAGATGAGGTAAATTAGCTATCACTTAAATTTTAGCTGGATCTACTTTTATACCTTTCTCTGAAATGTGATGTCCTAATACAATTTCTCCTGCTACCATAAACTGACATTTTTCCTAATTAAAAACTAAATTTTTTTCTTCACAGTATTTAAGAACTCATGATAAATGCTCTAAACACAATTCAAATGAAGTTCCAAACACAAAAAATCATCCATAAAAACGTTAGTTTCATTTTCAATTAAATCACAGAAAATAGCCATCATATATCTTTGAAATGTAGCAGGGGCATTACATAAACCAAAGGGCATTCTTCCAAAAGCAAAAGTACCATAAGAACTGGTAAATGTTATTTCCTCTTGATCCTCTGGAGCAATTTGTATTTGGTGATAACCCGTATATCCATCCAAAAACAAAAGTATTTATGCCTAGCTAGTATATTCAAGATTTGATACAGAAAGGGCAATAGAAAATGATCTTTCCTCATGGAAAGGTTTTATTTTCTATAATCAATGCATATTCACCATCTTGTACCTTGTCTTGTTAGTATTAGTTCATTATTTTCATTAACAGTTATAATCAGTCCTCCTTTTATAGGAACACAGTGTATTGGACTAACCCATGCACTATCTAAAATATGATAGGTAATCCCAACATCTAACCACTTTAAAATTTCTTCTTGTAAACTTCTTTCATAATGAGATTTAATCTCCTTTGAGAATCAGCCCTGGGTTTATAGTTTCTTCCATCAGGATTCTATCCATACAAATTGAAGGACTGGTTCCTTTAATATCAGCAATTGTCTATCCAAAGGCTTTCTTATATTTCTTCAAAATTTTCAGCAAACACTTTCTTCTTCTAAATTTAAGTTTGAGGAAATTATAACTGACAAAGTTGAGGAATCACAAAGTTGAGGAATCACCTAGAAAGGCATGTTTTAAATGTTTTACAAGTAACTTCAATTCAAGTTCATGAGGTTTCTTAATTGATGGGCAAAAGGATTTATCTTTTTCTGTCATGTCCAAAACTTCAAAACTTTTATAAACAAATTTTGAATCATCTTTAATGATATCATTAAGATGTTCTAATTCCTCTTCTTGCTCGTGCTCCATTTCTTTCATTTATGAGTTCTCTTCATAAGTTGTTTTGAAATGGAATTCACTAAGATATCTCATTAAATCCATCCTGAAACGACCATCTTTTGCAGGGTATTTCATTAATTTGGAAATATTAAAAGTAATCTTTTGATCATTAACACACATAATTAATTCCTCTTTTTGCACATCTATCATTGCTCTACCTGTTGCTAGGAAAGGACTCCCTAAAATGATAGGTATCTCTTTATCTTTCTCCATATCTAACACAATGAAATCAACAACAAAGATAAATCGATTCACTTTCACCAAAACATCTTCTATAACTCCCTTAGGATTTGTTATAGAACGATCTGTTAATTTCAAGGTTAAATTTGTAGGAGATATTTCTCATAATCCCAGTCTTTTAAATATAGGTAATGACATAAGATTAATGCTTGCACCCAAATCACATAAAGTTTTTCCGAAAATCTGTCTCCATTTGCACATGAAATTGTGAAGCTTCCAGAATTTTTAAGCATTTTAGGAAGTTTTTTCTGAATTATAGCACTACACTCCTCACTAAGTTCAATTGTCTCATTATCTTCAAACTTCCTTTTTCTGTTGAGAATATCCTCCATAAACTTCACATAAATTGACATTTATTCTAAAGCTTCAACAAAAGAAATATTAATTGTAAGCTTTTTAAAAATTTCTAGAACATTTGAAAATTGTTTATCCAACTTTTTTTTGATAAAGTCATTGAGGAAATGGAGCTGGTGGCGGTTTTTCTAAATCAATCTTAAGTGGAGAAGTTGGTCTCTTAAAACCTTCTGGAGCATCCTCTTTATGTTCTCAATTTCCTCTTTCTCTACTTCAATGTCTTTCTGAACTCTTCCTTCCAACTCTCTTCCACATATAAGTTGAACATCATTTAATTGCTCTTTATTCTGGTCTTTTGGATTTACTTATGTATTACTATGAAGTGTTCCTTGGGTTCTATTACTTAGTGAATTTGCAATTTATCTAAACTGATTCCCAATATTTCTTATAGCAGCTCCTTAACTTTGTAACAAATTTCCCATTTGTTACACCACTTCTTCTATAGACAACTTCTTATACTTAAATTATGGATTATTATTAAAATCTGGAGAATAAGTAGGTCTATAATTACTAATATGTTGGTTGTTCTAGTTACCCAATGAGTTTACTTGGTTGCTGCCCCATTGCTGATTAGTACCACCCAAATTATTATTCTAGTTAAAATTAGGGTAGTTTTTCCAACCTAGGTTATAGTAGTTTGAATATGGGTTATTTGACTTGTTATTTATAAAATTTAATGTCTCAATTTATGTTTGAGAATCAACCATTTGTCTTAGTGAATTCTCCTCAATCATTGGAATTGGTTAAGAAAAATTCATTCCAAATTGGTCTATCTTCCTTGATATTGTAGCAACTCGATTTGCTAACATGACAAAAGCTACAGAATCATGAATATTGGCTATCCTTTTAGGGTGAACCCTTTTAGAAGCGGCATCAATAATAGATCTAAGAGATCTAACTAATCCATTATAAAAAGTTTGAATAATTAACCAAGCTGACAAAACATGGCATGGACACTTTCTTAGGAGTTCTTTAAATCATTCCCAAGCTTCATAAATAGTTTCCCATTCAAACTGACAGAAAGATGTAATATCATTTCTAAGCTTCACAGTTTTTGATGGTGTGATGCCCAGATATTTATGCGTACTATTTAGATATGAAATTTATCATTTACAATATGGCATGCTACACAAGTATACATATCGTTTATCAAGTAATATAAGACTTTTTTATTAAGCCCCGAGATATCGAACCCACAGGGAAATGTGTGAAAATTTAAAGAAATAAGAAAAATAACTTTTACTTTTTAATTGATTTTTGTAAGTATGTTTTAAGGTTTTACTTTCAAAAAGTTGTTTTTGATATTTTTAATAACAAGTTAAGCAGGAAAGGAAATTATCAACACTTTAAACACGATATAAAATTTATAAGAATCAAATATCTTTTTCCTTCTTCAATGTGTCACTAATAATTATGGATACTTATGTTGTGGAAGTATTTAAATGTATTGTGTCAAATAGGAGAAATTATATTCTTTAGCCTTACTTGTTTCTATAAAGAAAATTAGTTAATTTGAAATTTTGAAATTTTGTAGATGGGTTAGGCAGGGAAGATACCGACTCTCACTCTATAGTTCCCTCTATTCTCTCCACCTGGGGGCTAACATCTCATAACAAAATTTAAAATAACAAACCAAATTAGGGGGCTTTACCCTGTCACTCTAAAAGTCCTCTAATTGTGCTCCCAATAAAGCTTATCTCCCTATATATTTTCATTCAATCATATGGACTACAATTCTCACCCATATAATTGCATGTGATTCTTTCCAATTGTTATTTGAGACAATACCGCATTAGATATTACATAATTGACCCGATATAAATATATGCGTACTGAAATCTTCTTCCCCGGCAACGATGCCAAAAACTTGACCCGAAGTCCTCTGAAGATCAACGTACTAATTAATGCTTTCAAAAATATATGTTATAAATAATAATAGCGGCTAGTGTATGTAAATATAATTTTATGGAAAATATTTTACACACTAGGGGTTCTACGCAAGTATACGTATCGTTTCAAGTAATATAGGGCTTTGAAACAAAGACCCCAGTATCGTTCCCACGAGGAGAGAGTTATAGATCTTTAAATATTTTTATTTTAAAGTATTTCTTTTATAATTAAAAATAAAATATCTTTAATTTACTAGATGCAATAATAAAGCAGAAATAAAATAATTGATGTAAATAGCAATAAGAAAGCAACTTTCTCCCTTTCAATTAATCCAAGATTTTCTAAGATAATGATAATATTTGTGGAGAATATAAATTTATGGTATTGTGCCAAATAGAAGCACTCATATTCTTTCCCCTTTGATCCAGGTGCAGAGAATATTGGCTAGCCTATAGATCAGGTCCGGATGTATTGTTAGTAGAATGGGTTAATCTAGGCTCACACTACTAGATATCCAAGGGTGTCTATGGTCGGCCCTACTAGTGACCCTTTCCTTTTCTACAAACCAAATCATAAGATTTTAGTCTGTCACTCTAAAAACTTATCAATTCTACGCCCAATATATAACATCTTCCTATTTATTTACACTTCACCTTGAATAACCCGCACAAGGCCTTCGACTACCCAAGGATTCATGTGATATCTACAAGTTAAGAATTCATCTCCTTCTAGGTCTCAAAACTCTTCAACAGGTTTTAACAATTTAAATGGCCAATTTAAATAGTAAATTAAGAACCAGTAATAATATCATCACAATGTTTTGAAAATATATGATGTTTAATTTTCCGACGAATTTGTATTATCTTAATTATCTCTTCATAATTGAAAGGAGAAAGTAAAGTAACTACTCAGAACACATTGAAATTAAATAACAAAACATAATAAATAAACTTTGAATCAAAATAAAAATACTTATCTTAGATGTTTCTCCTACTGAACTTCTGATTCCTACTGACTCCACATCGTATTGAACTACAGATGCACCAACTCTTTAAAACTCTAAATACAAACTCTAAAATAAACTCACTAATTTATGAAGGAAAGTAAAAAGGTGGCCCTAATATGATCTCTCTAATTCTCTCTCTATGTTGGACTCTAGATAGGGGGTAGGTTGGGCGCTTTTCTCTAAAGGAATACCCTTCTATTTATAGGCTTCAAGGGTTGCCTTAAGGCACCTCTTCAAAATGTGTCCACATTCAATGAATCTTCTAGAAGGTGTGTCTGGCGCCTAGGTGCCGGAATCTGGTGTCTAGGCGCCGGTCACCGCATCCATTTCTTCGCACCTCTTCACTTTGGATCTCACCTCTTTGCAATTAAAACCGTTTTGAAGCTTCCAAATACATTGTATCACATGTCTTATAAACCAAGAACAACTGCCAGTCTTCTAGAAGGTCAAATAACAGCTCACACCATAAAAATAACCGTCCAAAACTCGTCAAAAACTTAACAGTTTTCTGTATCGAGCTGGCGCTTAGGCGCCGAACTCTGGCGCCTAGGCGCCAGGCCAGTAATTTCGACAATTTTGCATTTTGGCTCTATTTTTGCTTCTTTTTGCTCCTTTTTCATATTTTTATGCTTCTTGAACATTTTTGTATCACCTACATCCAAAAACACAAAAATACCTTTCATTAAAGCATAATATCCTTAAAATTTAATAAAAATTAAGGAATAAAAATAGGTATTTTTTTCTTGGATCAAAATCCCCCAAACGTAAACGTTACTTGTCCTCAAGTAACCCTTTTTACTATATAAAATGCATAACATTTTGAATAAAAAGGTAAATATTTAAGACTTCTTATGATTTTTGATTTTATAAAGGCTTTAGTAAATCATTAACCAAATTTCACTAACTAAGTTTAATTTTAAGAATTTAAAGAATATTCTAACTACCAAATCATAAGACTTCAAAAATTTTTCATTCACTTCAAAAATAATTGTAGTTTATTATATTAAGATCACATAAATTATTCACAAGAAAAAGATCTTCATGAAATTCTTTTCTAATAAAAATACATGCATAATAATTAAGTAATATATGTAATTAGTTTTCTTTTTATAAGTTAATTAAGTTGAAGCCAATTTTTTATTAGGCATTTCCTCAAGCTTCTCCTCTCTTTTTCTTTTTTTTTCTATCCTTTTTTTTTTAAAGAGAGGATTACTGTATCTGGATAGCCTATTAATGGTTTTGAACTTCACCATCCTTAACTTATATTTTCAAACTTATACATTTTCACTTAATTATTATAACATAAATAGATTTCAAAAAGAATTTCAATCTATTCTTTTTCGAGTTATAATTTTTGATTTCTTAATACTTCTAAAATTCAATTATCTCTACTATGAATAGAAAAATTTCTTAATCTTATTCTTCTTTACGTTGAATAATTCTATTCTTAAAATCAATCAAAGTTTTTAAAATTTTTGATTAAGTCCACTAAATTATTTATAATTTCAAAAATTTAAGTGATCTTAAATAGATTCTTCATTCCTCATGTTATGTTAAAAATTTTTATTTTAAGAAAATATTAGTTCTTAAAGGACAAATAAAATTTAAATTTGAATGTATTTTCGCTTTCCCCCAAACTTAAGTTTTGGTCTATCATGAAATTTTTTCTTTTTTTTTTAAAGTATGAGAGAAAAAAAAACATAATTTTAAAAAGGAATTTTTATAAGTATGAAAAAAAAAACATTCTAGAAAGAAAAATTTACTTCTAGACATACTTTTATGAATAATACTGAAATAATGAAGCATGTATAAAAGTAAGCAGGCTCATTAGTAATTAAATTAAATGACTATAGTACTTATAATAAAAGAAATAGAACAACAATACTAACTACTAAACATTAGGCTGAAATAGAAATAAACATAAATTTATCCAAATTTCAATCTTAAACACAATACATTAAAAATACTCTAACAACCATCTCAACACCCAACAATCCACACAAAGTACATAAACAAATCTAAACTAGCAAACAACAAACAACAATCAATACTAGCAAACAAACTAATCTAACAACAGACTTAACACAACTCAGAGGTAAATCAAGCCGCTAATCACTGTCTGTAGCCTCATCATCATCATCATCACCAAAAGAAAACTCAACATCCTTAGGATCAACATATGGTGAGAAACTAGGAAAGGTAGGAAACTGAACATCATGCTCTCCCATTAGGAATCTAACGAGAGCTTCATCATACTCGACATCGTAACTACTCTTCCTGCGGGTATACTCGGATAAATGATCAATTTTCTTATCAATAGAATCAACTCGTAGTGAGTTTGAAATAACTCATCTTCTTGCTCTATAAACCGATCATGCATCGATTCCCAAAAACTAGATGGTGGCTCAGCATTAGAAGTAAAAGGTCTGGAAGTGGAAGGTCTACCTGAAGTGTGTGCAGAAGTAGGAGCGGTCGATCTCTTCCCTCGAAGATGATCATATATACTAACACTCTACTGCCCAATTGGCTTGGTAGACTTCAACTTCTCCTCAGAAATAACAACAGTGACTTCATTGCTAACACATAAAGAATAGATTAAAGATGGGAATCCCAGTCCCACAGAAGTACTGGATCTAGCAGTAGACTCAATAGAATCATAAATGATACTGCCGACATCTATCAGCTTCCTCTCCTGAATGCAATAGTTCAGGATAGCTCTTTCTCTGGTAACTTCACTCAGGTGGTTGGAAGGTAGAAGTCTAGTAGAAATAAAATAATGCCAAGCCTTTGAAACACCATTTAGCTTAGAAGATTTGAAGTTTACCCGTTTTTCATTCCGGATCTTCCAGGCTCCAGTGTCATCAGTCAAATAAGCAATAATCATCTCAAGATCTCCCTCAAATGGAGATAATCCAGAATAGTGGCACTCGATGGTAGGTGGCAGTCTGTAAAACACATTGATCCTCTCCGGAGTAAATCCTACTCCAAAACCTCTGACGAAGACTTCGTAGTCTTCTGCATCTTAAAATTTAGCATAAAATTCTCAAACGACTGGAATAACAGCAACAACAGTGAAATAACAGAATCGTTGCCAGTTGTGCACAATGATTGTGTTCTCGATCATTTCATCCGGATTGTAAAAGCTTCGCTCCGAGATAAACTTTCTCGACATCGCAAATTTGTGATGTTGAAAATGCGCTGCCGCAGTCGCGAACTTGCTACTGTCAAAATTTTCTCATCCCTTCCCTCGCTTAGATTTCAGTGCCATCTAAACGTGAAAGAAAACAAGAACAAATTTAGGAATCAAATATTTAAACTCTTTTTAAGTTTAAGAAACTTAAAATAAGTTTAAAAATCCAAATAGAATACCTAAAATCGAATTTTTTCTCAAAATTTCGGTTATTAGCAAAACATAGGAAAACTATGGTGAAAATCGAAAATAAATGGATTAGAGTGTAGATCTGACCTCGAGACGAAGAAATCAAGTGATTTCGCACCCAAATACTTGATGTTTTGACCTCAAAATGGATCTAAGAGGTGTATTTTCATGAAAATGGGGAAGGAGATGAAGCTTAGGCGTCATCCATAGCTAATGGGGTTTATATGGTGTTTTTCGGGTAAGCAGGCCTAACCGGTGCTTTGGCTCCGAATTGTGGCGCCTATGCGCCTGACTCGCCTTTCATAAAAATCACTCTAAAAATTTTATTTTCCACCAAAATTTATAAATTCAACTTCCAATTACTCATATTAGAGTAGTGCTTCAGTTTCTAACTTCCAAAACATTTTCGAAAAAATTTTTAAAAAATAAATATTAAATCCACCAATCAAACACAAGGTTTAAATCAAAATCCTCTAATTTCCATTTATAATCTTCAATATTGGCTCAATACACTTCAGATAAGTATAACATAATGATTCAAGTCCTAACACACAATCAAACAACACAATTTGAAAACAAATACAACACACATTGAACATGAAAGCAAATACACAAACAAACACAATTGATTCACTAAATCGATACAACGACTCACTAGATAAATCACGATCTCACCAAACCACTATCTAATTTCCATTATCTTGACAATGAAGATTGCTTGGCCTACTGGGGAAAAATACTAACACTCTTGGAAAATCCATAGCCATTTTCTTGTCGATCCAATTGTTCTTCGCATGCATCTCCACTTGAGCATCTTGATAAGCCGCTTGATGATCAAATTGGAGTTTCGCTTGCCATTCCAGATATTCAATCTGATGATACATCTCATGGAGGTGATCTCCAATACTCTTGAAATCCGCTTCAAATTTATCAAGATGACTAGAAATTTTCTCCAAACTTACAATGATGAAACCATTGAAGTAGGGTTAAGGATCTTTTGGACCTTGTCTCTAGCCTCTTCTCCAAGATTTCTCCTCTCCATTTTTTCAAAAATCCTCTCTAATCTCTCAAGAATGGAGTGTATGGGTCGAAATAATGATTGCATAGGGATTTGAGACAAAGATGGGTTAATTTAAAGGTGAAAATCGTGTGAAAAATTGAAAGTTTTCAGTTTTTACACGACCCAGTAACCGTGGTGCTTAGGCGCAAAATCTGGCGCCTAGGTGCCGGACCCATCGACACACAGCTTATTCTGGTGCTTAGGCGCCAAATTCTGGTGCCTAGGCGCCGGAACCATGTTCGACTCCGTTTCTCCTAACGTCAAATTTCAAGGTTTCGTTCTCCAAAAATAGGTAAATTATAATGATAAGATCAGAACAATCTCAATAACACAATTATACATAATTTCAATGAAGGTTAACTTGATCTCCTTTTTACTCACATATGAAATGGAGTGATCCAAAGTCCAAACTTTATATACTTCAAGATAATTTTTAATTTTCTGAAGTTATATAAAATTAGTCAAGATCGAAGAATAACTATACATTACAAATGTAAAAACACACTAAAAATAAAATCTATGGGTTGCCTCGCATTAAGTGCTTGGTTTAACGTCGTCAGCCCGACCTACGTAATTCTTTAATCAGGTTGACTTAATTCATAAGCCTCTTTATAAATATTTTTAATGTATCCCAGATAAGGCTTTAATCTTAATCCATTAACTTTAAAAATTTTTCCCGTTTTGGGGTCTTTAATATCCACGGCTCCATATTGGTATACTATTTCAATTATATACGGTCCTATCCATTTTGATCTCAATTTTCCAGGTAAAAGTCTTAAACGAGTATTAAATAGTAATACTTCTTGTCCAGGCTCAAATATTTTTCCTGAAATCTTTTTATCATGTAATACCTTCATTTTCTCTTTATAAAATTTTGCATTATCATATGATTCATTTCTTATTTCATCCATCTCATTTAATTGCAATAATCATTTTTCTCCTGCGGTATTCGAATCGAATTAAACTCCTTTATCGCCCGATAAGCTTTATGTTCAAGTTCGACGAGTAAGTGACAGTGTTTTCCAAAAACTAACTGGTAAGGTGATATTCTGATTGGTGTCTTATAAGCTGGTTTATAAGCCCATAATGCAGAATCAAGTCTATCAACCCAATCAGTTCTTTTAGGATTAACAATCTTCTATAAAATTCTTTTAATTTCTCTATTGGACACTTCAGCCATTCCACTTATTTGTGGGTGATATGCAGTTGCAATTTTATGTTTGATTCCAAATTTTTGCAGTAATGATTGAATTCTTATATTTCTAAAATGACTTCCACCATCTGTGATAATTACCTTAGGCATTCCAAATCTTGAAAAAATCATCTTCTTTAAAAATTTAGATACACTTTTGGAGTCACGATTAGGTAAAGCTACAGCTTCAATCCACTTTGAAACATAATCAATTGCCAATAAAATATAAATTTTTCCAGATGATGGTACAAATGGTCCCATAAAGTCTAAACCCCAAATATCAAAAATTTCAACTTCCAATATATAGTTTAAAAGCATTTCATCTTTCTTAGATATATTTCCCATTCTTTGACATCGATCATATGTTTTAACATAATGTCTCACATCTCTTAATAAAGTAGGCCAATAAAATCCTGAGTTTAAAATTTTAAATGCAGTTTTATCTACTCCAAAGTGTCCTCCAAAATCGGAATCATGACTTTTTTGAATAATAGCAATAGTTTTTTCATAAGGTACGCATCTTTGAATTATAGAATCTCTTCCTAATTTAAATAAATGAGGATCTTCCCAAATATAATATTTAGCATCATTTTTAAATTTCTTAATAAATTTTCATCCAATCTATAAGGTAGAATATTGCTAACTAAATAGTTAACTATATCTGTATACCATGGTGTTTGGTATCCTTGAATAACACATAAATGTTCATCAGGAAATTTCTCATTTATGTTTTCTTCAGTAATAACATCATTCTTAATTCTAGATAAATGATCAGCAATTTGGTTGTCCGTTCCTTTTCTACCCACTATTTGAAAATCAAATTCTTGTAGAAGTAAAACCCATCTTATTAGTCTAGGTTTATCATCCTTTTTTGACATTAAATATTTAAAAGCGGAATAATCAGTATGAACTATGCATTTAGTACCAAGAAGATAAGGTCTAAATTTATCAAAGACATATACTATAGCTAGAAGCTCTTTCTCAGTAGTAGTGTAATTTCTTTGAGTTTCAGTAAGAGTTTTACTAGCACAATATATAACTTTAAAAATTTTCTCATATTTTTGTCCCAATACAGCTCCAATTGCAAAATCACTTGCATCGCACATTAATTCAAATAATTTATTCCAATTAGGTGCAACAATGATAGGTGCAGTAATTAATTTTTCTTTTTAAATATTAAAAGCATTAACACAGTCTTTGTTAAATTCAAATTTAGCATCTTTTTCCAATAAATGACAAAGAGGTTTAGCAATTTTAGAAAAAACCTTTATATATCTTCTATAAAATCCAGCATGACCTAGAAAACGTCTCACATCAGTAACAGTAGTAGGTGGTTGTAATTCAACAATAATTTTCACTTTTGCTTGATCTACTTCCATCTCTTTTTGTGAAATCTTGTGACCAAGTACGATGCCTTCTGTGACCATGAATTGACATTTTTCCTCGTTAAGAACTAAGTTTGTTTCTTCACATCTTTTCGAATTTTGGAAATATTTTCCAAACAAGATTCAAAAGAAGTTCCAAAAACTAAAAAATCGTCCATGAATATTTCAATTCCTTTGTCAATCAAATCACAAAATATTGACATCGTACATCTTTGAAAAGTTGCAAGTGCATTACATAAACCAAAATGCATTCTTCTAAAGGCAAATGTTCATAAAAATTTGTGAATGTTGTTTTCTCTTGGTCCTCAGGAGCGATAGGTAATTGATGATAAACAGAATATCCATCCAGAAAATAGAAATATAAGTGTCCAGCTAATTTACCAAGCATTTGATCCAAGAAAGGTAAAGGAAAATGATCCTTTCTTGTGGCGTCATTTAATTTCCCATAATCAATGCAAATTCGCCATCCAGTAACTTGTCTTGTACGAATTAGTTAATTTTTATCATTGACAATGATAGTTACTCCTTTCCTTGGAACATAATGAATAGGACTTACCCATTGGCTATCCGAAATAGGATAAATAATACCAGCATCTAACCATTTAACAATTTCTTTTTTAACAAACTCTTTCATGATAGGATTTAATCTTCTTTGCGGTTCAATAGTAGGTTTAAAATTTTCTTCCATTAAAATTCTATGCATACAAATGGACGGACTTATTCCTCTTATGTCAGCAATTGTCCAACCAAATGCTTTCTTATAATTCTTTACCACTCCTAACAATTTTTCTTCTTGATCTTTACTTAGCTCAGAAGAAATAATAATAGGTAAAGTTAATGAATTTCCCAGAAATGCATACTTTAAATGTGAAGGTAACATTTTTAATTCCAGTTCAGGGGCTTTTTTAATTGAAGGTAAAAGTATATCATTTTGAGTTATGTCCAAAGTTTCCCAATTATCTTTAATATAATGAGTTTCTTCTTCTTTTAGTTCTTCATCTTCATCGGTTAATAATTCAAATTTTTCTTCGAAATGACTTTACTTTTTCTTGATAATGTTTCTCAATTAAATAATCAATTATATCCATTCGATAACATTTTTTTTTGTCAGGGTACTTCATTGATTAAAGGACATTAAATTTAATCTCTTGATCATTAACACTCATGGTTAATTATCCTTTTTGCACATCAAGCAAAGCTCGTCCGGTCGCTAGAAAAGGTCTCCCTAAAATAATAGGTATTTCTTTATCTTCTTCCATATCAAGTACTGATGAAATCTACAGGGAAGATAAATTTATCTAATTTAACAAGAACATCCTCTATAACTCCTTTAGGGTAAGTGATAGATCTACCAGCTAACTGAAGGGTTACAGTGGTGGGAGTAATCTCTCCAAAATTCAACCTTCGAAAAATAGAAAATCGCATGAGATTAATACTTGGTCCTAAATCGCATAAAGCTTTTCCACAAAACTTTTCTCCAATAGCACAAGGTATAGTAAAAGTTCCAGGATCTTTAAGTTTTTGAGGTAATTTCTTTTAAATTATTGCACTACATTCTTCACTTAATGCAACAGTTTCAAAAGCTTTAAATCTTCATTTCTTACTTAAAATATCTTTCATAAATTTTGCATAAGTTGACATCTATTCCAAAGCTTCAGCAAAAGGTATGTTTATAGTAAGTTTCTTAAAAATTTCAAAGAACTTAGAAAATTGATGATCAAGCTTCTGCTGTTTAAGTCTTTGAGGGAAAGGTGATGGTGGGTTTTCAACTTCCATATTAATAGAAATATCAGTTTGATATTTATTAGGAGAAGAAGTTTCTTTAGATTTTTTAATCTCTTCAACTTCAATCTCATTTTTAATTTCATTCTGCATTCTTTCTTTTAATTCCTTTCCACTTCTAAGTTGTACAGCTTTAACATGTTCATGTTCTTTTCCAGTTTCTTTTGGATTGATTTCAACATTATTAGGAAGTGTTCCTGGGGGTTTATAATTAATTAAATTAGCGATTTGTCCCATTTGATTCTCAATATTATGAATAGCAGTGTTTTGATTTTGTAATTGATTACTTAGTTGAAAAATTAATTCTTCTATAGATAACTTTTTCTGTTGATTGTTAAATCCAGGTGGTTTATAGTTTGAATTAACTGGATTATTCCAATTTTCAGTGGGATGAGATTGATTATTGCCCCATTGTTGTGAATTATTCCAGCTAAAATTAGGATGATTTTTCCATCCAGGATTATAATAATTTGAATAAGGATTATTTTTACTAGCAATAGCTTGTAAAGTTTCAATAGTTTGAGAATCTTCAATATTAGCAGAGTTATTATGTGATATATTAATAGCAAAATTATCTAATTTCTTTGACATTGCTGCTACTTGTGAAGCTAAAGTAGAAAAGGCTTCATTATCATGAATACTTGCCATTCTTTTAGGATTAATCCTTTCAGAAGGCCATTGAAAATTATTGCTAGCCATTTCTTCAATTAAAGTGTAAGCTTCTTCAAATGATTTAGACATTAAAGAACCTCCAGCAACAACATCAATAATTTATTTTAAAGATCCAATTAATACATTATAAAATGTTTGAATAATTAACCAATCAGGTAAGCATGATGAGGACATTTTCTTAATAGTTCTTTAAATCTTTCCCAAGTTTCATAAATCGTCTCCCCGTCAAATTGACTAAATGAAGTAATATCATTTCTTAATTTAGTAGTTTTAGAAGGAGGAAAATATTTAGCAAGGAATTTTTGTGCCATTTCAGCCCATGTTTTAATAGAACATATTGCTAATGAGTTCAGCCACACCTTTGCTTTATCTCTTAAAGAAAAAGGAAAGAGTCTAAGCCTAATAGCATCATCATAAACATTATTATATTTAAAGGTAGCAGAAAGTTCTAAAAAACTAGCATGGTGTAAATTTAGATCCTCATTTGGTGTTCCACTAAATTGATTGTTTTGAACCATTTGAATAATAGACGGTTTAAGCTCAAAAGAATTAGCATCTACAGTGGGTATTTCAATACTACTATGAAGTTCATCAACTATAGGGTTAGCATAATCCCTTAATGGTTTATAAACATTTTGATCATTAATTTCAATTGGATTTTGTAAATTGTTATGTAAATTAGTCATTTCTTGAAATTTTTGAATTTGTTTTCCTTTTTAATTCTTCTAACAGTTCTTTCTAATTCAGAATCTAAAGGTAATAATCCTTCAGATCCAGAACTATGCATAAAAATTCAATTAGCAAGAATTAAAATAAATATTATTATTATACATTTGTTTTTTTTTGTTTTTTTTATAATAAAGAAAAATGAATAAAATAAAAATACTTAAAATCTAAAAGTTTGCCTTTGCTCTCCCCGACAACGGCGCCAAAAACATGACCCGATATAAATATATGCGTACTAAAATCTTCTTCCCCGGCAACGGTGCCAAAATCTTGACCCGAAGTCCTCTGAAGATCAACTTACTAATTAATGCTTTCAAAAATATATGTTATAAATAATAATAGCGGCTAGTGTATGTAAATATAATTTTATGGAAAATATTTTACACACTAGGGGTTCTACGCAAGTATACGTATCGTTTCAAGTAATATAGGGCTTTGAAATAAAGACACCAGTATCGTTCCCACGAGGAGAGAATTATAGATCTTTAAATATTTTTATTTTAAAGTATTTCTTTTATAATTAAAAAATAAAATATCTTTAATTTACTAGATGCAATAATAAAATAGAAATAAAATAATTGATGTAAATAGCAATAAGAAATCAACTTTCTCCCTTTCAATTAATCCAAGATTTTCTAAGATAATGATAATATTCGTGGAGAATATAAATTTATGGTATTGTTCCAAATAGAAGCATTCATATTCTTTACCCTTTGATCTAGGTGCAAAGAACATTGGCTAGCCTATATATCAGGTCCGGATGTATTGTTAGTAGAATGGGTTAATCTAGGCTCACACTACTAGATGTCCAAGGGTGGCTATGGTCGGCCCTACTAGTGCCCCTTCCTTTTCTATAAACCAAATCATAAGATTTAGTCTGTCACTCTAAAAACTTATCAATTCTACGCCCAATATATAACATCTTCCTATTTATTTGCACTTCACCTTGAATAACCCGCACAAGGCCTTCGACTACCCAAGGATTCATGTGATATCTACAAGTTAAGAATTCATCTCCTTCTAGGTCTCAAAACTCTTCAATAGGTTTTAACAATTTAAATGGCCAATTTAAATAGTAAATTAAGAACCGGTATTAATATCATCACAATGTTTTGAAAATATATGATTTTTAATTCTCCGACGAATTCTGTATTATCTTATTTATCTTTTCATAATTGAAAGGAGAAAGTAAAGTAACTACTCAGAACACATTGAAATTAAATAAAAAAACATAATAAATAAACTTTGAATCAAAATAAAAATACTTATCTTAGATGTTTCTCCTACTGAACTTCTGATTCCTACTGACTCCACAGCATAATGAACTACAGATGCACCAACTTTTTCAAACTCTCAATACAAACTCTAAAATAAACTCACTAATTTATGAAGGAAAGTAAAAAGGTGGCCCTAATATGATCTCTCTAATTCTCTCTCTAGGTTGGACTCTAGATGGGGGGGGTAGATGGGGCGTTTTTCACTGAAGGAATACCCTCCTATTTATAGGCTTCAAGGGTTGCCTCAAGGCACCTCTTCAAAATGTGTCCACATTCAATGAATCTTTTATAAGGTGTGTCTGGCGCCTAGGCTCCGGAATCTGGTGCCTAGGCGCCAAACACCGCATCCAGTTCTTCGTACCTCTTCACTTTGGATAACACCTCTTCATGATTAAAACCGTTTTGAAGCATCCAAATACATTGTATCACATGTCCTATAAACAAGGAACAACTGCCAGTCTTCTAGAAGGTCCAATAACCGCTCACACCGTCAAAATAACCGCCCAAAAGTCATCAAAAACTTAACAGTTTTATGTATCGAGCTGGCGCTTAGGCGCCGGACTCTAGCGCCTAGGCGCCAGGCCAGTAATTTCGACAATTTTGCATTTTGGCTCTATTTTTTCTCCTTTTTGCTCCATTTTGCTCCTTTTTCATATTTTTCTCCTTCTTGAACATTTTTGTATCACCTACATCCAAAAACACAAAAATACCTTTCATTAAAGCATAATATCCATAAATTTTAATAAAAATCAAGGCATAAAAATAGGTATTGTTTTCTTGGATCAATAATCTCACAACAAATTTTAACATCTTAATTGGCTAAATCAAGAAGTAAATTAAGTACAAGGAATTGAATCATCACAATTTCTTCCAGCATTAAACACTTATACTTTCCATAACATACTTCCATAATTTAATTACTTCATTATTTAAGAAAGAAAAAGATAAAATAAACTACTCAGATTAGATGAAGAAAAAACAAACAAAACTTGATATGAATGCATAAACCATAATGAAAACACAACAATCTTACTTAAAAACAAAGTGTAAAAACAAAGATAAATACTTATATGAAAATCCTCTCCACAAGACTCTAGAAGTTCCTTTGAAATTTTTCTTTCCACAATAGAACTCTACAGAGGTTGGTGCCCAACTCTGATGAATCTAATAAAGACTTTAAACTTAAATAAAAACTAGATATAAGGATAAAACAAAATTGGTGAGAAGAAGGCTTCACACCAACCTTTTTTCCTTTCTTACTCTCTACTCTCTACTACGGTAAAGAAGAACTCTAAATTACTAACAACTACTCTCTTCAACTCACACTAATAATAACTCTAATACAACCTTCACACACACCACACACAAATTATAAGGCTTCATTTTTATAATTTTCTAAAAGGTGCCTTGGTGTCTCTTCAAATCATGCCCAGATTCACTGTATCCATTGAAAGATGCATATCTTCAATCATATTTTCACCCAAAGGAAGTTAAGGAAGTCACCACCAAATATTGCTTCAAACAACCCTTGAAAATGGCGCTAAAATTGATTTAAATTTGTTTTTTAACTGTGGCGCTTAAGCGCCGTCACTTTAGCGCTTAGGCGTTAGAGGCCAAATTTCTCAAATTTCATAATTTTGCTCCAAATTTGATCCTTTTTTGCTCCTTTCATCATAATTAATTATTTTCATCATACCTGCAAGAAAAAAATAAAATACCTTCCATTAAAGTGCACTATCATAAAAAATATGTATAAAAATGTGCTTAAAATACTATATATTTTAGGTGCATCAAAATTCCCCAAACTTAAAATGTTACTCGTCGTCAAGTGACTCTTAACCATAAAAATTTAAACATGCAAATTTTGTAAATGAGTATCTTTAGGAAGGTTTCAAAATTTTGTTCTAGAAATGAAATAATCCAATTTAGAAAAAAATTTAGTAAATAAGACCAATTTAAAATTTAGAAAGTTCTTAATTAAAGGATAATGAAAATATAAGTTTCTATCTAATTCAGAAATACTTGCAGATTTTTTAAAATGCAGAATTCAAACATTTTATTTTTATCACTTAAAAATTTTAATTGAGAATAACTTTACTTATTATATTATAACCTTAAGTTTTAGATTTTCTCAAAACTTATATTTTAAACTTTAGATGTGAAACTAATTTTTGATTAGACCTTTAAATCATCAAGCTTCTCCTTCCTTTTCACATACTATTTTTCACTTTTTTCTATTTTTCTTTTTTTTTCTTTTCTTTCTTTTTTTTTCTTTTTTTTTGCTTTTTCTTTTTTTTATAAGGCAAGGATTACTATATCGGGATAGGCCTTTAATAATTTTGAATTCCACCCTTCCATTTAAAAAAAATGTCTGATATGCATCTTTCACTTAAAAATCATAATAATAGTGTTGAAAATTATTCCTCAATAAAAAAAATTTAAGCTCTAAAAAATAAAAGTCAAATATTCTATTCATCAAAAAATACAATATTTCTTACTAAAGATAGTTTAAATCTATTTAACATTTTTTTATTAAGAACATTTTAACTTTAAAATTTTCATTATTACTATAAATTTTAACTAAATTCTGTTGACCTCATTTTTGGTGAGGTCGTTTCTTCTCTCCTTAGTGCTTAGGATCTAGCCTTAGGTTTTCCCTTGACTATACTAGAGGACTATAATTGGGACCCACCACTTAGAAACTCAAACCACTTCTTAACTCCCTTCAAACTCCACATGTTTGATTATAAACCCCTAAACCACTTGTAGGGTTAAAATCAATATGTGGAGGTTTAAAGGATGAGCTTCCTATAGGACTCTGTGGCCTTAGGACTACCCTGGGTGGCCTGGTCCTGGTGAGATCTAACTTATACACAGTGAACTCTCACACATACCATCCTTACCCAATTCTCCCCCCTAGTTCATTTGAGAACTCATGTGGCTAAGTCCAAACCCCTAGCTCTTTGGCTAAGAGGGTTGGGAACAACCCATGAGATGTTCTGGTGGACATTTCTTGGTCCATGGCTCACTTTAAGCTTTATCATGATCAAAATTCAACTTTTGCCAGAATGCCTAGTTGTGACATTGGGTCCTTCAAGCCTACCTAAAATTACCTAATAGCCCAAAATCTTCCAAAACTTTCAAAAAATTACCCAAAATTCCCAAAAAAAATCCTAAAGATCATTTTGAAATAACCCCCACCTTTTAAATTCACCAAAATACCCCAATACCCTCCAAATAACCTCTTGATACCCTAAAATACCCTTTTGGCACAAAATTTTAAAAATTCTAAAAATTCCTAGAAAATTCCATAAAATCTCAAATATTCCCAATTTCATTTTGTTCAACTACACCATAGCCCAATTTTCCCAAAATAACCCACTTTTATCAAAATGCCCAAATTGACCCATTTTTAACCTAAATGGACCTAATGTCACACCAAACCAACCCATTTTACCTCAATTTTGCCCAATTTCAATTCTAAACTTTGATTCAAAATCATAAATATCATTCTAAACCAAATTCAAGTCCAAATTGATTCACATTTGAGTTCAATTCCATTTGAAAACCAAAATACCCCCATTTTTAGCCTAAAGTGAATCCATGCCCTAAACCTATAAAATTGATTAGCCAAACCCTAAAATTTCTTCCCAATTGATGTTGGGAACTCTTCAATACATTCCCCTAGACCATTTGAAACTTTCAATTGGGCCTAAACCCCACCTTAACCCAACTTGGACCCAAATTGATTCAACCTTCCCTAAATTAACCAAAATACCAAAATCCACAGAATTGACCTTCCAATTGAACTCAAAACCATTCCATGTCTTCATGAAAGTTTTTCATGGCAACCATTTCTATAATGTTGCTCAAGACACTTGGACCTAAATCAAACCCAAACCCAAGTTAGTCTAACCCAAACTCAAGTGAGCCAATTTGAACCTATGGCCTAATTAAACCAAATTGAACCAAGTGTGGCTAAACCAACCTTTCCACAACCACCAAGTGAACCCTAGGAACCACCCTAGATTCACCTAGGCCAAGCTAAGTGAGCCATGGACCAAGGGTTCCCCATTTTAAGGGACCTCTTCCCTTAAGTGGATAAATCCTCTTTTGCCTTACCCCAAAACATCCTCACAACCTCTAATCACCATTAAACCTCTCATTGACTCACCTGACCTCAGGGGCCAGCTCCCCTGTCCTTGCCGGCCTGCCTTGCTGCCGGAGGGCGTCACAATCGAGAGCCACCTCCCACCTAAACACACACAAACTCCACCAAATCGCCACCTCAGCCAAATTAAACTTTGGAGCCTCTCTGCCCTCCACCTAAGCAACTGAATCCACCCTTCATTTGAACCCAAACCCTGCTGAATGGCCCTGGCCAATTAAAACACCTTTTCTCGGCCATGAGAAAGGTGCTGAAAGGTGTTGAAATTTTTCTCAACAGAAGCCCTCCAAACTATTCCCAGAGCTTCTCCTAGCCAAGAGAAGCTCATCCCCACTGTTCTCCTGGCCTGAAGCCCCCCCAGCCGAGCCCAATTTCTCAGCTGAAAATTAGGCCAGAAACATGACACTCTCTGAAACATCACCAAATCAATATTAACTCTTCCCACACCTTCACCAGAGGTAGAGAAGGAGTTCCCTAGTGAAAGCCCCTCTCCAGGCCACCCAATTGTTCCAGCCTCCAAGCTTTGTGATCGGGCTCGGTGAAGTCAAGCTTAGAGCGATTCACCACGACTCAGGGCTTCATCCCTAGCTTCCTTGGACTCCAACGAACGTGCCGAGCCTCTCCGATAGAAGCTTCACTTCTCAGAGACAAGGTATTACCCTCTTCTTCCTCCCGAGCTTCCAGCGATTCTTCATTTCATTCAAGCCAATTTCAATGCATATTAACCATATGAATGTGTTCGTCTTCTCAAGATGAATCCATAGAGCATAAGAACTCGAAAATCCATTGAGAATCAAGGTAGATATTAGGGTTAGAAGGTCGACGGTCACGGGTGCACACCAGTCGGAGAAGATGATCGGCCACCGTCGGATTGCGCTTGTATCGAACGAACGGCTCAGATGGTGTCGGACGAGGAGATGGAGCAGGACTGCGGGATGCATGGCTGCTGACTCTGGTGGCAGCGTCAAATGGGAGTGCGACACGTAGGGCTTCGGAGCTGCCGAGGTTGACGCGGCGTTGACTGGTTTAAATAGGAAAATCTGATTTTTATTATTTATTTAAATACCGGAAACTTCAAAAATTGATTTCTTTGCATAGAAAAATCATAAAAATAAAAGAAAAATACCCTCTTGCTCAGTGAACAGAGGAGAATAATGTGGAAAAGGAATTGATCTATTTTGTTGAGTATTTTATTTTTAATTAATTTAATACTATTTTGAGTTTTTTAATTCTCCATGCACATATACATTTCACCATGGCATGAGACTATAGGGCTTTTGTAGCCTCTGATCTTGGGAACATTCCCTGAATTTTTCAAGGCTAGAGGCTATCCCTGTGGTAAGTTATGTATTTTTTAAGTTTATGTCACTGTTTTTGACATTTTAATTCCAGAAAACTAGCATGTTGCTTAGGAAATTCTAGGAAAATTTGGTGAAGTTCCTTAGGGCCAGAGGACCCTAGGATAATTATGGTTTGAGTTAATTCATTAAAAATAATTCTAATTGGCCTAATCACTCTAAATTGAACTTTAATTAATTAAAATTAATCACACATTAAAATGACTTGAAAATAATTCTCCACTGATCTTTATGATCAGGGGAACCTCACATAAAAATTTAAAGTCAATTGGAAATGTTTAACCCCACTAAATGGATTAATTAAGCCACATAATCAAAATTAAACTTAAAAAATTCATAACTTCAAAAATGCATTTAAAAAATTCACCAAATTGATTTTGAGACTTCTCTAATATCAGAAGAGTCTAGGAAAAATAAAATTGAAATTTTCTAAAAATTTTCATTTTAAAGCATATTTTAATATTTTTTACAATTAAAAAATAATAAAAATCACAAAAATAATAAAAATCTTAAAAATATCATATTTGGTCCCCTAATCACTTAGGAACCAATCAAATATTTTTCCTAACTCTCTAGGTTAAAATATTCAATTTTAAAGCCTTAAAACAATTTTTAAATTAAAAAGTGTATTTTCTAGCCTACCCCACTAAATTAATTCTAATAAATCAAAGGAAAATCATAAAAATGTAAAATTTGTTTCTCTGATTTTTTATAAGGTCAGAGAGATTTTTTGAAAAATATAAAATTTATTTTTCAACTTTTATTTTATTTTATAATTAAATAACACTCCAAAACTTAAAATAATTATAATAAATGAAATATAATTCAAAAAATCACCAAAATTGGTCCAAGTGGTCCACTGGTCATTAGGAACATCCCATAATTTTCTTAAGGACAGAAACTTTATCTTGGTCATGTTGGTGAATTTTCTTTGAAAATCCTTATTTTCCATTTAAAATAATTACATAAATAAATTAAATTAAAAAAAAATCACATTTTCTCCCCCAATGTCTTAATTGACTTATAAGTGAAATGGAATAAAAATTTTAAGTTTATTTAAGCTTAATTTAATGAGTTATAAAATAAATAAGCTTAAAGGGGCATAAAGGTAATTAAAAGATTTTAACCCTTAATTAAAACTTTAGGTTTAATCAAAATGAGGGTAAAATATCTGATTTTAATCTTCTCCTAGGTGATTGAAACTTTGGGAAATCAAAGGGTAGGAACCCATTAATCACTTTAATAAAACAAAAATGAAACTTTAATTAATTAAATTTTGGAAGATTAATTGAAATTGGATTATTAAAATGGGGATATAATTTAAGAGGACATTGATTCTTTAATTTAAAAATCCCTAAATAAATCACTTAATAATACTTAACTTTTAAACTTAAGAGGATAAGTGGAATTAATAATTAAATGATTAAAAGTAAATAATTCTTAATTAAAACCTACATCATTAAATAATTTAACAATTGATTAAAACTTAAAATGTTAAATAATTAAAAAGTAAATTAAAATATTTGAAACTAATCTAAAATCATTTCAAAACAAACTTAAATCAAAATTACAAATTTTAAATAATTTTTTTTTAAAAAATAACTTATCTTAAAACATGATGTAAAAAAAAAATTAAATTAATTAATCCAAATTAAATCATCAAAATTTAATAAATAACTTGAACACCTCTTTTAACCTAAATTAATCTAAAAAATTAAATTAACATAAAATATTGATATCACTTATAAAAAGTTTAACTTAAATGAATCAAACACCATTCCAAATTTAAAATCATTGATTAAAATTTCATAATTAAATCGCATTAAAGTAAATTATCAACTTTAACTTCAAATCATTAAAATCTTCCACAAATTAAGTTGCCTCTGAAAGCTTTAAATTATTATAACTATTAAATGAAGAGTTAAGTGAAATGTCACCTCGCTCATAGGATAATCAAACATCCTAGTTCATTGAGCATGGGAAAAAAACTCAACTAAACCCTTGGATGATTAATTCACATGTGTAATTAAATTCACTTGGACTTAAAACTGTCCCAGAGGTATTAAAAAGATCTTTAGAATTTGTTCTAAGCACTTCCTCAATACGATGGGTAGTTTTAAAGAACAATTGAACTTAATTGTTCTTTGATGAAGAAAATCATCCTTAACCAAAATCAAGAACCTAGACGTCATAGTAAATGACTAGCTATAGGATTAGGATTCTGGTAGACAACCAAAACCCTTTCCCTTAGTCTTTATCTAGGTACTTGTTGAAATGTTTAAATGCCTTAACATGTGTTTTAAAGTGTAGCTTGGATTGACGGGAAGACTCTCCAGGTACGCTTTTATATTATTAAAATTTACTTTATTGCACTGCGCTTTACTTTTCTTGCATGTTAAACAAGAATGTTGCATGAAAACCAAAACCTTTATGGTAGCCACAAAACTGAAACCAAAACTAAATTAAAAGTCACAACAAGATAAAATTCACCGCCATAACATTCAAAATATAAAACAACTCAAAATTTAATCACAAACAGAACAATAAAACTACAACTTTAACTAAATTAAAACGTCTTGTTCGATGATCGGGAATACCTCGGATGATGTAATCAACATGTTTCTAATGGGATTTCCCACGGTCTAAATGAAAGTGTGGAACTCATTCAGTTGAATTTAGCAAATTCATCTGGACTAGGTGAATCCGATAAAAATTACGATGCCAGAAGGATGGAACAGTGGGATCTTAACCGGTGTTGTTATAATCAACTTTAAGAATTCCCTAATAAAACATTAAAGACATTTGGGTTTTAAGATTTCTCTAAACCAAAACACTTCTCTCATCTTTTGATTTATGACTTCTAAAACTGAACCTCTGCGACAACAACAAGGAGCATGGAGCATAGTGGGCAGCACGACCATCGTCATCAGCAAAACATGCGGCTACTTCAGCAGAACCAATCCTTAGTTTAAATAACAAGCCATAGGATTTCTAGGTAGTCTGCCTAGTGCAACATAATTCCTCAACTTTTTGTTAGGCATTTGTATAATCATGTTATGCAAATTAATCCCTAACCGGTCTTAGGAGTCCGAGGTGGTCGTTTGGTACGACATAAACCCTCACATCTTCCAGGCTATTTGTGTGATTATGTCATACAAATATAAGACCTAAATAAATAAAATTGGCAGGATTGCAACATTAAATAAACTCCCAAATTGAAGCCAAACAATAGGATAGTTTGGGAAGTTGCCAAGATTCTTCTTGGATCCTCAATTACTCCTACTTCTCTGTTCTAAATTTGAGCTAACCCCTATTGAAATCTCAAAAATTCAATCCTTTGAAAACTTTAAACATTAAAATTCTTGAAAGCAAAACCACTGATCATTATCGAGAGTTTTCTTAAGTGATTCCCGTCATTTAAGATGTAATTAACTATAGGGGCTTGCCCTTATAGGGAACTTTAAGAACCCAGGTAATATAAACCCTGCTCAATTCTTTTATATTAGGCAGGGGAATTTGTCGGCTTATAAAATTGGTTCGTAGACCAAACGGATGTCACAAATCTTCTAATTTATTTAATCGAGCCCCATTATTAAGCAGTGTGTCTATTTTTCGGGATAAATACACGGTTTGTGGTGTGATGCTCGTTTATATAAACTATTTGGGATGTGAGATCGGTTTGATTTCATATCTTAAAATTCTCAATCTTAAAAAATTATTTTCAAAATCAAATGCTATTTTTTTCAAATTATATATATACATATAAATTAAACACACAACCTAAAATATGCCGACAACTTTCTGGCGACTCCGCTGGGGACTAGTTCCTCTCTCCATTTTGGTCGGATGGTTTTGCTTTCATAAATCGGTAGTAAGTCCATGCCCCTAGTGGATTAAACTACCATTCTTCCGTTGGCATACCACGCTCATTTCTGTCTTGAACGGGTATAGTCAATTCTTCTTGGATTTTGGAGCCACTAGTTAGACACTCCTAAACAGAGAGGTTCCAAAATCCTCCTTTTTGATACCTCTCCGAGGAGGCGAGGTAGACCCCCAATAGGTGTTAGTTTAAAAGTGGTCCTTCGAGTTGCGAAATCCTATGAGATTTTTCCCTTCCTTTCTAAGCTCTGGATTGGGTTCTTTACCCTCTCTAATCTCCTCTCATTTTCTAACGAATAAACTAACCTCCTAACAAACAAACTCTTTTTTAAATCGTAAACGCATAAATAAAACTTAAATAAATTGTGTTCGGACTCTTTTCAATTTCTTTTTTCTTTTCGTCCTGGCGAAGGAAGCATAATTCAGGACTGATAACCGAAATTTGCCTTACAGAAGATGTCTGCCCCGAAGCTGATTTTCTCATTTACCAACGGACTTGACTTAGCTGTCGACTAGGACGAACTGCCTAGCGATGCAATCATCCTCTTTGGACAAGGGTTTGACAATGCGGACGTTAAGTTTGCCGATGTTACTCTTTTCACACTGATGAACAAAGTGCCTGAGACTGAAGAGCCTATGATTGAGTTTAACTTGAAGTTGACTCAAGAGTTCCCTCCCCTGTAGGGGGCCCCGGTTGAAAGGAACACTGCTGTTCACAGGAAGTGGACAGCTACCCCCAGAACTGTCGTCTCTACCCCCACCGGTCTGGTCATTACTGCACCTACCCCGGTTCCTGCCAAACTGAAAGAAAAGGAAGTATAAGTCAGTTGTGAGCCTGTCACCGCGGAGGCTTCAGACTTCGCTGCGATACCGTCTATTTTTGAGATAGGGTCCGGTTCGAAGTATAGGCCCTTAACCCTGACATAGAGGAGGAATAAAAATAGGAAGTTTGCTAAGATCAAGAAGGTCAGAGAAGCTGAAGCCGCCTGTCTTGAAGAAATCCCTAAAGAGAAAAAGGAAGAACTACCAGAATACTTACCGCTGTTGGAAAGAAATAGATTCCACCCTCTCTCTGCTGCATCTGATGAAGTAGATGCCAGAAAGATCGCCACTGCGTTACCCCGGCCTGCATATTACAGTGACAGCAAGAAGAAGAAGAGCAAGGCTACACTGCTCACCCGATTGCGTGCGGTAGTCGAGAAATTAGCCAGAAAAGAAGGATGTCCTGTATCAGAAATTCTGAGAAGAATGGGACGAGTGCCAGTTAAGTCTCGCTTCGGTCCGTGAGTAGAGCCCGCTATTGTCCCTGAAAGACCAAAGAAAAAGGTACGAACTAGTGAGGAAGGCTCACCTGTTGTTGTATCGGGTCTTCATATTAGGGAGGACACCACCTACTTACGCACCGCCGACAGACCAGCTGGTCCTAGTCCTTCTGCTACAAGAAGGATGGTGTGGTGACCTATTATTGCCAAACCAATACCAACAGGACATTCTGGAAAGAGAAGTCTCGCTGAAGATGCCAGATCTGAAGAAAGTGCCGCAGTAAAAGAAACTCCTGAAAGAGAGGTTCAACAGTCGTCTCCTGACAACCATGAGATTGTTCAGAAAAGGCCACTTGAGGATGCCATAGGGCAACTAAGAATGGACATCTGACGGCTAGCAAGAGAAAGAGGAGAAGAATTAAGGGACAAGGTGGATTTGTCAGAATTCATGGGTGAAGAGTATGCTAAGGTCAACATGGTTGAGACACGAGCATCGTCAGCTTCGAAGGGAGTTCCGCTTGCTTTAGAAAGAGATGAGCCAGAGTTAATGAGAGCACAGCTTCGAGAAAGAGATGATACAATTTCTCAGATGGCGAAAAGGATGGATGAGATGGCAGCCGCCTTAGCCACTCTCCGCAGTCGAGCCGACCTCGAAAGAAATACCCCGGAGGTCATCCATATTATAGATGGAGGAAAAGAGAATACATCCGATTAACGGAGATGATCGAGTCGAAGAAAGATTCCGCACAGAACATGATTCCCAAAAAGGATATTATGAGCATGGTAGAACAGTAGGTGCGAGAAGCCTTAGCTCAATCTAAGAACGGTGAATCTATTCAGACGGGTAGACCTTACCCCGAAGAATTTGATGCAGTCCAATACCCGAAGGGCTTTGTATCACCTCTGTTTAAGACTTTTGACTGAACGGCAAACCCCCGGCAACGTGTCGTACATTTTTGTGCCAGTTGCTGCAATGTCGGTGGGAGCGACGCCTTACTTTTCCGACAGTTCGTCAGCAGTTTGTCAGGGATCGCCTTCGACTGGTATGCAGAATTGCCGAATGGATTAGTCAAGACTTTTACAGATTTGGAAAATCTCTTCGTTAAGTGGTTTGCCGGAGCTCAGCACCACATCACTATCGGTGATCTAGTGGTGGAGCGACAGAAACCGAACGAAACTTTCATGGATTACATACTTCGATGGAGAAACCTAAGCATGAAGTGTGAACCACAGCTTCAGGAATAACATGCGGTCGGTATCTTGCTTAAGCGTATCCATGGCCCGATAGCACTTTTGCTTAAGGGATTCATCATTAAGACTTTTGAGAAGTTACTTAGCAAGGACGGGAGCTTACAGGAGGAAGCAAAACAGCTAAGTTTCATCGATAAAACCGATAAGCAGAAGCCCGTGAAAGCATTCGAGAAGAAATCAGGAACCGTCGTAGCGGTGAACAAAGGTAAGCAGCCAGTGCAAATACGGCTAGAGCAACCGCAGCTGAGTTATCAACCACCACAACAGACTTATCAACACTCTCTGCAGAATTATCAGCCTCAGCAGAGTTTTCAGCCTCGACAGAGTTATCAGTCGCTGCGGTACGATCAGCCGCCGCCTCGACCGCTTTGTCCCCTGAAGGAACTTTTGAACAAAGAATACCCCTTCAAGACTGAGGCAGTGGCCAAGATGTTTCGCAGTTTGATGAAGACGCCCGACTTTCAGTTGCCAAAGCCAAGGAAACCCGAGGAAGTCGACAAGAAGGATCATCCGAACTACTGTCCCTACCACCGGATGATCGGACATAAGATCGAAGACTGCTTCACCTTCAAGAGCGGGTCGGAAGATAATCTTCGGAGAGGGAACATAACGATCCCAAAGGAATACATGAAGGAACCCCAAAAGGGAGGTTCCATCAATGTTATCTCGACGAAGCCTATTGTTCCGATCTACCCGTATACGACTAATGATGGATGGAGTACCGTCTGGACAAAGTCTTTAAAGAAAATCTTGGATCACATCCAGACCGCTTCGGTGCTTGCTTCAACTCAAGTTTGAAACCTGTTGAGTCGACACTATCGCTAGCAATTGAAGAACTGCCCCAGGAGAAAAAGAAGATCATGGAAGAAAAGAAGACCGATGCTCCGAAGGCTAGACTAGGGGCTGCTTATCCTAGGATGGTTGTTTCTGATTTTGGGGAGAAATTCCTCAAACCTCTGACTCTATATGATTATTCGCTCGCCTCGGCGGGATCTTATAATGATAAGAGTTTTGGTGTTGGCTATGTTTTGACTGTTTCTAACGATTATGTGACCAACGACAACCAACCTAATCTGAATCTCGATTTTGATGCTAATAACGATTCTCAAATCATACGAAACCTAGATAACTACGATGAAGAGGAGGACATTCACAAGGATGGCTATGAAAGTTCAGTAAGTGACGAGTCTATTTATGAATTCCGAGGAGCTCCGATCACGATAGAGTTAGAACTATCAGACGCCGAGGCAACTTCAGAAGAGCCAGTCGTTCCGATTCAAGAGGAGACATTGGTAGATTCAGAGGAAATTACTGAAGTCAACCTGAGAAGTGAAAAAGTTCTAACTCTAAGATTGGGTCCAAAGGACAAGGGAAAGCAGGTGGTTGCTCAGGAAGAGCCAACCCCAGAGGAAGAATTTCCCGTTCGGGAAGAAATTGAATAGCCTGGTAACAAAGTGGACTATAATGTGCTAGCCCATCTTTGGAAGCTACAGGCCAAACTGAGCATCTACGATGCTCTGATCCTATCAAAGGAGATGAGAGAATCTCTGGTCAAGGTCTTGATTGATCTATAAATTTGCTTAGCTCAAATGGCTGGTAATTCTTTCGACGAGGTTTGCTCATTGACAGGAAAACACGGTGTTACCTTCACGGACGATGATTTACTACTTGGAATAACAGATCACAATCGACCGTTGTACATTTTAGTTAGTATTAGAAAGTTCACACTCTCCAGGGTGCTAGTTGATCAAGGAGCATCAATTAATATAATGAACCTTTGAATGCTAGCCTATTTAGAGATTGATGCCCGTGATCTCGAGGCAGACAAGATGATGCTAAGAGCCTTCAACCAGAAAGGAGAAAGAGCTCTTGGATCGATTACACTGTTAATGAAGATTGGTGAATTAGCCAAGACAACTGCAAAGTTCCACATAATTGATTCCGAGACATCATTCAACTCTCTACTGGGCCGGCCATGGATCCATGAGAACCGGATGGTACCGTCATCTCTACATCAGTGTATAAGTACTATGAAGGAGGACAAGAACAGTGTATCAAAGGTGATTTGCAACCATTCTCCGTGCATGAAATCGAAATCCATGAAGATGCAGCTTACTACGCACCTCAAAAGAAAACTATCTTCTCCAGAAATGCCATACCAAACAAAACAAAAGAAGCATGGGACAACAAAGAACCTGAAATCCTCGTTCAACAGTTACTTACCACTCCCTTACGACGAGATGGTGAAGGTTTCTCCAGAACTCGCACCCGAGGTTGACGCCGGGGACGAGGTCGAGGAAGAAACAGTTAAACAGAAGAAACCGGTCATCGATGTTGATTGGGAGAATAACTCTGAAGAAGAAGAAATCAAGAAAGAAGCAGCAACAGTAAATCAAAGGAAACCCCAGTTCAAGATTTCTCTCGAAGATGAAAAGAATGAAGAATACAAAGCAATGTACGAGAAGATTAACCACTATGTACATACTATGACCCTGTCCTCGATCCATTCTAATAAGATCGAGGGTATGGTGGTCAAGGAAGTGCATGGTGGTGGTGCTAAGCCGATCAAGTTCCACCGTGGTGCTTCTTCTTCCAAAACTGAAATGATGTGCAATTTGAAGACGTTACTTCATTTGAATTAATGTAATTGTCGTTTTAGTGGTATTCTCCCTATGTTCAAAATTTAATTCGACGCAGTGTTTTACCTAAACAGTGGTCAAAAGGTCAATCACAGCGCTTCAAAAAATTATGGAATAATGCCAGTCGGCCTCCCAATTCAAAACATGGTCTCAGATTCGGCACAGTAGGATCAGTTGATGATACAGGATTTTGCTTGGTTGTCACTTGCAAGTCTAATGAAGATTGCTTGGAAACTTCAGATGATCTTGAAGATCTGCCAATCGGAGATGCTCCGCCAGAATTTGAAGAAGAAAATAAATCTACAATAGACTAGTTAATGGAAGTTAACTTAGGTACTAGCGAAGAGCCTAGGCCGACCTTTGTTAGCTCCTTACTCAATAAAGAAAACTCTGAAGAAATGATCAAGATATTAATGGAATTCAAGGATTGTTTTGCTTGGAGTTATGACGAAATGCCAGGATTAGCTCCAGAGGTTACAGTTCATAGACTAGGAGTGGATCTCGCTGTCGTTCCAGTCAGACAAGCTCCCAGAAGTATGCGTCTAGAAATTGAACAACAAGTAATAGCTGAAGTTAAGAAGCTAATCGACGCTAAATTTGTCTGTGAAGAACAATACCCTACTTTGTTAGCCAACGTGGTACCGGTCAGAAAGAAGAATGAAAAGATCAGAATCTGTGAGGATTTCAGAGATTTAAACAAAGCATGCCCAAAAGACGAATTCCCACTACCAATTCTAGAACTGATGATCGACATAGCTTTGACATATGAAATCATCTCTTTCATGGATGGATCATCAGGATACAATCAGATAAAGATGGCACCAGAAGACGAAAAGCTCACAGCCTTCAGAATGCCAATCGGAATATACTACTACACAGTAATGCCTTTCGGATTGAATAACGCAGGAGCAACTTACCAAAGAGCAATGATGAGGATCTTTGATTATCTCATTCACAACCAAGTCGAGTGCTACGTGGATAATGTGGTCATCAAAAGCAAACTGAAGGAAGATCACTTGTATGATTTGAGATTTGTTTTCGAGCGATTAAGACAATTTAATCTTAAGATGAGTCCCTTAAAATGCGCCTTCGGCATCGCCTCTGGGAAATTCTTGGGATTTGTTGTTCGACATAGCGAAATTGAAATCGATCCGGAAAAGATTAAAGCTATATTAGAAATGTCGCCTCCCAAAACCTTGAAGCAATTACGATCCTTTCAAGGAAAATTGGCATATCTTTGATGCTTTATCTTGAACTTGTCAGGTAGGTGTCAGCCCTTCTCGGCATTAATTAAAAAGGACGCCAAATTCGTTTGGGAAGAGAAATGCCAGCGGGCCTTCGAGGACATTAAGCAATATCTAATGACACCTCCTGTCTTAGCAGCCCCAATCTCGGGTAGACCGTTGATACTTTATACCACGGCTTTAGACGACTCTCTTCGAGCCCTGTTAGCCCATGTCAATGACGAGGGAAAAGAAAATGCACTCTACTACTTAAGCCGTCGTCTAATTCTGACGGAAGTAAAGTACCCTCCGATTGAGAAGCATTGTTTGGCCCTGATCTTTGCCGCTCAAAAGCTCAGGCATTACATTCTTTCTCATAAGGTCAACCTTATTTCGAACGTTAATCCGTTGCAATATTTGATGACCCGACCGACGCTTTCCGGCAGACTTGCCAGGTGGTCAATGATACTACTGCAATTCGATATAACTTTTGTTCCTCTTCGTGCCGTAAAAGGACAAGTCCTAGTAGACTTCCTTGCAGCACACCCTTTACCGGTAGAATCGCCTCTCAATGATGACTTGCCAGACGAGCATATAATGTGCCTAGAACATAGGAGCTGGGGATGTTAAGATACTCCTACCACCTAACAGAACCATGTACAAATAACGAAGCAGAATACGAAGCCCTTATAACAGGATTAAAATTAGCCATTCAGATGGGTATAACATATATCAACATCTAAGGAGATTCGCAGTTGATCATTCAGCAGATCGCCGGACAATACATAATTCTGAAACCAAGGCTCGAGCAGTACTTTCAGTATGCCATGAAACTATTGGAGCAAATTCCGAATGTAACAATCTACAAGATTCCCAGAAAAGAAAATGCTCTTGCAGATGCATTAGCCCGCCTCGCAAAAGAGTTTGCCTGCATACAAGATGAATCAGTTGAAGTGTCAGTTCAGGGACGTCAGGTTGTCTCACAACTTGACATGGGCATGATACACATATCAGAAAAAGAAGAAGAATCAGTTGCAGTAGTAACAGAAAATGCAGAAGATTGGCGGCGGCCTTTAATAGATTATTTGCAAATAGGAAACCTATCGGACGATAAGTCATTAGCCCATCAAATTAAGAAAAGAACTCTGTCGTACGCATTAATAAACAATACGTTATACAGAAGGTCTTTTTATCAGATGTGGCTAAGGTGCTTGAGCAGGTCCGAGGCTCGTGAAATTGTTAAAGAGGTACACTCAGGACTTCGTGGCGCTCATCAATCAGGTCCGAAGATGAAAATGAAGATTGAAAGACTAGGGTACTACTGGCCCTCAATGATGACCAACTGCATGAAGGTCGCCAAGAGTTGTCACCAATGCCAAGTGCATAGAGTGGTTCTACATCAGCCTCCAAATGTGCTACATCCAACAATCGCGTTGTGGCCATTTGAATGTTGGGGCACAGATATTGTGGGTTCGATAGAACCGCCTTCTTCAAGAGGACATCGTTTTATCCTTGTAGCTACAGACTACTTTTCCAAGTGGGCAGAAGCAGTACCGCTCAGGGAAGTGAAGGCACATCATGTGCTACAGTTCTTCAAGAATCAGGTCGTCTACTGCTTCGGGGTACTGCACAGAATCATTTCAGATAATGGGTCCACGTTCATAAGCACGAAGATCAATAGTTTTGTCAAAAGACACGGGATCGATTGGCACTATTCAACGATCTACTACCCAAGAGCAAATGGCTTGACTGAGGCTTTTAATAAAACTCTCGTCCAAATCTTAAAGAAAACTTTGGATGATAATAAAAGGAATTGGCACAAGAAGTTGTTAGAAGCCTTATGGGCCTAGAGAATGACTTTTAGGACTCCTACTCAGTTTATGCCCTACGCTCTAGTGTACAGGTCCGAGGCAGTTCTACCCTTTGAAGTTCAGGTCCCATCACTCAGAATTGCAGTTGCGGAAAAGATCACTATAGAAGAAAATGCCAGAATATGGCTGGAAGAATTGGGAAACTTGGAAGGAAAGCGACTTGCAGCGCAACAGAATCTGGAACTGTATCAAGCTAAGATGATCCAGGCCCACGACAAACTGGTCCGCCCAAGGACATTCAAAGTCGATGACTTGTTTATAGTTCTCAGAAGGCCTATTCTTGCACATCGCAAAATAGGAGGTAAATTTATACCGACTTGGGAGGGGCCGTTCATGGTCGAGACAGTCTACTCAGGAGGCTCTTACCAGCTTGTGAATTGCCGTGGAGAACGATTTATACTTCCAATCAATGGACGATATTTGAAGAAGTATTACACAACCTGATGTTTCGAAGAATGAAATTTCATTCCTAGAAGCATGGGCAGAGTGATCACTTATAACTGGGTCCAAACCCAAAATAAAGTGAATGACAAAAAATCATAAATATAAAAAAATGTGTTAAAGGAAAACATATGCAATTGAAGTAATAATAAAATTTTGACTGTTCCTTTAGAGACGAGCTCACTCCTGATCTTTTTCTTATCTTTTCTTACTCTTATAAAATTCGAGATAATTAAATAAGAAAATTTTCATTAATAAGTAAATTTTCTTATTGTTCTCGTCCTGAGTACAGCCCCTAATCCTTTCTTTATTTTCTTTTCAGGAAATATCGAACAGGCGGTACGTTCCTGAACTTTAAGGATGACATAAGTCTTGCACTTAACAAAGAAGAGCTGAAAGCTGATGTTGTGATAGAGGTTTGCTCGGACCTTGCACAGATGGAATTGTAATATGAGGAAATTGCTTGGACTGCTGTGGATCCCGAGCAGTTCCGTGGGAAGACAGTGATGAGGCTCAACAAGAAGGCTCCCCAAGCTGCAAACAAGAAGAGGAAGATCGATATGATCGAGGAAACAAGATGAAATCGGTGATAACGTCCGCGGGGAGGAAAGCTTGTTAGTGCTTGCTCTACGAGATTCAGGGAGAGAGGAAAGCCACCCTGACCCCAACTCAGAGAAGAAACAAGAATCGCCGTATCGCGAAGAGGCTAAAGAAATTAACAGAAGAACAAAACAAGGAAGAAACCCCAACGACCGTAGCACTTGCCCCAAGGAGGCCAGTCCTCAGGAGCACCATAGCAGAGGTTGTTCCGGAGAAGGTTACTACAGAGCCTACACCTGAGATAGTGACGATCCCAGGAGAGCGTGACGGTGTGGAGCCATATATCCCACAGTACGTCACTAGCCCCGACAGCTGCAGATAATTTTAGAGCACGAATTGGAGATGATCCAGAGGGTGCGGAAGCAGAATTTTGAATACTTTCAGAGAATTAGAGGCAGATATGCCAACATCCCGGAAGGAATGGAGTTACATACAGATGTTTTCTCTCACTACGAGCAGAGTGAGATTGTAGACTACGTCAATGAGTCGAAGACACGAGGTCGTGCGGGAAGATTACGTAGCGAGGACCTACTCCAGAGCCAAAGCGATGGAAAAGTGGTAAGGGGAGGATTACTTATTCAATTTGGATCTCGTTACAACTTCGCTGATGACAGGAAAGGAAATCTACCAGGGATACTCCGCTATGATGAAGTGGATCCAATGCCAGTTTTAATTAAGAAAATGATTAAATGGATGGTGGCTTGGCAAGTTCTACCCGCTGATTGCATACTGAACAGTTGTATTATTAACATCTATGCAGAAGGATACTGCATTCCACCTCACGCAGATCATCATGATTTTGTAAGGCCCTTTTATACCGTTTCCTTCATCGACCAATGCAACATTATGTTTGGGACAGAACTTCGGATAGTTGGCCCCAGAGAATTCCGAGGGCCAGTGGAGATACCTCTACCGGTAGGCTCTGTTCTCGTACTACAAGGAATTGGTACAGATGTAGTGAAGCACTGCATACGAGAGTTCCATACGAACGGATCTCCATCACTTTCAGGAGGATGGACGAGAGTAAAATTCCGGTTTGCTTCCAGCCAGATCCAGAACTAGAGAATTTGCAGCCCTACGAGCTGTAGGCTACATAGTAGTAACACACCTCTAAAATACACTTACGTGGGATTCTCCTCTGGAAAGTGGCTTAGAAGGTGATGTTATTACCTATGTAACTTACTTTTCAGACATGGATGAATCGAACAGACAATTTTGTTAGAGTACACGGAGATATCGATGCAGTCTGTGTTCAGATATATATATGAACTTTTGTAAAAGTTTGTTTTCAGAAGGATGTCATCAGAAATGTTTTGATGGAATCACCTGATGTATCTTCAACATTTTAGTGGAGATGAACTTTATGTTTTACCTTCAGTTTTGTGCAATTTACTGCAAACACCACCATATCTGAGTTTAACTCGGTCTAAAAAGAAAGTTGGACGAAGAACGATTTGAATGAAATAATGACAACAAAATAATATTTGAATTCAAAGTCTGAATAAAACACAAACCAAAACACAAAACAGATCAACTTAAAACTTCAAGATGTGAACCAAGTAAGTCAATGAAAATCCGAATCAAAGTGAAACTTCAATAAAAAATGAAACTTAAAAAATCAAATCACTAAAAGCAATGAATAATGAAAACAAATTCCCGAATCCGATATCCCCAACCTTTGGCTGCTCTCGAAATCTTTTCGACTCTCTGTGATTTCTCCCCTCTTTTAAGAAGGTCGCTGAGTCTACTGACACAGAACCACAAGATTCTCGATTTGGTTCTGATGGCGTGGATTCACTTCCTTCACCAAACTTTAAACCTTTGATGAAATCCTTTGGGATGTGAAACATTTTCATGTCCCATTCCAATCTTCTACTGTGCTTCTAATCATTGAAACTTTCACGAATCAATCGTCAACCTTCTGAGACTGGTACCTAAATTCCAGTCCTCTCCTTTTGAGGTCGGTACCTAATTCCGACTCTCTTTTCGGGATCGATACATAAATTTCGATTCTCTTTTGAGACTGGTACCTAAATTCCAGTTCTCTCTTTTCGAGCTTGGTATCTAAATTCCGACTCTCTTTTCGAGATCGATACCTAAATTTTTATTCTCTTCCGAGACTGGTTCCTAAATTCTAGTTCTCTCCTTTTGAGGTCGGTACCTAAATTTTGACTCTCTTTTTGAGATCGATACCTATATTTCAATTCTCTTTCGAGACTGGTACCTAAATTCCAGTTCTCTCCTTTTGATGTCGGTACCTAAATTCCGACTCCCTCTTTTCGAGATCGAAACCTAAATTTCGATTCTCTTTCGAGACTGGTACCTAAATTCCAGTTCTCTCCCTCCGAGGTCGGTACCTAAATTCTGACTCTCTTTTCAGAATTGATACCTAAATTAATATTCTCTTTCGAGACTGGTACCTAAATTCAAGTTCTCTCCTTTCGAGGTCGGTACCTAAATTCTGACTCTTCTTTCGAGATCGATACCTAAATTTTGATTCTCTTCCAAGACTGGTACCTAAATTCCAGTTCTCTCCTTTCGAGGTCGGTACCTAAATTTCAACTCTCTTTTCGAGATCGATACCTAAATTTTGATTCTCTTTCGAGACTGGTACCTAAATTCCAGTTCTCTCCTTTTGAGGTCGGTACCTAAATTCCGACTCTCTTTTCGAGATCGATACCTAAATTTCGATTCTCTTTCGAGACTGGTACCTAAATTCCAGTTCTCTCCTTTCGAGGTCGGTACTAAATTCCGACTCTCTCTTTTCGAGATCGATAGCTAAATTTCGATTCTCTTTCGAGATTGGTACCTAAATTCCAGTTCTCTCCTTTCATGGTTGGTACCTAAATTCCGACTCTCTTTTCGAGATCGATACCTAAATTTTGATTCTCTTTTGAGACTAGTACCTAAATTACAGTTCTCTCCTTTCGAGGTCGGTACCTAAATTCTGACTCTCTTTTTGAGATTGAAACCTAAATTTCAATTCTCATCCCCTTCGAGACCAGTACCCAAATTCTGATTCTCATCCTTTGTGAGGTCGGTACCTAAATTCCAATTCTCTCTTCTAGGCTGGTACTTAAATTCTGGTCCTCATTCCTTTCGATCAGTACCTAAATTCTGATCTTCTTTCTGAGGTTGGAGCCTATCTAACTCTCTTCGTCGAGACTAGAGCCTAAATTCTAGTTCTTTTTCAAATTCTGAGGTTAGAGCCTAGGTTCCGATTCTCATTCCAAATTCTGAATCTCAGCGAGGTCCACCTTGAAATCAATCTTAAATCAAACTTTAACTAAAATTGAAACTCAAATCAAGTTCAAACTCAAAATTGAAACTTAAAATATAAAATGAAACGAATCTAAAATCTAATCTCTCCAAGTTTTGTGATTTGAAATTCACCTCCTTCTTCCCCAGCGAGAGTTCAGGGATCTTCAGTCTTAGAGATCTGCCTGATACTCCCCAGTGGAAAGTTTTTCTATGCTCTGTTCTAAGTGTGTTACTTAGACGTCTGTGTTGGTTTTATTGATCTCTTCGATCAACGCCAATACGCGCAGTGTGCTCCGTCAGCACACCACACCTATTGGGGGTCCATTTGTTGACCTCATTTTTTGTGAGGTCATTTCTTCTCTCCTTAGTGCTTAGGATCTAGCCATAGATTTTCCCTTGACTATCCTAAAGGACTAGAAATGGGACCCACCACTTAGAAACTCAAACCCCACATGTTTGATTATAAACCCCTAAACCATTTAGAGGGTTAAAATCAATATGTGGAGGTTTAAAGGATGAGCTTCCTATAGGACTCTGTGGCCTTAGGACTACCCTGGGTGGCCTGGTCCTGGTGAGATCTGGCTTACACACACTGCACTCTCACACACACCATCTCTACTCAATTCTCCCCCTGGTTCATTTGAGCACTCATGTGGCTAAGTCCAAACCCCTAGCTTTTGGCTAAGAGGGTTGGGAACAACCCATGAGATGTTCAGGGTGGACATTTCTTGGTCCATGGATCACTTTAAGCTTTATCATGATCAAAATTCAACTTTTGCTAGAATGCCTAGTTGTGACATTGGGTCCTTCAAGCCTACCTAAAATAACCTAATTAAACCAAATCTTCCAAAACTTTCAAAAAATTACCTAAAATTCCCAAAAAGATCCTAAAGATCATTTTGAAACAACCCCCACCTTTTAAATTCACCAAAATGCCCCAATACCCTCCAAATAACCTCTTGATACCCTAAAATACCCTTTTGGCACAAAATTCCAAAAATTCCAAAAATTCCCAGAAAATTCCAAAAATCCCAAATAATTCCAATTTCATTTTGTTCAACTACACCATAGCCCAATTTTGCCAAAATAACCCACTTTTATCAAAATGCCCAAATTGACCCATTTTTAACCTAAATGGACCTAATGTCACACCAAACCAACCCATTTCACCTCAATTTTGCCCAATTTCAATTCTAAACTTTGATTCAACATCATCAATATCAATCTAAACCTAATCCAAGTCCAAATTGATTCACATTTGAGTTCAATTCCATTTGAAAACCAAAATACACCTGGTTTTAGCCTAAAGTGAATCCATGCCCTAAACCTATCAAATTGATTAGCCAAACCCTAAAATTTCTTCCTAATTGTTGTTGGGAACTCTTCAATACATTTCCCTAGACCATTTGAAACTTTCAATTGGGCATAAACCCCACCTTAACCCAACTTGGACGCAAGTTGATTCAACCTTCCCAAAATTAACCAAAGTACCAAAATCCACCAAATTGACCTTCCAATTGAACTCAAAACCATTCCATGTCTGCATGAAAGTTTTTCATGACAACCATTTCTATAATGTTTCTCAAGACACTTGGACCTAAATCAAATCCAAACCCATGTTAGCCTAACCAAAACCCAAGTGAGCCAATTTGAACCTATGGCCAAATCAAACCAAACTGAACCAAGTGTGGCTAAACCAACCTTTCCACAGCCACCAAGTGAACAATAGGAACCACCCTAGACCCATCTAGCCCAAGATAAGTGAGCCATCGACCAAGGGTTACCCATTTTAAGGGATCTATTCCCTTAAGTGGATAAATCCTCTTTTGCCTTACCCACACAACATCCTCACAACTGCTAATCACCATTAAACCTCTCCTTGACTCGCCTGACCTCAGGGGCCAGCTCCCCTGTCCTTGCCAGGCTCGCCTAGCTATCGGAGGGGGTCAAAACCGAGAGCCACCACCCACCTAAACACACCCAAACTCCACCAAATGGCCACCTCGGCAAAATTAAACATTGGAGCCTCTCTGCCCTCCTCTTAAGCAACTGAATCCACCCTTCAATTGAACCTAAACCCTGCTGAATGGCCCTGACCATTTAAAACACCTCTTCTTGACCATGAGAAATGTGCTGAAAGGTGTTGAAATTTTTCTTAACGGAAGCCCTCCAAACTATTCCCAGAGCTCCTCGTAGCCAAGAGAAGCTCATCCCCACTATTCTCCTGCCCTGAATCCCCTCGGTAGAGCCCGATTTCTCGGTGAAAATCGAGCCGGAAACGAGGACACTCTGCGAAACTTCACCGAATCCAAATTAACTCTTCCAACACCTTCACCGAGAGGTAGAGAAGGAGTTCCCAGGTGAAAGCCCCCTCTCCGGGCTACCCGGTTGTTCCGACCTCCGAGCTTTGTGATCGGGCACCGGTGGAAGTCGAAGCTGGGCGATTCACCATAGCTCCAAGCTTCATCCCTAGCTTCCTTGGACTCCAATGAACGTTTCGAGCCTCTCTGATAGAAGCTTCACTTCTCAGAGCCAAGGTATTGCCCTCTTCTTCCTCCAGAGCTTCCAACGATTCTTCATTTCATTCGAAGCGATTTCGATGCATATTAGCCAGTATGGATGTGTTCGTCTTCTCAAGATGAATCCATAGAGCATAAGAACTCGAAAATCCATTGAGAATCGAGGGAGATATTAGGGTTAGAAGGTCGACGGTCACGGGTGCACACCAGTCGGAGATGATGATCGGCCACCGTCGGATTGCGTGTGTATCGAAAAAACAGCTCAGATGGCATCGGACGAGGATATGGAGCGGGACCGCGGGACGTGTGGCTGCTGACTCAGGTGGCAGCGTCAAATGGGAGCGCGATACGTAGGGCTTCAGAGCTGCCTAGGTTGACATGGCGCTGACTGGTTTAAGTAGGAAAATCTGATTTTTCTTATTTATTTAAATACCAGAAACTTCAAAAATTGATTTCTTTGCATAGAAAAATCATATAAATAGAAGAAAAATACCCTCTTGCTCAGTGAACAGAGGAGAATAATGTGGAGAAGGAATTGATCTATTTTGTTGAGTATTTTATTTTTAATTAATTTAATACTATTTTGAGTATTTTAATTCTCCATGCATGTATACATTTCACCATGGCATGAGACCATAGGGCTTTTGTAGCCTTTGATCTTAGTAACATTCCCTGAATTTTCCAAGGCCTGAGGCTATCCCTATGGTAAGTTATGTATTTTTCAAGTTTATATCACTGTTTTTGACATTTTAATTCCAAAAATTAGCATGTTGCTTAGGAAATTTCAGGAAAATTTGGTGAAGTTCCATAGGGATAGAGAACCCTAGGATAATTATGGTTTGAGTTAATTCATTAAAAATATTCCTAATTGGCCTAATCACTCTAAATTGAACTTTAATTAATTAGAGTTAATCACACATTAAAATGACTTGAAAATAATTCTCCACTGATCTTTAGGATCAGGGGAACCTCAAATAAAAAATTAAAGTCAGTTGAAAATGTTTAACCCCACTAAATGGATTAAGCCACATAATCAAAATTAAACTTCAAAAATTCATAACTTCAAAAATACATTTAAAAAATTCACCAAATTGATCTTGGGACTTCTCTAATATCAGAAGAGTCCAGGAAAAATAAAATTAGAATTTTCTAAAAATTTCCATTTTTAAGCATATTTTAATATTTTTAACAATTAAAAAATAATAAAAATCACAAAAATAATAAAAATCATAAAAATGTCATATTTGGTCCCCTAATCACTTAGGAACTAATCAAATATTTTTCCTAAGTCTCTAGGTTAAAATATGCAATTTTAAAGCCTTAAAACAATTTTTAAATTAAAAAGTGTATTTTCTAGCCTTCCCCACTAAATTAATCCTAATAAATCAAAAGAAAATCATAAAAAAGTAAAATTTGTATCTTTGATTTTCCTGAGGTCAGAGAGATTTTTTGAAAAATATAAAATTCATTTTTCAACTTTTATTTTATTTTATAATTAATTAACACTCCAAAATATAAAATAATTATAATAAATAAAATATAATTCAAAAAAATCACCAAAATTTGTCCAAGTGGTCCTCTGGTCATTAGGAACATCCCATAATTTTCTTTAGGACAGAAACTTTAGCTTGGTCATGTTGGTGAATTTTCTTTGAAAATCCCTATTTTCCATTAAAAATAATTACATAAATAAATTAAATTCAGGAAAATCACATTTTCTCCTCCAATGTCTTAATTGACATATGAGTGAAGTGGCATAAAAATTCTAAGTTCATTTAAGCTTAATTTAATGTGTTATAAAATAAATAAGCTTAAGGGGCATAAAGGTAATTAAAAGATTTTAACCCCTAATTGGAACTTTAGGTTTAATCAAAATGGGGGTAAAATATCTGATTTTAATCTTCTCTTAGATGATTGAAACTTTGGGAAATCAAAGGGTAGGAACCCATTAATCACTTTAATAAACCAAAAATGAAACTTTAATTAATTAAATTTTGGAAGATTAATTGAAATTGGATTATTAAAATGGGGATATAATTTAAGAGGACATTGATTCTTTAATTTAAAAATCCCTAAATAATCACTTAATAATACTTAACTCTTAAACTTAAGAGGATAAGTGGAACTAATAATTAAATGATTAAAAGTAAATAATTCTTAATTAAAACCTACGTCATTAAATAATTTAATAATTGATTAAAACCTAAAATGTTAAATAATTAAAAAGTAAATTAAAATATTTGAAACTAATCTAAAATCACTTAAAAACAAACTTAAATCCAAATTACAAATTTTAAATAATATTTTAAAGAGAACAACTTATCTTAAGAAATGATGTAAAAAAAAATTAAATTAATTAATCCAAATTAAATCATCAAAATTTAATAAATAACTTGAACACCTCTTTTAACCTAAATTAATCTAAAAAATTTAATTAACATAAAATATTGATATCACTTATAAAAAGTTTAACTTAAATGAATCGAACACCATTCCAAACTTAAGATCATTGATTAAAATTTCATAATTAAATTACATTAAAGTAAATTATCAACTTTAACTTCAAATCATTAAAATCTTCAACAAATTAACTTGCCCCTGATTATTATAACTATTAAATGAAGCGTTAAGTTAAATGTCACCTCACTCATAGGATAACCAAACATCCTAGTTCACTGAGCAAGGGAACAAAACTTAACTAAACCCTTGGATGATTAATTCACCTGTGTAATTAAATTCACTTGGACTTAAAATTGTCCCGAAAGGTATTGAAAAGATGTTTAGGATTTGTTACAGCACTTCCTCGATACGATGGGTAGTTTTAAAGAACAATTGAACTTAATTGTTCTTTGATGAAGAAAATCATCCTTAACGAAATCGAGAACTCTAGACGTTATAGTAAATGACTAGCTATAGGATTAGGATTCTGGTAGACAACCAAAACCCTTCCCTTAGTGTTTATCTAGGTACTTGTTGAAATGTTTAAATGCCTTAACATGTGTTTTAAAGTGTAGCTTGGAATGACGGGAAGACTCTCCAGGTATGCTTTTATGTTATTGCAATATACTTTATTGCACTGCACTTTACTTTCCTTGCATGTTAAATAAGAATGTTGCATGAAAACCAAAACCTTTAGGATATCCACAAAACTAAAACCAAAACTAAATTAAAAGTCACAACAAGATAAAATTCACCGCCACAACATTCAAAATATAAAACAACTCAAAATTTAATCACAAGCAGAACAATAAAACTACAAATTTAACTTAATTAAAACATCTTGTTGGATGATCGGGAATACCTCAGATGATGTAACCTACGTGTTGCTAACGGGATTTCCCAAGGTCTAAATGAAAGTGTGGAACTCATTCAGTTGAGTTTAGCAAATTCATCTGGACTAAGTGAATCCGATAAAAATAACAATGCTGGAAGGACGGAACCGTGGGATCTTAACCAGTGTTGTTATAATCAACTTTAAGTTTTCTCTAATAAAACATTAAAGACATTTTGGTTTTAAGATTTCTCTAAACCAAAACACTTCTCTCATCTTTTGATTTATGACTTCTAAAACTGAACCTCTACGACAACAAGGAGCTTGGAGCATAGTGGGCAGCATAACCATCGTCATCAGCAAAACATGTGGCTACTTCAGTAGAACCAATCCTTAATTTAAATAACAAGCCATAGGATTTCGAGGTAGTCTGCCTAATGCAACATAATTCCTCAACTTTTTGTTAGGCATTTGTATAATCATGTTATGCAAATTAAGCCCTAACCGGTCTTAGGACTCCGAGGTGGTCGTTTGGTACGACATAAAACCTCACATCTTCGAGGCTATTTGTGTGATTATGTCATACAAATATAAGACCTAAATAAATAAAATTGGCAGGATTGTAACATTAAATAAACTCCCAAATTGAAGCCAAACAATAGGATAGTTTGGGAAGTTGCCAAGATTCTTCTTGGATCCTCAATTTCTCCTACTTCTCTTCCTTTGGAATCCTGAAAATAACTGTTCCAAATTTGAGCTAACCCCTATTGAAATCTCAAAAATTCAATCCTTTGAAAACCTTAAAATTTAAAATTCTTGAAAGCAAAACCATTGATCATTATCAAGAGTTTTCTTAAGTGATTCCCGTCATTTAAGATGTAATTAACTATAGGGGCTTGCCCTTATAGGGAACTTTAAGAACCCAGGTAATATAAACCCTACATAATTCCTTTATATTAGGCAAGGGAATTTGTCAGCTTATTAAATTGGTTTGCAGACCAAACGGATGTCACAAATCTTCTAACTAATTTAATCGAGCCCCATTATTAAGCAGTGTGTCTATTCTTTGGGATAAATACATGGTTTGTTGTGTGATGCTCGTTTATATAAACTATTTGGGATTTGAGATCGGTTTGATTTCTTATCTTAAAATTTTCAAACTTTAAAAAATATTTTCAAATCAAATGCTAGTTTTTTCAAATTATATATATACATATAAATTAAACACACAACCTAAAATATGCCGACAAATTCTTTTATTCTTTTCTATATTCAAAATTTTGTTTCCCTATTATAACTTCATATACATAATTATTTTCAATAAAAAACCAAATCTATTTTAAGTATTCTTGAGAATAAATAAAATTTTAAGTTTTTTGAAAAATTAAGTTTTTTAAATTCCCCCGAAACTTTAATTTTTATTTAGGATAAAAATATTTAAGCATAAGAAATGATACATGAGTGAGAATTAAAAACTAAAATAACATGTTTACAGGAATTTTAATATCCTAAATATGCAAGTATAACAGTTTTAAAGAAAAATAGGAGTAAAAAGAAACTGAATTCAGTTTTTCATAAAAGAAAAATTTCAAAAGACTTCTACAGTAGTGGAGGTTTTCAAAGCAAATACACACCAACTTTACATAACTAAAATCACAACAATACTAGATAATAACTGGTAGTAGATTTTGAAAAGTTTAAACATTTAATTTTCTAGTAGTGGTCTTTAATAGTGTTCTAAATTTCCTAACAGATTTGAATTAATTTATACTCTATTAAATATTTAAACACTAATAATACTAAATACACATTTAAAACATTTACTACTACACACATATCACAAATTACAACATAAAACATTACTTTATCACATAAACATCTGAATGTGCATAAAAAGAAATAATCCAACCATGCTCTTTACAAAATCAAAGTTCATATCATAAATACATCACATAACAATTAAACATAACATCACATATAGAAACATCAAAATTAAAAAAAAACACAACTACACATAAAAAATCACAGAACAAAACAAACTAAACACAACAACTCTAATCATCATCCTCATCATCATCTTCTTCAGCCCAGTCTCTGGATGGCACATAAGGTATATAAAATGAATGAGGGGGCATCTCATCACTGTATTCACCTCTAATCACTCTATCCATGTACTGCTGATAATTCTCCTCATATTCATCACGCTTAACAAAATACCTTTCAATATTCTCAATCTTACCATCCATATCTCTAACATGCTCTCAAGTAAGAGTCACTTTCTTCAAAATCTTCTTCAATAGTCCAGTTTGTGAATCACTAGATGATGATGATGCTCTAGAAGTAGTAGCATGTGAAGTAGAAGCAGGAGAAGTAGAAGCAGAAGTAGTGGAAGTTCTAAATCCTCCTCTCTAGCCAAACTCTGAATGTACAGTGTAAGCGCCAACGTTTACACTAGTAATAGGTCTCAATGGCTGAAGAACTTCTTCCCATGTTTCAAAATTTACACCAGATCGCTCACAAATCGAATGAAGGATGGAAATCCCATACCTGAAGTTGTAGTAGATCTGTCACAATTCATCACATAATAAAAAATAATAGCCCCTACATCAATAGGCTTTCCTAACTGAATACAACGGTTCAAATCTGCTCTCTCCATCGTAACTTCACTAGTATGTGTTGGCATATTTTTAGGATATGTGTTTTGAAAAGAGAGTCGCCTACAGAAATTGTCGGCTAATCTTCATATTTTAAATTTAATTTAAATATATATAATTTGGAAAGTAGCATTTGATTTTAAAAATAATTTTAAGTTTGAAAATTTTAAGATATGAAATCAAACTGATCTCACATCTCGAATAGTTTATATAAACGAGCACCACACCACAAACCGTGTATCTATCCCAAAGAATAGACACACTACTTGATGACGGGGATCGAATAAATAAACTAGAAGATTTGTGACATCCCTTCGGTCTGCGAACCAATTTTATAAGCTGACAAGTTCCCCTGCTTAATATAAAGAAATTAAGCAGGGTTTATATTACCTGGGTTCTTAAAGTTCCCTATAAGGGCAAGTGACCCGACCACAAATAACGCAGTAATGTTTGCTTCCAAAAGATAGCCAAAAACTTTGACTCAATTTATAAATAACAGCTAGTGTATAAAATTAATATTATGTAAATTTAGAAAATATTTTTATACACTAGGGGTACTACGCAAGTATACATATCGTTCCAAGTAATATAGGGTTTTGAAACAAAGACCCCAGTATCGTTCCCACGGAGAAGAATTATAGTGATAAATTTTCTATATAAAAAAATTAAAAAAATATTTTTATTTTGTCTTTTAATTTGATTATAAATTACTATTAATTTACTAGATGCAAATAAAGAAAACAATAATAAGAAAATGATTTTATGAAATCTATATAAAATAAACAACTTTATTTCCTTCAATTAATCTAAGATTTTTAAAATAATTTAATATTCGTTGGAGAATTTGATATATAGTATTGTGCCAAATAGAAGCATTCCTATTCTTTACCCTTTGATCCAGGCGTAAAGAACATTGGCTAATTACAGAATAGGTCCGGATGTATTGTTAGTAGAATGGGTTAATCTAGGCTCACACATCTAGATGTCCAAGGGTGGCTATGGTCGGCCCTACTAGTGACCCTTTCCTAATCTATAAACCAAATTATAAGAATTTAGTCTTTCACTCTATAAACTTATCAATTCTACGCCCTTTAAATCTTATCTTCCTATTTATTTGCACTTCACCTTGAATAACCTGCACATGGCCTTCGACTACCCAAGGATTCATGTGACATTTACAAGTTAAGAGTTCTTTCCTTCAAGGTCTCAAAACTCTTCAACAGGTTTTAACAATTCAAATGCCCGATTTAAAAAGTAAAGTAAGATCGAGTATTAATGTCATCACAATGTTTTGAAAATATTTTGAATTTTAATTCTCCATTGAATCTTTATATTATCTTATCTATCTCTTCATAATTGAAGGAAGAAAGTAAACTAACTACTCAAAACACATTGAAAATAAATAGCAAAATATGATAATTAAACTTTGAATCAAATATAAAAATAATACTTATCTCAAATATTTCTTCTATAGATCTTCAACTCCTACGACTCCACGGTGTAATGAACTCCGGATGCGATAACTTGAAAATAAACTCATTAAACTAAACAAAAGTGGCCCTAAATTTCTCTCTCTATTTCTCTCTCTAACGATGAGAGGTCTAAAGTGGATAAGAGAAAGGGTTACGATGGGAGGGGCACGTTTTACGAAGAAATGAACCCCTATTTATAGGCTTCGAGGGTTGCCTTGAGGCGCCTCTTCAAAACATGTCCACATTCGATGAATCTTCTAGAAGGTCGGTCGGCGCCTAGGCGCCGGCTGCCGCGTCCAGTTCTTCGCACCTCTTCACTTTGGCTCGAACCTCTTCGAGTTTAAAACCATTTTGGAGCGTCCAAATGCAATGTATCACATGTCCTATTAGCAAGGAACAACTGCCAGTCTTCTAGAATGTCCTATAACCGCTCCCTCCGTCAAAATAACTGATATTATAACTTACTAACTGATATTATAACTTACTAACACGTTTAGACGAAAAAATAACTGATATTATAAGTTAAGGACAGTGAAGTTGAAGACATCTAAACGTGAAAGAAAACAAGAATAAATTTAGGAATCAAAGATTTAAACTCTTTTTAAGTTTATAAAACTTAAAATAAGTTTAGAAATACAAAGAAATCACTAAAAATCGAATATTCTTTTAAAATTTTCGGTTCTTAGCAAAACTTAGGGAAATCTATGGTGAGAATCGAAAATAAATGGTTTAAAGTGTTGATCTGACCATGAGAAGAAGAAATCGAGTGGTTTCGCGCTCAAATCCTTGATGTTTTGACCTCAAAATGGATCTAGAGGATGTATTTTCGCGAAAATGGGGAAGAAGATGAAGCTTAGGCATCAAAAATGGCTTTTGGGGGTTATTTAAGTAAATTCTCGTGTACAGGTCGAACTGGTGCTTAGGCGCCGAAATCTGGCGCTTAGGCGCCAGACTCGCCTTTCACAAAAAAAATTTTTAAAATTAAATTTTCCACCAAAATTCATAAATTAAACTTTCAATTACTCATATCATAGTAGAGCATCAGTTTCTAACTTCCACAACATTTTTCAAAAATTTATAAAAATTAAATATTAAATCCACCAATTAAACATAAGGTTTCAATCAAACTCACTAATTTCCATTTAAAATCTTCAATATTGACTCAATACATTCCAGATAAGTACTTTATTTGATTCAAGTTTCTAATACAAACTCAAACATAACAATTTCCAAACAAAAACAACACACATTGAACATGAAAGAAAATACACAAACAAACACAATCGATTCTCTAAATCGATACAACGACTCAACAAACTATAATAACTATCTCATTAACAGAATATTCTAATCCTCACAAGGAAAATTGTGTATTCCACTTGGAAAGAATACTAACGCTCTCGGGAAACCCGTAGTCATCTTTTCGTCAATCCACTTGTTCTTTGCATACATTTCAACTTCTGCATCTTGATTAGCCGCAAAATGATCAAATTGAAGTTTAATTTGCCATTCTAGATGTTCAACTTGAAAAACATCTGTCGGCATATTTTTAGGTCGTGTTTTATTTTGAAGAGGGGTCGCCTAACAGAAATCTGTCGGCGAATTTTTAATTTAATTAAAATAAATAATTTGAAAAGTAGTATTTGATTTTGAAAATAATTTTAAATTTGAAGGTTTTAAGATATGAGATTAAGCCGATCTCGCATCCCAAATAGTTTATATAAACGAGCACCGCACCATGAACTAGTGTATCTATCCACAGGATAGACACACGCTTGATGGTGGGGCTTGATTAAATAAACTAGAAGATTAGTGCCATCCGTTTGGTCGCGAACCAATTTTATAAGCCGACAAGTTTCCCTAGCTTAATATGAAAACATTAAACGGGGTTTATATTACACAGGTTCTTTAAATTCCACTATAAGGGCAAGCCCACTATAGTTAATTACATCTTAAGTGACGGGAATCACCTAAGAAAACTCTCGATAATAACCAATAATTGCATCTCAAGAATTTGAAAGTTTAAGGTTTTCGAAAGATTGAATTTTGGAATTTCAATAGGGAATGGATCGAATTTTGGAACATTTTGTTTTATGAATCCAAAGGAAGAGAGGTAGGAGAAATTAGCGATTCGAAGTGAACTTCGGTAATTTCCGACTATCTATTGTTTGGCTTGAATTTAGGAAAGTCCTAATGTTTATTTAGTATTTCGATCTTGCCGATTTTAATTAATTAGGGCTTATATTTGTATGATAAAATCAAACAAATTGCACAGAAGATGTGAGGGTTTATTGTCGTATCGGACGACTATCTCGGAATCCTAAGTCCGGTTAGGGTTTAATTTGCAATGCGAAATGCCTAACGAAGAGTTGAGGATTTATGTTGCACTAGTGCAAGCTACCTCGAAGTCCTATGGCTTTGTTGTTTTAATTCTAAGAAGGTTTTGTTGAAGTAGGTTCGAGTTTTCTCGACGACGATGGCCGTGCTTGCCCACCATGCTCAGAGCTCCTTGTTGTTGCGAGAGGTTTAGTTTTAGAAATCATAAATCGGGGGATGAGAAAAGTGTTTTGGTTTAGAGAAGTCTTAATTTCCAAGTGTTTTTTTTGTGTTTTAATTAAAACAAATCTTAAAGTTGATTATAACGACACGGTTAAGATCCCGCGGTTCCATCCTTCGGCATCATTATTTTTATCGGATTCACTTAGTCCGGATGAATTTGCTAAACTCAGCTGAATGAGTTCCACACTTTCATTTAAGCAGTGGGAAATCCAGTTAGCGACACGTAGGTTACATCATCGAGGTATTCCCGATCATCCGACGAGGACGTTTTAATTTAGTTGCAATTGTAGTTTTGTGTTACTGTTTGTGATTAAATTTTGAGTTGTTTTATATTTTGAAATGTTGTGGCGGTGAATTTTATCTTGCGATGACTTTTAACTTAGTTTTGGTTTCGGTTTTAGGGACTATCCTAAAGGTGTGGGTTTTCATGCAACGGTTGTTTTATCATGCAAGAAAAGTAAAATGCATTTGCAATAAAGTAAATGGCAATAATGTAAATTCTTTGGAAAATAAATTGCGGGAAAGTAAATTGCAATAATACAAATGCGTACACGGAGGGTCTTCCAGTCATTCCAATTTGCACTTAAAACACGATTAGCATACTTAAGCAAGTTCCTAGGTAAAGGCTAAGGGAAAGGTTATGGTTTTCTACCAAATTCCTAATCCTATAGCTAGTCATTTCCTATGACGTCTAGGTTCTTTGTGTTTTTTGTTTAAGGACGATTTTCTTCATCGAAGAATAATCAAATTCGATTGTTCTTATAAATGTCCTATCATATTGAGGAAGTGCTTAAGAAGGATCTTAAACATCTTTTCGATATTTCTAGGATTGTTTTAAGTCGAAATGAATTTAATTATACAAATGAATTAATCGTCCAAGAATTTCAAGTTTTGTTAACTTGCTTCGGTGAGCTAGGACATTTGAATATCCTATGAGTGAAGTGACACTTCATTTAATGTTTTATTTAGGAGTTATAATAACTAAAGCTTTCGAGGGTAAGTTAGTATTCGAATGATTTGGTTTAAGTTAAAGAATTTAAATTTGGAATAGTGTTGAAGTTGCTTTTAAATTTATTTTCTTTCGTTTTAGGTGATGTTATATTTAATTGATTTAATTTAATTTTAATTGAGTTTTAATTTAATTTAATTTGATTGAGTTTGATTTAATTTGATTTGATGTTTAATTAATTTGATTTGATTTAATTTTAATTTGATTATTTAATTTAATTTAATTCAATTATTTAATTTAATTTATTTAATTTAATTTAATTTGATTTAATTCAATTTTATTTAATTAATTTAATTAATTTAATTTAATTTAGTTTAATTTAATTTAATTTAATTGTTTAATTTAATTTAATTTAATTATTTAATTTAATTTAATTTAATTATTAAATTTAATTTAATTTAATTTAATTGTTAAATTTAATTTAATTTTAATTTAATTTATCTTTAATTTACTTTATTTTTAATTTTAATTAAAATTTTGAAAGAGTTTAATAATTTAATTAAGTCTTTTAATATTTTAAATTTGAGTTATCATTTTAATTAAAAATTGAGTATTAATGATATAATTAGTTTAGGGATTTTTAAATTAAAGAATAAATCTCTTCCTAATAAATATCCCTTATTTTAATAATTCCAATTTATTATTCCTCCAAATTTAATCTATTATTTAATTAAAGTTTAATCATTTTAACATTATTTAATGGGTTTCTACCCTTTAATTATTTAAATTTCAATCATCCAAATCAGGTTAAGATCAAATATTTTACTTGTTGATTTTTTATTAAACCTAAAGTTTTAATTAAGGGTTAAAAGTTTAATTACCATTTTACCCTTTAAGCTTAATAATTTCATAACTCACTAAATTGAACCCAAATGAACTTGAAATTTTTATGTGACTTCACTCATATGTCAATAAAGACATGAGAGGAGAAAATGTGATTTTTACTGTTTTTAATTTATTTATATAATTATTTTTGGTGGAAAATAGAGATTTTCAAGGAAAATTTAATAACATGACCAAGGGAAAGTTTCTGTCCTTAAGAAAATTAGGGGACATTCCTAATGACCAGAGAAGCACTTGGACCAATTTTGGTGATTTTTTGAATTATATTATTTTTATTATAATTATTTTGAGTTTTGGAGTGTTAATTAATTTAAAAATAAAATAAATGTTGAAAAATGGATTTTATATTTTTCAAAAATCTCTCTGATATCAAGGAAACCAAAGAAGCAAATTTTGCAATTCTCTGATTTTTTTTGATTTATTGTAATTATTTTAGTGAAAATGCTAGAAAATACATTTTTTAATTTTAAAATTACCCTAGGGCTTTAAAATTTAATATCTCACTAAATAGACTTAGGAAAAATATGGGGTTTGTTCCTAAGTGATTAAAATTCAAAATGTGACATTTTGGTGAATTTTATTATTTTTGTGATTTTTATTATTTTTTAATTATTAAAATATTAAAATATTATTAAAAATCAACTTTTTCAGAAAATTGAAATTTTAATTTTCTTAGGTTCCCCTGATATTAGAGAGGCTCCAAAACTAATTTAGTGAATTTTTGAAAAGTATTTTAAAAGTTATGAATTTTTAAAGTTTAAAATGGCTAAGTGACTTAATCGACCGATTAGTGGGGTTAACCAAGTCCGATTGACCTCGAATTTTTATGGTGGATTCCTCCGATCCTAAAGGTCAGTGGAGAATTGATTTCAAGTCAATTTGATGCACGGTTAACTCTAATTAATTAAAGACCTATTTTGAGTGTTTAAGCCGATTAGGGTTGTTTTGAATGAACTAAGCCAAAACTTATTTTCCTAGGGTTCTACGAGTCATAAGGAACATCACCAAATTTTCCTAGAATTTATTTCACAATATGCTATTTTTTGGAATTAAAATACTCAAAACGGCAACATGCATTTGAAAAATAAATAACTTTTCACGAGAGATGGCCTACGACCTTGGAAAATTCGGGGAATGTTCCCGAGTTCGAAGGCTTAAGCCACATGGTCTCATGCCATGGTGAATTGTATACATGCATGGAGAATTAAATGTATGCAGAGAGTAAATAAATTATAAAAAATAAAATACTTGATGAAATTAAATGATTTCTTTTCCACATTATTCTCCTACGTTCGGCTGAGCGAGAGGTATTTTTATTTTATTTTTGTGACTTTTCTACACAAAGATATGGATTTTTAAAGTTTACGATATTTAATAAATACATTAAATACCCTATTTATCTATTTATCCACGCGGCGCCGGCGAGACATCGGCGGCTCCGAAGGGGTACGTGTCGCGTCGCGATTGGGCGCCGCCATCCGAGTCATCCGTCCGGGCCCCGCGGTTCTCGCACCGTTTCTGCAGTCGACGCCATCGAGCCGTTCGTCCGCGCGTGTATCGAATGGACGGCATCCGTTCATCGTCCCCGAGTGTTCTCGCCGAGAGCCGTCCACACTAAATCCACAAGATCTCGCTCGATTCTCGATGGATTTTTACGTTCTTATACTCTATGGATTCGTCTTGAAGAGACGAACACATCGATACGGCTAACATGCATTGAAACTAAGGCATTTGAAATGGAGAATCTCCGGAAGCTCGGGATGGAGAGTTAACTCGTACCTTAGCTCGGAGAAGTGTGGCTTCGATCGAGAGTTGTTGCACCTTCGATTGGGTCCGACGAAGCTCCGGATGAAGTCTCTTGGTACGGGGAATTGTACGGATATGATTTCGACCGGGCCGATCCACAAAGCTTGGAGGCTGGAGCAAGCTGGGTGGCTCGGAGATGGGGCTTTTGCTGGTGGACACCTTCCTTTGGTGCGAGTGAAGGTGTAGAGCCAATCGATTTGAGAATTGGCTCGCTTGTGGAGAAGTGTCTCGGTTTTGGGTGGAATTTCGACTGCGAAATTGAGCTTACGAGAGGAGAAATGGCGGGGGGATCTCCTTGGGGATCAAGTGTTCTAAGAGTGGAGAAGGGTACGGAACAATTTTGGCGAGGTTTGTGCTTCTCTTCTTCTCATGGCCGAGAGAGGTGGAGTTTAAATAGGAGAGGGTGGAAGGCCTCCGGGGGAGTTAGGGCTTGGGATCGGTCTGCTGCGGTGAGGAGAAGATCGGCCATGGTGACCAGCTGGGGATGGGGCGGCTCGGCAAGTGAGAATTTCGATGTTGGCTCACATGTGAGCTCTCGGCCATGGTGTTTTCCGGCGGCACTGGTGGCCGGCCGGCCGAGCGATGGTCACCATCTTGGTCGGGTGGGTCGGGGCTGGGGTTTAGTGTAGGCGATTGGCAAATGCCATGTGTAAAGGCTTTGATTCAAAGTGGAATGGGGGCATGGCTAAATTTGAACCTAAATGGGTCAACCCACCCATTTGGGCTAGGTGCACCACCCAGAGGCCTGGTTTTGGCTGAGGGAAAAGTGATTTGGCTCGGTATAATCGGTAGGGTCGAAGTCACCATCCAAGCACGATTAGGCTTAAGCATGGTTTAGTGGAATCATGGAAGTGGTTAATCACCTTTAGGAATTAAGGAAAGAGCCTCCTCCTTTTGCCCAAAATGGCATGGTGACATGTAAAGAGGCTCTCATGGCTTGCATATGGCTTGTGCATGGCTCCATGGCTCCATTTGGCTTGGGAAAAGGTTTGGTCGATTTCATAAAAAAGGATTTTAAGGATTTTGGATAATTTGGTGGAAATTTGGATGAAGCTTCATTTAGAATTATTTGATGATTGGTTTAGGACTTAGGGATGATTTTAATTGAAAATATGATGAGGGGAAATGTCATATGGGCTTTGGAAGAATTTTTTTGGGGTTTTGGATTTGGTGGAAGTGGGCTTTTAAAATGATTTAAGGAATGAGCCTTTTAAGTTTTGAAAATGAATTTATGGATGGGAATTTTGTAAAGAGGTTGGCCCAAATAATTGTTGGGTTTAGCTCATGGATGTGTCATGAATGATTTGAAACAAATTGGGGGTGATTTGGATTTGAATTGGGTTGAATTTGGGTTAGGTTTGGGTTTAGGTCAAAAATGGGCCTTTTGACCTTGGATTGAGTTTGAGTGGGACTTGGGTTCAAATTTTGGGCAAATCATGTTAGGGTTTTGTTTATGGGGATGTTAAGGAAGATTTAGAAAAGATTTGGGGTTAATTGGAGTTGAATTGGGTTAGTTTGGGCTAAGTTTGGGTCATGGGTCCAAATTTGGGCTTTAAGGCCCAAAGTGAAATTGGATCCAAATGTCGATCAAATTGGACTTGGATTTGGTCTAAATTGGTATTGGGAATGTTGGATTGAAGTTTAGAATTGAATTGGACCAGAATTTTGGTCAATTGGATAGGTTTGGTTTAACATTGGGTCCACTTTGGGTTAAAATGGAGTCGATTTGGGGGTTTTGACAAAAGTAGGGTAAACTGACAAAATTGGCCCATGGTGTAGTTGGACAAAATGAAATTGGGAATATTTGGGATTTTCTGGAATTTTTTGGGAATTTTCTGAATTTTTGGATTTTTAGGCCAAGAAGGGTATTTTGGGTTATTTGGAGGGTATTGGGGGGTATTTTTGGAATCTTTGGTATTTTTGGGTATGGATGATCAATTTGAGTGATGTGGAGATGTTTGGGATTGATTTTGGAAAATTTTGGGTAATTTGGAAATTTTGCAAAAATTTGGGTAATTTCAAGGGTTTTGGGTAGGTTTAGTAGGTGTAGGGTCTCGGGGGTCAAAAATTGAAAATTTGGGAAATTGAAGATTGGGTGAATTTAGGTGGGAAGAAATCATTTTGGTTGAGCCATGAAGCCATTTCAAGCCCATATGAGCCATGAGAGGACTCATTTGAGGCATTCAGCTATGTTGTTCCTAACCCTCTTAGCGAGGGCTTAGGGGTTAAGGACCATCCATGTGAATCACCTACATAAGTCGGGAGGTTAAGTTGGGTATGGGTGTGGTTTTAGGAAGTGTGTGGAAATGTAGTGTGTAAGTGTAGTGTAAGTCGGCCCCTTCACTGAGACCGGGCCACCCGGGGCGATCCTGAGGCCGAAGAGTCCTATAGGAACTCATCCTTTAAACTTCCGCATTTGATTTCGACCCTCTAGGTGATTAGGGGTCTATGGTCAAGTTTATGGAGTTTGCAGGGAGTTTAGAAGTGGTTTGAATTTCTAAAAGGTAGGTCCCAATTCTAGTCCTCTAAGACAGTCAAAGGAAAAGCCTAAGGCTAGATCCTAAGTACTAAAGAGAGAAGAGAAGACCTCATCAAAAAATGAGGTCAACAACATCTCATGAAGGCGATCTCTTATGCTTTTAAAATCTGCTTCAAATTTATCCAAACGACTAGAAATTTTCTCTAAACTTATAGCGATGAAACCATTGAAGTAGGGTTGAAGATCCCTTGGGACCTTGTCCCTAGCCTCTTCTCCATGATTTCTTCCTTCCATTTCTTCAAAAATTTCTCAAATCTCTCAAGAAGAAAGTGTAAGGGACGTAATTTTGATTGCTTGATGGTTAGGGAAGAAGATGGGTTGATTTAAATGGGAAAATCGTGTGAAAAACTGAAAATTTTCGATTTTTACACGACCCAGTAACAGTGGCGCTTAGGAGCCAAATCTAGGCGCCGGACCTATTGATACATAGTTGATTTTGGCATTTAGGCGCCGAATTCTGGTGCTTAGGCGCCGAATTCTGGTGCTTAGGCGCCAGAACTATGTTCAACTCCATTTCTCCTAATCGTCAAATTTTCAAAATTTCATTCTCCAAGAAAAGTAAATTATACTGGTAAGAGTAATTTAGACTCGATAACTCACATTGTAAATCATCATAATGAAGGTTAATTTGATCTCCTTTTTACTCATATTCAAAATAGAGTGATCCTATTTTTAAATTTTACATACTTCAAAATAATTTTCAGCCTAAGTCAACAAAGACTTATAAGCATCAAATTTTTCTAAAGTAATATAAAATTAATTAAGATCTAGGCATAACCTTACATTAAAACACAAAAACACTCACAAACAAAGATAATTATGGGTTGCCTCCCACAAAGCGCTTGGTTTAACGTTGTCAGCCTGACTAAGTAAATCTTTAATCAGGTTGACTCAATTCATAAGCTTCTTTATAAATATTTTTAATATCTCCCAAATAAGGCTTCAATCTTACTCCATTTACTTTAAAAATTTTTCCTGTTTTGGGATCTTTAATATCCACAGCTCCATAATGGTATACTTTCTCGACTAAATAAGGTCCGATCCATTTAGATCTTAATTTTCCAGGAAAAAGTCTTAAACGAGAATTAAAAGATAATACTTTTTGTCCAGGCTCAAAAATTTTTCCTGAAATCTTCTTATCATGCAACATCTTCATTTTCTCTTTATAAATTCTCGCATATTCATATGATTAGTTTCTAATTTCTTCCATCTCATTTAGTTGCAATAATCATTTTTCTCCTGCTTTATTCAAATTAAAATTAAACTCCTTTATCGCCCAATAAGATTTATGTTCGAAGTTCTACGGGTAAGTGACAATGTTTACCATAAATTAACCGGTATGGTGACATTCGATTGGTGTCTTATAAGTTGTTTATAAGCCCATAATGCGAGAATCGAGTCTATCGAACCAATCGAGTTCTTTTGGAATTAACGGTCTTTTCTAAAATTCTTTTAATTTCTACTGTTTGATACTTCGACGATCCATTAGTTTAAGGGTGATAAGAAGTTGCAATTCTATGTTTGATTCCAAATTTTTGTAGTAATGATTGAATTCTTATATTCCTGAAATGAGTTCCACGATCAGTGATAATTACCTTAGGCATTCCAAATATTGAAAATATAATTTTCTTTAAAAAAATTGAAACACTTTTGGAATCACAGTTTGGTAAAGCAACAGCTTCAATCCACTTTGAAACATAATCAACTGCTAATAAAATATATATTTTTCCAGATGATGGAACAAATTGTCCCATAAAGTCTAAACCCCATATATCAAAAATTTTAACTTCCAATATATAGTTTAAAGGCATTTCATCTTTCCTAGATATATTTCCCATCCTTTGACATCGATCACATGTTTTCACATATTGTCTCATACCTTTAAATAAGGTAGGCCAATAAAATCCAGAATTTAAAATTTTAAATGTAGTTTTATTTATGCCAAAATGTCCTCCAAAATCACAATCATGACATTTTTGAATAATAGAAAAAGTTTCCTCATATGGTACACATCTTCGAATCATAGAATCTTTACCAATTTTAAATAAATGAGGTTCTTCCTAAATATAAGATTTAGCATAATATTTAAATTTCTTAATAAATTTGTTATCCAAGTCATAAGGCAAAATATTGCTAACTAAATAATTAACAATATCAACATACCAAGGTGTTTTGCATCTTTGAATAACTTATAAAGATTCATCAGGAAATTTCTCATTTATATTTTCTTCTGAAATAATATCATTTTTAATTCTAGACAAATGATCAGCAATTTGGTTTTCAGTTCCTTTTCTATCTACTATTTGAAAATCAAATTCTTGTAGAAGTAAAACCCATCTTATAAGTATAGGTTTTGAATCCTTCTTAGATAATGAGATATTTAATAGCAGAATGATTAGTATGAGCTATGCATTTAGTACCAAGAAGATAAGGTCTAAATTTATCGAAGGCATATACTTATAGCTAGAAGCTCTTTCTCGAGAGGTAGTGTAATTTCTTTGTGTTTCGGTGAGAGTTTTACTAACATAATATACAACTTTGACAACTTTCTCATATTTTTGTCCTAATACGGCTCCGATTGCAAAATCACTTGCATCACGCATTAATTCAAAAGATTTATTCCGGTCGAGTGCAACGATGATAGGTACAGTTATAAATTTTTCTTTTAAAATATTAAAAGCATTAATACATTCTTTATTAAATTTAAATTTTGCATCTTTTTCTAATAAATGACAAAGAGGTTTAGCAATTTTAGAAAAATCCTTTATATATCTTCTATAAAATCCAGCATGACCTAGAAAACTTCTCGCATCGATAATGATAGTAGGTGGTTGCAATTCGATGATAATTTTCACTTTTGCTTGATCTACTTCCATCCCTTTTTGTGATAATTTGTGTCCAAGTACGATTCCTTCGTGACCATGAATTGACATTTTTGCCGATTAAGAACTAAATTTGTTTCTTCACATCTTTTCGGAACTTTGGCTATGTTTTCCAAACAAGATTCAAAAGAAGTTCCAAAGGCGAAAAATCGTCCATGAACATTTCAATTCCTTTGTCAATCAAATCACAAAATATTGACATCATACATCTTTGAAAAGTTGCAGGTGCATTACATAAACCAAAAGAAATTCTTATAAAAGCAAATGTTCCATAAGGACTTGTAAATGTTGTCTTTTCTTAGTCCTCAGGAGCAATAAGTAATTGATGATAACCAGAATATCCATCCAGAAAACAGAAATATGAGTGTCCAGCTAATTTATCGAGCATTTGATCCAAGAAAGGTAAAGGAAAATGATCCTTTCTAGTGGCTTTATTTAGTTTCCTATAGTCAATACAAATTCGCCATCCAGTAACTTGTCTTGTAGGAATAAGTTCATTTTTATCATTAACAATGACAGTTACACCTCCTTTCATCCGAACACAATGAATAGGACTTACCCATTGACTATCCAAAATAGGATAAATAATACCAGCATCTAACGACTTAATAATTTCTTTTTTAACAACCTATTTCATAATAGGATTTAATCTTCTTTGCGATTCTATAGTAGGTTTAAAATTTTCTTCCATTAAGATTCTATGCATGCAAATGGAAGGGCTAATTCCTCTTATATCAGCAATAGTCCAACCAAAAGCTTTCTTATAATTCTTTAACACACCTAGTAATTTTTCTTCTTGATCTTTACTCGATTCGAAGAAATAATAACGAGTAAAGTTAATGAATTTCCAAGAAACGCATATTTTAAATGGGAAGGTAACATTTTTAATTCCGGTTCGAGTGCTTTTTTAATTGAGGGTAAAAGTATATCATTTTGAGTTATGTCTAAAGTTTCCAAATTATCTTTAATAAAATGAGTCTCTTCTTCTTCTACTACTTCATCTTCATCAGTTAAAATTCAAATTTTTCTTCAGAAATAACTTTACATTTTTCTTGATAATGTTTTTCAATTAAATAATCAATTATATCCATTCGATTACATTTCTCTTTATCAGGGTATTTCATTGATTTAAGAACATTGAATTTAATTTCTTGATCATTAACTTTCATGGTTAATTCTCATTTTTGCACATCAATCATAGCTCGTCCGGTAGCTAGAAAAAGTCTTCCTAAAATAATAGGTATCTCTTTATCTTCTTCCATATCAAGTACTATGAAATCTACAGGGAAGATAAATTTATCCACTTTAACAAGGACATCCTCTATAACTCCTTTAGGATAAGTGATAGATCTATCACCTAGCCGAAGAGTTACGGTGGTGGGAGTAATATCTCTAAATCCGATCTTCGAAAGATAGAAAATGGCATGAGATTAATACTTGCTCCTAAATCACATAAAGCTTTTCCGCAAAATTTTTCTCCAATAGCACGGGGTATAGTGAAACTTCCGGGATCCTTAAGCTTTTCGGGTAATTTCTTTTGAGTTATTGCACTGCATTCTTCACTTAATGTAACAGTTTTAAAAGCTTCAAATTTTCATTTTTTGCTTAAAATATCCTTTATAAATTTTGCATAAGTAGGCATTTGTTCCAAAGCTTCAGCAAAAGGTATGTTAATAGTACTTAGAAAATTGATGGTCTAATTTCTGCTGTTTAAGTTTTTGAGGAAAAGGTGGTGGTGGTTTTTCAACTTCCACATTAACAGGTATAACAGTCTGATCTTGACTAGGAGAGAGAGTTTCTTTAGGTTTTTCAATCTCTTCGACCTCGATCTCTTTTTCAATTTCATTCTGCAATCTTTCTTTTAATTCCTTTCCACTTCTAAGTTGCACGAGCTTTAACTTGTTCATGTTCTTTTCCGGTTTCCTTTGGATTGACTTCAACATTACTAGGAAGTGTTCCTACGGAGTGCGTTATTAATTAAAGTAGCAATTTGCCCCATTTGATTTTCGATATTACGAATAGCGAGTATTTTGATTTTGTAATAAATTATTCATTTGCATAACTAATTCTTCATTGATAAATTTTTCGTTGATTATTAAATCCGGGAGGTTTATAATTTTAATTAACTTGATTATTCCAATTTCCGAGTGGGTGAGATTGATTATTACCCCATTGTTGTTGTGAATTATTCCGGTTAAAATTAGGATGATTTTTCCACCGGGATTATAATAATTTGAATAAGGATTATTTTTACTTGCAATATCTTGTAAAGTTTCAATAGTTTGAGAATCTTGATATTAGCGAGTTATTATGTGAAATATTAATTGCAAAATTATCTAATTTCTTAGACATTGCTTGCAACTTGTGAAGCTAAGATAGAAAAGGCTTCATTATCGTGAATGCTTGGCCATCTTTTAGGATTAATCCTTTTCGAAGGCCATTGAAAATTGTTATTAGCCATTTCTTGATCAAAGTGTAAGCTTCTTCGAATGATTTAGACATTAAAGAACCTCACGACAACGACATCGATAATTGATTTTAAAGATCCAATTAATCTATTATAAAATGTTTGAATAATTAACCAATCAGGTAAAGCATGATGAGGAAATTTTCTTAATAGTTCTTTAAATCTTTCCCAAGTTTCATATATTACCTCCCCTTCAAATTGACTAAACGAAGTAATATCATTTCTTAATTTAGCGAGTTTTAGAAGGAGGAAAATATTTAGCAAGGAATTTTTGTGCCATTTCGGCCCATGTTTTAATAGAACCGATCGCTAATGAGTTTAACCACATATTTGCTTTATCTCTTAAAGAAAAAGGAAAGAGTCTAAGTCTAATAGCATCATCGAAACATTGTTATATTTAAAGGTAGCACGAAGTTCTAAAAAACTAACAAGATGTAAATTTGGATCCTCGTTTGGTGATCCACTAGATTGATTGTTTAGCACCATTTGAATAATAGACGGTTTAAGTTCAAAAGAATTAGCATCTACAGTGGGTATTTGAATACTACTATGAAGTTCATCAACTGTAGGTTTAGCTTAATCCCTTAATGGTTTATAAACATTGTGATCATTAAGATCAATTGAATTTTGTAAAGTAGCCATTTCTTGAAATATTTGAATTTGTTTTCCCTTTTTAATTTTTCTAATTGTTCTTTCCAATTCAGAATCTAAAGGTATTAATCCTTCAGAACCAAATCTTCGCATAAAACAAGGAATAAAATATATATCTTTTTCTTTTTTTTTAAAGAAAATTTATACTATTCTATTTCTTTCTTCCCCGGCAACGATGCAAAAACTTGACCCGACCGAAATAACCCCAAAAACTTGACCCGACCGCAAATAACGCAGTAATGTTTGCTTCCAAAAGATAGCCAAAAACTTTGACTCAATTTATAAATAGCGGCTAGTGTATAAAATTAATATTATGTAAATTTAGAAAATATTTTTACACACTAGGGTACTACACAAGTATACGTATCGTCTCAAGTAATATAGGGTTTTGAAACAAAGACCCCAGTATCGATCACACGGAGAAGAATTATAGTGATAAATTTTCTATACAAAGAAATTAAAAAAATATTTTTATTTTATCTTTTAATTTGATTATAAATTACTATTAATTTACTAGATGCAAATAAAGAAAAAAATAATAAGAAATGATTTTATGAAATCTATATAAAATAATCAACTTTCTTTCCTTCAATTAATCTAAGATTTTAAAGATAATTTAATATTCGTTGGAGAATTTGATATATAGTATTGTGCCAAATAGAAGCATTCCTATTCTTTACCCTTTGATCCAGGAGCAAAGAACATTGGTTAATTTACAGAATAGGTCTTGATGTATTGTTAATAGAATGGGTTAATCTAGGCTCACACTTCAGATGTCGAGGGTGGTATGGTCGGCCCTACTTAGTGACCCTTTCCTAATCTATAAATCAAATTATAAGAATTTAGTACTGTCACTCTAAAAACTTATCGATTCTACGCCCTTTAAATCTTATCTTCCTATTTATTTGCACTTCACCTTGAATAGCCCGCACATGGCATTCGATTACCCGAGGATTCATGTGACATTTACAAGTTAAGAGTTCTTCTCCTTGAGGTCTCAAAACTCTTGATAGGTTTTTACAATTCGAATGGCAATTTGAAAAGTAAAGTAAGATCGAGTATTAATGTCATCACAATGTTTTGAAAATATTTTGAATTTCAATTCTCCATCGAATCTTTATATTATCTTATATATCTCTTCATAGTTGAAGGAAGAAAGTAAACTAACTACTCAGAACACATTGAAAATAAATAGCAAAATATATTAATTAAACTTTGAATCAAATATAAAAATAATACTTATCTCAAATATTTCTTCTACAGATCTTCTGACTCCTACTGACTCCACAGTGCAATGAACTCCAGATGCAATAACTTGAAAATAAACTCACTAAACTAAACAAAAGTGGCCCTAAGTTTCACTCTCTATTTCTCTCTCTAAGGATGAGAGATCTTAAAGTGGATAAGAGAAAGGGTTACGATGGGAGGGGCACGTTTTCTGAAGAAATGAACCCCTATTTATAAGCTTCAAGGGTTGCCTTGAGGCACCTCTTTAAAACATGTCCATATTCAATGAATCTTCTAGAAGGTCGGTCTGGCGCCTAGGCGCCGAACACCGCGTCCAGTTCTTCGCACCACTTCACTTTAGCTCACACCTCTTCGCATTCAAAACCGTTTTGGAGCGTCCAAATGCAATGTATCACATGTCCTATTATCAAGGAACAACTGCCAGTATTCTAGAATGTCCAATAACCGCTCACTCCGTCAAAATAATTATTCAAACGTTGTAAAAAACTTGGCAGTTTTTGTATCGAGTCTAGCGCTTAGGCGCCAGCTTCTGGTGCCTAGGCGCTAGACCATAATTTTTTTTATAATCTTTTTATACTTTTTGTATTTTGCTCCATTTTTGTTCCTTTTTGCTCCTTTTTCCTTTTTAGACCTTTTTGCATTACCTACATCCAAAAACACAAAAAATACCTTTCATTAAAGCATAATATCCTTAGAAATTAATAAGAATTAAGACATAAAGAAATAGGTATTTTTTTATAAATCAGTAAGCACTTATAGTTAATTACATCTTAAATGACGGGAATCATTTAACAAAACTCTCGATAATGATCAGTGGTTTTGCTCTCAAGAATTTTAAAGTTTAAGGTTTTCAAACAATTAGATTTTGGAAATTTCAATTGGGAATGGATCAAATTTGGAACAGTTTTTTTAGGAATCCAATGGAGGAGAAGTAGGAGATGTCACGGATTCGAGACAAGTCTCGGTGAATTCCCAACTATCCTATTTATTTGGCTTCAATTTGAGATTTTATTTAATATTGTAATCCTGCCAATTTTAATTAATTAGGACTTATTCTTGTATGATATGATCACACAAACAACTTCGAAGATGTGAGGGTTTATGTCGTACCAAACAACTACCTCGAAATCCTAAGACCGGTTAGGGCTTAATTTACATAATATGATTATGCAAATGCCTAACAAAAAGTTGAAGATTTATGTTGCACTAGGCAAACTACCTCGAAATCTTATGGCTTGGTTATTTAAAACTAGGAAAAGGTTTTTCTGAAGTAGACACAAGTTTTGTTGACGAAGATGGTCGTGCTGCCCACCGTGCTCCGAGCTCCTTGTTGTTGCAGAGTTTTAGTATTAGAAGGTGAAAATCAGGGGATGAGAGAAGTGTTTTGGTTTAGAAGTCTTAAAGTTCAGGTGTTTTTAATATTTTGTTAGGGGAATATTAAAGTTGATTATAACAACACCGGTTAAGATCCCACGGCTCCATCATTTCGGCACCGTTATTTTTATCGGATTCACTTAGTCTAGATGAATTTGCTAAACTCAACTAAATGAGTTCCACACTTTCATTTAGACCATGGGAAATCCTGTTAGAAACACATAGATTACATCATTTGAGGTATTCCCGATCATCCAATGAGTAATTTAGTTATAATTACAGTTTTGTTGTTCTGTTTGTGATTAAGTTTTGAGTTGTTTTATATTTGGAATAATGTGGCGGTGAATTTTATCTTGTTGTGACTTTTAGTTTTGGGTTTCAATTTTGTGGCCTTCGTAAAGGTTTCAGTTTTCATGCAGGGTGACATTCTTGTTTAACATGCAAGAGAAGTAAAATGCAGTACGAGTAAGTAAATTGAAATAGAGTAAGTTGCAATAAAATAAAAGCGTACCTGGAGGGTCTTCTCATCATTCCCGCTGCACTTAAAACACGTGTCAGAGAATTTAAATATTTTGCAACAAATACCTAGGTAAAGCTAAGGTAAGATTTTGGTTGTCTACCAAAATCCTAATCCTATTGCTAGTCAATTCCTATGATGTCTAGGTTCTTGTGTTTTATGGTTGATTTTCTTCACCAAAGAATAACTAAGTTCAATTGTTTTTCTAAAACATCCCATTATATTGAGAAAGTGCTTAGGACGGGTCCTAACCATCTTTTCAATGCTTCTGGGAATATTTCGAGTCTAAATGAATTTCATTGTACAGGTGAATTGGTCATCCAAAACTTTAGTTGAGTCTTGACTCTTGCTCAGTGAATTTAGATGTTTTAATTATCTTATGAGAGAGGTGACATTCACTTGGCATTTCACTTAAGAGTTATTTTGGTGAAAGCCTTTAGGGGCAGGTTAGGTTATTAAGAAACTTAACCATCTTGTTTGAAGTTGAGTAGAATGATTTAAATTAATTATAATATTTTAGTTTAATTATAATTGTCTTATGTTATTTCAATTTGATTGTGTAATTTCAAAAGTTGATTTAGTTGTTGGTTTTTTTGTTTTTTAAATTATTTTTAACTTTAATTTTAATTATATTTAATTTTCATTGCATTGATTTGAAGTTGATTTTAATTCAATTATATTAATTTAATTGTGATTTAAAGTTGATTAAATTATTTTAAAATTATTTTAATTTAATTATATTTACTTTGAATTGTTTTGAATTAATCATGTCATTTTAAAATTATTTTTAATTTAGTTAATTATATTATTTTAAAATTATATTTTTTATCAAATTGTCTTAGAAATTGTTTTAATTTGGTTATTTAATTTATCTTAGAAATTATTTTAATTTGATTATTTAATTTATCTTAGTTTTTATTAATGAGTTATTAAATTAATATTAAGTGGTATTTGATTTCTAACATTAATTAGGGGTTAAGATTAATAAGTTAATATATTCCAAGATTAAACCCCTTCACTTAATACATTCTCTTTTAATTAACTTCAAATTTTCAATAATTTAAGAAATTATAATCATTTTGTTTATGTTGGAAAAGTGATAAAATGGGTTCCTCCCCTTAAACCCCCTATATTTCAATCATCTAAGGAGATTAATTAGGATCATTTATTACCCATTACCCATAATTAAGCCTAAATATTAATTAAGGCTAAATTTCAATAATTACCATTTTGCCCCTTAGGCTTATTCGCTTCATAATTCATTAAATATAACTCAAATGACTTTAAAATTTTTATTTCACCTTACTCATGGGTTAATTAAAATATCAGAGGAGAAAATGTGATTTTTCTTAATTTAATTTCATTTATATATTTATTTTAATGTAAAAATGTGCTTTTTAATGAAAATTCAACAACATGACCAAGAAAAGGTTTCTATCCTTAGTAAATTTATGGGATGTCCCTACTGACTAGTGGACCACTTGGACCAATTTTAGTGATTTGTTTAATTATATTTTATTTATTATAATTATTTTAATTTTGAAGTATTAATTAATTATAAAATAAAATTAAAGTTTAAAATTAAGTTTTATATTTTTCTTAAGTCTCTCTAACCTCAAGGAGCTCAGAGAAACAAATTTTATATTTTTCACATTTTTGTTTGAATTTTTAGAATTATTTTAGTGAAGGTGTTGGAAAATCCATTTTTTAATATTAAAAATTACCCTAAGCCTTTAAAACTCAATATCTTTTCTTAGGAACTTAGGAAAAATATGGGAATGGTTCCTAAGGGATTAGGAGACCAAATTTGACATTTTGGTGAATTTTATATTTTTGTGATTTTTTATAATTTTTAATTATTAAATATTTAAAAAATGATTAAAAATCAAATTTTTATGAAAAATACAATTTTATTTTTCTTGGACTCCTCTGATCATAGAGAACTCCCAAAATTAATTTGGTGAATTTTTGAAATGTATTTTGGGTTTTATGAATTTTTTTAATGTGCAAAATGTCCATGTTACTTAATTAATTCATTTAATGTGTCAAATTAATTCCAATTGATTTGAAATTTTTATGTGGGGTTCCCATGATCCTAAGTGACAGTGGAGACTTTATTTCATATGATTTTAATATGTGGTTACTCCTAATTAATTAAAATTAAATTTTGAGGTTTTGGCCAAATTAGAGTGTTTGATTGAAATAAATCATAAAATAATTTCCTAATGTACCACTAGTCAAAAGGAACATATACTAATATTTCTAGATTTGTCTAAGCAACATGATAATTTTTATAATTATTATAGCAAAACTGATGCATAAAATTGAAAAATAAATATCTCATCATGGAGATCTTTCCCGACTTTAGAAAAATTAGGAAAGATCCAACATTATGCATAGAATAACATACCAAAATTTTAAGTTATGATGAAGCTCCTACATTCATGAAGAATTGAAAGATTGAAAACACTATTTAATTAATTTAAAATAAAATATGCATTAAAGAAATATGAAATTACTTCCACATTATTCTCCTCATTTCAGTGAGCAAGTAGGTTTTTTTATTTTATTTTTTTGAGTTTTCTATGAAAAGTTATGATTTTTTGAAGTTTAGGGTCAAAAATAAATCAAAAATCCAATTTCCCGCTCAAATACACGTGTCGCGCTGCTACTGGCTGGCGTGGTTCTGTGTGGCGGTGCATTCACGGATGAAGCTCCTGTTTGATGCCATCAGAGCCATCTGTCCGATACACGTCTGATCGGACGGCTGCTGCTCCTCTCTACAACTCATATTCACCTAAAACCGTCCACCTTCAAACCTTGATATCTCACTCGTTTCTTAACGAAATTGAGTGATTTTTTTTTACAATGATCGTCTAATCGAGTAACACACATCTATGTGGTGATGATATACTTAAAGCACGTGAATAGTTATAGAAATTTAAAATAAGATCGGTTGGAGAAGAAAAAAAATTGATACCTTTGTCCAAGAGGTGGGGCCTCAATTGGAAATGGTTTAATTGAGCTTAGGAATGCTTGGAAAAGCTTTGGGAACAATTTGGCAGCTCCCCAAGGTAATATTTCTTTTTTTCACTCTTTGGCCATGAATGAAGCTTAAATAGAGGAGCTTGGGTTCAAATTGGTCAAAGCATGGGGTTGGGCTTGGTTCACCTTTCCATGGTCTGATTTGGGCTGAGAAAAGCTCCCTTGATTCAGCTTGATTAGTAGTGAGAGGTCACCATCCATGATGATGTGGCTAAGCTTGGGTTAGAGTGAAGTATAAAAGGGCTAAAAGGCTTTAATCATGAGTTTGGAAAGAGGTCTCCTCCCTTGCCATTAATGGCTTGGTGAGGTAGAAAGGTCTTACATGGCTTCATGTGGCTTGTCATCAAGCTTCATGGCTTGCATTTGGCTTAGCTAGGCTTGGTTAATTTTTCATGAGAAAGGTATTTTTGAATTCTTTGGTTATTTTGAGATAATTTGGCATGATACTCCATTTGGAATTATTTGATGATTGATTTGGAACTTAGGGAGTGAATTTGATTAAAGGGATGAAAAAATGATAATTGGCATGTGGGCTTTTGAGTGGATTTGGGCTAATTGAAGTGATTTAGCTCATGGGCTTGATTTTGGGCCTTTAAATTTGAGGTAAACTTGGGCTTGAATTTGGGTTAGGTTTGGGTCAAAATTTGGGCTAAGTGAATGTTGAGTTTGGTTTAGGAAAGTGTTATGAAGAGTTTGGAAAATATTTGGAGTGATTTTGAATTGAATTGGATGATCAATTTGGTGGATTTGGACATAGGGTCGATTTTGAGATTTAAAGGAAAATTTGGAATTTTTGATCAAATTGAGTTAAATTGACAAAATTGGGATATGTGATAGTTGAACAAAATGATGTGGATAATATTTTGGAATTTTTGGGATTTTTTGGTATTTTTTGGAATTTTCAAAATTTTTGCCTATGAAGGGCATTTTGATAATTTTGGGGAGTTTGGGGGTAAGTGGTCAAAAGGCTGAATTAAAGGCTTGAGGTGGTTTAGAAAGAAATTTGGAGTCAAACAAAAGTGTCCGGGGTCATTTTTGATTTATGTGGAATGTTTTATGAAACCCTGAGCATTTTTTAAGTATCGACAATTTTGGCCGCGAGGGGCCCAAAGGTAGTTCAGAAGCATGGCATGTTTACAGTCAAACTTCTCAGTTTGACAAGAGGAATGCTCTGGAATGATTTTTTAGGAGCCCACGTGATTGCGAAGTTTTGAGTTTCGGGGCCCTTTTCAAGGGCAATTTGGTAATTTTTGGAGAGTTTAGGGGCCCCGGGGGTCAAACATTGAAATTTTGGAAAAATTGAAGATTTATTAGATGTGAGTAAAATGAAACCATTTTGGTTGAGCCATGAAGCCATGTGAAGCTCAAAAGAGCCATGAGAGGACTCATTTTAGGCACTCAATATGTTGTTCCTAACCCTCTTAGCCAGGGGCTTAGGGGTTGAGGTCCATCCACATGAGTTTCCTACATGAGTCAGGAAGCCAACTTGGCTAAGAGTGATCTTAGGGTTTGGAATGTGTGTGAGAGTGTTGTGTGTACAGGCTAGACCTGACCAAGACTAGACTACCCAAGGTAATGCTAAGGCCAAAGAATCCTATTGGAACTCATCCTTGAACCTCCACATTTGACTTTTAACCTTCCAAAAGGGGTTTGGAAGTTTATGGTCATCTCTGTGGGGTTCAAGAAGAGTTAAGATGTGTTTGAATTTCTAAGTGGTGGGTTCCATTTCTAGTCCTCAAGAATAGTCAAAGAGAAGTCCTATGGCTAGATCCTAAGCACTAAGATGAAAGAAAGACCTCACCAAAAATGAGGTCAACAGTATGACTTGAAGGCAACAACGTAGATGAGATAAAATAATGTCATGCCTTTGAAATGGCATTCAAATTAGAGGCTTGAAAATTTATTCTTCTTTCATTTATTATCTTCCATAAACCTCTTTCATCAGTCAGAAATGATATGATCTATCTAATTCTCCTTCAGTGGGATGATAATTAGCATAAAAACAAAACAATGTAGGAGGCAAGTGGAAAAAGACATTGATTACTGCAGGTGACAAATGCACTTATTCCCCTTTAACCATCACCAAATTCTCTTATGCTGCAGGCAAGTTTGCATAAAACTCTCTGACAACAGAAACAACATCGACAACGGAGAAGTAACAATAATTCTCCCAATTCCTTCTAGTAATCATTTCTTCAATAACTTCTCCTAGCTTACTAAATACTTGTTCAAGAATCAATTCACGTAACGATAGTGCATCAACGTATTGATCCTCTGCTCTTGCACTAACAAATTTGTTGGAATCAAAATTTGCTTTATCTTTCTAGCGCTTTGACATTGGAGCCATCTCTAAAAAATTGCAAAAATTCACCATAAATTCCAAAATTAAACTAAACTTGTAAATTTAACTTCCAAAGGTAATTTCCACTAAATCCAAGCAATTTATCATGCTTTTCCTCAAATTTCACCATAAATAATGATCTCAAGATTTTTCAATAATGTACTTAAAATATTTGGTGAAAATAAAAAAAAATTACTTTGGAGTAGTGCTCATACCTTAAGGAATTCAAATCTAACAAATCTTGTGGAAATCGGCTCTTAATTGATCCAACTTAAGGATACTCTAAATCCTATTTCGCGACTTTGAGAGGTTGAGGGTGACATGAGGTGTTAAAAATGTCAATTTTTGGGTTTTTAACTGCAGAAATTTAGTTTTCATGAACCGGCGCTTAAACGCGAGGCTTCGGTGCTTAGCCACGAAATCTGGTGCTTAAGCGACTAAGTTTTGGTGCTTATTCGCCAGTACCCTGATTTTTACAATTAATTAAAAAAATGTACTAAACCCTTTGGTTAATCACCCTAAATCACTTTAAATAATCATTTCTCACCTCTAAACTTTTCTAATACTCCAAAGAAAGTTAAATTTCAATCAATTCCAAACAAATTTCACACAAACACAAACTTTCATTTAATTAATACAATCACACTTCAGACAAACTAAAAATTTCTATCCAAACATTTTGGATGAAATTTCCCAATACACAATAATTTAAATAAATCAAAATAAAGATAAATTTACATCATTAAGATGTAACAAACACATATTTAAGTTCAATAAAATATAAACATATAACACTAGACAAAAAACACTTAACACATAAAACCACAACACTAGACTATACTCAAACTAATTCCAATCTCCATTAGGTTGAATGTATCCAGAACCACCATTAGTTCCATTTGAACCATCTGGAATATAGTATGATAAAATGGGTGATGGTTGAAAACTCTTACATCTTCTTCTTCTAATCATTTGTTTTTCAGAAGCATCACCTTATCTGCTTCCTCCACATGACTTGTATGACTGAATTGCATTTTAAGTTGCCATCCCATATGCGCTAAATGAGCATTAGTTTCATTTACCTTTGCTTCAAGTGACTCCACATTGGCTTCAATCTTCGTAATCCTTTCTGCAATACTTTGAATACTAACTACTAGGAATCAATTGTATAACTCTTGCGCACTTTCAATAATAATTTTCTTCTTGTTTGCTTCCTCCTTCTTCTTAATTTGACTCTCCCAAAAAGACATTTTTACACTCAAAACACTCTTCTTAAGACCCAGGAGTGAAAATAGGGACTGGGGCAAGTGTTTTTCTTAATTCAGGGTCTTTTTATAGACATGGGAAGTGCTAAAATAGATCCTAGATGTACCACTTCCCCATGATTTTGGCTTCTAGAAATTCATTTATCACGTTTTTCTTAACTGCGACGCTTAAGTGCCAACCAGGTGGCACTTAGCCGCCAGTGCACATTTTTGCACAGGTCTGCCAAATGTCTAAAATTTTCATTCTAACTCTTTTAAGTCATCCTTTAATGTCAAATAAACACCACTATAACTAATCTCTTCAAAATTCTACTACATAATCATAAAAACAAACTAAAGAAAGAACACAAAACAAACAAAAAGCAAAACACACCGATAAATATGAAGCAAAGCACACCGATATATATGAGTTGCCTCCCATAAAGCGTTTGGTTTAATGTCTTCAGTCTGACATACTCAGAACTTATTCTGAGTGACCCAACAATAGATTCTCATCAATTTTAAATTGATCTATTAAAAAATAAGGTTTAAGTGTATGACCATTAACTTTGAATATTTTTCCAGTCTTAGGATCTTGAATATCCACAGCTCCATAATAATAAACTTTTTTCACAATAAATGGACTCATCCATTTGGACTTAAGTTTTTTAGAAAAAATTTTCAACTTGGCATTATACAACAAAACTTTTTGTCCTGGCTCAAGATTTTTAGTATAAATCTTCCGATCATGCCATAATTTCATCTTTTCTTTATAAATCTTAGCATTTTCATAAGACTCATTTCTTAACTCTTCAAGCTCATTTGATTGCAATAGTATCTTCTCAGCAACATCCTTTAAATTATAATTGAACTCTTAAATAGGACAATATGCTTTATACTCAAGTTCAACAGGTAAATGACTAGCTTTTCCAAAAATTAGCCTATATGGAGACATCTCTATAGGAGTTCTATAAGCAGTCCTATAAACCCACAAAGCATAATCTAGTTTGATTGACCAATCCTTTCTATTTGGATTAACGGTCTTCTCCAATATTCTTTTAATTTCACGAATGGATAATTCAACCAAACCACTTGTCTGTGGATGATAAGCAGTAGTAATGCGATGGTTAATATGATATTTCTTTACTAACGTCTCTATAATCACATTTCTAAAATGACTTCCCCCATCTATTAGGATTACTCTTGGTATTCCAAATCTGCAAAATATATTCTTTTTTAAAAACTTTGCAACACTTTGAACATCACATTGAGGTAAATCAACAACTTTAATCCATTTGGATACATAGCCTACTGCTATTAAAATATAGATCTTTTTCTGAAATATGGTGTAAATGTTCCCACAAAATAAAATCTCCAAATATCAAATATTTCAACTTCCAACAAATAATTGAGGGGCATCTCGTTTCTTCTAGAAATATTGTCTACACACTGACATCGATCACAGTTTTTAATATATGCATTAACAATTTCAAAAATTGTGGGAAAATAAAATCCAGATTGTAAAATTCTATAAGCAGTTATATCAACTTCAAAATTTTCTCCATAATCAAAATTATGATATTTTTGAATATTTTCATAAGTTTCTTCTAAAGGAAAACATATTCAAATGATCAGATCCTTTCCTTATTTATATAAAAATGGGTCATCCTAAAAATAAGTTTTAGCATCAGATAAAAACTTCTTCCTTTCCTGGTATGTCAAACCATATGGTATAATATCACTGACAATAAAGTTTACAATGTCGGTATGCGACGTAATACGTCATTCATTAATAGTGAACAATTTTTCATCAGGAAAATGTTCATTAATTTCTTCAAAATCACTAAGCAATTTTTCAGTTTCAAGCCTGCATAGATTATCAACAATTTGATTATCAGCACCCTTCCTATCTACCATCCCAAAATCAAATTCTTGTAGAAATTATTTTTAACATATCCATTAGAAATTATTGGTGTCCATTTCTTATATTAATAGGTTCTGACATGAGGGATCCTTCTGCGGTGGCATATATTATAGATCTCATAAAACCCATCAGATTATTGTAAAAAATTTGAATGATTAGCCAATTAGATCGGGCATGATGTGTGCACCTCCAAAGTAGTTCTTTGAACCTCTTTCAGACCTCATAAATAAATTCTCCATTGATTTAAGTGAATGTGGTAAAATCATTCCTATGTTTTGAAGTTTTGCAAGGAGGAAAATATTTTGGCAAGAAATTTTTGCATTAAATTATTCTATGTTGTGATTGATCTTGGAGTAAGGGAGTTAAGCCATACCTTGGCTTTATCCTCTAAAGAAAAGGTAGAAACATCATTACTAGGGACATCGTTGTACCGGAAGGTGGCACATAGTTCAAGAAAATCAGCTAAGTAAAAATTGGAATCCTTAATGGCAAGTCTCCCGGATAGGTTGTTTTAAACCATTTGGATTATGGATGGAAGCGGCTTGAAAGTGTTAGCCTCAACAGTGGGGTACTTAATGCTCATGTGAATCTCTTCTGCAAAAGGGTTGACATAATCTCTAAGTGGTTTCAAGGTAGAGGAATTAGGGTCAACCATCTCAACAGATGTTTTACATGTTAAGTCTGATCTGATAAGATGTCTAAATGTGCAATCAATCTCAGGGTCAAAAGGGGAGAGGTCAGTATTAGCTCCCTTGAATATAAAAAGGATAGATTAAAACTATGCAGCAAACAAGCACAATGACCCACACAAGTCATTCAACATGCTAACATGCTAGTGAGGAGCAAAATATACCAAAAAAAGCAAAAGAAATAGAAAAAAAATTATCAGCAAAATATTTTTGGCATTTTGATATTTTTGATTTTTTTAAGCTTTTAAAACTTTTTAACACCTAAAAAAACACAATAGAAATATAGATGCATAAAAAAAAACATAAAATAAAAATAAGAAAATAAAAGTGCCAAAGTTAGGTACAAAGTTTTTCAACTAAAGTTTTCCTAAAAGCTGAAACAATTATTAAGGCCTTTCCTAGTTACTGAGGCATAAGTTGACCATATACACATATGTTGATGTCACTTTTGTTAAGGTCTAGTCATCCTACCTTAGAAGCCTAGGATCTAACCATAGAACTTTTTTGTTGACTATCCTAGAGGACTAGTGATGGGACCCTACCCTCTTAGAAATTCTAAGCACCTCTTTACTCTTCTTGGAATTCCACATGTATGGTTTTTGACCTCTAGCACTTAGTAGGATGAAACCAACATGGGGGAGCTCAAGGGGAGTCCCTATAGAACTGTTAGGCCTTAAGGGTACCCCTGGGTGGTCTGGTCTTAGTCTCTCTCACACACACGTCTAAACTGATCACTTTCATCCAATCCCAAAACCCTAAAATTAGGTACCCCTAACCTCCTACCCTCAAACTTCCCCAAAATTATCAAAATGCCCCTGAAACCCTAATTTTCTTAAAATTTACCAAATTGTCAATTCATACTCAAGGATCATATCAAACCACTCCAAACCATTCAAATTGAACAAAATACCCAATTTTCGTAAAATTCCCAAAATACCCCCACACCACCTAAAATTACCAAAATGCCCCTCATGGCCCAAAAATCCTAAAAATCTCCAAATTCACTCTAAATGTTCTCAAAATCAATTTTAACTACACAATGTCTCTAATTGTGCCCATATCGACCAAAATTGGTCAAATTTTCCAAATTGCCCCTAAATGCCCAAAGTCCCCAAATCCACATCAAATTTCTTCATGTTTAAGGCCAATTTAAACTAAATGAAAGCCAAATTAAAGCCAATTTCAAGCCCAAATTCCATGTCCAAATCAAGTAACCCAAAATTGACCATAAGCCAAAATCCCATCAAATTGAATGTTGCAATCAATTCAATTTCTCAAAATTGGTTTCCTAAATGCTTCATGATGTTCTCCTAGACCAAATAAGCCTTTAATCGGTTTGGATCCAAGCACAAATAAAGACCAAATCAAACTTTTTAGACCAAACCCTAATTTTGAGCTTAAAAACTAAATTAAACTAAGCCATTGGATTTAGCCTATGCTTGATCACTTATACCATTCCTAAGACCTTTAAGATCCTAAACACATCACTTAACACCCCAACTAGGTGCCATGGACCAAGGGTCCCCAAAACAAGGGAGCCTCTTCGTAAATTTGGCTAAGTGAACCATGCTTTGCATCACATGACTAAAACTCCATCCTAATCACACTTAAACCTCCCCCTGAGCGACCTAGTCACCTCCCCTTGACTGGTCGTCTATCCTATTCCATGTAAATCCTAAAATTGAGGGGTGTCTACCTTGTTTTATACCCCAAAGGTGACTCATCCTATGTGGCTAGGCTCCATTGGTCAATTGCGTCGCTCAACCCTCTACCTAGGCAACACTTTGCACTCCTTAGATTGCCCTATTGGGCACCATGGCCATGTTTATAAATCGAGCCCCCTTCATGACTAAAGATGAGAGCATCCAATTCCTAAGAGAAACTCTGCCAAATTTTCTCCAGAGCTTCCCTCAACTTCTCTGAGTTTAACCCCATTGTCTCAAGCCATCCATTCCCACGGTCCCAGCCCAATGTCATCTTTGAAATCCAACATGTTTTTTTGTCATTCCACTAGACTTCATAAAACTCCAAATTGATTCACTCTCCCTATTTAAATTATCCCTTCTCAAGCCCTCTGTATTAGACTTTGACCAAGGTCGCACAACCCTTTGATTGAACTCCGACTTAGACCCTATACTAGAGGAAGGTGAAGCCTTAAGGATATTTTTGGGACTCCAAGGATGTCTCTGCAACCATCCAATTAAGCCTACATAGCTTGAAAAAGGGTATGGATGAAAATTCCCAAATGTTCTCACAGTTTGAGTTTTTGATGTTAACTTGTATTTTATACCTAATTAACTGTATAAATATGTTCATCTCACTTAGATAAAGGTGTAGGAACAAACCCCATGCAATTTGGTTAAGCATCGAGTAAGAAATTAGATTTAGAAAATGAACAGTTCTCGAATTAGGTCTATCAGGGATGATGAATGGATGCCATCCATTTTCACGTGTATTAAACAGACTACTGAGATGCATTCGGATGAAGCTATAGGACGTGAACCACGGGACGCGCAATGAGCTGAGGTGTAATGCACATCCAACTTGAACACGTCACGTAGCGCATCAGAGATGCTGAGGTTGACATGGATGTCACATGGATAAGTAGAAAAATTAGGTTATTTTTTATTTAATTAATTTTAGGAACTTTAAAAATACATAAATTTGTGTAGAAAAGTGTTAAAAATAAAAGAAAAATACCTTTATACTTAGTGAATAGAGGAGAATAATGTGGACTAAAAATTAAAAAATATTTTCTTTATAACTATTTTTAAATTAAATAAATACTCAATAACTTATTTGAATTTTAAATAATTAAATATTAATCATAACATTGTGAAATTTACTGGGTTTATTCATCACATGCTTAGGAATGTTCTCTGAATTTTCCAAGGTCAAAGAGCATCCTTAACATTGGAAGCCCTATGTTTTAAGTAAATCACCCTTATTTTACTTAGAATAATTATAAAAATTAAAGTATGAGTCAGAAAATTATGTAAATTAGTTTGATAAGTTCATTGTGGTTAAAGGAACTGAGGAAAAATAAATATGAAGTTTACAAAATATAAATCATATTTTTCTATTTTAAAATTAAGAAAATCAGTAAAAATTGGAAAAATACAAAAAAAATTCAAAAATCAACCAAATTTTGCCAATTTGAGGCTAATCACCTTAGAAGACTCCTGTAAAAATTTCGAAGTCATAAAAAATATTTTTGATGAAAAAAAGAAATTTTTTGAAAAAAATATAAATTTTTGCTTTAAATAATTATATAAATTATAAAAAATATAAAAAGATATATAAAAAGTGATTTAAGATGTTTTTTGTGACTAGGAGCACCAAAAAAAATAAATTTAAGGTTAAAATAAATGTTTTATTTTTTAACTTTTTTTCAATTTTAAAATTATTAAAAACAAAATCAATATAAAAAAATACAAAGTAAGTTTCTCTAAGTTTCTTGAGATCAGAGATACTAATGAAAAATATAAAAATGAAATTTTCAAAGAATATTATGTATTTTCTACTAATTTGTTCATTAAAATTATTTTAAAAATTTTAAAAATTTAAATTTAATTCAAAAATTCATAAACATTGTTTCTAGATGTCCTCTGACCTAGGTGAACCTCCAATAATTTCTTTAGAGGTTGAAAGTTTATTTTAGTTGGTTTTTGTAATTATACTTAACAATTCTTATTTTTTAACTAAAATAATTATATAAGTTAAATAAAAAAAACCATGAATTCTGCTTTAATATCTTAATTGACCCATGAGTGAGGTGACAATAAAATTTTAAAGTCATTTGAATTTTACTTAAGTAATTATGGTGTAAGGAGCCTTAAAGGAAAAATTGTAATAATGGGATTCCGTACCTGAATCAAAATTTAGGTCAAACTCAAGGGGCAATGGGTAATATTAATTATAACTAACTCTTTGAGGTTATTGAAATTTAGGGGATTAAAAGGTAGAAACTAACTCGTCATTCTTTATAAGATAATAAAAAGGACAATATTATAATTTTCTGAATTATTCTGATTTGGAAGTCAATCTAATTGGAAGGTTCTACGATGAAGAGCTTGTGTTAGGAAGATGTTAGTCCACCAATTAGCTACTTCCATGATTAAATGATGATTTGATCTTTCAACAAGGATTAAGTGTACTGCACTTAATATATTTTTAGAATTGCAAGTCTACCCATGAATTTTTAAGAGCTTAGTAGTGAACTGGGCTTGATATTTAATCATGTAATAAGGCTTAGAAAAAGGAATATAGTTAATCATAACATTTCTAAAACACTACAAGCTCAACTTTGATAGGGAGGGTAGGGATCCCCTTAATGATCTTATATACCCTTAAAGGTGTCTACTCACATAATAATTAGAGTGAAACATAAAGTGATTATTTAATTGTCCTGCTCATATGATGATTAAAACATATGGGTGTCCATTAAGCATGTGTCTGAAATATCATAACTAAATTTTAAATCGGGATGACTAATTTAACGACATAGTAAGATCAAATGAACTCAAAATACTTCAAAGGTGCTCAAAAGTCATTTAGAGTTATGCCCCGAACACTTTTGCGATCTTTTGGTTGTTTTGATGTACATTTGATCTAATTATGTTTTGATGAAGAAAATTATCCTTAAATAAAAGTATAGGGACCCGCAAAGTTATGTCTCGGGACCCGTTAATTCACCCAAATCAATATAAATACCCTACACTACTTATCCTATATTAATAACAGAAAGCACAAGGATTTAAGTCTTTCCCTTAGGTTTTTAAGTTCTTGTGAGTAACTGAGGACATTTTCTTTTGTCACATATGGATCACTGGACTGGTGTAAGTCTGAGACCTAGGTGGCTAGGGCAATGATGATGATGCCAATGTGTGCTAAACGAGAGATACGAAGTGAAATTTTTTTTAGAATAGTATATCCTATCTCAACGATCTTCAATGAAGGGAAGGACAAGGATCAGTGATACTATTTGTCGATTCCTGGTGGGATTGTTTTCCCCGACACTCTTAGGTTGCCGGTAGTCCTAACTTGATTAGAGTGAGTAGTTGTGGACTAAACTACTTTACAAAATATTTATAGAAATAAAAATAAAATCTCTTTTGTTTATTAAAGTGAACTCTGCAAAAGAAATTAAACAACTTTTACATGAAAAATTAAATAATTTTTGATGAAAACATATGAAGGTCCATAGTTAGTAGCTCTTACCCAAGGTCGGAAAGCACACAATCCAGCTCTGCCTATACATGTTTTTGCTATAACTTATTTTGCTACTTATGTTACTAGACTTTCTTGCTTTCATTTTCCTTAATTCCTTTCTCCTGAAAATTTATTATGCTTTATGATGTTAACCATGCAGCGATAGTGGAAGCCAGGGACGCATTTACATTTTATGTAGTGTAATTTTCCTATTTACTTTTCAACATTTTCTATCTACATTTATCTACTTTACATGTAAAACTAAAAACAAAACCAAAACCAAAAACAACAAAAAACACTTCAAAATTTAACACACACTTTAGAACCTTGTGAACGGCCTTAAAACATCTTTTGGTTTTACGAGGATTTCTCTGATGAGGTAACCCACAGTTACTAACAAGAATTCTCTGGTTTATACAAGCCTAACATAATGTTTAGACTAAGTAAATTCAAAAGAAAATAATGATGCTAGAATGAGGGAACCGTGGGATCCTAACCAGTATTGCACTAAATAACTTAAAATTCCCCCAAATAAAAAACTTAAACAATAACAACAACAAAACCCAAAACGTTGAAAAAATACACGATTAAACCATAGAACCTTAAACCTAGGAACATTACTTCAAAAAGGCGCTCGGAGAAAACACCATGGGCAGCATGGCAAGAGCATGCCGAAGAACATCTATGAAGGAGCAAACAAATCTACACCAGCAAATTTTCTTTAAAATTAAACAACAAGCCATAAAACTTCAAGGTAGTCCTTCTAGTATTGCGTAAATTCTCAACTTATGTTTAGGCTCCTACACAATCATGCTGAGTAGTATAAGTCCTAACTCCCTTTAGGCTCCGAGGCAGTCGTTTTGTTCGATGTAAGCCCTTCTACCTTTCAAACCTATTTGCATGATTGGTATCATACAAATGTAAGCCCTACATAATAAAACTGACAGGATGGAACATCTTATAAATTGAAGCAAAACAATAGGAAAGTTTGGGAAGTCACCGAGGCTCACCTCAGAATCTATGACGTCTCCTAGTTTTCACTCCTTTGGATTCTACAATAAATGTTCCTATTTTATTCTTTCCCAATTGAATTTCTTATGTCTGACCTTGAAAACCCTAAACGTTGAATTCTTGAAGACAAATACCTCTAATATAAAATGAGAGTTTTCTTAAGTAACTTCAATCATTTAAGATGTAATTAACTATAGTGGTTTGCCCTTATAGGAAACATTAGAACCCAATTTCATATAAACAATATCTGATCTTTTATTTTAGATAAATGAACTTGTTGGTCAACATAAAGGTTAACAGACCAAAATGGATGTCATAAATTATTTAGTTTATTTAATTAAGCCACATTATTGAGTAGTGTATCTATTTCTCAGGATAGGTGCATTGCTCGTGGTACTATGCTTGATCATTTAAACAATTAAATATATGAGTTCGGTATGGTCTCATATTTTAAATATTAAAATAAAACTTCTCAAATTATATATATATTTTTTTTTGCAAAAGCTTCAAACTTTGTTAAGATCAAAAAGAGGGGGTACAAAATTAGGTAAGGAGGATCTCCAACACAAAGAGATTACACCACCTAACCAATCAAAAACAAAACTTCACTAGCCTCCAAACTAAAGACAATAAAAACTGTATATATATATATATATATATATATATATATATATATCGAAGCCATATATATATGTATAACCATAAGAAAATTTGGGACAGAGATACAAAACTGGCCAACAAAGGGCCAAACATGTCCAACAGAAGCAAAAGAAGTAGAGGACACCCTGGGCACCACAACAGGAAAAATTAAGTGCACAATTTTTATATGAGGAGCAGGAAGATTGTCTCCACCAATAAGGGTGGCAAGATGTGGGGGGGGGGCAAATGATATGACCACAGAATCAGAGGTAGAGCCCAATTTGGCTAACCAATCACCCGGCTGATTACCTTCCCTGTGAATAAAAGAGAACTTTTATGAAGCTGGCACTTTAAGTTTTGTATCCTGCATACCCAATGAAGATGATGCCAAGGGAGGGAGACATGGAACTCATTCAGCTTGATCTGTTGAATAACCAATTCAGAATCTCCTTCAATCTCAATGTAGTTCCACTTAAGGTTCTTAGCAATTTTCATAACCCAGTATACAATAATTAATTCAGCTTCCATAGAATCAGCAGCTTCCACATGGGCATGGAAAAATAACCTGCAGTTCCCCACACTATTCTTGAAAAGTCCACCAATAACAGCATTTCCAGCCCAGTAACTTCCATCACAGTTTACTTTGAGGTAGGGGGCAGGGGGTGCCGAGTCACCGGACCGATCTCGAAGGATGGTCTACGAGTGGGAAGTCTCAAAACAGTAAATGTTAGGGAATTTGGTGTACTTTATCAATTTTTGAATATAGGATAGACAGTTCTTGGTAACAGTATGCTCACTAGGTGTGATTTCTTCAAAGGTAGCTTTGTTCGTTTCCATCCAAATAAACCAAGCAGATATAAAGGGAATAACACCAATACCAAGACCAACCCAGCAAGGCCAACAGGAATAGAGGCAATCCCACTCCAAATTTTGGGTGTTGATATGTAAATGATTGATAAGATTGCTCCGAACAAGTTGGGAAAAGCCGCATCTAAAAACGGATGGGGAATAGATTCTTCCTCCCTCCAATGAAAGCCTGCGGCATGAAGGACCTCTAATTCCCTTGAGTTTAAGAATATCATTAGTGGGAAGCGACTTACGGAATGTTCTCCGGGAGAAAAAACTCATAGAGGGGATAGAGATTTATTCCAGGGAACTTCTCGCCATTGAACAGTCTCCCAGTGGTAAAGTATGGTGTAGATAACTTTGGACAGGTTGAGGTGAGCACCAGACTGCCAATTAATAGAGTCTTTCCTGTGCCTATCAAAATTAATGGTGGCCACTGTTCGGCGAAGCATTGCTCAATACAACAAGGAGGGAAGGAAAAGACCGGTTATCCCGGACCGACGAATCGGCCACATTTAAGTTAAGATCATGGATGGCGGACCCGGGAGTGAGCCGATCGGGGGGCACCGAGTGATCCGAACCGGTAAGGATAATTCCCCAAGCCCAGGGTTCCAAATGTACATATTTTCGACTTGGTTTCGACTTTCAACATGGCTTTCCAAGTTTTGGAATCACCCGGTTTGCAGGTGATCTGGGATTGATGTGAATGCCTGCAGTACTTGCCAGTAATAAATTTAGCCCAGAGGGAATCTTAGGATCTAAATTTGATCCACAGTTTGCATAGGTTAACTTGGATAACTTGCTGAAGGTACTTGAATCCCATCCCACAAGCCCAAATGGGTTTAGCCACTTTAAGCCAAGAGGTCCAGTGGATTTTCTTCCTTCGGTCAGCCCAAAGAAATTGATTAAAAGCTCTTTCAAAAAGAATTTGAGCGTGCCTTTGTTCATAGTAGTCGTTTGAATCACATAAGCAGGTAAAGTTGTGAGTATGCTCCTGAGGATGGTAATTCTGCCTCCATTAGATAGATAGTTATGAGTCCAGTTAGCCAGATAAGAGCTTATCTTATTGAGGATATCATCAAATTGTCTTAGCTTGGTTCTGCCCATATTGAGTTGAACCCCAAGGTATTTCAGAGGCAAGGCAGTGCTAGAGATCCCAGTGAAGTCAGTAATCCAATGTTTCTTCTCAACAGAAAACTTTTGGGGTAAGAGAAGGTGGCTTTTAGTAGGATTGAATTCCATTCCAGAACAATGTTGGAAGGAGTGCAGACATTTCATAATTTGCTTAACATCATTTTTGGAGGCATTGGAGAAGATCATAACATCATCTGCATATATTAGGTGAGAAATAAGGATATTAGATTTGTGGTGGTACCTGATGGAGCAATGTGTGGTAGTAGTATGGTTGATGAGCTTAGGAAGTAGTCCATGTCCAAAATAAATAAAGTGGGGGATAGGGGGTCCCCTTGTTTAAGACCCCTGGTTGCAGAAAAGTAGCCCCAACAAGAGCCATTAAGAAGAATGGAGTGAGCATTAACCTTAAGCCACCTTTTAATGAGACTACATAAATTGTTTTGAAAGCCCCTAGCAGCAAGGGTCTCAAGGAGGAAATCCCAGTTTAAAGTGTCATAAGCCTTCTTGAAATCCAATTTATAAATAAGATTGCCACTCCTGCACTGTTTGTTCAGGTCCAACAGCAACTCTTGAGCCAATAGGATATTGTCAGCAATGGATCTACCTTTGACAAAGGCTGTTTGGTTGGGGCTAATGAGTTTGTCCAAAAGAGGTTGAAGTCGGTTAACAATGACTTTGCTGATAACAGATGTAAGGCAGATTGGTCTAAAATGGTACTAGCTAGACTGTGTACTACCTTTAGGAATTAATAGAAAATTAGAAGTATGGAAGAACTGGGGAATATCCCCTCCCTGAAATAAATTGGTAATGACTTCAATAACATCAAATTTGATAACCTCCCAAGCTTTCCTATAGAAATCAGAGGTAAAGCCATCAGGGCCAGTAGTTTTGGAACAATCAATAGAAGAGAGAGCATGCCAGATTTCAGTTTCAGATGGAGGGGTGCTGAGGTTCTGCTCATTAAGATACCGATAGTGCTCCTTTAAAAGATCGAGTTAGCTTGGGGTTCTTTCCACATTAAGTTGCTGCAATAATTTGCTAAAATGTTGAGTAGCACTTCTACCAATCTCCAAATGTTGAGAGATCCATTCCCCAGACACCTTTCTAATGTGATGAATATAGTTGCATTTTCTTCTATATTGGAGATAGGCATGAAAGTAGGCAGTATTCGTGTCCCCCTCAGCAAAGTGATTAATAGATGCCTTTTGCTTAAGATACATTTCCTGGATGTCAATGGATTGCATCAATTTTGCTTCAGCAGCAAACAGTAGGGGGTTGAGGTCACCGTTCTCCTGAAATTTCGCCTCCAGTGCCAAGACATCTTGTTCAGCCTTCTCCACCACAGAGAACACATTTCCAAACTGGTGCCAGCCCCATTTTTTCAGATGATGGCTCAAATTATGGTGTAGATAACAAAGCTTAATCCAGGTGTCCTGATGATGAGAATCCCTCCAAAGATTTTTTACAAACAGCAGAAATTCAGGATGGAAAGACCAGAAATTTTGATACCTGAAGGGGGGTTTAGTTGAGGGAGCAGGGGGAATAGTGAGAGAAATAAGGAGGGGCTTGTGGTCAGAACAGGCAAGAGCAAGGTGGGTAATTTGAGTATGGAGGAAATAAGACTGTCACAGTTAATTTGACAGAAATCTATCAAGTCTTTCCCTAATAGAGTTCCTTCTCCAAGTAAATGGGGGGCCCTTAAACCCCAAGTCATATAACCCAGCAACAAGAATATTATCTCTGAAACTAAGCATAGTCTTCACATTAGGCCTGATGCCACCAACCTTCTCAGCAGGAGTGGAAATACAGTTGAAATCACCTCCCACAATCCAGGGGGAGTTAGTGTTGGTGCTGATGGAATGAATTTGATCCTAGAGGAGGGTTCTATCAATACATCTACATCCAGAATAAACAAAGGAAGCAAAAGCATGATAGCCTGAAAATTGGATGGAAAGATGGTCTAGGTGTGGGTGGTCCGACGACGACGTATCCAGATAATCTCCTTCCTTTCAAATTATATTTATATATTAGGATAAAAGAGCTACAGCTCCTTACATGTTACAAAACATATTACAACCAAGGAGTAGCAGGTGGTTCCACAACACAAAAAGAACCAAGCCCCTGACAAAACAGCAAAGCCATACAACAAGACTCAAGGCCAAAGGTACAGACATAAAAACAGCTGAATAAAACTCCACCAAAGACAAAAAATGACAATAGCAGATGACCAAAACAGCAGCTGATGGGAGCAAGGAGAATCAATTATGGGCAAGGGAGTCCAGTCTGAGGTGGGAAGCCTCAGAATATCCCCATCAATTAGGAACTTTAAATCTGGTGGAGGGGATTTGGAGACCAAAACCTCCCGGATTGCAGCACCAGTACAAGCCAGCCAATGTGCAGATTTATTCCCCTCTCTAAAAATAGAAGAAAATTTCATATGGGGGGCTCAGATATGATTAATTTGCTTTAACCAGTAGTTGTGAAGCCAGTTTGTATGTGTGTCATTTTCAAGACTGTTCAGTAGGACAGTAGAATCAACTTCAATCCATATATTACACCAATTGGCAATTCTGGCTAATTGCAGTGCCCACGACATTGCAATTAATTCAGCTTCAAGAGCATCTTGGGCATTCACAGGAGCATGGAAAAGCAGGAGACACTTGCCAAGGTGATTTCTGAAAATTCCCCCCACTCCAGAATTGTCATTGGAGAAGCTTCCATCAGTATTGATTTTAATGATATGGCTATTGGGGGTCCCATCTAACAGTTTTGACAATGGTACTTGCAGCAGTTGGAAGAGCAAGGTGAAGTATGTTTTGGAATTTTTTATGTGTAATGATCTTGTTCAGGTAGGCTTTACAGTTTCTAGTTACTTTGGCAACAGTAGCAGTGATACCATCAAATTTGGATTGGTTTCTAGCCATCCAGATGAACCAGATAACAATGAGATGGACAGTATGAATTCTTTGGTTCTTCCAGTCTAACTAGCAGTTGTGGAACACTTCCCAATGAAAATTAATTCTCTCCATACTTGAATTTAACTCCACCCGGATAGCACAGGAGAAAGAACAGCTGAAGAATAGATGAGGGATAGACTCTTCCTGATGATGACACAACACACATTTTGATGGCCCCCTTAGTCCTTTCAATTTAAGTATATCATCAGTGGGGATTATGCTATGGAAGGCTCTCCAGCACAGGAAGGACATAGATGGGGACAGAAACTTACCCCATATAGTATTCCCCCAAGGTTCAGGAGGCCAATTATATAATTTCCTGTAGATGGCTTTGGTAATGCTCTGAAGTTGATGGATTTGCCAATTGATTTTGTCAGGTTTACCTCTGTTGAATTTAATGGTGGAGATCTGATGGGCAGATTGATCCTGTAGGATAGCTTTTAGATGTGGGAGTGACCAATTTTGACCATCCCAGAAATCAGCAACCTTAGTTGTGTGATCAACAGGGTCCCCCTAGGAATTAACCAGTCCTTGGGGCACCAGTTATCCAGCCAGAAGTTAATTTCCCCTTTCCCCAATTCCCAGATAAAAAGATCCTCAGCAGATTGTCTAATTCTGAGCAGCTTTACCCAAATTTTGGAATCTCCCAGTTTTCTGACTGCAAGAGAAGGATGAATGGACCTGCAGTACTTGCCCTTCATAAATTTGGCCCACAGGGAAGTCTGTGCTCTGAAATGGATCCAAATTTTACATAGGTTAACCTGTTGAATGTGAGGAATGCCTTTGAAGCCCGGACCACCGACCAAAGCCTGGTTTAGTTACCTTTTGCCATAATGTCCAATGCATTTGTTGTTTCTGACCTGACCAAAGAAATCTATTGAAAGCCCTTTCAATCTGTAGTTGTGTGCTTTTTTCATTGTTATCATTTGTAGAAGGTAGGAGGGGAAGGTGGTGAGTATACTCTTTAGAAGTGTGATTCTACCTCCATTTGAGAGGAAAGAATTTGTCCAGCAATTAAGTTGGGAGTTGATCTTGGTGAGAACATCATCAAATTGGATTTGTTTAGCCCTTCCCAATATGAGGTAGGCCCCAAGATATTTAATGGGAGGAGTGCTGCAGGTGAAGCCAGTATGTGCCAAGATCCAATGCTTAATGTGTGCTGGTGTCTGCTTAGAGAAAACTAACTGACATTTATTAGGTTAAAAACCATACCTGATTGATTTTGTAAGGATTTCAGGCAATGTTTCAGCTTTTTCACAGCAGTTTTATGTGCACTTGAGAAGAGCATAATGTCATCTGGATAGATAAGATAGTGATAGTTATGTTAGATCTATGGTGGTACTTGGCATAGCTCTTATTCAGGATGGCTTTATCAATCATTCTGGAGAAGTAATCCACTACCAGGATGAAGATAGTTGGTGACAGTGGATCTCCTTGCTTAAGACCTCTAGTTGCTTTAAAGTTGCCCCTGGCTTGACCATTAATCAATATGGAATGCTCATTAGAATCCAGCCACCTACTGATGAGGTTACAGAACTGGAGCTTGAACCCTCTAGCAGTTAGAACTTCAATTATGAAATCTCAATTCAATGTGTCATAAGCCTTTTGGATGTCCAACTTGTAGATCAAATTACCCCCCCCCATGAACCTTTTCCAAATCCAACATCATCTCCTGAGCAAGAAGGACATTATCAATAATAGATCTACCTTTGACAAATGCAGACAGGTTAAGGCTAATCATTCTATCAAGATGAGGTTGGAGTCTCCCCACAAGTATTTTACTGATAGTCTTGCTTACCACAGAAGTGAGGCAAATAGGTCTATAATGATCCCATCTTTGCAGGGTGGTGTTTTTTGGCACCAGCACAAAGTTGGATGCACAGAAATAGCTAGGAAGAGGTTGACCTTGGAAATAACTTTTAATAGCAGCTACCACATCCCCACCAATCAGATTCCAGGTTTTTTTATAAAAATCTGTAGTGTAGCCATCAGGCCCAGCAGTTTTGGAGCTATCTACTGAATTTAGAGCATTCCAGATTTCCTGATCTGAAGGAATATCAGTAAGCTCCAGATCTCTAGTATACTAGAAATCATCTAGGAAAAGAGAACCATCTATAGGCATTATGTGCATGGAAGAGTGGTTGAGTAAATTTTCAAAATGTTTAACAGCATATTGGGCAATATCTATGATATCCTGAAGTTTTCTTCCCTTATCAGAGTACATTTTATTCTATATTTAATATATGCATGATAAAATTGAGTGTTTCTATCACCATTGATGAAATGATTTAAAGCAGCTTTCTGTTTTAAGTACTGTTCCAGTTTTTCAGTGGCAAGCAGCAGGTTAGTTTGTGTAAAAGAAAATTGTTCCTTAGTGGTAGAGCCAGCTTGCACTTTAGCTTCCAGCTTAGTAACCTCATTTTCAGCCACTTGTACAGCAAGAGAAAAGTCACCAAGAGAATTCTAACTTCAATGTCTGAGAGCTTCGCTGAGTTTAATCTACATAAGACTTAACTTAATTAGGGTATCAGGATGGTCTATATTACACCAATTTTTCTGAACAATGCTGTGAAACTCATCATAGGTAGACCAAACATTGAGATATCTGAAAGGAGGTGGAGTATTTGAAAGGTTGGGGGAGGTAATGGAAATGAGAAGGGGCATGTGGTCAGAGCCTGCTAGGCTGAGATGTGTCACATAAGTGAGAAGCCAGTTTGAAATCCAACAATTGTTAACCAAGATTCTGTCCAGCCTTTCCCAAATTTTTCCTCTTCTCCAAGTGAAAGCAGGACCCCTGAAACCAATATCAAACAGGTTAGCTGCTTGAATGTTATCATTGAATGTAGTCATATTAGTAATATTAGGAGCCCTGCCCCCTAATTTTTCTGCTGTGGAGCCAATGCTGTTAAAATCTCCACCCACCAACCAAGGGGAATTCAGCTGATCACCAATACTTTGTAGATTTGCCCAAAGGAGTTGTTTGTCATCCTTACTACAGCCAGCATAGACAAAAGTTACCACACCACTCCTTCCATTGATTTGGAAAGAGGAATGTATAAACTGTTTATTGTCTATAAGGATAGACAAAGAGATCTCTCTCCTATAGAAAATCCAAATCTTGTTATTGCAGTTGGTATAATGAGTAAAGCCATGCAGCTTACTGATGACTTTCTGTGGGTATTTATGGACCAGAGGTTCCAAAATAGTAATACACCAAAAATTGTGTTTCTTGTTGAGAGTTAAAAGTCTTTTTAAGGATAAGGGGTTAGCAATACCCCTGATGTTCCAGCATAGGAAATTGATCATTTGTTTGGGGGGTGAGGAAAAGAGGTCTGAGATCTAGATCTAGACCTGCCCCTTGTCTTTGAAATTCCAGCCAACTCCCCATCAGATAAAGGGGTCCCTAGCTTCTGCACTTCAGAAACAATTTTTTTCTTTCTTATGGATGTTTGGGTGTGCCATTTCCCTTCTAATTCATGTTGCATATCACTAACCACATGGGCAGTTGGGACCTGTGTCTCTAATAACTGTTCAGATGATTGGGAGGGAGTTAGGATTCTGACTTCCTCTAATTCTCTTCTACACCAATTTTGATGGTCCACACTATCACCAGAAGGGGACCCTAGTCCAGTAGGAGAAAAAGACCCCCTAACAGCAACTGGGGAGTTAGTCTTCCTTGGGGAAACAAATTTCACAGGTACAACAGACCTGTTCTCATGTAGTGGCTGTTTAGAAACATTGGCCTGCTGCACCACAACTGAACCTGTTTCACCAGCAGTTTGCATAGGTGTATTATCTTTAATCATATTTGTAGTTCTTCTAGTGGGAGGGTGGATTCTATAGCATCTCTCAAAAGTGTGGCCAAACATTTTGCAGTGAGAACAGAAGTATGGTTTTTGCTGCATGATGACTTCTTGCCACTGTCCATCCTTAGCTGATCCAATCTAGATCTTCTTTATATCAGGTAGGGAGATGTCCCTTTGAATTTGAATTTTGGCCATTTCAGGTTTAGCCTTGTTAATGGTTGCAACATCAAGCTTGAGAGGGGTTCCAATGGATCTCCCAATTTGAAAAAGGGCATTTTGGTTGAAATATCTGTAGGGGAGCTATGGGAATTTGAACCAGATTGGTACAATGGGGGGATCTTTGCTAGGATCAAAATCAGGTGTCCATTTTATTATCTTCATCTCAATTCCAGCAATGCTAATTAATTGTTTAGCAAAGAGCATTGCATAATCCTCTTCTGAGGAGAAATTAATGAGCAAATGCCTGCCATCCAAAAGCCCAATCTTCCAGCTGCCCTTAAAATTTAGGGATTCAAAGTATTTTCTCACAAGATCCATCTTTTGGTGACCCAGTACGAAACTTACCAATTAAAGTTAGTTTAACCTCGGCATCCGGATCATCCAATTCTGCTCGGTGAAGATAAGCTGCGAGGCAACCCTCTTCTCTTCAATGGGTCTGATAAAGGGGCAGGAAATCCTACCAGCTGCTGCATCATGCAGTCGTTGAGGGAAAATAAGTTTGGAAGGGTCTGTGATGGAAGGTTCATTGCCAACCACTCCAGCATAAGTGGCTTTAGCCCACTCAATGTTGGTTTCTAAATCTATAGGGCTGGCCATGAACACTGCCAAACCAAAAAGAAACCATAAGATACAAAAATGAAACCAGGAAGCACAAAAGACTTCAGCCTCAAGCCTGGAACAGCGGCCCAGACACTAGTCTAGAAAGCAAAAACCAGAGATAAAAACCAATGGAACAGTAGAGTTTGCAAAAGGGAAAGCCCGGGAAAGAACTTTCCTCCAGAAAACAAGCAAAAGACCAATACCACTCCAAACACCACCCAAAACAACTTGACACCAAACCTTCCCTTACCTGAGCCACCACCCAATGGACTGCCGCTGGCAGACTCATGCTAGAAACCCTAGCAGAACAAACTCAGCCTCCAACACCATCTTTTACTTTTCGAATTATATATATATATATATATATATATATATATATATATATATGTATATATATATATATAACATATTTTTCAAAGCAACCAATGAGAACCATTCCGACGGGCGACAATTTTCCATTTGGCGACCCGACAATGTCTCTAGTAGTAAGGTAGTTTAAAAGTACCACATATCGATTCCAAAGGGAAAGTGTAATAGATGTTTCCACAGAAAAAACTCTAGTTTAATAATTTAATTAACCTAGCTTAGTGATTATTAAATGAGGATTTTAAGTCCTAAGGCCCTAGCAAAATAGAGTACCTAACAATTGAAAGAAAAGAAGAAATCAGGAGAGTAGTTCATGGGTTCCTTTAGGGTAGATGATGCTCTTGTCCTTGTGATATGGAGATCGTGTTGACCGTGATGTTTCCTAAATGTTTTCCTTTGTGATTATTGTCAATCGGGGACATAGTACTCCTTATGCTTATGTATAGGTTAAAAGAAGCCTAAAATCCATGAAGTTGAATCTTCCTCAATTGTCATGGCATTCAGCATGTATTTTTTGATCCTTTGGAATGATTGTAGAATTCAACTAGAATATTTATATCCTCTAAGAATTCTTTGGTTCACCCTTAGTTTTCATTATGCAACGGTTAGTGGTCACAGTTTCTTGAAACATTATTACTTCTAAATTGGCCAAACTTTGAGTAAATTAAGTTTGAAGGTTAACAAATAACATAGGCCATGAAAGCATAAGAAAAAAATTAACAAAAAAATATTATAGAAAATCCACATTAAATCCACTACTCTCTACATCACAAAAACACAAAGAAAGCTTAGTCACTCATTACAGAGAAAACCATATCAATAAACAACATATAAAATTCACTGCAAGAAACATAAATATGAAAAACTTACTAGAAATTATTTCATTTATAAAGTCAATACCTTTCCCTCTCATACAAACTCTCTTACAACTCACAGCGTAAAGAAATATTTCTCTTAAAAGTTTCTACCCATGAAGGAAGACAACCCTCAAAAGATCCCTCAAGATCTCTCCCAAACTCTCTTCCTTCGGCCTCCAGTCTTCTTTGATGTTGAACTTTGTCATAAAAGCCCAATAATTTGATTTAACAAGGATCATGATTTTGACCATCAAATTTCCTTCCTAAAGTGTTCAGACTTGTCTGCATGGTCACGCTCATTTTTAGCAAGGTCACATAGCTAGAATGCCTGAGTCAGTGTGCTCACATTCAATTATCGTGTGTTCATATTGCCCTACTGCATCATATGGCATGGTTACACCATTTTTGGCATGGTCACACCGGTGATGTACAATAAGTGATCTAGTCACACCGCCTTTAAGCGTGTTCATGTCGTTTCAGGCATTTTATCATAGGATTTTCTCGTTCCAACTTGTTCATATTCAATTCCTACATCCAACACACATGAACAAAATACATTTCTCAAGCGTAAATCTGTGATAAATAGACAAAATTAACATGTAAAATGAAGGGGAAATATAAAGTAAAATTATGTTAATTTGACACATGTCAGGAGCAAGACCGTAGAATTAAAATAAACTTTAACTTGTTCCTATAAAGGCCTTGGTTTCGTGAACTTACAAAGGCTTCATCAATTGGGTATTCTGGCACTTTTTTATGATAATATTTTCTTCCTTCATGAAGATATGTTATTACTTGAAATGTCATGTGAGATCATCTAGATAGAAGTATTTCCAAATGTTATTTAGTGTGTGGTGACACAATAAAAGTCTCCCACTAAGGGTTTTTCTTTTCTTGTGAAACTGTTGAGAATTTGTTCTCCTCTTCATTTGTTGTAATGAGTTAGGTTATAGATTCAAATCATTAATCCTCCAATCAAACTATCTATGGGTCCATAAAACTTATCTGATTTACGAGTCCTATCCTCTATCCTCAATTTTCATGTTTCTGACTGCTCATTTAAACTCTGTTTAATGAGTAGGATTTTCAAGACATGTTCCAATATTATTGACAGCTTTTTCAAATTAAATTTAATATCAATTTCATTAAAAATTTTAATGATTCTATATTTAGCTCTTTATTTATATCTTTTATGTATATCAACAAGAAATATTTAATAGTTAAGAAAATTCAAATAAATAAATAAATAAATAAATAAATTTATATATATATATTAATTTATATAATATTACTTTTTTATTTTAAATATTTTAATTATAGTATATTATTTACAAATATAATTTAATTATAAAAATTTTTAATAGTTAAATAAATTATAAATATATATATATATATATATATATATATATTAATTTATATAATATTATTTTTTTAATTTTAAATATTTTAATTGTAGTACATTTTTTATAAGTATAATTTAATTATAAAAATATTTAATAGATAATCAAATTATATATATATATATATATATATATATATATATATATATATATAAACTTATATAATATTATTTTTTTATTTTAAATATTTTAATTATATTATATTATCTATAATTATAATTTAATTATAAAAAATATTTAATAGTTAAATAAATTATATATATATATATATATATATATATTTTTTGGCAAAATATATATATTTTTATTGAATAATGGAGGTCTTAAAACATCCGACATGAGGAATGGCCAATAAGTCCCCATGTAAAAGAGTTCTAAAAAAAGAAAAAGAAGAAGACAAAAATTCGAAGAAGAGCTTGAGTTGCAAATTGTTTCCTTCCTAGAAGAAGCTCTCTTGGCAACCAATTTGCGGGTTGGTTCCCCTCTCTATTAATATGACTCCATATAACAACTAGCTTGGAGGATAACTTGAAGATCATATTAACCCAAGTAAGAATGTGCCATGGAACAAGCAACTTCATTCAACAACATCTTTACTAAAAGCAATGAATCCATCTCCATATGAATATAATTATGCTTATTAATAAAGGCAGCTTTGAGACCCCAATAAGCGGCAATAACTTCGGTTCAAGATCGTTATCCGCCAACACGGGAGCGAGAGAGAAACCAATTACAATTACCAATATGATCCCCGCAAATAGCCCCAATTCCAAGCACCAATTGAAGAAAAACTCCCATCGAATTGATTTTAACCCAAGGAGCCTTAGGTAATCTCCAAATAACAAGCTTGACCTTGTTAATAACAGGAATTTCTTTGGGAATTAATTATTTGTCTAGCTTTATGAACATAAATTAAACAATTCCCGATAATATGTTGGATAGAGCAATCCTTGTTGTTGAAAATAGCATCATTCCTTCCCATCCATATAAACCGGAAGATAATAAGAGGAATGTAATAATCGGTAGAATCCTTCCAATCATGCCAACATAACTCAATACTAAGCCATGAAAAAAATTTGGAAGAAAGCCCAAGATTATCCAAAACAGATTTCCATACCTCTTGAACAACAAGGCACCTTATAAATATGTGAGGAATGGATTCTTCATCAGCATGACAAAATTGACAAATCAAAGGTCCACGAATTCCCTTAAGTTTTAGAATGTCATCTCGTTGGAAGAAACTTCCGAAAAGTCTCCAACAGAAAAAAGATATGGAAGGTGTTAAGAATTTATTCCATAGCTTCTTCCCCCAATCATTAGTAGAACAGGTACCTCTAAATAGAAAATTAGACAAGCTTTGATTAGGTGGAATCTTTGTAACCAATTTATCTCTTTTTGCTTGATTGAATAGGAATATTCAAAATCTTTTTTTGGGTTGCGGAATCAATACGGCTACTAAGCTTAGCGAGTATCCCATTCCGAATTGGTCCAAGCAATCGGCTACTTTACGAATGGGATGATGAATGGAATGATGAATATTAAGATCAATCAGAGACTCATTAAAAATCCACTTATCCCTCCAAAAATGAATTTGCCCATCCCCAAGCTCCCATACAAAAAGTTGTTCGAAATTGCTTCTCTAACTTTCGGTAATTGCTTCCAGTGATTTGAATCCCCATTCTTCAATTGTACTTGAGTAGGATGAATATTAGAACAAGTACTTCCCATGCAAAAACTTAGACCATAAGGAGTTCTTGGCTCTAAAGATAATCCATTGCTTGCAATAAAAGGAAAAGCTCGATTTGCTTGAAAACTCTTAAAACCCAACCCACCACTAGCAATAGGTTTACAAACTTTATCCCAATTGGTCCAATGCATTTGTCTATGATGACCTTCCCAAAGAAACTTATTAAATATAATGGATAGTAATTTTTGTGTGCTTTTCTTCATCTTGATCATTTGAAGAATATAGAGAGGATAAGTAGTTAAAATACTCTTGAGAAGAGTGATTCTACTACCATTTGATAGAAATGAATTTGTCCAACATTGAATTTGAGCAGAAATTTTAGATACCACATCATCATAGTGGGAATGTCTAAGTTTACCTTTGATTAAAGGAAAGCCCAAATACTTAAGAGGATATTTAGCCTCCCTAAATCCAAGTGAAGTCTCGCTATCCACTTTTTAGTATTAACATTGAATTTAGAACTGAACAAAAAATGACACTTGGACTTGTTAAAAGTCATACCGAGACCTCTTCAAAATCACCCAAAACCTTCATTAAACTTCTTATGGAGTTCTTACTACCATTCCGGAAAACTATGACATCATCAGCAAATGCAAGGTGGGAAATCGAGTTGAGTGGATCCGTGTTGAAACTCGGGTATAAGGGTGAGTGATCTCGAACATTATTAAGAAGCTTAGAAAGGTAATCAAAAGCCAATATGAAGATATAAGGAGAAAGGGGGTCTCCTTGTTTAATGCCTCTACCTGCTTGAAAAACCCATTGCTCTCACCATTAATGAGAACACTATAATAATTATTGCTTAACCACCTTGAAATGAGTCCACAAGCAACTGAACCGAAACCTTTAGCATAAAGCACTTTAAGAATAAAGGACCAACTTATAGTATCAAAAGCCTTAGAAAGATCCAATTTAAAAATCAGATTAGAACCCCTACAAGGCTTATCAATATCAGTAAGCATTTCTTGAGCTAACAATATATTTTCACTAATACTTCTTCCTTTAACAAATGCTGATTGATTTCAGAGATTAAAGTATCCATAAAAGGCTGAATTCTAGCCACAAGAAGCTTGCTGATGATTTTTGAAAAGGTTGAAGTGATGCTAATAGGTCTAAAGTCTTGCCAACAATCCTTCTTTTTATCCTTTGGTATGAGAATAATTGAAGAGGATACAAAATACTTAGGGAGATCCATGCCCTGAAAGAAAAGCTTAATAGCCTCAACAATATCCATCCTGATAATCTGCGAATTTCTTGTAGAAATCGGGAGTAAACCCATCCGGACCAGTTGTCTTGTTACTTGTCCAAAGAATTGATGGAAGATAAAATTTCATCCTCATTAGGTAATCTGGATAGATTTAATTCCCTAGCCAATCGCAAATCAGCTTGCATGAGTTTATTAGAAAAGATATCAAAGTTGGTATCTTGATAAGAGAAAAGGTTTTGAAAATATTGAACGAGCATCATCCCCAATTTCCCGAGAAGTAGAAAGCCGGCAATTATTAGAAGATTTAATTCTTTGAATTGTATTAATGGATCTTCTATGCTTAATAATAGCATGAAAAAATTTTGAATTCCTATCTCCATGAAGTAAATGGTTAACTCGTCGCTTCGTTTAAGAAAGAGCTCTTCCTGTAGCAATGCGGATCACAGAGAAAACATTAGCATCCAGCGAGATCTTTACATATATATATATATATATATATATATATATATATTTAAGACCTCCGGTAGCACTGGAAACCTCCCCAAGACCGACCATTTACCGGAATTGAGTGATGATTGAACTTCAGCCATCTTTTGATCATTTGGCGAATCTCGGTTGGAAAGCCTCGGCATGCGGCACTTGGAGAATGAAGTTCCAATCTACGGTATCATATGCTTTCTTAATGTCAAGTTTGTATATGATATTACCTCCCCTACATGTTTTGTCAAGATCAAGAAGTAATTCCCGGGCAAGCGTAACATTGTCGACTATGGACCTTCCTTTCACAAAAGCTGTTTGCTGCGGGCTAATAATTTTGTCCAGATGAGGTTGTAATCTCCCTACAATAACTTTGCTAATTAATTTGCTTATCACTGTAGTTAGACTTATAGGTCTGTAATGGTTCCAATTTACAGGAGCATTTGTTTTAGGTATGAGTACGGTGTTAGATGAGTAAAAGTATTGATTAAGATCAATGCCATTAAAGAAACCTTGAACCGTAGCAACCACTTCGAGTGTGACAAAATTCCGGGCCTTTTTATAGAATTCAGCATTAAACCCATCCGGTCCAAGCAGCTTTAGAATTGTCAATGGACCGCAAAGCCGACCAAATTTCTTCCATAGAGAGAGTGTCGGTAAGATGGAGAGAGCTGGTGTAGTTGTGGACATCATTAAACGGATTGCTATCAATAGGAATACTCGAGCACGGCTTCGAAGGTCGAAGCTTTTGAAAAAAGGAACAACGACTATTGGCAATATCGGTTCCATTAGTAAGAAGTGTCCCTTGATCGGTCCCGATTGAAAAAATGGCATTGCACTTCTTTTTATACTTAATACAAGCATGATAGTATTTAGTATTCCTATCCCCAAGTTTAAATTTGTTAATAGAAGCTTTCGATCGAGGATTTGGTCTTGCCGATTGATGTAAGTTAGCAACTTTTCTTGGGCAGCAACAAAATCCTTAAACTTGTTGTGATCGGCTTGGCAGCAACCTCGGCATTGTTGACCTCCCCTTCGGCTTGGATTACCTCCTTGAAGACATCACCAATGGACTCCCGGCTCCACTTCCCGAGAGCTTTAGCCGGTTTCGTTGTAGGTATTGCGGTTTAGTAAAAGGGTTAGTAGAGGAAATCCCTTTCCGGTTGTCTTGCATAATTTTATTAAACTCGGGATGGCCGGACCAAAAGCTTAGGTATCTAAATGGAGGGGAGGAGGTTTGGGGCCGTGGAGTGGAAATGGTTAAAAGAAGGGGTCTCGTGATCGGATCCAACAAAATTAAGATGAGAAATAAGTGGTATGCGGAAATTGGTGGTGCCGGGAATCATTAGCCAAAAACCTATCCGGTCTCTCCCGGATGGCCCCTCTTCTCCATGTGAACCGGTTCCCAATGTAGCCAAGATCAAAAAGGCTCGCCAAAAGGATATTATCATTAAATTCAGAAATCATACCTTGGTTGGGAATTCTCCCTCCCAATTTTTCACTTGGAGAAGCTATGCTTATTAAAGTCACCCCCACAATCCAACTTTGATGTTCCTCCTTACCGATTTTTATAATCTCATTCCACGGAGTTAGCCTCTCAGATTTGGTACAGCCAGCATAAACAAATGTTGCCGCAAAGCTATTACCCATCAACTGAAAATGACAGTGTAAAAACTGGGAGTGGTCAACCATAACCTTCCAAGAGAGACCCTCTTTCCCCCTCCATTTTTATATTAGTGATGGACTATCTCTCTAGACTCCTTGAAGCTCAAATTTCCCCTCACCACTATGCTAGATACCATCATAAATCAAATGTTATCATATCCCATCTATTGTATGCTTGATGATCCGATGTTATTTTCCGAAGCTTCAATGCCGTTGTCAAGAGAGTTAATGAATGCCTTACTCAATTCCAAAATATTTACGGGCTCCAATTTAACAAATCCAAATGTGATTTGATTTTCTCTAGTAACACCAAGCCCGACCTCTCGTCACTTGGATTACTAGCTATACTTGGATTTTCTACTGCATCTCTTCCTATGAAATACACGAGAGTGCTTCGATCAAGGGGAAATCTAAGCGGCTCCACTTTGATGAGATCATTGGTAAGCTGAATACCCGACTCTCAAATTGGGCTAATTCTTATTTATCCGATGGGGGAAGAATCACTCTACTTCACGGTATCCTTACCACCTTCCCTAATTATGTTCTCCAAATGGCTTGTTTAAAGAAAAGCTCCGGAATCCAAATTGAAAGAATTTTTAATAGGTTTCTTTGGTGCGAGTCGGAGGAAGCAAATGCACTTGGGCAAGTTGGCGAAAACTTGCCAAACCTACTTAGGCTGGAGGATTGGGTTTCAAAGGGTTGCATCATCCGCGGAAAGTCGATTTCACGCAAGTTATGGGTGGAATTCGGACAACGAAGTCTCTATGGGCACTTTACTTGACGAGGAAAATATTGTAAAGATAGCCACCCTGGCTTGGCCCAAATTAAACCAGGTTGCTCTAGAATTTGGAAACAAATGCTTATCAATAGAGATCCGGTCGAATCACTTTTCACATGGGAGCTTGGTCGAGGGAAGATTATGTTACGGCGAGGATACTTGGTGCCCACTGAAATGAAGATTGCTATCCCATATACAAACCAACGGCTTTTCCACTGTGGCTACCTGTGCAGGACAATAATCATTGGTCCCTCACTAAGCTTCGAAGCTGACCGGCGATTGTTCGCTCAACGAGTTTCTGCTATTCATTTTGATACTTCCCGACTCGACAAAATTATACGGCGGAATGGTAAGCCCCACGACCTTACTAAGCATATCTACCGAGACCATTTACAATTGGCACGACATTACTTGGGGCAAACATATGCGGAACAATTATCTAACTCCATCCATGTCATTCTTCATGCGGAGGCTCTTTCACCATCTACTTCCTACGATGACATCCTCGAAACTCAAGGGAATTAGAGGACCTTCCAAGTGCTTACCTCTCGTGGGACTAGCTGCTGAATCTCCGCAACATCTTTTCTTTAACTGTTACTTCTCTCGGGAAGTACGGAGGGGAGTGATCAATTTATTAAACATAAATACTATTCTACTTGATTGGAAGGACATATCCACTGTCGGCGACAATGGAATAAAGCTAATTTAGTGGTCGTCCCATTCTTGATTGCTTGGTTCATATGGATGCACGGGAACAAAGTAAAAAATGAGGAGGAGAGCGAGAAAAGTATTAAGCTGTGGTAACAAATTGTCGAGCCTTCTTGACTAAAATCATACTTTGGAAGCACTTCCCCAACATTCTTCACTATCCTACCCTTCTTCACCCCAAGCAGTTCAATATTATTTTAGTTAATTGGAAGGTTCCTCCCTCCCCTTTCATTAAAGTTAACACTGATGGGGCTTTTGCGACTGCTTGGTCTTGGGTGTGGTGGTGTGTTCGGGGATCCATATGGCAAGTGTCTCTCGTCTCTTCCATTCTCCTACTTGTGGCGGTGATGCTTTAGAAGGCGAGTTAACGACGGTTTGTTGGGCTATACGGCTAGCCATTTCCTGCCATTGGCATAATATCCTTGTGGAATGTGACTGCGCCACTATTCCGCAATACTTACAAAACACTCTCCATCCTCCTTGGCATCTTTCAAATTGGATACATAAGATCGGAAGACTCTCCCAACAATGTAATATCCGGTTCTCTTTCATTTACGAGAGAAGGTAATAGGCCTGCTAATTGGCTAGCTAGGAAAGCCCTCCACTCTCGACGGAGTCCTTGTGTCGGTGCCCCTCCTCTGCCACGTCCTACCTTTTGGATGCGGACCTTGTGCGAGGCTCCACATTTTAGATTGGTGTCTATTAGTGGATGACATATGTTTTGCTTTGGTTTTTCTTTTTATGTTGGAAGTATGCTTGGTGTACGTATAGGGTGTGGTGTGTAGCATCTTATACCACCATAGTTATTTTTGGATACTTCAATCAGGGTATGTAATTATTTTTTTTTCTCATCATTAACATGTAGGGAGCTACTCTAGCTCTTTTCTTTAAAAAAAATATATATATATATTTGAAACAAACTAGTTTCTTACATAAGGGATATTCAAATTATCTCCATGTATCAATAAAGAAAGAGGTGTGGGGGAAAAGGAACTAACATTTATCCTGTCATTACACCATCTCTGAGATGCAAGCCAATGTGCTGGGGCATTGCCTTCCCATGCAATGAAGACAAAGTCCATTGTCATGCCATCCTTGAACATGTTCATTCTATTCATCCATCTCATGATGTTCCATGGAGCTTGCTCGGCTTTGTTGAGGAAATTAATGCAGCTTCTGGAGTCAGTCTCAACCCCCAGATACTTAAAATCACACTTGTAGGCAATCCTGATAGACCAGAAAATGGCAATCATTTCGGCCTCCATAGCATCCAATGCAGCAGTTGGGGAATGAAAAAAGAGTAAGCATTTCCCAAAACGAGTCTCTAAAGATCCCCCCAGTCCCAGCATTTGACTGATGATAACTCCCATCAGTATTTACCTTCACCCAATTGATTAAGGGAGGAGCCCAGTTCAGTACCTGAAAATTTCTGTTTGAGGCCAGCATTCCCCCATTACAAACATCCCTAAAATTATGGTATTTGATAAGCTTATGAATATAGGAAAGATAATGTGTAGCCACTTTAAGTGACGAGGAGGATCTTCCTTCAAACTTAGCCATATTCCTATTCATCCAAGTGAACCAAATTACCAAGCAAGGAATCACCAGCAAGTTAGCCTTCTCCTAGTCATTCCAACAGTCAAAGAGCATAAGCCAGCTTAGTTTCAAGGTGTCCAGATTAAGTCTTCTAATGAGCTCCTTCCAAATAGCTTCAGAAAAGGAGCATCTGAAAAATAAATAATTGATGGATTCTTCAGCTTGTTTGCACAGCAGGCAACAAGAGGGTCCTTTTAATCCTTTGAGTTTTAGGATATCATCAGTGGAAATTAGTAGGTGTCTCACTCTCCAACAGAGAAAAGACATAGAAGGAGATAACAATTTTCCCCATAACTCACTCCCCCAAGAAATCTTGTCCATGATGAAGAATTTTTGGTAAATGAAGGAGGTTATTTTCTGAGAGCTTCTGTTTTTGATCTTCAGTCTGTTCTTTTGGTCAGGTTGAAGGTTGGTAAGTGACACTTGTTGTATTTGATTAGGAGATAACAAGGTCTTTAACAGCCTGTAATTCCACTGATTATCCACCCAGTAATCTTTAACACAGCTATGTACCATGGTAGGAGAAGTAGAGGATGCCAACTTTTTCCCCTCCCAAGTCATTGATCTAACCAAAAATTGATCTATCCCTCTCCAATTTCCCAAATAAACAGTTGTTCAGCTCTATCTTTAATTTTCACGAAAGACTTCCATAATCTGGAATCCCCCAGCTTAGGTGTGACCGTGGAAGGGTGATCAAATTTGCAGTATCTACCATGCAGGAATTTAGCCCAAAGGTTGTCATTTGCTCTAAATCTCATCCAAAGTTTACATAGGTTGATGGTGCCTAACTGATCAAAACTCTTGAATCCAAGACCACCAGCATGGAGGGGTTTACATAGCTGCTGCCAAGGAAGCCAATGCATCTGCTTGTGCTGCCCAACCCACAGAAATTTATTGAACATCCTTCCAATCTTAGTTTTGGTGCTTTGTTTTAGAGTAAACATCTGAAGTGCATAAGATGGGAGAGCAGTAAGAATGCTCTTCAGAAGTGTTAACCTCCCCCCATTGGACAAGAAGGAGTTGGACCAGCTTGCAATTGGAGTTTGAATTTTTTTAATAGTCTCTTGAAATTGAATTTGCTTAGTTATGCCTTTTATAAGCTTTACACCAAGGTAGTTGATAGGAAGAGAGGTAGGATGAAAACCAGTGTATTCTGAGATCCAAAGCTTTACATTTAAACTAACATGTTTGCTGGAGAAGAATTGACACTTCTGTAAATTAAGCTCCATTCCGAAAACAGATCTTTGAAGTGGGTTAAAATGCTGTGCATAGCCTTAATAACATCCTTGGAAGCTCTAGAAAAAATAATTATGTCATCTGCATAAGCAAGATGACTTATCCTGATATTGGACTTATGATGATATGCTAGGTGTGGAGCATGTGAGAAGGCTTGGTTCAGGATTCTAGATAAATAGTCAAAGGCTAGTATGAAAATGGTAGGGGATAAGGGATCTCCTTGTTTGATGCCTCTAGAAGCACTAAAAAAACCATGTGCTTTCCCATTCACTAAAACTGAGTGAGCATTGTTCAATAGCCATCTTTTAATGATTTGGATGAAGCTTGGTTGGAAACCCCTTGCATTTAATACTTTGATGATGAAATCCCAGCTAATAGAGTCATAAGCCTTCTTGATATCAAGCTTGAAAATAATGTTGTGTCCACTGCAGTGTTTATCCAAATCCAGAAGTAATTCCTGGGCCAAAAGTATATTGTCTGATATGGTTCTCCCTTTAACAAAGGCTGCTTGATTTTCCACAACTATATTATTGAGATGGGGTTGGAGTCTAGCCACCAAAATTTTGCTCAACACCTTAGACATCACAGAGGTTAGGCTGATGGGTCTATAATCACTCCATGTCTTCCTTATCTTGCTTTTAGGTATCAACACAATGGTAGAAGCCTAAAGATATCTTGGGGGGTCCATGCCTTGAAAAAAAGACTATACAGCTTGAATAACATCCCATTTGATGAGGTCCCAAGTACTTTTATAGAAGGTAGATGTAAAGCCATCAGGTCCAGCTGCTTTCTTTCCATCAATGGAGTCTAAAGCAGATTTAATTTTAGCTTCTTCAGGGACATTATTAAGACTGAGCTCCTGCACATAATGATAATTATCCTGAAACAAAACATGTTTAATAGGAGTATTACAGGAATGAACCTGATTGAAAAGGCAGTTGAAATGAGTCACAACATCCTTAGCAATATCCTCAGCATCAGTAAGAGTAATTCCAACAACATTAGTGATATTTAGGATCATATTACACTTCCTTTTGTAATTGATATAAGCATGGTAATACTTTGTGTTTCTATCCCCATCAATAAATTTAGCAGATCCAACCTTCTGCTTATAAAATTGCTCCTGGTATTTGACCTGAGCTAACAACTGTTCAGAAGCTGAGAATAAGTCATTTTCACTTTTATTTCCCTGCAAAAAACCAGCCTCAGTGCATTCAACATTGGCTTCAGCCTATAGAATGTTATCATGAATGTTCTGAAAAGTGTTCCAATTCCATTTCTTGAGATGCTTGACAGCTAGTTTTTGAAGTGTCCAAAGATTACCCTAGGGAGTAAGCCCCTTGTCTGTCCTCCACACTGTGCTCAGCTCAGTCAGAAAGTCTGGATGGCTGGTCCATATATTTTGGAACCTGATCACCCCTCCAGCAGTGCTATCAGAATTTTTAATGGAGATCAAGAGAGGTCTATGGTCAGAACAAACCATAGACAAGTGAGTAAAAAAAGTGTAGGGAAAGGCTTAGAGCCAAAGAGAGTTCACAAACACTCTATCCAATCTCTCCCAAGTGTTCCATCTTCTCCATGTGAAAGATGGACCAATGAAGCCCAAATCAAAGATATTAGCATCAGCAATGAACTGGGTAAATCTTTCCATAGAGTATTTGTTGGGTGCATTACCCCCTCTTTTCTCAGAAGCTGAAAGGATGCAATTAAAATCACCCCCCCAAAATCCAGAAGGATCCCATATGGTTAGCAATCCTGACCAGATCAGTCCACAGAATCTGCTGTTGTACAAGATTGCAACTAGCATAAATGAAAGTGGCAAACCCCAACTGCTCCCCAATAGAGAACTGTAGATGGATGAATTGAGAATTATCCATAATAATCTGCCCATGTAACTCTTTTCTAGCAAAAACCCAAACTTTATTATTCTGATTAACATAACAGGTATAACCTGAGAATGATTTCACAATTTTATTGGTATGCTTATGAACCATAGATTCCAAAATTGCAAAACACCACAATTTGTGTAAATTAACTAGTTGTTTAATTCTACTAAGGGAGGTAGGATGAACAGCCCCCCCTAATATTCCAACACATAAAGTTTATCATTGAGATTGATTTTTTCCCTTCCCCCTAGTCCTAGGGTGAGGGGCAGATGTGGGACTTGTTGGAGGATCACCTGAGAAGTGAGCTTGTAGTAGGCCTTGTAATTCAGATTTCCCTTTCTTTTTCTTGCTACTTTTTGTATCTACCATTCAGCAATCATGTCCTCAGCTACCTCCATAATGACATCATCAGCAACCTGCCTGTCACTAAAGATTGCTTCATTAACTTTGTGTATCAAAGGGCTAGCATTAACAATTTGGGCATTTGTCTCAGATTTAGATCCCTGCTCTCCTTGTGTTTCTTCCAGTCTCGCTTCAATTCTTCTGGTCTGTCAGATTTGGGCATTTGTCTCCAAGAGGTATATCATAATTTCCATCACCTCTCCAATCCAGCCAACAAGTTTTAATAGAATTCCACAAAAAGAAATTGGCCTTAGTGTGACAGTTTTCCAGCACAGAATTCCAAATCAGTTGAGTTTCTAAACAATTCAGAAAAATATGATAAATGGTTTCTTCATTAGAATGGCATAACAAGCATCTAGAAGGTCCCCTTAATCCTTTGAGTTTTAAAATATCATTAGTAGGTAAACATTTCCTGAATAGCCTCCAACAGAAGAAGGACATAGATGGTGATAGAAATTTATTCCATATGACTTGTCCCCGGTTAGTATCGATCCATGAGCTACTAGACAAATAAATAAACTTAGTAAGGCTTTGGTGAGAAGCATTTTTAGTGACTACTCTATCCTTCTTTGTAGCTTGAATAGGTACAGATAAAATTTTGTTCAAAGTCTCTTTATTAACCTCCTTATGTAATAAGTGTGCAAGCCAAGCATCATTCATCCAACTATCCGATACCTTCTGTATAGTAGTAGGATGAGTGCATTGGTCTAAAAGGGGTTCATTGAATAGCCATGTATCCCTCCAGAAGTCAATTCGACCTTCACCAACATCCCAAACAAAACGACCTTTACGGAAACTCCTTGACCTTCAGCATTTCCTTCCAGGTTATAGAATCTCCTAATTTACCATTAATCAGAGTGGGATGAGCATCAAAGCAATACTTGCTATGCATAAATCTAGCCCATAAAGATTTATTAGCTCTAAAATTCACCCATTGTTTACAATAGAAAGCAAAGCTTAAATGAGAAAAGCTTTTAAAACTCGAACCTCCACTAGAAAATGGCTTACATAGTTTTTCCGAGGAAGCCCAATGCAAATTTTTATGTTGACCTTCCCATAAGAACTTATTAAACATAATGGAGAGTAACTTCTGAGTGCTTTTCTTCATTCTTATTATCTGGAGAATATAGAGTGGGAAGGCAGTTAAGATACTTCTCGGTAAAGTAATTCTACCGCCATTGGATAGAAAAGAAGAAGACCAACAATTAATTTGTGAAGAGACTGTAGAAACCACCTCATCAAAATGAGAAAGCTTCCTTCTTCCCTTAATCAGAGGAAAGCCAAGATATTTTAGAGGATATCCTGCTTCTTTAAATCCAGTATAATCAAAAATCCATCTTCTATGATGTATCTTCATTAGAGAACTAGGCAAAAATGAACACTTGGATTTATTGAATACCATTCCAGAAACTTCTTCAAAGGAAGCCAAAGTTTTCATGATTCCCTTAATAGAGTTCTTACTGCCATTACAGAAAACAATAACATCATTTGTATAAGCAAGATGACTCACCAATAATTTAGATCTGTGCTGATATTGGACATGAGGATGGTTGAGCTGGAACTTGTTCAACATTCTAGACAGGTAATCAAATACCAAAATGAAGATATAAGGAGACAAGGGGTCTCCTTGCTTAATTCCCCTCTCGGCTTGAAAAAAACCTTGACTACAACCATTAATCAATATGTCGTAATAGTTATTACGCATCCATCTAGAAATTAGATTGCAAAATTCGGTTCCAAAGCCTCAGCGAGTCAACACCTCCAAGACAAAAGACCAGTGATAGAATCAAAGGCTTTGGAAAGGTCTAATTTGAGCATTAAATTGGATCCTCTACAAGATTTATCAATATCCATTAGTAATTCTTGTGCAAGAAGAATATTATCGATTATGCCTCTTCCCTTAATATAAGCAGTTTGATTATCGAAATCGGATCGATCTAGGTAAGGTTGGAGTCTATTCACAATTACCTTACTCGATAATTTTTAGAAAATATAGAAGTAATACAAATTGGTCCGAAATCATTCCAATATATATATATATATATATATATTATTTTATATAATATTATTTTTTTTATTTTAAAATTTTAAATTATAGTATATTATCTATAAATATAATTTAATTAAAAAATATTTAATAGTTAAATAAATTATATATATATATATATATATATATATACACACACACATATATATATATATAAAAAAATGGGCTGTCGGTAAGGAGGGAGGTGCTCTGCTAGGGTTTGCTTTTGGCGGTTGGCGGTTTGGATGGAGGCTGGTAGGTTCTTTCTCCTGTTTCTTCTTCTCGGAGAGACTTCCTCTTGGGTTTTTTGGTTGTTTGGAAGGGTTTTGTCTTTCCCGGGTTGGAAGATTTTCAAATTTTTACTGTTTCATTGGCTGGTTTGGTGTGGGGGAGGGCTTCCTGTTGTTCTATGGCTAACCCTGCTCGGCCATATCCTATTGATCTTGCTACTAATGCTCGTGGGCTAAAGCTTCTTATGCTTGGGGTAGTGGGTATGGGGAACTCGCCCACAAATCCTTTGACCATTTGGTTTTTCCCCAAGCATTGCATGATACTGCTGCTGGTAGGGGTAATGCCCCTTTCATTAATCCTGTTGGTAACAAGGATGGCTCGCCTGCTGTGTTGTTCTCCAAAAAAGACATGAAATGTCTTAATGATTCTATTAAGTTTTGTTTGATTGGGAAGTTTCAGATGGGACATCCAAAGATGGAATATGTAAGGAAGAGTTTTGAGGATTTAAACCTTGCTGGAAGGCTGGAAGCTTGAGTCTGTTGGATGGTAGGCATTTGCTCATTAGACTTTCTAATGAGGAAGACTATGCAAAAGTTTTGGCAAACAATCTATCCTAATTGCTTGGAACATATATGAAGTTATTAAAGTGGACCCCCGAATTTGATCCACTAAAGGAGCCACCTATCATCCCCATGTGGTATAAACTACCTAATTTACCTATCCAATTATATGATCACAATGCTTCTATTTAACATAAGTCAAGCACTCGGGAACCCCTTTAAAAACGGACACTCATACTTTTGATCTAGCTAGACCAGGCGGCAGCAAGGGTTTTAGTGGAAAGGGATATTACTCTCCACGATATCCATAGAGTGTGGGTGAGAACGGATGAGGATTTACACGATGAGGGTTTCGGCGAGGAGGTGGAAGTAGAATTTAAACCTTTTTACTGCAAGCACTGTAGAATGTTTGGTCATGAGTTGGAAAATTTCTACAGACTTCATCCTCCCAGCAAAAAGAAACCTTTTAGTAAGTAGAAGGTTAACTTGGCTCCTGGGGATGTGCAGGGTCAGAATGCTGAAACTTGTCTCCGGGGATGTGGTTATTCTTGACCCTCCGAGGGTCGAAAGAGGAAGTACGGATTGTGAAGGGGAAAAAGAGGATGTGCGGAATGTGAAGGAGCGACAAGGTGTGGTGGAGGGGGTGAAACCATGAAGATTATAGAAGTGAATCCCCTCCCTGGGATTATCGGGGAAGTGGAAAATAGAATGGAATTGGTGGGGGAAAGATTCAAGTGGTGAATGAGGAGCGAAGTCCGGATGGCAAATTCGAGAAAAACGGTAAAAGGAAGAAAAGTAAATCGGAGATACAAAGTCTCTTGGAATCCCGGCCTTTATGTGATCCTCCCGATAGCCCCTCTACTGCCCCTAGGACTAGGGGAAAAGGGAAACTCTTCTAATATGATAAATTTTACGTGTTTGGAATATAAGAGGGGCTGCTCATCCCTCCTCTCTTAGCAGAGTTAAATATATGGTTAAATATTACAAGCTATGGTGTTTTGCTTTACTTGAACCCATGGTTAATAAAAATTCTCAATGCATCATTAAAAAATTCCCTAACTTCCAATGTTGGATTAATGTGAGTAATAAGATGCTGGGTTTTTGCTAGAAAGGAGTTAAATTGTTCTATTTTGGTAGACCATCAACAATTTATGCATATTCAAGTTTCTATTGGGGATTTTGTTGGTTTTGTCACTTTCATTTATGCTAGCTCGGCTCTGTTCTTCGACGGAATCTTTGGAATAACTCTGGTTAACATTGCTCCCGAGCATCAATTCATTTTGGCTTGTTGGTGGAGATTTTAATTTCCTTTCTTCTGCTGTGAAAAGAAGGGTGGTGCTTCTCTAGCTGGGCTTCCATGAATAGGTTCAATCAATTTATTGCTGATGCGGCAATCTTTGATCCGGGTTTTTGTGGTCCAGCCTACACTGAAGAAGGGGTAGAACTCGGGAGAGACTTGACGAGTGTTTGGGGAATTCCTCTTGGCTTCGGCAATTTCCTATACCATTGTGACTCATTTATCCAAGGTCGGCTCGGATCACGAGACCTTTGCTCATCTCTATTAACAACAACGTTACATGATAATGGTGGTATGTTCGGATTTCAAAACATGTGGACTAAGCACCCGGATTTTCACGGCTGAACTAGGGAAGGTATGGGTTTCCCCCATGGGAGGCTCCTCTTGGGGTAACCTATGGAATTTGCACAAAATCACTACTCGGCATTTCGAAGCTGGAATTGGACGGTTTTGGGAATGTACGGGATAATCTTAAGAGAAGTTGAAGAGGATGTGGTCGCTGCTTAAAGCTGGTTTTATTAATGGTGTGGGCAGTGAAGCAGCTCTTTATAATGCACAAGATCAGTTGCTGGTCCAGTTCACATACCAGGAGGAGTTTTATAAACAGAAAGCAGCTGCTGCCAGATTTATTGAAGGGGATAGAAACACTAAGTATTATCATGCATTCATTAAGTATAAGAGGAAGTGTAACATGATTCTTTCCATCACTGATGAAGCTGGGATTGTGCTTCATAATACGAAGATATAGCTTTGGATGTTGTTAACCACTTTGCTCGAATGTTTACCCAACCCAATATTTGTCCTACCCCTATTTATGAGAATTTGCTACGGACCCGAATATGTATGTTCGGAATCTTAACTTAGTGGAAATCCCGGGGAGGAGGAGATAAAAAATGCATTAGACTCCTTAGATGATGCTAAAGCTGCTGAGTCACGATGGCTTCTCTTCCAACTTTTATAAAGTCTGGTTGGGCGGTTGTTGGGAAGGAGATTATTCAAGTCTGTACAAGACTTCTTCCGGGGTATGGATCTTCCCGGGTATTTTTACGCCTCTACAATTGTTTTAATCCCAAAAATAAATTGAGAAAATCATGGGGAGATTACGGACCAATTAGCCTTACTTCGTAATGTCCAAAATTATCGGTAAAATCATCATGGCAAGGCTAGCGACCACATCCGAATCTTCGATTTGCCCACGGTCAGTTGCATTTGTGAAGGGCGGATCAATTTCGAGATAATATCTTGCTTGGCTCGGGAATTGGTGTTGGATTTAGATAAGAAATGTAGAGGCAACAATGTGATACTCAAGTTTGGATATAAGAAAAGCATATGATACCATCGGTTGGGGGTTTATCACCCAAACTTTATATCTTAGGGGTTTTCGACGAGTTTTGTTCGGCTCATCCATAGGTGGCTAAGCAATAATGCTCATTCTGTTATGGTGAATGGGAAATGCCATGGGTTCTTTAGAGCTTCCGGAGGTATCGAGCGAGGTGATCCTCTCTCCCCTAACATTTTTATCCTTGCTTTTGACTACTTATCCAGATTATTAGATTTTGTCTTCACCCAAACACCAAGTTCGACTTACCATCACGAGTCGATTTAATTGTAAGTCATTTATCTTATGCTGATGATATCATTATCTTCTCTAAGGCTTCTAAAGTGGCTATTAAAAAGGTAATGAAAACACTAGCTCATTTCAAGGAGGTTTACGGTTTGGAGCTTAATCTTCGGAAATGCCATTTCTACCACTAGTTCTAATGTCGACTGATGATGAAAACACTGGATTGCTTGATTACACGCTTTCGATCCGCTACTTTGCTATCGGTTACACGAGAGTCCATTTGATTAAGGGAAGATCGAGACAAACTCATTTTCAAGAAATCTACGAGAAAATCAAAATACAAATTTACGGGTGGTCTAATTCCTTTTTGTCTAATGGGGGAGGCTAACTTTCTCGAAGAGCATTTTAAGCGCCCTCCCCTCCTATGCTCTACGGATGTTTATCATGAAAAAGAGTACACAAACAAGCATTGGCGGAATTTTCAACAAATTTCTTTGGGTGCAGGTCGGCATAAAGCGGATCCATTGGTCATCCTGGAAGCAACTTTGTAAACCCCTTCGGTTGAGAGTGCGGGGTTTAGAAGCTTTGAACAGACTCGACTTCATAAATTTATGTAAATTGTGGATTAGATTCGGGAGCTAATGATACCATTTGGGCTCGGTATATGCATGGTAAATGCGTAGAAAGGATCACCCATCTGCGGTGGTGCCTAAGTCTGGGGGACTCTAGATTATGGAAGGAATTGCTTGAAGGTCGAAGATAAGGTTGAACGGACTTTTATGCGGGAGGCAGGAGAGGGTCATATCAATTTTTGGCTTGAAAATTGGGTGTGGGGAGGGAGAAACTCACTTGCCCACAAAATGTTGATGGACCTTCTATATCTAAATGCTATGTTAATACCTTTTGGTACGAAAACCAATGGAGCTGCGAGTGCAGGAAAACATCCTAAATCACGACCGGCTACGGCAGGTACTCTTGACTCCCTTTCATCTCGAAAAAAGAGATAAGATTATCACCAAACAACAACTTCATCAAAAGCTGGGGACCTTTATCTTTCAGAAATTCTATTCCTGGGACCATATTAGGTGGGGACCTGAGCTGTGGAGCAAACTGCTGTCTCCATCCATGTCCTTCTTTTGTTGGAGATTAAGACATTTACTTCTTCCTACGATGATATCCTCGAATTAAAGGGGATTAGAGGGCCTTCCTGTCATGCATTATGTATGCGGGAGGAAGAATGCAGGGATCATTTGTTCTTCGGGTGTGCCTTCTCTCGAGAGGTACGGAGGCATGTGATAAGCGAGGATTCGGGTAGATACTTTGCAATTAAGTTGGGTGGACCTATTGATGTGTTGGGGGGACTGGCATAAGGTGAATCTCACGGTGGTTCCTTGTGTTGTGGCCTGGTTTATCTGGATGGGCGAGAAATAAGGTTAGATTTGAGGGTGTTCGTCCACTGCCTCCTTATTCTTGCTCATTGCTTAACTTACCTTAAGAAACTTACTAAATATCACAAATTCAATGATATACGCAAGTAGGTTACGAAAATTCCTCCCCCTTTCTGCGGTTGTTGGGTGGTCCCCTCCCTCTTCCTATTGGATCAAAGTTAATGCGATGGAAGCTTCAAAATTCGGCGAGCGGGGATTGGTGGCATCTTTAGAAATGGGGTGGGGCATTGCTTATTGTTCTTCTACTCTCTGTTGAGGTACGTGATGCACTTGAGGCGGAAATGGTGGCCATCTTTTGGACAATTAAAATTGCCGAGAATACGTGATGTGAGATTCCTAATGGTAGAATCGGACTCTTCTAATTGCATTAGCTTCTGCAAGGGACCGAAGTTGCTCCATGGTACATTCGAGAGATGGTTGAATAGAGTGAAGGGAGAGGTTGAGAGTATAAATGTAATTTTTTCATATATACCTAGGGAGGGTAATGCTCCCGCACAGCTGGCTTGCATCTCGGGGTTATTGTAAAAGGGAAATTTTGGTAGAAACTACACCTCCACCTTCCCTTGCATTTTTGTTGCATGGTGATAGGATAGGTCTTCCTTTTGTAAGAACATAAGATGGTGATTAATATATTTCTTGCCTGCTAGGCAAGTTTTTTGAAAAAAAAATATATATATATATATATATATTTAGAGAAAAGGAGCCAACATAGGCTCCCTGCATGTTGATTAGTAAATAAAAAGGGGTTACAAAAGTTGAAGTAGAGGGGGTCCCCACCAAACGAGTAACAAAATACATTTTGAAGCCCTATGGGGATCCCCAATCACAAAACGAGAATCGGCTTAAAATAAAAACAACTCTATTAGATACAAGGAAATCTATAAATTACCGAAACTAACCCTCACGGTAAGGAGATCATGAGAACCTTCGGCCACGGATAGTGTGCCCGGTGGGATAGCAAAGAAACATGAGACCTCATGCGAGCAAATATAGCCAACAAAAAAAGAACCCGATGAGCAACGGCCCAACAACCAAAACCATCACGATCAATCTTGTTATAACAAAGAGTGGCCATTGTCGATCCTTAAGTGGGGAACGAGATAAGAGATCACCGGCCTCCGACGATTCGAGATGAGCGGGGGAATAGTTGAGAGGGTCACTCAAGTGGAAAGGGATCCGGTTCTTGCAAGCCGATCGGTCGGCTTATTTCCCTCTACGAAAATAAAAGTGAAGGTGGCCTTTAGTTGACTAGTGAGGGAAAGAATTTTTGGATCCAAAGTGAGTGGGTCCAAGTGGTTAAAGTTCCGGTATCAATCAAATTAATCATCTCCGAGAATCCCCCTCGATGATTAGATTCCTCCGATTGAAGATCAAAGCTAATTTCGAGCCCGGTAGGCGGCTATAAGTTTGGTTTCAAGAGCATCGGCGAGCGTAATGGGGGCATGGAAGATCGGCAGGCGAGGCCCCTTGTGGTTCTGAAGAGACCACCCACACTGCGGCATCGGTGGTGTAGCGGCCATCGGTGTTTGCTTTAACATAGTTGCTTGGGTGGAGGAGACCGAGTGACAGTGAGAATTTTAGGGAGGCTGGTTGTTCGAGGGTTGGCTAGCTTTAAAAATATTTGGAAACTTCTTGTGGCTAATAAGTTTATGGAGATAAGATATGCGAGTTTACGGCAACGAGTACTAGCACCGGTGGCGGCTCCTCGAAGATAGCCTTGTTTCTTGCCATCCAAATGAACCATGCAATGAGTAGGGGTAAAGCTCCGGTTCCCTGCGTGCCATTCGATCCGACGAGTGAGAAGATGATGCATATATATATATATATATATATATATATATATATATATATATATATATATATATATATAATTTTCTATGGTTAGGGTTCGGCTCGAGGGTTTCCATGGCGTTTTCCGGGCGATCGTTGTCGCACTGGCGTGGTGATCTCTTCCCGCTGGCGTTTTCCGGGCGATCGTCGTCGCCCGGGCGTGGTGATCTCTTCCCCCTATTTTATTTTCCTGTTTTTTTCTTTTTCATCTATGATGGAATAGAACTACGCTAATGTCGTCACGAGAGGCTCTTTACCGACCTCAAAGAGCCACTCCTGCTACTTTCCCCAATCTTTTCATGAGGCCTGGGAACTCGGTGGTGGCGAGTATAGTTTCATTAAGAAGCTTGGTAGGAAAAACGGTAAACCCGCTCTATATCTTTCGGAAGAGGAGACTAATATCCTAGCTTCAACTTGTCGTTTTGTATTGATCGGAAAATTTCTTTATGGTCATCCAAAACTAGACATCATTAGAAAGGAATTTGATTCACTGAAACTAACTGGTGCCTGGAAAATAGGATCTGTCGATGGTAGACATATTCTTATAGATCTCACCAATGACGTTGATTACACAAATGTATTCGCTCGAAAAGTGCTAAAAATAGACAATCGTTATATTCGAATATTAAAATGGAGCGTTGATTTTAATCCTAAAGCGGAATCTCCTGTTATCCCTGGATGGATTAAATTTCCTGATTATAAATACCACCTTTTTAATCATGAAATCCTATATTCACTTGCAAAAGGTTTTAGCCCCTTAGAGTTGATAATCCTATGATTGAACGTACTAAACCCTCGGATGCATGTTTTTTAGTTGAACGGAACATCACCCAGCCTTATCCTGATGAAGTATGGATCGACTCCTCACACACGGGGTACTGGCAACAGGTTGTAATGGGTTCTCACCCACCTTACTGTTCTCACTGTGCCATGTTTGGCCACTCTGTCTCGATCTGCTATAGGCTCCATCCACACCTAAAGCGAAAAGATTTACCCAGAGCCTCTATTCACAACACTCAACCCCCTGATCCTGCTGAACCCCCTCTTACTACACAAAACCCTGATGCACCTCCCAGTATCCCCCCTAACCTTGTCACCCCTCCCCCTCTTGACCCTCCTCCACAAGACCCTGTAATTCCCAAACCTACAGTACGTTGATGACCCTCCCCCCACCTCCCTAATTAACCATGCTCCAACTAACCCTTCACCCTTTGTTGAGGATGACTGCAATTCAAGCTTTAATAATCATACTTTGATTTCTGTGGATGATGATCATAATATTCAAGTACTTTTACCTTTAACAATCCCACATGCCCCTCCCCCTCTTTGTGGTCCAGGGACCCTTTCAACCCATTCTGTTACACCTAACATAGACCATTCCCTGGAAAGGACAACTCAACTATGTTTGCCTCCTCCTAATACTTTATCTGATTTGGTTGAAAAGAAGGTTGTTCATGATTCCTCTGAGCCTTCCTGCCCTATCTTGGAAGCCACTAATACTGTGGAGACTGAATGGCTCATTCAAAAATCTACCAGGAAAAAAGGGAAAAAATTCTTTGACACACCACAAAATTTGGGAGACCTACTTGAAACTAGCATATCTGAAGGTGAAACTTTACCCCCCTCGTCTAGGATTACTAGAAGAGGTGGTAAGCGTCATGCTTAACATAATGATTTGGAACATTAGGGGAGTGGCTGACCCTAACTCCCTTAATCGTCTTAAACATCTGTGTAGGGTCCATCATCTTGATATATTTGCTATACTTGAACCACTGGTTTCCACTCATAAAGAAAAAATATTATTCTCCTTCCCTCATTATGCTCATTTCATAAACAATAACAACAAAATTTGGATTTTTTGGAAAAAACAATTACATCTTCAAATTATTGAAGATGATAAACAATATGTACTTTCTTATTTCACTGTTGGTTCCTATAACAGTAGGATTACTTTCATTTATGCTAGCACTCTTCTCACTGATAAATATTTGTTGTGGAATAAATTAACGATCATGGGATCCACAATTCATGATAACTGGTGTGTGGGGGGTGATTTTAATATGATTATGTCTCATGCTGAAAGAAAAGGTGGTGCTAGAGTGGATACTAAACTCATTCAACGTTTCTGTGATGACATTGCCAATGCTGGCCTCTATGATTTAGGTTTTACGGGTAATCGTTTTACTTGGAGAAGAGGTTTCTTGTTCCAACGGCTTGATAGATTTTTTGGTAATGCTAATTTTCTTAACTATTATAACATTACCAGGGTGCAGCATTTGAGCCACGCTTCCTCTGATCATAATCCTATCTTATTGTCCTTAGCTTTTCACTCCAAACCTAGTATTATTCATTTTAAATTCCTTAACATCTGGACCACTCACACCACCTTTTTTTATCTTATTAAAGATTTGTGGATGCCTATTAGATGTGGCAATCCTTGGTATATTCTATGGCAATTACATAAATGTGTGTCTGTTGGGTTAAAATGTTGGAATGCTGAGGTTTTTGGAAATATTCACACAAGAGTTGTCAAGTCCCAACAGTTAGTTGACTCCCTTGAAGCCAGAGAAAGCACTACTCCTGACACTGTTCATGATCTATCTCAAGCTCATATGACTCTTCTTAATGACATTACTCTGGAAGAGGACCTTATGAAACAAAAAGCTCATGAAATTCATTTCATTAATGGGGATAGAAACACTAAATACTTTCATGCTTCAATTAAAAATAGGCTTAATCATAACACCATCTTAAAGATCATTACTGAAGATGGTGCTGTGTTAACCGAGAATGAGGATATTGGTTTAAATGCTTCCCATTATTATTCAAAATTATTTTCTAACCACTTGCAGGTATCCTCCATAAATGATAATTTCTTTACCTACGAGAAGCGACTTATTACTTCATTGCGGCTATACGATATCCTGTTAAGGAAGAAATTTTTAATGCCCTTAAAGACATTAACCCTAATAAAGCCCTTGGCCACGATGGTTTTTACTGCTTGCATTCTATGTCAAATGCTTGGGATATTATTAAAAATGAAGTTATTTTGTCTATTCAAAGCTTTTTCAAGGGGATGATCTCTCGTAAGTACTTTTCAATTTGCTCTTATTGTACTCATTCCTAAGGGGAGAAACAAATCACATTGGTCCGATTTCGAGACCCATCTCTCTCACCACTTGTCATCTTTAAAATCATTAGCAAAATTTTGGTGGCTAGAATACAACCCCATTTACACAATATTATCGATCACTATCGATGCTGCTTTTGTCGAAAGGTAGGGATATCATCGATAATGTCTTACTAGCTCAGGAAATACTTGAGGATTTAGACAAGAAATGCGAGAGGTGGGAACCTTGTGATGAAACTAGATATAAAAAAAGCTTTTGATACTTTACACTTGGGATTTCATTATAAATGTCCTCGAGGCGAGGGCTTTCATATAAGTTTCCGTAATTTGATTAAGAGGTGGCTCTCAAACAACAATTATAGTGTGTTGGTTAACGGCTCCTCTTATGGTTTTTTTTTGCACTGAAGGGGAATAAAACAGGGGTGATCCCTTTTCCCTATCATTTTCATATTGGCATTTGACTATCTATCTAGGATGCTTTGAGCACTATCAGGCTCACCACATTCACATGAGATATACACATAGAGCTCACTGCACTGTTTCACACCTTGCTTATGCTGATGATATAATTGTTTTCTCTAATGCCTCTAAGCCTTCTATTAAGAAACTTATGCATGTATTGACTCAATTTGAAACATTATCTGGACTTACCTTTAACAAAGATAAATGTCATATTTATTTTAGTAAACACTTATCCCACACACACACAAGCTGGGCCACTAATTATACTGATTTCAAAACTACCCAGCTACCTCTTAAATATCTTGGTATTAATTTAATAAGAGGTAAATGTAAACAAATTTAAATGGATGATGTTATGGATAAGGTTCAAGGAAGAATTATGGATTGGAAAAATCATTTTCTTTCCAATGGTTAACACTCTTAGCTGCTGTGTTACATAGCATTCTTTATATGCTCTACAAGTTTTCAATGCTAAAAAGAGCTCTCTTAAACTGCTTGAAGGCATTTTTAACCATTTTCTTTGGGAAGGTGGTGGTGATAAGAGGCACTGGCTCTCTTGGAAGAAGCTTTGTAAGCCCAAATATGCTGGGGGTTTAGGTTTCAAAGCTCTTCCTCACACTGTGGAAATTAATATGTGTAAACTCTAGTTTAAATTCAAGCAGGGTGAGTCCCTGTGGGCTGCTTTCATGCATTCTAAATACTGCTCCCATGCACATCCCTCCACTATTATTTGGAAGGTTGGGGACTCTAAGATATGGAAGGCCATTCTTATTGCTAGAACTTTAGCTGCTGATCTCTTACTTTGGGATTTAGGAGATGGTAAATTTTATTTTTGGAATGACAGCTGGGGAATGCCTCTGTTGGATCATATTCCCCATCCTCCTAACCTAGCTAGCACCCTTAATGGCTGATTGTTGGTTAGATGGCCACTGGGACTTTTTAAAACTCTATCAACTTGTGGGAAATGAAGTTGCTAGGCATATCAACCAGATCCCCATTCAACAAGAACAAAGAGATAAACCTGTCTGGAGGAAGCCTTCCTCTATGTCTGTGAGTAAATACATTTATAACTCTATCACTACTCATACCACATGGCACTGGAAAAAAATTTTATGGCAACCCCTGTTCACACCATCAATTTCTTTTTTCTTTGGCGTTTATTTTCATCATTACTGCCACTGGATGATATTTTAAAGCTTAAAGGGCTAAGGTTAGCTTCTGTTTGTCCTATGTGCAAGCAAGATGAAGAAACTTACTGTCACATTTTTTTCACCTGCACCTACACTAAGGCTATTTGGAGCATGCTTGCCACTGCTCTTAATGTGAACTGGCCTAATTTCTCTTCTATTAGCATTATCTTGATGGTCTGGAGGAATGCCACAAATGCTATTAAATCCTTAACTCACTTTCCTCTCGTGGTTCTTTGGATTGTGTGGATGGCAAGGAATGCTTTTAAGCACTCCTCTCAATTTCCAACACCTACTGTTACTTTCTCTAACATTTGGGCATACTATCAAAGAGTCATAAATTATGCCCTCTTAACTCTTATTTTTCTAGCACGCGTGTGCCTGTTCTAGTTAATTGGCTCCCCCCATACCTGGTTGGGTCAAAGCCAACATTGATGGCTGTTCGACCCCCACTTGCTCCGGTGCTGGTGGTTTGTTTAGGGATCATTTTTGTAAGTTAATATCCTATTTTTCTTCTCCTATTGAAGGTGATACACCATTGTGTGCTGAAGGCTGGGCACTACTTCTTGCTCTCAAAATTGTTGTATGCTTTAAATTTACCCATCTGCATGTTGAAACTGACTCTGAGATGCTTTTAAAACTATTTCACAAGAATACCCCCCTCCCCTGGTCACTCATTTACCGGTTTAGGCGTATCTGGAATGTTATTACCACCTCTTCTATGCAGGTCAAACTATCTTTTATCTACAGGGAAGGCAACTCCCCTGTTGATTGACTTGCTAAACACGCTTTTGATGCACCCACTGTGGGCACCAACCCCTCCAGGCAGCTTGCAAGATTGGTTCACAGTGACCTTTTAAGCTTACCTTATATTAGATTCTGATTAATATTTTACTGCTCACTTTGCTTGTTTCTTTATTCTTCAAGATCCTCGACTGTGGAATTGCATTTTCCCTATGCCTGTGTGCAGGTTCATCTGTTGGCTTTGAAACTAACCATTTATTAGCCTATTTCGTCTCCCACACAAATTTTTACTGGAGCTGAGCACACATCTACCCGCACTGCACAATGCTTGATACCTATCTGGATCATGGCTGAGGACTGCACCTGAAGACACATCTACCAGCTTCCACCACTACACTGTTTTGCTACCATTATGGATCATTGCTCATTGCTGATGGGAATTGACTCCTTGCCACTTGTCTCAGATTTCGGGTTTCTGCTTTTTACAAGCCCCTTTCTTGAGCTTCTGGTTTACTTCTATGGCTTTTACAGTGTCCCGCTTCTATTTTGTTTTTTCCCTTTATCATGCCACTGCCTTCGTTTTGATCCCTATTTTGGTTACTCCCTCACTGTTTTATGCTCTTTAGTGCTTATTTTGTGTGAGTTGTAACATGGGAGGCTGAACCTCTAGGGGTGCGTGAATATTGTATTTTTTTGGGTTTTATTAGTCGGGGATCGGCCTCCCCACCCCATATTGTACTTAACCTTTTTATATTAACGCGTAAGGAGCCACGAGAGCTCTTTTCCTAATATATATATATATATATATATATATATATATATATATATATATATATATATATATATATATATTAATTTATATAATATTATATTTTTTAAATATTTAAATTATAGTATATTATTTATAAATTTAATTTAATTATAAAAAATTTAATAGTTAAATAAATTATATATATATACATATATTAATTTATATAATATTATTTTTTATTTTTAATATTTTAATTATAGTATATTATCTATAAATATAAATTAATTATAAAAATATTTAATAAGCTACATAAATTATATATATATATATATATATATATATATATATATATATATATATATATATGGACACCGAACTTTGATCCTTTAAAAGAGCCCCCTATCATACCAATGTGGTTTAAGTTTCCGATTTGCCAATACAGTTGTATCATCAAAATGCTTTATATAATATTAGCCAGGCTTTTGGCACCCCCCCCAAGACTGACACCCACAGTTTTGATATGGCCAGGCCTGCAGCAGCTAGGGTGTTAGTGGAGAGGGACATTACCCTCCCTAATGTCGAAACAAAATGGGTTAGAACTGATGAGAACTTCCCTGGGGAGGGCTTCTAGCAGGAGACAGAGGTGGAGTTCAAGCGCTTGTATTGTCAACATTGTAGAATTTTTGGGTATATACAAGATAAATTCTACAGATTACACCCACCCATTAGAAAGAGAACTGCTGGGATTATCAAAGAGATAGGGACGAGGGGCATTAATACTGCATGTGGGCGAAGTTGATCCATCCTTGACAGGTGGACCTACCACTGATATGTCTATGCCAGACACTAATGCATCTGCTGAGGTGCAGGAAGTTTCTGAATTAATGTTGAAAAATGGGGACAATTTAAATCCTGTTCATGTTGTAATGTTGAAAAATGGGGACAATTTAAATCATGTTCATGTTGTAATGTTGAAAAATGGGGACAATTTAAATCATGTTCCTGTTGAAGAGTTGGCTACAAATTTACCTGATGCTGAATTGGTTCAGTCAGATGATGAACAAGAGCTGCCAATAGAGAGATCTCCTGCTTTCACTAGCCCACTGACACAGAAAATGGCTAATAAAGAATCTGAAGATGAGCCAGATTTCACAAAGGCCAATATAGGCATGGTGGCAGCTGGTCTCACAAATGAATGGCAAACTCAGAAAAACAGCAAAAGGAGGAAGAACAAGACTGAATTACAAGGACTGTTAGATTTGCAGCATTCTGGTAATCCCCCAGCTCTCCCTAAAATAAGAGGGAAAGGAAAACACCTTTCTCAATGATAAATTTTATGTTTTGGAATATAAGGGGGATAGCTCATCCCTCATCTCTTAGTAGAATTAAACAACTGGTGCATTTTCATAAGCTGTGGTGCTTTCCCATTTTGGAGCCCATGGTTAAAAAGAACACACATATTATCACCAAATCCTTTACTAACTTCTCTTATCATATTAATGTCTCCAATAAAATTTGGGTGTTTGCCAGAAAATAGCTAAATTGTTCTGTGCTGATAGATCATAATCAATTTACTCACTTGCAATTCTCAATTGATAATCAAATTGGGTTTGCAACTTTCATTTAAGCCACCAGCAATTATAGGCAACAACAGCTGTTATGGAATGATTTGCTGCACATTGGCCAGCAGGTGAACTCCTTCTGGATACTAGGGGGAGACTTTAACTGCCTCACCACTACTTCTGAGAAAAGAGGAGGCAGTCCTCCTTCAGCCTCTTATATGAACTCCTTCAACCAATTCATAACTGATGCTGCATTGTTTGATTTGGGTTTCCAGGGCCCTTCCTTCACTTGGAGGAGAGGTAATACTTGGGAAAGATTGGATAGGATGCTAGGGAATTCTCTTTAGCTTCAGACTTTTTCTTATACTAACATTACTCACTTATCTATGGCTGGATCTGATCATAGACCCATCCTTTGCTCTATAAGGAATGCGGAAGGGGTGAGGGGGAAAGCTTTAGATTTTTTAACATGTGGCTACTCCACCCTGACTTCCTGACTGAATTGAAGAAATGCTGGAAGCCTCTGATGGGGCAATCTCTATGGGTCAACCTTTGGAGTTTACACAAGAATACTACTAAGCACTTCACTCAATGGAATTGGACAAAATTTGGAAATCTCCATGACAACATTTGCAAAGCAGAAGAGAAAGTCTTTCAGCTTGAAGCTGATCTGTTATGGGGGAACAGGTATGAGGGGGATCTGCAATTAGCACATGATGAAGTTTTGGCACAAATTAAATACCAGGAAGCCTTTTTTCAACAGAAAACTGCTTCCTCTAAATTCATTGCAGGAGATAGGAACACCAAATACTTCCATGCCTTTATTAATTTCAAAAGGAAATGCAATATGATTCTCTCTATTACTAAAGTTGATGGGTGAAAATTAATGGAAGCTGATGCCATTGCTGAGGATGCTATTCATCACTTTCATGAGCTCTTTACTCAGGTTCCTATCCAACCCACACCAAAGAACTTTCTATTTTTTCAAGATAATATCAATCATGTGAAGGGACTCCAATTAACTCAAATTCCTTTGGAAGCTGAAATTAAAATTGCTTTAGATTCCAATGATGGAGATAAAGCTGCTGGACCTGATAGGTTCACAGCTTCTTTCTATAAAAAGGATTGGTCTATCATTAGCAAGGATGTGGTACAAGCACTGTAGGCATTCTTTCAAGGGTTGGATCCACCAAAGTATTTTAATTCTTCCATCATTGTTCTTATCCCTAAGAACAAGTTAAGACATTTCTGGGGTGATTTCAGACCCATAAGCTTAACGACGATAATGTCCAAGCTTCTAAGCAAAATTCGGTCACCGGATTACGACCCATCTCGAATTTTTCGATTATTGGGCAGCATTTGTGAAGGGGAGGAGCATTTCTGATAATATTTTGCTTGATCAAGAGTTGCTACTGGACTTGGATAGGAAGTGTAGAGGTCATAATATGATTTTCAAGTTAGACATAAAGAAAGCTTATGACACTATTAGCTGGGATTTTATTCTCACTTGTCTATCTGCTAGAGGCTTTTCTCTTGACTTTGTGCATCTAATTAGGAGGTGGCTGCAATGTAATGCTCATTCTATTTTGGTTAATGGACAAAGCTGTGGCTTTTTTCAGTGCCACTAGAGGGATTAAGCAGGGAGATCCCCTCTCCCCTACCCTCTTCATTCTGGCGTTTGACTATCTTTCTAGACTCCTTGATGATCTCATGCTAAACTCCCCCCAGCTTAATACCACCACAGATCCAACTTGATGATTAGTCACTTATCTTATGCAGATGACATTATTATCTTCTCTAGAGCTTCCAGGGCAGCTGTTAAGGGAGTTATCAAAGTTCTGCAACACTTTAGCTCAATTTCTAGTTTAGATCTCAATCTTCAAAAATGCAAATTTTTTGTCAGCTCTCATGTTAGTCCCCCTATGAAGACATGGATTGCTAATTACACTGGTTTCAGGTTATCGCATCTTCCCATCAGCTATCTGGGAGTGCAACTTCTGAAGGGCAAAACTATGCAAACTCAATTTCAAGATGTAATGGAGAAAATCAAGGCTCAAATCCACAATTGGTCTAACTCCTTCCTATCTAATGGTGGCAGAATTACCTTATTATAAAGCATTCTTGTGGCTCTACCTTCATATGCCATGCAAATGTTTTCTATGAAGAAAAGCCCTCAGCAATCTCTTGGAAGAATGTTTAACAAATTCTTATGAGCAGGTCAGAATAAACAAATCCATTGGATGAATTGGCATAAATTGTAAAAACCTCTACAGTCTGGGGGGCTTGGTTTCAAAAGCTTTGAACACATGAGTTTTGTCAATCTAAGTAAGATTTGGATTAGATTCAGGGCTCAAGATAATCTATGGGCTTAGTTTATCAAAGATAAATATTGCAAGCAGGAGCATCCAATAGAGGTTTAACCTAAACTGGGAGATTCCAGGCTGTGGATTAAACTTTTGAAAATCAGGGAGAAGGCTGAAACACTTTTCATCTGGGAGCTGGGTGAGGGGAATATTAACTTCTGGTTGGATCAATTATGCTGGGGTGGAGATAAACTTTCTCCCACCAATACTTACTTCTCATTAAATAGATGTGTTAAAGATTTTTGGTAGGAGGATCATTGGAATTGCCAGGCCCTCAATAAAATACTGCACAATGAGCAATTACAACAGATTCATAAATCTACCCTCAACCCTGCTTATAAGCACAGACTGATTACCAAGAATAAGCACTCCCAAAAACTTGCTGCATTCATTTACCACAAATACTTCAGTTGGGAGGACATTCAATGGGGTGATGAATTTTTAGGAAAGTTGCTGACACCATCTGTCATTTTTCTGCTGGAGAACAAGGCATAAATTGCTGCCAACTGATGATATCTTAAAGATGAAGGGTTTGAGAGGGCCTTCAGTCTATCTTCTTTGTCATTGCATGGAGGAATCACTTGACCATTTGTTCTTTACTTGCCAATTCTCTCAGAAGGTGTGGATGGAGTTGCTGTGCTATCTAAGCTGGTTAAAGTTTATTCCTAGCCTAAAGGATTGGCATCAGGTTGATCTCATGGTCATCCCTTGCTTGGTTGCTTGGTTTGTCTGGATGGGTAGAAATCATGCCAATTTTAAGGAGAGAACTTCTTCCCATGTGCTGATAGCTGCCAACTATTTGGCCTACATTCAAAAGCTTTACAAATATCATAGCTTGAGGGATATCTGTTTGATCAGCCCACCTGATAAAGTTCTTGTGCACATCCCTTTGTCGGTTAAGTGGTCTCCTCCCCCCAGCCCTTGGCTTAAGGTTAACACTGATGGGAGTTATTGCAAGAAGAAAGCTGGTTTTGGTGGCCTGTTTAGAGATCACAAGGGGAATTGCAAGCTATTTTTTCAATCCCCTACCTGGGCTTTGGATGCCTAGGAAGCTGAGGTTATTGCCATTTACTGGGCTATAAGGATTGCTCTACATTGTAAGGTGAAGCAGCTGGTGGTAGAATCTGATTCCTCTTGGAGCATTATGTATCTTCACAATATTAATCCTGCCCCTTGGAATATCAGTAGATGAATTGGCAGTTTACCTAATTTTCATGAGGTCATGCAAATTAAATTTCTCTATGTCCCTAAGGAAGCCAATGCTCCTGCTCATTGGCTGGCCACTCAACGATGTTTGAATGAAGATATAATTATTGATGTAACTTCCCAACCCCCCCTAGCATTTTTGCTTCATGGTGACATTTTGGGTCTACCATACATTAGGCCTTAGTTTGTAATATCTTTTATTAATAGATTATTTGCCACTGGCAAGTTTTTGGTAATATATATATATATATATATATATATATATATATATATATATATATGTATGTATGTATTAATTTATCTAATATTATTTTTTTATTTTAAATATTTTAATTATAGTATATTATCTATAAATATAATTTAATTATAAAAATATTTAAAAGTTAAATAAATTATAAATAAATAAATAAGTAAATAAATAAATAAATAAATAAATAAATAAAGATATATATATATATATATATATATATATATATATATATATTTTCAAGAAAACGAGGAAAACCTTCATTAATGAGAAAAGATTAGGTACATCTAATGAAAAGGAGGTGAAGAGAGTCCCCCAAAAGTAAGCGCCTTAAAGGCTTAGCGAGCAAAAAGGAAAAGATTACACTATGGTTTGAGGAGAAGTCTTTGCTAACCAATTGGCAGGTTGATTCCCTTCCCTATGAATGTGAGACCATTTGATGTTAAGATGTAGTGATAATAGTAAAATTCTTCTATATAAATAAACCAGATTCCATGGGGGAGTGAATTCACCCAACATCATCTTTATAACTTGTTGAGAATCAGATTCGATCCAAATGCGTTTATGATTTAAGGTCGTAGCAGCTTTTAATGGCCCGGAGAACGAGCACTCATCTCGGCTTCTAGGGCGTAAGAGGAGAATAAAGGAGATTGAAAGAACCAAAGCAATTTCCCGACATGATTCCCGCACACGGCACCAATCCCAGCGACGGCAGAGGTGAAACTTTCATCCACATTAATTTTAATCCAAGGTCGTGAAGGCGAGTACCAGGTGCACTAAGGAGACTTTTGAGTAGGGGATGAAGAGTTAGCGACAGATTTGCTGATAAAATTGAAACGATTGGCCACAACATTTTTTGGGGGGCAAGGTTTATCCTCAAACTTGGCCTAATTTCTAGCCACCCAAACAAACCAGTTGATAACAAGAGGAACACAACCCCATTTCTGATTTTTCCAGTCATTCCAGCAAGTATCAATGGAGACCCAATGATGTCTTTGATGCAATAGATTTAATAGAAGTAACACATCCTCCCAAAGTTTGTAAGGTAAAAGGACATTGAAGGAATAGATGGTTTAAAGTTTCTTCCTCGGATTTACATAGCCAACATCTTGAAGCCGTTCTCAACCCTTTTAGTTTGAGAATATCATCTAATGGGAGAAAAGCTGTGTGCTAACCTCCAATTAAAGAAGGACATGGAAGGTGAGATTTTTGGAGACCAAATAAAATTGCCCTAATCGTTAACGAGTCCACATATTGAAAGAGTTATGAAGAAAATTATTCACCGATTGTGAAGGGGGTGTTTAATCAAAAGTTTATCGGGTTTGCCCGGGTCAATGGGGATAGCCAAAATTTGTTGTACAATCTCTTCATCCACCACATCTTTCGGTGCCTCTACATTCCGATTGTCCTGCGACGGAATTCGAAATCTTAGTATGATAGTTAGTATCGGGTAAGGTAGAAAGAGGACCATCGGGGAGCCGGCTATCCATCCGAAAGCCGATATATATAAACATACATACATACATACATAGATATATATATATATATATATATATATATATATATATATATACATACATACATACATATATATATATATATATATATATATATATACTAATTTATATAATATTATTTTTTATTTTAAATATTTTAATTATAGTATATTATTTATAAATATAATTTAATTATAAAATATTTAATAGTTAAATAAATTATAAATATATATATATAGATATATTTTTTTTTACCACAAAAAAAGGAAATTTCATTTAAATAAGAGAGTTACATACATCTAATGTAGGGGAGATCATTGAGATCACCAAAAAGTAAAGGCTCAAGAGGCCCAAAAGGTGTGGCGAGAAAAAGAAATAGTACTTAGTGGATGTAGCATTTTTGGCAAACCAATTAGTCTGGTTGGTTACCTTCTCTATATATGTGAGACCATTTTAAAGTTAAGTTGCTGGAGATATGGAGAATTTTTCGAACAAGTAAACCAACTCGCCGGGGAGGAGATGAAAGACCTTGTGATATATATATATATATATATATATATATATATATATATACATATATATATATATATATATTAATTTATATAATATTTATTTTTTACTTTAAATATTTTAATTATAGTATATTATCTATAAATATAATTTAATTTTAAAATATTTAATAGGTAAATAAATTATAAATAAATAAATATATAAATATATATATATATATATATATATATATATATATATATATATATATAATATTATTTTTGATTTTAAACAATTTAATTATAGTATATTATCTACAAATATAATTTAATTATAAAAATATTTAATAGTTAAATAAATTATAATATATATATATATATATATATATATATATATACACACATACATATATTAATTTATATAATATTTTTTTTTATTTTAAATATTTTAATTGTAGTATATTATTTATAAATATAATTTAATTTTAAATAAATATATATATATATATATATATATATATAATTTATTTATTTATTTTAAATATTTTAAGTATAGAATATTATTTATAAAATAATTTTATTATAAAAATATTTAATAGTTAAATAATTTATATATATATATATATATTTTGTTTTTTTTTTTGGTCTTGGATTTATCCCAAGAAAAATTCCAAAAAGATGCTTATTAGAAAACCCACCCTCCTAATCTTGAACAGAAAAAAGATAGATGGTTGATTTTCACACTAAACATGCTTTCCACAGAACACAATTTGACGCAATTCTCATAGGATTTCTAAAAAGGAAAATCGATACATCGCTCCATCATCTAATGTTTCAAACAAAAACAAGAAAGTCTATCAATATTGATCAGACCTGGTACTAGTAAGATGCTAACGATTCAAACGAAAAAAAGAAAGTCTATCAACATTGATCAGCAGGAGCAGCATCACCAACAACAGTAGGGGAAGAAGAAATAGGATCCCCTCCCTGATTGGATGAGTTCTCGGCATTTTGTTTACCTACAGACTCAAGGAAGCAGAGTCTCGGCGTCACCTTCTCAAGAACTTTATCCATTGCAACTAACTCTTCTTCGATTGAAACCCTTCGGTTCTCCTGGTTTGGATAGGAAGGGCTGGTAGGGTTTAGGCTGCAATTACCGTTGGCGATTAAATTAGTGGAAGGTTCTGGCGGGATGAAGATGATAAGGAACTTGTCTGCCCTCCGTCGAGTGGATAACTTGCTTTTGATTCGATTGGGGCGAATGGAATGGAGTGCTTGAGGTTTCGTGGGCTTTGCAGAGCCCATGGTTTCGAGAATAGAGAGGAAATGGGAGGAAGAAGGGGGAAATTGAAAATGAGGAGATTAGGAGAAGTGATATATATATATATATATATATATATATATATATATATATATTTAAATAATTTAATTATAGTATATTGTACTATAATAAATAAATAAATAATTAATTAAATATTTATACTTATTGTTATATATAGATATATATATATTTAATTATTTGAATTTGAATTTGACCAACAGTTTCTTGGTTGTTAGAAATGTTCAAACAGCTGAATAAAAAGAACCCTTTTGTTGAGGCCCTAGAATAGATGCCTATTTATGCTAAGTTCATGAAGGACATCCTTACTAAAATGAAGACTAGAAAATTTTGAAATTATGCTTATGACTGAGGAATGTAGTGTTATTCTGTAGAAGATGTTGCACCAAAAGATGAAGGAACTAGGGAGCTTCACCATCCCATGGGACATAAGACAGAAATTTTTAGTGAGGGCCCTTGTGACTTAAGATCCAGTGCTAATCTAATGTCACTATCCATTTTCAAGAGGCTTGAGTAAGGAAAGTCCCATACTACTAATCTGAACTTGGAGTTAGCTAACTGATCCTTGGCTTACCATATAAGAATTATTGAGGATATTATAATGAAAGTGGGAAAATTCATATTCCCTATTGAGTTTGTGGTTTTAGATGCAGAAAAGGAAAAGGAGATACCCTTGATAGTTGACTGAACCTTTTTTTTCCATTGATAGAGCAATGATTGATGTCCAGGAGGGAAAATTAACCATGAGAGTAAATAATCAAAAAGGCAATTTTGATATTTTTTAAATCAATGAGATTTCCTCATGATTCAATTAAAGATAATTTACATGGAATTGATTTAGTGGATGGGGTAGTGTCCAATCCATTTGTTGAGACCTTGGAAGAATACTATGTAGCACATTTTAAAACTACAGATGAGAGTGAGACATCTAAGGAGGAATCTTCTCTACTACTAAAGGGTAATCCTAAAGCCTTTAAGGTGAGGTTTGCAATTTTAAACACAATCACAAACACCAAGCTCCTAGTGTCTTCCATAAAGGTAGCCTCTAATCTTGAACTAAAAGCCATACCAAGTCACCTCAAGTATGCCCATTTAGAAGAATCTTCAGCTTTACCTATAATTATTTTAGCTCACATGGGTGAGGAGCCGAAGGTGAAGGTTATGAAGCTGTTTATGATCTTTAACATGCTCTTTGAGTGGAACATTGCTGACATTAAAGGTATATGCCCATCCCTATGCATACAATGGAGACTGATCCCAGTGATGATAGACGTGGTGAAGAAGTAAATTTTGAAGTGGCTTGATGCTGACATTCTCTACTCGTTCTCAACTAGTGCCTGGGATTGCTCTATTTTATTCTTAAGAAGGGGGAATGATAGTAATAGAGAATGAGAGAAAAGAACTGATATCCACTAGTACTGCTGTTAGATGGAGAATTTTCATTGATTATAGGAAGCTAAATTTTATCACTAGGAATAACCATTTTCTTCTGTTATTTTTTGACCAGATGTTGGAAAGACTAGTAGGGTACCCTTTCTATTATTTTCTAGATGGCTTTTCATGATATAACTAGATCCCCATAACACCTAAGAACTAGGATAACACCACCTTTATTAGCCCTTATTGGATGTTTGTCTTTTGGATGATATCTTTTGGACTATGCAATGTGCCAACCACTTTTCAGTACTGCATGATGTCAATCATTTCTGAATTGATATAGATTAAGATAAAAAGTTTCAAGGATGATTTCTTTGTGTTGGAACATCATTTGAATCATGCCTGAAACAGCTTACAAAATTTATGTAGAAGTGTGAGGAGACCAATCTAGTTCTAAACTGGGAGAAATGTGAGCTCATGATCATTGAAGGTTTAGAATTGCATCACAAAATTTATGAGAAGTGGATGGAGGTAGATCCATTGAAGATTCAGGTGATAGAAAAATTGCCCCCACCAAATTTTGCAAAGGGCATTAGGAGTTTTTTTAGGGCATGCAAGATTTTATTGTTAGTGCATTAAGTACTTTTATAAGATCATCAAGCCCTTTAGTCACTTGTTAGAAAAGTAGGTTTTATTTCATTTTTATGAGACTTGTCTTACTAACATTGAAATTTTAAGAAACAAAATATTCACCGCATCTGTTATTATCACACCAGATTGACTGTGCCATTTAAGTTGATGTGTGATGCGAGTGAATATGTTGTAGGAGCAATGTCAGCATGAAGGAGAGATAAGTTTTTAATGCCATCTACTATGCTAGAAGAAACTTTACTGAAGCCTAAGTGAATTTTAACACTACAAATAAGTAATCATTATCCATAATATTTTCATTTAATAACTTTAGATTCTACTTGATAGAAACATGAGTCATAGTGTACACGATCATGCTACTATTAAGTGCATTATACCAGGATGTCAAACTCATTTTGATTTGATGGTTAATTTCACAATGAGAATTTGATATGGTTATTATTGATTGAAAGTATATGAAAAATCCAGTAGCGAACAACTTATCTAAGCTCAAATAGGAAAATTTTGATGAGTATCTGGTCAACATAAATGAGAGTTTTCCAGATGAGCAATTCCTCACCATTTCTGAGAACCACACCTTATGGTACACTGACTGACCTGATCTGCAATTACATAAATATTAATTTCCAAATGATTGGCAAAAACTTGACTCAAATTATATTTAGAAATAGTGTGCAAAATGGATATGTTATAGAATTTAGAATTTGATTTATAGTTTACACACTAGGGGTACTATGCAAGTATACATATCAATTCAATTAATATTGGGTTTTCTTTAAGACCCACAATATCGATCCCATTAAGAAACAAGGTAAAAAATCCATTATGATAATTCTAGTATACTATTAGGCCTTAGTTCGGAATTTTTGTAAAGTTTGATTTTCCTAAATTCACTAATTTACTTTAAAATTAAAATTAGCTTAATTAAATAAAAACCTAATATACAGAGGCTGATTAAATCTTGGAAAGTTCTTGTATAATTAAAATTCCTTTCCTTTTATGATGAGACCATAATCAGTGTAGGAATCAAATGTTTAAAGGTCATACCTATTCTCTACTCTCTTTCTAGCACATAAAAAATGATTTCTAATCTAATGTCAAGTTCCAAAATCTCTCAGTTTATGCTGGGTAGGTTCTAGCCTTTCACTTTGAGATTACCCATTGTGCCCTCTCTATAGAACTAACCGGCACTAAGGTTCCAAATTCTAGATCAAATTGGTTAAGGTTCTAGCCTGTTACCCTGGGATCACCAATTCTACGCCCATCAAAACTTATCTCTATATATCTACACTCCCCTTAGACTAAGTCTCCTCCCATCTTAAGGGTTAATGTGGTATTCACTAGTTATGTGAAATCATAGCCCTCCTAGAAAATTATGTTTCATAATAGATTTTAACGTTACAAATAGTCAGTTTACAAAGTAAATTAAGAACTCGTGAGAATACCATCACAATTTTGGAATAAAAGAAATCTTCAAACCATTCTAATCCCACACATGATTAATTCTCATCACAAGTAGAAAGAGTAAGGAAATCTACTCACTAAGAATGGAAAAAACACATGGATTCTTCATGCAAAAGACAATGAAATCACACATATATATTGCAATATTGAAAAAAAATAAAAAAAAAGTCCAACACTTATCTTTACAAAAGAATCACACCCTCCTTGCACAACAAATAGCAATCCCTTACACTTCTTCTAAAGTCCCAAAAGTCACAAACACTCTAAATAACACTTCACCCCTTGGTCAGCATATTTTTAGGTTTTAAATTTGGTTTAAATATATATATATATATATATATATATATATATATTTATATATATATAATTTAGAAAGTAGCATTTGATTTTGAAAATAATTTTGAATTTGAAAATTTTAAGATATGAAATCAAACTGATCTCACATCCCGAATAGTTTATATAAATGAGCACATCACAAGCTGTGTATCTATCCTGAAGAATAGACACACTACTTGATGATGAGGCTCGATTAGATAAACTAGAAGATTTGTGACATTCGTTTGGTCTGCGAACCAAGTTTATAAGCCGACAAGTTCCCACTGCAATACAAAGAAATTAAGCGGGGCTTATATTACTACAGGTTCTTAAAATTCCTATAAGGGAAAGCCCCATAGTTAATTACATCTTAAATGACGGGAATCACTTAAGAAAACTCTAGATAATAATCAATAATTCTGCTCTCAAGAATCTCAAAGTTTAAGTTTTCAAGGGATTGAATTTTAGAATTTTAATAGGGAATGGATCAAGTTTGGAACATTTTGTTTTGAGAATTCAAAAGAAGAAAGGTAGGAGAAATTACAGATTCGAAGCGAACTTTGGTAATTTCCCGAATATCCTATTGTTTGGCTTGAATTTAGGAAAGTCCTAATGTTTATTTAATGTTTTAATCTTGCCAATTTTAATTAATTAGGACTTATATTTGTATGACATGATCATACAAATAGCCTCGAAGATGTGAGGGTTTATGTCGTATCGAACGACTACCTCGGAGTCCTAAGATCGGTTAGGGCTTAATTTGCAACGCAAATGCCTAACAAAAGGTTGAGGATTTATGTTGCACTAGGCAGACTACCTCGAGGTTCTATGGTTTGGTTATTTAATTCTAAGAAAGTTTTTCTGAAGTAGACTCAGGTTTTGCTGATGACGATGGCCGTGTTGCCCACCATGCCCGAGCTCCTTGTTGTTGCAGAGATTTAGTTTTAGAAGTCATAAATCAGGAGATGAGAAAAGTGTTCTAGTTTAGATAAGGTCTTAATTTCCAAGTATTTTTTATGTTTTAATTAAAACAAATCTTAAAGTTGATTATAACAACACCGGTTAAGATCCCACGGTTCCATCCTTCCGGCATCGTTATTTTTATCGGATTCACTTAGTCCAGATGAATTTGCTAAACTCAACTAAATGAGTTCCACACTTTCATTTAGACCGTGGGAAATCCCGTTAGCAACACGTAGGTTACATCATCTGAGGTATTCCCGATCATCCAACTAGACGTTTTAATTTTGTTGTAATTATAGTTTTGTGTTCTGTTTGTGATTAAATTTTGAGTTGTTTTATATTTTGAAATGTTGAATTTTATCTTGTAATGACTTTTAATTTAGTTTTGGTTTCAGTTTTAGGGACTATCCTAAAGGTGTGGGTTTTCATGCAACAGTTGTTTATCATGCAAGAAAAGTAAAGTGCATTTGCAATAAAGTAAATTGTAAGGAGGTAAATTGCAATAAAACAAAAGCGTACCTAGAGGGTCTTCCCGTCATCCCAAGCTACACTTAAACACAATTTAGGATATTTAATCATTTAAAGCAATTTCCTTGGTAAAGCTAAGGGAAGGGTTATGGTTTTCTACCAAGGTCCTACTCCTATAGCTAGTCATCTCCTATGACGTCTAGGTTCTTGTGTTTTGGTTTGAGGACGATTTTCTTCATCAAAGAACAATTAAGTTCAATTGTTCTTATAAACATCCTATCATATTGAGGAAGTGCTTAAGATGAATCTTAAACATCTTTTCAATACCTCTAGGATTGTTTTAAGTCCAAGAGAATTTAATTATACAAAATGAATTAATCATCTAGGAGTTCAAGTTTTGTTATCTTGCTCAGTGAACTAGGACATTTGAATTTCCTATGAGTGAAGTAATACTTCACTTAACACTCCGTTTAGGAGTTAAGACAACATGAGCTTTTGAGGGCAAATTAATGTTCGAGTGATTTGTGATTTAATTTAATTTCAATTAATGGGTTTAAGTTTTGAATAGTGTTCAAGTTGTTTTAGATTTATTTTGAATTCTTTGTATTTGGTGATGTTATATTTAATTTAATTTAATTTAATTTAATTTTAGTTTAATTTAATTTGGTTTAGTTTTACTTTCAATTTAATTTAATTTAATTTAATTTAGTTTTAATTTTATTTTAACTTGATTTTATATTTTTTTTTATTTAATCTAATATGTTTTAATTTAATTTAATTTAATTTAATTTAATTTAATATGTTTTAATTCAATTTAATTTAATTTAATTTAATATGTTTTAATATAATTTAATTTAATTTAGTTTAATATAATTTAATTTAATTTAATTTAATTTAATTTAATATGTTTTAATTTTATTTAATTTAATGATTAAGTCTTTTAACATTTTAAATCTTGAGTTTGGATTATCATTTTAATTAGGAATTAAATGTTATTGAGGTGATTAATTTAGGGATTTTTTTTAAATTAAAGAATAAATCTCTTCCTAATAAAATCCCTATTTTAATAATTCCAATTTTTTTATTATTCTTCCAAGTTTAATCAATTATTTAATTAAGGTTTATTTTAATTATTTTCAAATTATTAGGTAGGTTTCCACCCTTTAACTACCTAAGTTTCAAACATCCAAAATCAACTTAGTATCAAATATTTTACCCACCCCTAAAATTTTTAATTATAGGTTAAAATTTTAATTACCATTTTGCCCTTTAAACTTACTAATTTCATAACTCACTAAATTGAGCTTAAATGAATTTGAAATTTTTATGTGACTTCACTCATATATCAATCAAGACATTAGAGGAGAAAATGTGATTTTTCTTTATTTAATTTATTTATATAATTATTTTTGGTGGAAAATAGGGATTTCGAAGGAAAATTTAATAATATGACCAAGGAAAAGTTTCTGTCCGTAAGAAAATTATGAGACATTCCTAATGACCAGAGGACCATTTGGTCCGATTTTAGTGATTTTTTGAATTATATTATTTTTATTATAATTTTTTTGAGTTTTGGAGTATTAATTAATTTAAAAATAAAATAAAGGTTGAAAAATGAATTTTATATTTTTCAAAAATCTCTCTGATATCAAGAAAACAAGAGAACCAATTTTTATACTTTTCTGATTTTTCTTTGATTTGTTAGAATTATTTTAGTGGAAATGCTAGAAAATATATTTTTTTATTTTAAAATTACCTTAGGACTTTAAAATTTGATATCTCATCATAGAGACTTAAGAAAAATATGAGATTTGTTCCTAAATGATTAAAATTCAAAATGTGACATTTTGGTGAATTTTATTATTTTTGTGATTTTTATTATTTTTTAATTATTAAAATATTAAAATAATGCAAAAAATCAACTTTTTTGGAAAATTGCAATTTTAATTTTCTTAAATTTCCATGATATCAGAGAGGCTCCAAAACTAATTTGGTGAATTTTTGAAAAGTATTTTGAAAGTTATGAATTTTTGAAGTTTAAGTTTGGCTAAATGGCTTAATCAACCCATTTGATAGGGCTAACCAAATCCAATTGACTTCAAACTTTTATGGTGGGTTCCTTTGATCCTAAAGGTCAGTGGAGAATTGATTTCAAGTCAATTTGATGTATGATTAGCTCTAATTAATTAAAGTTCCATTTTGGGTGTTTACGCCAATTAGGGTTATTCCAAGTGAGTTAACTCAAAACCTGTTTTCCCTAGGGTTCTCTAGTCATAAGAAACCTCTCCAAATTTTCCTAGAATTTATTTCACAACATGCTAATTATTGAAATTAAAATACTCAGAATAACGATCTAGAATTGAAAAATCAATAACTCTTCATAGGGATGGCCTCTAACTTTGGAAAATTCAGGGAATGTCCCCAAATTCAGAGGCTTCAAAAGCCCTATGGTCTCATGTCATGGTGAATTGTATACATGCATGGAGAATTGAAAATGTGCAGAGAGTAAATAAATCATTAAAAATCAAATATTCAATAAAATTAAATGATTTCTTTTCCATATTATTCTCCTCTGTTCACTGAGCAAGAGGGTATTTTTATTTTATTTTTATGATTTTTCTACACAAAGTTATGGATTTTTGAAGTTACAGGTATTTAATAAATAAGAAAAATCCTATTTTCCTACTTAAGTGACGCGGCGCCGGCTCGACCTCGGCGGCTCCGAACGCACACGCGTCGTCTCCTCGATTCGGCACCGCCATCTAACTCGGTGCTCCGGGGACCCGCGGTTCACGTACCATCGCGCCGTGCGGCTCGATCCGGACCGTCCGCTCGATACACGCTCGATCCGACGGCTCCCAGTCATCGTCTACGACTGGTGTGCACCCGTGACCGTCAACCTTCTAACCCTAATTTCTCACTCGATTCTCAACAAATTTTGTGTTCTTATGCTCTATGGATTCGTCTTGAAGAGACGAACGCATCCATACGGTAAACATGCATTGAAATTGATTCAAATTAAATGGAGAATCTCTGTAAGCTCAGGAAGAAGAGTGAGTCCATACCTTTGCTCAGAGAAGTGAAGCTTCGATCTGAGAATTGTGTCACCTTCGATTGGGTCCAAGCAAGCTCCCGATGAAGTCCCTTGGCACAGTGAATTGTCCGAGTATGATTTCGACCACAACCGATTACAAAGCTTGGAGTCTGGAACAGATGGGTGGCTTGGAGAAGGGGCTTTTGTTGGTAAACTTCTTCTCTTGGTCTGGTGAAGGTGTAGGACCAATCAATTTGGGGATTGGCTCACTGTGGAGAAGTGTCCTGATTTTGGGCTTGGATTTCAAATCGAAATTGAGCTCGCAGAGAGGAAATGGCAGGGGGATTTCGGTGGGGATCAAGTTCTCTATGTGTGGGGAGTAGTCCGAAATGATTTTGGCGAGTTTCCTTAAGGTTGGTTCGAGCACCTCTTCGATGGCCGAGAGAGGTGGTGTTTAAATAGGAGAGGCTGGAGGGCCTCCCAGGGGAGTTAGGGCCGGGATCAGTTGCTCTTGGCAAGGGAAGAACATTTCGCAATGGCCAGCTGGGCATGGGGCAACTCAACAAGGGAGAATTTCAATGCTTGGCTCCTTCCAATGTATCGGCCATGGCATTTTCCGGCGGCACAGTGGCTGGCCGGCTGAGCATGGGTCACCCTCGGGTTCGGGTGGGTCAGGGCTTGATGTTTGTGAAGTCAATTGGTGGCTGCCATGTGTAAAGGGTTTGAATCAAAGTGGAATGGGGTAAGGGTGAAATTTGGCTCAAATTGGTCAAACGCATGGATTGGGCTAGGTGCACCTTCCCATGGCTAGTTTGGGCTGAAGATAAAGTGGTTTAGGTCAGCATAATTAGTGGGGAAGGGTCACCATCCAAGTACAACTAAGTTTAAGCAAGGTTTAATGGAGTCATGGAAGTGGCTAATCCCCTTAAGGGAATGTGGAAAGGGCCTCCTCCTCTTGCCATCTTGGGTATGGTGAGGTGGAAAGTAGATCCCATGGCTCTCATGTGGCTCATGCATGGCTTCATGGCTCATCTTTGGCTTGGGAAAAGTTTAGTCTACTTTCATGAGGAAGGGTGTTGGAATTTTTGATGGATTTAAGGAGAATTGTCATAAGGCTTGATTTGGATTTATTTGGTGTTAGATTTTAGAACTTAGGAAGTGTTTTAAATCAAAGGGATGATGAGAGAAATTTCATGTGAGCTTTGTCATAGATTTTGGGCTTTTGAATTTGTCTTGGATGGGCTTTTTTAGAAAGGTTTAAGGAAGTGGGCCTTGGGCTTCATGGATGGGAATTTTTGTAGAAGGTTGGGCCAAATAATTATTGGGTTTGCTTTAGGGATGTGTCATGAGTAATTTGAAACAAATTTGAGGTGGTTTGGGTTTGGATTGATTTGAATTTCGGCTTTTTGGTAAAGTGGCCAATGGTTGACCAAATTGGGTTAACTTGGGCTAATGTTGAGCTAATGTTGAAATTGGTGTAAAATTAATGTTGAGAAATGTTTGTCGGGCTGTTTCAAAGAGGTTTCAACTTTTGTTGGGGTTGGATTTTGGGGTTTGGGCCTATTTGGGTTAAGTTTGGATTTAGGTCAAAATTGGGCTTTTTGGTTTTGGGTTGAATTTGAGTGGGGTTTGGGTCCAAATTTTGGGGAAATTATTTTAGTGTTTTTTTTTGTGGGGATGTTAGGGAAGGTTTAGAAAAGATTTCGGGTTAATTGGAGTTGAATTGGGTTAGTTTGGGCTAAGTTTGGGTCATGGGTCCAAATTAGGCTTTAAGGTCAAAAGTGAAATTGGATTCAAATGTCAATCAAATTGGACTTTAATTTGGTCTAGATTGATATTGTGGATGTTAAATTGAAGTTTAGAATTGAATTGGACTAGAATTTAGGTCAATTGGGTAGGTTTGGTTTGACATTGGGTTCACTTTGGGTTAAAATGGGTCAAATTGGGGATTTTGACAAAAGAGGGGTAAATTGACAAAACTGGCCCATGGTGTAGTTGGACAAAATGAAATTAGGAATATTTGGGATTTTTTGGAATTTGTTGGGAATTTTTTGAATTTTTTAATTTTTTTGGCTAATAGGGGCATTTTGGGTATTTGGAGGGTATTAGGGGGGTATTTTTGGTATTTTGGCTATGGATGATCAATTTGAGTGGAGGGAAATGTTTAGGAATGATTTTGGGGAATTTTGGGTAATTTAGGTGATTTTGCAAATTTTGGGTAGTTTCAAGGGCATTTGGTAGGTTTGGTGGGTACGGGGTCCCGGGGTCGAAAATTGAAAATTTAGAAAATTGAAGATTGGGTAAATGTAAGTGGAATGAAATCATTTCGGTTGAGCCATGAAGTCATATCAAGCCCACATGAGCCATGAAGGGACTCATTTGAGGCATTCAACTATGTTGTTCCTAACCCTGCTTGCGAGGGCTTAGGGGTTAAGGACCATCCATGTGAATCACCTTCATGAGTCGGGAGGTCGAGTTAGGTATGGGTGTGGTTTTAGGAGGTGTGTGAAAGTGTGGTGTATAAGTGTAGTGTGTGTGTAAGTCGGCCCTCACCGGACCAGGGCCACCCGGGGGTAGTCCTAAGGTGCAAGAGTCCCATAGGAACTCATCCTTTAAACTTCCACATTTGATTTCGACCCTCTAGGTGACTAGGGGTCTACAATCAAGTTTGTGGAGTTTGCGAGAGAGTTTAAGAAGTGGTTTGAAATTCTAAAGGGTGTGTTCCACTTCTAGTCCTCTAAGATAGTCAAAGGGAAAGCCTAAGGCTAGATCCTAAGTACTAAAGAGAGAAGAGAAGACCTCATCAAAAATGAGGTCAACAAATGGACCCCCAATAGGTGTGGTGTGCTATCCAAGCACACTGTGCGTATTGGCGTTGACCGAAGCTATCAACAAAATCAACACAAAAGTCCAAGTGACAAACTTAGGACAGAGTAGAAGAATTTCTGCTGGGGAGTGTCAAGTATATCTCTGAGACTGGAGATTCCTGAACTCTCGCCGGGGAAAGGAAAAGGAGGTAAATCCTAAAACGCATGATCTGGGGGAATTTTGATTTAGATTTCATTTTGTTTCAGTTTAAGTTTTGATGTGTGAGCTCAGATTTTAGTTTGAGTTTCAATTTAGATTGAAGTTTGTTAAAATTAATTTGAAGGGATTTGTACTTGAAATGAAAATTGGAATTTTGTGGTTTTAGATGTAACATCTTCAACCTCAAAAGAAAATTGAATTGATTGGATCTCAGAGAAATGCGGTATTGGATGTAAAATCCTTAACCTCAAGAGTTTGATTTTGATGTATTTCATTGCAATAGGGAAAGAACCTAAAGCAATGCAGTATCGGATGTAAAATCCTTAACCCCAAAAATTTGATTTTGATGTATTTCATTGCGATAGGGAAAGAACCTAAAGCAATGTAGTATCGGATGTAAAATCCTCAACCCCAAGAATTTGATTTTGATGTATTTCATTGCGATAGGGAAAGAACCTAAAGCAATGCAGTATCGGATGTAAAATCCTCGACCCCAAGAATTTGATTTTGATGTATTTCATTGCGATAGGGAAAGAACCTAAAGCAATGCGATATCGGATGTAAAATCCTCAACCCCAAGAATTTGATTTTGATGTATTTCATTGCGATAGGGAAAGAACCTAAAGCAATGCAGTATCGGATGTAAAATCCTCAACCCAAAAAATTTGATTTTGATATATTTCATTGCGATAGGGAAAGAACCTAAAGCAATGCAGTATCGGATATAAAATCTCAACCCCAAAAATTTGATTTTGATGTATTTCATTGCGATAGGGAAAGAACCTAAAGCAATGCAGTATCGGATGTAAAATCCTCAACCCCAAGAATTTGATTTTGATGTATTTCATTGCGATAGGGAAATAACCTAAAGCAATGCAGTATCAGATGTAAAATCCTCAACTATCGGATGTAAAATCCTCAACCCCAAAAATTTGATTTTGATGTATTTCATTGCGATAGGGAAAAACCTAAAGCAATGCGAGTATCGGATGTAAAATCCTCGGCCCCAAAAATTTGATTTTGATGTAATTTATTTTGCAAAGATTTGTAGTGTTGATTTGAAAAGTGTGGAATTTTGGTGTTTTGAGGATTTCATGAAAGTTGTAAAAGATTTTTGTGGAAAGAAAGAGATTAGGAGGGAATACATAGATGCTACATATCCCACTCAAAAGAGTTGATCGAAAGTTGTTGGTTTGGATTGGATACAATTCCTCGCCATCAGATCAGAATCGAAAACCTCGTGGCTCCGTGTCAATGGAATCGACCGTTTCCATCCCAAACAAGGGAGAGAGTAGAACGGATTGGATTTCAGATTTGGAAGGTTGAGTTTGAATCTGATTGAGACTTGATTTGAGATTTGGAAGGTTGAATTTTAATTTGATTGAGATTTGATTTAAAATTTGTGTTCATTTTGTTTGTCCTTTAACGATTCAAATTTGCTTTATTGTTCATTTAATGTTCATGTGGATTTGGCGTTCATCATTTTTTTTTAGATTTTTAAGGAAATTTTTCTTTTATTCTTTTTGTTTCTTTTTCTGTTCTTTGTTCGAAGTTCATTTAACTTTAATGGCGTTTCCCAGTCAATTTGCACAAAAGAGGTGAAGGCCAAAATGTGCCATGGTCACTTTCATTCCAATCATGTCGAAGATACATCATACAACTCGATCTAGAATACATCTCATACAATCCATGTAGACTCAAAATGGACTATGTATGATCTTTGTCGATCCATCCAAATAGGCATCTATCAAAAATCCATGTCTGAATAGTGAGGTACATGGTCAATAACATCACCTTCCAAGCCATCCTTGGCAAGGATGTCGTATGGATGTACGTTGGAGGTGTGATATTTTCCATGTAACTCACGGCTCGTAAAGCCGGAGGCTCTCTAGCTACGGATCCGGTCGGAAGTGGTAAGGTGCTTTCTCGTCATCCATCCTTCGAAAGTAGCCGAGATCCGCTTCATTGGTACTCCTGGTATGCAATGTTTAGCGACATCTGCTCCGTTGTCGTTTAGTATCATGACGGAACCTACCGGTAATGGTATCTTTACTGGCCCTCGGAACTCACCTAGGCCTGCTATCCGGAGGTCAGATCCGAACATGATATTATACTCGTTCAAAAAAGAAACTGTGCAGAAAGGTTTGACAAAGTCGTGGTGATCGATGTGTGGGGGTATGCAGTCACCCTTCTTGTAAATGTTAATGATGCAACTGTTGGGTATGCAATCCGCTGGCGGTACCCTTCATGTTATCATTCTCTTTACCATCCTTTTGATGACTAATGGCATTGGATCTACCTTGCCATGACGGAGTATCCCGGTGGGTTTCCCTTCCGTCTTCTGCGAAGTTGTAGCGACATCCACATTGTATTGTAATTCTCCCTTTCCCGGCATCCATCTCCCGGGTTCCGAGTAGGTGTTTTCTCTTAAGCGGCCTGCTCGACCCATTCTTTTCAAATCTCGGATGCAGTCCACGATTTGTTGTTGTTCGTATTCTAAGAACACGTTTGTATGTAGCTCGAGGACTTCTAGTATATTGATCCTCCTGCCTCTAATTCTCTCGAAGTATTCAAAAGTTTGCTTCTCGACATTCTACATTCTTTCTAGCTCGTATTCTGGAATAATCTACAGATGGGAGGCCTAGTGACGTACTGTGGGATATATGGCTCAATCCCTTCGCGTTCTCCTGCATACCTCGGCTCCTCGGGGATGGTCTCCTTCGGGACATCCTCCGGGGTTGCTTCTGCAACAAGGTCATGCATTGCGGTGGCTTTATCCGGTGGCGTGGTAGCCTTCCTTCTTCTGATCTCCTTGAGATTTCTCTGGTCTCTTCTGTTATCCTCGGGGCTGGCCTCCTTTCTTCAGGTTCCTGGAGAACCGGTATCCTTGAAGTATATGCACTGGTAGTAGCGACTGCCTCGTCGCGCTGGTCCGCTGCTAGTTTAGTTAACATCTTGTGGATACGGTGATTTTTATTTCTTCGCTGAGTTGCTGTGAGAGTAGCTCTTCGTACTTCCTGAATCTCTGTGGGCGCGGCGGCGTCGAGCTCGCCCTCCGCCGTAGCGACTACGGACTTGATTCTCTTGTCCTCCTCGGTGTTTGTATTCCTTTTCTTGCTATCTGGGTTGGTGGCTTGGGCCACCCACTTTCATTATCGTCCGATCGGGCGGTTCCTCTCGGTCAGCCGGGACCCGGTCACCTTCCTCGTATTGCAGGCCTGCTGGTGCGAAGTCTGAGTCAATTTCTATTATCACTCCATCTTTCACCCTCTTTTCGTCGAGTGCAAGGCTTACACAATTTCTAAAGTTTAGGACCAACCGCCCGTTCGACATTTCCCTGCGAAAAGACAAGGAAAAGGATCAGGGGCTGTACTAAGAACAAGAACATTAAGAAAATGTTTATTGGAGACAGAGTTTTCTTTTTCTCTTTTTTTTATTATTCCTTTTGTATTTTTAAATTCAACAGGAATGAAGTGGGAAAAGATTGGGAAAAAGATTTTCATTTGGAAGAGAGAACAAGGAAAATTTTATTATCATGATTTTATTTATTTTAGCACATTTTTTTATTATATTTTTTTCTTTTATTTTGTTTTGTTTTATTATTTTTTGGGTTCGGACCCAGTAATAAGTAATTACTTCACCCGTGCTTCTAGGGATGAAGAATTCATTCCTTCGAAACATCAGGTAGCGTAATACTTCTTCAAGTATCGTCCGTTGATCGGAAGCATATGTCGTTCTCCTTGGCAATTCACTAGCTGGTAGGAGCCTCCTGAGTAGACTGCCTCAACCATAAATGGTCCTTCCAAAGTGGGTTCAAATTTTCCTCCTATCTTGCGGTGTGCAAGGATAGGTCTCTTGAGAACGAGAACTAAGTCACCAACTTTGAAGGTTCTTGGGCGGACCAGTCTGTCATGGGCTTGAACCATCTTAGCTTGGTATAGTTCTAAATTCTGCTGCGCTGCAAGTCTTTTCCCTTCCAGGCTTTCCAACTCCTCTAGTCGTAATTTGGCATTCTATTCTGTCGTGATTTTGTTTGCAACTACAATTCTGAGTGAAGAAAGGTGGACCTCTAAGGGTAACACTGCCTCGGACCCATACACCAGAGCGTAAGGTGTAGCTTGAGTAGGAGTTTTGAAGGTTGTTCGGTAGGCCCATAAGGCTTCTAATAACTTCTCGTGCCAATTTCTCTTATTATCATCCAAAGTTTTCTTTAATATTTGAACAAGAGTTTTATTAAAAGCCTCAGCCAGGCCGTTTGCTCTTGGATAGTAAATTGTTGAATACCGCCAGTCGATTCCGTGTCTCCTGACAAAATTGTTGATTTGTGTGCTTCTGAATACTAACCCATTATCTGAGATGATCCTTCGCGGCACTCCAAGATGGTAGACAACTTGGTTCTTGAAAAACTGTAGCACGTGGTGTGCTTTCACTTCTCTGAGTGGAACTGCCTCGCCCACTTGGAAAAGTAATCCGTAGCCGCAAGAATGAAGCGATGTCCTTTTGAAGATGGTGGTTCTATTGGACCCACTATATCCGTGCCCCAACATTCAAATGGCCACGACGCAATTGTCGGATGTAGCACATTTGGAGGTTGGTGTAGAACCACTCCGTGCACTTGGCATTGGTGACAGCTCTTGGCGATTTTCATGCAGTCAGTCATCATTGAGGGCCAGTAGTACCCTAGTCTTTTAATTTTCATTTTCATCTTCGGACCCAACTGGTGAGCTCTACAGAGTCCTGAATGCACCTCTTTAACAATTTCACGGGCCTCAGACCCGCTTAGGCACCTTAGCCACATTTGATCGAAAGACCTTCTGTATAACGTATTGTTTATTAATATGAAAGACAGAGTTCTTTTCTCGATCTGATGGGCTAACGACCTATCGTCTGGTAGTTTTCCTGTTTGCAGGTAGTTTATTAACGGTTGTCGCCAATCTTACGTGTTTTCCGTCACCTCTTGCAATCGATTCTTTTTCTTTTTTTGATTTGTGTATTGTGTCTATGTCGAGCTGTGATAGGACCTGACGTCCGTGAACTGACACTTCCACTGATTTATCTTGCAAGCAGGCAAATTCTTTTGTGAGGTGAGCTAACGCATGTGCTAAAGCATTTTATTTTCTGGGAAATTTGTAGATCGTCACATTCTGAATCTGTTCTAACAACTGTATGGCATACTGGAAGTATTGCTCGAGTCTTGGCTTTAAAATTCGTCATCGTCCGGCGATCTGTTGAATGATTGACTGTGAATCCCCGTAGATGTTGATGTTTGTTATCCCCATTTGAATAGTTAATTCCAGTCCTGTTACGAGAGCTTCGTATTCTGCTTCGTTGTTTGTACATGGCTCTGTCAAGTGGTAGAAGTATCTTAACATCCTCCGCTCCGGTGTTATAAAGAGTAGTCTGATTCCTGCCTTACCGGGCACTATCACTTGTGATTCTTCATCTTTGTGTGCTGAAGATGCTCCGTCGAAATATAATTCCAAACGTCGATCATCAGGGTCTTTTAAGCTCATTATTTGTTCATCTGGCAAGTCATCATTGAGAGGAGATTCTGCCGGCAAAGGGTGTGCTGCGAGGAAGTCTGCTAAGACTTGTCCCTTTACGGCACCAAGAGGCACGAAAGTTATATCGAATTGCAATAATATCATTGACCACCTGGTTAGTCTGCCAGAAAGCGTTGGACGGGTCAACAAGTATTGCAATGGATTAAATTTCGAGATCAGGTTGACCTTATGAGAAAGCATGTAGTGCCTTAGCTTTTGAGCGGCGAAGATCAGGGCCAAACAATGCTTTTAAATTGTGGGATACTTTATTTCCGTCTGAAGTAAACGACGGCTTATGTAGTAAAAAGCATTTTCTTTACCCTCATCATTAACCTGGGCTAACAGGGTTCCGAGTGAGTCGTCTAAAGCCGTGGTATAAAGTATCAACGGTCTACTTGAGACTGGGGCTGCTAAGATAGGATGTGTCATTAAATATTGTTTAATGTCCTCAAAGGCCTTCTGTTATTTCTCTTCCCAAATATATTTGGTGTCCTTTTTAACTAATGCCGAGAAAGGCTGACACCTACCTGACAAGTTTGAGATAAAGCGTCGAAGATATGCCAACTTCCCTTGGAAAGATCGTAGTTTTTTTAAGGTTCTAGGAGGTGGCATTTCTAAGATAGCTTTAATCTTTTCCAGGTCGATTTCAATTCCACGATGTCGGACAATGAATCCTAAGAATTTTCCAGAGGTGACGCCGAAGGCTCATTTTAAGGGCTTCATCTTAAGGTTAAATTGTCTTAATCGTTCGAAAACAATTCTCAAATCATACAGATGGTTTTCCTTTACTTTGCTTTTGATGACCACATCATCCACGTAGAATTTGACTTGATTGTGGATGAGATCATCAAAAATTCTTGTCATTGCTCTCTGGTAGGTTGCTCCTGCGTTCTTCAGTCCGAATGGCATCACTTGTGTAGCAATATACTCCGATCGGTGTTCCGAATGTCGTAAGTTTTTCATCTTCCGGAGACATTTTTATTTGGTTGTATCCCGAAGATCCATCCATGAATGAGAATATTTCATGTGTTGAAGCAATGTCGATCATTAATTCTGGGATCGGTAGAGGGAATTCATCTTTTGGACATGCCTTGTTTAAATCTCTGAAATCCACACAAATTCTGATCTGACCATTCTTCTTCCTGACTGGTACCACATTGGCTAACCAAGTCAGGTATTGTTTTTCACGGACAAATTTGGCGTCTATTAGCTTTTTAACTTTAACTATGACTTGTTGTTCAATTTCTAGACGCATTCTTATGGGACCTTGTCTGACTGGAACAGAAGTAGGATCCATTCCTAGCTTATGGACTGCGACCTCTGGAGCTAATCCTGGCATCTCATCGTAGCTCCAAGCAAAACAGTCTTTAAATTCCATTAATAACTTGATTTTTTTCTTCGGAGTCTTCTTTATTGAGTAAGGAGCTAACAAAGGTAGGTCTATGCTCTTCGCTAGTACCTAAGTTAACTTTCGTTAACTCATATATTGTAGATTTGATCTCTTCTTCGAACTCTGGTGGAGCGTTTCCAATTTGTAAATCTTCAAGTTCTTCTGTAGCTGCCATGCAGTTTTCATTAGACTCGCAAGTGACAACCAAGCAAAATTCGGTATCGTCAACCGATCCTACTCGTGTCGAATCCGAGACCATGTTTTGAATTGGGTGGACGACCGGAGTTATTCCATAATTTTTCAAAATGTTGTGATTGAGCTTTTGTCCATTGTCGAGGTAAGAAACCACGCTGAATTAAATTTTGAACACAGGGAGAGTACCACTCAAAAGGCAATTCCATTAATTCGGAAGAAGTGACATCTTCAAATTGTACATTGTTTTCAGTTTTGGAGGAAGGAGCACCACGATAGAATTTGATGGGCTTTGCACCGCCGCTACGTACCTCTTTGACCACCATACCCTCGATCTTATTAGAATGGATCAGGGTCAGGGTCTTAGTATGTACATAGTGGTTAATCTTCTCGTACATCGATTTATATTCCTCGTTCTTTTCATCTTCGAGAGAGATCCTGAATTGCGGCTTCTTCCGACTTATTGTCGCCGCTTCTTGCTTCATCTCTTTTTCTTCTTCAGAACTGTCTTCCCAATCAACATTGATGGCTGGTTTCCTCATCTAACTGTCTTAACGTCTGCGCCACGACCTCGTCCCCGGCCTCGACCTCGGATGCGAGTTGTGGAGAAACCTTCACCATCTCGCCGTAAGGGAGTGGTGAGTGATCTGTTGGACTAGAACTTCGGAGTTCTTCGTCGTCCCGAACTTCCTTTGCTTCATTCGTTATGGTATCTCTGGAGAATATTGTTTTCTTTGGAGGTGCGTAATAAGCTGCATCTTCATGGATTCCAATTTCATGTACGGAGAATGGTTGTAAGTCACCTTTGATGCACTATTCCCCTCCATCGTAGTATTTGATGCACTGATGTAGGGATGATGGTACCATCCAATTTTCATGTATCCATGGTTGGCCCAGTAGAGCGTTGAATGACGTTTCTGAATCGATTATGTGAAATTTTGTGATTGTCTTTGCTAAGTCACCGGTCTTCATTAGCAGTCTTATCGATCCCAGGGCTCTTTCTCCTTTCTGGTTGAATCCTCTTAATAACATTTTGTCTACTTCGAGCTTGCGAGCATCAATTTCCAAGTATGCTAGCGTTCGAAGATTCATTATATTGATTGATGCTCCTGGATCCACCAATACTCTGGAGAGTGTAAACTTCCCAATTGTAACTGAAATGTACAACGGTCGATTGTGGTCTGCTGTCCCAAGTAGTAGGTCATTGTCCTTGAAGGTAACACCTCGCTGTTCCTTTAACGAGCAAACCTCATCTAAGAAATCTTCGGTCATTTGAGCTAAGCAAATTTCTAGATCAAGCAAGGCCTTGATCAGAGCTTCTCTCATCTCCTTTGATAAGATGAGAGCATCATAGATGCTTAGTTTGGCTGGTAGTTTCCTAAGATGGGCTAGCACATTGTAGTCCACTTTATTTCCATGTGTCTCGATTTCTTCCCGAATGGGTATTTCTTCTGCCGGGGTTCATTCTTCCTGAACAACCACCTGCTTTCCTTTGTCCTTTAGACCCATTCTTGGAGGTAGAACTCTTCCACTTCTTAAGTTGACTTCTGTAATTTCTCCTGAATCTAGTATTGAGTTTGCTGGTGTCTCCTCCTGAATCGGAATGACAGGTTCTTCTGGATTAGCTTCAGAGTCTGAAGACTCTAACTCTATTGTGATTGGGCTCCTCAAAACTCACAAATGGATTCATTGCTTGTTGAACTCTCGTTGCCTCCTTGGTGGATGTCTTCTTTGTCATTGTGATCGTCGAGATTGTGTATGATTTGAGAATTGTTACTTGTATCGGAATCGATGTCCGGATTAGGTTGGTCGTCTCTAGTTACATAATCGTTAGAAACAGTCAAAACGTAGCAAACACCATAACCCTTTTCATTATAAGATCCCACCGGAGTGAGTAAATAATCATACAGAGTTAGAGGTTCGAGGGATTTCTCCCCCGAATCGGAAACAATCATCCTAGGATAAGCAGCCCCTAGTCTAGCCTTAAGAGTCTCGATCTTTTCTTCTTCATCAATTTTCTTCTTTTCTTCAATCGTCTCTTGTTGAGGTGGTTCTTCTATCGCAAGTGATAGTGCCGACTTGACAAGTTTCGAACTCTGAATTGAGGCTCGCACCGAAGTGGTTTGGATGCGATCCAAAATCTTCTTCGAAGACTTTGTCCAGGCGGTAGTCCATCCATCATGAGTCGCATAGGGATCTATCGGAACAATGAGATCCGTTGAGATAACATTGACGGAACCTCCTTTCTGGGGTTCCTTCATGTATTCCTTCGGGATCGTTATGTTCCCTTTCGAAGATTGTCGTTGAGCCAACTTTTGAAGGTAATACAATCTTCTATCTTGTGTCCAAGCATCTGGTGGTAAGGGCAAAAGTTGGGATCACCTTTCTTGTCGACTTCTTCTGGTTTCTTAGGCTCTGGCAGTTGGAAATCTGGAGTCTTCATCAGACTGCGGAACATTTTTGGCACTACCTCATTCTTGAATGGATACTCCTTGTTCAGAAGCTCCCTTAACGTATGTTGTGGACGAGGTGGTTGTTCATACTGTTGAGATGACTGATAGCTGGGTCGGGGTTGCTGGTAACTCTGTTGAATTTGCTGCGGCCGTTCTGGCGGTATTTGTATTGGCTGCTTGCCTTTATCGACTGTTGCGACGATCCCGGACTTCTTTTCAAAAGTTTTCACGGACTTCTGTTTGTCTGTTTTGTCGTTGAAACTTAATTGCTTCGCCTCCTCTTGCAAGCTTCCGGCCTTGCTTAACAACTTCTTGAAAGTCTTTATAGTAAATCCCTTGAGGAGAAGTGCTATCGCGCCATGAATGCTCTTAAGTAAAATGCCGACTGCATGCTGTTCTTGTAGCTGTGGCTCACACTTCATACTTAGATTCCTCCATCAAAGTATGTAGTCCACCAAAGTTTCGTTCTGCTTCTGCTTCTCTACCACTAAATCACCTATAGTGATGTGGTGCTGAGCTCCGACAAAACGCTTAATGAAGAGGTTCTCTAATTCCGAATACCAATCAAAGGTGATTCCTGACAGGCTGCTGACAAATTGTCTGAAGAGTAAAGCATCACTTCCACCGGCATTGCAACAACTGGCACGAAAATGTGCAACATGCTGTCGAGGGTTTCCAGTTCCATCAAAGGTCTTGAACAGAGGTGGTACGAAGCCTTTCGGATATTGGACAGCGTCGAATTCTTCGGGGTAAGGTCTACCCGTCCGAATGGATGTCCCGCTCTTTGATTGTGCCAAGGCTTCTCACACCTGTTGTTCCACCATGCTCTTGATATCCTTTTCCGGAATCATGCTTTGTATTGCATCCTTTTTTAACTGATCATCCCCGTTGACGGATGTAATCTCCTTTCCTCCTTCTACAATGTGAATAACTTCTGGGGGTGTTTCTCTTTGGGGTTGAACCTGACTCTGGAGAGTGGCTAGGGCTGCAGCCATCTCTTCCATCCTTTTTGCCATTTGGGCGATTGTATCATCTTTCTCTTGAAGCTGTATCCTCATCACTTCTGGCTCCTCTCTTTCTGCAGCTGTAGGAACATCTTGTGAAGCTGACGAAGATCGTGTTTCAACCATGTTAATTTCTGCATATTCATCATCCATGAACTCTGACGAGTCGACTTCATCTCCGAATTTTTCTTCTCTTTCTCTTGCTAATCACTGAATATCAGTTCTTAGCTTTTCCATAGCATCTTCTAATGGTCTCTTCTGTACATCCTTGCAGTTGTCATGCGATAACTCGTCGGGTTTCCTTCTCATGAGTCCCCTTCATTGCGGTAGCACTTTCGCGGACTCAAGTCTCTCGACGAGACTTTCCTTCTCGAGGTTGTTGTTTTAATCTTAATTGTCCGGTAGTGGGACGCCATACCATCCTTCCGGAAGCGAAGGTCTAGGACCGGATGGTGCAGTCGGCCCAAATGCTGGAAGGTGGTATCCTCCCTAATTTGTAGTCTTGAAACAACGACAGGTGGACTAGCTTTCATTCTCTTTTTCGGCTTTTCTGCAGCGATAGCAGGTTCTACTCGCGGTCCAAGACGGGATTTGGCCAGCACCCGCCCTATCCTTCTTAAAATCTCTGATACAGGGCATATTTCTTTCTTTGCTAACTTTTCTATCAGGGTTTGCAGTCGAGCAAATGGCTTAATTCTAGCCCTTTTCTTACGGCCGTCGTTGTAATACGCAGGCTGAGGCAATGCAGAAGCAATCTTGCGGACATTTTCCTCATCCTCTGCGGCGGAGAGGGGATGGAACCTACTTCCTCACAAAAGTGGTATGTATTCAGGAAGTAGTGTATACTCGGGCAGTTCTGGGATTTCCTCCAGGAAAGCAACTTCAGCAGCTCTGGCTTCTCTAGCAATCCTTCTACTTTTGTTCCTCCTTCGAGTCCGTGTCAGTGGTGGAATTCTCGAGCTGGACCCGACCTCGAAAACGGGGGGTCTCACAGGAAGATTTGTACCCTCCATAGGTTCATCACAGTTCTGAATTTCCTTCCCCTTTAGTTTGGCAGAAGCCGAGGTAGGTGTCGGCATATTTTTAGGTCGTGTTTTATTTTGAAGAGGGGTCGCCTAACAGAAATCTGTCGGCGAATTTTTAATTTAATTAAAATAAATAATTTGAAAAGTAGTATTTGATTTTGAAAATAATTTTAAATTTGAAGGTTTTAAGATATGAGATTAAACCGATCTCACATCCCAAATAGTTTATATAAACGAGCACTCGCACCACAAACCGTGTATCTATCCCTAAGGATAGACACACTCGCTTGATGGTGGGGCTTGATTAAATAAACTAGAAGATTAGTGACATCCGTTTGGTCTGCGAACCAATTTTATAAGCCGACAAGTTTCCCCCGCTTAATATGAAAACATTAAACGGGGTTTATATTACTCGGGTTCTTTAAAATTCCCTATAAGGGCAATCCCCTATAGTTAATTACATCTTAAGTGACGGGAATCACCTAAGAAAACTCTCGATAATAACCAATAATTCTGCTCTCAAGAATTTCAAAGTTTAAGGTTTTCAAAGATTGAATTTTGGAATTTCAATAGGGAATGGATCAAATTTTGGAACATTTCGTTTTGTGAATCCAAAGGAAGAGAGGTAGGAGAAATCACTGATTCGAAGTGGACTTCGGTAATTTCCCGACTATCCTATTGTTTGGCTTGAATTTAGGAAAGTCCTAATGTTTATTTAGTATTTCAATCTTGCCAATTTTAATTAATTAGGGCTTATATTTGTATGATAAAATCAAACAAATAGCCTAGAAAATGTGAGGGTTTATGTCGTATCGGACGACTACCTCGGAATCCTAAGACCGGTTAGGGCTTAATTTGCAATGCAAATGCCTAACGAAGAGTTGAGGATTTATGTTGCACTAGGCAAGCTACCTCGAAATCCTATGGCTTTGTTGTTTAATTCTAGAAAAGTTTTGCTGAAGTAGGTTCAAGTTTTGCTGACGACGATGGCCGTGCTGCCCACCATGCTCCAAGCTCCTGGTTGTTGCAGAGGTTTAGTTTTATAAATCATAAATCAAGAGATGAGAAAAGTGTTTTGGTTTAGAGAAAATCTTAATTTCCAAGTGTTTTTTTTTATTTTGGTTAAAACAAATCTTAAAGTTGATTATAACGACACCGGTTAAGATCCCACGGTTCCATCCTTCCGGCATCATTATTTTTATCGGATTCACTTAGTCCAGATGAATTTGCTAAACTCAACTGAATGAGTTCCACACTTTCATTTAGACCGTGGGAAATCCCGTTAGCAACACGTAGGTTACATCATCCGAGGTATTCCCGATCATCCAACAGGACGTTTTAATTTAGTTGTAATTGTAGTTTTGTGTTCTGTTTGTGATTAAATTTTGAGTTGTTTTATATTTTGAAATGTTGTGGCGGTGAATTTTATCTTGCAATGACTTTTAACTTAATTTTGGTTTCGGTTTTAGGGGCTATCCTAAAGGTGTGGGTTTTCATGCAACGATTGTTTTATCATGCAAGAAAAATAAACGCAGTTGCAATAAAGTAAATTGCAATAATGTAAATTCGTCGGAAAATAAATTGCAGGAAAGTAAATTGCAATAATACAAATGCGTACCCGGAGGGTCTTCCCGTCATCCCAAGCCGCACTTAAAACACAATTAGCATACTTAAGCAAGTTCCTAGGTAAGGCTAAGGGAAAGGTTATGGTTTTCTACCAAATTCCTAATCCTATAGCTTAGTCATTTCCTATGACGACTAGGTTCTTTGTGTTTTTGTTTAAGGACGATTTTCTTCATCGAAGAATAATCAAATTCAATTGTTCTTATAAATGTCCTATCATATTGAGGAAGTGCTTAAGAAGAATCTTAAACATCTTTTCAATATTTCTAGGATTGTTTTAAGTCCAAATGAATTTAATTATACAAATGAATTAATCGTCCAAGAATTTCAAGTTACGTTAACTTGCTCGATGAACTAGGACATTTGAATATCCTATGAGTGAAGTGACACTTCATTTAATGTTTTATTTAGGAGTTATAATAACTAAAGCTTTCGAGGGTAAGTTAGTATTCAAATGATTTGGTTTAAGTTAAAGAATTTAAATTTGGAATAGTGTTCAAGTTGCTTTTAAATTTATTTTCTTTCGTTTTAGGTGATGTTATATTTAATTCAATTTAATTTAATTTTAATTGAGTTTTAATTTAATTTAATTTGATTGAGTTTGATTTAATTTGATTTGATGTTTAATTAATTTGATTTGATTTAATTTTAATTTGATTATTTAATTTAATTTAATTCAATTATTTAATTTAATTTATTTAATTTAATTTAATTTGATTTAATTCAATTTTATTTAATTAATTTAATTTATTTAATTTAATTTAATTTAATTTAATTTAATTTAATTGTTTAATTTAATTTAATTTAATTATTTAATCTAATTTAATTTAATTATTAAATTTAATTTAATTTAATTTAATTGTTAAATTTAATTTAATTTTAATTTAATTTATCTTTAATTTACTTTATTTTTAATTTTAATTAAAATTTTAAAAGAGTTTAATAATTTAATTAAGTCTTTTAATATTTTAAATTTGAGTTATCATTTTAATTAAAAATTGAGTATTAATGATATAATTAATTTAGGGACTTTTTTTTAAATTAAAGAATAAATCTCTTCCTAATAAATATCCCTTATTTTAATAATTCCAATTTATTATTCCTCAAAGTTTAATCTATTATTTAATTAAAGTTTAATCATTTTAAAATTATTTAATGGGTTTCTACCCTTTAATTATTTAAATTTCAATCATCCAAATCAGATTAAGATCAAATATTTTACTTGTTGATTTTTTTTTATTAAACCTAAAGTTTTAATTAAGGGTTAAAAGTTTAATTACCATTTTACCCCTTTAGCTTAATAATTTCATAACTCAGTAAATTGAACCCAAATGAACTTGAAATTTTTATGTGACTTCACTCATATGTCAATAAAGACATGAGAGGAGAAAATGTGATTTTTCTGTATTTAATTTATTTATATAATTATTTTTGGTGGAAAATAGAGATTTTCAAGGAAAATTTAATAATATGACCAAGGGAAAGTTTCTGTCCTTAAGAAAATTAGGGGACATTCCTAATGACCAGAGAAGCACTTGGACCAATTTTGGTGATTTTTTGAATTATATTATTTTTATTATAATTATTTTGAGTTTTGGAGTGTTAATTAATTTAAAAAAAAAATAAATGTTGAAAAATGGATTTTATATTTTCAAAAATCTCTCTGATATCAAGGAAACCAGAGAAGCAAATTTTGCAATTTTCTGATTTTTTTATGATTTATTGTAATTATTTTAGTGAAAATGCTAGAAAATACATTTTTTTAATTTTAAAATTACCCTAGGGCTTTAAAATTCAATATCTCACTAAATAGACCTAGGAAAAATGTGGGATTTGTTCCTAAGTGATTAAAATTCAAAATGTGACATTTTGGTGAATTTTATTATTTTTGTGATTTTTATTATTTTTTAATTATTAAAATATTAAAATATTATTAAAAATCAACTTTTTCGGAAAATTGAAATTTTAATTTTCTTAGGTTCCCCTGATATCAGAGAGGCTCCAAAACCAATTTAGTGAATTTTTAAAAAGTATTTTAAAAGTTATGAATTTTTAAAGTTTAAAATGGCTAAGTGACTTAATTAACCCAATTAGTGGGGTTAACCAAGTCCAATTGACCTCAAATTTTTATGGTGGATTCCTCTGATCCTAAAGGTCAGTGGAGAATTGATTTCAAGTCAATTTGATGCCTGGTTAACTCTAATTAATTAAAGACCTATTTTGAGTGTTTAAGCCAATTAGAGTTGTTTTTAAATGAACTAAGTCAAAACCTATTTTTCCTAGGGTTCTCTGGTCATAAGGAACATCACCAAATTTTCCTAGAATTTATTTCACAACATGCTATTTACCTGGAATTAAAATACTCAAAACGAGTGACCGAACTTGAAAAATCAAGAACTCTTCATAGGGATGGCCTCCGACTTTGGAAAATTCGGGGAATGTTCCCAAATTCGGAGGCTTCAAAAGCCCTATGGTCTCATGCCATGGTGAATTGTATGCATGCATGGAGAATTAAAACAATGCAGAGAGTAAATAAATTATAAAAAATAAAATACTTGATGAAATTAAGTGATTTCTTTTCCACATTATTCTCCTCTCGTTCACTGAGCAAGAGGGTATTTTTATTTTATTTTTATGATTTTCCTACACAGAGATATGAATTTTTGAAGTTTAGGGAATTAAATAAATAAGAAAATACCCTATTTATCTATTTATCCACGCGGCGCCAGCGAAACATCGGCAGCTCCGAAGGGGTACGTGTCGGGCTGTGGTTGGGCGCCGCCATCTGAGTCATCCGTCCCGGGCCCCGCGGTTCTCGCACCGTTTCCTGGTCCGACGCCATCTGAGCCATTCGTCCGCGCGTGTATCGAATGGACGGCATCCGTTCATCGTCCCCAAGTGTTCTCACCCGAGAGCCGTCCACACTAAATCCCTAAGATCTCACTCGATTCTCAATGGATTTTTACGTTCTTATATTCTATGGATTCGTCTTGAAGAGACGAACACATCTATACGGCTAACATGCATTGAAACTAAGGCATTTGAAATGGAGAATCTCCAGAAGCTCGGGATGGAGAGTTAAATCATACCTTAGCTCAGAGAAGTGTGGCTTCAATCTGAGAGTTGTTGCACCTTCGATTGGGTCCCGCGAAGCTCCGGATGAAGTCTCTTGGTCCGGGAATTGTCCGGATATGATTTCGACCAAGCCCGATCACAAAGCTTGGAGGCTGGAGCAACCGGGTGGCTCGGAGATGGGGCTTTGCTTTGGTGGACACCTTCCTCGGTCCGGTGAAGGTGTAGAGCCAATCAATTTGAGAATTGGCTCACCGTGGAGAAGTGTCCTGGTTTTGGGTGGAATTTCAACTCCGAAATTGAGCTTACGAGAGGAGAAATGGCGGGGGATCTCACTGGGGATCAAGTGTTCTAAGAGTGGAGAAGGGTCTGGAACAATTTTGGCAGAGTTTTGGCAAGGTTTGTGCTTGGCTCCTTTTCATGGCCGAGAGGGGTGGAGTTTAAATAGAGCTGGCTGGGGGGCCTCCCAGGGGGAGTTAGGGCTTGGGATCAGCTGCTCTGGTGAGGAGAAGATCAGCCATGGTGACCACCGGGGATGGGGCAGCTCGGCAAGTGAGAATTTCAATGTTGGCTCACATGTGAGCTCTCGGCCATGGTGTTTTCCGGCGGCCTGGTGGCCGGCCGGCCGTGCAATGGTCACCATCTTGGTCGGGTGGGTCGGGGCTGGGGTTTAGTGTAGGCAATTGGCAAATGCCATGTGTAAAGGCTTTGATTCAAAGTGGAATGGGGGCATGGCTAAATTTGAACCTAAATGGGTCAACCCACCCATTTGGGCTAGGTGCACCACCCAAGGCCTGGTTTTGGCTGAGGGAAAAGTGATTTGGCTCAGCATAATCAGTAGGGTCAAGTCACCATCCAAGCACAATTAGGCTTAAGCATGGTTTAGTGGAATCATGGAAGTGGTTAATCACCTTTAGGAATTAAGGAAAGAGCCTCCTCCTTTTGCCCAAAATGGCATGGTGACATGTAAAGAGGCTCTCATGGCTTGCATATGGCTTGTGCATGGCTCCATGGCTCCATTTGGCTTGGGAAAAGGTTTGGTCAATTTCATAAAAAAAGATTTTAAGAATTTTGGATATTTTGGGGTGATTTGGCATGTGACTTGATTTGGAATTATTTGATTGATGATTTTGGAACTTAGGGACAATTTTGATTAAATGGATGATGAAAGGAAGTGTCATGTGGGCTTTGGAAGAATTTTTTGGGGTTTTGGATTTGGTGGAAGTGGGCTTTTAAAATGGTTTAAGGAATGGGCCTTTTAAGTTTTGAAAATGAATTTATGGATGGGAATTTTGTAAAGAGGTTGGCCCAAATAATTGTTGGGTTTAGCTCATGGATGTGTCATGAGTGATTTGAAACAAATTGGGGGTGATTTGGATTTGAATTGGGTTGAATTTGGGTTTATTTGGTAAATGGGCCAATGTAGGTCAAAAATGGGCCTTTTAACCTTGGGTTGAGTTTGAGTGGGGTTTGGATTTAAATTTTGGGCAAATCATGCTAGGGTTTTGTTTGTGGGGATGTTAAGGAGGATTTAGAAAAGGTTTGAGGTTAATTGGAGTTGAATTGGGTGAGTTTGGGTTAAGTTTGGGTCATGGGTCCAAATTGGGCTTTAAGGCCAAAAGTGAGATTGGATCCAAATGTCAATCAAATTGGACTTGGATTTGGTTTAGATTGGAATTGGGAATGTTGAATTGAAGTTTAGAATTGAATTGGACCAGAATTTGGGTCAATTGGATAGGTTTGGTTTGACATTGGGTTCACTTTGGGTTAAAATGGGTGAAATTGGGGGTTTTGACAAAAGTAGGGTAAATTGACAAAATTGGCCCATGGTGTAGTTGGACAAAATGAAATTGGGAATATTTAGGATTTTCTGGAATTTTCTGGGAATTTTCTGAATTTTTGGATTTTTAGGCCAAGAAGGGTATTTTTGGTATTTGGAGGGTATTGGGGGGTATTTTTGGAATCTTTGGTATTTTTGGGTATGGATGATCAATTTGAGTGATGTGGAGATGTTTGGGATTGATTTTGGAAAATTTTGGGTAATTTGGAAATTTTGCAAAAATTTGGGTAATTTCAAGGGTTTTGGGTAGGTTTAGTAGGTGTAGGGTCTCGGGGGTCAAAAATTGAAAATTTGGAAAATTGGAGATTGGGTGAATTTAGGTGAAAAGAAGTCATTTTGGATGAGCCATGAAGCCATTTCAAGCCCATATGAGCCATGAGAGGACTCATTTGAGGCATTCACTATGTTGTTCCTAACCCTCTTAGCCAAGGGCTTAGGGGTTAAGGACCATCCATGTGAATCACCTACATGAGTCAGGAGGTCAAGTTAGGTATGGGTGTGGTTTTATGAGGTATGTGGAAGTGTAGTGTGTAGGTGTAGTGTATGTGTAAGTCAGCCCCTTCACTGCACTGAGCCACCTGTAGGGCGATCCTAAGGCCAAAGAGTCCTATAGGAACTCATCCTTTAAACTTCCACATTTGATTTCAACCCTCTAGGTGATTAGGGGTCTATAGTCAAGTTTGTGGAGTTTGCAGGGAGTTTAGAAATGGTTTGAATTTCTAAAAGGTGGGTCCCAATTCTAGTCCTCTAAGACAGTCAAAGGAAAAGCCTAAGGCTAGATCCTAAGTACTAAAGAGAAGAAGAGTAGACCTCATCAAAAATGAGGTCAACAGTAGGTACAGAGACAACTAGACCAGTGGGAGTAGCAATAACAGTCCTTCTGTGAACAACAATACTCCTCTCAGTTGGAATCTTTTACAGAGGAGGGAATTCATGAGTTGACTTGAGGTTAAACTCAATCAACAGCTTCTTAGTTTCCGGTACTTTGCTTGCGAGTGAAAAGAGAGTGACGTCGGGGATTTTGATATCGGTGTCCCTGAATCCTTGTCCGAATCGAATGATTCCATTATCGAGCGATTCATCCTTGAACACGGCCGGGTCCAGATCCGTTGACGAAGGAGAAGATCGGCTTTGGGGCTTCCATTTCGCGCAGGCGGATTCCAAGTGTTAGTCCCCAAATCGTGCTTCTTCTTGTCGTAAAACTTATGACAAAAAAGAAAGAGTCCGAACACATTTCCGTTTATCTTAGTGCATTTGTGGTATTAAAAGAAAATTTATTTAGATAATTATTTTTCTAAAATATTTGTTCGTTAGGATGAAGAATTATTAAAAGAAGGAGAGTTATAGGAAGGGTAAAAGGAATTGGTTAGGAACTGGAAAAGGAAGAGAAAGTCTTGTAGGAACTTCTCGACCCGCAAGACTGCTCCTAAACTAATACCTATTGGGGCCCACCCCACCTCAAAAATGAGGTAAAAGGATCTCGTAACCTCTCTGTTTAGGGGTGTCTAAACAGTGGCTCCTAAATCCGAGAGAATGTTGGCTATACTTGTTCAAGGTAGAAATGAACATAGTATTCCAACGGGAAGAAGGGTAGTTTGATCCACTAGGGACATGGATATACTACCGATTTCTTTGAAAGCAGAATTATTTGATTAAAAATGGAGAGAGGAATTGTTCCCCAGTGGAGACGCCAGAAATTATCAGCATATTTTTAGGTTTTAAATTTGGTTTAAATATATATATATATATATAATTTAGAAAGTAGCATTTGATTTTGAAAATAATTTTGAATTTGAAAATATTAAGATATGAAATCAAACTGATCTCACATCCCAAATAGTTTATATAAATGAGCGCCACATCACAAGCTGTGTATCTATCCCGAAGAATAGACACACTACTTGATGATGGGGCTCGATTAGATAAACTAGAAGATTTGTGACATTCGTTTGGTCTGCGAACCAATTTTATAAGCCGACAAGTTCCCCTGCTTAATACAAAGAAATTAAGCAGGGTTTATATTACTCGGGTTCTTAAAATTCCTATAAGGGCAAGCCCCTATAGTTAATTACATCTTAAATAACGGGAATCACTTAAGAAAAATCTCGATAATAATCAATAATTCTGCTCTCAAGAATCTCAAAGTTTAAGTTTTTAAGGGATTGAATTTTAGAATTTCAATAGGGAATGGATCAAGTTTGGAACATTTTGTTTTGGGAATTCAAAAGAAGAAAGGTAGGAGAAATTACAGATTCGAAGCAAACTTCAGTAATTTCCCGACTATCCTATTGTTTGGCTTGAATTTAGGAAAGTCTTAATGTTTATTTAATGTTTTGATCTTGCCAATTTTAATTAATCAGGACTTATATTCGTATGACATGATCATACAAATAGCCTCGAAGATGTGATGGTTTATGTCGCATCGAACGACTACCTCGGAGTCCTAAGACCGGTTAGGGCTTAATTTGCAATGCAAATGCCTAACAAAAGGTTGAGGATTTATGTTGCACTAGGCAGACTACCTCGAGGTTCTATAGTTTGGTTATTTAATTCTAAGAAAGTTTTGCTGAAGTAGACTCAGGTTTTGCTGATGACGACGGCCGTGCTGCCCACCATGCCCCGAGCTCCTTGTTGTTGCAGAGGTTTAGTTTTAGAAGTCATAAATCGGGAGATGAGAGAAGTGTTCGGTTTAGAGAAGGTCTTAATTTCCAAGTGTTTTTTATGTTTTAATTAAAACAAATCTTAAAGTTGATTATAACAACACCGGTTAAGATCCCACGGTTCCATCCTTCCGGCATCGTTATTTTTATCGGATTCACTTAGTCCAGATGAATTTGCTAAACTCAACTAAATGAGTTCCACACTTACATTTAGACCGTGGGAAATCCCGTTAGCAACATGTAGGTTACATCATCCGAGGTATTCCCGATCATCCAACAAGACGTTTTAATTTAGTTGTAATTATAGTTTTGTTTTCTATTTGTGATTAAATTTTGAGTTGTTTTATATTTTGAAATGTTGTGACGGTGAATTTTATCTTGTAATGACTTTTAATTTAGTTTTGGTTTCTGTTTTAGGGACTGTCCTAAAGGTGTAGGTTTTCATGCAACAGTTGTTTATCATGCAAGAAAAGTAAAGTGCATTTGCAATAAAGTAAATTGCAAGGAGGTAAATTGCAATAAAACAAAAGCATACCTGGAGGGTCTTCCCGTCATCCCAAGCTGCACTTAAACACAATTTAGGATATTTAATCATTTAAAGCAAGTTCCTAGGTAAAGCTAAGGGAAGGGTTATGGTTTTCTACCAAGGTCCTACTCCTATAGCTAGTCATCTCCTATGACGTCTAGGTTCTTGTGTTTTGGTTTGAGAACGATTTTCTTCATCAAAGAACAATTAAGTTCAATTGTTCTTATAAACATCCTATCATATTGAGGAAGTGCTTAAGATGAATCTTAAACATCTTTTCAATACCTCTAGGATTGTTTTAAGTCCAAGAGAATTTAATTATACAAAATGAATTAATCATCCAGGAGTTCAAGTTTTGTTATCTTGCTCAGTGAGCTAGGACATTTGAATTTCCTATGAGTGAAGTAATACTTCACTTAACACTCCGTTTAGGAGTTATGACAACATGAGCTTTAGAGGGCAAATTAATGTTCGAGTGATTTGTGATTCAATTTAATTTCAATTAATGGGTTTAAGTTTGGAATAGTGTTCAAGTTGTTTTAGATTTATTTTGAATTATTTATGTCTTTGGTGATGTTATATTTAATTCAATTTAATTTAATTTAATTTTAGTTTTATTTAATTTGGTTTAGTTTTACTTTCAATTTAATTTTATTTAATTTATTTTAGTTTTAATTTTATTTTAACTTGATTTTATTATTATTTTTTTATTTAATCTAATATGTTTTAATTTAATTTAATTTAATTTAATTTAATATGTTTTAATTTAATTTAATTTAATTTAATTTAATATGTTTTAATTTAATTTAATTTAATTTAGTTAAATATATTTTAAATTAATTTAATTTAATTTAATTTAATATGTTTTAATTTAATTTAATTTAATGATTAAGTCTTTTAACATTTTAAATCTTGAGTTTGGATTATTATTTTAATTAGGAATTAAATGTTATTGAGGTGATTAATTTAGGGATTTTTTTTAAATTAAAGAATAAATCTCTTCCTAATAATATCCCTATTTTAATAATTCCAATTTTTTTATTATTCTTCCAAGTTTAATCAATTATTTAATTAAGGTTTATTTTAATTATTTTCAAATTGTTAGGTAGGTTTCCACCCTTTAACTACCTAAGTTTCAAACATCCAAAATCAACTTAGTATCAAATATTTTACCCACCCCTAAAATTTTTAATTATAGGTTAAAATTTTGATTACCATTTTGTCCTTTAAACTTACTAATTTCATAACTCACTAAATTGAGCTTAAATGAATTTGAAATTTTTATGTGACTTCACTCATATATCAATCAAGACATTAGAAGAAAATGTGATTTTTCTGTATTTAATTTATTTATATAATTATTTTTGGTGGAAAATAGGGATTTCCAAGGAAAATTTAATAATATGACCAAGGGAAAGTTTCTGTCCCTAAGAAAATTATGGGACATTCCTAATGACCAGTGGACCACTTGGACCAATTTTGGTGATTTTTTGAATTATATTATTTTTATTATAATTATTTTGAATTTTGGAGTATTAATTAATTTAAAAATAAAATAAAGTTTGAGAAATGAATTTTATATTTTTCAAAAATCTCCCTGATATCTAGGAAACTAGAGAACCAATTTTTACTATTTTCTGATTTTTCTTTGATTTGTTAGAAATATTTTAGTGGAAATGCTAGAAAATACATTTTTTTATTTTAAAATTACCTTAGGACTTTAAAATTTGATATCTCATCATCGAGACTTAAGAAAAATATGAGATTTGTTCCTAAATGATTAAAATTCAAAATGTGAAATTTTGGTGAATTTTATTATTTTTGTGATTTTTATTATTTTTTAATTATTAAAATATTAAAATAATGCAAAAAATCAATTTTTTTGGAAAATTACAATTTTAATTTTCTTAAATTTCTTTGATATCAGAGTGACCTCAAAACCAATTTGGTGAATTTTTGAAAAGTATTTTGAATGTTATGAATTTTTGAAGTTTAAGTTTCGCTAAATGGCTTAGTCAACCCATTTGATAGGGCTAACCAAGTCCAATTGACTTCAAACTTTTATGGTGGGTTCCTCTGATCCTAAAGGTCAGTGGAGAATTGATTTCAAGATAATTTGATGTATGATTAGCTCTAATTAATTAAAGTTCCATTTTTGGTGTTTAAGCCCATTAGGGTTATTCCAAGTGAGTTAACTCAAAACCTGTTTTCCCTAGGGTCCTCTGGTGATAAGAAACCTCTCCAAATTTTCCTAGAATTTATTTCACAACATGCTAATTATTAGAATTAAAATACTCAGAATAATGACCTAGAATTGAAATATCAATAACTCTTCATAGAGATGGCCTCTGACTTTGGAAAATTCATGGAATGTCTCCAAATTTAGAGGCTTCAAAAGCCCTATGGTCTCATGCCATGGTGAATTGTATACATGCATGGAGATTTGAAAATGTGCAGAGAGTAAATAAATCATTAAAAATCAAATATTCAATGAAATTAAATGATTTTTTTCCACATTATTCTCCTCTGTTCACTGAGAAAGAGGGTATTTTTATTTTATTTTTATGATTTTTCTACACAAAGTTATGGATTTTTGAAGTTCTGGGTATTTAATAAATAAGAAAAATCCTATTTTCCTACTTAAGTGACGTGGCGCCAGCTCAACCTCGGCATCTCCGAACGCACATGCGTCATCTCCTGATTCGGCACCGCCATCCGACTCTGCGCTCCAGGGACCCGCGGTTCACATACCATCGCGCTGTCCGGCTCGTTCCAGACCGTCCGCTCGATACACGCTCGATCCGATGGCTCCCAATCATCGTCTATGACTGGTGTGCACCCGTGACCGTCAACCTTCTAACCCTAATTTCTCACTCGATTCTCAACGGATTTTTGTGTTCTTATGCTCGATGGATACGTCTTGAAGAGGCGAACGCATCCATATGGTAAACATGCATTGAAATTGATTCAAATTAAATGGAGAATCTCTGTAAGCTTGGGAAGAAAAGTGAGTCCATACCTTTGCTCAGAGAAGTGAAGCTTCGATCTGAGAGTTGTGTCACCTTCGATTGGGTCCAAGCAAGCTCCAAATGAAGTCCCTTGGCCTGGTGAATTGTCCAGGTATGATTTCGACCACAACCGATTACAAAGCTTGGAGTCTGGAACAGATGGGTGGCCTGGAGAAATGACTTTTGCTAGTAAACTTCTTCTCTTGGTCTGGTGAAGGTGTAGGACCAATCAATTTAGGAATTGGCTCACTATGGAGAGGTGTCCTGGCTTTGGGCTTGGATTTCAAATCTGAAATTGAGCTCGCAGAGAGGAAATGGCAGGGGGATTTCAGTGGGGATCAAGTTCTCTATGTGTGGGGAGTAGTTTGGAATGATTTTGGCAAAGTTTTCTTAAGGTTGGTTCAACACCTCTTCCATGGCCGAGAGAGGTGGTGTTTAAATAGGAGAGGCTGGAGGGCCTCCCAGGGGGAGTTAGGGACTGGGATCAGCTGCTCTTGGCAAGGGAAGAACAGCTGCAATGGACACTGGGCATGGGGCAACTCGAGCAGGGAGAATTTCAATGCTTGGCTCCTTCCAATGTCTCGGCCATGGCGTTTTCTGGCGGCCTAGTGGCTGGCCGGCCAGGCATGGGTCACTCTCAGGTTCAGGTGGGTTATGGCTTGATGTTTGTGAAGTCAATTGGTGGCTGCCATGTGTAAAGGGTTTGAATCAAAGTGGAATGGGGTAAGGGTGCATTTTGGCTCAAATTGGTCAAATGCATGGATTGGGCTAGGTGCACCTTCCCATGGCTAGTTTGGGTTGAAGATAAAGTGGTTTAGGTCAGCATAATTAGTGGGGAAGGGTCACCATCCAAGTATAATTAAGTTTAAGCAAGGTTTAGTGGAGTCATGGAAGTGGCTAATCCCCTTAAGGGAATGTGGAAAGGGCGTCCTCCTCTTGCCATCTTGGGTATGGTGAGGTGAAAAGTAGATCCCATGGCTCTCATGTGGCTCATGCATGGCTTCATGGCTCATTTTTGGCTTGGGAAAAGTTTATTCAACTTTCATGAGGAAGGGTGTTGGAATTTTTCATAAATTTAAGGAGAATTGTCATAAGGCTTGATTTGGATTTATTTGGTGATAGATTTTAGAACTTAGGAAGTGTTTTAAATCAAATGGATGATGAGAGAAATTTCATGTGGGCTTTGTCATAGACTTTGGGCTTTTGAATTTGTCTTGGATGGGCTTTTTTAGAAAGGTTTAAGGAAGTGGGCCTTGGGCTTTATGGATGGGAATTTTTGTAGAAGGTTAGGCCAAATAATTATTGGGTTTGCTTTAGGGATGTGTCATGAGTAATTTGAAACAAATTTGAGGTGGTTTGGGTTTGAATTGAGTTGAATTTGGGCTTTTTGGTAAAGTGGCCAATGGTAGGCCAAATTGGGTTAACTTGGGGTAATGTTGAGCTAATGTTGAAATTGGTGTAAAATTAAAGTTGAGAAATGTTTGTCGGGCTGTTTCAAAGAGGTTTCAACTTTTGTTGGGGTTGGATTTTGGGGTTTGGGCCTATTTGGGTTAAGTTTGAGTTTAGGTCAAAATTGGGCTTTTTGGTTTTGGGTTGAATTTGAGTGGGGTTTGGGTCCAAATTTTGGGCAAATTATGTTAATTTTTTGTTTGTGGGGATGTTAGGGAAGGTTTATAAATGATTTGGGGTTAATTGGAGTTGAATTGGGTTAGTTTGGGCTAAGTTTGGGTCATGGGTCCAAATTAGGCTTTAAGGTCAAAAGTGAAATTGGATTCAAATGTCAATCAAATTGGACTTGGATTTGGTCTAGATTAATATTGTGGATGTTAAATTGAAGTTTAGAATTGAATTGGACCAGAATTTGGGTCAATTGGGTAGGTTTGGTTTGACATTGGGTTCACTTTGGGTTAAAATGTGTCAAATTGGGGATTTTAACAAAAGTGGGGTAAATTGACAAAGTTGGCCCATGGTGTAGTTGGACAAAAAAAAATTGGGAATACTTGGGATTTTCTGGAATTTTCTGGGAATTTTCTGAATTTTTGGATTTTTTGGCTAATAGGGGCATTTTGGGTATTTGAAGGGTATTGGGGGGGCATTTTTGGAATTTTTGGTATTTTTGGCTATGGATGATCAATTTGAGTGGAGGGAAATGTTTAGGAATGATTTTGGGGAATTTTGGGTAATTTAGGTGATTTTGCAAATTTTGGGTAGTTTCAAGTGCATTTGGTAGGTTTGGTGGGTCTGGGGTCCCGGGGGTCAAAAATTGAAAATTTAGAAAATTGAAGATCGGGTAAATGTAAGTGGAATGAAATCATTTTGGTTGAGCCATGAAGCCATATCAAGCCCACATGAGCCATGAAGGGACTCATTTGAGGCATTCACTATGTTGTTCCTAACCCTCTTGCGAGGGCTTAGGGGTTAAGGACCATCCATGTAAATCACCTTCATGAGTCGGGAGGTCAAGTTGGGTATGGGTGTGGTTTTAGGAGGTGTGTAAAAGTGTAGTGTATAAGTGTAGTGTGTGTGTAAGTCAGCCCTCACTGCACCGGGCCACCTGTGGCGGTCCTAAGGCCAAAGAGTCATATAGGAACTCATCCTTTAAACTTCCACATTTGATTTCAACCCTCTAGGTGACTAGGGGTCTACAATCAAGTTTGTGGAGTTTGCAGAGAGTTTAAGAAGTTGTTTGAAATTCTAAAGGGTGGGTTCCACTTCTAGTCCTCTAAGATAGTCAAAGGGAAAGCCTAAGGCTAGATCCTAAGTACTAAAGAGAGAAGAGAAGACCTCATCAAAAATGAGGTCAACACCCTTACACACACACACATATGCTCAAAATAAATCTCCCCCAAAAGTATCCTTTTCGACCAATCAATGGCTCTATTCAATAGAGCTCTCAATATCACCAAGAGTCACTTCAAGCATCTCTTCAAAATTCATCCAAATGCATTACACAAAAGCCAAAAATGTCTTTAGCACATAAGCTCCCAACCGTAGTGACAACCTTCTAGAAGCCTGTTTTAACTACCTAGCTCCTAGGCCCCAAATCCTGGCGCCTAGGCACCAGGTCACTTTTTGCTCCTTTGCTCTATTTGACTCGTATTTTGCTCCATTTGTACTCCTTTTGCTCTTAAACACCATTTCTTGTATCTAAAACCAAATACACACAAAATACCTTTTATAACAGTACAATATTCTTAAAAATGAGCGTAAAATGTATATATAAAAATAACACTTTTTAAGACACATCACCAATGTAGCAAATTGCATTTTCAAGGGGATCATGCCCTACATTTTAACCCACCAAGAGAGGGTTTTTTTTTATGCTAAATTTTACTATTGGGATGATCCATATCTTTTCAGGAAGTATAAGGAATAAATTGTTAAGAGATGTGTGCCATCATAATAGGTCAATGATATTATTAGATTCTGTCATGATTTAAAATATAGAAGCATTTTGAAGTACTTAGAACGCATATAAAATTTTACAATAAGGATTATATTGGCCTACGCTTCCTAGTGATGTGATGAATATGTGAAAATATTTAACAATTGTCAGTGGGAAGGTAATATTTCAAGGAGAGATGAAAATGCCCCTAAATTTTATTTTGGAAGTTGAGATTTCGATGATTAGGGAGTAAACTTTATAGGATCTTTCTTACCACTCTTAAGATATTTTAGTAAAAAAATAATCTAATAAAGTTCAAAATAATAAAATTTCAATCAAAGCATTACAACTAAATGATCTCTAATGTGATCTTTTATTTCTTGGGCACTTATTATTGTAGGATAATGGACCACTTAATATTCTTCCATTTAATGCCATTTTTAGCTTAAGAGAACTTAGTTTGTCCAATGAAGTATAATAAAAATATTTCTCATAAAGTACAAATCTAAATCGAAGCAAAAACAGTTGGGAGAAAAGGAAGTATTAAAATTATAACGTATTATTATTGTATTTTTATATAAACTTTGGAGCGGGTATGTATATACTTCTTTTTTATTTTATGGGAGCATTTAGAAAACCTACTTATATCTGCCTTTACTTTATTCATTCACCTGTTTATAGTTTGCAATTTATTTATCTTTTTTTGTTATTTTTTCTTACTTATTATTAAGTGATTATTTAAGACTCAAGTTAGTTGAAATAGGCTCTTAGGTAAAATTTCTTTCTGTGAACTTTAATAAATGCATAACAAATTTAAAGCATGTAGGGATATTATTATTATTATTATAAGTACGGCTTTCTCATTGACAACACGGTTATTAAATTAAAGTGCTCTCTTTATTTTTATTTTTGGATGAGGTGCATTGTTAATTTTCCAAGTAATCAAAATCCCCAAGTGTTGGTGCATTGTCATAAAATGGCTAAATTTTTACATTTATATAAATATATCATAATAGTGGATAAATTTTCATCCATATCTAAGTCATAATGATTAAAATTGTTAAGTAGTATGCTAGTTAATTGAATTCCTAACCTAGAAATTAACTTAAGGCTAATTTAATTTTTTGAGTTGCTTATAACTAGTTTATCTTTTTCCCTTCTAATGTAGGTGTCGGTCGTTAAATTTTGTGAGGTTGATATTTTTGAAAAGGGTTTTACAATATAGTTTTTTAAAATAGAATTTTGATTTAATATATATATATATATATATATATATATATATATATATATTGAAAATAATATTTATATTTTGAAGAATATGAAATCAAACCGATCTCATATAAATGTTAGTTTAGATAATCAAGCGCATCATTACAAGACATATAACTATCCCAAAGAATAGATACATGGTTTGGGGTCAGGCTTGATCAAATAAACCAAAGCATCCATCATATCCGTTTGGTCTGCGAACCATTTTGACCGACAATTCCCCTACCTAATATGAAGGAATTATATAGGGTTTATATTAATATGGGGTCTTTAAGTTTCCTATAAGAGCAAGCCCCTATAGTTAATTACATCTTAGATAGCCGAAGTCACCTAAGAAAATTCTTCATATAGATTAGGAAATATTTATATTCATGACTTCTAAAGGTAAGGTTTTCAAAGAAAATGTGATAGTCAAAAATTCAATAGGTGAATGACTCAAGTTTTGGAAAAATTTTATTTTTATCAGAATCCAAAGGAGGGAAGGCCAAGGGAAGAATATAGATTCAAGGAGGAACCCTGATGTCTTATCAAGCTATCCTATGGTTTGGCTTTAAATCCTAGAAATGAAGTTATTTAAATTTCAATCCAGCTAATTAATTATAGGAATTACATTCGCAAAATGTTTGATTATGAAAATAACCTGGAAGATGAGAGGATTTATGTCATACCGGAAAACAAACTCGGAATCCTAAGGCAAATTAGGGCTTATATTGCACAACAGGGCTGTACAAAGGCCTAAAGAAAAGGTGAGGATTTATGCTACACTAAGCAAGCTACCTCGAAGTCCTATGGCTTGTTGTTTTAAACTAATGAATGGTTTTGCTGATGTACAAAAGTTTTGCTTTTGAAGATTGTCGTGCTGCCCACTATGCATGCTCCAAGCTCCTTGTCGTAGCAGGTTTAGTTTAAAGAAATGACAATTGAAGAGATAAGAGAAATATCATGTTTTGGAAATATTTAAGATTGAGATGTCTTAATATTTTATTAGGGGAACATTAAAGTTGATTATAGCAACACTGGTTAAGATCCCACAGTTTCATCATCCCGTCATCGCTATTTTCATCGGATTCACTTAGTCCAAATGAATTTACTAAACTCAACATAATGAGTTTCATACATTCATTTAGACCGTGAGAAACCCCGTTAGTAACATGAAGGTTACCTCCTCTGAGGGATTCCTGATCATCCAACAAGCCATTTTAATTTAGTTAGAATTGTGATTTTTGTTTTGTTTGTGATTAAATTTTAAGTTGTTTTATATTTTGAATGTTGTGGCGGTGAATTTTATCTTGTCCTGTTTTTTTTTTTATTTTTTAATTTTGGTTTCGGTTTTATGGCTATCCTAAAGGTTTCAGTTTTCATGCAGGGTAAAACTGTTGTTTAGCATGCAAACTTGCAAGAAAAAAGTACAGTAGAGTACATGTAAGTAAATTACATTAAAATAAAAGCATACCTGATAGGTCTTCCCGTTATCTCCTCCTGAAACTTTAGTATTCTTGCAATATACATTTATATTTTGCAGGGAAGTAAAGCCCTCTAGATAGGTTCGTCACAGGCCTACTAAGTCCTAGGTCATAACCCGATGAATTCTATTCATTTATGAGATTTCTTCATTTAAAAAACATAATAGGTGCAATGGTCCTACAAGGTGTTCAGAAGATTTGTGAAACGGTCCAGGAGAAACCCGAATATTTCACAATATTTTTGAACTTCCTTGAGTTATTTTTAGCCTTTTATAGTTATTAAATGATTTATCCCTTTGATACCCTTATGCTCATTGAGCCAATGTTTTAGTCATCCCAAAAGGAGGGGTGATTATCATTTGGTGCTTTATTTAGGAATTATGTGAGTGGGCCCTTAGAGGAAAAATTAACTTATAGAAGAATTTACCAAATTTTTGATGGGCTTATAATGTTTTAAGAGTTTGTTTAACATTAATCATCTTTTTTTTCTGACTCTAGTTAGTTAATTCTTTTGATTAAGCCTAGCTCATTACTAAGCCCTTAAAATTGAGTAGGTATCTTCATGTCTTTAGAAAAGGAAATTTCATGACTTTCATGATTATGATTCTGATCAAATTATTGATCTATCATTTGAATTTCAAATAAAGGGGAATTAAATTAGTGGAATAGTAACCTCCAAAATTAACCCCTAACTTTAAGGTTCTTTTAATTTGATCTTTCTTCCAAATTATAATAATTAAAGAAATTTAAATATTTAATCTTGATGTGACAAAAATTGCAATGGGTTTCTACCATTTATCCCTTAATGTTTCAATCATCCAACATAATAACTAAGATCATTTATTGCCCTTTTCCCACTTTGATTAAGCCTAAATATTAATCCAAAATTACAATTTTACCCCTAAAGGCCTTTATCACTTCATAATTCATTAAATTTAGCTCCGATGACTTTAAAATTTTTATGTGCAATATCATCAATATCAATATAAAATCGGTATGAATTTCTCAATATATTTTTCTTTGGTCAAAATCCCCCAAACTTAACTATTCCTTATCCTCAAGTAATCTTGATACTACATAAAAGTAATGATTATTTGTAGTAAAGCTTTAATTCAGAAATACTGTGAATTTGATTTAAATAAATATTATAGTAAAGCTTATTAGAAAGATTTTTAGATAATTAAATTAACTCTATAGAAGTAAGGCTATCTAGTCATCAAGTTTAAGAGCTCTAGTCTTCTATTCATTTCAAGAATGACTATATGTTGCAGTATTAAATTACTTAGGATATTCAAATGATAGGAAATTCATGAAAACACTAATTAGTAAAAATACTAATCCATATATATAAGTTCAGAAATGTAATTGAGTCTAACCTTTAGGTTGATCCAAATGAAGCCAATTTTTGATAAGACATCTCCTCAAGCTTCTCCTCACTTAATTTTTCTTTTTATTTGGATTGCATTTCAATCCTATATTTTTTCTTCTCTTTTCAGGGATTGTTTTTCAATCATTCTTTTTCTCTTTCAAGTGAGGATTACTGTATCTGGATAGCCCTTTAATGATTTTGAACATCATTTTCCCCTTCCTAAATTTGATACTTGAAACATTTCCTTACCTTATATGTATTTCATAGTTTTTACATTATTGAGTTCCAATCTTTTCTTTCTCAACTAAATACTTAAGAATTTAATATTTCAAAATATAGTTTTATTTACTTTAAATAGTTAACTATATTCTTATCCTCTTATTACAAATATATTAATCCACAAAATTAATTTAATTACTAAAAATATTTCTTCTAACCTTCTATAATAGTTAAATAAATTAATTCTAGTTTACTGAATTAAATTCACTACAGAAAAATCATTTTTATAATAATTTTTGAAAAATATTTAATTGAGAACATGTAATAGTTAATCTTATTTTTCCCTCCCCCAAACTTAAATTTTTCTATCCAATCTTATAGGTGGAAAGAAAAGATACTGTAAATTTAAATCATCCCTTCGTGCTTTAGGTATTTTCCTTATCTTTTTTTGAAGTTTTTGCAGGTCCTTTTCACATCTCATCACTTAATTAACCTGTAGTGTTAAGAATTTTCTACACACATATAACATGAGAGAACTTGTTGGGTAAGAAAATTTTGAAAAAAGTACACAATACATATCACAATTAATTACTCTATAAATTAAAGTACTAAGCACATTTCACAAAAACAACCACAAACAGTTTACTAATTTCAAAACTAGAGTTGCAATCATAATCTGCATTAATAAAACTAAGAAGCTGCAACTAATTTAAATAATATCGACAACATAATAAGTAAAAATATAAATACAGATCAGAAATACTAAATCAAATAAAACAAACATACACACATAACAAAAGCATCTAATCACATAATCTAAGGTCAAATATCAAAATCCCATCCAATATCTTCATCTCTCTGGTCAGCAGGTGGATTGGGCTGGTAGTGTGTATAACGAGGGCACTCTGGAAATGTCACATCAAGCTCTCCTCTCCTATAGCGATTCTCAGTGTCATAGTAAGCTATTTCAAACTCAGAATGCCTCTGGAGATATTCACCATCATAATCGTGCCTCTGCTCTAATCCTCCAATCCTCTGATCTATATGCTCCAACCTTTCATCAAACTTCTCAAAACTTTTTCGCTGCAGAGTCAGTTCATTCATCAAGTCATGGAGTGTGGGAGAACTATAGGTAGGAGGGTCATTACTAGTAGAGGGAATAGCCATACTAGTCGAAGGTACAGAACTCCTTGTCCCGGATCTCCATCCTTCATGGGATTCATAAGTCTTTATATTAGCCTTTCTAATGGGTTTCATAGGTGTTGACCTCATTTTTGGTGAGGTCTGATCTCTCTCTCCTTAGTGCTTAGGATCTAGTTATAGGTTTTCCCTTTGACTATCATAAAGGACTAGAAATGGGACCCACCACTTCGAAATTCAAAACACTTCTTGACTCCCTTTAAACCCCACATGTTTGATTGTAAACCCCCAGGCCACTTGGAGGGTTACGACCAATATGTGGAGGTTTAAAGGATGAGTTTCCTATAGGGCTCTTTGGCCTTAGGAGTACCCTAGATGGTCTGGTCTGTTGAGGTCGAGCTTGCACACACCACACTCTCACACACATTCCAAAACCCTAAAACCACACCTATACCCAATTTGACTCCCTGACTCATGTAGTTAATTCATATGAATGGACCTTAACCCCTAAGCCCCTGGCTAAGAGGGTTAGGAACAACATATTGAGTGCCTATGTGAGCCCTCTCATGACTCTTGTGAGATTAAAATGGCTTCATGGCTCAACCAAAATAGTTTCAATTCACACACATCTAATTATTCTTCATTTTTCTCAAATTTCAATTTTTGACCCCCGGGCCCCTAAACTCACCAAACCTACCAATTGCCCTCGAAATTGCACAAAATTTGCTAAATTGCCTAAATTACCTAAAATTTCTCAAAATCAATCATAAAAATTTCCCACCACTCAAATTGAGCATCCATAGCCAATTATACCAAAATTTCCAAAATAACCCTCAATAACCTCCAAATACCTAAAATACCATTTTAACCCAAAAATCCAATAATTCCAAAAAATTCTCAAAAAATTCAAAAAAATCCCAAATATTCTTAATTTCATTTTTTTCAACTACACCATAGGCTAATTTTATCAATTTAGCCCACTTTTACTAAAATCCCCAATTTGACCCTTTTTTAACCCAAAATGAACCCAATGTCAAACCAAATCAATCCAATTGATCCCAATTTTGATCCAATTCAGTTCTAAACTTCAATTTAATATCCCCAATATCAATTTAAACTAAATCAAAACCGAATTTTATCAACATATGGGTACAATTTCAATTTAAAGCCTAAAAGCCCAATTTTGGCCCATGACCAAAACGTAGCCCAAACCAACCCAACTCAACTCCAATTAGCCCCAAATCTTTTCTAAAACCTCCCTAACATCCCCAAAAACAAATCACTAATTTAATTTGCCCTAAATTTGAACCTAAACTCCACCTAAGCCTAACCCAAACCAAAATTTCCTAAATTGTCCTAAAATAATCATAAACCCAAAAAAGCCCAAATATTAAAATTAAGACTCAACCAAAAATTGAAAACTCTTTGTTACACTCCCATAAACCTTTTGCAACGTTAATTTTACATCAAAACCAACATTAGCCCAACCTTAGCCCAAGTTAGCCCAATTTGACCCACTTTGACCTTATTATTAAAGAGGCTCAAATCAAATCCAGTTCAACCCCAAATGACACCAAACCTTTTCTAATGTCCTCATGACACATCCCTAAACTAAACCCAACATTTGTTTGGCATATTCTTTCACAAAATTTTCATCCAAAAGTCCATTTTGAAACATAAAAGCCCACTTCCATGAAGCATTTAAAAGCTCATTCCAAAATAATTTCAAGAGCTCAAAACCTATTTCAAAGCCCACATGACAAATCCTTCTCATCATCCATCTAATAAAATCCTTCTCTAAGTTTTATTTCCATCATTTAAATATACTAAATATTGCCCCATGGAAATTTTCCATCAAAATATCTAAAAATTCAAAACCTTCTTCCATGTAATTGACCAAGCTTTGCCCTAAGACACATGGAGCCATGAAGCCATGGACAAGCCATATGCAAGCCATGAAGAACCCTTTCCACCTCACCATGCCATTAGTGGCAAAAGAGGGAGCCTCTTTCTTAACCCTTCACTAGATATTTTTAACCCCATTTATGTTACACTCTAACCAAGTTTAGCCACATCACCTTGGATGGGGACTTCACCACCCTTCCCTAGCAACCCAAGTGACTTTCTCTTCAACCCAAACCAGCCTTGGGGAGGTGCACCTAGCCTAAACCATGAACTGATCAAATTGAGCCCAAAATGAACTCTTTCCCATTCCACTTGAATCCACTCCTTTACACATGTCAAACGCCAATTGAATTCACAACCCCCAAGCCCTGACCTCACTGACCATGAAGGTGACCCGTGCTTGTCCGGCCAGCCACCATAGCCGCCGGAAATCACCATTACCGAGAGGTAGAAATTGAATTAAAAAATTCAAACTCTTTTGCTGAGCTGTCCCATGGCTACTGGTCAGTAGAGCTGTTCTTCTCCTCACCAAGGTAGCTAATCCCAAGCATTAATTTCCACTGGGAAGCCCCTGGCCATGGCTATTCAAACAGCCATCTCCCACGGCCAAAGGGTTGGCTAAAATTAACTCTCACAGAACTCCACCAAATTCCCCACAGAGCTCCCCCTAGCCAAGAGAAGCTCATCCCCACTGTCCTCCTGCCCTAATTCCCACTAATTGAGCTCAATTTTGGAGCTCAATTCTCAGGCCAGAATAGGACATCCACAAAAACTTCACAGAAGTCAAATTAACTCCTCTCACACCTTTACTAGAGGTAGAGATGGAGTTCCCCAGCAAAACCCCCCCCACCAAGCCATCTAATTGTTCTAGAGACCAAAGCTTGAAATCGGGTTTGGTGGAAATCGGTTCTAGAAATTTCACCAGACCAGAGGCTTCATCCCTAGGCTCCTCCAGCTCCAACAAACGTACCGAGCACATTCAGTCGAGGCTTCACCTCCTGAACTAAGGTATGTGAACTTATCTTTAACCCGAGCTTCCAGCGATTTTCCATTTCATTTGAGTCTATTTCATAGTATGTTAGCCGTATAGATTTGTTCGTCTCGTCAAGATGAGTTCATAAAGCCTAAGTACGTGTAATTTGGTTAAGTATCAAGCGAAATTTTAAACCTAGAAGGTGGATGGCTCTCGGGTTAGAATGCCTGGGGACGATGAACGGATGTCGTCCATTCGTGTGTGTATTGAATGGACGGTCCAGATCGAGCCGGACGAGAAGATGGGGCGAGACCGCAGACCGCGTGGCATCCCAATCAGATGGCGGCATCAAATGGCGGAGCGACGCGTGGCCTTTCGGAGCTGCCGAGGTTGAGTCAGCACCGCGCTGGATAAGTAGATAAACAAGGTATTTTGTAATTAATTAAATAGCAGAAACTTTAAAAATCCATATCTTTGTGTAGAAAAATTACAAAAATAAAATAAAAATATCCTCTTGCTCAGTGAACAGAAGAGAATAATGTGAAAAAGGAATTAAGTTGTTTTGTTAAGTATTTTATTCTTAATTAATTATTTACTGATTTCAGTATTTTAATTCTCCATGTATGCATACAATTCACCATGGCATGAGACCATAGGTCTTTTGTAGCCTCTGTTTTTGGGAACATTCCCTGACTTTTTCAAGACCAGAGGCCATCTCTATGGTAAGTTATTGATTTTCCAAATTTATGAGCCTGTTTTGATATTTTAATTCTAGTAAATAGCATGTTGCTTAATAAATCCTAGGAAAATTAGAGAAGGTATCTTAAGACTAGAGCACCATAGGAAAATTATGGTTTGGTTTAATTCCTTAAAAATAACTCTAATTGGCTCAAAAACCCAAAATTGAATTTTAATTAATTAGAATTAACCACACATCAAAATTACTTGAAAACAATTCTCCACTGTCACTTAGGATGTAGAGAACCTCACATAAAAATTTCAAGTTATATGGAAATAATTTAACCCATTAAATGAATTAATTAAATGACATAGCTATTTTGAAAATTAAAATATTCATAAAACCCAAAATATATTTCAAAATTTCACCAAATTGGTTTTGTGGGCTCTCTAATATCAGGGGAGTCTAAGAAAATTAAAATTGGAATTTTCTAAAAAATTTTATTTTTAATCATATTTTAATATTATAATAATTAAAAAAATAATAAAAATCACAAAAATATTAAAAATCATAAAAATGTCATATTTTGTTAACTAATCACTTAGAAATCAACAAATATTTTTCCTAAGTCTCTAGGTTAAGATATTTAATTTTAAAGGCTTAAGAAAATTTTAATATTTAAAAATGGATTTTCCAACCTTTTCACCAAATTAATTCTAATAAATAAAAAAAATCAGAAAAATATTAAATTTGTTTTATCTGGACTCCTTGAGTTAGAGAGACTTAAGAAAAATATAAAATTTATTTTTAAACTTTTATTTTATTTTATAACTAATTAATAACCTAAAACTCAAAATAATTACAATAAATAAAATATAATTCAAAAAATCACCAAAATTGGTCCAAGTGGTCCTCTGGTCAATAGGGACATTCCATAATTTTCCCAAAGCCAGAAACCTTACATCGGTCATGTTGTTGAATTTTCATTGAAACCATCATTTTCTCACAAAAATAAATATATAAATTAAATTAAAATTCAAAAAAATCACATTTTCTCCTCTAGTGTCTTAATTGACATATGAGTGAAGTGACATAAAGATTTTAAGTTCATTTGAGCTTAATTTGATGAGTTATAAAATAAATAAGCCTAAAGGGGCGTAAAAGTAATTAAAGATCTTAGCCCTAATTAATACTTTACGTTTAATCAAAAGGGAAGGTAAAAATATTTGATCTTAATCTTCTATTGGATGATTGAAATTTAGGGAATAAAGGGGTAGAAACCCATTAGTCGCTTTGAAAATATCAAAATGAAACTTTACTTAATTAAATCATTTAAATTTTGGGAGAATAACTGAAATTTTGGATTATTAGGGATGTGACTTAAGAAGATACAAATTCTTTAATTTAAAATCCCTAAATGAACCACTTTAATAATATTTAACTCTTAATTAAACTTAAGATGATAATTGGAATTAATAATTAAATAATTAAAAGGAAAATAACCCTTAATTAAATTCAAGCTTAAAACATTAGGTGATTTGATAATCAAATTAAATTAAATTGAGAACATTAAAATTAATTTGAAATCACTTGAAAAAAAATCAAAAATAAATTTGAAACAATAAAAATCAATCTCAAAACAAAATTAAAAATAAATACAAAAAATCAAACCAAATAAAATTGACCTAAAGAACTATAATTAAGTCAAATTAAAATCAAAATCAAAATCATTAAAAGCTTAATCAAATTAAATAATCTAAACACCTCTTTCAATTCAAACAGTTTAAAACACTTAAGATAAAACCAACTTGAACTTTAAAACTAAATTAAATTATCCTAAACTATCAATTCAATCTTATTCAAAACGGTTAAATTCTTTAACGAACTAATTTGCCCCTAAAGGCAAAACTTAACTAAATCTCTTGAATGATTAATTCACTTGTACAATGAAATTCAGTTGGACTCGAAGTAATCTCAGAAGTATTGAAAAGATGTTCAGGATTCATTCTAAGCACTTTCTCAATAGGATGAGATGTTTTAGAAGAACAATTGGAAATAATTGTTCTTTGGTGAAGAAAATCATCCACAAAACCAAGAACCTAGACGTCATAGGAATTGACTAGCAATAGGATTAGGATTTGGGTAGACAACCTGAACCTTCCCTTAGCTTTACATAGGTACTTGTTGCAATTGTTTAAACGCTCTGACATGTATTTTAAGTGTAGCTTGGAATGACAAGAAGACCCTCCAGGTACGCTTTTATTTTATTGTAATTTACCTACATGTACTGCACTGTACTTTTCTTGCATGTTAAAAAAAAAGAATGCCACCCTGCATGAAAACTTAAATTTTTAGGATAGCCACAAAACTCAAACCCAAAACTAAATTAAAAGTCACAGCAAGATAAAATTAACCACCACAACATTCAAAAGATAAAACAACTCAAAATTTAATCACAAACAGAACAATAAAACTACAACTACAACTAAATTAAAACGTCTTGTTGGATGATCGGGAATATCTCAGATGATGTAACCTACATGTTTCTAATGGGATTTCCCATGGTCTAAATGAAAGTATGGAACTCATTCAGTTGAGTTTAGCAATTTCATTTGGACTAAGTGAATACGATAAAAATAACGTTGTCGGAATGATGGAACCGTGGGATCTTAACTAGTGTTGTTATAATCAACTTTAAGATTTGTTTTAATTAAAACATTAAGACATTTGAACCATAAGACTCCTCTAAACCAAAACACTTCTCTCATCTCTTGATTGCCACTTTCTAAAACTAAATCTCTGTAACAAAAGGAGCTTGGAGCACAGTGGGCAGTACAGCCATCGTCATCAGCAAAACTGGAATCTACATCAGCTAAACCTTTCGTAGAATTAAATAACTAAGCCATAGGATTTTGAGGTAGTTTGTCTAGTGCAACATAAATCCTCAACTTTTTGTTAGGAATTTGTGTAATGCAAATTAAGCCCTAACCGGTCTTAGGACTCTGAGGTAGTCGTTTGGTACAACATAAACCCTCACATCTTTGAGGCTATTTATATGATTATGTCATATAAATATAAGTCCTAATTAATTAAAATTGGCAGGATTACAACATTAAATAAAATCTCAAATTGAAGCAAAACGATAGGATAGTTTGGGAAGTTTCTAAGAATCTTCTTGGATCCTCAGCTTTTCCTACTTCTCTTCCTTTGGACTCTTAAAATTAACTGTTCCAAATTTGAGCTAATCCCTTTTGAAATTCCAAAATTCAATCCTTTGAAACCTTAAACTTTAAAATTCTTGAGAGAAAAACCACTGATCATTATCGAGAGTTTTCTTAAATGATTCTTGTCATTTAAGATATAATTAACTATAGGGGCTTGCCCTTATAGGGAACTTTATGAACCCAGGTAATATAAACCCTGCTTAATTCCTTTATATTAAGTAGGGAAACTTGTCAGCTTATAAAATTGATTCGCAGACTAAACGAATGTCACAAATCTTCTAGTTTATTTAATCAAGCCCATCATCAAACAGTATGTCTATTCTTCGAGATATATACATGGTTTGTGGTGTGGTACTCGTTTATATAAACTATTTGGGATGTGAGATCGGTTTGATTTCATATCTTAAAATTTTCAAACTTAAAATTATTTTCAAAATCAAATGCTACTTTCTAAAATATATATATATATATTTAAATTAAATTTAAAATTTAAAATTTGCCGACAACTTCTGTAGGCGACCCCCTTTTCAAAATACATAACCTAAAAATATGTCGACAACTTCTGACGACTCCACTGGGGACTAGTTCCTCTCTCCATTTTGATCAGATGGTTTTGCTTTCATAAATCGGTAGCAAGTCTATGTCCCTAGTGGACCAAGCTACCATTCTTCCATTGAAATACCACGTTCATTTCTATCTTGAACGGGTATAGTCAACTCTCTTGGATTTTGGAGCCACTGTTTAGACACCCCTAAATAGAGAGGTTCTGAAATCCTTTTACCTTTTTGAGGCGAGGTAGACCCCCAATAGGTGTTAGCTTATGAGCGGTCCTTCGGGTTGAGAGGTCTTACGAGACTTTCTCTTCCTTTACAATTCTGAATCGGGTCCTTTACTTTTTCTATACCTTTAATCGTTTTGTTCCCAACAAACAAATCATCTAATAAACAACATTCTAATAAACGAACTCTTTCATAAAACGCAAATACACCAAGATAAACAAAAAATGTGTTCGGGCTCTTTCTTTTTCTTCCTAAGTATTGCGACAAAAGGAAGTATAATTTGGGACTGATGTTCAGAATCTACCCTGCAGAAAATGACTCCACCAAAGTTAATCTTCTCCTTCGCCAACAGAATGGACTTCACTATTTATAAGGACGAGCTGCCCGACAATGGAATCATCCATTTTGGACAAGGATTCGACAACACAGATATTAAATTCGCTGATGTCACCCTCTTTGCACTAATGGATAAAGTGTCAGAAACTGAGAAACCCATGATTGAGTTCAATCTGAAGTTGACACAAGAATTCCCTCCCCTGCAAGTGATTCCAGCTGAAAGATGTACCACCGTTCGTAGGAGGACTGTGATCTCTACCCCCACCGGTCTAGTCATCTCTACACCTACCTCAGCTCCCGCCAAATGGAAGGGAAAGGGAGTCCAAATTTATGATGAGCCTGCTACCGTGGAGGGTACAGATTTTGCTGCAATATCGTCTATTTTCGAAATCAGGTCCAGTTCGAAGTTTACACCTCAGACTCGGACTCAGAGAAGAAATAGGAGCATAAAGATTGCCAGGATTGAGAAGGCCAAGACCGCTAAAGTCTCCTTTCTGGAAAAGATTTCTGAGAAAGAAGAAGCATTGCCTGAGTATTCACCCCTGTTGGAAGGAAGTAGGTTTCACCCTCTTTCTGCTGCATCGGACGAAGAAGATGCCTGAAGGATCGCCACTGTATTACCTCAACCTGCATACTATAGTAACTGTAAGAGGAAGAGGGCCAAGACTACGCCGCTCACTAGAATGTGAGCCATAGTAGAAAAGCTAGAAAAGAAAGAAAGGTGCCCCGTATCAGAGATTCTGAGGAGAATGGGACGAGTGCCAGTCAAATCTTGCCTCAGACCGCGAGTAGAGCCTATCATTGCCGTAGAGAAACCAAGGAAGAAAGTGCGAGCTAGTGAGAGAAGTTCGCCTATTGTCGTATCAGGTTACCACATTAGGTAGGACACCACCTACCATCGTACGTACCGACAGACCATCTGGTCCAAGGCCTTCTATTGCAAGAAGGATGGTGTGACAAACTATTATTGCTGAACTGATACCGACACAATGTTCTGAGAAGAAGAGTCTCGTCAGAGAACCTGAATCTGAAGAAAGCGCCACTACATTAAAAGAAACTCTTGAAAAAGAAGTTTAACAATCATTACATGACAACCGCGGAACCGTTTGGAAGATACCACTTGAAGATGCTATAGGAAAACTAAGAATAGACATCCAACGGTTGGCAAAAGAAAGAGGGAAAAAGTTGGAAACTGAAGTAGATTCATCAGAGTTCATGGATGAAGAATATGCTGAGATCAACATGGTCGATACCCGAGCATCATCAGCTCTGCAGGGTGCTCCATCAGCTTCAGAAAGGGATGAACCAGAAGTAATGAGAGCACGTCTTTAGGAAAAAGATGATACTATTTCTCAGATGGCAAAGAGGATGGAAGAGATGGCTGCCGCCTTAGCCACTCTTTAGAGTCAGCTTCAACCTCAGAAAGAAACACCCCTAGAGATCATCCATATCGTAGATGGAGGGAAAGAGATTACGTCTGTCAACGGGGATGAACAGCCGAAGAAGGATTCCACACAAAGCATGATTCCCGAGAAAGATATTAAGAACATGGTAGAACAATAGGTGCGAGAAGCCTTAGCTCAGTCTAAGAGTGGAGCATCCATTAAGACGAGTAGACCTTACCCTGAAGAATTTGATGCAGTTCAATACCCGAAAGGCTTCGTACCACCTCTGTTCAAGACTTTTGATGGAACGGAAAACCCCCAGCATCAAGTCACACATTTTCGTGGTAGTTGCTGCAATGCCGGTGGGAGAGATGCTTTACTCTTTCGACAGTTTATCAGCAGCTTATCAGGGATTGCCTTCGACTGGTATACAGAATTGTCAAATGGCTCAGTTAAGCCCTTTTTAGAGTTATAATACCTCTTCGTTAAGCGGTTTGCCGGGGCTCAATACCACATCACTATCGTTGATCTAGTGGTGGAGCACCAGAAACTTAACGAAACTTTGGTGGACTACATACTTCGATGGAGGAACTTAAGCATGAAGTGTGAGCTGCAGCTTTAGGAACAACATGCAGTTGGTATCCTATTGAAGAGTATCCATAGCCCGATAGCACTTCTGCTCAAAGGATTCACAATTAAGACTTTCGAGAAGTTGCTTAGCAAGGCCGTGAGTTTGCAAGAGGAGGCAAAGCAGCTATGTTTTGTGGACTAGACCGATAAACAGAAGCCTATGAAAGCATTCGAAAAGAAATCTGGAATCATCGCGGCAGTGGATAAAGGCAAGCAGCCAGTGTAGATACAACCGGAGCAACCACAACCTAGCTATCAACCACCGCTACGGACATACCAACAACCTCAACAGAACTACCAACAGCCTCGGCCAAGCTATCAGTCGCCTCAGCATTATGAGCAACCACCTCGTAAATCGCGTACCCTGAAAAGAACTTCTAAATAGGGAATATCCATCCAAGACTGAAGCAGTAGCAAATATGTTCCGCAGTTTAATGAAGAAACAAAATTTTCAGCTACAGAGCCTAAGAGGCCAAAAGAAGTCAACAAGAAAGATCATCCGAACTACAGTCCCTACCACCGGATGCTCGGACACAAAATAGAAGATTGCATCACTTTCAAAAGTTGGCTTGACGACAATCTCCAGAAAGGGAACATAATGATCCTGAAGGAATACATGAAGGAACCCCAAAAAAGAGGTTCTCTCAATGTAATCTCAACGGATCCTTTTGTTCCGATAGACCCGTACACGACTAACAATGGATGGAGTGCCGTCTGGACAAAGTCTTCGAAGAAAATTTTGGATCACATCCAGACCACTTTGGTGTGCTCTTCAACTCAAAGTTCGAAACCTGCCGAATAGGCACTATCGCTTGCAATTGAAGAACCGCCCCAGAAGAAGGAGTAGTTCGTAGAAGAAGAGAAGACCGAGGCTCCAAAGGGTAGACTAGGGGCTGCTTATCCTAGGATGGTTGTTTCCGATTCGGGAGAGAAATCCCTCGGTCCTCTGACTTTGTACTATTATTTGTTCGCCCCAGCGGGATCTTATAATGATAAGAGTTATGGCGTTGACTATGTTTTGACTATTTCTAATGATTACGTAACTAGCGACAATCGACTTAATCCGAATCTAGATTTTGATACAAATAACGATTCTCAAATCATACTAAACCTCGATGACCACAACAAAGGAGAAGACGTTCATATGGATGGCTACGAGAGCTTAACAAGAAACGTGTCCATTTGTGAATTCTGAGGAACTCCAATCACAATAGAATTGGAGTTATCAGATTTCGAAGCAACTCCAGAAAAGCCTGTCGTTTCGATTCAAGAGGAGACACCGGTAGATTCAGCACCAGATGTAGAAGAAATAACTGAAGTCAATCTAAGAAGCGAAAAAGTTCTACCCCCGAGAATGGGTCCAAAGGATAAAGGAAAGCAGGTGGTTTCTCAGGAAGAGCCAACCCCAGCGGAAGAATTGCTCATTCGGGAAGAGACTGAAAAGCCTGGTAATAAAGTGGATTACAATGTGCTCGCCCATCTTAGGAAGCTACCAACCAAACTGAGCATCTATGATGCTCTGATCCTGTCAAAGGAGATGAGAGAAACTCTGATCAAGGCCTTACTTGATCCAGAAATTTGTTTAGCTCAAATGGTCGGTAATTCCTCAGACGAGGTTTGCTCGTTAAAAGAATAGCGAGTTGTTACCTTCACGGACAATGATCTACTACTTGGAACAGCTGATCACAATCGACCGTTGTACATTTCAGTCACTATTGGAATGTTTACGCTCTCTCCAGAGTGTCGGTTGATCTGGGAGCATCAATCAACCTAATGAATCTTCGGACGCTAGCATATTTGGAAATTGATGCTCACGAACTCGAAGCAGACAAGATGTTATTAAGAGGCTTCAACTAGAAAGGAGAAAGAGCTCTGGGATCGATAACACTATTGATGAAGACCGGTGATTTAGGAAAGATAACTGCAAAATTCCATATACTTGATTCTGAGACATCGTTCAACGCTCTACTGGGTCGGCCGTGGATCCATGAGAACCAGATTGTATCGTCGTCTCTACACTAGTGCATAAAATATTATGTAGGAGGAGAGTGGTGTATCAAAGGTGATTTGCAACCATTCTTTATGCATGAAATCAGAATTCACGAAGATGCAGCTTACTACGTACCTCCGAAGAAAACAATCTTCTCCAGAAATACTGTACCAAATGAAGCAAAAGAAGTTTGAGACGATGAAGAACCTGAAATTCTTGTCCAACAATTACTCACCACTCCCTTACGGCGAGATGGTGAAGGTTTCTCCAGAACTCGCACCCGAGGTCGAGGCCGGGGACGAGGTCTTGGAAGAAACGGTGGAACAATTGGACAAAAGAAGCTTGTCATCCATGTCGATTGGGAGAACAGTTCCGAAGAAGAAGAAATCAAGAAAGAAGCAGCGACAATAAATCAAAAGAAACCCCAGTTCAAGATGTCTCTTGAAGATGAAAAGAATGAAGAATACAAATCAATGTACAAGAAGACTAACCACTGTGTACATACTATGACCCTGATCCGAATCTATCCTAATAAAATCAAGGGTATGGTGGTCAAGGGAGTGGATGATGGTGGTGCTAAGACAATCAAATTCTACCGTGGTGCTTCTTCTTTCAAAACTGAAAATGATGTAAAATTCAAAGATGTTACTTCATCTGAATTTATGGAATTGCCTTTTGAGTGGTACTCTTCTTGTGTTCAGAATTTAATTCAACGCGGTGTCTTACCTAAACAATGGACAAAAGGCCAATTACAGCGCTTTGAAAAATTATGGAATAATGCCAATCGACCGCGCAATTCAAAACACGGTCTCAGATTCGGCACAGTAGGATCAGTTGATGATACGAGATTTTGCTTGGTTGTCACTTGCAAGCCTAATGAAGACTTCCAAGAAGCTTCAGAAGATCTTGAAGATCTACCAATTGGAGATGCTCCACCAGAATTTGAATAAGAAATTAAATCTACAATAGATGAGTTAATGGAAGTTAACTTATGTACTAGCGAAGAGCCTAGGACGACCTTTGTTAGCTCCTTACTCAATAAAGAAGATTATGAAAACATGATCAAGTTACTAATGGAATTTAAATGCATTTTTGCTTGGAGTTATGATGAAATGCCAGGATTAGCTCCAAAAGTTGTAGTTCACAAACTAGGAGTGGATCACACTGTCATTCCAGTCAGACAAGCTCTGAGAAGAATGCGTCTAGAGATTGAACAACAAGTAATAGCTGAAGTTAAGAAGCTAATATAAGCTAAATTTGTCCGTGAAGAACAATATCCAACTTGGTTAGTCAATGTGGTACCAGTCGGAAAGAAGAATGGTCAGATCAGAATCTGCGTGGATTTCAGAGATTTGAATAAAGCATGCCCAAAGTATGAATTCCCGCTACCAATTCCAGAATTAATGATCGACATCGCCTCGACACACGAAGTCTTCTCTTTCATGGATGGATTGTTAGGATACAACCAGATAAAGATAACACCGAAAGATGAAAAGCTCACAGCCTTCAGAACGCCAATCAGAATGTACTACTACACAGTAATGCCTTTCGGATTGAAGAAAGCAGGAGCAACTTACCAAAGAGCAATGATGAGGTTTTTTGATGTCTCATACACAACCAAGTCGAGTGCTACGTAGATGATGTGGTCATCAAGAGCAAACTGAAAGAAGATCACTTGTATGATTTGAGAATTGTTTTCGAGTGATTAAGACAATTTAACCTTAAGATGAATCCCTTGAAATGCGCCTTTAGCGTCACCTCTGGGAAATTCTTAGGATTTGTTGTCCGACATCGCGGAATTGAAATTGATCCGGAGAAGATTAAAGCTATCTTAGAAATGCCGCCTCCCAAAACTTTGAAACAATTACGATCCTTTCAAGGGAAGTTGGCTTATCTTCGACGTTTTATCTCAAATTTATCAGGTAGGTGTCAGCCCTTCTCAGCATTAATTAAAAAGGACGCCAAACTCGTTTAGGAAGAAAAATGCCAACGGGCCTTCGAGGACATTAAGCAATATTTAATTACACCTCCTGTCTTAGTAGCCCCAGTCTCAGGTAGACCGTTGATACTTTATACCGCGACTTTAGACGACTCCCTTGGAGCCCTGTTAGCCCAGGTCAATGACGAAGAAAAAGAAAAGGCTCTTTACTATTTAAGTCGTCGTCTAATTCCGACAGAAATAAAGTATCCTCCAATTGAGAAGCATTGTTTGGCCCTGATCTTTGCTGCTCAAAAGCTCAGGCATTACATGCTTTCTCATAAGGTCAACCTTATTTCAAAGTTTAATCCATTGCAATATTTGATGACCCGACAGTTGCTCTCCGGCAGACTTGCCAGGTGGTCGATGATAATATTGCAATTCGACATAACTTTTGTTCCTCTTCGTGTCGTAAAGGGACAAGTCATAGCAGACTTCCTTGTAGCACACCCTTTACAGGCAGAATCGCCTCTCAAAGACGACTTGCTTAACGAGCAGATAATGAGCCTAGAAGACCCCAATGATCAGCGTTGGGAATTGTACTTCAACGGAGGATCTTCAGCACATAAAGATAAAGAATTGCAGACGATAGTGCCCGGTAAAGCAGGAATCAGACTAATCTTTATAACACCAGAGCGGGGGATGTTAAGATACTCCTCCACTTAACAAAACCGTGCATGAAAAATGAAGCAGAATACGAAGCCCTTATAACCGGACTGGAATTAACCATTCTGATGGGTATAACGGACATCAACATCTATGGGGATTCTCAGTTGATCATTCAACAGGTCGCAGGACAGTACATAATTCTGAAACCAAGACTCGAGCAGTAATTTCAATATTTCCATGAAATTATTGGAGCAGATTCTGAATGTAAGGATCTATAAGATTCCCATAAGAGAAAATGCTCTAGCAGACGCGCTAGCCCGCCTTGCAAAAGAGTTTACTTGCTTACAGGACGAGTCAGTTGAAATGACAATTAAAGGACGACAGGTCCTATTACAGCTCGACATGGATGCAATACACAAGTCAGAAAAAGAAGAAGAATCAGTTGTAGCAGTAAAAGAAAATACAGAGGATTGGCGGCAGCCATTAATAGACTACCTGCAAACAGGAAACCTACCAGACGATAAGTTATTAGCCCATCAAGTCAAGAAAAGAACACTGTCTTACGCATTAATAAACAATACATTATACATAAGCTCTTTTGAGCATATGTGGCTAAGGTGCCTGAACGGGTCTGAAGCTCGTGAAATTGTTAAAGAGATACAATTAGGACTTTATGGCGCTCATCAGTCAGGTCCGAAGATGAAAATAAAGATTAAGAGACTAGGGTACTACTGGCCCTCGATGATGACTGACTACATGAAAGTTGCAAAGATTTGTCACCAGTGCCAAGCGCATGGAGTGGTTCTACATCAACATCCAAATGTGCTACATCCGACAGTCGCATCATGGCCATTTGAGTGTTGGGGCACATATATCATGGGTCTGATAGAACCGCCTTCTTCAAGAGGACATCGCTTTATTCTTGCAGCGACATATTACATTTCCAAATGGGTAGAAGCTATACCGCTCAGAGAAGTGAAAGCGCACCACGTGCTACAGTTCATCAAAAATCAAGTCGTCTACTGTTTCGGGGTACCACGCAGAATTATCTCAGATAACGGGTACGCGTTTAAGAGTACGAAGATCAACAATTTTGTCAGAAGACACGAGATTGATTAGCACTATTCGATGATCTATTACCCAAGAGTGAACGGCTTGGCCGAGGCTTTTAATAAAACTCTTGCCCAAATTCTAAAGAAAACTTTGGACAATAACAAGAGAAATTAGCACGAAAAGTTTTTAGAAGCCTTATGGGCCTACAGAATGACTTTTAGAACTCCTACTCAGTCTACACCTTATAATTTAGTGTACAGGTCCGAAGCCGTCTTACCCTTGGAGGTTCATTTTCCATCTCTCAGAATTGTAGTTGTAGAAAAGATTACTACAGAAGAAAATGCCAAACTATGACTAGAAGAACTGGAAAGCTTGGAAGGGAAACGACTTTCAGCACAGCAAAATTTGGAACTGTATCAAGCCAAGATGATCCATGCCCATGATAAACTGGTTCGCCCAAGGACATTCAAAGCCGGTGACTTGGTCTTAGTTCTCGGGAGGCCTATTCTTGGACAATGCAAGATAGGAGGTAAATTTGAACCGACTTGGGAGGGGCCATTCGTGGTAGAGACAGTCTACTCAGGAGGTTCCTACCAACTTGTGGATTGCCGTGGAGAACGACCTATGCTTCCAATTAATGGACGATATTTGAAGAAGTATTACGTAACATGATGTTTCGAAGGATGAACTTTTAAAAATGGAGTCTTATTACTAGAAGCACTGGTGAAGTAATCATTTGTAACTGGATCTGAACCCAAAACAAAAAAAATGGATGATAAAAATAAAATATGTGAAATCATAATAATAAAATTTTAATCCCTCATTTTAAATCATCTTACTCCTGATCTCTCCCTATCTTTTCCTATTCTTATTAAAATTTTAAAGAAACAAATAAAATTTTCCATTGATAAATAATTTTTTTTCTTATTGTTTTTGTTCTTAGTACAACCCCTGATCCTTTCCTTATTTTTTCGCAGGGAAATGTCGAACGGGCGGTTGGTTCTAAACTTTAAGAATGGCGTGAGTCTAGCACTCGATGAAAAAAGGATTAAGGATTGGGCCGTGATTGAGATTGATTCTGATTTCACACCAGCTGGGCTACAGTACGAAGAAACTGATTGGACCCCGATTGACCGGGAAGAGTACCATAGCTAGACAGTGATGGAAGTGAGTGCCCCAAGTCAGCAGTCCACCAGCAAGAAAAGGAAAACAAATGCTGCTCATGCAACGGGGCAAGACAAGAAAGTTAAGTCCGTGATTGCTACAGCAGAAGGCAGGCTTGTCAGTGCCATGCCCACAGAAGTTCAAGAAGTAAGGAGAGCTACTCTCACTCCTACCCAACGAAGAAACAAGAACCGTTGCATTCACAAGATGTTGATTAAGCTGGCAGCAGATCAACATGAAGAGACAGTTGCCACCGTCAATGCAAGTACTTCGAAGAAATCGGTTCATCAGGAACAGGAAAAGAGGAAATCAACTCCAAGAACAGCAGAAAAGATGAGAGAAATTCCAAGGAGAACAGAAACAGAATTGGTGCCATGACGCCAGACAGATGTACCAATTTTGAAGAGTCTTGTTGTGAAAGCAACCCCGGAGGATGTCTTGACAGAGACTATCCCCGAGGAGTCGAGACATGCAGGAGAACGTGCTGGGGTTGAACCATACATCCCACATTACGTTACCAGACCTCGCCAATTACAAATAATTCTAGAATACGAGCTGGAAAGGATGCAAAATGTTGAAAAGAAGACTTTTGAATATTTTGAAAGAATTCGAGGCAAGAGGATCAACATCTTGGAGGGCCTCGAGCTGCATACAGATGTATTCTCAGACTACGAGCAATAACAAATTGTGGACTGCATCGTTGAACTTCAGAAAATGGGTCGAGCCGGTCATTTAAGAGAGAAGACCTACTTGTAACCTCGAAAATGGATGAGAGGAAAAGGAAGAGTTACAATTCAGTGCGGGTGCTGCTACAACTTCGCTGAAGACAGAAACGGAAATCCACCAGGGATACTCCATTGTAGTGAGGTGGATCCAATGCCAAGAATTATCAAAAGAATGGTAAGAAGGATGGTGGCATGGAGGGTATTGCCTGCAGACTGCATACCCAACAGCTGCATCATTAACATATACAGAGAGGGCGATTGCATACCGCCACACATTGATCATCATGACTTCATCAGGACTTTCTGCACAGTGTCTTTCGTCAACCAGTGCAACATCATGTTCGGATCTGACCTCCGGATAGCAGGCCCTTGAGAATTTTGAGGGCCGGTGGAGATACCACTACCGGTAGGTTCCATCCTGGTGTTAAAAGGGAATGGAGCCGACATAGCAAAACATTGCATTCCAGGAGTGCCTGTTGAGCGGATCTCCGTCACTTTCAGAAGGATGGACGACAGAAAAATGCCTTTCCACTTTCAGCCAGATCCAGAGTTAGAGAGCCTTCGGCCCTATGAGCTGTGAGCTACATGGAAAATAACACACCTCCAATGCACATCCGAACAACATTTATTGCCAAGGATGGCTTGGAAGGTGATGTTATTGTCCGTGTATCTCACTATTCAGACATGGATTTCGACAGATACTTTTGGAGGAAACTTGCAAGAAACTTGTACAATCCATTTTGGATTTATATGGATTGTATGAGATACTGAATTCTTAAGAAAAGTATCATCATGTTTTGGATCAAGATGTATGATGTATTTTCGACAAGATCGGAATGAAAATGACCATGTCATGTTTTGCCTTCACCTCTCTTTGTGCAAATTGACTGGGAAACGCCATTAAGTTAAATGAACTTTTAACAAAGAACGAAGGAAAAATAAAAATAAATGAGAACTCTCTTAAAAATCCGAATGTCAAAACGAATTCCAAATAAACGTGAACTCTAAATTAAAAATCAAGTTAAAATCAAATCAGAACAAACGACGAAAACAAATTCCCAAATCTGAAATTCCCAGCCTCAGGCTATTCTTAAACCTTTTCGACTCTCTACGATCTCTTCCCTCTTTTGAGAAAGGTTGACTGAGTCTACTGACACAGAACCACGAAATTCTCGATTTGGTTTTGATGGCATGGATTCGTATCCTTCACCAAATAATTAAACCTTAATCAACTCTCTTGGGATGTGAAACACTTTCATGTCTCATTTCAATCTTCCACTAAACTAAAATTTCCACAAAATCTTCAAAACCTAATCAAATACAAACTTTTGGGACTGATACCAAATTCTAGTTCTCTCTTTTCGAGGTTGGTACCAAATTTCGACTCTCTTTCTGAGATTGATACTAAATTTCAATTCTCTCTTTCGAGACTGGTACCAAATTCCAGTTCTCTCCTTTCTAGGTTGGTACCAAATTCCAACTCTGTTTCTAAGATTGATACCAAATTTTAATTCTCTCCCTCGAGACTGATAGCAAATTCCAGTTCTCTCCTTTCGAGGTCGGTACCAAATTCTGACTCTCTTTTCAAGATTAATACTAAATTTAAATTCTCTCTTTCGAGACTGGTACCAAATTCCAGTTGTCTCCTTTCAAGGTCGTTACAAAATTTCGACTCTCTTTCCAAGATTGATACCAAATTTTGATTCTCTCTTTCGAGACTGGTACCGAATTTCAGTTCTCTCATTTCAAGGTCGGTACCAAATTCCGACTCTCTTTCCGAGATTGATACTAAATTTTAATTCTCTCTTTCGAGACTGGTATCGAATTCTAGTACTCTCCTTTCTAGGTCGGTACCAAATTCCAACTCACTTTCCGAGATTGATACTAAATTTCAATTCTCTCTTTTGGTACTGGTACCAAATTCCAGTTCTCTCCTTTCGAGGTCGGTACCAAATTCAGACTCTCTTCCGAGATTGATACCAAATTTCAATTCTCTCTTTCGAGATCGGTACCAAATTCCAGCTCTCTCCTTTCGAGGTCGATACCAAATTCTGACTCTCTTTTCGAAATTAATACCAAATTTTAATTCTCTTTCTCGAGACTGGCACCAAATTCCAGTTCTCTCCTTCTGAGGTCGGTACCAAATTTTGTCTTTCTTTCTGAGATCAATACCTATATTCTGATTCTCATTCTTTTCAATCAGTACCTAAATTCCAATTCTCTTTGTAATCTCGAGGTTGGAACCTAGGTTCCAATTCTCATTTCAAATCCAAAATCTCTGCGAAATTCACCTTGAAATCTAAATCTCAAATTATATTTAAAACAAAATTTCGATTAAGTCAAATTGCAACTGAAATTAAAACTTGAATCGAAAATTCAAACTCAAAATTGAAACTTAAAATAAAAATGAAACCAATCTAAAATCCAATCTCTTGAAATTTTGTAATTTAAATTCACATTCTTCTTCCCCAGCGAGAGTTCTGGAAACTTCATTCTCGAAGGTTTACCTGATACTACCCAGAAGAAATTTCCTACGTTTTATCCTGAGTTTGTCACTCGAACATTTGTGTTGGCTTTGTTGATTTCTTCGGTCAATGCCAATACGCATGGTGTGCTTGGTTAGCACACAACACCTATTGGGGGTCCATTTATTGACCTCATTTTTGGTGAGGTCTGATCTCTCTCTCCTTAGTGCTTAGGATCTAGCCATAGGTTTTCCCTTTGACTATCATAGAGGACTAGAAATGGGACCCACCACTTAGAAATTCAAAACACTTCTTGACTCCCTTCAAACCCCACATGTTTGATTGTAAACCCCCAGGCCACTCGGAGGGTTAAGACCAATATGTGGAGGTTTAAAGGATGAGTTTCCTATAGGGCTCTTTGGCCTTAGGAGTACCCTAGATGGTCTGGTCTGTTGAGGTCGAGCTTGCACACACCACACTCTCACACACATTCCAAAACCCTAAAACCACACCTATACCCAATTTGACTCCCTGACTCATGTAGTTAATTCATATGAATGGACCTTAACCACTAAGCCCCTGGCTAAGAGGGTTAGGAACAACATATTGAGTGCCTATGTGAGCCCTCTCATGGCTCTTGTGAGCTTAATATGGCTTCATGGCTCAACCAAAATAGTTTCATTTCACTCACATCTAATTATTCTTCATTTTTCTCAAATTTCAATTTTTGACCCCCGGGGCCCTAAACCCACCAAACCTACCAAATGCCCTTGAAATTGCCCAAAATTTGCAAAATTGCCTAAATTACCCAAAATTCCTCAAAATCAATCATAAACATTTCCCACCACTCCAATTGAGCATCCATAGACAATTATACCAAAATTTCCAAAATACCCCTCAATAACCTCCAAATACCTAAAATACCCTTTTAACCCAAAAATCCAAAAATTCCAATCATTCCTAAAAAATTCCAGAAAATTCCAAATATTTCCAATTTCATTTTGTTCAACTATACCGTAGGCCAATTTTGTCAATTTAGCCACTTTTACTAAAATCCCCAATTTGACCCTTTTTTAACCCAATATGAACCCAATGTCAAACCAAATCAACCCAATTGATCCCAATTTTGATCCAATTAAGTTCTAAACTTCAATTTAGTATCCCCAATATCAATTTAAACGAAATCCAAACCCAATTTTATCAACATATGGGTCCAATTTCAATTTGAAGCCTAAAAGCCCAATTTTGGCCCATGACCTAAACTTAGCCCAAACCAACCCAACTCAACTCCAATTAGCCCCAAATCTTTTCTAAAACCTTCCTAACATCCCCAAAAACAAAACACTAACTTAATTTTCCCTAAATTTGAACCTAAACTCCACCCAAGCCTAACCCAAACCAAAATTTCCTAAATTGTCCTAAACCAATCATAAACCCAAACAAGCCCAAATCCTAAAATTAAGACTCCACCAAAAATTGAAAACTCTTTGTTACACTCCCATAAACCTTTTGCAACATTAATTTTACTTCAAAACCAACATTAGCCCAACAATAGCCCAAGTTAGCCCAATTTGACCCACTTTGACCCTATTACTAAAGAGGCCCAAATCAAATCCAATTCAATCCCAAATGACACCAAACCTTTTCTAAAGTCCTCATGACACATGCCTAAACTAAACCCAACATTTATTTGGCATAGTCATTCACAAAATTTTCCTCTAGAAGTTGATTTTGAAACATAAAAGCCCACTTCCATGAAGCATTTAAAAGCTCATTCCAAAATAATTTCAAGAGCCCAAAATCTATTTCAAAGCCCACATGATTTCATCCATCTAATAAAATCATTCTCTAAGTTTTATTTCGATCATTTAAATAGACTAAATATGGCCCTATGGAAATTTTCCATCAAAATGTCAAAAAATTCAAAACCTTCTTCCATGTAATTGACCAAGCTTTGCCCCAAGCCACATGGAGCCATGAAGCCATGGACAAGCCATATGCAAGCCATGAAGAACCCTTTCCACCTCACTATGCCATTAGGGGCAAAAGAGGAAGCCTCTTGCTTAACCCTTCACTAGATATTTTTAACCCCATTTATGTTACACTCTAAACCAAGTTTAGCCACATCACCTTGGAAGGGGACTTCACCACCCTTTCCTAGCTGACCCAAGTGACTTTCTCTTCAACCCAAACCAGCCTTGGGGAGGAGCACCTAGCCTAAACCATGACTTGATCAAATTGAGCCCAGAATGAACTCTTTTCCATTCCACTTGAATCCTCCCCTTTACACATGTCAAACCCCAATTGAATTCACAAACCCCAAGCCCTGACCTCACTGACCATGAAGGTGACCCATGCCTGGCCGGCCAGCCACCACAGCCGCCGGAAAACACCATGGCCGAGAGGTCTAAATTGATTTAAAATATTCAAACTCTTTTGTTGAGCTGTCCCATGGCTACTGGTCAGTAGATCTATTCTTCTCCTCACCAAGGCAGCTAATCCCAAGCCCTAATTCCGCTTGGGAAGCCCCTGGCCATGGCTATTTAAACAGCCATCTCCCACGGTGAAATGGTTGGCTGAAATTAACTCTCACGGAACTCCACCAAATTCTCCACAGAGCTCCCCTTAGCCAAGAGAAGCTCATCCCCACTGTCCTCCTGCCCTAATTCCCACTGATTGAGCTCAATTTTGAAGAGCAATTCTCAGGCCAGAATAGGACATCCACTAAAACTTCACAAAAGTCAAATTAACTCCTCTCACACCTTCACCAGAGGTAGAGAAGGAGTTCCCCAGCAAAAGCCCCCTCACCAGGCCATCCAAGTGTTCCAAAGACCAAAGCTTAAATTTGGGTTTGGTGGAAATTGGGTCTAGACATTTCACCAGGACCAGAGGCTTCATCCCTAGGCTCCTCCAGCTCCAACGAATGTGCCGAGCACATTCAGTCGAGGCTTCACCTCCTGAACCAAGGTATGTGAACTTCTCTTTAACCCGAGCTTCCAGTGATTGTTCATTTCATTTGAATCTATTTCATAGCATGTTAGCAGTATAGATATGTTCGTCTTGTCAAGACGAGTTCATAGAGCCTAAGAACGTGTAATTTGTTTAAGTATCAAGCGAGATATTAAACCTAGAAGATGGACGGCTCTCGGGTTAGAACACCTGGGGACGATGAACGGATGTTGTCCATTCGCGCGTGTATTGAATGGACGGTCCAGATCGAGCTGGATGAGAAGATGTGGCGAGACTGCGGGCCGCGTGGCATCCCAGTCAGATGGACGGCTCTAGGATTAAAACCATAAGCCATCTCTATGGTAAGTTATTTATTTTCCAAATTTATGTGCCTATTTTGATATTTTAATTCCAGTAATTAGCATGTTGCTTAATAAATCTTAGAAAAAATTAGAGAAGGTATCTTAAGACCAGAGCACCATAGGAAAATTATGGTTTGGTCTAATTCCTTAAAAATAACTCTAATTGGCCCAAACACCCAAAATTGAATTTTAAATAATTAGAATTAACCACACATCAAAATTAAATGAAAATAATTCTCCACTGTCACTTAGGATGTAGAAAACCTCACATAAAAATTTCAAGTCAATTGGAAATAATTTAACCGATTAAATGAATTAATTAAGTGACATAGCTATTTTGAAAATTAAAAAATTCATAAAAACCAAAATATGTTTCAAATTTCACCAAATTAGTTTTTGTGGGCTCTCTAATATCAAGGGAGTCTAATAAAATTAAAATTGGAATTTGCTAAAAATTTTCATTTTTAATCATATTTTCAGTATTTTAATAATTAAAAAATAATAAAAATAAAAAAATATTAAAAAACTTAAAAATGTCATATTTTACTTCCTAATCACTTAGGAATAAACCAAATATTTTTCCTAAGTCTCTAGGTTAAGATATTGAATTTTAAAGGCTTAAGACAATTTTTAATATTAAAAAATGGATTTTCCAACATTTTCACCAAATTAATTCTAATAAATCAAAGAAAAATCAGAAAAATATAAAATTTGTTTTCTCTAGACTCCTTGAGGTCAGAGAGACTTAAAAAAAATATAAAATCTATTTTTAAACTTTCATGTTATTTTATAACTAATTAATACCCTAAAACTCAAAATAATTACAATAAATAAAATATAATTAAAAAAATCACCAAAATTGGTCCAAGTGGTCCTCTTATCAATAAGGACATCCCAAAATTTTCTCAAGGACAGAAACCTTACCTTAGCCATGTTGTTGAATTTTCATTGAAACCCTCATTTTCTCACAAAAATAAATATATAAATTAAATTAAATTCAGAAAAACCACATTTTCTCCTCTAGTGTCTTAATTGACATATAAGTGAAGTGAGATAAAGATTTTAAGTTTATTTGAGCTTAATTTGATGAGTTATGACATAAATAAGCCTAAAGGGGCATAAAAGTAATTAAAGATTTTAATCGTAATTAATACTTTAGGTTTAATCAAAAGGGAAGGTAAAAATATTTGATCTTAATCTTCTCTTGGATGATTGAAATTTAGGAAATAAAGGGGTAGAAACCCATTAGTCACTTTGAAAATATCAAAATGGAACTTTAATTAATTAAATCATTTAAATTTTGGGAGAATAATTGAAATTTTGGATTATTAGGGATGTGACTTAAGAAGATACCAATTCTTTAATTTAAAATCCTTAAATGAACCACTTTAATAGTATTGAACTATTAATTAAACATAAGATGATAATTGGAATTAATAATTAAATAATTAAAAGGAAAATAACCCTTAATTAAATTAAAGCTTAAAACATTAGGTGATTTGATAATCAAATTAAATTAAATTGAGAACATTAAAATTAATTTGAAATCACTTGAAAACAAATCTCAAATAAATTTGGAACATTAAAAATAAAACTCAAAACAATTCATAATTAAAAAAAATACAAAAAATCAAACCAATTAAAATTGACCTAAAGAACTATAATTAAGTCAAATTAAAATCAAAATCATTAAAAGTTTAATCAAATTAAATAATCTAAACACCTCTTTCAATTCAAACAGTTTAAAACACTTAAGTTAAAACTAACTTGAACTTTGAAACTAAATTAAATTATCCTAAACTATCAATTCAATCTTAATCAAATTGGTTAAATTCTTTAACGAACTAATTTGCCCCTAAAGGCTTTTATTATTATAACTCTTAAAAAAAGCATCAAGTGAAATGCCACTTTACTCATAATATAATCAAACATCCTAGTTCACTGAGCAAGAAGCAAAATTTAAATAAATCTCTTGAATGATTAATTCACTTGTACAATGAAATTCAGTTGGACACGAAGTAATCTCAGAAGTATTGAAAAGATGTTCAGGATTCGTTCTTAGCACTTTCTCAATATGATGAGATGTTTTAGAAGAACAATTGGAATTAATTTTTCTTTGGTGAAGAAAATCATCCACAAAACCAAGAACCTAGACGTCATATGAATTGACTAGCAATAGGATTAGGATTTTGGTAGACAACTAGAACATTCCCTTATCTTTACATAGGTACTTGTTGCAATTATTTAAACGCTCTGACATGTATTTTAAGTGTAGCTTGGAATGAAAAGAAGACCCTCCAGGTACGCTTTTATTTTATTGCAATTTATTTACCTGTACTGCATTTTACTTTTCTTGCATGTTAAAAAAAAGAATGTCACCCTGCATGAAAACTGAAATCTTTAGGATAGCCACAAAACTGAAACCCAAAACTAAATTAATAGTCACAGTAAGATAAAATTAACCGCCAGAACATTCAAAAGATAAAACAACTCAAAATTTAATCACAAACAGAACAATAAAACTACAACTACAACTAAATTAAAACGTCTTGTTGGGTGATCAGGAATACCTCGGATGATGTAACCTACGTGTTGCTAACGGGATTTCCCACGGTCTAAATGAAAGTGTTGAACTCATGTAGTTGAGTTTAGCAAATTCATTTGGACTAAGTGAATCCGATAAAAATAACGGTGCCAGAATGATGGAACTGTGGAATCTTAATTGGTGTTGTTATAATCAACTTTAAGATTTATTTTAGTTAAAAAATTAAGATATTTAAACTTAAGACACCTCTAAACCAAAACACTTCTCTCATCTCTTGATTGCCACTTTCTAAAACTAAACCTTTACAACAACAAGGAGCTTGGAGCACAGTGGGCAGCACGACCATCGTCATCAGAAAAGCTGGAATCTACATCAGCTAAACCTTTCTTAGAATTAAATAACCAAGCCATATGATTTCGAGGTAGTTTGCTTAATGCAACATAAATCCTCAACTTTCTGTTAGGATTTGTGTAATGCAAATTAAGCTCTAACCGGTCTTAGGACTCCAGGGTAGTCGTTTGGTACGACATAAACCCTCACATCTTCGAGGCTATTTATATGATTATGTCATATAAATATAAGTCCTAATTAATTAAAATTGGCAGGATTACAACATTAATAAAAATCTCAAATTGAAGCCAAACGATAGGATAGTTTGAGAAGTTGCCAAGATTCTTCTTGGATCCTCAGCTTCTACTACTTCTCTTCCTTTGGACTCTTCAAACTAACTGTTCCAAATTTGAGCTAATCCCTTTTGAAATTCCAAAATTCAATCCTTTGAAACCTTAAATATTGAAATTCTTAAGAGCAAAACCACTGATCATTATCGAGAGTTTTCTTAAATGATTCCCGTCATTTAAGATGTAATTAACTATAGGGGCTTGCCCTTATAGGGAACTTTAAGAACCCGGATATTATAAACCCTACTTAATTCCTTTATATTAAGCAGGGGAACTTGTCGGCTTATAAAATTAGTTAGCAGACCAAACGGACGTAAAAAATCTTCTAGTTTATTTAAACGAGCCGCATCATCAAATAGTATGTCTATTCTTCGGAATAGTTACACAGTTTTTGATGTGGTGCTTGTTTATATAAACTATTTGGGATGTGAGTTCGGTTTGATTTCATATCTAAAAATTTTCAAACTTAAAATTATTTTAAAAATTAAATGCTACTTTCTAAATTATATATATATATATATATATATTTAAATTAAATTTAAAATTTAAAATTCGACGACTACTTCTGTAGGCGACCCACTTTTCAAAATACATAACCTAAAAATATGCCGACAATAGGATGAACCCATTCCTCATCATCTCTAGCCTTGATCTATAAAAAAATACATATTTCTTTATGTCTTAATTCTTATTAATTTCTAAGGATATTATGCTTGAATGAAAGGTATTTTTTGTATTTTTGGATGTAGGTAATGTAAAAAGGTCTAAGAAGGAAAAATGAGCAAAAGGAGCAAAAATGGAGCAAAATACCAAAAGTATAAAAAATTATGGCCTGGCGCCTATACGCCAGACTCGATACGAAAACTGTCAATTTTTTGACAACGTTTGATCAGTTATTTTGACGGAGTGAGCGGTTATTGGACATTCTAGAAGGCTGGCAGTTGTTCCTTGATAATAGGACATGTTATACATTGCATTTGGATGCTCCAAAATGGTTTTAATCGCGAAGAGGTGCGAGCCAAAGTGAATAGGTGCGAGCCAAAGTGAATAGGTGCGAAGAACTGGACGCGGTGTCCGAAGCCTAGGCGCCAGACCGACATTTTAGAAGATTCATTGAATGTGGACATTTTTTGAAGCGGTGCCACAAGGCAACTCTTGGAGCCTATAAATTGAGGTCCAATTCTTCAGAAAACGTGCCCCTCCCATTGTACCCCTTTCTCTTATCTACTTTTAGATCTCTCATCCTTAGAGAGAGAATTAGAGAGAGAAATTTAGGGCCACTTTTGTTTAGTTTAGTGAGTTTATTTTCAAGTTATTGCATCTGAAGTTCATTACACTTTGGAGTCAGTAGGAATCAGAAGATCTGTAGAAGAAATATTTGAGATAAGTATATTTTTATATTTGATTCAAAGTTTAATTATCATGTTTTGTTATTTATTTTCAATGTGTTCTGAGTAGTTAGTTACTTTCTTACTTCAATTATGAAGAGATAGATAAGATAATATAAAGATTCGATGGAGAATTAAGATTCAAAATATTTTCAAAACATTGTGATGACATTAATACCTGATCATTCTTTACTTTTTAAATTGGTCGTTTGAATTGTTAAAACCTGTTGAAGAGTTTAAAAACCTTGTAGGAGAAGAACTCCTAACTTGTAATTGTCACATGAATCCTTGGGTAGTCGAAGCCCATGTGCGGGCTATTCATGGTGAAGTGCAAATAAATAGGAAGATAATATTTAAAGGGTGTAGAATTGATAAGTTTTTAGAGTGACAGACTAAATTCTTATAATTTGATTTATAGATTAGGAAAGGGTCACTAGTAGGGCTGACCATAGCCACCCTTGGAAATCTAGAAGTGTGAGCCTAGATTAACCCATTACTACTAACAATACATCCGGACCTATTCTGTAAATTAGTCAATGTTCTTTGCACTCGGATCAAAGGGTAAAGAATAGGAATGCTTCTATTCGGCACAATACCATAAATTAAATTCTCCAATGAATATTAAATTATCTTAAAAATCTTAGATTAATTGAAGGAAAGAAAGTTGTTTATTTTTTATAGAGTTTATAAAATCATTTTCTTATTATTGTTTTCTTTAAATCGCATCTAGTAAATTAAATAGTAATTATAATCAAAATAAAAAAATATTTTTACTATTATATTTCTCTTTCGCTTTATAGAAAATTTATTTCTATAAATCTTCCCCGTGGGATCGATACTCGAGGTCTTTGTTTAAAAACCCTATATTACTTGAAACAATACGTATACTTGCGTAGTACCCCTAGTGTGTGAAAATATTACTTATATAATATTAATTTTATACACTAGCCGCTAATTATAAATCGAGTCAAAGTTTTTTGGCTATCTTTTGGAAGCAACATCACTGCTTTAAGCGCAGCGGTCGGGTCAAGTTTTTGGCGCCGTTGTCGGGGAAGAAATCAAAGGAAGAAAGAAATAAAATAGTTAAATTTTATTGCTTGTTTTATGCAAAAATTTGGTTCTGAAGGATTAATACCTTCAGATTCTGAATTGGAAAGAACAATTAGAAAAATTATGAAGGGAAAACAAATTCAAAAATTTTAAGAAATGGCTACTTTACAAAATCCAATTGAACTTAATGATCAAAATGTTTATAAACCATTAAGGGATTATGCTAACCCTACAACTTGATGAACTTCATAGTAGTATTCAAATACCCACCGTAGATGCTAATTCTTTTGAACTTAAATTGTCTATTATTCAAATGGTGCAAAACAATCAATTTGGTAGATCACCAAATGAGGATCCAAATTTACATCTTGTTAGTTTTTTAGAACTTTGTGCTACCTTTATATATAACAATATTTCCGATGATGCTATTAGACTTAGACTCTTTCCTTTTTCTTTAAGAGATAAAGAAAAGATGTGGTTAAACTCATTAGCGATTGGTTCTATTAAAACATGGGCTGAAATGGCACAAAAATTCCTTGCTAAATATTTTCCTCCTTATAAAACTACTAAAATAAGAAATGATATTACTTCCTTTAGTTAATTTGACGGGGAGACAATATATGAAACTTGGGAAAGATTTAAAGAACTATTAAGAAAATGTCCTCATCATGCTTTACCTGATTGGTTGATTATTCAAACATTTTATAATGGGTTAATTGGATCTTTAAAATCAATTATTGATGTTGTTGTTGGATGTCTAAATCATTTGAAGAAGCTTAAACTTTAATTGAAGAAATGGCTAATAACAATTTTCAATGGCCTTCTGAAAGGATTAACCCTAAAAAGATGGCTAGTATTCAAGATAATGAAGCCTTTTCTATCTTAGCTTCAAAAGTTGCTGCAATATCTAAGAAATTAGATAATTTTGCAATTAATATTTCGCATAATAATTCTGCTAATATTGAAGATCCTCAAACTATTGAAACTTTACAAGCTATTGCAAGTAAAATAATCCTTATTCAAATTATTATAATCCTAGGTGAAAAAATCATCCTAATTTTAACTGGAATAATTCACAACAACAATGGGGTAATAATGAATCTCATCCCACTGGAAATTGGAATAATCAAGTTAATTCAAATTATAAACCTCCTGGATTTAATAATCAACAGAAAAAGTTATCAATAGAAGAATTAATTATGCAAATGAATAATCAATTACAAAATCAAAATACTGCTATTCGTAATATTGAAAATCAAATGGGGGCAAATTGCTACTTTAATTAATAATAGATCTGTAGGATCACTTCCTAGTAATGTTGAAATCAATCCAAAGGAAATTGGAAAAGAACATGAACAAGTTAAAGCTGTGCAACTTAGAAGTGGAAAGGAATTAAAAGAAAGATTGCAGAATGAAAGTGAAAGAGAGATTGAGGTTGAAGAGATTGAAAAACCTAAAGAAACTCTCTCTCCTAGTCAAGATCAGACTGTTATACCTGTTAATGTGGAAGTTGAAAAACCATCACCACCTTTTCCTCAAAGACTTAAACAGCAGAAACTTGATCATCAATTTTCTAAGTTCTTTAAAATTTTTAAGAAACTTACTATTAACATACCTTTTGCTGAAGCTTTGGAACAAATGCCAACTTACGCAAAATTTATGAAGGATATTTTAAGCAAAAAATGAAAATTTGAAGCTTTTGAAACCGTTGCATTAAGTGAAGAATGCAATGCAATAATTCAAAAGAAATTACCTGAAAAGCTTAAGGATCCTGGAAGTTTCACTATACCCTGTGCTATTAGAGAAAAATTTTGCGGAAAAGCTTTATGTGATTTAGGAGCAAGTATTAATCTCATGACATTTTCTATCTATCGAAGATTGGATTTAGGAGATATTACTCCCACCACCGTAACTCTTCGATTGGCTGATAGATCTATCACTTATCCTAAAGGAGTTATAGAGGATGTCCTTGTTAAAGTGGATAAATTTATCTTCCCCGTAGATTTCATAGTACTTGATATGAAAGAAGATAAAGAGATACCTATTATTTTAGGAAGACCTTTTCTAGCTACCGGATGAGCTATGATTGATGTGCAAAAAGGAGAATTAACCATGAGAGTCAATGATCAAGAAATAATATTCAATGTTCTTAAATCAATGAAGTACCCTGATAAAGAGAAATGTTATCGAATGGATATAATTGATTATTTAATTGAAAAATATTATCAAGAAAAATGTAAAGTTATTTTTGAAGAAAAATTTGAATTTTTAACTAATGAAGAAGAAATAGTAGAAGAAGAAGAGACTCATTTTATTAAAGATAATTGGGAAACTTTAGACATAACTCAAAATGATATACTTTTACCCTCAATTAAAAAAGAACCTGAACTGGAATTAAAAATGTTACCTTACCATTTAAAATATGCTTTTCTTGGAAATTCGTTAACTTTACTTCGTTATTATTTCTTCGAACTGAGTAAAGATCAAGAAGAAAAATTACTAGGTGTGTTAAAGAATTATAAGAAAGCTTTTGGCTGGACTATTGCTGATATAAATGGAATAAGCCCTTCCATTTGCATGCATACAATTTTAATGGAAGTAAATTTTAAACCTACTATAGAATTGCAAAGAAGATTAAATCCTATTATGAAAAAGGTTGTTAAAAAAGAAATTATTAAGTGGTTAGATGCTGGTATTATTTATCCTATTTCGGATAGTCAATGGGTAAGTCCTATTCATTGTGTTCCGAAGAAAGGAGGAGTTACTGTCATTATTAATGATAAAAATGAACTTATTCCTACAAGACAAGTTACTGGATGGCAAATTTGTATTGACTATAGGAAACTAAATAAAGCCACTAGAAATGTTCATTTTCCTTTACCTTTCTTGGATTAGATGCTCGATAAATTAGCTGGACACTCATATTTCTATTTTCTGGATGGATATTCTGGTTATCATCAATTACTTATTGCTCCTGAGGACCAAGAAAAGAGAGCATTTACAAGTCCTTATGGAACATTTACTTTTAGAAGAATGCCTTTTGGCTTATGTAATGCACCTGCAACTTTTCAAAGATGTATGATGTCAATATTTTGTGATTTGATTGACGAAGGAATTGAAATATTCATGGACGATTTTTCAGTCTTTGGAACTTCTTTTGAATCCTGTTTGGAACACATAGCCAAAGTTCTGAAAAGATGCGAAGAAACAAATTTAGTTCTTAACTGGGAAAAATGTTAATTCATGGTCATAGAAGGCATTGTACTTCGACATAAAGTATCAAGAAAAGGGGTGGAAGTAGATCAAGAAAAAGTGAAAATTATTGCTGAATTGCAACCACCTACAACTGTTACTGATGTGAGGAGTTTTCTAGGTCATGCTGGATTTTATAGAAGATATATAAAGGATTTTTCTAAAATTGCTAAACCTCTTTATCATTTATTGGAAAAAGATGCACAATTTGAATTTAATGAATAATGTATTAATGCTTTTAATATTCTAAAAGAAAAATTAATAACTGCACCTATCATTGTTGCACCTGACTGGAATAAATCTTTTGAATTAATGTGTGATGCAAGTGATTTTGTAATTGGAGCTGTATTAGGACAAAAATATGAGAAAATTTTCAAAGTTGTATATGATGTTAGTAAAACTCTCACCGAAACACAAAGAAATTACACTACTACTCGAGAAAGAGCTTCTAGCTATAAGTATATGCCTTCGATAAATTTAGACCATATCTTCTTGGTACTAAATGCATAGTTCATACTGATCATTCTGCTATTAAATATCTAATATCTAAGAAGGATTCTAAACCTAGACTTATAAGATGGGTTTTACTTCTACACGAATTTGATTTTCAAATAGTAGATAGAAAAGGAACTGAAAACCAAATTGCTGATCATTTGTCTAGAATTAAAAATGATATTATTTCGGAAGAAAATATAAATGAGAAATTCTCTGATGAATCTTTATGTGTTATTCAATGATACAAAACATCGTGGTATGCTGATATTGTTAATTATTTAGTTAGCAATATTTTACCTTATGACTTGGATAACAAATTTATTAAGAAATTTAAATATGATGCTAAATCTTTTATTTGGGAAGAACCTCATTTATTTAAAATTGGTAAAGATTCTATGATTCGAAGATGTGTACCTTATGAAGAAACTTTTGCTATTATTTAAAAATGTCATGATTCTGATTTTGGAGGACAGTTTGGCATGGATAAAACTGCATTTAAAATTTTAAATTCTAGATTTTATTGGCCTACCTTATTTAAAGATGTGAGATAATATGTGAAAACATGTGATCGATGTCAAAAGATGGGAAATATATCTAGGAATTATAAAATGCCTTTAAACTATATAATGGAAGTTGAAATTTTTGATATATGGGGATTAGACTTTATAGGACCATTTGTTCCATCATCTGGAAAAATTTATATTTTATTACTAGTTGATTATGTTTCAAAGTGGATTGAAGCTGTTGCTTTACCAAACTGTGATTCCAAAAGTGTTTCTAAATTCTTAAAGAAAATGATATTTTCAAGATTTGGGATGCCTAAGGTAATTATCACTGATGGTGGAAGTCATTTCAGGAATATAAGAATTCAATCATTACTTCAAAAATTTTGAAACAAACATAGAATTACAACTGCTTATCACCCTCAAACTAATGGAATGGCTGAAATATCAAACATAGAAATTAAAAGAATTTTAGAAAAGACTGTTAATCCTAAAAGAACTGATTGGGTCGATAGACTTGATTCGCATTATGGGCTTATATAACGACTTATAAGACACCAATCGAAATGTCACCTTACCGGTTAATTTATGGTAAACATTGTCACTTACCTGTAGAACTTGAAGATAAAGCTTATTGGGCAATAAAGGAGTTTAATTTTAATTTGAATAAAGCACGAGAAAAATGATTATTGCAATTAAATGAGATGGAAGAAATGAGAAGCCAATCATATGAAAATGTGTGGATTTATAAAGAGAAAATGAAAATGTTGCATGATAAGAAAATTTCAGGAATAATTTTTCAGCCTAGACAAAAAGTTTTACTGTTTAATTCTCGTTTAAGACTTTTTCCTGGAAAATTAAGATCTAAATGGATTGGACCTTATTTTGTTGAGAAAGTATACCATTATGGAGCTGTGGATATTAAAGATCCCAAAACTGGAAAATTTTTTAAAGTAAATGGATTAAGATTGAAGCCTTATTTAGGAGAGATTAAGAAGATTTACAAAGAGGCTTTTGAATTGAGTCAACCTGATTAAAGATTTACTTAAGTCGGGCTGACGACGTTAAACCAAGCACTTTGTGGGAGGCAACCCATAATTATCTTGTGTTTTTTTGTTTTAATGTAAGGTTATGCCTCGATCTTGATTAATTTTATATTACTTTAGAAAAATTTGATGCTCATAAGTCTTGGTCGACTTAGCTGAAAATTATTTTGAGGTATGTAAGATTTAAAAATAGGATCACTCTATTTTAAATATGAGTAAAAAGGAGATCAAGTTAACCGTCATTATGATAGTTTACAATGTGAGTAATCGAGTCAAAATTACTCTTACCAGTATAACTTACCTATCTTGGAGAACGAAATTTTGAAAATTTAACAATTAGGCGAAACGGAGTTGAACATAGTTCCAGCGCCTAGGCGCCAGAATTCGGTGCCTAAGCGCCGAATCAACTATGTATCAATAGGTCCGGTGCCTAGGCGCGGATTCGGCGCCTAAGCGCCACGGTTACTGTGTCGTGCAAAAACCGAAAATTTTCAGTTTTTCACACGAATTTCCTCTTTAAATCTACCCATCTTCTTCCCTAACCATGAAACAATCAGAATTACGTCCCTTACATTTCATTTTTGAGAGATTTGAGAAATTTTTGAAGAAATGGAAAGGAGAAATCATGGAGAAGAGGCTAAGGACAAGGTCTCAAGGGATCCTCAACCCTACTTCAATGGTTTCATCGTTGTAAGTTTAGAGAAAATTTATAGTCATTTAGATAAGTTTGAAGAAGATTTTAAAAGGATTAGAGATCGCCTTCATGAGATGTTTCATTAAGTTGAACATCTAGAATGGCAAATGAAACTTCAATTTGATCATATTGCGGCTTATCAAGATGCTCAAGTTGAAATGTTTGCGAAGAACAAGGGGATTGATGAAAAGACAGCTACGGATTTCCCGAGAGCGTTAGTCTTCTTTCCAAGTGGAATACACAATTTCCCTTGTGAAGATTAGAATATTCTGGTAAAGAGATAGTTATTATGGTTTGTTGAGTCGTTGTATCGATTGTGTTTGTTAGTACATTTGATTTCATGTTCGATGTGTGTTGTATTTACTTTGAACTTGTTATGATTGAGTATGTATTAGGAACTTGAATCAAATGTTGTACTTATCTGGAATGTATTGAGTCAAAATTGAAGATTTTAAATGGAAATTAGTGAGTTAGATTGAAACCTTATGTTTGATTGGTGGATTCAATATTTAATTTTTATAAATTTTTGAAAAATGTTGTGGAAGTTAGAAACTGAATCCCTACTCTAATATGAGTAATTGGAAGTTGAATTTATGAATTTTGGTGGAAAAATAAATTTTAAAAAAGATTTTTGTGAAAGGCGAGTCTGGCGCCTAGGCGCCAGAATTCGGCGCCTAAGCGCAAGTTCGGCCTGCTACCCGAAAATTACCATTTAAACCCCGAAAAGCCATTTTTGACGCCTAAGCTTCATCTTCTTCCCCATTTTCGTGAAAATATATCCTCTAGATCCATTTTGAGGTCAAAACATCAAGGATTTGAGCGCGAAACCACTCGATTTCTTCGTCTCAAGCTTAGATCTACATTTTAAACCATTTATTTTTTTATTTTCACCATAGATTTTCCTAGTTTTTGCTAAGAACCGAAATTTTGAAAAATTTTTTTTGATTTTTAGTGATTTCTTTGGATTTCTAAACTTATTTTAAGTTTTATAAGCTTAAAAAGAGTTTAAATCTTTGATTCCTAAATTAGTTCTTGTTTTCTTTCACATTTAGATGGCTCCAAAATCTAAGCACGGGAAAGGACGAGAAAACTTTGATAGCAGCAAATTTCCAACTGCGGCTGCGCATTTTCGCTTCCACGAACTTGCATCGTCGAGATAGTTCATCTCGGAACGAAGTTTTATCATCCTGGGGAGATGATCGAAAACATTATCGTTGCGCACAACTGACAACAATTTTGTTACTTTACTGCTAATGCTGTTATCCCAATTATTTGAGAATTTTCTGCAAATTTTCTGGATGCTGAAGATTCTGAAGTCTTTGTTAGAGGAATCGGAGTAGGATTTACTCCAGAAAGACTCAACATATTTTATGGCCTACCACCGACTATTGAGTGCTATTATTCTGGATTATCACCATCTGAGGGTGATTTGGATATGATTATTGCCTATTTGACTGACAGTACTGGATCTTGGAAGATCAGGAACGGCAAAAGGGTAAATTTCAAATCTTCCAAGCTGAATGGTGTATCTAAAGCATGACACTACTTTATTTCTGCAAGATTGTTACCTTCCAACCACCTGAGTGAAGTGACTAGAGATCGAGCGATCTTAAATTACTGCATTCAGGAGAGGAAGCCTATTGATGTCGGAAGCATTATTTATGATTCTGTGGAGTCTACTGCGAGATCCAGCACTTCTGTTGGATTGGGATTTCCTTCTTTGATTTATTCGTTATGTGTTAATGATGGAGTCAGTGTTGATATTTCTGAGGAGAAGCTAAAGTCTACTAAGCCAATTGGGCAGGAGAGTGTTAGTATCTATGATCGTCTTCGAGGGAAGAGATCGACCGCTCCTTCTACTTTTGCACATACTTCAGGTTGACCTTCTACTTCTAGACCCTCTACTTCTGCTGAGCCACCATCAGATTTCTAGGAATCAATGCATGATCAGTTTTAAGAACAACAGTAAGAGTTATTTCAAACTCACTGCAAGATAGATACTAATGATAGAAGACTAGATAATTTATCTGATTATACCCAGAGGAAGAGTAGTTACGATGCAGAGTATGATGAAGCCCTAGTCAGATTTCTAGAGGGTGAACATGATGTTAGTTTTCCCACTTTTCCTAGCTTTACACCATTTGTTGATCCTAAGGACGTTGAGTTTTCCTTTGGTGATGATGATGACGATGAGGCGACAACTAGTGATTAGTAGTAGAGAGATCTTTATGTAGTGCTACTTTGTTGTTAGCTTGTTTTGTTTGTTTGTTAGTTTTATGTTTGATGTATGTTGTTTAGTTTATGTACTTGTTTGGATGGATTCTGTGGTTAAAACATTTTTAATATATTGTGTTGAGACTGATGTTAGAGTTAATTTATATGTTGTTTTAGTTTAATGTTTAGTACTTAATTATTTTGCTTTGTTTTAATTCTGTTTCAAATTTAATATCATCATAAAATTAGCATGCTTACCTTTCTATATACATGCTTCAATTTTATCTTAATTATTCATAAAAGCATGTTTAGAAGTTAATTTTTCTTTTTAAGATTGTTTTTTTTACATACTTACTAAAAATACTTATGATTTTCTTTATCTCATACTTTCAAATTATCATAGTATACCAAAACTTAAGTTTGGGGGAAGGGAAAATCCATTCAAAATTAAATTTTATTTGTCCTTAAAGAGCTAATACTTTCTTAAAAATAGAAACTTTTTAACATAACTTAAGGAATGAAGAATTTATTTGAGATCACTTTTATTTTTGAAATTATAAATAATTTAGTGAAAATTAACCAAAATTTTACTAACTTTGATTGATTTTAAGAGTAGAATTATTTAACTTAATGAAGAATGAGAAAAAGAATTTTTCTATTCATGATAGAAATAATTGAATTTTAGAAATATTAAGTAATAAAAAATTATCACTTGAAAAAGAAAAGATTGAAATTTTTTTTGAATTTTTATTTATGTTATAGTAATTAAGGGGAGATGTATAAGTTTTGAAAATATAAGTTAAGGATAGTGAAGTTCAAAACCATTAAAAGGCTATCCAGATATAGTAATCCTCTCTATAAAAAAAAAAAAAAAAGAGAAAAAAAGATAGAGAGGAGAAGCTTGAGGAAAAGCCTAATAAAAAATTGGCTTCCCTTGAATTTATAGGAAGAAAACTAATTAGATACTTTACTTAATTTTTATGCATAAATATTTATTTAGAAAATATTTTTCAAGAAGATCTTTTTCTTGTAAATAATCTATGAAAGCTTAATATAATAGAGTTCTATTATTTTCAAAATGAATGAAAAGTTTGAAATCTTATGATTTTGTAGTTAAATATTCCTTAAATTTTTAAAATTAAACCTAGTTAGTGAAAATGGGGTAATAATTTACTAAAGACTTTATAAAATAAAAAATTATAAGGAATCTTAAATATTTATCTTTTATTTCCAAATGTTATATTTTATGTAGTAAAAAGAGTTACTTGAGGACAAGTAACATTTAAGTTTGGGGGATTTTGATCTATAAAAAAAATACTTATTTCTTTATGTCTTAATTCTTATTAATTTCTAAGGATATTATGCTTTAATGAAAGGTATTTTTTGTATTTTTGGATGTAGGTAATGTAAAAAGGTCTAAGAAGGGAAAATGAGCAAAAAGGAGCAAAAATGGAGCAAAATACCAAAAGTATAAAAATTATGGCACGGCGCCTAGCGCCGGACTCGATACGAAACCGTCAAATTTTCGACAACGTTTCGATCGCTTATTTTGAAGGAGTGAGCGGTTCTTGGACATTCTAGAAGGCTGGCAGTTGTTCCTTGATAATAGAACATGTGATACATTGCATTTGGACGCTCCAAAATGGTTTTAATCGCGAAGAGGTGCAAGCCAAAGTGAAGAGGTATGAAGAACTGGACGTGGTGTCCGGTGCCTAGGCTCCTGATTCCGGCGCATAGGCGTCAGACCGACCTTCTAGAAGATTCATTAAATTTGGACATGTTTTGAAGAGGTGCCTCAAGGCAACTCTTGGATCCTATAAATAGAGGTCCAATTCTTCAGAAAACATGACCCTCCCATTGTACCCTTTTCTCTTATCTACTTTAAGATCACTCTTCCTTTGTGAGAGAATTAGAGAGAGAAATTTAGGGCCACTTTTGTTTAGTTTAGTGAGTTTATTTTCAAGTTATTGCATCTGGAGTTCATTACACTATGGAGTCAATAGGATTCAGAAGATCTGTAGAAGAAATATTTGAGATAAGTATAATTTTATATTTGATTCAAAGTTTAATTATCATCTTTTGTTATTTATTTTCAATGTGTTCTGAGTAGTTAGTTACTTTCTTACTTCAATTATGAAGAGATAGATAAGATAATATAAAGATTCGAAGAAGAATTAAAATTCAAAATATTTTCAAAACATTGTGATGACATTAACACCTGATCTTACTTTAATTTTTAAATTGGTTGTTTGAATTGTTAAAACCTGTTGATGAGTTTAAAAACCTTGTAGGAGAAGAACTTATAACTTGTAAATGTCACATGAATCCTTGGGTAGTTGAAGGCAATGTGCGGGCTATTCATGGTGAATTGCAAATAAATAGGAAGATAATATTTAAAGGGCGTAAAATTGATAAGTTTTTAGAGTGACAGACTAAATTCTTATAATTTGATTTATAGACTAAGAAAGGGTCACTAGTAGAGCCGACCATATCCACCCTTGGAAATCTAGAAGTGTGAGCCTAGATTAATCCATTACTGCTAACAATACATCCGGACCTATTCTGTAAATTAGTCAATGTTCTTTGCACCTGGATCAAAGGGTAAAGAATAGGAATGCTTCTATTTGGCACAATAACATAAATTAAATTCTCCAACGAATATTAAATTATCTTAAAAATCTTAGATTAATTGAAGGAAAGAAAGTTGTTTATTTTTTATAGAGTTTATAAAATCATTTTCTTATTATCGTTTTCTTTAAATTGCATCTAGTAAATTAAATAGTAATTATAATCAAAATAAAAAAAATATTTTTACTATTATATTTCTCTTTCGCTTTATAGAAATTTGATTTCTATAAATCTTCCATGTGGGATCGATACTGGGGTCTTTGTTTAAAAACCCTATATTACTTGAAATGATACATATACTTGCGTAGTACCCCTAGTGTGTGAAAATATTACTTATATAATATTAATTTTATACACTAGCCGCTAATTATAAATCGAGTCAAAGATTTTTAGCTATCTTTTGGAAGCAACATCACTGCGTTAAGCGCGGCGGTCGGGTCAAGCCTCTACTTTGGACAACTGGCAAAGTGCATATATCAGACCAGGATGTCCCAGTCCTCTTCCTGTTTGACTTTTTGCTATGGCTAATATGTTTCTATAAATAATATTTCCCACATTTATACTTCTGTTGTTCTGAATACAAAAATTCAGAACTGCTATATCCCTCGAAACTGCACTATAATGATAAGTAGGTAAAAAAGTAGAGCAAATAAAATAGTGCCAAGCCTTAGAGGTGGCATTCATCATAGAAAGAGAGAAGTTTAACCGTTCATGCTGCTTCATTTTCCAAGTTCCTTTCCCATCAGTGAGAAAGTTAATTACATTCTATAGCTGACCTTCCATTATTCCAAATGTCTCATAATCGCTGGTATAAGGATCTTGCACTTCGTAGAAAGAATTTATCCGAGCAGCATTAAAATCAACTAAAAATCCTCTGACCTTTACAGGCATGTCCTCTATCTGAGTTAGGTTGGCGTAAAATTCCTTCACAAATTCTACTGCAGCTCTGTTCGTCGAATAACAAAAATTTTCCCAATTTTGCTCCTCCCGAGTTCTTGAGAACTCTGTCCTGAATGCTTTTTTTGCTTTGATGATAGAGTTGTACCTTGACTGAGCCTTATCATTTACAAATTGAGTCTCGTCAAATTCGAGTCACCTCTTTTGTCGTGGAGCCATTTCTCGATCTATTAAATTTACAAAAATCTCAACAAAATTCCAAAACAACACTAGAATGGCTTCCAAAGGTGACTTAAAGTAATCTAAAATGAATTCCATGAATTTCTTCCAACTATTTTCTCCACATTTTCATTTTTTCAAAAATTCCTAAATGTGGAAGAAATACATGGTGAAAATAAAAAAATTTTGCAAGGAAGTGAAGCTCTTACTAAGGGAAGATGAAATCAGGCGTCAAAATGGGTTAAAAATGCTCCAAATCCAAGATCTCTCAAGCCCGAGGTCGGTTTTTTTGGAGTTTAGAGGTAGGGGAAGATGAAAAGTGGCGGTTGACCGGTCAAGTAAAGGTGTTTTTCATGTCCTCACCGTCGGCGAGAAAAATATCGCTGTCGGCGGGCTAATTAATTTAAGTAGGCTCAACTCTCTGGAAAAATTCGCAGTCAGCGGCGTCGAGGGAGCCGTCGGCGGGCCTTTTCAAAAAAAAAATTCCTTTAATTTTAAATTTTTGTATTTTTTAATTCATTTTAAGCCTTGTTAATGTCCGATCAATCAATTTAAACATATTTTACTGTGAATAGATATTATTTAACTCAAATATATTTACACAACACAAACATCACAATATATATATAAAATCCAAGTGTTTACAATATTCGTACATAACATACTATAACAGGATATTTTCTCAACCTTAATACATCAAATTCAGCGTCACAATCAAAACCACAACACTCAAAATGATGAAAATAAATAATCTATGCATAATCTCATATATACTGAGATCAAATATCAAAACTTAAAATAACACAAGTGAAAATTACACAAATTTAAATCAAAACTAATTCAACACATAAGCAGTTACAAACATTTTCTACTCGTCAGAATCAGTGCTAAACTCATCTCTGATATCACCCATTGAGCGTAAATGAACGAAAAGATTGTAGAAGGGTCTGTAAGGAAACTCTTCAGTAGAATCTTCTTCTATCCATCCTTTCTTTCTCATAAGCCGTATGAAACTGGCTTCAAGATGTCCAGAATGATTGAAATGATCTTTCATCCTCCAGTCAATATGATCAAATAAGTCAGAGATGTTATTAATTGAAGTCATCACATTTTATACCTCTTTTTCCAGTGTTTTGATTCTCCATAAGATCATATCAGTTTTATCAGTCAAGGGCAAAATTGAAAAAGAACCCTGAGATGTTTGATCCACAATAATAACTGTATCGTTATCATCATCAAGTGTAGGAAACATATCAGTTGGATCTAAATGTTTCCAAGGCAAAATTACCTTCTCACAAGCTTCATATGAAACTTGGTATTGACTGCAGAGTGCAAAAATTATAGAAGGATGTCCAAGCCCATAAATTGATCCATGAATAATCAGGCCTAAAGCAGACTTCACAATTATCAAACAAACATCAATAGGTAGTCCCTCTCGAATACAATAGTTCATAATCACACACTCTTTAGAAACTTTATTGACTCTCATAGTAGGTAACAATTTTGAAGAAATAAAGAAGTGCCAGTGTTTAGAAACGGGGTTTAGAAGTGATGCAGAAAAACTAACATACTCGTTTTCTCTCGTTTCCCAATCTTCCGCTTCATCAGTCAAGTAACGATAGATTTAATTCATTTTATTCCTTGTAGGGACAAATTTGGAGTAGTGGCAAACGGGTGTATTCTCTATCGAATACAACTCATTAATTCTAGAAGGAGTAAAAGTTACCCATTTGCCTCGCACATAGACTACTTCGTGGTTGATTCCGTGTAAATTAGCATAGAATTCTTTTACCACGGGGATGACTACTGCAGAAGTGGTATAGCACAACACTTCCCAACATCGTCGCACAATCATTTATTTGATAGGTGTCATCGAATTCTCCAATCCTCGATTCACGAATCCTCGTTCCTTGATCAATCTCTTTTTCATCATTACCTTATTGAATATTCGCTGAGCCTCACAATTGATAAATTTTCTTCTATTGAACACTCAAGATATAGGGATTTAGGGTGATTAGATGCCATAGGGATGAGTTTTGGTGGAGTTACAATTCATTTTTAGGAGATAGATAGTCTAAAAATTGAATTCTAGGAGTTTTAAAGGAGTTAAAACCACTTAGAACCGCAAAAAACTATCAAAATCACACCATTAACCGTCAGTGGGATTCTTTAATAACACAAACTAAACTTAGCAGGCAAAATGCGTTGTCAGCGGGCTCGATCTCGCCTCAGTTTCGCTTTGGTCCAAATGCGTTCCAAATTTTTCTATGGATCCAATTATCGTGATGATCATAAGGGTAAATACGATTAGTAGAATTCATTCATACCACAAACTAACAATTAATTAAACAAATATACAATCATCGCATATAAATAAAGATAACTATGGGTTGCCTCCCATAAAGCGTTTGGTTTAACGTCGTCAGTCGGACTTATTCAGGGTGTTAATCAGGTTAACTGAGCATTAAAACCTCTTTAAAATTTGGTCTTTTACCCTTAAAATATGGTTTTAATCTATGTCCATTTACTTTTAATCTGTTTCCAGTCTTTGGATCTTCAAATTCAACAGCTCCGTATGTAAAAAGTTGAGTTATAGTGAAAGGTCCTAACCATCGAGATTTCAATTTCCCAGGAAATAATTTCAACCTTGAATTGTAAAGAAAAACTTCTTGTCCTGGTTAAAAACACTTTTGGTTAATCTTTCGATCATGCCATATCTTCATTTTCTCTTTATAGATTCTATCATTATTATAAGATTCATTCATTAATTCTTCTAATTCATTCATCTGCAACAATCTCTTCTCCCCGACATCTTTTAAATTATAATTAAATTATTTAATCATCCAATATGCTTTATGCTCTAATTCAACTGTTAAGTGGCAAGTCTTTCCAAAAATAAGTCTATAAGGAGTCATTCCAATTGGAGTTTTATAAGCAGTCCTGTATGCCCTTAATGTAGTGTCTAGTCTTGTGGACCAATCTAATCTACTTGGGTTTACAGTCTTTTCTAAAATTCGTTTAATTTCTCGATTAGAAACTTCAGCTAATCCACTGGCCTGTGGAAGATAAGCAGTAGATATTTTATGAATAATATTAATTTTTTCTACCAATCTTTGAATATATTTATTCCTAAAATGGGATCCTACATCAGTGATAATCACTCTCGGCATTCCGTATCTCGTGAAAATTTTTTTCATTAAAAATTTTGAAACACTCTTAACATCACAACAAGGTAAGGCTTGTGCTTCAATCTACTTAGAAACATAATTAACAACAACCAATATATATGAGTTTCTAAATGAAAGAATAAATGTTCCCATGAAATCTAATCCCCAAACATAAAAAAATCTGAACTTCTAATATGAAATTCAGAGACATTTCATTTCTTCTAGATATATTACCTACTCGTTGACATTTATCACAAGTTTTTATATATCTATAAACATCTTTAAAAATAGTAGGCTAATAAAATCCAGCTTATAAAATTTTATGTGCTATTTTGTCAGTCCCGAAATATCCTCCAAATTCAGAATCGTGACATTTTTCAATAATTAGTTCAGTTTCTTCATAAGGCACACATCTTCTAATAATAAGATCCCTACATTGCTTATATAAATATGGTTCATCCCAAAAATACGCTTTAGCATCATGAATGAATTTTTTCTATTGTTTCAGAGTTAATATTAGAGGTAAAATATCACTTACAATATAATTAACTATATCAGCATACCAAGGTATTTTCCACTCATTTATATTATAATGCTTTTCATCAGGGAAACTGTATGTAATTTCATTGTCAGTTTCATATAATTCACAATATTCTAATCTTGACAAATGATCCATAATTTTATTATCAGTTCCCTTCCTATCTATTACTACAAAATCAAAATCTTGCATCAGTAATATCCATCTAATTAATCTTGGTTTGGTAGCCTTTTTTTGCATTAAATATTTAATAGTAGAGTGATCAGTATGCACAACACATTTAGTTCCAATAAAATAAGATCTAAATTTATCAAAAGCATATACAATTACAAATAATTCTTTTTCAGTAATTGTATAATTAATTTCATCATTATTAAGAGTTTTACTAGCCTAATATAAATCTTTAAAATTTTTATCATATCTTTGTCCAAGAACAGCTCCTATAACATAATCATTAGCATTGCACATCAGTTCAAATGATTTCTCCCAATCAGGTGAAACTATTATAGTTGTTGTGATTAATTTACCCTTTAATAATTCAAAAGCATTTAAGTGTTCTTTAGTAATATCAAATTTCTTGTCTTTTTCTAAAAGTTGGCATAGAGGCTTGGTAATTTTTGAAAAATATTTTATATAACTTCTGTAAAAACCAGCATGTCCAAGAAAAATTCTTACCCCTCAAACTATAGTAGGAAGTGGTAATTTAGGTATAACTTGAATTTTTGCAGGGTCTACTTCCATGCCATTTTTCGAAATTTTATGCCCTAGTATAATTCCTCCTGCAACCATAAATTGACATTTCTCCCAATTTTAAACTAAATTAGTTTTTTCGCATAATGACCCGACCCACAATAACGCAGTAATTTTTGCTTCCAAAAGATGGCCAAAAACTTGACCAAATGTAAAAATAGCTGCTAGTGTATAAAATTAAAATGTTGTAAAATTTTAGAAAATATTTTACACGTTAGAGGTACTACGCAAGTATACGTATCGTTTCAAGTAATATAGGGTTTTCTTTTATAACCCAATATCGATCCCACAGAGAAGCGAGGTAAGCAATCCTTTAGGCTAATTTCAGTCTATTTCTATAAGGCCTAAATTTGGAATGTTGATTAAAATGGGTTTTTTTCATAATTAATCCTAAATAAAGTTCTTAAATAAATAGATAACTTATGGATAAATTGGTTTGGAGAATTTTGAGATGTTAAAGACTACTGTTGTTTTGCAATTACATAGATAGTGTGTAGGAAAGAAATGCTTAAAATTTTATATAGTAGTTCCAAATAGAAGCAATCCTTTTCTTTACCCTTTGGTCTAGGTGTAAAGAACATTGGCTAATCTATAGATCAGTTCAGGATGTTTTATTAGTAGAATGGGTTAATCTAGGCTCACACTACTAGATGTCCAAGGGTGGCTATGGTCGGCCCTACCACTGTCCTGTTCCCATTCTATAGACCAAATTATTAGAATTTAGTTTGTCACTCTAAAAACTAATCAATTCTGCGTCCAATAAGTAATATCTCCCTATTTATTTGCACTTCACCATGAATAACCCACATATATCCTTTGATTACCTAAGGATTCATGTGATATCTACTAGTTAAGAACTCATCTCCGGATAGGTCTCAGAATTCTTCAACAGGTTTTAACAATACAAGTGATCAATCTGTAAAGTAAATGAAGATCCGGTATGAATATCATCACCATAATTTAATACGAGAATATCTAAGCAAATCTTAATTCCTAAACATGCATCTATTTCATTAGAAAATAAAAGTAAATGAAAATAATGGCATAAGAAGTAAAATACTTAAAAGAAATGTGTAATAAATTAAGTGCCAACAAGGAACTTGTTTCATTAGTATTCTATTATATTCATGCAACTATCTGTCAACTAAAAGCATTTACTAGTTAATTCTATCATAAAAATGATTTTCCTACACATGCCACTACTTCATTTAAAAGAAAGAGTAAAGATAATCACTTACGAAGCATGGATAAATCACGACAGAAAACTCGATTTAAAACAAATAAAATCCACTAGAAAGTGTTTACAACAATTACAAGAGAATGAAGAACATAATACTTAGCTTTTTCCCTCTCAAGGAAAGAAGATCTCTCCACCAAAGTCCCCCACCGATCCATGCGCCGCGCTCGTACATCCCTTACATAATTATCTCAAAATCCCTCACCAATCTCTCCATAAGATGTAGAGATCTACATCTTCATGACTCTAAAATGATTAAAATGACTAAGGGGGAAGAAAGAGAGAGAGAGAGAGAGAGAGAGAGAGAGAGAGAGAGGGAGGCAAGAGAGAGGCAAGAGAGGCACTTTTTCTTGTAGAAATATCTCCTATTTATAGAGCTCTGAAAATGTCCAAGGGTTGCTTAAGGCACCTCTTCAAAAGTAGTCCACATTCATTGAATCTTCTAGAAACCGACGGTGGTGCCTAGGCGCCGGGATCTTGCACCTAGGTGCGAGACTCCTGTGACCAAGTCTTCGCACCCCTTCACTTTGGGTCGCACCTCTTCATGATTAAAACCATTCCAATGTGTCCAGATACATTGTATCACATGTCCTATATATTAGGAATAACTTCCAGTCTTCTAGAAGGTCTATAAACTACTTAACACCGTCAAAATAACTCCCAAAGTTGTCAAAAATCCGTCCAATAACCGTTTTTGGATAATTCTAGAGCCTAGGCCTTGATTCTGGCGTCTAGGTGCCATTTTCTCGTCGTCACTGGCACCTAGGTGCCGAGTTTGGCTCCTAGACGCCACCCTGTGCGCAACTCGACTGTTTTGCTCCTTTTGGCTCCATTTCAACTCTGTTTCGACCCATTTCAGTTGCGTTGCGTTCCTAACATCTTCACGTACAAGATATACATAAAAAAAACCTTTCTCAAAGTTATAATTTCATTCAAAAATATGTAAGAAATATAAAAGATATTAAGCATAGAAAGGCATATCAATATGTGCTAAGTTAGAATTTTCTTCCTTGCTTATTTTGGCTCAAAATTGCATAGTTTTTCCTTGATTTTCTCTAAAATCATATTTTTATACTTGAAGACAAAAATATATAAAATTACTTCCTTTGAATTGTAATATCTTTAAAAATGTGCATAAAGTTAGCCTGAAATCTGCACTAAAAATAAGTAATTTTTAAAGTGGATCAAATTCCGCCAAACTTAAATGTTACTTGTCCTAAAGTAACACTATAATCATGTAAAACCACATAAGCAAATCATGTGTATGAGTTTCTTAAATTTTGTTCTAGAAATGTAGTAGTCCAATTTAGAAAAATTTTTAGTAAAAATGAGACTAATTTAAAGTTTAGAAATATCTTAGATAAAAGAGTATGAAAATATGTGTTGCTATTTAATTCAGAAATACTTGTAGATTTTTCAAAATATAGGGGTTAGGCATTTTATTTTCTTTACTTAAAAAACTTTATTAAAAATAATTATACTAACTATATTATATTTTTAAGCATAAGATTTTCTCAAATCTTATACTTTAAAAAGCTCAGGTGTGGAACTAATTTTTGATTAGGCCCTTTAATCCTCAAGCTTCTTCTTTCTTTTCTTTTTCTTTTTCTTTTTCTTTTTTTTTCTTCTTATTTTTTTTTTAGGCAAGGATTACTATATCTGGATAGGCCTTTAATAATTTTGAATTCCACCATTCCTTTCCTAAAGCATGACGTAGATATATATCTTTTACTTAGAAATATAATAACAGTTTTGAAAATTATTTTTCAATAAAAGAAATTTAAATATTGAAAAAAAATGTCTAATCCTTATATTTTTCTAAAAATACAACTTTTCTTACTAAAGATGGTTACACAATATTTATCATTTCTTCACTAAGAAAAAATTAACTTTAAATTTTTCATCACTAATTTAAATTTTTAACTAAATTCTCTTACTCATTTCTATATTCAAAATTTTATTTCCCTAATATAACTTCATACACATAATTATTTTTTCAGTCAAAAACCAAATTTATTTATAGCATTTTTTAGGACAAATAAAATTTAAGTTTTTGAAAATTGTTTTTCATTCCCCCCAAACTTGAATTTTAAAATATTTTGCAATTAATTCCATAAAATGTAGGAGGAAGAAAAATAAAAGATAAATCTACTAACTACTACAACATCCTATCAAATTTATATACATGCATAATCAGGATAGATTAATTGCAAAAGAAAGTAAATCTAGCCTAAAATATGCTTGTTATAATATTAAACTTAAAGGAAGTTTATTAACTTTAAAAAATATTTTTCTTCCTACCTTCAAACTTGAATTTGAACATGTATAAAATTCAACACAGAAAATATAAGCAGGAAAAAAAATAGTTCATAAATTCTATCTACCACAAATGTTTGTCAAAAACATCTACAAATATTCATCGGGATATAACAATTTGCAATAGAAAGTAAATCTAAACTAAACATGCTAGACTAAAATTAAACTAAAGAAAGGTTGAATAAGCAGGATATGTATCGGCATAGGAATATATATTTAAGTTTTATTCAAATCTCTTAAGTGTAGTAACACAAACAAAAACACAAACACACAAACTAAAATACCTAGACTCGCAGATTCATAAACAAATATCAATTGAGGTTAATTTGATCTCCTTTATACTCACATTTTCCCTCCTTACCTTCAATTTCTAACGGAAGAAACTACACTAATAATGATAAACTATTAAATAAAAATAGTGCAGTTCATTCATATGTTGTTCATTAAGCAATTTCATGACCTTACTTAGTGAAAACAAAGTCAGATAAAGGAAGTAATAGAGTTGACATGGAGTGGTCCAAGTCCAAACTCTACATGATTCAAGGTAATGCTCAGCTTCGGTTGATAACTGAGTTATAACAGACTCGTCAGCCTGCTACTACCAGAAGTCATATACAATTTTAGTCAAGACCAAGGCATAAACTCACGACATTAATCTATTCTGCACTAAGGAAAACACAAAAAAACACATAAACAATCATGACTCCCAAGCACACTAAATCAAACCACATTGATAACTATGGGTTGCCTCCCATAAAGCGCTTGGTTTTAACGTTGCAGGCCCGAAAAATGATTCCTACTGGATCAAAATTCCAATTAAGTAATCCACGATCAATCTCTAATCATTTCCAGATCCAGAGATTCCTATGAAATCCTCAAATTTTAATTTTTCATTCAGCTCTTCATTTTCAGTTTGATTTATATCATTGTTCCTCATATTTCTTTCTAGATCCCATATTCTTCTATTGATTTTCTAAATTTGCATATTAATATCATCCTTGAAATTTATAAGAAATGGATCTTTATAAGATACTTCAATATCTCCCAAAATTTGGATCAGATTCACTTTAGATAATTCAGATTTTGGATCAGTATCTTCTATGTTACTCTTATGTTTCAAATTATCTTCCAATTCTAGTTTAATAAATTTATCATTTTCATCATTCAATTCAGGTTTTTCTTATGATTGAGTCGCATCTAAAGATATAAAGACTGTTTGTGTAGATGAATTCCTTAAATAGGTAGGCTTTAAAATTGTATGGGGTACATCCATCGTGAGTTCATGAGATTTTTCAACAAATGGAATTAAAAGTTTACTATTTTTGGTCGCGTCTATCATTTCACACCTCTCCTGAATATACATACAGTCTTCTTTAAATACATTTTTGAATCATCATGAAAATTCATTTCAATCTCATCTATTAATTTACTCCTAAAACTTTCTTGGAAATATTCTTTAATTATATAATCAATTTCATCTATCCAAAAACAATCATCATCTTTTCTCTTAGCTGGATATTTCATAGTCTTTAATACATCAAAAGTGACTTTCTGGTCATTAATATTCATAATCAACTCTCTTTTTTGCACATCTATCATAGCTTGTCTTGTAACAAGAAAGGTCTCCCTAAAATAATTGGAATTTTTTTTATCTTCCTTCATATCTAATACAATAAAGTTCAAAGGAAAAATAAATTTATCCACTTTAACAAGCATATCTTCTACAACTCCTTTTGAATAAATGATAGATCGATCAACTAACATAAGTGTTACAGTGGTGGGAGAAATATCGACTAAACCTAACCTTCTAAATATAGATATAGGCATCACATTAAGGCTCAATCCAAAATCACATAAAGCTTTTCCCCATAATCTTTCTCCAATTGCACAAGGAATTGTAAAGCTACAAGGATCATTAAATTTCTGAGGAAAATTTTTTGAAGTATAGCGCTGCACTCCTCACTTAGTGCCACTGTCTCGTAATCCCCAAATTTCCTTTTCTTGTTTAATATCTCCTTTATAAACTTTGCATAACTTGGCATCTGTTCCAAAGCTTCAGTGAAAGGAATATTTATCATTAACTTCTTAAGTACTTTCATGAACTTTAAAAAATTTTTATCCAACTCATGCTATCTAAGTCTTTGAGAAAATGGAGGTGGTGGTCTTTCCAAACTGATTTTAGTTGGAGAAATTAATTTTTCCAGATCCTTAGAAACATGCTTTTTAGGTCTTTTAGTTTTCTTTGTTTCTGCCACAAAATCTTTCTCTTTTCTAACCACATCCTCTATCTCTCATCCACTTTTTAATTGGACAACTTATACTTATTCAATAGTGTTCTCTTTAGGGTTGATCTCAATGTTGTTAGGAAGTGTTCCTTGGGGTCTATTGCTAAGTGAATTAGCAATTTGTCCCAGTTGATTCTCTATATTTTTAATCGCAACATTTTGACTTTGCAACTGGTTTCCCATTTGCAATACCACTTCTTCTATAGACATCTTCTTATCCTCAAATTGTTGATCATTTTTAGAGTCCGATGGATATGAAGGTCTATAGTTTGTGTTCCTCTGATTATTCCAACTTTCATTAGGATTCGCATGATTATTTTCCCATTTTTGGTTTCTACTATCAGTAGTATGATTCCAGTTAAATTTAGGATGGTTCTCCCAACATGGGTTGTAAAAGTTAGAATATGGGTTGTTTATGATATTTAAAGTGTCATATGATAAGTTAGAATCAATTATACATCCTAATGAACTTTCCTCACATAAGTAAATTGAGGCTAGTTCATTTCAAATTGGTCCAACTTCCTTGATATTGCGGCAACCTGAGATGCAATAATTGTAATCACATCTATATCATGAACACTAGCTATATTTTTATGATTTACCCTTACAGAGGGCCATTGAAATTCATTTGTAGCCATTTTTCAATTAATGCATACTCTTCATTAATTGATTTTGACATTAATGAACCACCATCAGTAGCATCAATTATAGACCTAAGAGATCCTACTAACCCATTATAAAAAGTTTGAATGATTAACCAATCGGGCAGAGCATGATGTGGACACTTTCTTAGGAGTTCGTTAAATCTTTCCCAGGCTTCATATATTATTTCTCCTTCATATTGAAAAAATGAGATAATATCATTTCTAAGTTTAGTAGTCCTTAAAGGTGGAAAACACTTAGTTAGGAATTTCTGAGTTAACTCCTCCCAATTTTTAATAGAGCCAGGTGCTAATGAGTATAACTATATTTTAGCCTTATCCCTTAGTGAGAAAGGAAAAAGCCTTAGCCTAAGAGCATCGTCTGACATACCGTTATAACGAAATGTAGCACAAAGTTCTAGAAAACTAGATAAGTGTAAATAGGGATCCTCCAAAAGAGTTCCCCCAAATTGATTGTTCTGCACTGGTTGGATAATCTCAGGATTTATTTTAAACTAGTTAGCTTCTATGATAGGGTTTTGTATACATGAGTGAATTTCATCTATCGTAGGATTTACGTAATCCCTTAATGAAGTATGATGATTTTTCAAGTTATTATCTTGAAAGTTTTTCATTTCCATTTCTAGTTTTTCAAGTCCTTACTGTATTTTTATTTTTTTATTTTTTTCAAACTCGGGATCATAAGGCACAAGTCTTGCAGATCCTTTGTTTCGCATACATAACACAACAAACAATTCATTAACAATTAAACAAATAATAGATGAAATATATTCAACACAACAAAACATTTTCACGAACACCTTATTGTTCACACAAACAAATTTCATTTTTTTCATAACACTTTTTCATATAACAAAACACTTTTCACACAAAAATAGTTACGACACTATAGTTTTTCAAGTTTAAACCTAATTATTTCAACTAAAACTCTCCTAAAGTTCTTACTGGAGCTTCCCCGACAACTGCGCCAAAAACTTGACCAGACCCGCAATAACGCAGTAATTTTTGCTTCCCAAAGATGGCAAAAAACTTGACCCAATTTAAAAATAGCGGCTAGTGTATAAAATTAAATGTTTTAAAATTTTAGGGTTTAGGGTATAGGGTTTACACACTAGAGGTACTACGCAAGTATACGTATCGTTTCAAGTAATATAGGGTTTTCTTTTATAACCCTAGTATCGATCCCACAGAGAAGCGAGTTAAGCAATCATTTAGGCTAATTCCAGTCTATTTCTATAAGGCCTAAATTTGGAATGTTGATTAAAATGTGGTTTTTTAATAATTAATCCTAAATAAAGTTCTTAAATAAAAAGATAACTTATGGATAAATTGGTTTGGAGAATTTTAAGATGTTAAAGACTACCTTTCTTTTGCAATTACATAGATAATGTGTAGGAAAGAAATGCTTAGAATTTTATGTAGTAGTGCCAAATAGAAGCAATCCTATTCTTTACCCTTTGGTCCAGGTGTAAAGAACATTGGCTAATCTATAGATCGGTTCAGGATGTTTTATTAGTAGAATGGGTTAATCTAGGCTCACACTACTAGATGTCTAAGGGTGGCTATGGTCGGCCCTACCAGTGACCCGTTCCCTTTCTATAGACCAAATTATTAGAATTTAGTCTGTCACTCCAAAAACTAATCATTTCTTCACCCAATAAGAAATATTTCCCTATTTATTTTCACTTCATCATGAATAACCCGCATATAGCCTTCAATTACCTAAAGATTCATGTGATATCTACTAGTTAAGAACTCATCTCCGGATAGGTCTCAGAATTCTTCAACAGGTTTTAACAATACAAGTGATCAATTTATAAAGTAAATGAAGATCCGGTATGAATATCATCACCATAATTTAATAAGAGAATATCTAAGTAAATCTTAATTCCTAAACATGCATCTATTTCATTACAAAATAAAAGTTAATGAAAATAATGGCACAAGAAGTAAAAGACTTGAAAGAATTGTGTAATAAATTAAGTGCCAATAAGTAAATTATTTCTTTAGTATTCTGTTATATTTATGCAACTATCTGTCACCTAGAAGCATTTAATAGTTAATTCTATCATAAAAATGATTTTCCTACACATGTCACTACTTCATTTAAAAGAAAGAGTAAAGAAAATCACTTACGAAGCATGTATAAATCACGACAGAAAACTTGATTTAAAACAAAGAAAATCCACTAGAAAGTGTTTATAACAATTACAAGAGAATGAAGTACACAATACTTAGCTTTTTCCCTCTGAAGGAAAGAAGAAGATCTCTCCACCAAAGTCTCCCACCGATCCATGCACCGCTCGTACATCACTTACATAAATATCTCATAATTCCTCACCAATATCTCCATAAGATGTAGAAATCTACATCTTCGTGACTCTAAAATAACTAAAATGACTAATGGGGGAGAAAGAGAGAGAGAGAGAGAGAGAGTGAGAGAGAGAGAGAGAGAAGAGAGGCAAGAGAGAGGCAAGAGAGGCACTTTTTCCTGTAGAAATATCTCCTATTTATAGAGCTCTGAAAATGACCAAGGGTTGCTTAAGGTACATCTTTAAAGTAATCCACATTCATTGAATCTTCTAGAAACCGACTCTGGCGCCTAGGTGTCGGGATCTGGCGCCTAGGTGCCGGGATCTGGGGCCTAGGCGCCAAACTCCTGTGACCAAGTCTTCGCTCCCCTTCACTTTAGGTCACACCTCTTCGTGACTAAAACCGTTCCAATGTTTCCAGATACATTGTATCACATGTTCTATATATTAGGAGTAACTTCCAGTCTTCTAAAAGGTCTAGAAACTACTTAACAACGTCAAAATAACTCCCAAAGTTGTCAAAAATCCATCTAATAACTGTTTTTTGATGATTCTGGAGCCTAGGCCTTGATTCTGGAGCCTAGGCGCCATTTTCTCATTGTCACTGGCACCGGGTTTGGCGCCTAGGCAGCGGGTTTGGCGCCTAGGCGCCACCCTGTGTGCAGCTCCACTATTCTACTCCGTTTGGATCCGTTTCAACTCTGTTTCGACCCATTTCAGTTGCGTTGCGTTCCTAACATCTTCAACTACAAGATAGACATAAAAAAACCTTTCACAAAATTATAATTTCATTAAAAAAACATGTAATAAATATAAAAGATATTAAGCATAGAAAGACATATTAATATGTGTTAAGTTAGAATTTTCTTCTTTGCTTATTTTGGCTCAAAATTGCATAGTTTTTGCTTGATTTTCTCTAAAATCATATTTTTATACTTGAAGGAAAAAATATGAAAAATTTCTTCCTTTAAAGTGTAATATCTTAAAAAATGTGCATAAAGTTAGCATGAAATCTATACTAAAATTAGGTAATTTTTAAAGTGGATCACATAACTCCAAAACTTTTTCAAGATGATCCAAGAATGCGTCAAATGATGTTCCAAATATAGAGACATCATCCATAAATACTTCTATTCCATCATCCATTAATTTACTAAATATAGACATCATACATCTCTGAAATGTTGCAGGTGCATTACATAATCCAAAAGGCATCCTTCAAAAAGCAAACGTTCCATAAGGAATAGTAAATGTAGTTTTCTCTTGATCCTCAGGAGCAATAGGAATTTGATGGTAGCCAGTATATCCATCTAAAAAATAAATGTATTTGTTTCAGCAAGTCTATCTAATATTTGTTCTAGGAATGGTAAAGGGAAGTGATCTATCCTGGTGGCCGCATTCAATTTTCTATAGTCAATACATATACGCCATCCAATAACTTATCTGATAGGTATCAAATCATTATTTTCATTTGCTTCAACAGTCACCCCTGATTTCTTAGGAACACAATGAATTGGGCTTACCTAAGCACTGTCTAAAATAGGATATATAATAACATTGCCTAACCATTTTAAAATTTCTTTCTTGACCACATCTTTTATCATCGGGTTTAATCTTCTTTAAAGATTAACTCTTGGTTTATATTTGATCTACCTAAAAAATACTCATTTTTAGGCCTTATTTATGATTCAATTCTTAAGGATATTATGCTTTAATGAAAGGTATTTTCATTTTTTTGGATGTAGATGATTTAAAAAGAGTCTAAGAAAGAAAAAGGAGGAAAAAGGCGCAAAAAGGAGCAAAAATGGAGCTTATGGAGAAAAATCTTGGAATCATTGGCCTAGTGCCTATGCGCCAGAATCCGACGCCTAAGCCCCAGTTTGATACAAACATTGTTAAGTTTTTTGATGACTTTGGGCAGTTATTTTGACGGTGTTAAGCGGTTATTTGAGCTTCTAGAAGACTGGAAGTTACTCCTAATAATAGGACATGTGATACAATGTCTTTGGACACAAGGAAACAGTCTGGATCGCGAAGAGGTGTGACCCAAAGTGACGAGGTGCGAAAGACCTGGTCACGGAGTCCGGCGCCTAGGCGCGACAGTTACATTCTAGAAGATACATTGAATTTGGATGAATTTTGAAGAGATGCCTTAAGAAACCCCTGGTCAAATTCAGAATTCTATAAATAGGAGCCCATTCTACAGATAAAATCGCACCAAAACCCCCCGTCTTAGTACACATACCCATTTTAACATCTTCTCTCTCATCTCTAGTTTTATTTAGTCTCTTCCATACTTAGGGTGCCACTTTATTTTGTATCTAGTGAGTTTATTTTGAGAGTTTATTGTGTGTTATTGTTGTTGAAGTCTTTCATCGGTTCTTTGGAGTCAGTAGAAGTCAGCGAATCACTTGAAGGAACACTTCAGATAAGTATTTGTATTTTGGTTCAAAGTTTTATAAATATGTTTTGTTGTGTTATTTCAACATGTTCTGAGTAGTTAGTTATCTTTCTCCTTTCAACTATGAAAAGATTATAAATTAATTAAATTTTATAGGAGAATTAAATATAAAATATTTTAAAACATTGTGATGATATTAATACCTGATCTTGATTATTTAAGGTGAAGTGCAAATAAATAGCAAGATATTATTTATTGGGCGTAAAATTAATTAGTTTTTAGAGTGACGGACTAAATTCTAATAATTTGGTTTATAGAAAGGTAACGGGCCACTGGTAGGGCCGATCATAGCCACCCTTGGACATCTAGTAGTGTGAGCCTAGATTAACCCATTCTACTAATAAAACATCCTGAGCCTATCTATAAATTAGTCAATGTTCTTTGCACCTGGACCAAAGGGTAAAGAATAGGAATGCTTCTATTTGGCACAATACCATAATCTTAATTCCGTACAAAAGATAATTACTCTATAATTCTTGGATTAGTTAAAAAAGGAGAAAGTCATTTGTATACTTGCATTGAATTTTAATTACTGCTTACTTTACTTTACTGCTTATTACTTATTTTCTTTTAGTAAAAAATATGATTCAATTAAATTTAAATATATAAATTAAATAAAAAAAGAAGTTTATATAAATTGCATTTGAAAATTTCAAAATATTACTTATATTACTTACTTTTTATAAATTTTACTATCCTTGTGGGATCGATAACCAAGACGCCACTAGAGCAATGTATTACTTGAACGATATGTATACTTATGTTTAAAATTATGAATTTTATAGTAATAAAATATAAATATAAAATTATTAAATTAAACCTCGCTCATCAAGTTTTTGAAGCCATTTGCTTGGAAATTAATTATTCTAAAAAGTGATATCAAATTCTTATATTTTAAAGCATATATAAAGTCGAACTGCATCAAGTTTTGGCACCATTGCCGGGGATAGAACAGATTTTAATAAAAAGTAAAAAAAAATAAAACATAAAACAAAAACAAAACAAAACAAAAATATTTTCCTTAAATTTTTATGCGTAGTTCTGGATCTGAAGGATTACTACCTTTTGATTATGAATTAGAAAGAATAATTAAAAGAATTAAAAAAGGAAAATAAATTTTAAAACATCAAAAAATGGCTAACTTACATAATAATAATCAAAATACAATCGAAATTAATGAACAAAATATTTATAAAACACTAAGGGAATATGCAAACCCTACAGCTGATGAACTTCATGTTAGTATTCAAATTCCAGCTGTAGATGCTAATTCTTTTGAGCTTAAACCTTCTATTATTCAAATGGTTCAAAACAATCAAACTGGAGGAACACCTAATGAGGATCCAAATTTACATCTTGCTATTGTTTTAGAACTTTATGCAACCTTTAAATATAATAATGTTTCTGATGATGCTATTAGGCTTAGACTATTTCCTTTTACCTTAAAGATAAAGCAAAGATGTGGCTTAATTTATTATCAACTTTTTTTTATTAAAACATGGGCAGATATGGCACAAAAATTCCTTTCTAAATATTTTCCTCCTTCTAAAATTGCTAAATTGAGAAATGATATTACTTCATTTACGCAATTTGATGGAGGAACAATTTATGAGCATGGGATAGATTTAAAGATCTATTAAGAATTCCTCATCATGCTTTACCAAATTGGTTAATTATTCAAACATTTTATAATGGACTTATTGGATAACTTAGATCTATTATTGATGCTGCTGCTGGTGGTTCTTTAATGGCTAAGACATTTGAAGAAGCCTACACCTTAATTGAAGAAATGGCTAATAACAATTTTCAATGGCCTTCTGAAAGCGTTAATCCTAAAAGAATGGCCAGTATTCATGATAATGAAGCCTTTTCTATTTTAGCTTCACAAGTGGCTGCGATATCTAAGAAATTAGATAATTTTGCTATCAATATATCACATGTAAGTAATGATAATTCTGCAAATTCTGATGATTCTCAAACAATGAAAACTTTGCAAGCTATTGCTAGTAAAATTAATAACCCTTATTCTAATTATTATAATCCTGGTTAGAAAAATCATCCTAATTTTAATTGGAGTAATGGACATCAAGTTAATCCAAATTGGAACAATCAAAGAAATTCAAACTATAGACCAACTTATCCTCTTGGTTATAACAATTAGCAAAAAAAGTTGTCCGTAGAAGAACTAATCTTGCAACTAAGCAATCAGCTACAAAGTAAAAACACTACTATTCATAATATTGAGAATCAGATGGGTCAAATCACTAATTTCATTAATTACAGACCTTATGAAACACTGCCTAGTAATGTTGAAATTAATCTTAAAGGATCTGGAAAAGAACATGAACAAGTAAAAGCTGTACAACTGAGAAGTGGAAAGGAATTAAAAGAGAAAACACAGAATGAGATTGAAATAGAGAAAGATGTTGAAGTGATTGAAAAACCTAAAGATACCCTTTCTCCAAGTAAATATCATACTGTTGTACCTATTGAAGTGGGAGTTGAAAGACCACCACCACCTTTTCCTCGAAGACATAACAGCAGAAGCTTGACCATCAATTTTTTAAGTTCTTTGAAATTTTTAAGAAACTTACCATCAACATTCCTTTTGCTAAAGCTTTGGAGCAAATGCCAAGCTATGCAAAATTTATAAAGGATATTTTAAGCAAGAAAAGAAAATTTGAAGCTTATGAAACTGTTGCATTATGTGAAGAATGTAGTGCAATAATTCAGAAGAATTTACCTCAGAAACTTAAAGATCCTAGAAGTTTCACTATACCATGTGTTATTGGGGAAAAATTCTGTGGAAAAGCCTTATGTGATTTAGGAGCTAGTATTAATCTCATGCCATTTTCAATCTTTCGAAGGTTAGATTTAGGAGAGATTTCTCCTACCACTTTAATTCTTTAGTTAGCTGATCGATTGATCACTTATCCTAAAGGAGTTATAGAGGATGTTCTTGTTAAGGTAGATAAATTTATCTTTCCTGTGGATTTCATTATTCTAGATATAGAAAAAGATAAAGAAATACCTATCATTTTAGGGAGACCTTTTCTAGCTACCGGTCGAGCTAAGATTGATGTGCAAAAAGGAGAATTAACAATGAGAGTTAATGATCAAGAGATAACATTCAATGTTCTAAAATCAATGAGGTATCCTGAAAAAGAAAAATGCTATCGAATGTATATTTTTTATTATATAATTGAAAAGCATTACCAAGAAAAATGTAAGGTCATTTTTGATGATAAAGATAAAAAATCTATGTTATATAATGAGTCATTAAATGAAGAAAATTTATCTGAAGAAGCTCATTATATTCATGAAAAATTGGAAAATTTTAGACACAACTAAAAATGATATACTTTTACCTTCAATTGAAAAAGCCCCTGAACTTGAATTAAAAATGTTACCTGCACATTTAATGTATGCATTTCTGGGAGATTCATTAACTTTACTTGTAATTATATCTTCAGAATTCAACAAAGATCAAGAAGAAAAATTTATAGGAGTTCTGAAGAATTATAAAAAAGCTTTTGATTGGACTATTGTAGATATTAAAGGAATAAGCCCTTCAATCTGTATGCATAGGATTTTAATGGAAGAAAATTGTCAACCCATTATTGAACCCCAAAGAAGATTAAATTCAGTTATGAAAGAGATTGTTAAGAAAGAGATTTTGAAATGGTTAGATGCTAAAATTATTTATCCTATTTTGGATAGCCAATGGGTAAGTCCTATTCATTGTGTTTCGAAGAAAGGAGGAGTAACTGTCATTGTTAATGAAAAAAATGAATTAATTCCAAAAAGACAAGTTACTGGATGACGAATTTGCATTGACTATCGAAAATTAAATAATACCACTAGAAATGATCATTTTCCTTTACCTTTCTTGGATCAAATGTTGGATAAACTAGCTGGACACTCATATTTCTATTTTCTGGATGGATATTATGGTTATCATCAATTACCCGTTGCTCTTGAGGATCAAGAAAAGACAACATTTACAAGTCCTTATGGAACATTTGCCTTTAGAAGAATGCCTTTCGGTTTATGCACCTGCAACTTTTCAAAGATGTATGATGTCAATATTTTGTGATTTGATTGATAAAGGAATTGAAGTATTTATGGTCGATTTTTCAGTTTTTTGAAACTTCTTTTAAATCTTTCTTGAAAAATATAACAAAAATTTTGAAGAGATGTGAAGAAACAAATTTAGTTCTAAACTGGGAAAAATGTCAATTTATGGTTATAGAAGGCATTGTACTTAGACATAAAGTTTCATAAATAGGGATGAAAGTTGATCAAGCAAAAGTAAAAATTATTGCTGAACTGCAACCTCCTACTACTGTTACTGATGTAAGAAGTTTTCTGGGTCATGCTGGATTTTATAAGAGATATATAAAGGATTTTTCTAAAATTGCTAAACCTCTTTGCCATTTATTGGAAAAAGAAGCTAAATTTGAATTTAATGAAGATTGTCTGAATTTGTTCAATATTCTGAAAGAGAAGTTAATCACTGCATCTGTCATTGTTGCACCTGATTAGAATAAACCTTTTGAATTAATGTGTGATGCAAGTGATTATGCAATCAGAGCTGTATTAGGACAAAAATATGAGAAGATTTTTAAAGTTATATACTATGCTAGCAAAACTCTTAATAAAACTCAAATAAATGACATTACTATTGAAAGGAGCTTTTAGCAATAGTATATACCTTTGATAAATTTAGACCATATCTTCTTGGAACAAAATGTATCGTGCACACTGATCATTCTGCTATTAAGTATTTAATATCTAAAAAGGATGCTAAACCTAGATTGATCAGATGGGTTTTACTTTTGCAAGAATTTGATTTTGAAATTATGAATAGAAGAGGAACTGACAACCAAATTGCTGATCATTTATCAAGAATAAAAAATAATAATGAGAAGATTTTTGAAGAAAATATAAATGAGAAATTCCTGGATGAGCAATTATATGTCATTCAAGGATTACAAATGCCTTGGTATGCAGATATAGTTAACTACTTGGTTAGCAATATTTTACCATATGGAATGAATAATAAATACATTAAGAAATTCAAGAATGATTGTAAATCATATATTTGGGAAGATCCTCATTTATTTAAATTAGGAAGAGATTCTGTGATTCGAAGATGTGTTCCTTATGAAGAAGCTTTTGCAATTATTCAAAAATGTCACGATTCTGAATTTGGAGAACACTTTGGAGTGGATAAAACTGCATTTAAAATTTTAAATTCTATATTTTATTGGCGTACTTTATTTAAAGATGTTGGATATTATGTGAAAACTTGTGATCGATGTCAAAGAATGGGAAATATATCCAGAAAAGATGAAATGCCTCTAAACTTTATATTAGAAATTGAAATTTTCGATGTATGGGGTTTAGACTTTATGGGACCTTTTGTACCATCATCTGGAAAGATTTATATTTTATTAGCAGTTGAATATGTTTCAAAGTGGATCGAAGCTGTAGCTTTACCTAACTGTGATTCTAAAAGTGTTTCGAAATTTTTAAAGAAAATGATTTTTACAATATTTGGAATGCCCAGGATAATTATCACATATGGATGAAGTCATTTCAGAAATATAAGAATTCAATCATTGCTCGAAAAATTTAGAATTAAACATAGAATTGCAACTGCTTATCATCATCAAGCAAGTGGAATGTTTGAAGTGTTAAATAGAGAAATTAAAAGAATATTGGAAAAGACTGTTAATCCTAAAAGAATTGACTAGGTTGATAGACTTGATTCTGCATTATGGGCTTATAGAACAGCTTATAAGACACCTATTGGAATGCCACCGTATCGGTTAATTTATGGTAAACATTGTCACTTACTTGTTGAAATGGAGAATAAAGCTTATTGGGTGATAAAGGAGTTCAATTATAATTTGAATACTGTAGAAGAAAAACGATTATTACAACTGAATGAAATGGAAGAGATAAGAAATGAGTCTTATGAAAATGAAAGAATTTATAAGGAAGAATGAAGAAATTGCATGACAAAATGATTTCAAGGAAAATATTCGAGCCTGGACAAGATGTATTATTATTTAATGCTCGTTTAAAATTTTTCCTGGAAAATTAAAATCTAAATGGATGGGACTATTTATAATTGAGAAAGTATACCCTTATGGAGGTGTGGATATTAAAGATCCCAAAACCGGAAAAGTATTTAAAGTTAATGAATTAACACTGAAGCCTTATATGGGAGAAATGAAATTAAATTATAAAGAGGCTTATGAGCTGAGTCTACCCGATTAATTCAATTAATTAGGTCGGGTTGACGACATTAAACCAAGCACTTTGTGGGAGGCAACCCATATTTATTACTTTAAGTTTAATTATTACTATAAGGTTATGCCTTGGTCTTGACTGAATTTATATATAACTTCTGGAAATAGAAGGCTAACAAGTCTGTATTGGCTTAAGCTAAACATTTTCTTAAAGTATATAGAAATTGGACTCTGATCACTCCATGTCAAATGTGAGTAAAAAGGAGATCAAGTTAACCTTCGTTTGTGATTGTTTGTAGTTTGAATTTTTTGTAATTGTGTTTGTGTGTTGATCATATTTGTTTTTTAGACCTATTTTTACGACCGAAACTTTGTAGAATTTAACGATAGGCGAATCGAAGTCGATAGAGGTTCCGATGCCTAGGCCCCAAAAGTTGGCGCCTAAGCGCCCGAATAACTTGCGTATCGATGATTCGGCGCCTAGGTGCCAGATTCCGGCGCCTAAGCACCGCGGTTACAGATCATGGAAAAACCAAAATTCTTTAGTTTTTCACAAGAAATCTCTTTATATATAGCCTATTTTCTGTCCCCAATCCCATATAAACACTAATTTCGACCAGAGCAATCCATTTTGGAGGAGTTTGGAAGGATTTGCAGGCAATGGATAGAGTAAATCATGGAAATGAGGTAAGAGCCAAATCTCCTAAAGATCCTCAGCATTATTTTAATGGTTTTATTGATGTTAGTCTGGAGAAAATGTTTAGTCGAATGGATAAGATTGAAGCGGAACTTCAAAATATTGGTAATCGTCCCCATGAGATGTACCACCAATACGAACACTTGGAATGGAAAACCAAACTTCAATATGATCATATGGCTGCCTATCGTGACGCTCAAGTAGAAATGTATGCGAAGAACAAGTGGATCGATGAAAAGACAGCTTTGGAATTTTCAAGGGCGTTGGTGTTCTACCTCTTCGGTCCTAGCGAACTTCATTGCAAAAGAGATCGTAATTGAAAATCGGTGTTTAATAGATCCTAAATGTGTTTTAGGTGTGATCTAGTCTTATTTTAGTGTGTTGAATATCTAACTTGTGTGTTTGCTTAATTGTTTAATGTGTGTTGTTGGATTTGAATGTTTGCTTTAAATATGTTGTTGTTTGTGTTATTTATAAAATGATGAACCTTGATACAGTCTTGTACTGAAAGTTATTAAATTTGGAATGGATTTTAGGTTTAGAATTGAAGAATTCAGAAACAATTTTGTGGATCTATACTATAATTTTAAATTGATTATGAAAATATTTGGAAGTTATAAAATGGATTAATACCCTCATAAGAGTAATTAGGAGTCAAATTTGATAATACTTGGTGGAAAATATTTAATTTAAATCAGATTATTGGAAAGACGAGTCTGGCGCCTAGGCGCTGGTTCGACTGAACCCGAAAACTCATTTTCTTAAACCCCCCATGCCATTTTTGACGCCTAAGCTTCCTTCTCCATTGTTTTTCATAAAAATACCACCTAGAGATCCCATTTAGAGTCGGATTTTTAAGTTATTGAGCTTGAAATCACCAGATTTCTTCATCTCGAGGTCAGATCTACATTCTAAACTCATTTTTTTTATTTTCACCATGGATTTTGCTCTCATTAAGAAAAACCAAAATTTTGAGAAAGATTTTGATTTTTTATGGTTAAATCCATGAATTTTTATGCTTTTTCAAGTTTGAAAAGCGTAAATTAGTTTATTTTCCTAGATCCGTTGAATTTATTTCACGTTTTTATTTTCACGTCTAGATGGCACCCAAATCTAAGCGAGAAAAAGAATGAGAAATTTTTTATCGTAGCAAGTTCCTCATTGTTGTTGCACACTTCCGATACAATGATTTTGCTACGACTCAGAATTTTATCTTAGAGCGAAGTTTTTAAAATCCTGGAGGAAGAATTGAGGAAACAATCGTTGCACTCAACTGGCAACGATTCTGCTATTTCAGTGTTATTGTCGTTTTCCCGGTTGTTAGAGAGTTTTATGCTAATTTCGTGGATGCAGAAGATTACGAGATTTTCTTTCGAGGAGTTAGAGTAGGATTCACTCCTGAACGCATCAACATTTTCTATAGCCTGCCTCTAAACATAGAGTGTTATTACTCAGGATTATCTCTATCTGAGGGTGATTTGGATATGATCATTGTCTACCTGACTGATAGTACTGGAGCCTAGAAGATTTGGAACAGAAAAAGGGTAAAATTTTCATCTTCTAAGCTTAATGGTATTTCCATGGCATGGAACTACTTTATTTCTGCTCGTCTCCTTCCATCCAATCATGTGAGCGAAGTTACCAGAGATAGAGCTATTCTTAACTACTGCATTCAAGAGAGGAAGTCTATTGATGTAGGGAACATTATTTATCATTTTGTGGAGGCTACTGCTCATTCTAGCACATCTATTGGACTTGGTTTTCCATCTCTGATCTATTCTCTATGTCAAAGTACTGGAGTAGTTGTTGAGCTTTCTAAGGAAAAGCTCAAGTCGACAAAGCTTATAGGAAGAGAAATCGTTAGCAATTATAATCGACTGTGAGGTAAGAGTTCTACTGCACCTGCTATTTCATTACCTACTTCAGGTAGAGCTTCTACGTCTAAACCATCTACATATGCTAAGCCATCATCTACTTTTTGGGAAACCATGCATGATTAGTTTAAAGATCAGCATCATGAGTTATTCATAACTCACAGTAGAGTAGATACGATAGACAAGAAGAATGATCATCTTTCTGAGTGTACACAAAGGAAGAGTGATTTTGATGCTGAGATCCAGAGTCTTTAGTGAGATTTCTGAAGGGTGAGCACGATGTTCAGTTCCCTACTTGTCCCAGATTTTAACCTTATGTTGATCCAAAGGATATGGAGTTTTCTTTTGGTGATGACGATGATGAAGCTACAGAGAGTGATTAGTAGTTTGACTTATCTCTAGAGATTGTTGATTCTATTTTTAGTAGATTTTCTTATTTCTTGTGATGTTTATTATGATGTTATTTATTAGTGTTACTGTGAACATTTTATGTTAAAACTATTTTTAGATTATCTGATGTGTGTTTAAGACTGAGTTGTGAATGAATTTCTATAAAAGTTTATTTTTGTTTCAGCCTACTATTTAGTGTTCATAAATAGTTAGTAAATTTGCATGTCCAAAAATATATAAAAAAAAGGATTTATTTTTAGAAATTAACTCCTGCTCTGCAAAAATTTTCTATATATGTGTAATCATTTCTGTTATATTCATATTGAAGCATGTGTAGAAGTAGAAGTTAGTTTTTCTTTACTACATCATTATTGTACTTAGATTAATTCATGTTTATTTCTTTCTCTCATTCTTTAGAAAATTTCATAATTCATATTTATACTAAAGCTAAAGTTTGGGGGAAGGAAAAGCATTTATCAAATTTAAATATTATTTGTCCTTAAAGAACTAATATTTTCTTTAAAAATATATTAACATAACATAAGGAATGAAAAATCTATTTAAGATTACCTAAATTTTTGAATTTATAAATACTTTAGTAAACTTAACTAAAGTTTAAAAAATTTTGGTTGATTTTAAAATATAATTATTTAGCTTAAAGAATAATAAGATCAAAATTTTTCTATTTATAGTATAGAGAATTGTATTTTTGAAATACTAAGGAATCAAGATTATTGCTTGAAAAAGAAAAGATTGGAATAAGATTTGAAAAATAATAAATTATTAATGTCATATTCATCAAGAAAGAATGTATAAGTTTTTTGAAAATAAGATATGGATAGTGAAGTTCAAAATCCTTAACAGGTTATCCAAAAATAGTAATCCTCACTTTAAAAAAAAGGGATTGAAAAACAATCCAGAGAAAGAAAAAAAAAGAAGAGAAAAAGTAAGGAGAAGCTTGAGGAAATGCCTAGTAAAAAATTGGCTTCACTTGAATTATCTTATAGTAAGAAAACTGATTACATTTTTAACTTAATTTCTATGTACAAATATTTTTACTAGAAAAATATTTCATCAAAATATTTTTCTTGTAAATATTCTATGTGGCCTTGATATGATAAACTACAATTATTCTTGAAATAAATGAAAAATTGGAAGTCTTGTGATTTGGTAGTCAAATGTTCTTAAATTCTTAAAATTAAACTTAATTAGTGAAATTTGGTTAATGATTTCCTAAAGCATTTATAAAACCAAAAATTATAAGGAAACTTAAATATTTTAACTTCATTCCAAATGTTATCTATTTTATGTAATTAAAGGGGCTACTTGAGGACAAGTAACATTTAAGTTTGCGGGAATTTGATCTACCTAAAAATACCCATTTTTATGCCTTATTCATGATTCAATTTTTAAGGATATTATGCTTTAATGAAAGGTATGTTCATGTTTTTGGATGTAGATGATTTAAAAAGAATCCAAGAAAGAAAGAAGGAAAAGGAGCAAAAAGGAGAAAAATGGAGCTTATTGAGAAAAAATCTTGAAATTATTGGCCTGGCGCCTAGACGCCAGAATCCGGCGCCTAAGCGCCAGTTTGATACAGATGCTGTTAAGTTTTTTTGATGACTTTGGGCAGTTATTTTGACGGTGTTAAGCGATTATTGGAGCTTCTAGAATACTGGAAGTTACTCCTAATATATAGGACATGTGATATAATGTATTTGGACACAAGGAAACGGTCTGGATCGCGAAGAGGTGAGACCCAAAGTGAAGAGGTACGAAAGCCATGGTCACGGAGTCCGGCGCCTTGGGACGACGATTACCTTCTAGAAGATACATTGAATTTGGACGAATTTTGAAGAGGTGCCCATTCTAGAGTGAAAATTGCACCAAAACCCCCCTTCTTAGTACACATACCCATTTTAGCATCTTCTCTCTCATCTCTAGTTTTATTTAGTCTCTTCCATACTTAGGGTGCCATTTTATTTTGTATTCAGTGAGTTTTTTTTTAGAGTTTATTGTGTGTTATTTCTGTTGGAGTCTTTCATCATTGCTTGGAGTCAGTAGAAGTTAACAGATCATTTGAAGGAACACTTCAGATAAGTATTTGTACTTTGGTTCAAAGTTTTATAAATATATTTTGTTGTGTTATTTCAATGTGTTTAGAGTAGTTAGTTATCTTTCTCCTTTCAACTATGAAAAGATTATAAATTAATTAAATTTTGTAGGAGAATTAAATATAAAATATTTTAAAACATTGTGATGATATTAATACTTGATCTTAGTTTACTTTTTAAATTGGTCATTTAATTTGTTAAAACACGTTGAAGAATTTTGAGACCTATCCGGAGATAAATTCTTAACTAGTAGATATCACATGAATCCTTAGGTAATCTCAGGCTATACACGGATTATTTAAGGTGAAGTGCAAAAAAATAGAAAGATATTATTTATTGGGCGTAAAATTAATAAGTTTTTAGAGTGATAGACTAAATTCTAATAATTTGGTTTATAGAAAGTTAACGGGTCACTGGTAGAGCCGACCATAGCCACCCTTGGACATCTAGTAGTGCGAGCCTGATTAACCCATTCTAATAATAAAACATCCTGAGCCTATCTATAGATTAGTCAATGTTATTTGCACCTGTACCAAAGGGTAAGAATATGAATGCTTCTATTTGGCACAATACCATAATCTTAATTCCCTACAGAAGATAATTACTCTATAATTCTTGGATTAGTAGAAAAAAGAGAAAGTTGCTTTTATACTTGCATTGAATTTTAATTACTGCTTACTTTACATCTTATTGCTTATTTTCTTTTAGTAAAAAATATTAGTCAATTAAATTTAAATATATAAGTTAAATAAAAAAAGAAGTATATATAAATTGCATTTGAAAATTTTAAAATATTACTTATATTTCTTACTTTTTATAAAATTCACTATCCCTATGGGATCGATAACCAGGACTCCACTAGAGCCCTGTATTACTTGAACGATACGTATACTTGCGTTTAAAATTGTGACTTTTACAATAATAAAATCTAAATATAAAATTATAAAAGTAAACCTCCCTCATCAAGTTTTTGAAGCCATTTGCTGGAAATTAAATATTCTAAAAAGTGGTATCAAATTATTGTATTTTAAAGCATATATAAAGTCGCATCGCATCAATGTTCATTATCTAAAATAATTATGTGCATACATATTGAAGGACTAATTCCTTTAATATCTGCTAAGGTCCAACCAAATGCGTTCTTATACTTCTTTAATGTGTCTAAAAGTTTTTGCTTTTGTAATTTGTTTAATTTTGCCGATATAATAACCGGTAAAGTTAAAAAATTTACCAAAAACACATACTTCAAATGAGTAGGTAAAATTTTTAACTTAAGTTCAGGAGGTTTTATAATCGACATAACTATATTCTTTTCAGCATTTTCCATAACATCCAGCATCTCAAATTATTCTGGTATATAATCTAATTCTTCAATTTCTACTTTTTTAAACAATTCTGCATTTTCTATTTCTTATTTATTTTCAAAATATTCTTTAAAACGTTTATTTTGCAGATGTTCAAGAATTTCCATTCGAAAACATTCATCATCTTTTTCAATAACAGGGTATTTCATTGATTTTGCAATGTTGAAAGTTACTTCTTGATCATTTACTCTCATAGTTAATTCTCCTTTTTGAACATCAATCATGGCTCTTCCAGTAGCTAAGAAGGGTCTCCCTAAAATTATAGGTATTTCTTTATCTTCCTCCATATTTAAAACAATAACTTCCACAAGAAAGATAAATTTATCCACTTTTACTAACACATCTTCGATAACTCATTTAGGATAAGTCACTGAACGATCAGCTAATTGGAGAGTTATAGAAGTAGGTGAGACTTCTCCTAATCCTAATCTTTTAAAAATTGATAGAGGCATAAGATTAATGATGGCTCCCAAGCCACATAAAGCTTTTCCATATAGTGAAACTACCAGGATCTTTTAATTTCTCAGGAAGCTTTTTCTAAATAATTGCACTACACTCTTCTCTAAGTGCAACATTTTTATTGTCTGTGGACTTTCTCTTCTTGTTTAAAATATCTTTCATAAATTTCACATAATTGGGCATTTGTTCTAATGCTTCTACAAAGGAAATATTCACCGTTAATTTCTTCAGGATTTCAATGAATTTAGAAAATTATTTATCCTTTTTATGTTGCTTTAATCGCTGAGGAAATGGTGGTGGTGGTTTTTCTACAGTAATTTTCATTGGTATTAGTGGATATTCTAAATCTTGATCTTGCTGATCCTTTTCTTTTTCAGTTTCCACTTTCTCTTTTTCAATTTCTGTTTATTTTTGTACTCTTGTTTCTAATTCTTTTCCACTTCGTAACTGTATTGTTTTTATTTGTTCTTTTCCTTAGCCTTTAGGATTAATTTCCACATTACTAGGAAAAGTTCTAGGAATTCAGTTATTAAGTGTTGTAGCGATATGCCCAAGTTGAGTTTCAATATTTTTAATAGAAGTTCCTTGATTTATTAATTGGTTTCCTTGAATTTGTAATTGATTTCCTTGATTCTACAAATGTTGACCCATATATAATATCAATTCTTCCATAGATAACTTCTTTCCATAAATTGAGAGTTATTAAAAAATCTAGGTGGATAAGAAGGTTTATAATTAGGATTTCCTTGGTTAGATGAATTTCCTAATGGTTTTACTGTGTTGTTTTCCCATTGTTGATTAGTAGAATTGTTACTCCAATTAAATTTAGGATGATTCTTCCAACCAGGGTTGTAATAATTTGAATAAGGATTATTGGGTCTATTATTAATAGCATTTAAAGTTTCATAAGAAGGTTGAACATCCACAAATTGCCCAGATGAATTTTCTTCCATTATAATAGGAGAATAATTCATTCCATAATGATTTAATTTCTTAGATATAGCAGCAACCTGAGAAGCTAACATAGATATTGTATTAGAATCATGGATACTAGATATTTTTTTTAGGATTTAACCATTCAGAAGGCCATTGAAAATTGTTGTTAGCCATTTCTTCAATTAACGAATAAGCCTCATCAAATGGTTTTGACATTAATGAACCACCAGGGGCAGCATCAATAATAGATCTAAGAGATCCTACTAATCCATTATAAAAAGTTTGAATTATTAACTAATATGGTAACACATGATGTGGGCATTTCCTAAGAAGATCTTTAAATCTCTCCTCAGCTTCATCTATCGATTCTCCGTCAAATTGACTAAAAGAGGTTATATCATTTCTAAGCTTAACAGTTTTTTAAGGAGGAAAGTATTTAGATAGAAATTTTTGTGATAACTTTCCCCAAGTTCTAATAGATCCAGGTGCTAACGAATTTAACCACATTTTAGCCTTATCCCTTAAATAAAAAGGAAAAAGCCTAAGTCTAACAGCATCATTAGATATTCCGTCATATTTAAAAGTAGCACAAAGTTCTAAAAAACTAGCGAGATGTAAATTAAGATCTTCGTTTGGTGAACCACTAAATTGATTATTTTGTACCATTTGGATAATTGCAGGTTTAAGCTCAAATGAATTAGCCGCTACATTAGGGTTTTGGATAGTTAAGTGAATTTCATCTAATGTAGGGTTAGCGTAATCTCTTAAAGGTCTCGGTTGATTTTCATTTTCAATTACTGGATTATTTAACATTTGATTTAAATCTATAATTTTTCTTTTCTGTTTTCTAATTTTTTTAATAGTGCGTTCTAATTCTGAATGGTAAGGTATTAAATTTTTGGTTCCAAATTTGCGCATACACAATATAAATTAAAAAGTATGTAATTTTAAAATAGTTCGTTACACTAGTAATTACCTTAATAATTATCTCATTAATTACCTTAGTTCCCCAATAACGGCACCAAAAACTTGACAGCGAGATGCGTAACTTTATATGTGTTAAAAAGTGTAAAAATAAATATTCAATAATAGCAAAATTACCCCTTATCAAAGCAAGTATACGTATCGTTCAAGTAATATAGGGCTCTAGTGGAGTCCTGGATATCGATCCAAGAGGGAATTTTAGAGATTACGTACTAATTACAATAGTTGAAATAACTATCTAGTAAATGTAAAAAAAAATAATTATACAAAATTCTACTACTAATGTTGAAAGGAAAGTTGCAATATAGAAACGTATCCTCCCCCTTGTTAAGATTATTAAGTGAATGGATAATTAAATTAGTTAGAATTATATTGTGCCAAATAGGAGCATTCCTATTCTTTACCCTTTGGTCCAGGCATAAAGAACATTGACTAATCTTATGTTTGGTTATTGAATCTGCGGCTAGGCTGGGAGGATACCTACTCTCACTTCGGAGCTCCCACGTTCCCCTCGCCTAAGGGCTAACATCTACACTTCAGCACCCAAACGATAGGATCAAATTGAGGATTTTAGTCTGTCACTCTAAAATGTCCAATTCTACGCCTGATAAATAATATTTCCCTATTTATTTGCACATTCCTTTCAAAGACTTTGACCTCCCCAAATCTCGGATGTAATATTTACTTTAGTTGTGAAATCAACATATTTTTAACATATCAATTGGCCATATTGAAAATAAATTAAGAATTAAGTAAAAAGATTATCACAATTTTTATTGAATATTTTAGGCACAACTAATTCAATTTTCCATTTCACAAAATCTCAAAACAAGGAGAAAGTTAGAGAAGACTACTCAAAATGCATAGGAAGAATAACACAAGACTTTGATTTCATATAAAATCAAAGTTACAAAATAGTAAACACAACTTATCTCAAATTTCTCCCCAAGCAGACTCCTTGAAGTTCCTCTGACTCTTCCTTCCTGTGCAACACACTCAACTAAAATTACTTACTTACTATTAAACTCTCTAAGACACCCTAGACACACACACTTTTCATCCTAAATTCGTCTCTTTTTAAAGAGGTAGAAAAATTTCCAAAGGTTGCTTAAGCACCTCTTCAAAAGACATCCATATTCGATGAATCTTTGCCTGAACCGACCTTCTCGCCATAGGCGAGCTCATTGGCGCTGTTAGCGGGCTTCTAGAACATGGGCCAACTGCTAAGGCTCGCTATCGGCGGGCCCGATCTCGCCGTCGGTAGGCTCCCTTATAATATTGTCTGTATTCTCTGGAAAAATGCGTCGTCGGCGGCCAAGATCAACTGATTTCTCTTTTGGTCCTTTTTGATCCAGATTCTCTCATTTTAGCATCTTTTTGCTTCATTGTCTATTAATCTTTATTCCTGCAATAAAACATAGAAAATTCCTTTCTTTAAAGTGCAATATCATCAAAATCAATATAAAATCAGTATGAATTTCTCAATATATTATCTTTGGTTAATTTTAAAAATTAAGAAAATTATGGGGATGGTTCCTAAGTGATTAGGAGATCAAAAGTAATAATTTGGTGATTTTTAATATTGTTGTAATTTTTATTATTTTTAATTATTTAAATATTAAAAATATGATTAAAAATAAAAATTTTGTAAAAATCCCAATTTTTTTAAAAGAATTTTCTAATCACAGAGAACTCTCAAAACCAATTTTACAATTTTTTGAGTTATATTTGAATTATTAAAATTAGTTTAATGTTCAAAATTATCATTTCACCTAGAAAATTCATTTAGGTGACTAAATGAATTCCAAATGCCATGAAATTTTTATGGGGAGTTCTCTAATCTTTAAAATACAGTGGAGAATTGTTTTAAAGTAATTTTCATATTCAATGAACTCGAATTAATTCAAATTTGGTTTTAAAGCAAGTTGATAATTATGTCATTTCTTAATGATTTAACCCATGAAATTTTTATCCTAGGGTCCTCTGGCCATAAGGAACCTTCCATGAATTTTCTAAGTTTTTATAATCACCATGCTAATTATTAGAATTAATTTATGAAAACAAATGCCTAAACTTAAAAAATATAGAACTCTTCATAGAGGTCTCCTCTGATTTTAGAAAAATTAGGGAAAATCCCCCATGACAGGGGATGTAACACGCCAAAATATTAGGCCATGGTGAAATGTCCACATGCTTGAAGAATTAAAAGATCACAAAGGGTATTTAATTAATTAAAAATCATACATGAATCAAATAAATTTAAAACCATTTCCATATGATTTGCCTCTGTTCACTAAGCAAGTTGGTATTTTTCTTTTATTTTTATGATTTTTCTAGGCCAAGATATGGATTTTTAAAGTTCAGGTGATTTAAATAAATCAGAAATTCCATTTTTTCCTACTTAACTAGCTCAACGCCGCGTTAACCTACGACGGATCAAAGTCCCATGCGGTGCGCTCCTAGTCAACGCTGCCAGCTAACTAGGATGCCACGCGGTCCGCAATTCTGTTTCATCTCCTCGTCTGGTGCAATCAAAACAGTCCAACAAAAACACACGCGATCTAAGGCCTATTCGTATTTGTCCCCGCCTAGTGTGATCCCATGATCGTCCACACTAAAACCCTAATTTCTCAGCCTAGACTCAACCAAATCAATTTGGTTTTAATCCTATGGACTCGTCTAAGCATGGAGAACATATCCATGCTACTAAACATGGTTTAAATTAACCCTAATTACATGGAGAATTCAGAAAAGCTCGGGAAGAAGAAGAGGTCAATACCTTGGCTCTGAGAAGTGAAGCTTCGATCAGAGATGCTCTACACCTTCGTTGTAGTCCCAGGAGCTCAGGCATGAAGCCTCTTACCTTGGTGAATTGCCTAGGTATGAAAGTGACCAGACCCAATTTGGAGCTTTGATGGAAGTCCCTGTTGGTGATGGGGCTTTCAATAGGGAACTTCTTCTCTTACTATGGGGATGGTGTGGGTGAGTTTAATTTGAGTTTGGTGGAGTTTAGGGAGATTTCCTATGTCTGGCTTGAAATTGGACTTCAAAATTGAGTTGGGTCAATGGGTTTCGGGGCAGGAATGCAGCGAGTATTGGCTTCTCTGTGTTGTGGGAAGGTTTTGGAGTAATTTTGGCAGAGTTTTGTTAAGGTCTAGTTCAGCCCCAAAATATTGGTCGTGAAGGGTGGTGGCTTAAATAGCCATGGCTAGGTTGGCTGCCAGGGCTTTAATTCAGGTGCAAAGAGCTGCCTCGTGGAGTGCTGAAGAGCTCCCATGAAAATTTTAGGCTGACTTGGCCATAGGGTGGAGTTTGGGTTTGTCCAAGTGTAAGGTGGCTCTTGATTTGGGCTCCTCTGGCGACTAGGCCTGCTGGCCAGGTTAAGAGAGGTAGCTAGCGGGTCATGTGAGCCAGTGGGCAGGCCATCATAGGACGAGCTTAAGTGGTTAATGCATTATGGAAAATCCCCCTAGGTTTCACCATTTAAGGGAGGAAATCCCCTAATTTGGAGGACCTTTAGTCCATGTTTCCACTAGGGTGGGCTAGGTGGGTCTAGCCTAGTCCCTAAGGTCAACTTTGTGGCTGTGGAGGGGTTGGTTTTGTCACATTTGGTTCAATTTGATTAAATTGGGTCATGGGTTCATTTGGGTTACTTTGGGTTTACATTGGGCTAACTTGGGTTTGATCTTGGGTTGAGCCCAGATGATTGAGCAAAATTGTGTATATGATTGTCATAAAGTGTTTAGAAAAGGTTTAGAGTGGTTTTGGATTGGTTTGATAGATCAATTTGGCTTGGTTTAAGATTTTGGTCAATTTGGGGGCAAGTTGGGTTAACTTGGGTTTATGTTGGGCTAGGGTTGGGTCCAAGACCAATTGAAGGTTCCAAATGGCCTATGGGGATGTCATAAAGAGTTCCCAACATCAATTAGGTGGAAATTTTGGGAGTAGGTGATCAACCTAAAAATTACCAATTTTTTAGTGTAAATTTTATGCTCACTATATGCACATTTTTAATGATATATACATTAAAGGAAGATATTTTGCGTATTTTTGTCTACAAGCATAAAAAATATGATTTTAGAGAAAATAAGGCAAAAACAATGCAATTTGGAGCCAAAATGAGCAAAGAAGAAAATTCTGACCCAGCACATATTGATTTGTCTTTCTATGCTTAATCTCTTTTACATTTCTTACATGTTTTAGAATGAACTTACACTTTGAAGAAAGATTGTTTTTATATTTATTTTGCAGGTGAAGATGTTAGGAACACAACACAACTGAAACAGGGCGAAACAGAGTTGAAACGAAGCCAAAAGGAGCAAAATGGTGAAACTGCGCATAGGGTGGCGCCTGGGCGCTAGTGATGAAGAGAAAATGGTGCCTAGGAGCCAACAATGGGTGCCTAGGTGCCAGAAGTAGTTGGGGACGGGTTTGGACGGTTTTGGATGGTTTTTTGTGGTTCCAGGATGTTCTAGAAGGTCCTAGATGGCAATGCACGCCCCAAATGAGTCATACAATGAATCTAGACACATTTTAATGAAAAGATGTGTCTCTTGAAGTGAAAGGGTGTGTCACTTGGAGTGAAGGGGTGTGTCTTTTGGAAAATGGAGGGACTTGTCTTATCTATAAATAAAGGGGCTTGACACCTTTCATGACAAGTAAGAAGGGAGAGTCTAGTGTGTGTTTGGAATAGGTTTGGGCGTGCCTCTTCTAAGAGGCGTGTGTGAGTAGAAGATGTAGAATTCTACATTTTCTAGAGATATTGGTGAAGGATTTTGAGAGATTTATGTAAGAAATGTACGAGCGGTGCATGGATCGGCAAGAGACTTTAGTGGAGAAATTTTCTTCTTTCTTTAAGATGGAAAAAGCTAAGTATTGTATTCTTCATTTTCTTGTAATTGTTGTAAACAATTTATGGTGGACTTTTCTTGATTTAAACGAAGTTTTCTATTGTGTTCTATCCATGCTTCATAAGTAATTTTCTCTACTATTTTCTTTTAATATGAAGTAGTGGCATGCGTAGGAAATTTATTTTTATAATAGAATTATTTTCATTTTATTGTGATGAGTAACATCTCCTTCACTTCATTGACATAACTTAAGTGGTAATAAGTTATGTTAAAATTTGTTGTAAGTGATTTTACAACTTGAGTGCACTCACATTGTCCGGTTAATTAGTAATATAGTTAGACGGTAATGCAAATTTTAAGGAATTATTATTTAATAATCTGTTTCTATTAGATGCTTCTAGGTGACAGATAGTTGCATGAAACTAATAGAATATTAAAGACATATGTTCATTGTTGGCACTTTATTTATTACATAATTCTATCAATTCTTTTACTTCTTATGCCATTATTTTCATTTACTTTTATTTTGTAATAAAATAGATGTATGTTTAGGAATCAAGATTTGCTTAGATATTCACTTATTAAATTAATGTGATGATACTTTACCGGATCTTAATTTACATTACAAATTGGCCTCTTGTATTATTAAGAACTGTGGAGAATTCATAAGATCTGACCGTGGGCTAAGAATTCTTAACTTGTATGTATCACATTTCTCTTAAAAGGAGAGGTGCAAATAAATAGGAAGATAATCTTTAATAGGCGTAGAATTGATTTTTGTTTTTAGTGTGACAGTCAAAATTCAATCAATTTGGTTTTACAAAAGAGGTGACGGGTCTCTAGTAGGCCAAACCATAGGCAACCATGTGGGGGGGAACCTAGAAGTGAGAGTCTAATAATTCATCCCTTTCTACTAATAATACATCCTAATATAATCTTTAAAAACTAGCTAATGTTCTTTATGACCTGGACCAAAGGGTAAAGAATATATATGCTCCTATTTGTCAATACTACATTAAATTTTAACCATTTCATTCCTACATATTATCTTGGTAATTGCAAGAGAAAGGTAGTCTTTAACATCTCAAAATTCTCTAAACCAATTTATCCGGATAAGTTATCTTTTTATTTTAAATTTTCATTTAGGAATAGTTATTAGAAAAACCATTTTAATTAACATTCCAAATTAAGGCCTTATAAGATTAGACTAGAATTTGCCAAAATAACTTCTTATCTCGCTTCTCCGTGGGATCGATACTGGGGTTTTAAAAAGAAAGCCCTATATTACTTGAAACGATACGTATACTTGTGTAGTACCCCTAATGTGTAAACTATTTTCTAATTTTTATATCATTTAAGATTTTGCACACTAGCCGCTATTTATATTTTGAGTCAAGTTTTTGGCCATCTTTTGGAAGTTAATTTACTGCGTAATTGCGGGTCGGGTCAAGTTTTTGGCGCCGTTGCCGGGGAAGCAACGGTAAGAACTTTTAGGAAAATTTTAGTTAAACCTGTAAGACTTAGTTTTGGAATTTATAATATTATAATATCGTGTGTTTAATTGCTGTGTTTATTTTAAAGAAAATTAAAAATATAAAAAAATATTTTTGATATCTATCCTATTAGTTAAGTCTTGAGATTTGTACACGTCAGATTGAGAGAGAACTTTTAGGAGGATGATGAATTAGAAAAGACTCCATGAATTTAATTTAGAAATGATAGATCAATAATATAATGAATATTCATATTTGGATTATAATGCTAGTTAAGGATAACTTAAATCAGAAAAGTAACTAGTAGAATTTGATCTGAAATATGGATCATCTTGAGAGAATCCAATCCAAATTTGGGAGATATTGAATTATCATATAGTGATCCATTTCTTATGAATGTTAAAGATGATAATAATATGCAAATTATTACAAGAATATTAGACATAGGAAGAAACTTAGGTAATAATGATCTAAATCAATCTAAAATGAAAGAGCTGAAAGAAAAAAAATATAATTTAAGGATTTTGTATGAATTCCTGGATTTTGAAAAGATTGGACAATTAATCAAGGATTAATTAAATGGAATTTTGATCCAAGAGGAATCATTTGTCGGGCTGACGACATTAAACCAAGCACTTTATGGGAGGCAACTCATAGTTATCAGTGTGCTTTGATTTAGTGCTTGCAGTCATGTTTGTTAGTGTTTTAGTGTGTTTTCTTTATTGTGGATTGATCTGCTTGGATTGTTAGTGAATTGAATTGATCTTTATGTGTCATTATGAATTGATCAGTTTGATTGATGTTTGGATATTTGTAGTTTAATCTGATCATTTTGAGTGTCATGAGGGAGTTGGTTTTTTAACTTCTCTTGGAACCGTCTTAATTTCCATTACTTCCTTTCTCTGACCTTGTTTTAATTCGGTAGGAATCATGAACCTATTTAATGAGTAACCTATGGATGAACTTTCACTATCCTTATAATTGTTAGAGGTGCTTACTTGAAGGGATTTGATGATGTTTGAGGTTGGTGTTCGCAACTCAACGTATCAGGGATAATCATATCCAAGGGATTTGAATTTATAAAATCATTTATAAGTACCCATTTTATTAGTGTAGTGATTCTGTTAGAAATCCGAAGTAAGGTAGTGAGATTCGATGAGTTAAAGGAAGATTTGACCTCATTTATATTGTGTGTTTGTGTTTGTGTTACAACAATATTAAGATTTGGAGAACACTTTAAATATATATTCCTATACCGATACATGTCAGACTTGTAAGACCTTTCTTTAGTTTAATTTTATTCCAATATGTTTAGTTTAGATTTACTTTCTATTGCAAATTATTCTGTCTAGATGAATATTTGTAGATGTTTCTGATAGACATTTGTGGTAGATAGGATTTCTGAACTATTCTTCTTCCTGCTTATATTTTTTGTACTGAATGCTATACATGTTAAAAATCAAGTTTGGGGTTAGGAAGAAAAATATATTTTAAAAAGTTAGTATACTTTTTTTTAGTTTAATATTATTGCAAGCATGTTTTCGGCTAGATTATCTTTCTCCTGCAGTCATTCTATCCTGATTATGTATATATATAAATTTGATAGGATGCTGTAGTAGTTAGTATATTCAGTTTTTTCTTCCTCCTACATTTTATGGAATTAATTGCAAAATATTTTAAAATTCAAGTTTGAGGGTGATGAAAAATAGTTTTCAAAATCATAAATTTTATTTGTTCTAAAAAATGCTATAAATAAATTTTATTTTTGATTGAAAAATAATTATGTGTATGAAGTTATATTAGGGAAATAAAATTTTGAATATAGAAATGAGTAAGAGGATTAAGTTAAAATCTATAGTAGTGATGAAAAATTTTAAGTTAAAATTTTCTTAATGAAGAAATGATAAATAATGTGTAACTATCTTTAGTAGAAAAAGTTGTATTTTGCAAAACTAGAAGGATTAGACTTTTTTTTCAATATTTAAATTTATTTTATTGAAAAAAAATTTTCAAAACTGTTATTATATTTCTAAGTAAAAGATATATATCTACCTTATGCTTTAAGAAAGGAATGATGGAATTCAAAATTATTAAAGGCCTATCCAGATATAGTAATCCTTGCCTGAGAAAATAAAAGTAAAGTATGAAAAGAAAAAGAGAAAAGAAAAAGAAAAAAAAAGAGAAAAGGAAAGTATAGTATGTGAAAAAGGAAGGAGAAGCTTGAGGATTAAAGGGCCTAATCAAAAATTGGTTCCACACCTGAGCTTTTTAAAGTATAAAATTTGAGAAAATCTTAAGCTTAAAAATATAATATAGTTAGTTTAATTATTTTTAATAAAGATTTTTAAGTAAAGAAAATAAAATTCCTAACCCTTATATTTTGAAAAATCTACAAGTATTTCTAAATTAGATAGTAACATATATTTTCATAATCTTTCATCAAAGATATTTCTAAACTTTAAATTTGTCTCATTCACTAAATTTTTTTCTAAATTGGTCTACTACATTTCTAGAACAAAATTTTAGAAACTCCTAAAGAAACTCATACACATGATTTGCTTATGTGATTTTACATGATTATAGTGTTACTTGAGGAAAAGTAACGTTTAAGTTTGGGGGAATTGATCCAACTACAAATTACTTATTTTTTAGTGTAGATTTTATGCTCACTTTATGCCCATTTTTAATGATATATACTTTAAAGGAAGGTATTTTGCATATTTGTCTTCAAGTATAAAAAATATGATTTTAGAGAAAACAAGGCAAAAGCAATGCAATTTGGAGCCAAATATGAGCAAAGAAGAAAATTCTGACACAACACATATTGATTTGTCTTTTTATGCTTAATCTATTTTACATTTCTTACATATTTTTGAATGAAATTACACTTTAAAGAAATGTTATTTTTATGTTTATTTTGTAGATGAAGATGTTAGGATCACAACGCAACTGAAACGAGATAAAACGGAGCAAAACGGTGAAGCTGCGCATAAGGTGGCGCCTGGGCGCCAGTGATGACGTGAAAATGACGCCTAGGCGCCAAAAGTAGTTAGGGACAGTTTTGGACGATTTTTGGCGGTTCCATGATGTTCTAGAAGGTCCTAGACGGCAATGTACGCCCCAAACGAGTCATGCAATGAATATAGACACATTTTAATCAAAAGAGTGTCTCTTGAAGTGAAAGGATATGTCACTTGGAGTGAAGGGGTGTGTCTTTTGGAAATGGAAGGACTTGGCTTATCTATAAATAGAGGGGCTTGACACCTTTCATGACAAGTAAGAAGGGAGAGTCTAGTGTGTGTTTAGAATAAGTTTGGGCATGCCTCTTCTAAAAGGCATGCGTGTGAGTGTGCGTGTGAGTAGAAGATGTAGAATTCTACATTTTCTGGAGATATTGGTGAGGGATTTAGAGAGATTTATGTAAGGAATGTACGAGCGGTGCATGGATGATGTGGTGCGACTTTAATTAAGCTTTAAAATACAAGATTTTGATACCACTTCTTGTTAACCTCATTTTTGATGAGGTCTTTTCTCTTCTCTCTCTTTAGTACATAGGATCTAGCCTTAGGCTTTTCCTTTGACTATCTTAGAGGACTAGAAATGGAACCCACCACTTAGAAATTTAAACACCTCTTAACTCCCTGCAAACCCCATAAGTTTGATTGTAAACCCCTAAGTCACTTGAAGGGTTAACATCAAATGTGGAGGTTTAAAGGATGAGTTCCCTATAGGACTTTTTGGCCTTAGGACTACCCTGGGTGGCCTAGTCTGGTGAGGGTTGACCTGCACACATTATACTTTCACACACATTCCAAATCCTAAAACCATTCATACCTAGCTTGACTTCCTTACTCATGTAGGTAATCCATATGGATGGTCCTCAACCCCTAAGCCCTTGGCTAAGAGGGTTAGGAACAACATAGTGAATGCCTCAAATGAGTCCTCTCATGGCAATTATGGGATTGATATGGCTTCATGGCTCAACCAAAGTGATTTCATTCTACTCAAACTTGATCAATCTTCATTTTTCCAAAATTTCAATTTTTGACCTCCGGGGCCCTACACCCACCAAACCTACCAAATGCCCTTGAAACTACCCAAAATTTGCAAAATTGCCTAAATTATCCAAAATTCCTCAAAACAAATCTAAACATTTCCCACCATACAAATTGATCATCCTTAGCCAAATATACCAAAATTTCCAAAAATACCCCCCAATACCCTCTAGATACCCAAAATGCCCTTTTTAACCAAAAATCCATAAATTCTAAAAATTCCCAGAAAATTCCATAAAATCCTAAATATTCCTAATTTCATTTTTTTCAGCTACAACATAAGCAAATTTTGTCAATTTAAACCACTTTTACCAAAACCCCCAATTTGACCCATTTTTAACCCAAGTGAACCCAATGTCAAACCAAACCACTCCAATTAACCTCAATGTTGATCCAATCCAATTCTAAACTTCAATTGAATATCCCTAATATCAATTTAGACCAAATACAAGCCCAATTTGATTAAAATTTGGATCTAATTCCAATTTGAAGCTTAAAGCCCAATTTTGGCCCATGACCTAAACTTAGCCCAAACCAACCCAATTCAACTCCAATTAGCCCCAAATCTTTTCCTAAACCTTCCTAATATCCCCACAAACAAAACCCTAACAAGATTCGCCCCAAATTTGAACCTAAACTCCACCCAAACCTAACACAAAGTCAAAATCCCCTAAATTGGCCTAAACCCAAACCTAACCCAAATAGGCCCAAATACCAAAATTAAAGCCCAACAAAAATTGAAAACTTTTTGTTACACCCCATAAACATTTCTTAATATTAATTTTACATCAAATCAAACATTAGCCCAACCTTAAACCAAGTTAGCCCAATTTGACCCACTTTGGCCCCTTTACTAAAAAGACTCAAATTAAACCCAATTCAATTCAAAATCACTTCAAATTTGTTCCAAATCACTCACTCATGACACATCCCTAAACTAAACCCAAAATTTGTTTGACCAAATCTTTTACAAAATTTCCATCTACCAATTTGTTTTCAAACCTAAAAGCCCACCTCCTTAAAACTTTTTAAAAGCCCACTTCCAACAAATTCAAAAGCCCAAATTTCATTACAAAGCCTACATGAAATTTTCCCTCATCATTCCTTATGATTTAAATCACCCCTAAGTCCAAAACCCATCATTTTGATTAAACCAAAATAGCATCATGACAAAAGCAATAAAAAGATCCAAAGTTTTCAAAAAATTCCAAATAACCTTTTTTCATGAAAATTGACCAAGCCATGGACAAGCCATAGGCTAGCCATGAAGCCATCCTTAAGCCCCATGCAAGCCATGTGAGTGGTGTTCATGTGATCATACCATGTTGGGCAAGAGGAGGAGCCTCTTTCTTGATTCCCTTAAAGTAATTAAGCACTCCCATGTCTCCCATAACCCATGCTTAAGCCTAATTGTACTTGGATTGTGACTTCTCCCCACTAATCAAACTGAATCAAGGGAGCTTTTCTCAGCCCAAATCAGACCATGGAAAGGTGAACCAAGCCCAACCTCATGCTTTGACCAATTTGAACTTAAACTCCTCTATTTAAGCTCCATTCATGGCCAAGAGAATAGATGCAAAAGATTACCTTGGGGAAACTCTGCCAAATTGTTCCCAAAGCTTCTCCAAGCACTCCTAAGCTCAATCCAACCATTTCCAATCGAGGCATCACCTCTTGGACAAAGTTATCAAATTTTTTTCTCCTCCAACATAGCTTAATTTAAAATTCTGTAAATATTCACATGCTTTAAGTATATAATCACCATATAGATGTGTGCTACTCGATTAGACGATCATTTTAAAAAATATTCACTCAATTTCGTTGAGAAACCAGTGAGATATCAAGGTTTGAAGGTAGACGGTTTTGGGTGAATAGAACTAGGAGAGAGGAGCAGTAGCCATCCGATCACATGTGTATCGCATGGATGGCCGAGATGCAGTTGAATGGGAGCTTCATCCATAAGCAAAAATGCGCCAGCCAATCACGGAGCGACACGTGGCCCCCCTTGATAGTGATAGTTTGAGAAGGAAATTGGATTTTTGATTTATTTTTGAACATAAACTTCAAAAAATCATTACTTTTCATAGAATAATCACAAAAATAAAATAAAAATACTCTCTTGCTCAATGAATAAAGGAGAACAATGTGGAAAAGAATTGGGTTAATTTGATGAGTATTTTATTTTTAATTAATTATTTACTATTTTGAGTATTTTGATTCTCCATTTGCATACACAATTTACCATGGCATGAGACCATAGAACTTTTGAATCCTCTAATCTTGGGAACATTCCCTGAAGTTTTCAAGGTTAGAGGCTATCACTATGGCAAGTTATGTAATTTTTAAGTTTTTGTCACTGTTTTGGTATTTTAATTCCAATAATTAGCATATTTCTCAATAAATTCTAGAAAAATCTGGAAAAGTTTCTTAGGACAAGAGGACCCTAAGATAATTATGGTTAGGCTTAATTCATTAACAATAACCCTAATTAGCCTAAATACTCAAAATTAAATTTTAATAAATTATGGTTAACCACACATCAAAATAACTTGAAATCAATTCTCCATTGATCTTTAGGATACAGAGAATCTTGCATAAAAATTTGAAGTCAATTGGAAATGATTAACCCTACTAAATGAATTAATTACGCCACATGATCAAAATTAAACTTTAAAAATTCATAACTCTAAAAATACATTCCAAAAATTCACCAAATTAGTTTTATGGGCTCTCTGATATCAAAGGAGTCTATAAAAATTAAAATTAGAATTTTCTAAAATTTTTCATTTTTAATGATATTTTTGATATTTAAATAATTAAAAAATAATAAAAATCAAAAAAATAATAAAAATAAAAAAGTGTCACATTTTGACTCCTAATCACTTAGAAGCCAACCAAATATTTTTCCTAAGTCTCTAAGTTAAGATATTGAATTTTAAAGGCTCAAAACAATTTTTAATATTAAAAAATGTATTTTCTAACCTTTTCACTAAATTAATTCCAATAAATCAAATAATAATTAGAAAATTGTAAAATTTGTTTCTCTGAACTCCTTGATTCAGAGAGATTTAAGAAAAATATAAAATCCATTTCTCAACTTTAATTTTATTTTATAATTAATTAGCACTCCAAAACTCAAAATAATTATAATAAATAAAATATAATTTAAAAAATCACCAAAATTGGTTCAAGTGGTTCTCTGGTCATTAAGAACATCTCATAATTTTCTTAAGGAAAGAAACCTTACTTTGGTCATGTTGTTGAATTTTCCTTGAAATCCCTTATTTTTCACTAAAAATAATTATATAAATAAATTAAGTTCAGAAAAATCACATTTTCTCCTCAAATATCTTAATTGACATGTGAGTGAGGTGACATAAAAATTTTAAGTTCATTTGAACTCAATTTAGTGAGTTATGAAATAAATAAGCCTAAAAGGGCATAAAGGTAATTAAAGAATTTAAACCCCTTTATTAAAATTTTAGGTTTAATTAAAATGGAGGGTAAAATATTTGATTTTATCTTTCTTGGATGATTGAAACTTTGGGAAATTAAAAGGGTAGGAACTCATTAATCACTTTTAATAAACCAAAAAATGAAACTTTAATTATTTAAACAATTTAAATTTTGGAAGATTAACGAAAATTTGAGTTATTAAAAATAGGGATATAACTTGAGAGGATATTAATTCTTTAATAAAAAAATCTCTAAATAAATCACTTCAATAATATTTAACTCTTAATTAAGATTAAAATGATAATCCAAACTAAGTAAATTAAATATTAAAAAAATAACCCTTAAATTAAAGGAAAGCTCAAAATATTAAGTGGTTTGACAATTCTATTAAATTAAATTTAAATTTAAATTAAATTAAATTAAGTAAAAATTAAATTAAAATTAAAATTAAATTAAATAACATTTTAACAATTAAATTAAATTAAATTTAGAATATTGAAATTAAATTAAATTAAATTAAGTTAAATTCAATTAAATTAAATTTAAATTACATTAAATTAACATCACTCAATAATAAAAGTAAAACAAATTTGAAATATTAAGACAATTCATAATTAAGAATATAAAAAATCAAACTAATCAAGATTAACCTAAAATATCATAATTAACCTAAACCAAATCATTAAGATATATGAATAATCTAAGTGAATTTGAAGCACAAAAGATTAATTTAAAATATCAAGATCACTTAAAGTATAAAGATTTAAACCAAAAATAATTTGAACACTATTCCAAACTTAAAATTATTAATTAAAACCTCATAATTAAACTAAATCACTTTAAACCATTAACTCAAACTTCAAATTAAGAAAGATTAAAATTCTTAACAAACCAACTTGCCCCTAAAGGCTTTAATTATTATAAATCTTAAATTGAGTATTAAGTGAGATGTCACCTCATTCATCAGGAAATCGAATGCCCAAGTTCACTGAGCAAGAGACAAAGCTTAACTAAACTCATGGATGATTAATTCACATGTGCGACTAAATTTACTTGGACTCAAAATATTCTCGGAAGTACTGAAAAGATGTTTAGGACTCGTCCTATGCACTTTCTCAATATGATGAGATGTTTTAGAAGAAAAATTGAACTTAATTATTCTTTGGTAAAGAAAATCATCCATAAACAAAACACAAGAACCTAGACATCATAGGAAATGACTAGTTATAGGATTATGATCTTGTTAGACAACCAGAACCTTCCCTTAGCTTTACCTAGGTACTTGTTAAAATATTTAAATGCTTTAACATGTGTTTTAAGTGAAGCTTGGGATGACGGGAAGACCCTCCAGGTATGCTTTTATTTTATTGCAATTTACTTTATTGCAATTTACTTACATGCACTGCACTTTACTTTTTCTTGCATGTTAAACAAGATTGTTGCATGAAAACTGAAACCTTTAGGATAGTCACAAAACTGAAACCGAAAACTAAATTAAAAGTCACCACAAGATAAAATTCACCGCCACAACATTCCAAAATATAAAACAACTCAAAATTTAATCACAAACATAACAACAAAACTGCAATTGCAACTAAATTAAAATGTCTCGTTGAATGATCGGGAATACCTCGGATGATGTAACCCACGTGTTGCTAATGGGATTTCCCACGTTCTAAATGAAAGTGTGGAACTCATTCAGTTGAGTTTAGCAAATTCATCTGGACTAAATGAATTCGATGAAAATAATCTGTAGCGGATGACAGAACCGTGGGATCTTAATCGGTTCTGTTTAAACAACTTTAAGATTTATTTTAATTAAAATATTAAAAATATTTGGACTTTAAGATTTCTAAATCAAAACACTTCTCTCATCTTCTGATTTTTACCTTCTAAAACTAAACCTCTGCAACAAGGAGCTCGGAGCATAGTGGGCAGCACGGCCATCTTCATCAGCAAAACATGTGTCTACTTCAGCTAAACCTTTCTTAGAATTAAATAACCAAGCCAAAGGACTTCGATGTAGTTTTCCTAGTGCAACATAAATCCTCAACTCTTTATTAGGCATTTGCATGATCATGTCATGTAAATTAAGCCCTAACCGGTCTTAGGACTCCATGATAGTCTTTGGTACGACATAAACCCTCACATCTTCGAGGCTATTTGTGTGATTATATCATATAAATATAAGTCTTAATTAATTAAAATTGGCAGGATTGCAATATTAAATAAATTATCAAATTTAAACCAAACCATAGGATAGTTTGAGAAGTTGCCAAGATTCTTCTTGGATCCTCAGCTTCTCCTACTTCTCTTCCTTTGGACTCCTGAAATTAACTATTCCAAATTTGATCAATTCCCAATTGAAATTTCCAAAATCCAATTGTTTGAAAACCTTAAACTTTGAAATTCTTAAGAGCAAAACCACTGATCATTATCGAGAGTTTTCTTAAATGATTCCCGTCATTTAAGATGTAATTAACTCTAGGGGCTTGCCCTTATAGGGAACTTTAAGAACCCAAGTAATATAAATCCTGCTTAATTTATTTATATTAAGCAGGGGAACTTGTCGGCTTATAAAGTTGGTTTGTAGACCAAACGGATATCACAAATCTTCTAGTTTATTTAACCGAGCTCCATCATCAAGCAGTGTGTCTATTCTTCGGGATAGATATACGGTTTGTGGTGCGGTGCTCGTTTATATAAACTATTTAGGATGTGAGATTAGCTTGATTTCATATCTTAAAATTTTCAAACTTAAAATTATTTTCAAATTCAAATACAACTTTCTAAATTATATATATATATATATATATAAATTAAATTTAAAATCTAAAAAAATTGTCGATAACTTATGTAGGCGACCCCTTTTCAAAACACATAACCTAAAAATAAGCCGTACACTTTTTAGAAGATTTAATTCCTGGCAAATGGCTTCAAAAACTTGATGTGCGAGGTTTACTTTTATAATTTTGTTCGATTTAATTATTGTAAAAGTCACAATTTTAAACGCAAGTATACATATCATTCAAGTAATACAGGGCTCTAGTGGAGTCCTGGTTATCAATCCCACAGGGATAATCAAAACAAAAAGTAAAAATATATAAAAACAATATTTTGAAATTTTATTAAGCAAATTATATATACTTTTTTTAATTATACATATATATATATATACAAATTTAATTAACTAATAACTTTTACTAAAAGAAAGTAAGCAATAAGCAAAAAAGTAAAGTAAGCAGTAATTTAATGCAATTATAAAAACGACTTTCTCCTCTTTCAACTAATCCAAGAATTATAGATTAATTATCTTTTGTAGGGATTTAAGAATATAGTATTGTGCCAAATAGAAGCATTCTTATTATTTACCCTTTGGTCTAGGTGCAAAGAACATTGACTAATCTATAGTTAGGCTCAGGATGTATTATTAGTAGAATGGGTTAATCTAGGCTCACACTGTTAGATGTCCAAGGGTGGCTATGGTCGGCCCTACCAGTGACCTGTTACCTTTCTATAAACCAAATTATTAGAATTAATTTGTCACTCTAAAAACTAATTAATTCTACGCCCAATAATAAAATATCTTCCTATTTATTTGCACTTCACCTTAAATAATCCGCGTAAAGCCTTCGATTACTTAAGGATTCATGTCATATCTACTAGTTAAGAATTTATCTCTGGATAGGTCTCAAAATTCTTCAACAGGTTTTAACAAATTAAATGGCCAATTTAAAAAGTAAACTAAGATCAGGTATTAAAATTATCACAATATTTTAAAATATTTTATATTTAATTCTCCTACGAAATTTAATTAATTTATAATCTTTTCATAGTTGAAAGGAGAAAGATAACTAACTACTCAGAACTCATTAAAATAACACAACAAAACATATTTATGAAACTTTGAACCAAAGTACAAATACTTATCTGAAGTGTTCATTCAAGAGCTCCGCTAACTTCTACTGACTCCTGCGCAATGATGAAAGACTCCAACTGCAATTACACACAATAAACACTCAAAATAAACTCACTAGATACAAAATAAAGTGGCACCCTAAGTATGGAAGAGACTAAATTAAATTAGAATAGGCTAAAATGAGTATGTGCACTAAGAGGGGGGGGCTTTGGTGCGATATTCTTTATAGAATTGGCTCCTATTTATAGAGCTCTGAATTTGACCAGGGGTTGCTTAAGACACCTCTTCAAAATTCGTCCAAATTCAATGTATCTTCTAGAAGGTAACCGTCGTGCCTAAGCGCCGAGATCTGGCGCCTAGACGCCGGACTCCGTGACGAGGTCGTTCGCACCTCTTCACTTTGGGTTGCACCTCTTCACATTCCAGACTGTTTCCTTGTGTCTAAATACATTGTATCACATGTCCTATATATTAGGAGTAACTTCCAATCTTCTAGAAGCTCCAATAACCGCTTAACACCGTCAAAATAACTGCCCAAAGTCATCAAAAAAATTTAACAGCGTCTGTGTCGAACTGGCACTTAGGCGTCCGAGTTTAGCGCCTAGGCGCCAGGCCAATAATTCCAAAAATTGCTCCATAAGCTCCATTTTTGCTCCTTTTTGCTCTTTTTTTTCTTCTTGGGCTCATTTTAATCATCTACATCCAAAAACATGAAAATACCTTTCATTAAAGCATAATATCCTTAAGAATTAAATCATAAATAAGGCATAAAAATGGGTATTTTTTAAGTGGATCAAATTCCCCCAAACTTAAACGTTACTTGTCCTCAAGTAACCCTTTTAATTACATAAAATAAATAAATAATATTTGGAATGAAGTTAAAATATTTAAGATTCCTAATAGTTTTTGGTTTTATAAATACTTTAGCAAATCATTAACCAAATTTCACTAATTAAGTTTAACTTTAAGAATTAAAGAACATTTAACTACCAAATCATAAAACTTCCAATTTTTCATTTATTTCAAAAATAATTGTAGTTTATCATATCAAGGTCACATAGAATATTTACAAGAAAAAGATTTTCAAGAAATATTTTTTTTAGTAAAAATATATGTACATAGAAATTAAGTTAAAAATGTAATCAGTTTTCTTACTATAAGATAATTCAAGTGAAACCAATTTTTGATTAGGCATTTCCTAAAGTTTCTCCTAACCCTTTTTTTCTTCTTTTTTTTCTAAGTGAGGATTACTGTTTTTGGATAGCCTGTTAATCATTTTGAACTTCACTATTCTTAACTTATTTTAAAAAACTTATACATTTTTACTTAATAAATATGACATTAATAATTTAATATTTTTAAATATTTATTTCAATCTTTTCTTTTTCAAGCAATAATCTTGATTCCTTAGTATTTCAAAAAATACAATTCTCTTTACTAAAAATAGAAAAAATTTCATCTTATTATTATTTAAGCTAAATAATTCTATTCTTAAAATCAACCAAAAATTTTGAAATTTTAGTTAAGTTTACTAAATTATTTATAAATTCAAAAATTTAGGTATTCTTAAATAGAATTTTCATTCCTTATGTTATGTTAATATATTTTTAAAGAAAATATTAGTTCTTTAAGGACAAATAATATTTAAATTTGATAAATACTTTCCATCCCCCAAACTTCAGCTTTAGTATAAATATGAATTATGAAATTTTCTAAAGCATGAGAGAAAGAAATAAACATGAATTAATCTAAGTATAACAATGATGTAGTAAGGAAAAACTATACTCTACTTCTACACATGCTTCAATATGAGTATAACAGAAATAATTAAGCATATATAGAAAAGTTTTGCAGAGCTGGAGTTAATTTCTAAAAAAAATTTTATTTTAGAACATTCAAATTTACTAACTATTCTTGAACACTAAACAGTAGGTTGAAACATAAATAAACTTTTATAGAAATTCATTCACATCTCAGTCTTAAACACACATCAGATAATCTAAAAATAGTTTTAACATAAAAGGTTCACAACAACTCTAAAAAATAACATCACACTAAACAGTACAAGAAATAAGAAAACACACTAAAAATAGAATCAATAATCTCTAGAGATAAGTCAAGCAACTAATCACTGTCTGTAGCTTCATCATCATCACCACCAAAAGAGAACTCCATATCCTTAGGATCAACATAGAGTGAAAATCTGGGACAAGTAGGGAACTGAACATCATGCTCATCCTTCAGAAATCTCAGTAAAGACTCTGAATATTCAGCATCATAATCACTCTTTCTTTGTGTATACTCAGAATGATGATCAATCTTCTTGTCTATGGTATCTACTCTGTAGAGAGTTAAGAATAACTCATGTTCCTGCTCTATGAACTAATCATGCATGGTTTCCCAGAATGTAGATGATGGCTTAACAGATGTAGATGGTATAGAAGTAGAAGCTCTACCTGAAGTAGGTAATGAACTAGCAGGTGCAGTAGAACTATTACCTCGCAGTCGATCATAAATGTTGACGCTCTCTCTTCCTATAGGCTCGTCGAATTAAGCTTTTCTTCAGAAAGCTCAGCAACTACTCCAGCACTTTGACAAAGAGAATAGATCAGAGATGGAAAACAAAGTCCAATAGATGTGCTAGAACGAGCAGTAGCCTCCACAGAATAATAAATAATGCTCCCTACATCAATAGACTTCCTTTCTTGAATGCAATAGTTTAGAATAACTCTATCTCTGGTAAATTCACTCAGATGATTGGATGGAAGGAGACGAGCAGAAATAAAGTAGTTCCATGCCTTGGAAACACCATTAAGCTTAGAAGATGAAAAAGTTACCCTTTTTCCATTCCGAGTTTTCCAGGCTCCAGTACTATCAGTCAGGTAGGCAATGATCATGTCTAATTCTTCCTCAGATGGAGATAAACCTGAGTAATAACACTCAATGTTTGGTGGCAGACCATAGAAAATGTTGATACGTTCAGGAGTGAATCCTACTCTAACTCCTCGAATGAAAATCTCTTATTCCTCCGCATCCACGAAATTAGCATAAAACTCTCTAACCACCTGGATAAAAGCAACAACAATGAAATAGCAAAATCGTTGTCAGTTGAGTGCAACGATTGTCTCCTTAATTCTTTCTCCAGGATTATAGAAACTTCACTCTGAGATAAACTTCTGAGTCATAGCAAAATCATTATATCGGAAGTATGCAGCAGCAGTGATGAACTTGCTACGATTAAAGTTTTCTCATTCCTTTCCTTGCTTAGATTTGGGTGCCATCTAAACGTGAAACAAAAACGCAAAATAAATTAAAAAACAAACTAATTTAAGCTTTTCAAACTTGAAATAGCTTAAACACCCATGAATTAGATCATAAAAAATCAAACTTTTCTCAAAAATTCGATTTTTCTTAATGAGAGCAAAATCCATGGTAAAAATAAAAAATAAAAGAGCTTAGAATGTAGATCTGACGTCGAGATGAAGAAATCAGGTGATGTCAAGCCTAAAAACTTGAAAATCCGGCTCTAAATGGGATCTCTAGGTGGTACTTTCGCAAAAATACTGTGGAGAAGGAAGCTCGGGAGTAAAAAAAGGCGTGGGGGTTTAAGAAGATGAGTTTTTGTGTTCAGGCCGAACTGGCGCTTAGGCGCCAAATTCTGGCGCCTAGGCGCCAGACTCGCCTTTCCAAAAATTCAATTTAAATTAAATAGTTTCCACCAAATCTTATCAAATTCGACTCCTAATTACTCTTATGAGAGTATTAATCCATTTTATAACCTCCAAATATTTTCACAATCAATTTAAAATGATAGCATAGATCCACATAAATGTATCCAAATTCTTCAATTCAAAATCCTAATATCCATTCCAACAATCTTCAGTACAAGACTTGTATCAAGTTTCATCGTTTTATAAATAACACAATCAACAACATATTAAAAGCAAACATTCAAATCCAACAAACATTGAACAATTTAAGCAAATACACACGTTAGATATTCAACACACTAAAATAAGACTCAATCACACCTAAAACACACATAGAATCTATTTAACACCGATCTTCAATTTCCATCTCTTTCGGAATGAAGTTCACTAGGACCGGAGGGATAGAACACCAACGCCCTTGGAAATTCCAAATGTTTTTTCATCAATCCATTTGTTCTTCGCGTACATTTCTACTTGAGCGTCTTGATAGGCAGCCATATGATCAGAATGAAGTTTAGGTTGCCATTCTAAGTGTTCGTATTGGTAGTACATCTTATGGAGACGATTACCAATACTTTGAAGTTCTGCTTCAATCTTACTCATTCGACTAAACATTTTCTCCAAACTAACAGCAATAAAACCATGAAAATAAGGCTGAGGATCTTTAAGAGATTTGTCTTTTACCTCATTTCCATGATTTCCTCTATCCATGGCCTCCAAATCCTTCCTAATTCCTCCAAAATGAATAGCTCTGGTCAAAATTAGTGTGTCGATGAGATTGAGGACGAAAATAGGCTATAAATAAAGAGATTTCGTGTGAAAAGTTGAAGAAATTTGATTTTTCCATGATCTGTAATAGCGGCGCTTAGGCGCCGAAATCTGGCGCCAAGGCGCCAGATTCATCGATATGCCAGTTATTCAAGTGCTTAGGCGCCGAAACCTCGATCGACTCTGATTCGCCTATCGTCAAATTTTACAAAGTTTCGGTCGTAAAAATAGGTCTAATAAACGAATATGATCAACACACAAACACAATTATGAAAAATTCAAATCACAAACAATCACAAACAAAGGTTAACTTGATCTCCTTTTTACTCACATTTGTCATGGAGTGGTCCAAGTCCAATTTCTGTATACTTCAAGAAAATGTTTAGCTTAAGCCAATACAGACTCGTTAGCTACTTATTTCTAGAAGTTATATACAAAATTTGTCAAAACCAAGGCATAACCTTACAGCGATAATTAAACTCAAACTAATAAATATGGGTTGCCTCCCACAAAGCGCTTGGTTTAAAGTCGTCAGCCTGACCTAATCAATTGAATTAATCGGGTAGACTCAGTTCATAAGCCTCTTTGTAGTTTAATTTCATTTTCCCATATAAGGCTTCAGTGTTAATCTATTAACTTTAAATACTTTTCCAGTTTTGGGATCTTTAATATCCACAACTCCATAAAGGTATACTTTCTCAAATATAAACAGTCCCATCCATTTAGATTTTAATTTTCCAGGGAAAAGTTTTAAACGAGCATTAAATAATAATAATTCTTGTCCAGACTCGAATATTTTCCTTGATATCATTTCATGTAATTTCTTCGTTCTATCCTTATAAATTTTTGTATTTTCATAAGATTCATTTCTTATCTCTTCAATTTCATTTAGTTGTAATAATCATTTTTCACCTACAGTATTCAAATTATAATTGAACTCCTTTATCGCCCGATAAGTTTTATGCTCCAGTTCAATAGGTAAGTGACAATGTTTACCATAAATTAACTAATAAGGTGACATTCTGATAGGTGTCTTATAATCTGTTCTATAAGCTCATAATCTAGAATCAAGGCTATCAACCCAGTCAATTCTTTTAGGATTAACAGTCTTTTCCAATATTCTTTTAACTTCTCTGTTTGATACTTCAGTCATTCCACTTGTTTGAGGATGATAAGCAGTTGCAATTCTATGCTTAATTCTGAATTTTTCTAGCAATGATTAAATTCTTATATTTCTGAAAGGACTTCCTCCATCTGTGATAATTATCCTAGGCATTCCAAATCTTGTAAAAATCATTTTCTTTAAAAATTTTGAAACAATTTTGGAATCACAGTTCGGTAAAGCTACAGCTTCGATCCACTTTGAAACATAATCAACTGCTGATAAAATATAAATCTTTCCAGATGATGGTACGAAAGGTCCCATAAAGTCTAAACCCCATACATCAAAAATTTCGATTTCTAGTATAAAATTTAGAGGCATTTCATCTTTTCTGGATATATTTCCCATTCTTTAACATCAATCACAAGTTTTCACATAATGTCCAACATCTTTAAATAAAGTAGACCAATAAAATCTAGAATTTTAAATTTTAAATGCAGTTTTATCCACTCCAAAGTGTCATCCAAACTCAGAATCGTGACATTTTTGAATAATAGCAAAAGTTTCTTCATAAGGTACACATCTTCAAATCACAGAATCTCTTCCTATTTTAAACAAATGAGGATCTTTCCAAATATATGATTTAAAATCATTCTTGAATTTCTTAATATATTTACTAATCATCCCATATGGTAAAATATTGCTAACCAAGTAGTTAACTATATATGCATACCACGATATTTGTAATCCTTGAATGACATATAATTACTCATCTGAGAATTTTTCATTTATAATTTCTTCATAAATCTTCTCATTATTGTTTTTGATTCTTGATAAATGATCAGTAATTTGGTTGTCAGTCCCTCTTCTGTTTACTATTTCAAAATCAAATTCTTGCAAAAGTAAAACCAATCCGATCAATCTAGGTTTGACATCCATTTTAGATATTAAATACTTAATAGCAGAATGATCAGTGTGTATGATACATTTTATTCCAATAAGATATGGTCTAAATTTATCAAAGGCATATACTATTGCTAACAGCACTTTTTCAGTAGTTGTGTAATTTATTTGAGTTTCATTAAGAGTTTTGCTAGCATAGTATATAACTTTAAAAATCATCTCATATTTTTGTCCTAATACAGCTCCAATTGCATAATCACTTGCATCACACATTAATTCAAAAGGTTTATTCCAATCAGGTGCAGTGATTAACTTTTCTTTCAGAATATTGAACGCATTCAGACAATCTTCATTGAATTCAAATTTAGTTTCTTTTTCTAATAAATGACAAAGAGGTTTAACAATTTTAGAAAAATCATTTATATATCTCCCATAAAATCCAGCATGACCCAGAAAACTTCTTACATCAGTAACGGTAATAGGTGATTGCTATTCAGTAATAATTTTCACTTTTTCTTGATCAACTTCCATCCCTATTTGTGAAACTTTATGTCCAAGTACAATGTCTTCTGTAACCATAAATTAACATTTTTCCTAGTTTAGAAGTAAATGTGTTTCTTCACATCTCTTCAAAATTTTTGTTATATTTTCGAAGCAAGATTTAAAAGAAGTTCCAAAACCTGAAAAATCTTCCATGGATACTTCAATTACTTTATCAATCAAATCACAAAATATTGACATCATATATCTTTGAAAAGTTGCAGGTACTTTGCATAAATCGAAAGGCATTCTTCTAAAGACATATGTTCCATAATGACTAGTAAATGTTATCTTTTCTTGATCCTTAGGAGTAACAGGTAATTGATGATAATCAGAATATCCATGTCGGCATATTTTTAGGTTGTATGTTATTTTAAAAGGGGGGTCGCCTAACAGAAGCTGTCGGCGAATTTTTAATTTAATTAAAATAAATAATTTGAAAAGTAGTATTTGATTTTGAAAATAATTTTAAATTTGAAGGTTTTAAGATATGAGATTAAACCGATCTCACATCCCAAATAGTTTATATAAACGAGCACGACACCACAAACCATGTATCTATCCCTAAGGATAGTACACACCGCTCGACGGTGGGGCTTGATTAAATAAACTAGAAGATTTGTGACATCCGTTTCGGTCCGCGAACCAATTTTATAAGCCGATAAAATTCCCCCGCTTAATATGAAAACATTAAACGAGGTTTATATTACTCGGGTTCTTTAAAATTCCCTATATGGGCAAGCCCCTATAGCTAATTACATCTTAAGTGATGGGAATCACCTAAGAAAACTCTCGATAATAATCAATAATTCGCTCTCAAGGATTTCAAAGTTTAAGTTTTCAAGGGATTGAATTTTGGAATTTCAATAGGGAATGGATCAAATTTGGAACATTTTGTTTTGGGAATCCAAAGGAAGAAAAGTAGGAGAAATCACAGATTCGAAGCGAACTTCGGTAATTTCCCGACTATCCTATTGTTCGGCTTGAGTTTAGGAGAGTCTTAATATTTATTTAAATGTTTTGATCTTGCCAATTTTAATTAATTAGGGCTTATATTTGTATGATAAAATCAAACAAATAGCCTCGAAGATGTGAGGGTTTATTGTCGTACCGGACGACTACCTCGGAATCCTAAGACCAGTTAGGGCTTAATTTGCAATGCAAATGCCTAACGAAGGGTTGAGGATTTATGTTGCACTAGGCAAACTACCTCGAAGTCCTATGGCTTTGTTATTTAATTCTAGGAAAGTTTTGCTGACGACGATGGCCGTGCTGCCCACCATGCTCCGAGCTCCTTTTTGTTGCAGAGGTTTAGTTTTAGAAGTCATAAATCAGGGGATGAGAAAAGTGTTTTGGTTTAGAGAAAATCTTAATTTCCAGGTGGTTTTTTATGTTTTAATTAAAACAAATCTTAAAGTTGATTATAACGACACCGGTTAAGATCCCACTGTTCCATCCTTCCGCATCATTATTTTTATCGGATTCACTTAGTCCGGATGAATTTGCTAAACTCAACCGAATGAGTTCCACACTTTCATTTAGACCGTGGGAAATCCCGTTAAGCAACACGTAGGTTACATCATCCGAGGTATTCCCGATCATCCAACAGGACGTTTTAATTTAATTGTAATTGTAGTTTTGTGTTCTGTTTGTGATTAAATTTTAAGCTGTTTTATATTTTGAAATGTTGTGGCGGTGAATTTTATCTTGCAATGACTTCTAATTTAGTTTTGGTTTCAGTTTTAGGGACTATCCTAAAGGTGTGGGTTTTCATGCAACAGTTATTTATCATGCAAGAAAAGTAAGTGCATTTGCAATAAAGTAAATTGCAAGAAAGTAAATTGCAGGGAAAGTAAATTGCAATAAAATAAAAGCGTACCCGGAAGGTCTTCCCGTCATCCCAAGCTGCACTTAAAACACAATTAGAATGTTTAAGCAAGTTCCTAGGTAGAGCTAAGGTAAAGATTATGGTTTTCTACCAAATTCCTAATCCTATAGCTAAGTCATTTCCTATGACGTCCAGGTTCCTTGTGTTTTTTGTTTGAAGACGATTTTCTTCATCAAAAAACATTTAAATTCAATTGTTCTTATAAACATCCTATCATATTGAGAAAGTGTTTAAGAAGAATCTTAAACATCTTTTCAATATTGCTAGAATTGTTTTAAGTCCAAATGAATTTAATTATACAAATGAATTAATCGTCCAAGAATCTCAAGTTTTGTTATCTTGCTCGAGTGAACTAGGATATTTGAATGTCCTATAAGTGAAGTAACATTTCATTTAATATTCGTTTAGGAGTTATGATAACTAAAGCTTTTGAGGGTAAATTGGTGTTCAAATGGTTTGTGATTTAGTTTAATTTCCATTAATGGGTTTAAATTTGGAATAGTGTTCAAGTTATTTTAGATTTATTTTGAATTCTTTATGTCTTTGGTGATGTTATATTTAATTCAACTTAATTTAATTTAATTTAATTTAATTGAGTTTTAATTTAATTTAATTCAATTTAATTTAATTTATTTAATTTGATTTTATTTATTTAATTTAATTTAATTTAATTCAATTTAGTTTGATTTGATGTTAAATTAAATTAATTTGATTTGATTTAATTTTAATTTAATTTGATTTAATTTAATTTAATTTAATTTAATTTAATTTGATTTAATTTGTTTAATTTAATTTAATTTGATTTAATTTAATTTAATTTGTTTAATTTTATTTAATTTAATTTGATTTAATTTGATTTAATTTAATTTAATTTGTTTAATTTAATTTAATTTAATTTAATTTAATTTAATTTAATTTGATTTAATTTAATTTATTTAATTTAATTTAATTTTAATTTAATTTGTTTAATTTAATTTAATTTAATTTAATTTAATTTTTAGTTTTAATTGAAAATTTTTTTAAAAGAGTTTAATAATTTAATTTTAGTTTAATGATTAGGTCTTTTAATATTTTAAATTTGAGTTATCATTTTAATTAATAATTGAATATTAATGAGATAATTAATTTAGGGATTTTTAAATTAAAGAATAAATCTCTTCCTAATAATATCCCTATTTTAATAATTCCAATTTTATTATTCTTCCAAATTTAATCCATTATTTAATTAAAGTTTAATCATTTTAAAATTGCTTAATGGGTTTCTACCCTTTAATTATTTAAATTTCAATCATCCAAATCAGATTATGATAAAATTTTTTACTTATTAATTTTTTATTAAACCTAAAGTTTTAATTAAGGGTTAAAAGAAAATTTAATTACCACTTTACCCTTTAAGCTTAATAATTTCATAACTCATTAAATTGAACTCAAATGAACTTGAAATTTTTATGTGACTTTACTCATATGTCAATAAAGACATGAGAGGAGAAAATGTGATTTTTGTGTATTTAATTTATTTATATAATTATTTTTGATAGAAAATAAAGATTTCCAAGGAAAATTCAATAACATGACCAAGGGAAAGTTTCTGCCCTTAAGAAAATTAGGAGACATTCTTAATGACCGAGAGGACCACTTGGACCAATTTTGGTGATTTTTTGAATTATATTATTTTTATTATAATTATTTTAAGTTTTGGAGTGTTAATTAATTTAAAAATAAAATAAATATTGAAAAATGAATTTTATATTTTTCAAAAATCTCTCTGATATCAAGGAAATCAGAGAATTAAATCTTACAATTTTCTAATTTTTCTATGATTTATTATAATTATTTTAGTGAAAATGCTAGAAAATACATTTTTTTAATTTTAAAATTTACCCTAGAGCTTTAAAATTTAATATCTCACTAAATAGACCTAGGAAAAATATGGGGTTAGTTCCTAAGTGATTAAAATTCAAAATGTGACATTTTGGTGAATTTTATTATTTTTGTGATTTTTATTATTTTTTAATTATTAAAAATATTAAAATATTATTAAAAATCAACTTTTTTAGAAAATTGAAATTTTAATTTTCTTAGATTCCCCTGATATCAGAGAGGCTCCAAAACCAATTTGGTGGATTTTTGAAAGGTATTTTAAAAGTTATGAATTTTTAAAGTTTAAAATGGCTAAGTGGCTTAATCAACCCAATTAGTGGGGCTAACCAAGTCCAATTGACCTCAAACTTTTTTGGTGGATTCGTCTGATCCTAAAGGTCAGTGGAGAATTGATTTCAAGTCAATTTGATGCATGGTTAACTCTAATTAATTAAAGACCTATTTTGGGTGTTTAAGCCGATTAGGGTTGTTTTAAATGAACTAAGTCAAAACCGATTTTTCCTAGGGTTCTCTGGTCATAAGGAACATCACCAAATTTTCCTAGAATTTATTTCACAACATGCTATTTATTGGAATTAAAATACTCAAAACGATAGCACTGAATTTGAAAAATCAATAACTTTTCATAGGGATGTCCTCCGACTTTGGAAAATTCGGGGAATGTTCCCAAATTCGGAGGCTTCAAAGCCCTATGGTCTCATGCTATAGTGAATTGTATACATGCATGGAGAATTAAATGTATGCAGAGAGTAAATAAATTATAAAAAATAAAATACTTGATGAAATTAAATGATTTCTTTTCCACATTATTCTCCTCTGTTCACTGAGCAAGAGAGTATTTTTATTTTATTTTTCTGATTTTCCTACACAAAGTTATGAATTTTTGAAGTTTAGGGAATTAAATAAATCAAAAAAATACCCTAATTTTCTATTTATCCACGCGTCGCCGCGTCAACCTCGGCAGCTCCGAAACGCCGCGTGGCGCGCTCCCATTCGACGCCGCCACCTGAGTCAGCAGCCCGGGCCCCGTGGTTCTCGTACCGTCTCCTGGTCCGATGCCATCTGAGCCCTCCGTCCGCGCATGTATTGAATGGACGGCATCCGTTCATCGTCCCCGAGCGTCCTCACCCGAGAGCCGTCCACACTAAATCCCTAAGATCTCACTCGATACTCGATGGATTTTTATGTTCTTATGCTCTATGGATTCATCTTGAAGAGACGAACACATCTATACGGTTATCATGCATTGAAATTAAGGCATTTGAAATGGAGAATCTCCAGAAGCTCGGGATGAAGAATTAGTTCATACCTTTGCTCGGAGAAGTGTGGCTTCGATCCGAGAGTTGTTGCACCTTCGATTGGATCCCGACGAAGCTCCGGATGAAGTCTCCTGGTGCAGTGAATTGTCTAGATGTGATTTCGACCAAGCCCGATCACAAAGCTTGGAGAGCTGGAGCAAGCTGGGTGGCACTGGTGATGGGGCTTTTGCTGATGGACACCTTCCTCGGTCCGGTGAAGGTGTAGAACCAATCGATTTGGGAATTGGCTCACTTGTGGATAAGTGTCTTGGTTTTGGGTGGAATTTCAGTTGGGAAATTGGATTTTATCAGTGGGGATTAGGGCAAATTGACACTGGGGATCAACTGCTCTAAGGGTGGAGAAGGGTCTGGAACAATTTTGGCAGAGTTTCGGCAAGGTTTGTGCTCAGCTTGTTTCATGGCCGAGAGGGGTGGAGTTTAAATAGGAGAGGGTGGAGGGCCTCCGGGGGGAGTTGAGGCATGGGATCGAGCCGCTGCCGGTGAGGAGAAGAACAACCATGGTGGCCATTGGGCATGGGGCAACTCAGCGGATGAGAATTCCAAGCTTGGGCTCACATGATGCTCTCGGGTGTGGTGTTTTCCGGCGATCCAGGCGGGCTGGCCGGCGAGCATGGGTCACCATCTTGACCGGGGAGGTCGAGCTTGGCAATGGTGAAGTCGATTGGGCTTGGACATGTGTAAAGTGTTTGAATTAAAATGGAATGGAGAGGGGGTCATTTTGGCCTTAATTTGGTCAACCCATTGATTTGGGTTGGGTGCACCTCCCCATGGCTCTGATTTTGGGCCGAGAGGATCGGTTGGGTCGACCAAGGGAGAGTGGTGTGGTCTCCATCCATGATGAGGTGGCTAAGCATGGTTTAGTGTGTGACATGCTTAAGGTAAAAAGGGGTTAAGGAGGATTAGGAAAGGGTCCCCTCCTTTTGCCATTAATGGCTTGATCACATGTCAAGCCTTCCATGGCTTCATGTGGCTTGTCCATGGCTTGCATGGCTCACCTTTGGCTTGGGAAAAGGTTTGGTCAATTTCATGAAAATGGGTTTTAAGAATTTTTGGTAATTTGATGGAAATTTGTGTGAAACTTGATTTGGAATAATTTAATGGTGAATTTAGGACTTAGGTAATGGCTTTAATTAAGTGGATGACAAATGGAGATGTCATGTGGGCTTTAGGGTAGATTTTGGGCCTTTGGATGTGGTGAAGTGGGCTTTTAGGAAAGTTTAAGGGAAATGGGCTTTTGATTTTAGGATGGGCATTTGGATAAAAATTTTGTGAAGAACTTTGTCAAATAAATGTCATAATTGGTTTAGGGATGTTCTATGAAGGGCTTGGAATCAATTTGATGTGATTTGGAGTTGAATTGGTTTGAATTTGGGTTTATTTTGGTAAGTGGGCCTATGTAGGTCCAAGTGGGCCAAGTTGGGCTAATGTTGGGCTAGGGTTGAAATTGATATAAAATCAATGTTGAGAAATGTTTATGGGAGTGTTTCAAAGAGGTTTTGATTTTGGTTGGGCTTTGATTTTGGGGTTTGGGCCCATTTGGGTTAGGTTTGGGTTTAGGTCAAAATTGGGCCTTTTAGCTTTGGGTTGAATTTGATTGGGGTTTGAGTCTAAATTTTGGGCAAATCATGTTAGTGTTTTATTTTTGGGAATGTTAAGGAAGGTTTAGAAAAGATTTGGGGTTAATTGGAGTTGAATTGGGTGAGTTTGGGTTAGGTTTGGGTCATGGGTCCAAATTGGGCTTTAAAGCCAAAAGTGAAATTGGATTCAAATGTAAATCAAATTGGACTTGGATTTGGTCTAGATTGGTGTTGGGAATGTTGAATTGAAGTTTAGAACAGAATTGGACCAAAATTGGGGTCAATTGGGTAGGTTTGGTTTGACATTGGGTTCACTTTGGGTTAAAATGGGTCAAATTGGGGGTTTTGACAAAAGTAGGGTAAATTGACAAAATTGGTCCATGGTGTAGTTGAACAAAATGAAATTGGGAATATTTGGGATTTTCTGGAATTTTCTGGGAATTTTCTGAATTTTTGGATTTTTGGGTTAAGAGGGGTATTTTGGGTATTTGGAGGGTATTGGGAGGTTTTCTTGGAATTTTTGGTATTTTTGGGTATGGATGATCAATTTAAGTGATGTGGAAATGTTTGGGATTGATTTTGGAGAATTTTGGGTAATTTGGAAATTTTTGAGAAATTTGGGTAATCTCAAGGGTTTTGGGTAGGCTAAGCGGGTGTAGGGTCCCGGGGGTCAAAAATTGAAAATTTGGGAAATTGAAGATTGGGTGAATTTAAGTGGAAATAAATCATTTTGGTTGAGCCATGAAACCATATCAAGCCCACATGAGCCATGAAGGGACTCATTTGAGGCATTCACTATGTTGTTCCTAACCCTCTTAGCCAAGGGCTTAGGGGTTAAGGACCATCCATGTGAACCATCTACATGAGTCAGGAGGTTAAGTTAGGTATGGTTGTGGTTTTAGGAAGTATGTGGAAGTGTAGTGTGTAGGTGTAGTGTATAAGTGTAGTGTGTGTAAGTCAGCCCCTTCACCAGACCAGGCCACCCGGGCAGACTCCGAGGCCAAAGAGTCCTATAGGAACTCATCCTTTAAACTTCCAAATTTGATTTCAACCCTCTAGGTGATTAGGGGTCTACGAGTCGAGTTTGTGGAGTTTGCAGGGAGTTAAGAAGTGGTTTGAATTTCTAAAAGGTGGGTCCCAATTCTAGTCCTCTAAGATAGTCAAACGAAAAGCCTAAGGCTAGATCCTAAGTACTAAAAAGAAGAAGAGAAGACCTCATCAAAAATGAGGTCAACAATCCATCCAAAAAATAGAAAAGTGAATGCCCAGCAAGTTTATCCAACATTTGATCCAAGAAAGGTAAAGGAAAATGATCCTTTCTTGTGGCTTTGTTTAATTTATGATAATCAATGCAAATTCTCCATCTAGTAACTTGTCTTGTTGGTATTAATTCATTTTTTTCATTAACATTGACAGTTACTCATCCTTTCTTCAGAGCACAATGAATAGGACTTACCCATTGGCTATCTGAAATAAGATAAATAATACCAGCATCTAACCATTTCAAAATTTCTTTCTTAACAACATCTTTCATAATTGGATTTAATCTTCTTTGGGGTTCAATAGTGGGTTTACAATTTTCATCCATTAAAATCCTATGCATACATGTTCAAGGGCTTATTCCTTTTATATCTACAATAGTCAAACCAAAAGCTTTCTTATAACTCTTCAGAACTCTAATTAAATTTTCTTCTTGATCTTTGCTTAGTTCTGAAGATATAATTACAGGTATTGTTAATGAATATCTGAGAAATGCATACTTTAAATGCGCACGTAACATTTTTAATTCCAGTTCAGGGGCTTTTTCAATTGAGAGTAAGAATATCTCATTTGTAGTTGTGTCTAAAATTTCCCAATTTTCATGAATATATTGAGCTTCTTTAGATGAATTCTCTTCATTTAGTAACTCATCATATAACATAAATTCTTTGTTTTTATTATCAAAAATGACCTTACATCTTTCTTGGTAATGCTTTTCAAGCATATAACAAAAAATATCCATATGATAGCATTTTTCTTTTTTAGGATACCTCATTGATTTCAGAACATTGAATGTTATCTCTTGATCATTAATTCTCATTGTTAATTCTACTTTTTTCACACCAATCATTGCTCGTCCGGTAGCTAGAAAATGTCTTCCTAATATGATAGGTATTTATTTATCTTCTTCCATATCTAGAATAATGAAATCTACAGGGAACATAAATTTATCTACCTTAATAAGCACATCCTCTATACCCCCTTTAAGATAAGTGATCGATCGATCAGCTAACTGAAGAGTTGTAGTGGTAGGAGAGATCTCTCCTAAATTTAACCTTCGAAAGATTGAAAATGGCATGAGATTAATACTAGCTCTTAAATCACATAAGGCTTTTCCACATAATTTTTCTCCAATAGCACATGGTATAGTGAAACTTCCATGATCATTAAGTTTTTGAGGTAATTTCTTCTGGATAATTGCACTACATTCTTCACTTAATGTAACAGTTTCATAAGCTTCAAATTTTCTCTTCTTACTTAAAATATCCTTCATAAATTTTGCATAGCTTGGCATTTGCTCCAAAGCTTCAGCAAAAGGAATGTTGATGGTAAGTTTCTTAAAATTTTCAAAGAGCTTAGAAAATTGATGGTCAAGTTTCTGCTGTTTAAGTCTTTGAGGAAAAGGTGGTGGTGGTTTTTCAACTTCCACTTCAGTAGGTACAACAATATGATCTTTACTTGGAGAAAGTGTATCTTTAGGTTTTTCAATCTCTTCAACTTCTTTTTCTTTTTCAATCTCATTCCGTGTTTTCTCTATTAATTCCTTTCCACTTCTAAGTTGTACAGCTTTTGCTTGTTCATGTTCTTTTCCAGATTCTTTAGGATTAATTTTGATATTGCTAGGAAGTGTTCCTTGAGCTCTGTAATTAATGAAATTAGCAATTTGACTCATTGATTCTCAATATTATGAATAACAATGTTTTAACTTTGTAACTGATTGCTAAGTTACAAGATCAATTCTTCTACAGATAACTTTTTCTGTTGATTAGTATAACCAGGTGGATAAGTTGGTCTATAGTTTGAATTTCCTTGATTGTTCCAATTTGAATTGGTTTGATTTCCATTACTCCAATTAAAATTAGGATGATTTTTCCAAACAGGATTATAATAATTAGAATAAGGATTATTATTTTTACTAGCAATAGCTTACAAAGTTTCCATTATTTGAGAATCATCAGAATTTGCAGCATTTTCATTATTCACATGTGATATATCAATAACAAAATTATCTAATTTCTAAGATATCATAGCCACTTGTGAAGCTAATATAGAAAAGGCTTCATTATCATGAATACTGGCCATTCTTTTAGGATTAACCCTTTCGGAAGGCCATTGAAAATTATTGTTATCCATTTCTTCAATTAAGGTATAGGCTTCTTCAAATGTCTTAGCCATTTAAGAACCACCAGTAGCAGCATCAATAATTGATCTAAGTGATCCAATAAGTCCATTATAAAATGTTTGAATAATTAACCAATCTGGTAAAGCATGATGAGGACATTTTCTTAATAGTTCTTTAAATCTTTTCCAATCTTCATAAATTTTTTCTCCATAAAATTGTGTAAATGAAGTAATATCATTTCTTAATATAGCAGTTTTAGAAGGAGGAAAATATTTAGCAAGAAATTTTTGTGTCATATCTGCCCATGTTTTAATAGAACAAGTTGCTAATGAATTAAGCCACATCTTTGCTTTATCTTTTAAGGAAAAAGGAAAGAGTCTAAGCCTAATTGCATCATCAGAAACATTATTATATTTAAAGGTAGCACAAAGTTCTAAAAAACTAGCAAGGTGTAAATTTGGATCCTCATTAGGTGTTTCTCCAAATTGATTGTTTTGAACCATTTGAATAATAGAAGGTTTAAGCTCAAAAGACTTAGCATCTAGAGCTGGAATTTGAATACTAACATGAAGTTCATCTGCTGTAGGATTTGCATATTCCCTTAATGGTTTATAAATATTTTTTTCATTAATTTCAATTAGATTTTGATTATTGTTATGTAAGTTAGCCATTTTTATGTTTTGAAATTTGTTATCTTTTTTTAATTCTTTTAATTGTTCTTTCTAATTCAGGATCAAAAGGTAGTAATCCTTCAGATCCAGAACTACACATAAAAATTTAAAGATAATAAATTGTTTTATTTTTATGTTTTTTTTATTTTTGTTTTATTTTGTTATTTATTTATTTTTTTATTTTTAGTTTACTTTTTACTTTATCTTATCCCTGGCCACTGCACCAAAACTTGATGCGATGCGACTTTAATTAAGTTTTAAAATACAAGATTTTGATACCACTTTTTAGAAGATTTAATTCCTGGCAAATGGCTTCAAAAAATTGATGTGCGAGGTTTACATTTATAATTTTATTAGATTTAATTATTGTAAAAGTTACAACTTTAAACGCAAGTATATGTATCGCTCAAGTAATACAAGACTCTAGTGGAGTCCTGGTTATCGGTCCCATAGGGATAATCAAAACAAAAAGTAAAAATAAATAAAAATAATATTTTGAAATTTTCTTAAGCAAAATATATATAATTATATATATATATATATATATATTAAAATTTAATTAACTAATAACTTTTACTAAAAGAAAGTAAGCAATAAGCAGGAAAATAAAGTAGGCAGTAATTTAATGCAATTATAAAAACAACTTTCTCCCTTTCAACTAATCCAAGTATTACAGATTAATTATGTTTTGTAGGGAATTAAAAATATAGTTTTGTGCCAAATATAAGTAGTCCTATTCTTTACCCTTTGGTCCAGGTAGAAAGAACATTTACTAATCTATAGTTAGGCTCAGGATGTGTTATTAGTAAAATGGGTTAATCTAGGCTCACACTACTAGATGTCTAAGGGTGGCTATGGTCACCCTACCAGTGACCCGTTACCTTTATATAAACCAAATTATTAGAATTTAGTCTGTCACTCTAAAAACAAATTAATTCTACGCCCAATAAATAATATCTTCCTATTTATTTGCACTTCACCTTAAACAATCTGCGTAAAGCCTTTGATTAGCTTAAAGATTCATGTGATATCTACTAATTAAGAATTTATCTCCGGATAGGTCTCAAAATTCTTCAACAGGTTTTAACAAATTAAATGACCAATTTAGAAAGTAAACTAAGATCAGGTATTAATATCATTGCAATATTTTAAAATATTTTATATTTAATTCTCCTACGAAATTTAATTAATTTATAATCCTTTCATAGTTGAAAGGATAAAGATAACTAACTACTCAGAACTCATTAAAATAACACTACAAAACATATTTATAAAACTTTGAACCAAAGTACAAATACTTATATGAAGTGTTCCTTCAAGGGCTCCGCTGACTTCTACTGACTCCAACGCAATGATGAAAGACTCCAACAGAAATTACACACAATAAACACTCAAAATAAACTCACTAGATACAAAATAAAGTGGCACCCTCACTATGGAAGAGACTAAATTAAACTAGAATAGGCTAAAATGGGTATGTGTACTAAGTGGGGGGGGGTTTGGTGTGATTTTATCTGTAGAATGGGCTCCTATTTATAGATCTCTAAAGTTGACCAGGGGTTGCTTAAGGTACCTCTTCAAAGTTCTTCTAAATTCAATGTATTTTCTAGATGGTAACCATCACACCTAGGCACCAGGAATTGGCGCCTAGGCACCGGACTCCGTGACCAGGTTGTTCCCACCTCTTCACTTACCTCTTAGCGATCCAGACAGTTTCCTTATGTCTAAATACATTGTATCACATGTCCTATTGACCCGACTTTTGTATTTCCAAATACAAGGATTTCTTACCACTGCTATAAAAATTTAATTTCTAATAAAGGCGTGAAACACTTGACCTGGAATAACTTGCTATATAGATGTGTACCAAATAAAACATTTTAAATATATGTTTATATAGCAAAATATAATTTAAAAAGAAAATATTTTATATACTTTTTAGGTACTACGCAAGTATACATATCTTTTTAAGTAATATAGGGCTTTGAAACAAAGACCCCAGTATCGATCCCACGGGGAAAAATATGGTAATAAACTTTTAAATATTGTATTTCAAAAAATCTTTTGTATTTTAATCTAAATATAAACTACTTTTAATTTACTAGATGTAGTTAAAGAAAACAATACTAAGAAAATGATTTTGTCAAAACTATATAAAACAAACAACTTTCTTCCCTTCAATTAATCTAAGATTTTTAAAATAATTTAATATTCGTTGGAGAATTTGATTAATGGTATGCCGGCACTATTTTTTTAGGTTGTGTGATGTTTTTTTTTTTTTTAAAGGGGTCGCCTAACAGAAGCTGTCGGCGAATTTTAATTTAATTAAAATAAATAATTTGAAAAGTAGTATTTGATTTTGAAAATAATTTTAAATTTGAAGGTTTTAAGATATGAGATTAAACCGATCTCACATCCCAAATAGTTTATATAAACGAGCACCGCACCACAAACCGTGTATCTACCCCTAAGGATAGACACACCGCTCGACGGTGGGGCTCGATTAAATAAACTAGAAGATTTGTGACATCCGTTTGGTCCGCGAACCAATTTTATAAGCCGACAAAATTCCCCCGCTTAATATGAAAACATTAAACAGGGTTTATATTACTCAGGTTCTTTAAAATTCCCTATAAGGGCAAGCCCCTATAGTTAATTACATCTTAAGTGACGGGAATCACCTAAGAAAACTCTCGATAATAACCAATAATTCCGCTCTCAAGAATTTCAAAGTTTAAAGTTTTTAAAGATTGAATTTTGGAATTTCAATAGGGAATGGATCAAATTTGGAACATTTTGTTTTGTGAATCCAAAGGAAGAAAGGTAGGAGAAATCACCGATTCGAAGTGAACTTCGGTAATTTCCGACTATCCTATTGTTTGGCTTCGAATTTAGGAAAGTCCTAATGTTTATTTAGTATTTCAATCTTGCTAATTTTAATTAATTAGGGCTTATATTTGTATGATAAAATCAAACAAATAAATTTAGAAGATGTGACGGTTTAGGTCGTATCGGACGACTACCTCGGAATCCTAAGACCGGTTAGGGCTTAATTTACAATGCAAATGCCTAACGAAGAGTTGAGGATTTATGTTGCACTAGAGCAAGCTACCTCGAAATCCTATGGCTTTCGTTGTTTTAATTCTAAGAAGATTTTGCTCGAAGTAGGTTCAAGTTTTCTTGACGACGATGGCCGTGCTCGCCCACCATGCTCCAAGCTCCTTGTTGTTGCAGAGGTTTAGTTTTAGAAATCATAAATCGTGGGATGAGAGAAGTGTTTTGGTTTAGAGAAGTCTTAATTTCCAAGTGTTTTTTTTATTTTGATTAAAACAAATCTTAAAGTTGATTATAACGACACCGGTTAAGATCCCACGGTTCCATCCTTCCGACATCATTATTTTTATCGGATTCACTTAGTCCAGATGAATTTGCTAAACTCAACTCGAATGAGTTCCACACTTTCATTTAGACCGTGGAAATCCCGTTAGCAACACGTAGGTTACATCATCCGAGGTATTCCCGATCATCCAACGAGGCGTTTTAATTTAGTTGCAATTGTAGTTTTGTGTTCGTTTGTGATTAAATTTTGAGTTGTTTTATATTTTGAAATGTTGTGGCGGTGAATTTTATCTTGCAATGACTTTTAACTTAGTTTTGGTTTCAGCTTTAGGGACTATCCTAAAGGTGTGGGTTTTCATGCAACAGTTGTTTTAATCATGCAAGAAAAGTAAAATGCATTTGCAATAAAGTAAATTGCAAGAAAGTAAATTGCAAGAAAGTAAATTGCAATAAAATAAAAGCGTACCTGGAGGGTCTTCCCGTCATCCCAAGTTGCACTTAAAACACAATTAGAATATTTAAGCAAGTTCCTAGGTAAAGCTAGGGGAAAGGTTATGGTTTTCTACCAAATTCCTAATCCTATAGTCTAGTCAACTCCTATGACGTCTCAGGTTCTTTGTGTTTTTGTTTGAGGACGATTTTCTTCATCAAAGGACAATTAAGTCCAATTGTTCTTATAAATATCCTATCATATTGAGGAAGTGCTTAAGAAGAATCTTAAACATCTTTTCAATATTTCTAGGATTGTTTTAAGTCCAAATGAATTTAATTATATAAATGAATCGATCGTCCGAGGTTTTCAAGTCTTGTTAACTTGCTCAGTGAACTAGGACATTTGAATATCCTATGAGTGAGGTAACACTTCATTTGATGTTCCATTTAGGAGTTATAATAATCAAAGCTTTCAAGGGTAAATTAGTATTCAAATGATTTGATTTAAGTTAAAGGGTTTAAATTTAGAATAGTGTTCAAGTTGCTTTACATTTATTTTGAATTCTTTATGTCTTAGGTGATGTTATATTTAATTCAACTTAATTTAATTGAGTTTTAATTTAGTTTAATATAGTTCAATTTAATTTGATTTGGTGTTTAATTAATTTGATTTGATTTAATTTAATTTAATTATTCAATTTAATTTAATTTAATTTAATTGTTTAATTTAATTTAATTTAATTATTTAATTTAATTTAATTTAATTTAATTTAATTGATTTAATTTAATTTTATTTAATTATTTAATTTAATTTTAATTTAATTTAATTTAATCCAATTTAATTTACTTAATTTAATTTAATTTTTAATTTAGTTTTATCTTTAATTTTAATCGAAATTTTTGAAAGAGTTTAATAATTTAATTTTAGTTTAATGATTAAGTCTTTTAATATTTTGAATTTGAATTATCAGTTTAATTAAGAGTTGAATATTAATGAGATGATTAATTTAGGGATTTTAAATTAAAGAATAAATCTCTTCCTAATAAATATCCCTTATTTTAATAATTCCAATTTTATTATTCTTCCAAATTTAATCTATTATTTAATTAAAGTTTAATCATTTTAAAAATTGTTTAATGAGTTTCTACCCTTTAATTATTTAAATTTCAATAATCCAAATTTGTTTAAGATCAAATATTTTACTTGTTAATTTTTTATTAAACCTAAAGTTTTAATTAAGGGTTAAAAGTTTAATTACCATTTTACCCCTTAAGCTTAATAATTTCATAACTCACTAAATTGAACTTAAATGAACCTGAAATTTTTATGTGACTTCACTCATATGTCAATAAAGACATGAGAGGAGAAAATGTGATTTTTCTGTATTTAATTTATTTATATAATTATTTTTGGTGGAAAATAGAGATTTTCAAGGAAAATTTAATAACATGACCAAGGGAAAGTTTCTGTCTTTAAGAAAATTAGGGGACATTCCTAATGACCAGAGAAGCACTTGGACCAATTTTGGTGATTTTTTGAATTATATTATTTTTATTATAATTATTTTGAGTTTTAGAGTGTTAATTAATTTAAAAATAAAATAGATGTTGAAAAATGGGTTTTATATTTTTCAAAAATCTCTCTGATATCAAGGAAACCAGAGAAGCAAATTTTGCAATTTTCTGATTTTTCTATGATTTATTATAATTATTTTAGTGAAAATGCTAGAAAATACATTTTTTTAATTTTAAAATTACCCTAGGGCTTTAAAATTCAATATCTCACTAAATAGACCTAAGAAAAATGTGGGATTTGTTCCTAAGTGATTAAAATTCAAAATGTGACATTTTGGTGAATTTTATTATTTTTGTGATTTTTATTATTTTTTAATTATTAAAAATATTAAAATATTATTAAAAAATCAACTTTTTTAGAAAATTGAAATTTTAATTTTTTAGATTCCCCGATATCAGAGAGGCTCCAAAACCAATTTGGTGAATTTTTGAAAAGTATTTTAAAAGTTATGAATTTTTAAAGTTTAAAATGGCTTAGTGACTTAATCAACCCAATTAGTGGGGCTAACCAAGTCCAATCGACCTCAAATTTTTATGGTGGATTCCTCTGATCCTAAAGGTCAGTGGAGAATTGATTTCAAGTCAATTTGATGCCCGGTTAACTCTAATTAATTAAAGACCTATTTTGGGTGTTTAAGCCAATTAGGGTTGTTTTGAATGAACTAAGTCAAAACCTATTTTTCCTAGGGTTCTCTGGTCATAAGGAACATCACCAAATTTTCCTAGAATTTATTTCACAACATGCTATTTACTGGAATTAAAATACTCAAAACAGATGACTCGAACTTGAAAAATCAAGAACTCTTCATAGGGATGGCCTCCGACTTTGGAAAATTTAGTGGAATGTTCCCAAATTCGGAGGCTTCAAACGCCCTATGGTCTCATGCCATGGTGAATTGTATGCATGCATGGAGAATTAAAACAATGCAGAGAGTAAATAAATTATAAAAAATAAAATATTTCGATGAAATTAAGTGATTTCTTTTCCACATTATTCTCCTCTCTTCACCGAGCAAGAGGTATTTTTATTTTATTTTTCCGATTTTTCTACACGAGATATGAATTTTTGAAGTTTAGGGAATTAAATAAATCGAAAAATACCCTATTTTTCTATTTATCCACGCGGCGCCGCCGCATCCTCAGCACTCCGAAAGACCACGCGGCGCGCTCCCATTCGACGCCGCCACCCGAGTCGGCAGCCCGGGCCCCGCGGTTCTCGTACCATCTCCCGGACCGACGCGATCCCGGCCGTCCGTGCGCGCGTGTATTGAATGGACGCGCATCCGTTCATCGTCCCCAAGTGTTCTCACCCGAGAGCCGTCCACACTAAATCCCTAAGATCTCACTCGATTCTCAATGGATTTTTACGTTCTTATACTCTACGGATTCGTCTCGAAGAGACGAACACATCTATATGGTTAACATGCATTGAAACTAAGGCATTTGAAATGGAGAATCTTCGAAGCTCGGGATGAAGAGTTAGCTCATACCTTGGCTCGTAGAAGTGTGGCTTCAATCCGAGAGTTGTCGCACCTTCGATTGGGTCCCAGCAAGCTCCGGATGAAGTCTCCCGGTCTCGGTGAATTATCCGGATATGATTTCGACCAAGCCCGATCACAAAGCTTGGAGGCCTGGAGCAACCGGGTGGTCTCGGAGATGGGGCTTTTGATGGTGGACACCTTCTCTGGTCCGGTGAAGGTGTAGAGCCAATCAATTTGGGAATTGGCTCACCGTGGAGAAGTGTCCCGGTTTTGGGTGGAATTTCAACTCGAAATCGAGCTTGCTGCAGGAGAAATGGCAGGGGAATTTCACCTGGGGATCAAGTGCTCTAAGGGTGGAGGAGGGTCTCGGAACAATTTTGCGCGAGTTTTGGCAAGGTTTATGCTTCTCTTCCTCTCATGGCCGAGAGGGGCGGAGTTTAAATAGAGCTGGTCGGGAGCCTCCTGGGGGAGTTAGGGCTTGGGATCGACCTGCTCGGTGAGGAGAAGAACAGCCATGGTGACCACTAGGCATGGGGCAGCTCGGCAAGTGAGAATTTCAATGTTGGCTCACATGTGAGCTCTCGACCATGGTGTTTTCCCGGCGGCCTGGTGGCCGGCCGGCTGTGCAATGGTCACCATCTTGGTCAGTGGGTCGTGGCTGGGGTTTAGTGTAGGCAATTGGCAAATGCCATGTGTAAAGTGGTTGAATCAAAGTAGAAAGGGGAAGGGGCCATTTTAACTTATTTTGGTCAACCCATGCAAATGGGTTGGGTGCACCTCCCCAAGACCCGGTTTTGGGCCGAGGAGGTCGAGTGGGTCAACCTCCCATGTGTGGTGGAGTCTCCATCAAGGATTAGGTGGCAAAGCATGGTTTAGAGTGTGACATGCTTAAGGTAAAAAGGCTTAAGGGAGGCTTAAGAAAGATCCCCTCTTCTTGCCATCAACGGACTAATGACAAGTCAAAGCCCTCATGGCTTCATGTGGCTTCGAGAATGGCTTGTTCATGGCTCCATTCGGCTTGGGAAAAGGTCGGCTTATTTCATGAAAAAGGGTTTTAGAAATATTTGGCATTTAGGGGGTAATTTGACATGTGGCTTGATTTGGAATGGTTTAATTGATGATTTTGCAACTTAGGGGTGATTTTGATCAAATGGATGATTAGGGGAAGTGTCATGTGGGCTTTAGGATGATTTGGGCTTTTGAATTTTGAAGGAAATGGGCTTTTAGGAGGGTTTAAGGAATGGGCCCTTAAGTTTAAAAATGAATTTATGGATGGGAATTTTGTAAAGAGGTTGGGCCAAATAATTGTTGGGTTTAGCTCATGGATGTGTCATGAGTGATTTGAAACAAATTGGGGATAATTTGGATTCGAATTGGGTTGAATTTGGGTTAGGTTTGGGCTTAGGTCAAAAATGGGCCTTTTAACCTCGGGGTTGAGTTTGAGTGGGGTTTGGGTTCAAATTTTGGGCAGATCATGTTAGGGTTTTGTTTGTGGGAATGTTAAGGAAGATTTAGAAAAGATTCGAGGTTAATTGGAGTTGAATTGGGTGAGTTTGGGTTAAGTTTGGGTCATGGGTCCAAATCGGGCTTTAAGGCCAAAAGTGGAATTGGATCCAAATGTCAACCAAATTGGACTTGGATTTGGTCTAGATTGGTATTGGGGATGTTGAATTGAAGTTTAGAATTGAATTGGACCAAAATTGGGGTCAATTGGGTAGGTTTGGTTTGACATCGGGTTCACTTTGGGTTAAAATGGGTCAATTTGGGGGTTTTGACAAAAGTAGGGTAAATTGACAAAATTGGCCCATGGTGTAGTTGGACAAAATGAAATTAGGAATATTTAGGATTTTCTGGAATTTTCTGGGAATTTTCTGAATTTTTGGATTTTTAGGCCAAGAAGGGTATTTTGGGTATTTGGAGGGTATTGGGGGGTATTTTTGGAATTTTTGGTATTTTTGGGTATGGATGATCAATTTGAGTGATGTGGAGATGTTTGGGATTGATTTTGGAAAATTTTGGGTAATTTGGAAATTTTGCAAAAATTTGGGTAATTTCAAGGGTTTTGGGTAGGTTTAGTAGGTGTAGGGTCCCGGGGTCAAAAATTGAAAATTTGGGAAATTGAAGATTGGGTGAATTTAGGTGGAAAGAAATCATTTTGGTTGAGCTATGAAACCATTTCAAGCCCATATGAGCCATGAAAGGACTCATTTGAGGCATTCACTATGTTGTTCCTAACCTCTTGCCTGAGGGCTTAGGGGTTAAGGACCATCCATGTGAATCACCTACATGAGTCGGAGGTTAGGTTGGGTATGGGTGTGTTTTTTTAGGAAGTGTGTGGAAATATAGTGTGTAAGTGTAGTGTAAGTCGGCCCCTTCATCGAACCGAGCCACCTGTAGGCGGTCCCAAGGCCAAAGAGTCCTATAGGAACTCATCCTTTAAACTTCCACATTCGATTTCAACCCTCTAGGTGATTAGGGGTCTATAGTCAAGTTTGTCGAGTTTGCAGGGAGTTTAGAAGTGGTTTGAATTTCTAAAAGGCGGGTCCCAATTCTAGTCCTCTAAGATTGTCAAAGGAAAAGCCTAAGGCTAGATCCTAAGCACTAAAAAGAAGAAGGGAAGACCTCATCAAAAATGAGGTCAACATGGTATTGTGCCAAATAGAAGCATTCCTATTCTTTACCCTTTGATCTAGGCGCAAAGAACATTGGCTAATTTACAGATCAGGTCCGGATGTATTGTTAGTAGAATGAGTTAATCTTGACTCACACTACTAGATTTCCAAGGGTGGCTATGGTCGGCCCTACTAGTGACCCTTTCCTAATCTATAAATCAAATTATAAGACTTTAGTCTGCCACTCTAAAACTTATCAATTCTACGCCCTTTAAATCTTATCTTCCTATTTATTTGCACTTCACCTTGAATAGCCTGCACATGGCCTTCGACTACCCAAGGATTCATGTGTCATTTACAAGTTAAGAGTTCTTCTCCTTCTAGGTCTCAAAACTCTTCAACAGGTTTTAACAATTTAAATGACGAATTTAAAAAGTAAAGTAAGATCAGGTATTAATGTCACTACAATATTTTGAAAATATTTTGAATTTCAATTCTCCATCGAATCTTAAATTATCTTATCTATCTCTTCATAATTGAAGGAAGAAAGTAAACTAACTACTCAGAACACATTGAATATAAACAACAAAACATAATAAATAAACTTTGAATCAAATATAAAATACTTATCTCAAATATTCCTTCTACAGATCTTCTGATTCCTACTAACTCCACAGTGTAATGAACTCCAGATGCAACAACTTGAAAATAAACTCACTAAACTAAAACAAAAGTGGCCCAAAATTTCTCTCACTACTTCTCTCTCTAAGGATGAGAGATCCTAAAGTGGATAAGAGAAAGGGGTTACAATAGGGGGCACATTTTTTTGAAGAAATGGATTCCTATTTATAGACTTCAAGGGTTGTCTTGAAGCACCTCTTCAAAACATGTCCACATTCAATGAATCTTCTAGAAGGTCTGTCTGGCGCCTAGGCGCCGGACACCACGTCCAGTTCTTCGCACCTCTTCACTTTGGCTCATACCTCTTCGCGATTAAAACCATTTTGGAGCATCCCAATGCAATGTATCACATGTCCTTATATCAAGGAACAACTTCCAGTCTTCTAGAATGTCCAATAACCGCTCACTCATTCAAAATAACAGTTCAAACGTTGTCAAAAACTTGACAGTTTCTGTATCGAGTCTAGCGCTTAGGCGCTAACTTCTGGCGCCTAGGCGCCATGCCATATTTTTTATAATTTTTGTATTTTGCTCCATTTTTGCTCCTTTCTGCTCCTTTTTGCTCATTTTTCCTTTTTTGGATCATTTTACATCACCTACATCCGAAAACACAAAAATACCTTTAATTAAAGCATAATATTCTTAGAAATTGATAAGAATTAAGACATAAAAAATAGGTATCTTTATAGATCAAAATCTCCCAAACTTAAATGTTACTTGTCCTCAAGTAACTCTTTCTACTATATAAAATTTGGAATAAAAGATATATATTTAAGATTCCTTATAATTTTTTTTTAGTAAATTATTAACCCAATTTCACTAACTAGGTTTAATTTTAAGAATTTAAAGAATATTTAACTACCAAATCATAAGATTTCAAACTTTTCATCCATTTTGAAAATAATAGAAATCTATTATATTAAGATCTCATCGATTATTTACAAGAAAAAGATCTTCTTAAAGAATCTTTCCTAAATAAATATTCATGCATAAAAATTAAGTAAAAAATGTAACTAGTTTTCTTCCTATAAGATAATTCAAATGAAGCCAATTTTTGATTTAGGCATTTCCTCAAGCTTCTCCTCTCTTCTTTCTTTATTTTTTTTTCTTCTTTGTTTTTTTTTTCTCTTTTTTTTATATATAGAGAGGATTACTATATCCTGGATAGCTCGTTAATGGTTTTCAACTTCACTATCCTTAACTTATATTTTCAAAACTTATACATTTCCACTTAATTATTATAACATGAATAAGAATTCAAAAAGATTCCAATCTTTTCTTTTTCATGTGATAAATTTTTATTAGTTAATATTTCTAAAATTCTATTATTTCTATCATGAATAGAAAAATTTCTTAATCTTATTCTTCTTTAAGTTAAATAATTCTATTCTTAAAATCAATCAAAGTTATTAAAATTTTAGTTAATTTCACTAAATTGTTTATAATTTCAAAAATAAAAGTGATCTCAAATAAATTCTTCATTCCTTAAGTTATGTTAAAAAGTTTTTATTTTTAAGAAAATATTAGCTCTTTAAGGACAAATAAAATTTAAGTTTGAATGTATTTTCCCTTCCCCCAAACTTAAGTTTTGGTATACTATGACGATTTGAAAGTATGAGAGAAAGAAAATCATAACTTTAAAAAGGAATTTTTTTTATAAGTATGTAAAAATGATCTTGAAAAGAAAAATTAACTTCTACTCATGCTTTTATGAATAATTAAGATAAAATTGAAGCATGTATAAAAAGTAAGCAGGCTAATTTTTATGATTATACTAAATTTGAAACAAAATAAAAGCATAGCAAAATTACTAATTACTAAATAGTAGACTAAAACAAACATATCATAAATTAACTCTAATTTCAGTCTCAACACAATATATTAAAAATATTTTAATAACAGAATCTTAACACTAATCAATCCACATAGATACTTGATCTATAAAAAATACCTAATTCTTTATGTCTTAATTCTTATTAATTTCTAAGGATATTATGTTTTAATGAAATGTATTTTTTATGTTTTTGGATGTAGGTGATGTAAAAAGATCTAAAAAGGAAAAAGAAGCAAAAAGGAGAAAAAAGGAGCAAAAATGGAGCAAAATACAAAATGTATAAAAAATATGGCCTGGCGCCTAGGCGCCAAAAGTTGGCGTCTAAGCGCCAGACTCGATACAGAAACTGTAAAGTTTTTTACAACATTTGATCGGTTATATTTGACGGAGTGAGCGGTTATTGGACATTCTAGAAGACTGGCAGTTGTTCATTGATAATAGGACATGTGATACATTGCATTTGGATGCTCCAAAACGGTTTTAATCATGAAGAGGTGTGAGCCAAAGTGAAGAGGTGCGAAGAACTGGATGCGGTGCCCGGCGCCTATGCGGCAGATTCTGGCGCCAGGCGCCGTACGTACCTTCATAAGATTCATCGAATGTGGACATGTTTTGAAGAGGTGCCTCAAGGCAACCCTCGAAGCCTATAAATAGGGGTCCATTTCTTCGAAAACGTGCCCCTCCCATCGTAACCCTTTCTCTTATCCACTTTAGGATCTCTCATCCTTAGAGAGAGAAATAGATAGAGAAATTTAGGGCCACTTTTGTTTAGTTTAGTGAGTTTATTTTCAAGTTGTTGCACCTGGAGTTCATTGCACTGTGGAGTCAGTAGGAATCAGAAGATCTGTAGAAGAAATATTTGAGATAAGTATTTTATATTTGATTCAAAGTTTATTTATTATGTTTTGTTGTTTATATTCAATGTGTTCTGAGTAGTTAGTTTACTTTCTTTCTTCAATTATGAAGAGATGGATAAGATAACATAAAGATTCGATGGAGAATTGAAATTCAAAATATTTTCAAAATATTGTGGTGACATTAATACCTGATCTTACTTTACTTTTTAAATTCGTCATTTAAATTGTTAAAACCTGTTGAAGAGTTTTGAGACCTAGAAGGAGAAGAACTCTTAACTTGTAAATGTCACATGAATCCTTGGGTAGTCGAAGGCCATGTGCGGGCTATTCAAGGTGAAGTGCAAATAAATAGAAAGATAAGATTTAAAGGGCGTAGAATTGATAAGTTTTTAGAGTGACAGACTAAATTCTTATAATTTGATTTATAGATTAGGAAAGGGTCACTAGTAGGGCCGACCATAGCCACCCTTGGACATCTAGAAGTGTGAGTCTAGATTAACCCATTCTACTAACAATACATCCGGACCTGATCTATAAATTAGCCAATGTTCTTCGCGTCTGGATCAAAGGGTAAAGAATAGGAATACTTCTATTTGGCACAATACCATAAATCAAATTCTCCAACGAATATTAAATTATCTTAAAAATCTTAGATTAATTGAAGGGAAGAAAGTTGTTTATTTTATATAGTTTTCATAAATCATTTTCTTATTATTGTTTTCTTTATTTGCATCTAGTAAATTAATAGTAATTTATAGTTAAATTAAAAGATAAAAAGAAATTTTTTGAAATATAATATATCGAAGATTTATCACTATAATTCTTCCCCGTGGGATCGATACTAGGGTCTTTGTTTCAAGGCCCTATATTACTTGAAACGATACGTATACTTGCGTAGTACCCCTAGTGTGTAAAAATACTTTCTAAATTTACAACATTTTGATTTTATACACTAGCCGCTATTTATAAATTGGGTCAAGTTTTTGGCCATTTTTTGGAAGCAAATATTACTGCGTTATTGCTGGTTGGGTCAAATTTTTGGCGCCTTTGCCGAGGAAGAAAGAAATAGAATAGTATAAATTTTCTTATAAAAATAAAAAATATATAAAAAAATAATATTATAAAAAAAGAAATATTTTTTTATTCCTTGTTTTATGCGTAGATTTGGTTCTGAAGGATTAATACCTTTAGATTCTGAATTAGAAAGAACAATTAGAAAATTTAGAAAGGGAAAACAAATTCAAAAATTTCAAGAAATGGCTAATTTACAAAATCCAGTTGAACTTAATGATCAAAATATTTATAAACCATTTAGGGATTATGCTAACCCTACAGTTTATGAACTTCATAGTAGTATTTAAATACCCACTGTAGATGCTAATTCTTTTGAACTTAAACCGTCTATTATTTAAATGGTGCAAAACAATCAATTTGGAGGATCACCAAATGAGGATCCAAATTTACAAGTTATTAGTTTTTTAGAACTTTGTGCTACCTTTAAATATAACAATGTTTCTGATGATGCTATTAGACTTAGACTCTTTCCTTTTTCTTTAAGAGATAAAGCAAAGATGTGGTTAAACTCATTAGCGACTGGTTCTATTAAAACATGGGCTGAAATGGCACAAAAATTCCTTGCTAAATATTTTCCTCCTTATAAAAGTGCTAAATTTAGAAATGATATTACTTCATTTAGTCAATTTGACGGGGAGACAATATATGAAACTTGGGAAAGATTTAAAGAACTATTAAGAAAATGTCCTCATCATGCTTTACTTGATTGGTTGATTATTCAAACATTTTATAATGGATTAATTGGATCTTTAAAATCAATTATTGATGCTATCGCTAGAGGTTCTTTAATGTCTAAATCATTCGAAGAAGCTTACACTTTAATCAAGAAATGGCTAATAACAATTTTCAATGGCCTTCCGAAAGGATTAATCCTAAAAAGATGGCAAGTATTCATGATAATGAAGCATTTTCTATCTTAGCTTCACAAGTTGCAGCAATGTCTAAGAAATTAGATAATTTTGCAATTAATATTTTGCATAATAACTCTGCTAATATCAAGATTTTCAAACTATTGAAACTTTACAAGCTATTGCAAGTAAAAATAATCCTTATTCAAATTATTATAATCCTGGGTGGAAAAATCATCCTAATTGTAACTGGAATAATTCATAACAACAATGGAGTAATAATCAATCTCATCCCACTGAAAATTGGAATAATCAAGTTAATTCAAATTATAAACCTCCTGGATTTAATAATCAACAGAAAAAGTTATCAATAGAAGAATTAATTTTACAAATGAATAATCAATTACAAAATCAAAATACTGTTATTCGTAATATTAAAAAACAAATGGGGCAAATTGCTACTTTAATTAATAACAGACCTCTAGGAACACTTCCTAGTAATGTTGAAATTAATCCAAAGGAAACTGGAAAAGAACATGAACAAGTTAAAGCTGTGCAACTTAGAAGTGGAAAGGAATTAAAAGAAAGAATGCGAATGAAATTGAAAAAGAGATTGAGGTCGAAGAGGTTGAAAAACCTAAAGAAACTCTCTCTCCTAGTCAAGATCGATCGTTATACTCGTTAATGTGGAAGTTGAAAAACCACCACCACCTTTTCCTCAAAGACTTATAAAGCAGAAATTAGAACATCAATTTTCTAAGTTCTTTGAAATTTTTAAGAAACTCATTATTAACATACCTTTTGCTGAAGCTTTGGAACAAATGCCAACTTACACAAAATTTATGAAGGATATTTTAAGCAAAAAATGAAAATTTGAAGCTTTTGAAACTGTTGCATTAAGTGAAGAATGCAGTGCAATAATTCAAAAGAAATTACATGAATAGCTTAAGGATCCTGGAAGTTTCACTATACCCTGTGATATTGGAGAAATATTTTGTGGAAAAGCTTTATGTGATTTAAGAGCAAGTATTAATCTCATGCCATTTTATATCTTTCGAAGATTAGATTTAAGAGATATTACTCCCACCATTGTAACCCTTCTGTTAGCTGATAGATCTATCACTTATCCTAAAGGAGTTATAGAGGATGTCCTTGTTAAAGTGGATAATTTTATCTTCCTTGTAGATTTCATCGTACTTGATATGGAAGACGTTAAAGAGATACCTATTTTTTTAGGGAGACCTTTTCTAGCTACCGGACGAGCTATGATTGATGTGCAAAAGGGAGAATTAACCATGAGAGTTAATGATCAAGAAATTAAATTCAATGTTCTTAAATCAATGAAGTACCCCGATAAAGAGAAATGTTATCGAATGGATATAATTGATTATTTAATTGAAAAACATTATCAAGAAAAATGTAAAGTCATTTCTGAAGAAAAATTTGAATTTTTAACTGATGAAGATGAAGAAGAAGAAGAGACTCATTTTATAAAAGATAATTGGGAAACTTTAGACATAACTCAAAATGATATACTTTTACCATCAATTTAAAAAGCCCTGAACTGGAATTAAAAATGTTACCTTCCCATTTAAAATATGCGTTTCTTGGAAATTCGTTAACTTTACCTGTTATTATTTCTTCTAAACTGAGTAAAGATCAAGAAGAAAAACTACTAGGTGTGTTAAAGAATTATAAGAAAGCTTTTGGTTGGACTATTGCTGATATAAGAGGAATAAGCCCTTCCATTTGCATGCATAGAATCTTAATGGAAGAAAGTTTTAAACCTACTATAGAATCGCAAAGAAGATTAAATCCTATCATGAAAGAGGTTGTTAAAAAGGAAATTATTAAGTGGTTAGATGTTGGTATTATTTATCCTATTTCGGATAGTCAATGGGTAAGTCCTATTCATTGTGTTCCGAAGAAAGGAGGTGTAACTGTCATTGTTAATGATAAAAATGAACTAATTCCTACTAGACAAGTTACTGGATGGAGAATTTCTATTGACTATAAGAAACTAAATAAAGCCACTAGAAAGGATCATTTCCCTTTACCATTCTTGGATCAAATGCTCGATAAAGTAGCTGGACACTCATATTTCTGTTTTCTGGATGGATATTCTGGTTATCATCAATTACTTATTGCTCCTGAGGACCAAGAAAAGACAACATTTACAAGTCCTTATGGAACATTTTCTTTTACAAGAATGCCTTTTGGTTTATGTAATGCACCTGCAACTTTTCAAAAATGTATGATGTCAATATTTTGTGATTTGATTGACAAAGGAATTGAAATATTCATGGACGATTTTTTAGTCTTTCGAACTTCTTTTGAATCTTGTTTGGAAAATATAGCCAAAGTGCTGAAAAGATGTGAATAAACAAATTTAGTTCTTAACTGGGAAAAATGTCAATTCATGGTTACAGAAGGCATTGTCTTGGTCACAAAGTACCACAAAAAAGGGATGGAAGTAGATCAAGCAAAAGTGAAAATTATTGTTGAATTGCAACCACCTACTACTGTTACTGATGTGAGAAGTTTTCTAGGTCATGCTGAATTTTATAGAAGATACATAAAGGATTTTTCTAAAATTACTAAACCTCTTTGTCATTTATTGGAAAAAGATGCAAAATTTGAATTTAATAAAGAATGTATTAATTCTTTTAATATTCTAAAAGAAAAAATAATAACTGCACCTATCATTGTTGCACCTAATTGGAATAAATCTTTTGAATTAATGTGTGATGCAAGTGATTTTGCAATTGGAGATGTATTAGGACAAAAATATGAGAAAATTTTTGAAGTTGTATATTATGTTAGTAAAACTCTCGCTAAAACACAAAGAAATTACACTACCACTGAGAAAGAGCTTCTAGCTATAGTATATGCCTTTGATAAATTTAGACCTTATCTTCTTGGTACTAAATGCATAGTTCATACCGATCATTCTCGCTATTAAATATCTATTATCTAAGAAGGATTCTAAACCTAGACTTATAAGATGGGTTTTACTTCTACAAGAATTTGATTTTCAAATAGTAGATAGAAAAGAAACTGAAAATCAAATTGCCGATCATTTGTCTAGAGTTAAAAATGATATTATTTTGGATGAAAATATAAATGAGAAATTTCCTGATGAATCTTTATATGTTATTCAAGAATGCAAAACACATTGGTATGCTGATATTGTTAATTATTTAGTTAGCAATATTTTGCCTTATGACTTGGATAACAAATTTATTAAGAAATTTAAATATGATGCTAAATCTTATATTTGGGAAGAACCTCATTTATTTAAAATTGGTAAAGATTCTATGATTCGAAGATGTGTACCTTATGAGGAAAAATTTGCTATTATTCAAAAATGTCATGATTCTAATTTTGGAGGACACTTTGGCATAGATAAAACTCGCATTTAAAATTTTAAATTCTGGATTTTATTGGGCTACCTTATTTAAAGATGTGAGACATTATGTGAAAACATGTGATCGATGTCAAAGGATAGGAAATATATCTAGGAAGGATGAAATGCCTTTAAACTATATATTGGAAGTTGAAATTTTTGATATATGGGGTTTAGACTTTATGGGACCATTTGTTCCATCATCCGGAAAAATTTATATTTTATTTGCAGTTCATTATGTTTCGAAGTGGATTGAAGTATTTGCTTTGTACCAAACTTTGATTCCAAAGTGTTTCTAAATTTTTAAAGAAAATGATATTTTCAAGATTTGGAATACTTTAAGGTAATTATCAACGATGGTGGAAGTCATTTCGGGAATGTAAGAATTCAATCATTACAACAAAAATTTGGAATCAAACATAGAATTACAGCGCTTATCACCCATAAACAAGTGGAATGGCTGAAGTATCAAACGGAGAAATTAAAAGAATTTTATAGAAAGGCTGTTAATCTAAAAGAGCTGATTGGGTTGATAGACTTGATTAACGTATAGGCTTATAGAACAACTTATAAGACACCAATCGAGAATATCACCTTACTTAGGTTAATTTATGGTAAACATTATCTTACTTGTAGAACTTGAACATAAAGCTTATTGGGCGATAAAGAAGTTTAATTTTAATTTGAATAAACGGGGAGAAAAAGTGATTATTGCAATTAAATGAGATGGAAGAAATAAGAAACGAAGCATATGAAAATGCGAGGATTTATAAAGAAAATGAAGATGTTGCATGATAAGAAAATTTCGGGAAAAATTTTGAGCACTGGATAAAATTATTCTTGTTTAACTCTCGTTTAAAACTTTTTCCTGGAAAACTAAGATCTAAATGGATTGGACCCGATTTAGTTGAGAAAGTATACCATTATGGGTTTGTGGATATTAAAGATCCCAAAGCAGGAGAAATTTTAAAGTAAATGGATTAAGATTGAAGCCTTATTTGGGAGATATTATAAAGATTTATAAAGAGAGGCTTATGAATTAGATCAGAAAAACGATTAAAAGATTTACTTAAGTCGAGTTTGACAGACGTTAAGCAAGCGCTTTGTGGGAGGCAATTTGTCGGCATATTTTTAGGTTGTGTGTTTTGAAAAAGGGGATCGCTACGAAATTGTGGAATTGAATCTTAAATTTAATTTAAATATATATATATATATATATATATATATATATATATATATAATTTAGAAAGTAGTATTTGATTTTAAGAAATAATTTTTTAAATTTGAAAATTTTAAGATATGAAATTAATTGATCTCGCATCTAGAGATAGTTTATATAAGGCAACTTCCCCTGAAGCGTGTATTTATCCAGGGAATAGACACCTTTGCTTGATGATGGGGCTTGATTAAATAAAAACTAAAGATTTGTGACATCTATTTGGCGAACCAATTTTATAAGCCGACAAGTTCCACAGCAATATAGAAATTAAGCGAAGTTTATATTCTACAGGTTCTTAAAGTTCCCTATAAAGGCGAGCCCTATAGTTAATTATATCTTAAATGATGGGAATCATTTAAGAAAACTCTCGATAATGATTAGTGGTTTTGCTCTCAAGAATTTAAAAGTTTAAGGTTTTAAAGAAAGTTGAATTTTGAAGATTTCGATAGGGAATGGATCGAATTATGAACGGTTATTTTAAGGAGTCGAAGGAACGAAAGGTAGGGGATATCAGCGATTCGAGACGAGTCTCGGTGACTTTCCAACTATCCTATTTTTTTGGCTTGAATTTGAGAAGATTATTTAATGTTACAATCCACCGCGATTTTAATTAATTAGGACTCATATTTGTATGATATAATCACCTGAAATAGCCTCGAAGATGTGAGGATTTATGTCGTACCAAACAACTACCTCGGAATCCTAAGATCGGTTAGGACTTAATTTGCATAAAATAATTATGCAAGTGTCTAACGAAAAGGTGGAGGATTTATGTTGCACTAGGCAAACTAACTCGAAGTTCTATGGCTTTGTTATTTAATTCTAAGATAGTTTTGTTGAAGTAGATTTGAGTTTTTTTCATGGTGACAGTGACGATGGCCGTGCTACACACCATTCTCCGAGCTCCTTGTTGTTGCAGAGGTTTAGTTTTAGAAATCATAAATCAGGAGATGAGAGAAGTGTTTTGGTTTAGAGAAAATCTTAAAGTTCAAATGTCTTTAGTGTTTTAATTAAAACAAATCTTAAAGTTGATTAAACGGAGACCGATTAAGATCCCACGGATTCCGTCATCCAGAGGCACCGTTATTTTCATTGAATTCACTTGAGTCGAAGAATTTGCTAAACTCGATTTGAATGAGTTCCACACCTTCATTTAGGCCGTTAAATCTTTTATTGTAGCAACACGTAGGTTACATCATGAGGTATTCCCTATCTATTCAAAAACGAGACGTTTAATTTAGTTGTAATTGTAGTTTTGTTGTTTGTGATTAAATTTGAGTTGTTTTATATTTTGGAATGTTGTGGCGGTGAATTTTATCTTGCAGTGACTTTTAATTTAGTTTTGGTTTCAGTTTAGGGACTATCACAAAGGTTTTGGTTTTCATGCAGAGTTTTATTTATCATGCGAAAAGTAAAGTACGGTGCATGTAAGTAAATTGCAATAAAATAAATTGCAATAAAATAAAAAGCGTACACAAGGAGGGTCTTCACATCATCCCATTTTGCACTTAAAACACATGTTAAGGTAATTAAATATTTCAACGAGATACCTAGGTAAGTCTAAGGGAAGGGTTTTGGTTGTCTGCAAATTCTAATCCTATAACTAGTCATCTCCTATGACGTCCCAGGTTCTTGGTTTGGTTTAAGGATGATTTTCTTCGTCAAAGAACAATTAGATTCGGTGTTCTTAAAACATCATCATATTGAGGAAGTGTTTAGGACGAGTCCTAAACATCTTTCAATATACGGGATTATTTTGAGTCCAAGTAAATTTAATTGCACATATGAATTAATCATCCAGGAGTTTAGTTAAACTTTGTCTCTTGCTCGGTGAACTTGGGTATTTGATTGTTTGATGAATGAAGTGACATTTCACTTAATACTCTATTTAAGAGTGATAATAATTAAAGCCTTTAAGGGCAAGTTGGTTTATCGAGAATTTTAATCATTCTTAATTTAAAGTTTGAGTTAATGACTCAAAATGTTTTAATTTAATTCTGAAGTTTTAATTAATAATTTTAAGTTTGGAATAGTGTTCAAATTAAATTTAAATCTTTACATTTTCAATTATCTTAGTATTTCAAATTGATATTCGTGTTTTAAACTTATTTAGATAGAAAGAGGTGTTGAAATTATTGATATATTTTGATTTAATTCTTAATGATTTCATTTAGGTTTGTTTTTAAATGATTTTTAATTTAATTTTAGCTCAATTTGATTTTAATTTAATTTAATTTTATTTAATTTAATTTTAATTTAATTTAATTTTAATTTAACTTAATTTTAATTTAATTTAATTTTAATTTAATTTAATTTTAATTTAATTTTAATTTTAATTTAATTTTAATTTTAATTTTAATTTAATTTAATTTTAATTTTAATTTAATTTTAATTTAATTTTAATTTTAATTTAATTTTAATTTTTAATTTGGATTATTATTTTAATTCTTAATTAGGAACTAAATATTGTTAAAGTGACTTATTTAGGGATTTTTTAAATTAAAGAATAAATATATTCTTGATAATATCTATTTAGTAATCAAATTTTAAATATATCCTTTCCAAAATTTAAATTATTTAATTAATTAAAGTTTCATTTTGATATAAAGTGTTTAATGGGTTTCTACCCCTTAAATTCCCTAAGTTTCATTCATCCGAAAGCTAAAATCAAATATTTTATCCCCCCCCCCATTTTGATTAAACCTAAAGTTTTAATTAAGGGTTAAAATTTTTAATTACCTTTATGCCCTTTTAAGCTTATTTATTTCATAACTCACTAAATTGAGCTCGAATGAATTTGGAAATTTTATGTCACCTCACTCACATGTCAATTAAGACATTAGAGGAGAAAATGTGATTTTTCTGAATTTAATTTATTTATGTAATTATTTTTAGTAGAAAATAAGGATTTTCAAAGAAAATTCAAAAACTTGCTGACCGAAGGTTTAAGTCCTTAAGAAAATTATAGGATGTTCACACAATGACTAGAGGACCACTTGGAACAATTTTGAAGATTTTGAATTATATTTTATTTATTATAATTATTTTGATTTTAGGTATTAATTAATTATAAAACAAAGTAAAAGTTGAAAAATGGATTTTATATTTTTCTTAAATCTCTGACCTCAAGGAGTTCATAGAAATAATTTTTATAATTTTCACAGTTTTTCTTTGATTTATTAGAATTATTTAGTGAAAAAGGTTAAAAACTTTTTTTTTAATATTAAAAATTACATTAAGCCTTTAAAATTCAATATCTTATCCTAGGGACTTAGGAAAAATATTTGGTTTATTCTAAGTGATTAGGAGTCAAAATGTGACATTTTTATGATTTTTAATATTTTTGTGATTATTATTATTTTTAATTATTAAAATATTAAAATATTGTGAAAAATTAACTTTTAAAAAAGAAAACTCAATTTTAATTTTCCTGAACTCCCCTGATATCAGAAGCTCCAAAAACATTTTTGTGACTTTTTGAGAAGTATTTTTGGAGTTATGAATTTTTAAAGTTCCATTTTGCTTATGAGGTTTAATCAATCCATTTGGTGGGGTTAACCAAGTCCAATTGATTTTAAAATTTTATGTAAGGTTCCTCTGACCCTAAAGAACAATGGAGAATTGTTTTCAAGTCAATTTAATGTGTGGTTAACACTAATTAAATCAAATTTAATTTTAGGGGTTTCGGCCAATTAAGGTTATTATGAATGAATTAACTCAAAATATATTTTTTTCACAGGGTCTCTGGTCCTAAGAAACATCACCAAATTTTCACATAAATTTATTTTACAACATGCTAATTATTAGAATTAAAATACCTAAAACGGTGACATGAACTTGAAAAATCAATAACTTTTCTCGGGAGATGGCTACGACCTTGAAAAATTTCAAGGAATGTTCTAAAATCAGGAACTTCAAAAGCCACATGGTCTCATGCCATGGTGAATTGTCTATGCAAATGAAGAATCAAATTGCGAAATCGGTAAATAAATTATTAAAAATAAAATGCTCATCCAATTAACTTGATTTCTTTTCCACATTACTCCTCTATTCAGTGAGCAAAAGGGTATTTTTATTTTATTTTTGTGATTTTTCTATGCAAAGATATGAATTTTTGAAGTTCAAGGGATTTAAATAATTAAAAAATACCCTAATTCCTACTTATCCACGCGGCGCCGCGTCAACCTCAGCAAGCCTACGAAGCCCCTACGTGTCGCGCTCCCCATTCGACGTACGCCACATGAGTCGGCAGCCACGTGTCCCGCGGTTCACGTACCATTGCGCCGTCGACTTGATCTCTCGGCCAGTCGCTCGATACACGCTCGATCCAACGGCTCTGGTCATCGTCTACGTGGTGTGCACCGAAGTGACCGTCTACATAAACCCTAATATCTCTCTCGATTCTCAATGGATTTTCATGTTCTTATGCTGCGTGGATTCATCTTGAAGAGATGAACACATCCGTATGTGATTTATGGGCTATGAAATTAGCTTAAAACAAAATGGAGAATTGCTGGAGCTCGGGGGGAAGAGAATGAGTTCATACTTTTTCTTAGAGAAGTGAAGCTTCGATGCGAGTTGTGTCACCTTCGATTGAGTCCAGGCAAGCTCAGGATGAGGTCTTTCGCTGCAGGAATTGAATTGGCTAAGTATGAAAGTGACGAGGCGAATCTGCAGCTTGTTTGGAAGCAATGGCTGGCACAGTGAGGGCTTTTGTTTGGGGAACTTCTCTCTTGGACTGGTGAAGGTGTAGGACAATCAGTTTGGAAGTTGACTCCTTTGTGTGAGTGAAGTGTCTGTTTTTTGGGTGGATTTTGACTCGAAATTGAGCTTACGAGAGGGGGTTTTCGGGGCTGGATTTCAGTGGGGATCAAGAGTTCTGTGTACGGAGAGGGGTGCAGATGATTTTGGCAAAGTTTTGTGGTAAGGTTTGGTTCAACTCCTCATTTAGGCGAGAGGTGGTGGTGTTTAAATAGAGGTGGGTAGGAGGGCTTCCCGGGGGGCAATTAGAGACTGGGATCAGCTGCTCGGGGAGGAAAAGAACAGCTGCAATGGCCATTGGGCATGGGACGGCTCGGCCCGGGGAGAATTGAAAAATTTCGCTCACATGGAGCTCTCGGCCATGGTGTTTTCCGGTGACCCAGGTGGCTGACCGGCAGGGCATTGGTCACCATCTTGACCGGTGAGGTCGGGGCTAGGGTTTGGTGCAAACAGCTTTGGCTATTGCCATGTGTGAGAGGTTTGATTAAAATGGCATGGGCTAAGGGTCATTTTGGCTTAATTTGGTCCAATGCATGGATTAAGCTAGGTGCACCTCCCGAGGTTGGTTTTGGTGAAGAGAAAGTCATTTGGATCGGCTTGTTTGAGTGGGGTTAAGTCATGATCAAGTACAATTAGGCTTAAGCATGAGTTGGGGAGACATGGGAATGGTTAATGACTCTTAAGGAATGCTTAAAGGCCTTCCTCCTTTTCCATTTATGGGGTGTTGACAATCCTAAGATTCTCATGGCTCTGTATGGCTTGTGCATGTAGCACCAAGGCTTGCTCGTAGCTTAGGAATGGCTTGGCCTCACTTGCATGAAAGGGATTTTGGGATTTTTGAAATTTAGGGGTATTTTGGCATGATGCTTGATTTAGATTTATTTGATGATGGAATTGGAACTTAGGGAATGATTTTGATTAAATGGATGACAAATGAATGTGTCATATGGGCTTTAGAATCAATTTTGGGCTTTTGAAATTGTCTTGGGATGGGCTTTTAAAGTGGTTTAAGGAAGTTGGCTTTTGGATTTTAAAATGGGCTTTTGGATGAAAATTTTGTGAAGGACCATGTCAAATAAATGTTGCAATTGGTTTACACATGTATCATGAGTGGTTTGGAACAAGTATGAAGTGATTTTGAATTGAATTGGGTTTAATGTGGGGTCTTTTGGTAAAGGGGCCAAAGGTGGGCCAAATTGGGCTAACTTGGGCTAAGATTGGGCTAACGTTGGATTTGATGTAAAATTAAAGTTGAGAAATGTTCATGGGAGTGTCAAAAAGAGTTTTCAACTTTGGTTGGGCTTTAATTTTGGGATTTGGGCCTATTTGGGTTAGGTTTGAGCTTAGGTCAATTTAAGGGATTTTGGTTTTGGGTTAGGTTTAGGTGGAGTTTAGGTTCAAATTTTGGGCAAATCAAGTTATTGTTTTGTTTATGGGGATGTTAGGAAGGCTTTAGAAAAGATTTGGGGCCAATTGGAGTTGAATTGGATTAGTTTGAGCTAGGTTTAGGTCATGGGCCAAAATTGGGCCTTAGGCTTCAAATTGAAATTGGGCTCAAATTTCAATCAAATTGAACTTAGATTTGATTAAATTGATGTTGAGGATATTGAATTGAAGTTTAGATTTGAATTGGACCAGAATTGAGGTCGGTGGGGTGGTTTGGTTTGACATTGGGTTCACTTGGGTTAAAATGGGTCAATTGGGGGTTTTAGTAAAGTGGGGTAAATTGGCAAAATTGGCCCGTAAATTGTAGTTGAAAAAAATGAAATTGGGAATATTTGGGTTTTCATGAAATTTTTTGGGAATTTTCTGAATTTTTGGATTTTTGGGGTAAGAAGGGCATTTTGGGTATTTTTTGAAAATTTGGGGGGTTTATGGGTATTTTCGGAAATTTTGATATTTTAGGCTATGGATGAACAATTTGAGTGGGGGGAAAAGTTTAGGATTGATTTTGAGGAATTTTGGGTAATTTAGGTGATTTCTTAATTTTGGGTAGTTCGAGGGCATTTGGTAGGTTTAGTAGGTCAAAGGACCCGAAATTCCAATTGAAATTTTGGAAAAATGAAGATTGATCAAATTTGAGTAAAATGTAATCACTTTGGTTGAGCCATGAAGCCATATTAGCTATATAGGCCATGAAGCCATATTAAGCCCATATGAGCCATGAGAGGACTCATTTGGGGCATTTATTCATATGTTGTTCCTAACCCTCTTAGCCGGGGGCTTAGGGGATAAGGACCATCCATTTGAATTACCTACATGAGTCGGGAGGAGGTCAAGTTGAGTGAGAGTGTGGTTTTAGGACTTGGAATGTGTGTGAGAGTATAGTGTATGTGCAAGTCGACCTTCACCGAGGCCGGGCCACCGGGGTATTCCTAAGGCTAAAAGTCCTATAGGGAACTCATCCTTTAAACCTCCACATTTGACTTCAACCCTCTAGGTGATTAGGGGTCTGATCGAGCTTGTAGGATTTGTGGGTAGTTAAGAGGTGTTTGAATTTCTAAGTGGTGGGTTGCATTTCTGGTCCTCTAAGGTGTGGAAAAGCCTAAGGCTAGATCCCAAGTACTAAAGAGAGAGAAGAGAAGAGACCTCATAAAAAATGAGGTCAACATCAACCCATAATTATCTTTTGTTATGAGTGTTTTTATGTTTTAATGTAAGGTTATGCCTCGATCTTGATTAATTTTATATTACTTTAGAAAAATTTGATGCTTATAAGTCTTCATTGGCTTGAGGCTGAAAATTTTTTAAAGTATGTAGATTTGAAATTGGATCACTCTATTACGAATATGAGTAAAAAGGAGATCAAAGTTAACCTTCATTATGATTGTTTACAATGTGAGTTATTGAGTCTAAATTACTCTTACGAGTATAATATACCTATCTTGGAGAACGAAATTTTGAAATTTGATGATGGCGAAACGGAGTTGAACATAGTTCCGACACCTAGGAGCCGAATTCGGCCTTTAGCGCCGGAAATCCCAACTATGTATCAATAGGTGGGTCGTGAAAAAACCGAAAATTTTCAGTTTTTCACACGATTTTACCTTTTAAATCAACCTGTCTTTGCTTCCCACTAACCATCGAGCAATCAAGTACGTCCCCTTGCACTTCATTCTTGAGAGATTTGAGTAATTTTGAAGAAATGGAAGGAAGAAATCATGGAGAAGAAGCTAGGGACAAGGTCTCGAAGGATCCTTGACCCTACTTCAATGGTTTTCATCATTTGTAAGTTTAGAAAAATTTCTAGTCGTTTGGATAAGTTTGAAGCGGAGTTTAAAAGCATTGGAGATCGCCTTCATGAGATGTTTCATCAAATTAAACATCTAGAATGGCAAATGAAACATCAATTTGATCATTTGCGGCTTATCAAGATGTCGAAGTTGAAATGTATGCGAAGAACAAGTGGATTGACGAAAAGACGACTACGGATTTCACGAGAGCGTTAGTGTTCTTTCAGTGGAATACACAATTTTCCTTGTGAAGATTAGAATATTCTGGTAATGAGATAGTTATTATATCGTTTGTTGAGTCGTTGTATCGTTTAAGAATCGATTGTGTTTGTTTGTTTATTTGCTTTCATGTTCAATGTGTGTTGCTTTTGCTTAGAAATTGTTATGTTTAAGTGCTGTATTAGAACTTGAATCGAGTATAATACTTATCTAGAATGTATTGAGTCAATATTAAAGATTATAAATGGAATTTAGTGAGTTTGATTTAAACCTTATTGTTTGATTGGTGGATTAAATATTTAATATTTTTTTAATTTTTGAAAAATGTTGTGGAAGTTAGAAATTGAAGCCCTACTCTGATATGAGTAATTGGAAGTTGAATTTTTGAATTTTGGTGGAAAATTAAATTTAAAAATAATTTTTTGTGAGTACGGCGCCTAGGCGCCCGGGTCGGCGCCTAAAGCGCCGGTTCCGTCTGTGCCCGAAAATTTACTTAAATAACCCCCAAAAGCCATTTTTAACGCTAGGCTTCATCTTCTTCCCATTTTGTGAAAATACACCTTTTCGTCCATTTTTGAGGTCAAATCATCGAAAGTTTGGGCGAGCCACTCATTTCTTCGTCTCAAGGTCAGATCTACACATTAAACCATTTATTTTCGATTTCCACCATAGATTTCCCTTAGTTTTCCCTTTCTAGAACTGAAATTTTGAAAAAAGGTACGGACTTTTAGTGATTACTTTGGATTTTTAAGCTTATTTGAAGTTTTATAAACTTAAAAAGAGTTTAAATCTTTGATTCCTAAATTTGTTCTTGTTTTCTTTCACGTTTAGATTGCTCCAAAATCTAAAAGCGGGAAGAGCTATGAATAACTTTAATAATAAGCAAATTTTCTCTCTTTGCGGCTACGCATTTTCGCTTCAACGAATTTGCGACGTCCAGGAAGTTCATTTCGGAAAAAATTTTCTATCATCCTAGAGAAATGATTGAAAAAACTATCGTTGCACACAATTGGCAACGATTACATTTATTTCACTAACTTTATTCTTTATTATCCATATTGTTCGAGAATTTTATGCAAATTTTACGGATGCGAAGATTATGAAGTCTTTGTCGGAGGTATCGGAGTAGGATTGATCTGAATGAATCAATATATTCTATGGCACACCACCAACTATTGAATGCTATTGTCTGGATTATCACCATCGAGGGAGATTTGGATATGATCATTGCTTGTTGGTAATGATGTTGGATCTTGGAAGATCGGGAACGGAAAAAGAATAGCTTCAAATCCTCAAATTAAATGGTATTTCTAAGGCATGGCACTATTTTATTTACGCTAGATTGTTACCTTCCAACCACGAGTGAAGTGGCTAGAGATCGAGCGATCTTAAACTACTTGCATTCGGGAGGAAACCTATTGATGTTGGCGAGTATTATTTATGATTGTGGATTTAATGCGAGATCCGCGCACGATTTGGATTATTATTCATCTCTGATTTATTCATTATGTGTTAGTAATGGAGTCCTTCTTGATATTTACGAGGAGAAGATAAAGTCTACCAAGCCAGCCAGGTAGGAGAGTGTTAGTATCTATGATCGTCTTCGAGGAAGAGATGGAGCCCAGCTCCTTGCTTCTGCACATATAGGGTGAACCCTTCTACTTCTGCGACCCTCTACTTCTATTTTGAGCCACCATCAACTTTACGGGAATCTATGCATGATCGATTTTAGAGCGACGAGCGGGAGTTATTTCGAAGACTCCTTTGCGGGATTGATACTATTGATAGGAAAATTGATCATTTATCTGATTATACCTAGAGGAAGAGTAGTTATGATGCTGAGAATGATGAAGCCCTAGTCAGATTTCTGAAGGGTGAACATGATGTTAGTTTCCCTACTTCTCCTAGTTTCACACCATTTGTTGATCATAAGGACGTAGAATTTTCCTTTGGTGATGATGATGATGATGAGGCTACTGCTAGTGACTAGTAGTTATAGATATTTATGATGTGCTACTCTGTTAGTTTATTTTGTCTGGATTGTTTGTTTAGTTTTGTGTGTGATGTATGTTGATTTGTTTAAATATACGTGTGGATTGATTAGTGTTAAGATTCTGTTGTTAAATATTCTTAGTATATTGTGTTGAGACTGAAGTTAGAGTTAATTTATATGTTTGTTTTTAGTCTCTTGTTTAGTATTTAGTAATTTTGCTGCTTTAATTTTGTTTCAAATTTAGTATCATCATAAAATTATCCTGCTTACTTTCTTTCTTTTTATACATGCTTCAATTTTATCTTAACTATTCATAAAAGCATGAGGAGAAGTTGAGAATTTTTTTTTTAAGATTGTTTTTACATACTTATAAAAATTCCTTGTGATTTTCTTTCTCTCATACTTTCAAATTATCATAGTATACTAAAACTTAAGTTTGGGGGAAGGGAAAATACATTTAAATTTAAATTTTATTTGTCCTTTAAGAGCTAATATTTTCAGAAAAATAAAAACTTTTTAACATAACTTAAGGAATGAAGAATTTATTTGAGATCACTTTTATTTTTGAAATATAAATAATTTAGTGAAATTTAACAAAAATTTTACTAACTTTGATTGATTTTAAGAATATAATTATTTAACTTAAAGAATAAGATTAAAGAATTTTTCTATTCATGATGAAAATAATAGAATTTTAGAAATATTAAGTATAAAAAATTATCACTTGAAAAAGAAAAGATTGGAAATCTTTTTGAATTCTTATTTATGTTATAATAATTAAGTGGAAATGTATAAGTTTTGAAAATATAAGTTAAGGATAGAAGTTGAAGCCGTTAACATTTATCAGGATATAGTAATCACATATATATATATATGTATATATATATATTTCTGCAAGAGCCTAAGCTCCTTGCATGTTAAATATGAAGAAAATTACAAAAGTTACGTATTTTTGTGTCTATATATATATATATATATAAAAGAGAGGAGAAGCTTGAGGAATTGCCTAATCGAAAATTAGCTTCATTTGAATTATCTTATAGGAAGAAAACTAGTTACATATTTTACTTAAATTTTATACATGAATATTTATTTAGAAAAGATTTTTCAAGAAGATCTTTTTCATGAAATAATCTATGAGATCTTAATATAATAGACTTTTATTAATTTCAAAATGAATGAAAAGTTTGAAATCTTTTGATTTGGTAGTTAAATATTCTTTAAATTCTTAAAATTAAACCTAGTTAGTGAAATTGGGTTAATAATTTACTAAAAACTTTATAAAATAAAAAATTATAAGGAATCTTAAATATTTATCTTTTATTCCAAAAGTTATACATTTTATAAAGTAGAAAGAGTTAATTGAGGAGAAGTAACATTTAAGTTTGGGGGGATTTTGATCTATAAAAAAATACTGTTTCTTTATATCTTAATTCTTATCAATTTCTAAGGATATTATGCTTTAATGAAAGATATTTTTTATGTTTTTGGATGTAGGTGATGTAAAAAAGGTCTAAAAAAGGAAAAAAGAACAAAAAAAGACAAAAAAGGAGCAAAAATGGAGCAAAATACAAAAAGTATAAAAAAATATGGCACAGCGCTAGGCGCGAGGATGTGCCCCCAAGCGCCGGACTCGATACGAAAGCTGTCAAGTTTTTGACAATGTTTAAACGGTTATTTTAATGGTGGCGGTTATTGGACATTCTAGAAGACTGACGAGTTGTTCCTTGATAATAAGACATGTGATACATTGCATTTGGACGCTCCGAGAAATGGTTTTAATCGCGAAGAGGTGCGAGGCGAAGTGAAGAGTCTGACTGGGCCAGGTGTCAGCGCACAGGTGGGATTCCATTGCCTAGGCGCCAGATTCCGGTGCCTAGGCATGAGCTGAACCTTCTAGAAGATTCATTGAATGTGGATATGTCTGAAGCGGTGCCCTCGAGACAACCCTTGAAGCTTATAAATAGGAGTCCATTTCTTGAGGAAAACGGGCCCCTCCCATTGTAACTTATTCTCTTATCCACTTTAAAGATCTCTCATCCTTAGAGAGAGAAATAGAGAGAAAGTGGGGCCACTGTTTTAGTTTAGTGAGTTTATTTTCAAGTTGTTGCATCTGTAGTTCATTACCTTTGTGGAGTTTGTAGGAATCGGAAGATGCAGCAAGAAGGAATATTTGAGATAAGTATTTTATATTTGATTGAAAGTTTATTTATTATGTTTTCTTTGTTTATATTCAATGTGTTCTGAGTAGTTAGTTTACTTTCTTCCTTCAATTATGAAAGAGATAGATAAGATAATATAAAAGATTTTGATGGAGAATTGAAATTGAAAATATTTCGAAACATTACATAATTGACATTAATGCTGATCTTACTTTACTTTTTAAATTGGCCATTTAAATTGTTAAAACTGTTGAAGAGTTTTGAGACCTAGAAGGAAGAACTCTTAACTTATAAATGACACATGAATCCTTGGGTAGTCGAAGACCATGTACGAAATTTATTTGAGTGAAGTGCAAATAAATAGGAAGATAAAGATTTAAAGACATAGAATTGATAAGTTTTTAGTGTGACGGACTAAATTCTTATAATTTGATTTATAGATTAGGAAAGGGTCACTAGTAGGGCCGACAAAGCACCCCTTGGACATCTAGTAGTGTGAGTCTAGATTAACCCATTACTGTAACAATACATCCGGACTGATACGTAAGTGCTTGATGTTCTTTGCGCTTTGGATCAAAAGGTAAAGAATATGAATGCTTCTATTTGGCACAATACCATAAATCAAATTCTCCAACAAATATTAAATTATCTTAAAAATCTTAAATTAATTGAAGGGAAGAAAGTTGTTTATTTTATATAGTTTTCATAAATCATTTTCTTATTATTGTTTTCTTTATTTGCATCTAGTAAATTAATAGTAATTTATAGTTAAATTAAAGGATAAAAAGATATTTTGAAATATAATATTTAGAAAATTTATTACTATAATTTTTCCCGAGTGGGATCGATGCGGGGATTTATAACGAAAACCATATATTACTTGAAATGATACGTATACTTACGTAGTACCCCTAGTGTGTAAAATATTTTCTATAATTTTTACAACATTTTGATTTATACACTAGCCGCTATTTATAAATTGGGTCAAAGTTTTTGGCCATATTTTGGAAGCAAATATTCTTGCGTTATTGCGGGTGAATTGAGGATTTTATAGCCGTTCATGGAAAGAAATAAAATAGTTATCAATTTTTGTAAAAAAAATATTATATTTCTAAAAATATAAAAATATAAAAAAAATTATATAAAAAAGATATATATATTTTATTCCTTGTTTTTATGCGATGATTTAGTTGAAGGATTAATACCTTTTGATTACGAATTAGAAAAGAACAATTAGAAAAATTAAAAGGGGAAAACAAATTCAAGAATTTCAAAAAATGGCTACTTTACAAAAATCAATTGAACTTAATGATCAAAATGTTTATAAGCTAGTAGGGATTATGCTAACGCTACAAATGATGAACTTCATAGTAGTATTGAAATACCAATTTGTAGATGCTAATTCTTTTGAATTTAAATCGTCTATTATTCAAATGGTGCAAAACAATCAATTTGGTGGAACAGGTTTAAAAGAGGATCAATTTACACCTTGTTAGTTTTAGGACTTTATCTTACCTTTAAATATAACAATGTTTTCGATGATCTTCATTAGACTTAGACTCTTTCCTTTTCTTTAAGAGATAAAGCAAAGATGTGGTTAAACTCATTAGCAACTGGTTCTATTAAAACATGGGCTGAAATGGCACAAAAAGTCTTTGCTAAATATTTTCCTCCTTCTAAAACTGGGATATTACTTCGTTTAGTCAATTTGACGGGGAGACAATATATGAAACTTGGGAAAGATTTAAAGAACTTTTAAGAAAATGTCTTCATCATGCTTTACCTGATTGGTTGTTATTCAAACATTTTATAATGGATTAATTGGATCTTTAAAATCAATTATTGATCTTTCTTTGTGGAGTTTCTTTAATGTAAATCATTTGAAGAAGCTTACACTTTTGTTGAAGAAATGGCTAATAACAATTTTCAATGGCCTTAGAAAAGTTAATCTAAAAAGATGGCAAGTATTCACGATAATGAAGCCTTTTCTATCTTAGCCTTCCAAAAGTTGCAGCAATGTCTAAGAAATTAGATAATTTGCAATTAATATTTCACATAATAACTCTCCCAATATTGACGATTCTCAAACTATTGAAACTTTAAGCTATTGCAAGTAAAAATAATCCTTATTGAATTATTATAATCCTGGGTGGAAAATCATCCTAATTTTAAGCTGGAATAATTCACAACAACAACGTGGTAATAATGTCAAATCTCATCCAGGGAAATTGGAATAATCGAGTTAATCAAATTATAAACCTCTAGGATTTAATAATCAACAAAAAAATGTATCAATAGAAGAATTAATTTCACAAAATGAATAATCATTTACAAAATCAAACACTGCTATTCGTAATATTGAAAATCAAATGGGAAGCCCAGTGCTACTTTAATTAATAACGATTTTGTAGGAACACTTCCTAGTAATGTTAAAATTAATCCAAAAGAAAGCTGGAAAAGAACATGAACAAGTTAAAAGGTTGTGCAACTTAGAAGTGGAAAGGAATTAAAAGAAAGAATGTAGAATGAAATTGAAAAAGAGATTGAGGTTGAAGAGATTAAAACCTAAAGAAACTCTCTCTCAGTGAAGTTGACTGTTATACATTTTGTTAATGTGGAAGTTGAAAAACCACCGCCCACCTTTTCCTCAGACGTAACCATGAAATTAGATCATCAATTTTGTAAGTTCTTTGAAATTTTAAACTTACTATTAACACCTTTTGAAGCTTTGGAACAAATGCTGACTTACGCAAAATTTATGAAGGATATTTTAAGCAAAAAACAAAATTTCGCTTTTGAAGCTTGTTGCATTAAGTAAAAGTGCGATTGCAATAGTCAAAAGAAATTACCCGGGAAAGCTTAAGGATCTGGAAGTTTCAACATACATTGCTGTGGAGAAAAATTTTGGAAAAGCTTTATGTGATTTAGGAGCAAGTATTAACCTCATGCCATTTTCTATCTTTCGAAGATTGGATTTAGGAAATATTACTCCCATACTGGCAATATGGTTCTTTGATAGATCTATCACTTATCCTAATCTAGTTATGGAGGATGTCCTTGTTAAAGTGGATAAATTTATCTTCACAGTAGATTTAATAGTACTTGATATGGAAGAAGATAAAGAGATACCCTGTGTATTTTTGGGAGACCTTTTCTAGCTACCGGACGAGCTATGATTGATGTGCAAAAGGGAGAACTAACTACGAGTTAATGATCAAGAAATTAAATTCGCTGTTCTTAAATCAATGAAGTACACGATAAAAAGAAATGTTACCGAATGGATATAATTGATTATTTGAGTGAAAAAAATTATCAAGAAAAAAATGTAAAATCATTTCGAAGAAAAATTTGAATTTTTAGCGTAAAGACGAAGTAGTAGAAGAAGAAGAAACTCATTTTATTAAAGATAATTGGGAAACTTTAGACATAACTCCAAATGATATACTTTTACCATCGAATTAAAAAGCCCACACAATTGGAACAGAAAGGTTACCTTCCCATTTAAAATATGCGTTTCTTATAAATTGATTAACTTTACCTATTATTATTCTTCGGAAGTGAGTAAAGATCAGAAAAACTACTAGGTGTGTTAAGGGTATAAAGAAGCTTTTGGTTGGACTATTGCTGATATAAGAGGAATAAGCCCTTCCTTTTGCATGCATAGAATCTTAATGGAAGAAAATTTTAAACCTACTATGGAATCGCAAGAAGATTAAATCCTATCATGAAAGAGGGTTGTTAAAAATGAAATTATTAAGTGGTTAGATGCTGGTATTATTTATCTTATTTCGGATAGTCAATGGGTAAGTCCTATTCATTGTGTTCGAAGAAAGGAGGTATGGCAATCATTAATGATAAAAATGAATTAATTCCTACAACACAAGGATTCTTGGATGGCGAATTTGTATTGACTATAGGAAATTAAATAAAGCCACTAGAAAGGATCATTTCCTATACCTTTCTTGGATCAAATGCTCGATAAATTAATTTGGACATGACCCACAATTTATATTATGATATTTTTAATTTAATTGCAACGACGCCAAAACTTGACCCCGCTGTATTATATGTATAGGAGTGTAATTGTTTATGTTGTGGATGCTACGCAAGTATACGTATCGTATCAAGTAATACGGGGCTCTAGTGGAGTCACGATTATCGATCCCACGGGGAAATAGAAAATTAAATAACAACTAATTTTAAAATAATAATAATAATAAGAATTTTAAAATAGTATACGAAAATTTGGTCCCAGAATTTAAAGCCTTGATAAAGTAAGTTAAGTATTTTAATTAGGTAACTTAAGCTAGTAGAAATTAATAGGTATTGAAAGTACAGGAAATTAAACTAATTGCTAAATAATTCTTAACTATTCAGAAAAGTATCTTTTCACTTGTTTAGAAATTTAAGTGATTGATGAATTTAAATAGATAATTTTAAGGTATTGTGACAAACTAGGAGCATTCCTATTCTTTTCCTTTGGTCCAGGTGTAAAGAATATTGACTAATCCTATGCTTGATTACTGAATCTCTTGCTAAGTACAGGAGGATACAAGCTGCCACTTGAGCTCACGTTCCACATACTTTGAGGGCTAACATCTACACTTCAGCTCTCGAAACGGTAGGACCCGAATTGAATATTATTTTAGTCTGTCACACTAAAATGCTCAATTCCTTGATGATATTATTTTCCCCTATTTATTTGCACCTTCCTTCCAAGAGTTTTGAATTCCCAGAATATCAGATGTAATTTTTACTATAGTTGATAATCAACACATTTTAACAAATCAAATGGCCAGTATATGAAAGTAAATTAAGTTTTAAGTAAAAATTATCACAATTTATTAATATATATAAAAGTACTTACGTTTTAAGTTCATCAAGTCACTTAATTTCATAACAGGGAGAAACACTAATAAACTACTGAGAATGCATAGGAACTAAACTAAGCATGGATTTCATTTAAAAGTTAAAAACAATAAATACAAATACTTATCTCGATTTATCCCCCAAGCGAGACTCCTCGCAGAGTTCCTTTGACTCTTCCTTCCGGTACGGCAAGACTCACTAAAAACTCACTAACTCACTAAAGACTCACTAATTACACTAATTAAGACTCTAAAGACTGCTCACACACATAAATAAAAGACTCTTAAGACACAAATTGACACACACAACACAAAATAACACACACTTAGAACACACCCTTATAACACACCCTTATAACACACACTTAGAACACACCCTTATAACACACTTAGAAGCTGAATTTCGGCCTCTATATATAGAGGTGAGCAAAGGACCAAGAGGTGTGTAAGCATCCTTCAAAAGTGTCCGGGTTCAATGTGTACGCGCCATTTGAACTAGCTCGCCATCGGCGACAGAGCTACCTCGGTAATAGGCGAGGCTTCCTAAGGTCTTCGAACCGCGCTATCTCGGCTTGTCGGCGGGCTCGGGCTCGCTTTCAGCGAGACGGTTATAAATCGACGAAATTTTCTTCCTCGTACCCTCGCCGTCGGCGGGCTCGATCTCGCCGTCGGCGACTCGGCTGCGTCTGCATTATTTTCTTCCTTTTTGCTCCAAATCCGCTCCTTTTTATATGATTTTGCTTTTATACTTTCAAATTCTCATTCTTGCAACAAAATAAAGAAAATACCTTTCTTGAAAGTGCAATTTCCATCAAAAATAGGTATGAATTTCTTAATAAATTTTTCGGTGATCAAAATCCCCCAAACTTACTTATTACTTGTCCTCAAGTAATTTTTAGTACTACATAAAAAAAAATGATTTCTATAGTAAGATTTTTCAATTTAAATAAACTATGAATTAGATTAATTAATATCATAATAAAGTTAAATAAAAATAATTCATGTAATTTAATTGATGCTGAAGATTAGGACTTCCGGTCAATTAAAGTGTTTTTCGCGACCTCGCTGTCAGCGAGATTTTTCTCGCCGTCCCGGTGAGCTAATATTTTGGAACTAAAAACTCTCGGGAAAAATCCGGCGTCGGCGAGAAATTTTTGCTCTAACCTTCGCTCATCAGCGAGATCGATCTCGGCTGTCGGCGGGATTTTTCTCGCCGTCGGCGAGATTCAAAAAAATTTAATTTTCGAAATTCGTCCTCATTTTCGTCCTTGATTTGCCTTATATTATATTTCCGATCACATCATTTATTAATTTAATATGAAGATTAGCTACTTATACACAAACAAATTCACACAACACAACAAATTAACTTTAATGTTGAAATCCATGAGATGTACAAGCTAACACTACATAATTTTAAACTCTATAATCACACTTCAATTCTCCAATCCTTACTACTAATCAGCATCGCAAAACCAATCCGACACACTAAATGCTGATACAAAACTATAGCGCATATCTCAATTAAGTTTGAGATATTCAAATCATCACTCCACACATAATAAAATCTAAATCAAATCAAATAACATAAATACAAACATACTATGAAATCTTTACTACTACTCTTGATGTCGGGAATCTTCATCTTCTACGATATTTTCGATATGACGATGATGCACAAATAAGTTATAGAAAGGCACCGAAGGAAACTCAGACGGTGCGGTGTCCAACCCTTCTGTCTCAGTAAATGAAGAAAGCTAGCTTCCAGGTGTCCAAAATGATCAAAGTGTTCCTTCATCCTCCAGTCAATGTGATCAAATAAATCAGATATATTGTCGATTGAATCTCTCACTTTCTGCAGTTCTTTCTCCATTCCTTTAATTTTCTTCATAAGTAACTCCGTTTTATCTGAAATAGGCCTTGCTATAGGATTATTTTGTGAAGCTCTATCAGAGATAAATGTAATTTTATCATTATTGTCCAAAGTAGGGAACATATCTGTAGGATCAAGCGGCTTCCAAGGTAATAGAACCTTTTCCCAAGCTTCATAAGAAACCTGGTACTGACTGCATAATGCAAAAATAGTAGATGGGTGTCCTAGTCCGTGAACTGACCCATGCACAATTAAACCCAATGCAGACTTAACAATTATTGATCTAACATCAATAGACAATCCATTTTGAATACAATAATTCAATATAGCGCATTCCTTTGAAACCTTGTTTACCCTCATAGTAGGTAACAATTTAGATGAGATGAAAAAGTGCCAGTGCTTTGAGACGAGATTCAAAAGTGAAGCGAGAGAAACTAACATACTGTCTTCACGCATTTCCTAATCTTCCGATTCATCGATCGGATATCGAAATATCTCATTCATATTATATCGAGAAGGCACAAAATTTGAATAGTGACATACCGGGGTGTTTTCTATAGAGAATAATTCATTTACTCTTGATGGAGTAAACGTCACCCATCTTCCTCGGACGTAGACATTCCCATTGTTAATCGCATGTAAGTTAGAGTAGAACTCTTTCACAACTGGAATAACAACAGCAGACGTAGTGTAATAAAATACCTCCTAGTGCCGCTGCGCGATCGTTTCTTCTATCTTCGTAGTGGAATTCTCTAATCCTTGATTGACAAATCCCCGTTCCTTGATAACTCTTTTCTTTACCAAAACCTTGTTGAAGATCCGTCGCGCTTCCGCACTCACAAATTTCCTCCGGTTAAACACTCTGAATTAGAGGAATCTAAGAATTCGGAGGCCATTATGGTGAATGAAATGAATTCTAGTGAAGAAGGCAAGATCTAGAATGATTTAAGAATGGGTTTTCACAAAGGAATTGGTGTTGAAACCGTCCAAATCGGCATTCAAATTATAAATAACTCATCTTTATAACTTCCTCACTGTCGGCGAGAAGTTTCTCGTCGTTGGCGAGCTCGATAAATAAACTGAATTTAATTTAGGCACGAACCTCGCTGTCGGCGAGTATCGACCTCGCCGTCGGCGAGATTCCAAAATAATGTCCAATTTCGCTCTAAATCGAATAATTTCTTTTCTCATCATAATGGTTCGAATATGTGATGATTCTTAATAATAATTAAGTAGTAAAGTTTCAATAATATAGACTAACTATTAAGATACAATAAAAATAGATAACTAATATGGGTTGCCTCCCATAAAGCGCTTGGTTTAACGTCGTCGGCCGACTCTAATTTCAATTATTAATCGAGTCGACTAAGCATTAAAACCTCTTTATAGTTAGGTCTTATACCTTCGAAATATGGTTTTAATCTATGTCCATTAACTTTATATTTATGTCCAGTTTTTGGATCTTCGATTTTTATAGTTCCGTATGAAAATATTTGAGTTATGGTGAAAGGTCCTAACCATTGAGACTTCAATTTTCCAGGAAATAGTTTCAATCTAGTATTATATAGCAAAACTTCATGTCCTGGTTCAAAATTTCTCTGATTAATCTTCCGATCATGCCATAATTTCATCTTTTCTTTATAAATCCGATCATTATCATATGATTCATTTCTTAATTCTTCCAATTCATTTAATTGCAGCAATCTTTTTTCACCGAGCTTCCTTCATATTATAATTAAATTCTTTAATCGCCCAATATGCTTTATGTTCTAATTCAACCTGGTAAGTGGCATGTTTTTCCATATATAAGCCTCGTAAGGAGTCATTCCAATCGGAGTTTTATAAGCAGTCCGATAAGCCCATAATGCGATTGTCTAATCTAATAGACCAATCTAACCTATTTGGGTTTACGGATTTTTTCTAAAATACGTTTAATCTCACGATTAGATACTTCGACTAATCCGCTAGTCTCGTGGATGATAAGCAAGTGGATATCTTATGAGTAATATTGTATTTTTCTACTAGTTTGTGAATGTATTTATTTCTAAAATGAGTTCCTCCGTCAGTGATAATCACTCTCGGCATTCCAAATCAAGTAAAAATATTTTTCATCAGAAATTTTGAAACACTCTTATCATCACACCTAGGTAAAGCTTGTGCCTCAATCCATTTGGAAACATAATCTACAGCTACTAATATATATGAGTTTCCAAATGAAGGAATAAAAGGTCCCATAAAATCTAATCCCCAAACATCAAAAATTTCAACTTCTAATATAAAATTCAGAGGCATTTCATTTTTTCTAGATATATTTCCTACTCTTTGACATTTATCGCAATTTTTAATATATTTGTATACATCTCTAAATAGAGTAGGCCAGTAAAATCTAGATTGTAGAATCTTATAAGCAGTTTTATCAGTCCCAAAATGTCCTCTAAAATCAAAATCATGACATTTTTGAATAATTGGTTCAGTTTCTTCATAAGGTACACATCTTCTAATAATTAAATCCTTACATTGCTTATATAAATATGGTTCATCCCAAAAATAGGTTTTCGTATCTTGGATGAATTTTTTTTGTTTTTGCAAAGTTAGCATAGGTGGTAAAATATTACTAAATATATAGTTTACTATATCAGCATACCATGGTATTTTCCACTCATTGATATTATATAGTTGTTCATCAGGAAAACTGTCTATAATTTCATTTTCAATATCGGATAATTCATGATTTTCTAATCTCGATAAATGATCCGCAATTTGATTATCGGTTCCTTTCTTATTAACGATCTCAAAATTGAATTCTTGCATTAATAACATCCATCTAATTAATCTTGGTTTGGAATCTTTCTTTTGCATTAAATATTTGATAGCAGAATGATCGGTATGAACGATACATTTTGTTCCAATCGGATAAGGTCTAAATTTATTAAAACCATATACTACCGCTAATAATTCTCTTTACATAATCGTATAATTTATTTCAAGCATCATTTAGAGTTTTACTAGCATAGTATATAACTTTAAAAATCTTTTCATATCTTTGCCCAAGAACTGCTCCTACAGCATAATCACTAGCATCACACATAAGCTCAAATGGTTTCTCACAGTTAGGTGAAACTATTATAGGTTCTGTAATTAATTTTTCTTTTAAGAGTTCAAAAGCATCCAGGCATTCGATTGTAAATTTAAATTTCTTGTCCTTTTCGAGAAGTTGGCATAGAGGTTTAGTAATTTTTGAAAAATCTTTTATATAGCGTCTGTAGAATCCAGCATGTCCAAGAAAACTTCTTACCCCTTTTACCATAGTTGGATGTGGTAATTTAGCTATAACTTGAATTTTTGCAGGGTCCACTTCCATGCCTTTTTCCAAAATTTTATGCCCTAATACAATGCCGCCCGCAACCATAAATTGACATTTCTCCCAATTTAGAACTAAATTTGTTTTCTCACATATTTCTAATACTTTTTAAAGATGAGTTAAGCATGTGTCAAATGATGTTCCAAATACAGAGAAATCATCCATAAATACTTCTATTCCATTGTCAATTAACTTACTAAATATAAACATCATACATCTACGGAATGTTCTTTGGTGCATTACATAATCCAAAAGGCATTCTTCAAAAGAGAAACTTCCATAAGGACTAGTAAATGTAGTTTTCTTTTGATCCTCGAGAGCAATTTGTATTTGATGATAACCGGTGTATCCATCTAGAAAACAAAAATACTTATGTCCAGTTAATCTATCTAACATCCGGTCTAGAAATGGTAAAGGGAAGTGATCTTTCCTGGTGGCGGTATTTAATTTCCTATAATCAATACATATACACCAACCGATAACTTGTCTTATTGGAATAAGATTGTTATTTTCATTGGCGATGATGGTCACTCCTCCCTTCTTAGGAACACACCGAATTGGGCTTACCCAAGCACCATCGTGAAATAGGATATATAATACCATTATCTAACCATTTTAAAATTTCTTTCTTAACTACTTCTTTCATTATCGGGTTTAATCTCCTTTGGGGATATGCTTTAGGTTTATGTTCATCATCTAAAATAATTCTATGCATACGTATCGAAGGACTAATTCCTTTAATATTTGCTAAATTCCAACCAAAAGTTTTCTTATATTTTTTTAAAGTTTCTAAAAGTTTTTGTTCTTGAGATTCGTTTAATGCAGATGAAATAATAACTGGTAAAGTTGAAGAATTACCTAAATAAGCATATTTCAAATGATCAGGTAATATTTTTAGCTAAAGTTCAGGAGGTTTAATAATTGATGGAACTATATTCTTGTCATTGTTTTCAGTATTATCCAAAAATTCAAATCTTTCCTGAATATAATCTAGTTCTTCATTATTATCTTCAATTAATTCGAGTGTTTTCTTTTTCTAATTTATCTTCATAATATTCCTTAAAATGTTCTTGCCGTAAATGTTCATGTATTTCCATCCGAAAACATTCACCATCTTTTTCTAGCGCAGGATATTTCATTGATTTTGCAATATTAAATGTAACTTTTGGTCATTCACTCTCATAGTTAATTGTCCGTTCGAACATCAATCATAGCTTTTCCAGTAGCTAAAAATGGTCTTCCTAAAATGATAGGAATTTCTTTATCTTCCTCCATATCTAAAACAATAAAATCTACTGGGAAGATAAATTTATCCACTTTTACTAACACATCTTCAATAACTCCCTTAGGATAGGTAACCGAACGATCGGCTAATTGAAGGGTTACTCGAAGTAGGTGTAATTTTTCCTAATCCTAATCTCTTAAAAATCGATAGAGGCATTAGATTGATGCTTGCTCCTAAGTCACACAAAGCTTTTCCATAAAATTTTTCTCCTATAGCGCAGGTATAGTGAAACTACCGGAATCTTTCAATTTTTCAAGAAGCTTCTTCGAATAATAGCACTACACTCTTCACTAAGTGCGACTGTTTCATTATCGTTGAATTTTCTTTTCTTATTTAGAATATCTTTCATAAATTTTACATAATTTGGCATCGGATCTAAAGCTTCGACAAAAGGTATATTGATTGTTAATTTCTTTAATATTTCAAGGAATTTAGCAAATTGTTTATCTTTTTTATGTTGAGCTGGTCGTTGAGGAAATGGTGGTGGAGGTTTTTCAACAGAAATTTTCATAAGTATTAAAGGATGTTCTAAGTTTGAATCTTGTTGAAGTGTTTCCTTTTCAATTTCCACTTCCTCTTTTTGGCTTTCAAGTTCTTTTTGAATTTGAGGTTCTAATTCTTTTCCACTCATTAGTTGTATTGCTTTAATTTATTCTTTTCCTTGATCTTTAGGATTTATTTCCACATTACTAGGAAAAGTTCCGAGTATTCTATTATTTAGCGCAGTAGCAATATGTCCAAGTTGAGTTTCGATATTTTTAATAGATGTTCCTTGAATTTGTAATTGATTTCCTTGAATTTGTATTTGATGTCCCATATTCAAAATTAATTCATCCATAGATAATTTCTTATCTTTGAATTGAGGGTTATAGTTATTAAATCCAGGTGGGTAATTAGGTTTATAGTTTGGATTTGCTTGATTAGGTTGATTCATCCATTGTTGATTAGATGTGTTATTCCAATTAAAATTTGGATGAGTTTTCCAACTAGGATTATAATAGTTTGAATAAGGGTTATTAGTTCTATTATTAATAGCATTTAAAGTTTCATAATTAGATTAAGATTCTATGATTTGTCCAGATGAGTTTTCTTCCAAAGTAGGAGAGTAGTTCATTCCAAAATGATCTAATTTCTTAGATATAGCAGCAATTTGAGAAGCTAACATTGATATTGCATCGTTTTCATGAATGCTGGCTATCTTTTTCGGATTTACTCTATCAATGAGCCATTGGAAATTATTTGTTGCCATTTCTTCGATTAGTGCATAAGCTTCATCAAATGGTTTAGACATTAATGAACCTCCAAGAAGACAGATTGATGATTGATCTTAAAGATCCTACTAATCCATTATAAAAGGTTTGAATAATCGACTAATCTGGTAGCGCATGATGTGGGCATTTCCTAAGAAGTTCCTTAAATCTCTCCCAAGCTTCATATATTGATTCTCCATCTAATCGACAAAAAGAAGTTATATCATTTCTAAACTTAACGAGTTTTAGATGGTGAAAATATTTGGATAGAAATTTTTGTGATAATTCTCCCAAGTTTTAATAGATCCAGTGCTAACAAATTTAACTCACATTTTAGCCTTATCCCTTAATGAAAAAGGAAAAAGTCTAAGTCTTATAGCATCGTCGGATACTCCTTGATATTTAAAAGTAGCACAAAGTTCTAGAAAACTTGCAAGATGTAAGTTAGGATCTTCGATAGGTGAACCACTAAATTGATTGTTTTGTACCATTTGGATAATTGCAGGTTTAAGTTCAAATGAATTAGCAACTACATCGTGGTTTTGAATAGTTAAATGAATTTCATCCGATGTAGGGTTGGCATAATCTCTTAATGGTCTTTGTTGGTTCATATTTTGAATTTCAGGAATATTCTCCATTTGTGTTAAATTTATAATTTATTTCTTTTGTTTTCTAATTCTTTTAATTGTACGCTCTAATTCAGAATCGTAAGGTATTAAATTTTCGTTTCCAAATTTGCGCATACAATTTTAGAATAGATATTAATTTATTTATTATGATTATTTTAAAATAGTCCGTTACTCTAGTAAATTTTTCTTACTTTCTCACGAACGGCGCCAAAAACTTGACCCACAATTTTATATTATGATATTTTTAATTTAAGTGCAATGACGCCAAAAACTCGACCCCGCTATATTATATGTATAGAATTGTAATTGTTTATGTTGTGGATGCTACGCAAGTATACGTATCGTATCAAGTAATACGTGGCTCTAGTGGAGTCCTCGGTTATCGATCCCACGGGGAAATAGAAAATTAAATAACAACTAATTTTAAAATAATAATAATAATAATTTTAAAATAGTATACAAAAATTTGGAATTCTAAATTTAAGCGCAATAAAGTAAACTAAGTATTTTAATTAAGTAACTTAACTAAGTAGAAAATTAATACTTATTGAAAGTGCAGGAAATTAAACTAATTGCTAAATAAGTCTTAACTATTCAGAAAAAGTATCTTTCCCCTTGTTTAGAAATTTAAGTGATTGATGAATTTAAATAGATAATTTTAAGGTATTATGACAAATAGGAGCATTCCTATTCTTTACCCTTCGGTCTAGGTGTAAAGAATATTGACTAATCCTATGTTTGATTATCGAGATCCGCCGCTAGGCCGGGAGGATACCGACCGCCACTTCGTAGTTCCCACGTTCCCCTCGCCCGAGGGCTAACATCTACACTTCGACTCTCAAACAATAGGACCGAATTGAATATTTTAGTCCGTCACACTAAAATGCTCTATTCTACGCCCAGATGATATAATTTCCTTATTTATTTGCACCCTCCTTCCAAGGCTTTTGAATTCCCCGAATATCGGATGTAATTTTTACTATAATTGATAATCAACACATTTTAACAAATCGAATGGCCGATTTGAAAGTAAATTAAGTTTTAAGTAAAAATTATCACAATTTATTAATATTTAAAAGTACTTCTATTTTTAGTTCATCTAGTCACTTAATTTAATAAACAGGGAGAAAGACTAAATTAACTACTCAGAATGCATGGGAACTAAACTAAGCATGGATTTCATTTAAAGTTAAAAATAATAAATATAAATACTTATCTCGATTTATCCCCAAGCAGACTCCTCGCAGTTCCTTTCGACTCTTCCTTCCAAGATACAAGAAGACTCGCTAAAAACTCACTAACTCACTAATTAAGACTCTAAAGACTAAAATTGACACTTAAAGACTCAAAACTGTACACATAACACAAAATAACACACACTTATAACACACACTTATAACACACACTTATAACACACACATAACACACCTATAACACACACTTAGAAGCTAAATTTCGGTATATAGAGGTGAGCAAATGACTAAGAGGTGTGTAAGCATCCCTTCAAAAAGTGTCCAGGTTCAATGTATCTGCGCCATTTGAACTACCTCGCCGTCGGCGACGAACTACCTCGCTGTCGGCGAGGCTTCTAGAAGGTCTTCGAACCGCGCTATCTCGCTGTCGGCGGGCTCGGTCTCGCTGTCAGCGAGACATTTATAAATCCTTCAGAATTTTTTCCTCGTACCCTCGCCGTCGGCGGGCTCGATCTCGCCGTCGGCTACTCAGCACAAATTACATTATTTTCTTCCTTTTTGCTCCAAATCCACTCATTTTTATGATTTTTGCTTTTATCACCTAAATTCTATATTCCTGCAACAAAATAAAGAAAATACCTTGCTTTAAAGTGCAATTTCATCAAAAATAGGTATGAATTTCTTAATAAAATTTTCAGTGATCAAGAATCAAAAGAAGCTCTTGGGAAGGAGGAGTTCAATACCTTAGCTATGAGAAGTGAAGCTTCAATCAAAGGGGATTGGTACGTTTGTTGGAGTCCAGGGAAGCTAGGGATGAAGCCTGGAGCTATGGTGAAATGCCTAGGTATGGAAGTGACCAAGGCTGATTTCAAAGCTTGGTCGACAGGAAGAATGGCTGGCCTGGTGAGGGGGCTTTCACTGGGGAACTTCTTCTCTTGGTTTGGTGAAGGTGTAGAGTCAATCAATTTGAGGATTGGCTCACTGTGGTGAAGTGTCCTATTTTTAGGCTGAGAATTGAGCTCAGAAATTGAACGCACAGAGGGGGTTTTAGGGCTGGATTTCACTGGGGATCAATTGCTCTAGGTTAGGAGAAGAGTCTGGAGCAATTTTGGTAGAGTTTTGGAAAGGTTAATTTCATCACCTTGCTTGGCCGTGAAGGTGATGGGTTTAAATAGACATGGCTAGGGAGCTTATCAGGGCAAGCCAGGGGCTGAGATCAGTTGCTTAGGTCAAGGGAAGAAGAGCCCTGGTGTCCACTGGCCATGGGACAGCTCAGCAAGGGAGAATTTGAATTTTTGGCTTATATGGAGCTCTCGGGTGTGGTGTTTTCCGGCGATCCAGGTGACTGGCCGGCATGCATGGGTCACCATCTTGACCAGTGAGGTCAGGGCTAGGGTTTGGTGAGTTCAATTGGCTTTGGCCATGTGTAAAGGGGTTTGATTTAAATAGTATGGGGGAGAGGTTATTTGGGCTCAATTGGGTTCAATCATGGTTTGGGGTTTGGTTCACCCCCAAAGCTTGACTTTGGACCGAGGGAAAATCATTTGGGTCAGCTCAAAGATGGGTGGTGAAGTCTCCATCCATGGTGAGGTGGCTAAACTTGGTTAAAGTGTAACATGAATGGGGTTAAAATGTTTAGTGAAGGGTTAAGAAAGAGGGTTCCTCTTTTGCCACTAATGGCATGGTGAGGTGGAAAGGGCTCTTCATGGCTTTCATGTGGCTTGATCATGGCTTCATTGGCTCCATTTGGCTTGGGAAAAGATTAGCTCACTTGCATGAAAATGGGTTTTAGGAATTTTGGATACTTTGATGAAAATTTGTATGAAGCTTGATTTGGAATCATTTGATCATGGATTTAAAACTTAGGGATGGTATCAATTAAAGGGATGATAAGAAGAAATTGTCATGTGGGCTTTAGAGTCAATTTTGGGCATTTTAAATTTAGTGAAAATGGGATTTTAAATGTTTTATGGAGGTGGGCTTTTGGATTTTAAAAATGAGCTTTTGGATGAAAATTTGGTGAAGGGTTGTGTCAAATAAATGTTGTATTTAGTTTAGGGTTGTGTCATGAAAATTTTAGAAAATGTTTGGTGTCATTTGGAGTTGAATTAGTTTTAATTTGGGTCTTTTAATAATAGAGTCAAAGTGGGTCAAATTACGCTAACTTGGGCTAAAGTTGGTTTTGATGTAAAACTAATGTTGTAAAATGTTTATGGGAGTGTGGAAAGAGTTTTCAATTTTGACTGGGTCTTGATTTTGGGATTTGAGCTTGTTTGGGTTTATGATTGGTTTAAGCCAATTTAGGAAATTTTGGTTTGGGTTAGGCTTGGGTGGAATTTGGGTCCAAATATTGGGTGAATTAAGTTAGAGTTTTGTTTGTGGGGATGTTAGGAAGATTTCAAAACAAATTTGGGGAAAATTGGGTAACATTTGGGATGGATTGGGTTAATTGGCCATTTTGGGCCTTAAGGGCCCATTTGGGACTTTTGATCAAATTGGATTAAATTGAAAAAATTGGGTTATGTGGCAGTTGAACAAAATGAAATTGGGAATATTTGGGATTTTCTGAAATTTTTTTTTGAGAATGTTTAGAATTTTTGGATTTTTGGGTCAAAAAAGGGTATTTTGGGTATTTGGAGGGTATTTTTGAAAATTTTGGTATATTTGGCCATGAATGATCAATTTGAGTGGTGAGGAGTGTTTAGGATTGATTTTGAGGAATTTTGGTAATTTGGGCGGTTTTTGAAGATTTTGGGCAATTTCAAGGGTATTTAGTAGGTTTGGTGGATTTAGGCCCCGGAGGTCAAAAAATTGAAATTTGGGAAAAAAAGAAGATTGATTAGATGTGAGTAAAATGAAACCATTTTGGTTTAGCCATGACGCCATATTAAGCTCACAAGAGCAATGAGAGGACTCATTTTAGGCACTCAATATGTTGTTCCTAACCCTCTTAGCCAGGGAGTCAAGTTGGGTAAGAAAGTGGTTTTAGGATTTAGAATGTGTGTGAGAGTGTGCTGTGTGCAAGCTAAACCTCATCAAGACCAGACCACCCAGGGTAATCCTAAGGCCAAAGAGTCCTATAGGAAACTCATCCTTTAAACCTTTACATATTGGTTTTAACCCTCCAGGTGGCCTTTGGGTTTACAATCAAACATGTGGGGTTTGAAGGGAGTCAAGAATTATTTTGAATTTCTAAGTGGTGGGTCCCATTTTTAGTCCTCTAGGATAGTCGAAGGGAAAACCTATGGCTAGATCCTAAGTATTAAGGAGAGAGATCAGACCTCACCAAAAATGAGGTCAACAAATGGATCCCCAATAGGTGTGGGGTGCTAACCAAGCACACCGCACGTATTGGTGTTGACCGAAGAGATCAACAAAGCCAACACAAATGTTCGAGTGACAAACTCATAACGAAGTGTAAGAAATTTCCACTGGGGAGTATCAGGTAAATCTCCAAGACTGAAGATTTCAAAACTCTCACTGGGGAAGAAGAGGTGAATTCCAAATCACAAGATCTGGAGAGGGATAAATTGGATTTTAGATCCGTTTCATTTTTATTTCAAGTTTCAATTTTGAGTTTGAATTTGTGATTCAAGTTTTAATTTCGATTGCAATTTGACTTAATCAGAATATTGATTTAATTTGAGATTGATTTGAGATTGATTTCAAGATGAATTTCGCAGAGATTTTGGATTTAAAATGAGAATTATAAATTAGCTTCCAACCTCAGGATTGCAAAGAGAACTAAAATTTTGGTACTAGCCTCGAGAAGAAATTGGCAATCAAATACCGATCGAGAAAAGGGTGAGAACTGGAAGTTAGGTACCAGTCTCAGAAGAGAGTAGGAAGTTAAGTACCGACCTCAAAATTTCAAGAGTGCGGGAGATTTTTTCGGATGGAATGTGATTTTAGCGGACACCGAGATCAGGATGCCTTGCTGGTCTCATACCCAAGTCGGAGGATTAGAGTGCGGAAAAATTTCTCATATGGAATGAAAACATGGCGGACACCAAGATTAGGATGCCTTGTTGGTCTCATACCCGAGTGGGAGGATTAGAGTGTGGAAAAATTTCTCGGAAAGAATGCGAACTTAGCAGACACCGAGATCAGGATGCCTTGTTGGTCTCATACCGAGTCAGAGGATTAGAGTGCAGAAAAATTTTTTTGGAAGGAATGCAAACTTGGCGGACACCGAGATCACGATGCCTTGTTGGTCACATACCTGAGTCAAAGGATTAGAGTGTGGAAAAAATTTCTCGGAAGGAATGCGAACTTGGCGGACACCGAGATCAGGATGCCTTGTTAGTCTCATACCCGAGTTGGAGGATTAGAATGCAGAAAAATTTCTGGGAAGGAATGCGAACTTGGCAGAAATTAATTTAGGAGAATCGAAATTTAAGTGTTGATCTCGAAATAAGGACTGGAAGTTAGGTACCAGTCTCATAAGGATGGGAATTGGAAGTTAGGTACCAATCCAAGAAGATTGTTTTTGATTTAGTTTTGAAGATTCTGTGGAAATTTTAGTTCAGTGGAAGATTGGAATGAGACATGAAAGTGTTTCAAATCCCAAGAGAGTTGAACAAATTTTGATTGTTTGGCGAAGGATATGAATCCATGCCATCAGAACCAAATCGAAAATTTCGTGGTTCTCTGTCAGTAGACTTAGTCAACCTTCAAAAGAGGAAAGAGATCGCGGAGAGTCGAAAAGGTTTGAGAACAGCCTGAGGCTGGAAATTTCAGATTCAGAGTTTTGAAGTTTGAAACTAAAGTTAAAGTCTTCTGCTGGGAAGAATCAACTCAAAAGAGGTTCCAAAGGAGCTTCAAATGGATTTCAGTCGAAAGATTCAAATTGACAGATTCGGATCGGAATTTAATTGGAGATTTAGGTTCATTCGTTTATTTTGGTGATTCAATTTCATTTTTGTTTATTTAGAGTTCATATTAATTTGGAGTTTATTTTGACATTCGAATTCTTAAAAGAGTTCTTTATTTATTTTCTTTTCTTTTCTTTCTTTGTTTGAAGTTCATTTAACTTAATGGCGTTTCGCAGTCAATTTGCACAGAAGAGATGAAGGCAAAACACGACATGGTCGTTTCCATTTCAATTTATTGAAAATACATCATATAGCTTGACCCAAAACATGATGATATTTTCCTTAAAAATCCAGCATCTCATACAATCTACATACCAAAATGGATTGTGTAAGATTCTTGCAAGTTTCTTCCAAAAGCATCTGTCGGAATCCATATCTGAATAGGGAGATACATGGACAATAACATCACCTTCCAAGCCATCCTTGGAAGGAAATGTCGTTCGGATGTGCATTGGAGGTGTGCTATCACCCACGTAGCTCACAGCTCGTAGGTCCGAAGACTCTCTAACTCTGGATCCAGCTGAAAGTGGAAAGGCATTTTCTGTCATCCATCCTCCTGAAAGTATCGGAGATCCACTCAACAGGCACTCCTGGAATGCAATGTTTTGCTATGTCTGCTCCATTTACCTTTAATACCAAGACTGAACCTACCAGTAGTGGTATTTCCATCGGCCCTCGGAATTCTCCAAGGCCTGCTATCCGAAGGTCAGATCCGAACATGATGTTACACTGGTTGACGAAAGACACTGTGCAGAAAGGTCTGACAAAGTCATGATGATTTATGTGTGGTGATATGCAATCGCCCTCCCTGTATATGTTGATGATGCAGTTGTTGGGTATGCAATCTGCAGGCAATACCCTCCAGGTCACCATCCTTTTTACCATTCTCTTGATAATTCTTGGCATCAGATCCACCTCCCTACGACAGAGTATCCCTGGTGGATTTCCCTTTCTGTCTTCAGCGAAGTTGTAGCAACACCCGCACTGGATTGTAACTCCTCCTTTTCCTTTCATCCACCTTGGAGGTTCTGAGTAGGTCTTCTCTCTCAAACGACCAGCTCGACCCATTTTCCGAAGCTCGATGACACGATCCACAATTTGTCGTCGCTCATAGCTCGAGAACACATCTGTATGCAGCTCAAGGCCCTCCAGAATGTTGATTCTCTTGCCTCAGATTCTCTCAAAATATTCAAAAGTTTTCTTTTCAACATTCTGCATCCTTTCCAGTTCGTATTCTAGAATTATTTGTAACTGGCGAGGTCTGGTATCGTACTATGGGATGTATGGTTCAACCCCAGCACACTCTCCTGCATGTCTTGGATCCTCAGAGATAGTCTCTGTCAGGACATCCTCTGGGGTTTCTTTCGCAAAAAGACTCTTCAAAACTGGTGCATTTGTCTGGCGACGTGGCACCGATTCTGTTCCTACTCTTCTTAGGATTTCTCTCATCTTTTTTGCTGTTCTTGGAGTTGATCTCATCTTTTCTGAGTTTTGTGGAACCGATTTATTTGAAGTACTTGCACTGACGGTAGCAACTGTCTCTTCATGTTGATCCGCTGCTAACTTGGTCAGCATCTTGTGAATGCGACGATTCTTGTTTCTTCATTGGGTCAGAGTGAGAGTAGTTGTTCTTACTTCTTGAACTTCTGTGGGCATGGCGCTGACAAGCCTGCCCTCCGTTGTAGCAACCACGGACTTAACTTTCTTGTCTTCCCCCGTTGCATGAGCGGCGTTTGCTTTTCTTTTCTTGCTGGTGGACTGTTGACTTGGGCCACCCAATTTCATCACCGTCTGGCTATGGTACTCTTCGCGGTCAATCGGGGTCCAATCCGTTTCTTCGTACTGTAGCCCAACTGGTGTGAAATCAGAGTTGATCTCAATCACAACCCCATCCTTCATCTTCTTTTCATCGAGTGCTAGACTCACGCCATTCTTAAAGTTCAAAACCAACCGCCCATTCGACATTTCCCTGCGAAAAATAAGGAAAGGATCAGGGGTTGTACTAAGAGAAAGAACAATAAGAAAATTTACTTTTTAATGGAAAGCTTTTATTCATTTCTTTTTTTTTTAAGTTTTTAATAAGAGTAGGAAAATATGAGGAAATATCAGGAGTGAGCTGATTTAAAAGAAAGGATCAAAATTTTATGATTTCACATATTTTCTTTTTAACACATTTTTTTAAATGATTTTTTTATCACCCATTTTTATGTTTTGGGTTTGGACCGAGTTACAAATGATTACTTCACCCGTGCTTCTAGGAATGAGACTTCATTTTTTTTAAAGTCCATCCTTCGAAACATTGTCAGCATTATTTTTAGGTTTTGTTTTGAAAAGGGGGTCGCTTACAGAAATTGTTGGCGAATTTTTAATTTAAAATAAATAATTTGAAAAGTAGTATTTGATTTTTGAAAATAATTTTAAATTTGAAAATTTTAAGATATGAAATCAAACTGATCTCACATCCCGAATAGTTTATATAAACGAGCACCACATCACAAACCGCGTATCTATCCCAAAGAATAGACACACTGCTTAACGATGCGGCTCGATTAAATAAACTAGAAGATTTGTGACATCCATTTGGTATGCGAACCAATTTTATAAGCCGACAAATTCCCCTGCTTAACATCAATGAATTAAATAGGGTTTATATTACCTGGGTTCTTAAAATTCCCTATAAGGGCAAGCCCCTATAGTTAATTACATCCTAAGTGACGGGAATCACCTAAGAAAACTCTCGATAATAATCAGTAGTTCTGCTCTCAAGAATTTCGATGTTTAAGTTTTCAAAGGATTGAATTTTGGAATTTCAATAGGGAATAGATCAAATTTGGAACATTTTGTTTTGGGAATTTAAAGGAAGAAAAGTAGGAGAAATTACGTATTCGAAGCGAACTTCGGTAATTTCCCGACTATCCTATTGTTTCGGCTTGGATTTAGGAAAGTCCTAATGTTTATTTAATGTTTTGATCTTGCCAATTTTAATTAATTAGGACTTATATTCGTATGACATAATCATACAAATAGCCTCGAAGATGTGAGGGTTTATATCTTATCGAACGACTACCTCGGAGTCCTAAGACCGGTTAGGGCTTAATTTGCTATGCAAATGCCTAACGAAGAGTTGAGGATTTGTGTTGCACTAGGCAAACTACCTCGAAATCCTATGGCTTGGTTGTTTAATTCTAAGAAAGTTTTGCTGAAGTAGGCTCAGGTTTTGCTAATGACGATGGCCGTGCTGCCCACCATGCTCCGAGCTCCTTGTTGTTGCAGAGGTTTAATTATAGAAGATGAAAATCAAGAGATGAGAAAAGTGTTCTGGTTTAGAGAAGTCTTAAAATTCAAGTGTTTTTAGTATTTTAGTTAAAACAAATCTTAAAATTGATTGTAACAACACTGGTTAAGATCCCACGGTTCCATCCTTCCGACATCGTTATTTTTATCGGATTCACTTAGTCCAGATGAATTTGCTAAACTCAACAAAATGAGTTCCACACTTTCATTTAGACCGTGGGAAATCCCGTTAGCAACACGTAGGTTACGTCATCCGAGGTATTCCCGATCATCCAACAAGAGGTTTTAATTTAGTTGTAATTGCAGTTTTATGTTCTGTTTGTGATTAAATTTTGAGTTGTTTTATATTTTGAAATGTTGTGGCGGTGAATTTTATCTTGTAATGATTTTTAATTTAGTTTTGGTTTCAGTTTTAGGGGCTATCCTAATGGTGTGGGTTTTCATGCAACAGTTGTTTATCATGCAAGAAAAGTAAGTGCGATACGATTAAAGAAATTACAATAATTTAAATTACAATAAAATAAAAGCGTACCTGGAGGGTCTTCCCGTCATCCCAAGCTGCACTTAAAACATAATTAGAACATTTAAGCAAGTTCCTAGGTAAAGCTAAGGGAAGGGTTATGGTTTTCTACCAAATTCTTAATCCTATAGCTAGTCATCTCCTATGAAGTCTAGGTTCTTGTGTTTTGGTTTGAGGACGATTTTCTTCATCAAAGAATAATTAAGTTCAGTTGTTCTTATAAATATCCTATCATATTGAGGAAGTGTTTAAGAAGAATCTTAAACATCTTTTCAATATTGCTTGGAATTGTTTTAAGTCCAAATGAATTTAATCATACAAATGAATCAATCGTCCAGGAATTCAAGTTTTGTTATCTTGCTCGATGAATCTAGGACATTTGAATATCCTATAGGTGAAGTAACATTTCATTTAACGTTCTGTTTAGGAGTTATGATAACCAAAGCTTTCGAGGGCTAACTGATGTTCAAAAGATTTGTGATTTAATTTCAGTTATCAGATTTAAATTTGGAATAGTGTTCAAGTTACTTTACATTTAATTTCTTTATGTCTTAGGTGATGTCATTTAATTCAATTTAATTTAACTTTAATTTAATTTAATTTGGTTTAGTTTTAATTTTAATTTAATTTTGATTTTTTTAATTTTAATTTTAATTTTAATTTTAATTTTATTTGATTTTATTTTATTTTAATTTAATTTAATTTAATTTAATTTAATTTAATTTAATTTAATTTAATTTAATTACTTTTTTTATTTAATTTAATTACTTATTTAATTTAATTTAATTTAATTTATTTAATTTAATTTATTTGATTTAATTTAATTTAATTTATTTAATTTGTTTGATTTAATTTAATTTAATCTTTAATTAATTTTTTTTTATTTTAGTTTAATTGAAAATTTAAAAAGAGTTTTTTTAATTTAATTTTTTAATTTAATTTTAATGATTAAGTCCTTTAACATTTTAAAACTTAAATTTGAATTATCATTTTAATTAAGAATTAAATATTATTGAGATGATTAATTTAGGGATTTTTTAATTAAAGAATAAATTTCTTCCTAATAACATCCCTATTTTAATGATTCCAATTTTATTGTTCTTCCAAATTTAATCAATTATTAAATTAAGGTTTATTTCAATTATTTTAATTTGTTTAGTAGGTTTCTACCCTTTAATTATTGAAATTCCAATCATCCAAATCAGAATAAGATCAAATATTTTACTTGTTAATTTTATTAAACCTAAAGTTTTAATTAAGGGTTAAAACTTTAATTACCATTTTGCCCTTCAAGCTTAATAATTTCATAACTCACTAAATTGAGCTTAAATGAACTTGAAATTTTTATGTGACTTCACTCATATGCCAATAAAGACATGAGAGGAGAAAATGTGATTTTTCTGTATTTGATTTATTTATGTAATTATTTTTGGTGGAAAATAGGAATTTCCAAGGAAAATTTAATAACATGACCAAGGGAAAGTTTCTGTCCTTAAGAAAATTATGGGACATTCCTAATGACTAGAGGACCACTTGGACCAATTTTGGTGATTTTTTGAATTATATTATTTTTATTATAATTATTTTAAATTTTGGAGTATTAATTAATTTAAAAATAAAATAAAGGTTGAAAAATGAAATTTATATTTTTCAAAAATATCTCTAATATCAAGGAAATCAAAGAATCAATTTTTGCAATTTTCTGATTTTTCTTTGATTTATTATAATTATTTTAGTGAAAATGCTAGAAAATACATTTTTTTTAATTTTAAAATTACCCTAGGGCTTTAAAATTTAATACCTCATCAAATAGACCTAAGAAAAATATGAGATTTGTTCCTAAGTGATTAAAATTCAAAATGTAACATTTTGGTGAATTTTATAATTTTTGTGATTTTTATTATTTTTTTATTATTAAAATATTAAAATAATACAAAAAATCAACTTTTTTTAGAAAATTACAATTTTATTTTTCTTAAATTCCCCTGATATCAGAGAGGCTCCAAAACTAATTTGGTGAATTTTTGAAAAGCATTTTGAAAGTTATGAATTTTTAAAGTTTAAATTGGCTAAATGGCTTAATCATCCCATTTAGTAGGGCTATCCAAGTCCAATTGACTTCAAATTTTTATGGTGGGTTCCTCTGATTCTAAAGGTCAATGGAGAATTGATTTCAAGTCAATTTGATGTATGTTTAGCTCTAATTAATAAAGGACCTATTTTGGGTGTTTAAGCCAATTAGGGTTATTCCAAGTGGATTAATTCAAAACCTATTTTTCCTAGGTTCCTCTGGTCATAAGAAACATCACTAAATTTTTCTAGAATTTATTTCACAACATGCTAATTATTGGAATTAAAATACTCAAAATAGTAACATGAATTTGAAAAATCAATAACTTCTCATAGGAATGTCCTCTGACTTTGGAAAATTCAGGGAATGTTCCCAAATTCAGAGGCTTCAAAAGCCCTATGGTCTCATGCCATGATGAATTTCCTATATGCATGGAGAATTAAAACAATGCAGAAGGGAAATAAATCATTAAAAATAAAATACTTGATGAAATTAAATAATTTCTTTTCCACATTATTCTCCTCTCGTTCACCGAGCAAGAGGGTATTTTTATTTTATTTTTCTGATTTTCCTACATAAAGTTATGGATTTTTGAAGTTTAGGGAATTAAATAAATAGAAAAATACCCTAACTTTCTATTTATCCACGCGGCGCCGCGTCAACCTCGGCAGCTCCGAAATGCCGCGTGGCGCTCTCCGATTCAACTCCGCCATCTGACTCAGTGCTCCGGGGGCCCGCTGTGTCGTTCCATCTCCTGATCCGGCGCGATCCTGGCCGTCCGTCCGCGCGTGTATTAAACGAACGGCATCCGTTCATCGTCCCCAAGCGTCCTTACCCGAGAGCCGTCCGTCTTCTAGGCCTAAGATCTCACTCGATACTTGACCAAATTTAACGTTCTTATGCTCTATGGATTCGTCTCGAGAAGACGAACACATCCATACAATTTATGTGGCATGAAATTGACTCAATAAAAATGGAGAATGTTCAGAAGCTCAGGAAGAAGAGTGAGGTCATACCTTTGCTCAGAGATGTGTGGCTTCGATCTGAGGGTTGTGTCACCTTCGATTGGATCCCAGCAAGCTCCGGATGAAGTCTCCCGGTCCGGTGAATTGCCTAGCTATGAAAGTGACCACGATCGATCACAAAGCTTGGAGGCTCGGAGCAACCGGGTGGCTCCGGAGATGGGGCTTTCAATGTGAAACTTCTCCTCTTGGTCCAGTGAAGGTGTAGGACCGGTCAATTTGAGGATTGGCTCACCGTGGCAAAGTGTCCTGGTTTTGGGTGAAATTTCGGTTGAGAAATCGGATTCGTTGGTGGGGATTAGGGCAAATTGACACCTGGGATCAACCGCTCTAAGGATGGAGAAGGGTTTGGAACAATTTTGGCAGAGTTTCGGTAAGGTTTTATGCAACTCTCTTCTCATGGCCGTGAGGGGGTCAAGTTTAAATAGAGGTGGATGGAGGGCCTCCCAGGGAGAGTTAGGGCTTGGGATCAGCTGCTCTGGGCATGGGAAGAACAGCCATGGTGGCCATTGGGCATGGGGCGGCTCGACGAAGGTGGAATTCCAAAGTTTGGCTCCTCCTAAGGTCTCGGCCATGGTGTTTTCCGGCGACCCGGGCGGCTGGCCGGCAGGCATGGGTCACCCTCGGGTCCAGGTGGGTCGAGTGCTTGGAGGTTTGTGCGATCAATCGGCCATGGACATGTGTAAAGGGTTTGAATCAAAAGGGTATGAGGAGAGGCTCATTTTGGGTCCAAATGGGTCAACCCACCATTTTGGGTTTGGTGCACCCTTCTAAGCTCTGGTTTTCGGCTGGGAGGCTCATGTGAGTCAACCTACCAAAGGTAGTGAAGTCCACATCAAGGATTAGGTGGCAAAGTATGGTTTAGAGTGTATCATGTTTAAGGTAAAAAGGGCTTAAAAAGGGTTTAAGAAAGAGATCCCCCTCTTACCATTAATGGTTTGGTGAGGTGGAAAGTGGATTCCATGGCTCTCATGGCTCCTATGGGGCTCATGCATGGCTTCATGGCTTGTCTTTGGCTTGGGGAAAAGCTTGGTCAATTTCATGAAAATAGATTTTAGAAATTTTGGTAATTTGATGGGAATTTGTATGAAGCTTGATTTGGAATGGTTTAATGATGATTTTGAAACTTAGGGGTGATATCAATTAAAGGTATGATGAAAAGAAATTGCCATGTGGGCTTTAGGGCCAATTTTGGGCTTTTGTATTTGGTGGAAATGGGCTTTTAGAATGGTTTAGGAAAGTGGGCCTTTAGGTTTGAAAACAAATTGGTGGATGTAAATTTTGCAAAGGATTGGATCCCATGAGTGTTGAATTTAGTTTAAGAATGTTTCATGAATGGTTTGGAATAAACTTGAAATGTTTGGGCTAGGTTTGGGTTGGATTTGGACCTCTTTGGTGAATGGGTCAATGTAGGTCTAATTGGGCTAACTTGGGCCAATGTTGGGCTAGGGTTGAAATTGATGTAAAATAAATGTTGGGAAATGTTTATGGGAGTGTTTCAAAGAGGTTTTGGCCTTGGTTGGGTTTTGATTTTGGGGTTTGGGCTTATTTGGGTTAGGTTTGGGTTTAGGTCAAAATTAGGCCTTTTAGCTTTGGGTTGAATTTGAGTGGGGTTTGGGTCTAAATTTTGGGCAAATCATGTTAGTGTTTTGCTTGTGGGAATTTTAAGGAAGATTTAGAAAAGATTTGGGGTTAATTGAAGTTGAATTGGGTGAGTTTGGGTTAGGTTTAGGTCATGGGTCCAAATTGGGCTTTAAGGCCAAAAGTGAAATTGGATCCAAATGTCAATCAAATTGGACTTGGATTTGGTCTAAATTGGTGCTAGGAATGTTGAATTGAAGTTTAGAATTGAATTGGACTAGAATTTGGGTCAATTGGGTAGGTTTGGTTTGACATTGGGTTCACTTAGGGTTAAAATGGGTCAAATTGGGGGTTTTGATAAAAGTAGGGTAAATAGACAAAATTGGCCCATGGTGTAGGTGAACAAAATGAAATCGGGAATATTTGGGATTTTCTAGAATTCTCTGGGAATTTTCTGAATTTTTAGATTTTTGGGTCAAGAGGGGTATTTTGGGTATTTGGAGGGTATTGGGAGGTATTTTTGGAATTTTTGGTATTTTGGGTATGGATGATCAATTTGAGTAATGTGGTAATGTTTGGGATTGATTTTGAGGAATTTTGGGTAATTTAGGTGATTTTGCAAATTTTGGGTAATTTCAAGGGTCTTGGGTAGGCTAAGCGGGGGTAGGGTCCCGTGGGTCAAAAATTAAAAATTTGGAAAATTGAAGATTGGGTTAATATAAGTGGAATAAAATCATTTTGGTTGGACCATGAAGCCATATCAAGCCCACATGAGCCATGAAGGGACTCATTTGAGGTATCCACTATGTTGTTCCTAACCCTCTTAGCCAAGGGCTTAGGGGTTAAGGACCATCCATGTGAATCACCTACATGAGTCAGGAGGCCAAGTTGAGTATAAGTGTGTGAAAGTGTAGTGTATAAATGTAGTGTGTGTGTAAGTCAGCCCCCACCAGCACCGAGCCACCTGTGGCGGTCCTAAGGCCAAAGAGTCCTATAGGAACTCATCCTTTAAACTTCCACATTTGATTTCAACCCTCTAGGTGATTAGGGGTCTATAGTCAAGTTTGTGGAGTTTGCAGGGAGTTAAGAAGTGGTTTGTATTTCTAAAAGGTGGGTCCCAATTCTAGTCCTCTAAGATAGTCAAAGGAAAAGCCTAAGGCTAGATCCTAAGTACTAAGGGGAAGAAGAGAAGACCTCATCAAAAATGAGGTCAACAAACATCAGGTTGTGTAATACTTGTTTAAATATCGTCCATTAATTGGAAGCATAGGTCGTTCTCCACGACAATTCACAAGTTGGTAGGAACCTCCAGAGTAGACTGTCTCGACCACGAACGGGCCCTCCCAAGTCGGTTCAAATTTACCTCCTATCTTGCGGTGTGCAAGAATAGGTCTCTTGAGAACTAGAATAAGTCACCGACTTTGAATGTCCTTAGGCGGACCAGTTTATCTTGGGCCTGGATCATCTTGGCTTGATACAGTTCCAAATTCTACTGCGCAGAAAGTCATTTTCCTTCCAAGCTTTCCAATTCTTCTAGTCGTAATTTGGCATTCTCTTATGTAGTAATTTTGTTTGCAACTGCAATTCTGAGAGACGGAAGCTGAACCTTCAAGTGTAAGATGGCTTCGGACCCGTACATTAGAGCGTAGGGTTAGTAGGAGTTCTGAAAGTCATTTTGTAGGCCCATAAGGATTCTAACAACTTCTCGTGCCAATTTCTTTTGTTGTCGTCTAAAGTTCTCTTTAGAATTTGGAAGAGAGTTTTATTAAAAGCCTCAGCTAAGCCGTTTGCTCTTGGGCAATAGATTGTCGAATAGCGCCAGTCGATCCCGTGCCTTCTGACAAAATTGTTGATCTTTGTACTTCTGAATGCTGACCCATTATCTGAGATAATTTTGCGCGGTACCCCAGAACGGTAGACGACTTGATTTTTGAAGAACTGTAGCACTTGGTGCACTTTCACTTCTCTGAGCGGTATAGCTTCTGCCCACTTAAAAAAGTAGTCTGTAGCAGCAAGGATGAAACGATGTCCCCTTGAGGAAGGTGGTTCTATCAGACCCACGATATCTGTGCCCCAACACTCAAATGGCCACGACGCGATTTTCGGATGCAGCATATTTGGAGGTTGATGTAGAACCACTCCATGCACTTGACACTGGTGACAAATCTTCGCAACTTTCATGCAGTCATCATCGAGGGCTAGTAGTACCCTAGTCTCTTAATTTTTATTTTCATCTTCAGACCTGACTGATGAGCGCCACAATGTCCTGAGTGTGTCTCTTTAACAATTCATGAGCCTCGGACTCGCTCAGGCACCTTAGCCACATCTTTTCAAAAGACCTTCTGTATAATGTATTATTTATTAATGCATAAGATTGAGTTCTTCTCTTAATCTAATGGGCTAACGACTTATCGTCTGGTAGGTTTCCTATTTGCAGGTAGTCTATTAATGGCTGCCGCCAATCTTCTGTATTTTCTATTACTGCTGCAGTTGTTTCTTCTTCTTTTCCTTCTGAATGGTGTATTGCATCCATGTCGAGCTGTGATAGGACCTGTCGTCCCTGAACGGACATTTCAACTGACTCGTCTTGTAAGCAGGCAAATTCTTTTGCAAGGCGGGCTAGCACGTCTGCAAGGGCATTTTCTCTTCTGGGGATCTTATAGATCATTACGTTCGAAATCTGCTCCAACAATTTTTTGGCATACTGAAAGTACTGCTCGAGTCTTGGCTTTAAAATTTTGTACCGTCCTGCATTCTGCTATATGGTCAACTGAGAATCTCCGTAGATGTTGATATCCTTCATACCCATCTGAATGGTCAATTCCAATCCAGTTATTAGAGCTTCGTATTCTGCTTCGTTGTTCGTACATGGTTCTGTTAAATGGTAGGAATACTTTAACATCCCCCGTTCTAGTGTTATAAAGATTAGTCTGATTCCTGCCTTACCGAGCACTATGGTTTGCAATTCTTTGTCTTTCTGTGCTGAGGATGCTTCGTTGAAGTACAATTCCTAATGCTGATCATCGGGGTCTTCTAAGCTCATTATCTGCTCGTCGGGCAAGTCGTCGTTGAGAGGCGATTCTGCCAGTAAAGGGTGTGTTGCGAGAAAGTCTGCCAGGACTTGTCCCTTTACAACACGAAGAGGAACAAAAGTTATATCGAATTGCAAAAGTATCATCATCCACCTGGCAAGTCTGCCAGAAAGCGTCGGTCGGGTCATCAAATATTGCAATTGATTAAACTTCGAAATAAGGTTGACCTTATGAGAAAGCATGTAATGCCTGAGCTTTTGAGCGGCCAAGATCAGGGCCAAAAAATGCTTTTTAATCGAAGGATACTTTACTTCCGTCAGAATTAGATGACGACTTAAGTAGTAGAGTGCATTTTCTTTCCCCTTGAATCGAAACGACTGGCTTCTGCAATTGTTTCGGAATTTGATAGCTCTAATTCTATTGTGATTGGAGCTCCTCGAAATTCATAAATGGACTCGTCACTTCTCTAGCTTTCGTAACCACCCTTGTGAACGTCTTCTCTTTGTCGTGTTCATCGAGGTTTAGTATGATTTGAGAATCTTTATTTGTATCGAAATCGAAATCCAGATTAGGTTGGTTGTCGTTAGTTACATAATCGTTAGAAACAGTCAAAACGTAGCCAACACCAAAACTCTTAACATTATAAGATCCCGCCGGGACGAGCAAATAATCATACAGAGTCAGAGGTCCGAGGGATTTCTTCCCTGAATCAGAAACAACCATCCTGGGATAAGCAGCCCATAGTCTACCCTTCAGAGCCTCAGTCTTCTTCTCTTTCACGATCTTCTCCTCCTTCTGGGGCGGTTCTTCAATCGCAACCGATAGTGCTAGCTCGACAGTTTTCAAACTCTGAGTCGAAGCACGCACCGAAGCGGTCTGGATGTTGTCACTTTCTTTGAAGGCTTTGTCCAGACAGTACTCCATCCATCGTCAGTCGTGTATGGGTCTATTGGAATAATAGAATCCATTGAAATAATATTGACAGAACCTCCTTTTTAGGGCTTCTTCTTGTATTCCTTTGGGATCGTTATGTTCCCTTTCCGGAGATTATCATCAAGCCAATTCTTAAAGGTGAAGCAGTCTTCTATCTTGTGCCCGAGCATCCTGTGGTAGGGACAGTAGTTCAGATGATCCTTCTTGTCGACTTCTTCTGGCCTTTTGGGCTCTGGTAGTTGAAAGTCGAGTGTCTTCATCAAACTGCGAAACATCTTTCCGACTGCTTCAATCTTGAAGGGATATTCTTTATTCATGAGTTCTTTCAGGTTCACCTTGAATAACCCGCACATGGCCTTCGATTACCCAAGGATTCATGTGATATCTACTAGTTAATAACTCATCTCCGATAGGTCTCAGAATTCTTCAACAGATTTTAACAATTCAAATGGCCAGTTTAAAAGGTAAATTAAGATCAGGTATGAATATCATCACAATATTTTTAAAATTAAGTTTAATTTCTCCAACAAAATCAAATTATCTTTATTATCTTTTCATGGTTAAAAGGAGAAAGAAAAGTAACTACTCAGAACACATTGAATTTACACAACAAAATATATTTATAATACTTTGAACCAAGTTATAAATACTTATCTGAAATGTTCCTTCAAGTGATCCTTTGAGTCCTACTAACTCCAATGCAAAGTACAAGACTTCAACAACACCAACTCTTACAAACTCTCACTTACTACTCAAGGAATTAAGTAGTAACACTCAAATTAACTAATATAAACTAAAATAAACTCACTAAATACTTAAGAAAAAGTATTTGGAGGCTCTCTAGAACTATTTCTGTGCGCGGGAGAGCTCCCTTTTTTATAAAAATGTCTCCTATTTATAGGGCATCAAAAATATCCAGGGGTTGCTTAAGGCACCTCTTCAAAATTCATCCAAATTCAATGAATCTTCTAGAAAGTAACAGTGGTGCCTAGGCACCGGGATCTAACGCCTAGGAGCCGGACTCCGTGACTAGATCTTGGCATCCCTTCACTTTGTATCGCACATCTTCGCGATTAAAACTGTTTTCCTGTGTCCTGATGCATTGTATCACATGTCTTATGTATCAGGAGTAACTTCCAGTCTTCTAGAAGGTCTGATAACCGCTTAACACTGTTAAAATAATTGCCCAAATTTGTCAAAAATCTTAATTGCTTCAGTATTGAAATGGCGCCTAGGCGCCTGACCTATAATTTTAGCAACTTTGCTTTTTAACTTTATTTTTGCTCCTTTTTGCTCATTTTTTCTTCTTGAACTCTTTTTTTCATCACCTATATCCAAAAACATAAAATTACCTTTCATTAAAGCATAATATCCTTAAAAATTGAATCATAAATAAGGCATAAAAATAGATACTTTTTAAGTTGATCAATAGTTCCTATATGCAGCATGTCCTAACTTGTTTTAGGATTTTGATGTAGTCACTCGACGTAAAACCTCCTATCTTTCTAGGCTTTTTGTGTAAATCATTACACAAATCTAAGCCCTAATTAATAAAACTGGCAAGAGTTAACTTAAATTAATATCATCCTAAATTGAACCAAACATTAGGATAGTTTGGGGTATTACCAATAACATATTCTTGACCTTTAATCTTTCTTTGATTCTTAAAATAAAATCTTTCAACTTTGAACCAATCCCTATTAGAAATTTCATAATCATGTTCGTTAAAAACCATTCCATTTAAATTCATGAAAACAAATGATTCTTGATTTTTATTGAGAGTTTTCTTAAGTGATCTGTTTGCTTAAGATGTAATTAACTATGGGGCTTGCCCTTATATGGAACTTAAATGAACCCAAACGTAAAATAAATCCTATTTGACTCTCATATCGAATAGGGGAATCCGTCTGTCATCATGTAAACTTGCAGATCAATTGGAAGTCATTTATTTATATAGTTTATTTAATTGAGCTTATCATCAAGTAGTGAATTACCTTTCAGGGTCGTACATTACTCGTGATTAGCTCGATTATTCAAAATGTTGGAATCAATGGGATCAGTTTGACCTCATTTTCTTCAAATTAAAATACCTAATTTCTAAATACTATATTATACTAAATTAAACTGCATTCCAGCCGTACGACAACTAACAAATTCTGGAGATTTCACTGGGATCAGTTCCTCTCTCTATAATAATCATGAATGACTATTTTTTTTCATATGTCGGTAATGTTTTCATTTCCCTCTTAGACTAAAATTGCCATTCTTTTCTGTTGGTTTACTTTGTCAATTTCTTTCTTGGACGAGCATAACCAACTCTTTTAGATCCCAAGACTCTTTGTTTAAACATTATAAACAAAGAGTTCAGGAATCCTTTGGGTTTTCATTTTCTTTTGTGGGGTCAGACCCCCGATAAGTGTGGTGGTGAATTATATTCACCAAAATGATATTTCATATCTTCAATTTTGGATTGGGTCTGAATATTACACCACATCCCATCACTTTAAGGTTAATGTACTTTTCGCCAGATTAAACTCAATTCTTCACACTTATTTTTGCCAGTTTGTTTTTAAACACTAATTACAATTCAAAATACACTTCAATTCACTTTAATTATAAATTCTGCCCAGTAAACAAACATTCATTACCACTTATAGCAAAGGATTAGGCCATTTCTGATGTTTCAACCTTCAATTGACAGTGACAATGTCGACTCCAAAGTAGTTGTTCAGCTTTACAAAAAATTCACCCTATAACGAGGCTACACTTAGCCAGGGATCCATGATTAGGTTTGGGTCTGAATTTGATAAAATTGATGTATTTATAGAAAGGGTTTCGAGTGTTTTTTTAAGTCGACCCCTTTTGAAATAGTTGAACCTACTGCCCGATTTGACTTGAATTGTCAGCAAGACTTTCCTCCCAACAAAAAGATGATGTCAGCTAAGGATTCTATACCTGTTCAACCAATTGTTCTACCAACCGCCAAGAAAGTTGCTCCATCCACTACTAGACTTTCCTGTCTCGACAAGGGAAAGAGAGTAGTTTGGGAGCCAGAACTTGAAATATTTGTTGCTTCATCTATGTTTGAGGTTGTATCTTGTTCATGATCCATACCTCTAACACGGTCAAAAATATGGAATAAATCAACCAAACTTCGTAAGGCAACTAAAGCTGAAGGTGCAAAGGTTAACTTTGATGACAGTTCTCTCCAACCAGATGCGGTGGAAGTGTTTGAAATCTCTCCCCTTATTTAAGGGAGTATTCACCCACTTTCTGCTGCTTCTGCTGAACAAAGCTCCTAAAATTGCTGTAGCATTACCACCACTTCACAGACAGAGTAGGGTGAGAGAGAGAACATCCCCACTATCTCGAGTCTGATCAGTATTTGAGAAGCTAGTTAAGGAAGAACATTGTAGCGTGGCTGAATTAGTAAAGAGGGTGGGATCTATAATCTCATCAAAAGTGAAAGCTGAGATCCTGAGACGTCCACAAAGATTTCAGAAATTCCAGAAGACATTTGTGCCCCATGTATCTGCTAAACTTTGTTTAGGATCTCGGGTTGACATGGTTTCAGTTCCCGTTACCACTACTGAACCACTTAAGAGCAGAATAATAGTCAAATCCCTGGTTAGGTCCTAGGTTCAGCCTGTCCTAGTACAAAAGAAGTCCTTTAGAGATTCTTACGATAAGAAGGCTTCTACTATGAGGTCTAGATTACGTGATGGGGAACATACCTCTTCCCATGATTTTGATGATGTCAACAGGACACCCCATCCTCATACATCTCTAAAGAAGAAGGTTTGGATTCCCAAAGTCTATAAATTGGTTGCTTCGATATAGATGGAGGACCGTTCTACAAGAGAGGAGGACGAGTCCAATAGCTTGACCGATGCCGCTATAGTTCCACCAACTGCAAAGATAGAGGAGAGACAATTGTAGTAGACTCTGTCAGATATCAAAGCAGCTGAAGTGTACTTAATCGAGGCTAGAATGGACAAGTTACAAACTGACTTAAGCCACCTTGCCAAAGTACGAGGAATCAGCGACAATGATACAGATTCTAATGAAGTATTCATGGAAATCAATAGGGTTTAAACGAGAGCCCAAACAGCCTCACGAAAAATTCAACCTTCCAACAAAGAGTATACCGAAGCAGACTCTCATAGAGTAGTTCAGAGTCAGAATGAACAGATCACCAGATTGGAGAGAAGAATGGAAGAGGTGTTCGCTGCAATCTCTTTGATGTCTGCACGATCTCCAATCCCAACAGCTGTAGGGTTGCATCCACTAGAAATAGTGCATATCAAGGATGACAGAAGGGATGCTACCTCTGCCAATAAAGAAGACAAGCCCAAAAGGAAATCCTTTCAGAGCTCGATACCTGAAAAGGACATCACACAGATGGTGGAGCAGAAGGTCAGGGAAGCCTTAGCCCAGTCCAAGGGAGGATCACTGGTTCCAAAGGGTAGGCCTTACCCAGAGGACTTTGATTCTGTCCCTTACCCTCAAGATTTTGTGCCTCCTACCTTCAACGCTTTTGATGGAGCTAGAAACCCGAGGAAGCATATAGTGCACTTCAGAGCCAGTTGTTACAACGTAAATGGGAATGACACTCTTCTCTTCAGACTATTTGTTAGCAGCTTATCGGGAATAGCTTTTGAGTGGTATGCTGATCTTCCTAATGGGTCAGTAAGGACATTCACTATGTTAGAAAGCTTGTTAGTACAGAGATTCACTCGGGCACAATGCTGGGTGGCTATAGAAGATCTCATCAGAGAGCAGCAGAAGCCCAATGAGATACTGGTGGATTATGTCTTAAGGTGGAGAAACCTAAGCATGAAATGCGCGCCACATATTGATGAAAAAATATGCAATTGATATAGTGCTCGATAATTTCCATGGAAAGATCAGTTTCATGCTTAAGGGACTCACCATTAAGTCATTCGAGAAGCTCCTCACCAAGGTTGTGAAGGTTCAGGAGGAGTTTAAGCACTTGAATGAAGGGAAAGCAGATAGGGCCAGATGATGGGAGTTTAAGCTTCAGGAGTGTTCCTTCAAGTGATCTGCTGACTTCTACTAACTCCAAAGAAATTATGAAAGACTCCAACAACAACAAATCATAATAAATACTCAAAATAAACTCACTAGATACAAAGTAAAGTGGCACCCTAAGTGTGGAAGAGACTAAAAAAACTAAGTAAAACTAGAGGGGGAGAGAAGGTGCTCTTTTTTCTGTAGAATGGGCTCCTATTTATAGAGCTCTGAATTTGACTAGGGGTCGCTTAAGGCACCCTGACCCCTTTTAATATGTATGCAATTTATGTTTATAGCAACGGCACCAAAAACTTGATCTCGCTTTAAATATAGATATATGATTTAATGTATAATGTAGATTCTACGCAAGTATACGTATCGTATCAAGTAATACAGGGCTCTAGTGGAGTCCTGGTTATCGATCCCACATGGAAGTTTTTAATCAGATTTGTTATCAGCTACATTTAAAGGAATTACTTACTAATATAGTAAATGGAAATTAAAAGTGACTATTGCAACTAAAGTAAACTAATGCTTTGAAATAAGTTGATTTAAATAATTTAGAAAAAGTATCATTCTCCTTGTTTTTAGAAAATTAAGTGAATGATGAATTTAAATAAAATTTTTAAATTGTATTGTCACAAATAGGAGCATTCATATTCTTTACCCTTTGGTCCGAGTGTAAAGAATATCGACTAATCCTAAGTTTGATTACCGAATCGCGGCTAGGGTCGGGAGGATACCGGCGACCACTTCGCAGCTCCCATGTTCCCCTCACCCGAGGGCTAACATCTACACTTCAGCTCTTAAACGATAGGACCGAATTAAATATTTTAGTCCGTCACACTAAAATGTGCAGTTCTACGCCCGATAATTAATATTTCCCTATTTATTTGCACCTGCCTTCCAAGGCTTTTGACTTCCCTGAATATTGAATGTAATTTTTACTATAGTTGATAATTCAACATATTTTAACTAATCAATTGGCCAGATTGAAAGTAAATTAAGTTTTAAGTAAAATTATCACAATTTATTTTAATATATTAGGTGCTTCTATTTAATTTCATCAATCCGAATAATTTTCATAAACAAGGAGAAAGACTAAGAAAACTACTCAGAATGCTTGGGAATAAAACAAAGCATGGATTTCATTTAAAGTTAACAATAGTAAACAAAAATGCTTATCTTAATTTCCTCCCCAAGCAGACTCCTTGAAGTTCCTTTGACTTTTCCTTCTAGTACAGCAAACTAAATAGCACTTAATTAAACTAATGAACTCACTAAACACACTCAGACTTACATAAAAAACTCTAGAGAAACTTTTTTAAGACTCAAAAGACACACTAAGATACTAGAATTCAGCCTATATTTATAGAGTTAAGCAAAGGTCAAAGGGGTGCTTAAACACCTCTTCAAAAAGTGTCCAGGTTCAATGTATATGCATTTTGAACTAGCTCGCCGTCGGCGGGAAACGACCTCCCCGTCAGCGGGGCTTCTAGAAGGTCTTCAAACTGCGCGATCTCGCTGTCGGCGGGCTCGGGCTCGCTGTCGGCGAGGTAGTTATAATTCTTTCAGAAATTCTCCTCACGATCTGGCCTTCGGTGGCCTCGATCTCGCCGTCGGCAAAGTAGTTATATTTGCATGAATTTCCTCCTTTTTGATCCAAATTTGCTCCATTTCATGCTTTTTGCTTCCATCACTTATAAATCTTCATTCCTGCAATAAAATAAAGAAAATACCTTTCTTTAAAGTGCAATTTCATCAAAAATAAATATGAATTTCTTGATGTATTTTTCTGTGATCAAAATCCCCCAAACTTATTTATTACTTGTCCTCAAGTAATTTTAATACTAAATAAATAATAATAATGATTTCTATAATAGAATTTTTTAATCCAGATAATATATGAATTAAATTTAAATAACATTATAATAAAGTTGAATAGAAATATTTCTAAGTAATTAAATTAACTTTATAGAGATAAGATTATTTAGTTATCGACTTCTAAGATTTTTAGCTTTCTATTTATTTCAGGAACGACTATATTTAAAATAGTAAATTACTTAAGATATTTAGATGATAGAAAGTTCAAGAAAACACTATTTAGCAAAATACTAATCCATAAATATAAGTTTAGAAATATAATTAAGTTCTACCTTTTAGGTTGATTCCATTGAAGCCAATTTTTGATAAGGCATCTCCTCAAGCTTCTCCTCACTTATATTTTTCTTTTCTTTTCTTTTCTTTTCTTTTTCTTTTCTTTTCTTTTTTCTTTTCTTTTTCAAGTGAGGATTACTGTATCTGGATAGCCTGTTAATAATTTTGAACTTCAATTTCTCTTCCTAAATTTGAAACTTAAAATATTTCTTTGCTTATATATATTTCATAGCCTTTACTTCATTGAGTTTCTATCCTTTCTTTTTCACTTAAATACTTAAGAATTTTCAATTTTTAGAATATTGTTACCCATTTTTTAAATATTTTACTATATTCTTATTCCTTTTAATCAAATATCTTACTCCATTAATTAATTGAGTTAATAGAAATATTTTCTTTAACTTTATATAATAATTAAATAAAGTAACTCATATTTATTGAATTGAAAATTACTATAGAAAATCATTTAATAATAATTTTTTTGAAAATAGAAATTGAGAACAATTTTAATAATTAAATTTGTATTTTTACCTTCCCCCAAACTTAAATTTTTCTATCTATGCTATATAGTGAAAAAGGGAAAGTATATAAATAAAATTCATCATACCTTTGAGCTTTAGGTATTTCTTTTCTTTGAAATTTTCGCAGGCTTTTTCATTACTTACAGAACCTGTACTGTTAGTATTCTTCCACATATAATATTTAAAAAAAAAGTGCAGGGATGGAAATTTTAAAATAAGTATCAAACATAACAAAGAAAACTTAATCTATTACTACTTAAACAATACATTAAAGAAAGACTAACATCCTATATATATAAAAATTTGCAACTAATTTTAATACATAAGCAATCTAATATCACAGCTCAAGCAAACAAATAAAAATACAAAGTTCAAAGTCCACAAAAAGTTCTAAAATATTGCACACAGAATTAATAAAGTTTGCACTATAACAAATCTAAACAAACCAAACAAACTAAACAAAGATTCTAATCTTCTGCATCAAAATCCCAAACTATGTCATCTCCCTGATCTCCAGGCTGAGAAGGCTGAGTAAGCTGGTACTGTGAATAACGGGGGCACTCAGGAAAGACGACATCTAAATCACCACTCGTATATCGACGCTCAGGTTCATAGTATGCAATCTCGTATTCTGAATGTCACTGGAGATATTCATTATCATAATCGTGTCTTCTCTCCAAGCCTCTGATCCTTTGATCTATATGCTCAAATCTTATTTCCATATTTTCTCCAAATAACTCAAAACTCTTTCTACTCAGGGTTAATTCATTCATTAGATCTTGAAGGGTAGGGGTGGTAGGCTGAGGGGGTGGTTCATAACTAGTAGAGGGTATATCTCTACTTGAAGAAGGTACATAATCCCTTGTCCCAGATCTCCATCCTTCGTGGGATTCATATTTCTTTATATTAGCCTGAGTAAGGGGTTTCATAGGCTCTATCCATTCCTCATCATCTCTTGCCTCTAGCCCAGATAATTGGCAAAGTGCATAGATAAGACCAGGACGTCCTAGTCCTCCTCCACTTTCATTTCTAGCAGTGGCTAATATGTTCTTATATATAACATTTCCCACATTAATACTCTTCGGTTCGAATACGAAATTCGAATCGCTTCATCTCTTGTTACCTCTCTATGGTGGTAGGTAGGTAACAAAGTAGAACAAATAAAATAATGCCGGGCTTTAGATGTTGCATTTAGCATAGAAAGAGGGAAGTTTACCCGTTCCCGCTGCTTTATCTTCCGGACTCCTTTCCCATCGGCTGAGAAAGTCGATCACTCGTTCCGATGGTTCTTCCATAGTTCCAAAAGTTTCATATTCGCTCATGTAGGTGTCTCGTACTTCATAATAAGCGTTTATTCTAAGCGACGTTGAAATCTACAAAAAATCCTCTAACCTTAACCTAGGTGCATCTTCGACTGTGTTAAATTTGTATAAAATTCCTTCACCACTTCCACAAGCGCTCTGTTTGTTACATAGCAGAAGTTTTCCCATCCTCGCTCCTTTATAACTCGTTCCACTTCTCCTCCTGGATTCTTGAAAACTCGATCTTGTATGCACTTTCTTTCTTGATTGTTTTGAAAATATCGAGTTTGTCCTCTCGCATTAATGAATCGAGTTTCGTCATATTCTATTCATCATTTTTGTCATGGAGCCATTTCTCGATCTGTGAAATTTGCAAAAATTTTAACTAAACTCCAAAATATTACTAAGAAGGCTTCCTACAACAACTAAAATCTATTTAAATCAATTTCTCTGAAATTCTTCCAAGTATTTTCTTCACATTTCAAAATTTTTCAAAATATCCCAATGTAGAAGAAATTCATGGTGAAAATAAAATATTTTTGCATAGGAGTGAAGTTCTTATTAAGGAAAGATGAAATCCGGTGTCAAAAAGTGTTGAAATCGCTGCAAATCAGAGATCTCTCAAGCCCTAGGTCAGTTTTTTCGAAAATTTGAGGAAAGGGATGATGAATAGTGTCGGTTGACTGGTCAAATATATGTCTTTTCGCGTTCTCGCTGTCTGTGAGATTTTTCTCGCCGTCAGCGAGCTAATTAATTTCATATGGCAAAAGTTTCGGGAAAAATCCGCCATCGGCGAGCTCGGTCTTGCTGTCAGCGGGTTTTCTCGCTGTCGGCGAGATAATTCTCGCCGTCGGCGAGGTTCCAAAAAAATTATTTAAATTTTTAAAATTTGTCAATCATTTTCAACCTCGAATTGCCTTTAATCAATCTTTCAATCACTTAATTTAATAATAATATGAAGATTAGATACTTATACTCACAAAAAGTCACACAACACAAACAATATAACTTTATAAATGAAATCCATGAAACTTACAATTTTTACACTGACAACTTCACATATACTTAACTTAAATGTTCAAATCCATAATACTCAGCATCGCAATCCAAACCACAACACTCTAAATGCTGAGACATAACAATTTACAAATAATCTAATCAAATCTGAGATGATCAAATCAAACTTCGACTCATAATAAAACTTAACTCCAAATCAAACACACACATATATATACAAATATAACAAAAACATAGAAATCTTTCCTACTCTTCAGTGTCTGAACTAACATCTTCTCTGATATTTCCGATGCGACGCAGGTGCACAAATAAATTGTAGAAAGGCCTGAAAGGGAATTCTGCAGTAGATTCTTCATTAATCAATCCTTTCTGTCTTAGTAAATGAATAAAACTGGCCTCCAGATGTCCTGTATGATCAAAGTGCTCCTTCATTCTCTAATTAATATGATCAAATATATCAGAGATATTGTCAATAGAATTCATCACATTTTGCAATTCTTTCTCCAATCCTTTAATCTTCTTCAGAATGAAATTAGTCTTATCAGTAAAGGGCCTTGCTAAAAGATTGTTCTGTGATGCTTTTTCAGAAATAACGGTGATCTCATCATTGTTATCCAAAGTGGGAAACATATCAGTAGGATCCGGGGGTTTCCATGGTAAAAGTACTTTTTCCCAAGCCTCATAAGAAACTTGGTACTGACTGCATAAAGCAAATATAGTAGATGGGTGTTGTTGACCTCATTTTTGATGAGGTCTTCTCTTCTCTCTTTAGTACTTAGGATCTAGCCTTAGGCTTTTCCTTTGACTGTCTTAGAGGACTAGAATTGGGACCCACCTTTTAGAAATTCAAACCACTTCTAAACTCCCTGCAAACTCCACAAACTTGACTATAGACCCCTAATCACCCAGAGGGTTGAAATCAAATGTGGAAGTTTAAAGGATGAGTTCCTATAGGACTCTTTGGCCTCAGGACTACCCCAGGTGGCTCGGTCCAGTGAGGGGCTGACTTACACTACACTTACACACTACATTTCCACACACTTCCTAAAACCACACCCATACCCGACTTAACCTCCCGACTCATGTAGGTGATTCACATGGATGGTCCTTAACCCCTAAGCCCTCGGCAAGAGGGTTAGGAACAACATAGTGAATGCCTCAAATGAGTCCTTTCATGGCTCATATGGGCTTGAAATGGTTTCATGGCTCAACCAAAATGATTTCTTTCCACCTAAATTCACCCAATCTTCAATTTCCCAAATTTTCAATTTTTGACCCCCGAGACCCTACACCTACTAAACCTACCCAAAATCCTTGAAATTACCCAAATTTTCGCAAAATTTCCAAATTACCCAAAATTTTCCAAAATCAATCCCAAACATCTCCACATCACTCAAATTGATCATCCATACCCAAAAATACCAAAGATTCCAAAAATACCCCCCAATACCCTCCAAATACCCAAAATACCCTTCTTGGCCTAAAAATCCAAAAATTCAAAAAATTCCCAGAAAATTCCAGAAAATCCTAAATATTCCCAATTTCATTTTGTCCAACTACACCATGGGTCAATTTTGCCAATTTACCCTACTTTTGTCAAAACCCCCAAATTGACCCGTTTTAACCCAAAGTAGACCCAATGTTAAACCAAACCTATCCAATTGACCCAAATTCTGGTCCAATTCAATTCTAAACTTCAATTCAACATCCCCAATACCAATCTAGACCAAATCCAAGTCCAATTTGATTGACATTTGGATCCAATTTCACTTTGGGCCTTAAAGCCCAAATTTGGACCCATGACCCAAACTTAGCCCAAACTAACCCAATTCAACTCCAATTAACCCCAAATCTTTTATAAACCTTCCTTAACACCCCCATAAATATTTCTCAACATTTATTTCAACTTCTAGCCCAACATTAGCCCAATTTGGCCCACTTGGACCTACATAGGCCCACTTACCAAATAAACCCAAATTCAAACCAATTCAACTCCAAATCACATCAAACTGATTCCAAGCCCTTCATAGAACATCCCTAAACCAATTATGACATTTATTTGACAAATTTCTTCACAAAATTCTTATCCAAATGCCCATCCTAAAATCAAAAGCCCATTTCCCTTAAACTTTCCTAAAAGCCCACTTCACCACATTCAAAAGCCCAAATCTACCCTAAAGCCCACATGACATCTCCATTTGTCATCCACTTAATTAAATCCATTACCTAAGTCCTAAATTCACCATCAAATTATTCCAAATCAAGTTTCATACAAATTTCCATCAAAACATCCAAAATTCTTAAAACCCATTTTCATGAAATTGACCAAACCTTTTCCCAAGCCAAATGGAGCCAAGGATGAGCCATTCACAAGCCATATGAAGCCATGAAAGTTTGGCATGTGACCATGCCATTAATGGCAAAAGGAGGAGGTCCTTTAACCATCTCCTAAAAGTCATTAGCCTTAAGCATGTCTCCCTTAACCAAGATTTAATCCAAATATTCTTGGATAAGGACATCACCACCTCTTGACCAGCCTAGCCTAACTCGATCTTCCTCAGCCCAAGACCAGCCATGGGGAGGTGAACCCAACCCAAACCAATGGGTTGACCAATTTCAAGCCAAAATGGCCTCTCCCCCATTCCATTTTAATCCAAACACTTTACACATGTCCAAGCCCAATCGACTTCACCATTGCCAAGCCACCGACCTCACCCGGTCAAGATGGTGACCCATGCCTGCCGGCCAGCCCGCCCGGATCGCCGGAAAACACCACACCCGAGAGCATCATGTGAGCCCAAGCTTGGAATTCTCACTCGCTGAGTCGCCCCATGCCCAATGGCCACCATGGCTGTTCTTCTCCTCACCGTAGCAGCTCGATCCCATGCCTCAACTCCCCCCGGAGGCCCTCCACCCTCTCCTATTTAAACTCCACCCCTCTCGGCCATGGGAAGAGCTAAGCACAAACCTTGCCAAAACTCTGCCAAAATTAATCCAGACCCTTCTCCACTCTTAGAACACTTGATCCCTAGTGAAATCCCCCTGCCATTTCTCCTCCGTAAGCTCGATTTCGAGTTGAAATTCCACCCAAAACCGGGACACTTCTCCACGGTGAGCCAATTCTCAAATTGATTGGCTCTACACCTTCACTCGGACCAAGGGAAGGTGTCCACCGAGCAAAAGCCCCATCTCCAGGGCCACCCGGTTGCTCCGGCCTCCAAGCTTTGTGATCGGGCTTGGTCGAAATCATATCCGGACAATTCCCCGGACCAGAGACTTCATCCGGAGCTCGCGGGACCCAATCGAAGGTGCAACAACTCTCGGATTGAAGCCACACTTCTCCGAGCCAAGGTATGAGCTAACTCTCCATCCCGAGCTTCGGAGATTCTCCATTTCAAATGCCTTAGTTTCAATGCATGTTAGCCGTATAGATGTGTTCGTCTCTTCGAGACGAATCCATAGAGTATAAGAACGTAAAAATCCATCGAGAATCGAGTGAGATCTTAGGGATTTAGTGTGGACGGCTCTCGGGTGAGAACACTTGGGGACGATGAACGGATGCCGTCCATTCGATACACGCGCGCACGAACGGCTCGGATGGCGTCGGACCAGAAACGGTGCGAGAACCGCGGGGCCCGGGCGGCTGACTCGAATGGCGGCGTCGAATCGCGAGCGCGCCGCGTGCCCTTCGGAGCCGCCGAGGATGCGGCGGCGCCGCGTGGATAAATAGAAAATTAGGGTATTTTCTTATTTATTTAATTCCCTAAACTTCAAAAATTCATATCTTCGTGTAGGAAAATCATAAAAATAAAATAAAAATACCCTCTTGCTCGAGTGAACGGAGGAGAATAATGTGGAAAAGAAATCATTTAATTTCATCAAATATTTTATTTTTTATAATTTATTTACTCTCTGCATTATTTTAATTCTCCATGCATGCATACAATTCACCATGGCATGAGACCATAGGGCTTTTGAAGCCTCCGAACTTGGGAACATTCCCTGAATTTTCCAAAGTCGAGGCCATCCCTGTGAAGAGTTCTTGATTTTTCAAGTTCATGTCACTGTTTTGAGTATTTTAATTCCAAAAAATAGCATGTTGTGAAATAAATTCTAGGAAAATTTGGTGATGTTGCTTATGACCGAGAGAACCCTAGGAAAAATAGGTTTTGACTTAGTTCATTTAAAACAACTCTAATCGGCTTAAACACTCAAAATAGGTCTTCAATTAATTAGAGTTAACCATGCATCAAATTGACTTGAAATCAATTCTCCACTGACCTTTAGGATCAGAGGAATCCATCATAAAAATTTGAGGTCAATTGGACTTGGTTAGCCCCACTAATTGGGTTAATTAAGCTCACTTAGCCATTTTAAACTTTAAAAATTCATAACTTTTAAAATACTTTTCAAAAATTCACCAAATTGGTTTTGGAGCCTCTCTGATATTAGGGGAACCTAGGAAAATTAAAATTTCAATTTTCTAAAAAGTTGATTTTTAATAATATTTTAATATTTTAATAATTAAAAAATAATAAAAATCACAAAAATAATAAAATTCACCAAAATGTCACATTTTGAATTTTAATCACTTAGGAACAAACCCCATATTTTTCCTAAGTCTATTTAGTGAGATATTAAATTTTAAAGCCTAGGGTAATTTTAAAATTAAAAAAATGTATTTTCTAGCATTTTCACTAAAATAATTACAATAAATCATAGAAAAATCAGAAAATTGCAAAATTTGCTTCTCTGGTTTCCTTGATATCAGAGAAATTTTTGAAAAATATAAAATCCATTTTTCAACATTTATTTTATTTTTAAATTAATTAACACTCCAAAACTCAAAATAATTATAATAAAAATAATATAATTCAAAAAATCACCAAAATTGGTCCAAGTGCTTCTCTAATCATTAGGAATGTCCCCTAATTTTCTTAAGGACAGAAACTTTCCCTTGGTCATGTTATTAAATTTTCCTTGAAAATCTCTATTTTCCACCAAAAATAATTATATAAATAAATTAAATACAGAAAAATCACATTTTCTCCTCTCATGTCTTTATTGACATATGAGTGAAGTCACATAAAAATTTCAAGTTCATTTTATCTTCTTCCATATCTAAAACAATAAAATCTCGGGAAGATAAATTTCATTTCTTAATACATCTTGATAACTCCCTTAGGACATGTAACGAACGGTCGAGTGGCGGGGATTCTTTGAAGTAGGTGTTCTCCCAATCCTAATCTCTTGAAAATTGATAGAGGCATTAGATTTATGCTTGTTCCTAAGTCACCTGAAAGCTTTTCCATAGAATTTTTTTCTCCAATAGCGCAGGGTATATGTTGACCTCATTTTTGATGAGGTCTTCTCTTCTTCTCTTTAGTACTTAGGATCGAAGCCTTAGGCTTTTCCTTTGACTATCTTAGAGGACTAGAATTGGGACCCACCTTTTAGAAATTCAAACCACTTCTTAACTCCTACGAAACTCTACGAAACTTGTTGTAGACTAATCACCTGGGGGTTGAAATCGAATGTGGAAGTTTAAATGATGAGTTCTATGGGGGGGACTCTTTGGCCTTAGGAGCGCACGGGTGGCACAGTGCAGTGAAGAGGCCCAGAGCACACACCTTGCACTTATACGCACACCTACACACTACTTCCACATACCTCTAAAACCACACCCATACCTAACTTGACCTCGACTCATGTAGGTGATTCACATGGATGGTCCTTAACCTGAGCCTTGGCTAAGAGGGTTAGGAACAACATAGTGAATGCCTCCAGTGGGTCCTTCATGGCTCATGTGGGCTTGATATGGCTTCATGACTCGACCAAAATGATTCCTCACTCAAATTCACCCAATCTTCAATTTCCCAAATTTTCGATTTTGACGAGACTACACTACTAAACTGCTAAAAAAACCTTGAAATTACCGGAAATTTATAAAAAAATTTCAAATTATCCAAAATTCTCTAAAATCAATCCCAAACATTTCCACATCACTTAAATTGATCATCCATACCCAAAAATGCCAAAAATTCCAAGAAAACCTCCCAATACCCTCCAAATACCCAAAATACCCCTCTTGGCCAAAAAATCCAAAAATTCAGAAAATTCCAGAAAATTCCACCAAAATCCCAAAATATTCGATTTCATTTTATCCAACTACACCATGGGCCAATTTTTGTCGATTTACCTACTTTTGTCAAACACACGATTTGACTCATTTTAACACAGTGAACCCGATGTCGAACCAAACTGCCCGATTAGCGATTTTGGTCGATTCAATTCTAAACTTCAATTAAATATCCCCGATACCAATCTAGACCAAATCGAGTCAATTTGATTGACATTTGGATCGATCTCACTTTTGGCCTTAAAGCCCAAATTTGGACCCATGACCCAAAACCTAACCCCGAGCTCACCCAATTGATTGAATTAACCCCGAATCTTTTCTAAATCTTCCTTAACATTCCCACAAAACAAAACACTAACATGATTTGCCCGAAATTTAGACTGACCCACTTTCAAACTCAACCCCAAGCTAAAAGGCCCTATTTTGACCTAAACCCAATCCCTAACCCAAATGAGCTAAACCCCAAAATCAAAGCCCAACCAAAGTCAAAACCTCTTTGAAACACTCCATAAACATTTCGACATTGTGGTTTTACATGTTCAACTCTAGCCCAACATTAGCCCAACTTGGCCCACTTGGACCTACATAGGCCCACTTACCAAATAAACCCAATTAAAGAACCAATTGACTCCAAATCACACCAAATTGACTCCAAGCCCTTCAAAGAACATCCCTAAACCAATTATGACATTTATTTGACAAATTTCTTCACAAAATCTTTACCCGAATACCCATCTTAAATCAAAAGCCCATTCCCCTTAAACTTTCCTAAAAGACCACTTCACCGCATTCAAAAGCCCAAATCCATCCAAAGCCCACATGGCACTTCCCCTCATCATCCATTTAATCAAAATCACCCTAAGTTTCAAAATCATCAATTAAACCATTCCAAATCAAGCTTCATGCAAATTTTCACCAAAATATCCAAAATTCTTAAAACCCATTTCCATGAAATTATTGGCTTCCCAAAACTAAGTGAAGCCATGCAAGCCATAGACAAGCCACATGAAGCCATGGAGGCAGGCATGTGACCATGCCATTAATGGTAAAAGGAGGGGCACCTTTCCTAATCTTTCATTAAGCTTTTTTTACCTTAAGCATATCGCACTAAGCCATGTTTAGCCGCCTCATCATGGATAGAGACCACACCACTCTCCCTTGGCTGACCAGCCCAAGTCCTCTCAGCCCAAAATCAGGCCATGGGGAGGTGCACCTTGAACGATGGGTTGACCGAATTAAGGCAAAATGACTCCCTCCACAAGTCCATTTTAATTGAAAGCCTTTACACATGGCAATTGCCCGATTGATTGCACAAACCTCCAGCCACGACCCACCTGGACTGAGGGTGACCCATACTGCCGGCCGGCCGCTGGATAGCGGAAAACTACCATGGCGAGACCTTGGGAGGAGCGAAGTTGGAATTCCCATGGCCGAGGCGCCTATGCCAAATGGTCACTATGTTGTTCTTCTCCTCACCGAGCAGGCGATCCCATGCCTCGGCTCCCCCTGGAAGGCTCTCCCGACCTCTCTGGCCCAAACCCCTCACCCTCGCGGCCATGGAGGAGAGTTGCGCGAGCCTTGCCGAAACTTCTGCCAAAATTGTTCCGAACCCTGTAATATAAACCCTGTTTAATACTTTCATATTAAGCGAGGGAATTTGTCGGCTTATAAAATTGGTTCGCAGACTAAACGGATGTCACAAAACTTCTAGTTTATTTGATCGAGCCCCACCGTCGAGCGGTGTGTCTATCCTTAGGGATAGATACATGGTTTATGGTGCGGTGCTCGTTTATATAAACTATTTGGGATGTGAGATCGGTTCGATCTCAAATTTAAAATTATTTTCAAAGTCAAATACTACTTTCTAAATTATATATATATTTAAATCAAATTTAAAATTTAAATTCGCCGATAACTTCTGTTAGGCGACCCCCTTTTAAAATACAATACAACCTAAAAATAGTGCCGACAGGTGTCTAAGTCCATGCACTGACCCATGCACAATTAATCCTAATGTAGACTTTACTATTATTGATCCAACATCGATAGGTAATCCGATTTGAATACAGTAGTTTAAAATAAGCGCATTCCTTTGAAACTTTATTTACTCTCATGGTAGGTAATAATTTTGATGATATAAGGAAATGCCAGTGCTTTGAGACAGGGTTAAGAAGTGATGCAGAAAAACTAACATACCCGTCTTCTCGTAACTCCCAATCATCCTGTTCATCGGTTAGGTATCTGTAGATCTCGTTCATATTGTATCTTGAAGGCACAAAGTTGGAATAATGGCAAACAAAGGTATTTTCTATAGAGAACAATTCATTTACCCTTGCAGGAGTAAATGTTACCCATCTTCCTCTGACGTACACATTTCCATTGTTGATCGCATGTAAATTAGAGTAAAACTCTTTAACTACTGGTATAACTACAGCGGATGTTGTATAACAAAATACCTCCCAATGCCACTGTGCGATCATTTCTTTGATTTTTGTAGTAGAATTCTCTACTCCTCTATTAAAGAATCCTCTTTCTTTGATAAGTCTTTCTTCATCAAGCCTTTGTTGAAGATTTGCTGTGCCTCCGAACTGACGAATTTTCTCCGGTTGATAACTTCAGTTTTTGTGGTTTCTAGGAATTTGGAAGCCATTTTGGATGGAATGGATTGGTCTCTAGTCGTTCTTAAGGAAGAAAATGGTGTAAAATCGGATTTGGAATAATTTCTTACGAAGGAATGGCTTATCCGTCCAAAATTGCACGAAAAATCTTTAAGAAACCAAATTTTTAACTGCCTCACCGTCGGCGGGAAGTTCCTCGCCGTCGGTGACTTAGTTATAGAACTAAATGAAGTAATGGTCCACGATCTCGCTGTCAGCGGGCTCGGGCTCGCTGTCGGCGAGATTCATAAAAATCGCCTGTTTTCGCTCTGGTCCGAATATTTTCTGATCTCATCCAATGGGTTCAATTTTTGTGATGATTCTAATAAAAATTTGAGTAGTAAGATTTGTTTTTAATAATATAGACTCACTAATATGTAGACATTTAAAAATAAAAGACTACTATGGGTTGCCTCCCATAAAGCGCTTGGTTTAACGTCGTCAGCCCGACCTAATTCAGTTAGTGTTCAGGTTGACTAAGCATTAAAACCTCTTTAAAATTTGGTCTTCTATTTTCGAAATATGGTTTTAATCTATGTCCATTTACTTTAAATCTATGTCCTGTTTTTGGATCTTCAATTTCTATAGTTCCAAATGAAAAAAATTAAGTTATGGTGAAAGGTCCTAACCATCGAGATTTCAATTTCCCAGGAAATAATTTCAATCTAGTATTATAAAGCAAAACTTCTTGTCCTGGTTTAAAATTTCTCTGATTAATCTTCTGATCATGCCATAATTTCATCCTTTCTTTATAAATCTTATCATTATCATATGATTCATTCCTTAATTCTTCTAATTCATTTAATTGCAACAATCTCTTCTCACCAGCTTCTTTCATATTATAATTAAATTCTTTAATCGCCTAATATGCTTTATGTTCTAATTCAACTGGTAAGTGGCAAGTTTTTCCATATATAAGACTGTAAGGAGTCATTCCAATCGGAGTTTTATAAACAGTCCTGTATGCCCATAATGCAGTGTCTAGTCTTATAGACTAGTCTGATCTATTAGGATTTACAGACTTTTCTAATATACACTTAATCTCTCGATTAGAAACTTATGTTAATCCACTAGTTTATGGATGATAAGCAGTTTATATCTTATGCATAATATTATACTTTTCTACTAGTTTATGAATATATTTGTTTCAAAAATGAGTTCCTCCGTCAGTGATAATCACTCTCGGCATTCCAAATCTAGTAAAAATATTTTTCATTAAAAATTTTGAAACACTTTTAGCATCACACCTAGGTAAAGCTTGTGCTTCAATCCATTTGGAAACATAATCAACATCTACTAATATATATGAGTTTCCAAATGACAGAATAAAAGGTCCCATGAAACCTAATCCCCAAACATAAAAAATTTCAACTTCTAATATAAAATTCAGAGGCATTTCATTTTTTCTTGATATGTTTCCTACTCTTTGGCATTTATCACAGGTTTTTATATATCTATATATATCTCTAAATAGAGTAGGCCAGTAGAATCCAGATTGTAGAATTTTATATGCGGTTTTATACGTCCCAAAATGTCCTCCAAAATCGAGTCATGACATTTTTGAATGATTGGTTCGGTTTCTTCATAAGGCACGCATCTTCTAATAATTAGATCCTTACATTGCTTATATAAGTATGGTTCATCCCAAAAGTATGATTTAGTATCGTGAATGAATTTTTTCCGTTGTTGCAAAGTTAACATAGGTGGTAAAATATCACTTACAATATAATTTACTATATCAGCATACCAAGGTATTTTCAATTCATTTATATTATAAAGTTGTTCATAAGGAAAACTGTCTAAAATTTCATTATCAAGATTAGATAATTCATGATTTTCTAATCTTGATAAATGATCAGCAATTTGATTATCAGTTCCTTTTTGTTAATTATCTCAAAATCAAATTCTTGCATTAATAATATCCATCTAATTAATCTTGCTTTAGAATCTTTCTTTTGCATTAAATATTTTATAGCAGAATGATCAGTATGCACAATACATTTAGTTCCTGTTAGATAATGCCAAAATTTATTAAAAGCATATACAACTGCTAACCATTCTCTTTCAGTAACTGTATAATTTATTTCAACATCATTTAGAGTTTTACTAGTGTGGTATATAACTTTGAAAATCTTATCATATCTTTGCCCAAGGACTGCTCCTATAGCATAATCACTAGCATCACACATAAGCTCAAATGGTTTCTCCCAATTAGGTGAAACTATTATAGGTGCTGTAATTAATTTATCTTTTAATAATTCAAAAGCATTCAGGCATTCAGTTGTAAATTAAAATTTTTTGTCTTTTTCAAGAGGTTGGCATAGAGGTTTAGTAATTTTTGAAAAATCTTTAATATAACGCCTACAAAATCCAGCATGTCCAAGAAAACTTCTTACCCCTTTTACCGTAGTTGGAGGTGGTAATTTAGCTATTACTTGAATTTTTGCGGTGGTCTACTTCCATGCCTTTTTCCGAAATTTTATGCCCTAATACAATGTCGCCTGTAACCATAAATTGACATTTCTCCCAATTAAGAACTAAATTAGTTTTCTCACATACTTCAAATACTTTTCCAAGATGATTTAAGCATGTGTCAAATGTTGTTCCAAATACAGAGAAATCATCCATAAATACTTCTATTCCATTATCAATTAATTTACTAAATATAAACATCATTCATCTTTGGAATGTTGCAGGTGCATTACATAATCCAAAAGGCATTCTTCAAAAAGCGAAAGTTCCATAAGGACTAGTAAATGTAGTTTTATCTTGATCCTCAGGAGCAATTTTTATTTGATGATAATCGGTATATCCATCTAAGAAACAAAAATACTTATGTCCGGCTAATCTATCTAACATCTGGTCTAGAAATGGTAAAGGGAAGTGATCTTTCCCGGTGGTCGTGTTTAATTTTCTATAATCAATACATATTCGCCATCCAGGTAACTTGTCTTATAGGGATAAGATCATTATTTTCATTAGCTTTGATAGTCACCCCTCCCTTTTTAGGTACACAGTGAATTGGTCTTACCCAAGCACTGTCAGAAATAGGATATATGATACCATTATCTAACCATTTTAAAATTTTTTTCTTGACTACTTCTTTCATTATTGGATTTAATCTCCTTTGTGGATCTACTTTAGGTTTATGTTCATTATCTAAAATAATTCCGTGCATACAAATTGAAGGACTAATTCCTTTAATATCTGCTAAAGTCTAACAAAAAATTTTCTTATATTTTTTTAACGTATCTAAAAGTTTTTGTTCTTGAGAATCATTTAATTCAGATGAAATAATAACTGGTAGAGTTGAAGAATTACCTAAGTAAGCATATTTTAAATGATTAGGTAACATTTTTAACTCAAGTTCAGGAGGTTTAATAATTGATGGAACTATATTTTTTTAGTATTTTCTGTGTTATCCAAAAATTCAAATTTCTCTTGAATATAATCTAATTCTTCATTTATCTCAGATTTTTCAATTAATTCAATATTTTCTTTTTTTAATTTTTCTTCATAATATTCTTTAAAATGTTCTTTTTGTAAATGATCGAGTACTTCCATTCGAAAACACTCATCATCTTTTTCTAGCGCGAGATATTTCATTGATTTAGCAATATTAAAAGTTACTTTTTGGTCATTTACTCTCATAGTTAATTCTCCTTTCTTAACATCAATCATAGCTTTTCCGAGTGGCTAAAAATGGTCTTCCTAAAATGATAGGAATTTCTTTATCTTCTTCCATATCTAGAACAATAAAATCTACAGGGAAGATAAATTTATCCACTTTTACTAATACATCTTCAATAACTCCCTTAGGATATGTAACGAACGGTCGACTAAGCGAAGAGTTACCGAAGTAGGTGAAATTTCTCCCAATCCTAATCTCTTGAAAATTGATAGAGGCATTAGATTGATGCTTGCTCCTAAGTCACACAAAGCTTTTCCATAGAATTTTTCTCCAATAGCAGCAGGTATAGTGAAACTACCGGGATCTTTTAATTTTTCAGGAAGTTTTTTCTAAATAATAGCACTACACTCTTCACTAAGTGCAACCATTTCATTATCGGTAAATTTTCTTTTTTATTTAGAATATATTTCATGAATTTTACATAGTTTGGCATCTGTTCCAAAGCTTCTACGAAAGGAATATTTATCGTTAATTTCTTCAAAATTTCAAGGAATTTAGCAAATTGTTTGTCTTTTTTATGTTGAATTAGTCGTTGAGGAAATGGTGGTGGAGGTTTTTCAATAGAAATTTTAATAGGTGTTAAAGGATTTTCTAAGTTTGGATCTTGTTGATTCTTTTCCTTTTCAATTTCCACTTCCTCTTTTTGACTTTCAAGTTCTTTCTGAATTTGAGGTTCTAATTCTTTTCTACTTTATAATTGTATAGCTTTAATTTGTTCATTTCCCTTGTCTTTGGGATTTATTTCCACATTACTAGGAAATGTTCCAGGTATTCTATTATTAAGTGCAGTAGCGATATGTCCAAGTTGAGTTTCAATATTTTTGATAGCTGCTCCTTGATTTTGTAATTGGTTTCCTTGTATTTGTAATTGATTTCCTTGATTTTGTAAATGTTGACCCATATTTAATATTAATTCTTCTATAGATAATTTCTTATCTTTAAATTGAGGGTTATTATTATTAAATCCAGGTGGGTAATTAGGTTTATAATTAGGATTTCCTTGATTAGGTGGATTTCCTAATTGTTGTGTCATATTATTCATCCATGGTTGATTAGTTGTATTATTATTCCAATTAAAATTAGGATGATTTTTCCATCCAGGATTATAATAATTTGCATAAGGATTATTGGGTCGGTTGTTAATTGCATTAATTGTTTCATATTGAGATTGGGATTCTATAAGTTGTCCAGATGAATTTTCTTCCGTTATAGTTGGAGAGTAATTCATTCCAAAATGATCTAATTTTTTAGATACGACGAGCAATTTGTGAAGCTAACATAGATATTGCATCATTTTCATGAATACTAGCTATTTTTTTCGGATTCATTCTATCGACGAGCCATTGAAAATTATTAGTTGCCATTTCTTCGATTAGTGTATAGGCGTCATCAAATGGTTTTGACATTAATGATCCTTCAGCAACAACATCGATGATTGATCTTAAAGATCCTACTAATCCATTATAGAAAGTTTGGATAATTAACCAATCTGGTAACACATGATGTGCGCATTTCCTAAGAAGTTCTTTAAATCTCTCCCAAGATTCATATATTGACTCTCCATCAAACTAACTAAACGAAGTTATATCATTTCTAAGCTTAGCAGTTTTAGATGGTGGAAAATATTTAGATAGAAATTTTTGTGATAATTCTCCCCAAGTTTTAATAGTATCCAGAGTCTAACGAATTTAACCACATTTTCGCTTTATCCCTCAAAGAAAAAGGAAAAAGTATAAGTCTAATAGCATCGTTAGATACTTCTTCATATTTGAAAGTAGCACATAGTTCTAAAAAACTAGCAAGATGTAAATTAGGATCTTCAGTAGGTGAACCACTAAATTGATTGTTTTGTACCATTTAGATAATTGCAAGTTTAAGTTCGAATGAAATAGCAACTACATCAGGGTTTTGAATAGTTAAATGAATTTCATCTAATGTAGGTTTTACATAATCTCGTAATAGTCTTGGTTGATTTATTTTTTCATTTTTCAGGTATATTTGTCATTTGTGTTAAATTTATATTTTCTCTTTTTTGTTTTCTAATTCTTTTAATTGTATGCTCTAATTCTGAATTGTAAGGTATTAAATTTTTGTTTCCAAATTTTTGCATACAATTTTATAAAATAAAATAGTTCGTTACTTTAGTAAATAATTTCTTTACTTCCCCGGCAACGGCGCCAAAAAACTTGACTCACTTTTAATATGTATGCAATTTATGTTTATAGCAATGACATCAAAAACTTGATCCCGCTTTAAATATAGATATATGATTTAATGTATAATGTGGATTCTACGCAAGTATACGTATCGTATCAAGTAATACAGGGCTCTATTGGAGTCCTGGTTATCGATCCCGCAGGGAAGTTTTTAATCAGATTTGTTATTAGCTAAATTTAAACAATTACTTACTAATATAGTAAATGGAAATTAAAAGTAACTATTGCAACTAAAGTAAACTAATGCTTTGAAATAAGTTGATTTAAATAATTCAGAAAAAGTATCATTCTCCTTGTTTTTAGAAAATTAAGTGAATGATGAATTTAAATTGAATTTTTAAATTGTATTGTGACAAATAGGAGCATTCCTATTCTTTACCCTTTGGTCCAGGTGTAAAGAACATCGACTAATCCTATGTTCGATTATCGAATCTGCGGCTAGGTCGGGAGGATACTGGCCGCCACTTCGCAGCTCCCACGTTCCTCTCATCTGAGGGCTAACATCTACACTTCAGCTCTCAAACAGTAGGACCGAATTGAATATTTTAGTCTGTCACACTAAAATGTACAGTTCTACGCCCGATAATTAATATTTTCCTATTTATTTTCACCCGCCTTCCAAGGCTTTTGACTTCCCTGAATATTGGATGTAATTTTTACTATAGTTGATAATTCAACATATTTTAACTAATCAATTGGCTAGATTGAAAGTAAATTAAGTTTTAAGTAAAAATTATCACAATTTATTTTAATATATTAGGTGCTTCTATTTAATTCCATCAATCCGAATAATTTTCATAAACAAGGAGAAAGACTAAGAAAACTACTCAGAATGCCTGGGAATAAAACAAAGCATGGATTTCATTTAAAGTTAACAACAGTAAAAAAAAATACTTATCTTAATTTCCTCCCAAGCGTACTCTTGAAGTTCCTTTGACTTTTCCTTCTAGTACAACAGACTAAATAGCACTTAATTAAACTAATGAACTCACTAAACACACTCAGACTTACATAAAAGACTCTAGAGAAACTTTTTTAAGACTCAAAAGACACACTAAGACACTAGAATTCGGCCTCTATTTATAGAGTTAAGCAAAGGTCCAAGGGGTGCTTAAACACATCTTCAAAAAGTGTCCAGGTTCAATGTATATGCATTTTGAACTAGCTCGCCGTCGGCGGGAAACGACCTCTCTGTCAGCGGGGCTTCTAGAAGGTCTTCAAACCGCGCAATCTCGCTGTCAGCGGGATCGAGCTCGCTGTCGGCGAGGTAGTTATAATTCTTTCAGAAATTCTCCTTACGATCTCGCCGTCGGCGGCCTCGATCTCACCGTCGGCGAAGTAGTTATATTTTCATGAATTTCCTCCTTTTTGATCCAAATTTGCTCCATTTCATGCTTTTTGCTTCCATCACTTATAAATCTTCATTCCTGTAATAAAATAAAGAAAATACCTTTCTTTAAAGTGCAATTTCATCAAAAATAGATATGAATTTCTTGATGTATTTTTCTGTGATCACACCCCTTCAAAATTCTTCCAAATTCAATGCATATTCTAGAAGGTAACTGTCACACCTAGGCGCTGGGATCTGGCGCCTAGGCGCAGGACTCCGTGACTAGGTCTTCGCACCTCTTCACTTTGGATCACACCTCCTCGCGATTAAAACTATTTCCTTGTGTCCAAATGCATTGTAACACATGTCCTATATATTAGGAGTAACTTCCGGTCTTCTAGAAGCTCCAATAACCGATTTACTTCGTCAAAACAACTCCCCAAGATAATCAAAAAATCTTAACAGCATTTGTATCGAGCTAGCACTTTGGCGCAGGATTCTAGTGCCTAGGCGCCAAACTAATAATTCCATTACTCTGCTCCATAAGCTCCATTTTGCTCCATTTTGCTCCTTTTTCCTTGTTTTTCTTTCTTGGACTCTTTTTTAATCATCTACATCCAAAAACATGAAAATACCTTTCATTAAAGCATAATATCCTTAAGAATTGAATCATAAATAAGGCATAAAAATAGGTATTTTTTAGGTAGATCACCAGACTAGCAAAGTCTTATGACAAGAGAGTCGGGATGGTGTCTGCAATTGATAAAGGGATGCAACCAAAAACAGGGATGACCATCCTTGACGTTCCTGTCAGCAGCAGCAATCAGGTCCCCAGTATACTCAGCCATTCAGCCAATAAGTTAGTCAGCGTCCACCTCAGTATCCTCAACCCGATCATTAATATGAGCATCAATATTCTCAACCTCTGGATCGACAGTATGCGCTGCGGTTTGTTCAGCAAAAACAATCTTCGAATCAACCCAGAACCTATAATAATTCAACCCTAATAGAGCTCTTGAACAAGGTCTACTCTTTTAAAAATGAGGCTTTCAAGAACCTGTCAAAGAAGACTGAGTTCAAGCTTCAAGAAGCTAAGAGGCCGAAAGAAGTTGGTAGGACAGATAGTCCATACTATTTTCCTTACCAAAGAATGTTAGGTCATACGATCGAGAACTGTGTCACTTTTAAGGATTAGCTCGAGAGGAGTTACAAAGAGGGAACTATAACTTTCCCAAAGGAATATTTACGTGAATTTGTCATAGGTTCTATAAATATGATCACCTCCGAACCGGTCGATTCCCGTACCGAAAGTGAAAGTTGGAACACAGCTTGGAGTAAGCCATCTACGAAGATTTTGAACAAGATCTGGATTGCTTCAGCTCAAATTGACACTGAAGATCAACCACCTGCTCAAGTTGCCACTCAGGGCCAATCACTCATTCATGTTGCACCAGAGAAGGCACTGGAAAAGCCTGTATGTGAGAAGATTCAAGGAAGATAAGGAAAAGACCGAGATAGATAGTGCGAAGTCTAGGATAGGGGCTACATTTGATAGGGTAGTGTTCAGTGACTTGGGGAAGAAAATCCTCAAGCCTATTACTCTGTATGGTTATCTTTTTATCTCATCGGGATATTATAATGATAACTCTTCCAATTTTGGTTACGTTTTGACCCTTTCTTATAAGAATATCGATATTGATAACCAAATTACTTGTGATTTTGATTCCTAAAATAATCCTCAAATCGTACAATCCACCGCTAGTGACGGTCGAGATAGTGGAAGTGAAGGAGATTTTGATTATGACAGTTCGTCGAGCAAGGAACCAATCCTCGAGTTCAAAGGAACACTTATTGCAGTTAGCTTTGAATCTTCAGAGTCAAAGTCAGAAGCAGAGGATTCAGCTATGACCTCAGGAGTGACTTCCAACGAGTCAACACAAGAAAATGAAGAAATTACAGGGGTAAACTTGACGAGTGGTAAGGTGTTGACTAAGGTGTTGACTCCACGAGTAGCCCCAACGTAAAAAGAGAAACAAACCATCACTCGAGATGAATCACCTCCACTTGTAGAGAAGATACCTCTTCCAGACAAAAATAAAGAATCCAACAAAGTGGAATATAATGTACTCGCTCACCTAAGGAAACCACCAGCAAAGCTAAGTATATTTGATGCTCTATTCCTATCAAAGGAGATAAGACATGCACTCGCCGAGGCCCTACTCGACCCTAAAATTTGTTTAGCCCAGTTGACTAGTACATCCTCTGAGGTAGCTTGTTCATTACAAGATCAATCTGGAGTTACCTTTTTCAATGAAGACCTTTTACTTGGAACAGCAGACCACAACAGACCGCTCTCATTTCAGTCAATATTGTAAAAATTGTTCTTTCTAGAGTTTTAGTAGAACCAGGAGCTTCATTGAATATAATGGATCTCCAAACATTAGCTTATCTAGATGTCAATGAACAAAAGCTCGATAAGGATAAAATGATGTTAAAGGGATTCAACCAGAAAGGAGAAAGAGCTCTGAGATCTATTAGTTTGATGTTAAAGGCCGGAGATTTTGAAACAACTACAAAATTTCATATCATCGACTCACAAACTTTATTCAATGTTTTACTAGGACGTCCTTGGATTCATGAGTCTATATGGTGTCTTCGTCCCTACATCAGTGTATCAAGTACTATGAAGATGGATGAGAAGAATGTATTAAAGGAGATCTTCAACCATTCTCAATTCACAAAGTGCAGATATGTGAAAATGCTACCTATTATACAACTCCAAAGAAGTTCATCTGTTCCAGAGACACTACAGTTGATAAAGATAGCACTGCAAAGAAGACAACAGTGAGGGTTTAGTCGACTCAAATTAAACAATTTGTTACTTCTCCTACTCCATAAAAGGAGGATGATTCTTATAGTCTATGCATCTGAGATCAAGGCCAAGGATGTAGACAAATAGGAATCAATCGGTTGTATGAATTAGACAATCCAACCATTAAAGTTGACTTGGAAACCAGCTCGGATGATGAAGAGTTTCAAATAAAGGCTAGAATTATTAATGAGAAAGAAGCCTTAATTTAAAGTCCAAGTTGAAGAGGAAGAAAAGAAAGCATACCAGACGATGTACGATCGAATAAATAACTATGTACATGCCATGACCTTAACTCCAATCAAATCCAATAAGGTTGAGAGGTTAGGGGTTAAGGAAGTACATAATGAAGGTCTAAAACTGATTAAGTTTTACTCTTCTACTACTACTTCTTCTTCTCCAAATATTGATGTACTATTTGAAGAAAATTTTAATGAATTAATGGAATTACCTTTTGGTTATTTTTTGCCTTATGTCAAAAAGTTAATTCAGCAGGGTTCATTATCTGGCCATATGCCGAAAAGTAAATTGAAACTCTTTGAAAAGCTATGGAATATTAAGGGCTGTAATTTTAATTCAAAGAACAGTCTTAGATTTAGAACGATAAGATAATTGGATGATACAAAATTTTGCATGGTTATTATTACAGAGCAATGTATGGATGTTGATGAAGATTATTAAGAGTCGCCGATTGAAGATGCTCCCCCTGAGCTCGAGGAAGAGATCAAGTCTACTATCGATGAATTAAAGGAAATTAACTTAGGAACATAAGAAGAGCCTAGTCATACCTTCATTAGTTCCTTGCTTAATGAAGAGGAGTCTAAGGATTTGATCAAATTACTTCAATAATTTAAAGATTGCTTCGCTTTGAGTTATGACGAAATGCCAAGTTTAGCACCAAAAGTCAAAGTCCACATAATCGGAGTTGATTTCATTATCCCCCCTGTAAAGCAAGCACCTCGTAAAATGAGGGTGAAAATTGAACAAAAAGTTGTTACATAAGTTTAGAAGTTGATAGACGCTAACTTTGTGAGGGAAGAACAATACCCCACATGGTTAGCAAATGTTGTCCCAGTAAAGAAAAAGAACGGACAGATTCAAGTCTGCATTGATTTTTAAGATTTGAATAAGGCATGTCCAGAGATGAATTCCCCCTACCAATACCAGAGTTACTTGTGTACTTCGCCTCATCTTAAGAAACCTTCTCCTTCATGGATGTTTCCTCTGGGTACAATTAGATAAAGATGGCACCTAAGGATGCGTCGTTAACAACTTTCAGAATGCCAATCAAAATCTTCTGCTACACAGTGATGCCTTTTGGTCTGAAGAACACAAGAGCAACATACCAAAGAGCGATGACAAAGATATTTGACGATCTCATCCATAAATAAGTAGAATGTTATGTGGATGATCTGGTTATTAAAAGTGAAGACAAGAATGCCATTTGTATGATTTAAGGATTGTATTTGATTTGTTACTGAAAAATAATTTCAAGATGAATCCTTTAAAGTGTGCTTTCGGCGTTACCTCCAGGAAATTTCTAAGATTTTTCATCTATCACCGAGGAATCGAAATCGATCTAGATAAGATAAAAGCTATCTTACAAATGCCATCTCCAAAAAATTTAAAATAACTACGATTCTTACAAGGAAAATTGGCATATTTAAGACGGTTTATATCTAATCTGTCGGAAAGGTGTCAACCTTTTTCTGCATCGATCAAGAAATATGTCAAGTTCATTTGGGACAAAACTTGTCAATGTGAATTTGAGAATATCAAACAATATTTAATGAAGCCTCCATTTTTAGCAACCCCTATCCCAGGTCGACCTTTGATACTTTACATCGCAGCGTTAGACGATTCCCTCAGAGCCTTGCTAGCACAAGTTAATGATGAGGGCAAAGAAAATGCTCTCTATTATTTAAGCAGACGTCTAATACCAGTGGAAGTAAATTATCCTCCAATTGAAAAACATTGTCTAGCTTTAATCTTTGCAGCTCAGAAGTTAAAACATTACATGATTTCGCGCAATACCCTAATGACTCGACCAACGCTATCTGGAAGATTTGTCAGGTGGTCGATAATATTGTTGCAATTCGATATAACTTCTATGCCCCTTCGTGCTATCAAAGGACAGATACTAGCGGACTTCCTGGCAACATGCCCACTCCACTTGGGTCCCCTCTCGATGATGATCTACTTGATGAGAAATTATTGAATGTAGAACCTCCCAATGAGAAGCATTGGGAAATATATTTTGACAGAGCTGCATCAGCTATAAGAGTCCAAGGTTCACAGAAAGTGATACTTGGAATTGCAGGAATTATCTTAGTGTTTGTGACACCAGAGCGTGGAATGATGTGATATTCTTAACACCTTTTAGAGCCGTGTACTAATAACGAAGCAGAGTATGAGGCCTTGATAGTTGAATTAGAATTGACAATTTTGATGGGTATTACCAATGTCAACATATACGGGGATTCGAAGTTGATTATCCAACAGATCACCGGTCAATACAGAATTCTGAAACCGAGACTTAAGGAATACTACAAGTATGCCATAAAATTGTTGGTACAAATCCTAAATGTTACTTTGTACAGGATTCCTCAAGGGAATAACTCACATGCAGACACTTTAGCAAAGTTAGCTAAAGAACTTGCATGCCCACTGCCAGATTTAGTTGATATTGCTGTTAGAGGAAGATAAGTGTTATCCAGAATCGATACAGAAAGCCTATGTGAAGCAGAGGAAAGGATTCAGTGATAGCAGCTACAGCGGTTGAGGATACTGAGTACTGCAGATAACCATTCATCAGATATCTGCAGACAGGTGTGCTTCCAGATGATAAGTCAGCAACGTATCATATACTGAAGAGAGCAATGTTATATACACTGGTCGGCGACATTTTGTTTAGGAGAGAATTCAATCAGATGTGGTTGAGGTGCTTAAGTTGTAAGGAGGCACAAAATCTTATTAAAGAAGTTCATGCCAGATTGTGTGGTGCACATCAGTTAGGACCAAAGATGAAGATGCAGATCAAGAGACTGGGCTACTATTGGCCTGCCATGATGACAGACTGCATAGAAATGGCCAAAAAGTGCTGTCAGTGTCAGATACACAAGGTGGTCCTACATCAACCACCGAATGTGCTACACCCGACTGTTACCTCATGGTCATTCAAGTGTTAGGGTATGAATATAGTAGGTCCTATAAACCCCCCTTCTTCTAAAGTACATAGATTTATTCTTGCAGCAACAAATTATTTCTCAAAATGGGTAGAAGTGATTATACTACGGGAATTTACAGCACATCATGTTCTATAGTTTTTCAAAAACTAGATTGTTTACCATTTCGGGGTACCGCGCAGGATAATCTCAGACAATAGAGCAGCATTCAAGAGCACCAAAATCAACAGCTTCGTCAGTCGACATGGTATAGATTAGAGGTAACGATCTACTATCCAAGAGAGAACAACCTAGCAGAAGATTTCAACAAAACACTAGTACAAATTCTAAAGAAAACCCTTGACACCAATAAGAGAAGTTGTTGGAGGCATTGTGGGCCTATAGGACAACGATTAAAATCCCCACTGGGTCCACACCATATACTCTAGTGTATGGGTTCGAAGCCGTACTTCGTTTAGAAATAAAATTGCATTCTCTTCGAGTGGCCGTGGCAAATAAGATTACTACAGAGGACAACTCCAGACTTTGGCTAGAAGAATTAGAAAGCTTAGAAGGGCAATGATTGGTAACATAATAGAATCTAGAGATTTATCAAGCCAAAATGGTTCAAGCCCACCATAAGTTGGTTTGCCCAAGGATTTTTAAGATCAGTGAGCTTGTTCAAGTCCTCAGAAGACCTATCCTTGCACATTGCAAGATAGGTGGAAAATTTGAGCCTACTTGGGAGGGACCATTTTTCGTGGAGAAAGTCTTCACCGGAGGAGCCTATCAACTACTGGATTGTCAAGACAAGAGACTGATGATCCCGATCAATGGGAGATATTTAAAGAAATACTATGTAACCTCACACATTTAGTGACCTTTTTTTTTCTACTTTTTGGGTCTTTTGTCTATTCTGGACATCAACGAAAAAAATTGTAATAAAACTTGAAATTGTCATAAACAAAATTCAGCACGTTACTTCTTCTCACACCTTCTTGCATATGTTTTTCAAAATTCCATTAAAATAAATTTGTGAGAATTCTATTAAACTTTTATTATTCCAAGTTTTACCTAAACTAGAGGGTGCTGACATTTCTCCTATCTTCTACAGAGAAATGTCAGGCTGACAACTATTAGTTTCAGCTTTGCATGGCTTGCATTGCACCCCAATTACGAAGAGGCAATCTCAGAAGTTTAAAACTCATCATTTATAATCAATGGCAGCAACCTCGGATGGTCGCATGGTTAGATCTACGACAGGGGACTTTGAAACTCAAGCTAAGAAGAGAAATTACCGGCACAACGTTACTAGTCGCTAGAAGAAGTCCCTTGAAAGGGTCGACAATGTTCTAGCTATGGAGTCGGCGGTACGTGACACGCCTGTTAAAGACAAGCTTGATAAAATTGCCAAAGATAAAGAAAGAGCAGTCACCAAGACTCTACAGCTGGAGCAAGATGAAAAGGTCAAGACTATTGTTTCCAGTTTGCCTAAGTACATGCCGACATCGCCTTGTCAAGGGTGTAGTGATTGTGATGGATATAGATCTCCTACACACTATAAATAGGATTGAAATCTGAACACCTGTGGGGGATGTGACCCGATTTTTGTATTTCCAAATACAAGGATTTGTTACCACTGCTAGAAAATTTAATTTCTGGCAAATGCATGAAATACTTGACCTGGAATAACTTGCTATATAGATGTGTACCAAATTTTAACTACGAAAATAACATTAAATAAAACTTGATTGCTACTTAATGCTAGGCCGTTAATGTTTAATACTTTTTAAATATATGTTTATATAGCAAAATATAATTTAAAAAGAAAATATTTTATATACTTTTTGGGTACTACGCAAGTATATGTATCGTTTCAAGTAATATAGGGCTTTGAAACAAAGACCCCAGTATCGATCCCACGAGGAAAAAATATGGTAATAAATTTTTAAATATTGTATTTCAAAAATCTTTTTGTTTTTTAATCTAACTATAAATTACTTTTAATTTACTAGATGCAGATAGAGAAAACAATAATAAGAAAATGATTTTGTGAAAACTATATAAATTAAACAACTTTCTTCCCTTCAATTAATCTAAGATTTTTAAGTTAATTTAATATTCGTTGGAGAATTTGATTTATGTTATTGTGCCAAATAGAAGCATTCCTATTCTTTACCTTTTTATCCAGGCGCAAAAAACATTAGCTAATTTACAGATCAGGTTCGGATGTATTGTTAGTAGAATGGGTTAATCTAGACTCACACTACTAGATGTCCAAGGGTGGCTATGGTCGGCCCTACTAGTGACCCTTTCCTAATCTATATATTAAATTATAAGAATTTAGTCTATCACTCTAAAAACTTATCAATTCTATGCCATTTAAATCTTATCTTCCTATTTATTTGCACTTCACCTTGAATAGCCCGCACATGGCTGTCGGCATTATTTTTAGGTTTGTGTGTTTTATTTTGAAAAGGGGGTCGCCTAACAGAAATTGTCGGCATTATTTTTAATTTAATTTAAATAAATAATTTAAAAATTAGTATTTGATTTTGAAAATAATTTTAAATTTGAAAATTTTAAGATATGAAATCAAACTGATCTCACATCCCAAATAGTTTATATAAATGAGCGCCACATCACAAGTTATGTACCTATCTCGAAGAATAGACACACTACTTGATGATGGGGCTCGATTAAATAAACTAGAAGATTTTGTGACATCCGTTTGGTCTGCGAACCAATTTTATAAGCCGACAAATTCCCCTGCTTAATATGGAAACATTAAATAGGGTTTATATTACCTGGGTTCTTTAAAATTCCCTATAAGGGCAAGCCCCTATAGTTAATTACATCTTAAATGAAGTGAATCATTTAAGAAAACTCTTGATAATAATCAATAATTTTGCTCTCAAGAATTTCAAAGTTTAAGTTTTCGAGGGATTGAATTTTGGAATTTCAATGGGGAATGGATCAAATTTGGAAGATTTTATTTTGGGAATTCAAAAGAAGAAAAGTAGGAGAAATTACAGATTCGAAGCGAACTTCGGTAATTTCCCGACTATTCTATTGTTTGGCTTAGATTTAGGAAAGTCTTAATGTTTATTTAATATTTTGATCTTGCCAATTTTAATTAATTAGGACTTATATTCGTATGACATGATCATACAAATAGCCTCGAAGATGTGAGGGTTTATATCGTTTCGGACGACTACCTCAGAGTCCTAAGATCAGTTAGGGCTTAATTTGCTATGCAAATGTCTAACGAAGAGTTGAGGATTTATGTTGCACTAGGCAAACTACCTCGAAATCCTATGGTTTGGTTATTTAACTCTAAGAAAGTTTCTGTCGAAGTAGACTCAGGTTTTGCTGATGACGATTGTCGTGCTGCCTACCATGCTCCGAGCTCCTTGTTGTTGCAGAGGTTTAGTTATAGAAGTCATAAATCAGGAGATGAGGAAAGTGTTTTGGTTTAGAGAAAAAATCTTAATTTCCAAGTGTTTTTAACATTTTAATTAAAACAAATTTTAAAGTTGATTATAACGACACCGGTTAAGATCCCACGGTTCCATCCTTCCGGCATCGTTATTTTTATCGGATTCACTTAGTCCAGATGAATTTGCTAAACTCAACTGAATGAGTTCCACACTTTCATTTAGACCGTGGAAATCCCGTTAGCAACACGTAGGTTACATCATCCGAGGTATTCCCGATCATCCAACAAGACGTTTTAATTTAGTTGTAGTTGTAGTTTTGTTGTTCTGTTTGTGATTAAGTTTTGAGTTGTTTTATATTTTGAAATGTTGTGGCGGTGAATTTTATCTTGTAATGACTTTTAATTTAGTTTTGGTTTCAGTTTTAGGGACTATCCTAAGGGTGTGGGTTTTCATGCAACAGTTGTTTATCATGCAAGAAAAGTAAGTGCGATGCGATTAAATAAATTGCAATAAGGTAAATTGCAATAAAATAAAAGCGTACTCGGAGGGTCTTCCCGTCATCCCAAGCTGCACTTAAAACACAATTAGAATATTTAAGCAAGTTCCTAGGTAAAGCTAAGGGACGGGTTATGGTTTTCTACCAAATTCCTAATCCTATAGCTAGTCATCTCCTATGACGTCTAGGTTCTTGTGTTTTGGTTTGAGGACGATTTTCTTCATCAAAGAATAATTAAGTTCAATTGTTCTTATATGTATCCTATCATATTGAGGAAGTGCTTAAGAAGAATCCTAAACATCTTTTCAATATTGCTGGAATTGTTTTAAGTCCAAATGAATTTAATTATACAAATGAATTAATCGTCCGAGGATTCGAGTTTTGTTATCTTGCTCAGTGAACTAGGACATCTGAATATCCTATAAGTGGCGTAACATTTCATTTAATGTTCTATTTAGGAGTTATGATAACCAAAGCTTTCGAGGGAAAACTGAAGTTCAAATGATTTGTGATTTAATTTAATTTTAGTTATCGGATTTAAATTTGGAATAGTGTTCAGGTTGCTTTATATTTAATTTCTTTATGTCTTAGGTGATGTCATTTAATTCAATTTAATTTAACTTTAATTTAATTTAATTTGGTTTAGTTTTAATTTTAATTTAATTTTGATTCTTTTTTTTTAATTTTAATTTTAATTTTATTTGATTTTATTTCATTTTAATTTAATTTAATTTAATTAATTTAATTTAATTTAATTAATTTAATTTAATTTAATTTATTTGATTTAATTTAATTTAATTTATTTAATTTGTTTGATTTAATTTAACCTTTAATTTAATTTTATTTTTAATTTTAGTTTAATTGAAAATTTAAAAAGAGTTTAATAATTTAACTTTTTAATTTAATTTTAATGATTAAGTCCTTTAATATTTTAAAACTTAAATTTGAATTATCATTTTAATTAGGAATTAAATATTTTTGAGACGATTAATTTAGGGATTTTTAAATTAAAGAATAAATCTCTTCCTAATAATATCCCTATTCTAATAATTCCAATTTTATTATTCTTCCAAATTTAATTAATTATTTAATTAAGGTTTATTTCACTTATTTTTAAATTGTTTAATAGGTTTCTATCCCTTAATTATTTAAATTTCAATCATCCAAATCAGATTAAGATCAAATATTTTACTTGTTAATTTTATTAAACCTAAAGTTTTAATTAAAGGTTAAAATTTTTAATTATCATTTTTGCCCTTCAAGCTTAATAATTTCATAACTCACTAAATTGAGCTTAAATGAACTTGAAATTTTTATGTGACTTCACTCATATGCCAATAAAGACATGAGAGGAGAAAATGTGATTTTTCTGTATTTAATTTATTTATGTAATTATTTTTGGTGGAAAATAGGAATTTCCAAGGAAAATTTAATAATATGACCAAGGGAAAGTTTCTGTCCTTAAGAAAATTATGGGACATTCCTAATGACCAGAGGACCACTTGGACCAATTTTGGTGATTTTTTAAATGATATTATTTTTATTATAATTATTTTAAATTTTGGAGTATTAATAAATTTAAAAATAAAATAAAGGTTTAAAAATTAATTTTATATTTTTCAAAAATCTCTCTGATATCAAGGAAATCAGAGAATTAATTTTTACAATTTTCTGATTTTTCTTTGATTTATTAGAATTATTTTAGTGAAAATGCTAAAAAAAAATACATTTTTTAATTTTAAAATTACCTTAGGGCTTTAAAATTTAATATCTCATTAAATAGACCTAAGAAAAATATGGGGTTTGTTCCTAAGTGATTAAAATTCAAAATGTGACATTTTGGTGAATTTTATTATTTTTATGATTTTTATTATTTTTTAATTATTAAAATATTAAAATAATGCAAAAAATTAAATTTTTTAGAAAATTGAAATTTTAATTTTCTTAAATTCCCCGATATCGGAAAGGCTCCAAAACCAATTTGGTGAATTTTTGAAAGGTATTTTGAAAGTTATGAATTTTTAAAGTTTAAAATGGCTAAATAGCTTAATCAACCCATTTAGTAGGGCTAACCAAGTCCAATTGACTTCAAATTTTTATGTTGGATTCCTATAATTCTAAAGGTCAGTGGAGAATTGATTTCAAGTCAATTTGATGTATGGTTATCTCTAATTAATTAAGGAGCTATTTTGGGTGTTTAAGCCAATTAGGGTTATTTTCAAAAAACTAATCCAAAATCTATTTTACCTAGGGTCCTCTGGTCATAAGAGACATCACCAAATTTTTCTAGAATTTATTTCACAACATGCTAATTATTAGATTTAAAATACTCAAAACAGTAACATGAATTTGAAAAATCAATAACTTCTCATAGAAATGGCCTCTGACTTTGGAAAATTCAGGGAATGTTCCCAAATTCAGAGGCTTCAAAGGCCCTATGGTCTCATGCCATGGTGAATTTCCTATATGCATGGGGAATTAAAACAATGCAGAAAGGAAATAAATCATTAAAAATAAAATACTTGATGAAATTAAATGATTTCTTTTCCATATTATTCTCCTCTGTTCACTGAGCAAGAAGGTATTTTTATTTTATTTTTCTGATTTTCCTACACAAAGTTATTGATTTTTGAAGTTTAGGGAATTAAATAAATCAGAAAATACCCTAAATTTCTATTTATCCACGCGGCGCCGCGTCAACCTCGGCACCTCCGAAACGCTGCGTGGCGCTCTCCGATTCGATGCCGCCATCTGACTCAGCGCTCCGGGGGCCCGCTGTGTCGTTCCATCTCCTGATCCGGCGCGATCCTGGCCGTCCGTCCGCGCGTGTATTAAATGAACGGCATCCGTTCATCGTCCCCGGCGTCCTTACCCGAGAGCCGTCCGTCTTCTAGGCCTAAGATCTCACTCGATACTTGACCAAATTTAACGTTCTTATGCTCTATGGATTCGTCTCGAGAAGACGAACATATCCATATGGTTTATGTGGCATAAAATTGACTCAATGAAAATGGAGAATGTTCAGAAGCTCAGGAAGAAGAGTGAGGCCATACCTTTGCTCAGAGACGTGTGGCTTCGATCTGAGGGTTGTGTCACCTTCGATTGGATCCCGACGAAGCTCCGGATGAAGTCCCTTGGCACAGTGAATTGTCTAGGTAGGATTTCGACCACGGCCGATCACAAAGCTTGGAGGCTGGAGCAAGCCGGGTGGCCTCGGAGATGGGGCTTTCGGTGGGGAACTTCTCCTCTTGGTCCGGTGAAGGTGTAGGACCGATCGATTTGAGGATTGGCTCACTGTGGCAAAGTGTCCCGGTTTTGGGTGAAATTTCGGTTGAGAAATTGGATTCGTTGGTGGGGATTAGGGCAAATTGACACTGGGGATCAAATGCTCTAAGGATGGAGAAGGGTTTGAAACAATTTTGGCAGAGTTTCGGCAAGGTTTGTGCAACTCTCCTCCCATGGCCGTGAGGGGGTCGGGTTTAAATAAAGGTGGATGGAGGGCCTCCCAGGGAGAGTTAGGGCTTGGGATCGACTGCTTCTGGGCATAGGAAGAACGGCCATGGTGGCCATTGGGCATGGGGCGGCTCGACAAGGTGGAATTCCAATGTTTGGCTCCTCCCAAGGTCTCGGCCATGGTGTTTTCCGGCGACCCGGGTGGGCGGCCGGCGAGCATGAGTCACCCTCGGGTCCGGGTGGGTCGGGGCTGGAGGTTTGTGCAGTCAATCGGCCATGGACATGTGTAAAGGGTTTGAATCAAAAGGGTATGGGGAGAGGCTCATTTTGGGTCCAAATGGATCAACCCACCATTTTGGGTTTGGTGCACCCTTCCAAGCTCTGGTTTTGGGCTGGGAGGCTCATGTGAGTCAACCTACCAAAGGTAGTCCACATCAAGGATTAGGTGGCAAAGTATGATTTAGAGTGTATCATGTTTAAGGTAAAAAGGGCTTAAAAAGGGTTTAAGAAAGAGATCCCCCCTCTTACCATTAATGGTTTGGTTAGGTGGAAAGTGGATTCCATGGCTCTCATGGCTCCAATGGGGCTCATGCATGGCTTCATGGCTTGTCTTTAGCTTGGGGAAAAGCTTGGTCAATTTCATGAAAATGGATTTTAGAAATTTTGGTAATTTGATGGGAATTTGTATGAAGCTTGATTTGGAATGGTTTAATGATGATTTTGAAACTTAGGGGTGATATCAATTAAAGGTATGATGAAAAGAAATTGCCATGTGGGCTTTAGGGCCAATTTTGGGCTTTTGTATTTGGTGGAAATGGGCTTTTAGAATGGTTTAGGAAAGTGGGCCTTTAGGTTTGAAAACAAATTGGTGGATGTAAATTTTGCAAAGGATTGGATCCCATGCGTGTTGAATTTAGTTTAAGAATATTTCATGAATGATTTGGAATAAACTTGAAGTGTTTGGGCTAGGTTTGGGTTGGATTTGGACCTCTTTGGTGAATGGGTCAATGTAGGTCAAATTGGGCTAACTTGGGCCAATGTTGGGCTAGGGTTGAAATTGATATAAAATAAGTGTTGGGAAATGTTTATGGGAGTGTTTCAAAGAGGTTTTGGCCTTGGTTGGGTTTTGATTTTGGGGTTTGGGCTTATTTGGGTTAAGTTTGGGTTTAGGTCAAAATTGGGCCTTTTAGCTTTGGGTTGAATTTGAGTGGGGTTTGGGTCTAAATTTTGGGCAAATCATGTTAGTTTTTTGCTTGTGGGAATGTTAAGGAAGATTTAGAAAAGATTTGGGGTTAATTGGAGTTGAATTGGGTGAGTTTGGGTTAGGTTTGGGTCATGGGTCCAAATTGGGCTTTTTAAGGCCAAAAGTGAAATTGGATCCAAATGTCAATCAAATTGCACTTGGGTTTGGTCTAGATTGGTGTTGGGAATGTTGAATTGAGGTTTAGAATTGAATTGGACCAGAATTTGGGTCAATTGGGTAGGCTTGGTTTGACATTGGGTTCACTTTGGGTTAAAATGGGTCAAATTGGGGGTTTTAATAAAAGTGGGGTAAATTGACAAAATTGGCCCATGGTGTAGTTGAACAAAATGTAATTGGGAATATTTGGGATTTTCTGCAATTTTCTGGGAATTTTCTGAATTTTTGGATTTTTGGGTCAAGAGGGGTATTTTGGGTATTTGGAGGGTATTGGGAGGTATTTTTGGTATTTTTGGCTATGAATGATCAATTTGAGTAATGTGGGAATTTTTGGGAATAATCTTGAGGAATTTTGAGTAATTTAGGTGATTTTGCAAATTTTGGGCAGTTTCAAGGGTTTTGGGTAGGCTAGGCGGGTGTAGGGTCCCGGGGGTCAAAAATTGAAAATTTGGAAAATTGAAGATTGGGTAAATGTAAGTGGAATGAAATCATTTTGGTTGAGCTATGAAGCCATATCAAGCCCACATGAGCCATGAAGGGACTCATTTGAGGCATTCACTATGTTGTTCCCAACCCTCTTAGCTGAGGGCTTAGGGGTTAAGGACCATCCATGTGAATCACCTACATGAGTCAGGAGGTCAAGTTGGGTATGGGTGTGGTTTTAGGAGGTGCGTGCAAGTGTAGTGTATGAGTGTAGGGTGTGTGTAAGTCAGCCCTTCACCAGACCAGGCCACCCAGGGCAGTCCTAAGGCCAAAGAGTCCTATAGGAACCCATCCTTTAAACTTCCACATTTGATTTCAACCCTCTAGGTGATTAGGGGTCTATAGTCAAGTTTGTGGAGTTTGCAGGGAGTTAAGAAGTGGTTTGAATTTCTAAGTGGTGGGTCCCAATTCTAATCCTCTAAGATAGTCAAAGGAAAAGCCTAAGGCTCGATCCTAAGTACTAAAGAGAAGAAGAGAAGACCTCATCAAAAATGAGGTCAACAATGGCCTTCGACTACCCAAGGATTCATGTGACATTTACAAGTTAAGAGTTCTTCTCCTTCTAGGTCTCAAAACTCTTCAACAGGTTTTAACAATTTAAATGGCCAATTTAAAAAGTAAAGTAAGATCGGGTATTAATATCATCACAATGTTTTGAAAATATTTTGAATTTTAATTCTCTATCGAATCTTATATTATCTTATTTATCTCTTCATAATTGAAGGAAGAAAGTAAATTAACTACTCAGAACACATTGAATATAAACAGCAAAACATAATAAATACACTTTGAATAAAAAATAAAATACTTATCTCAAATATTCCATCTACAGATCTTCTGATTCCTACTGACTCCACAGTGTAATGAACTCCAGATGCAACAACTTGAAAATAAACTCTCTAAACTAAAATAAAAGTGGCCCTAAATTTCTCTCTGTATTTCTCTCTCTAAGGATGAGAGAACCTAAAGTGGATAAGAGAAAGGGGTTAGAATTGGGGGCACGTTTTTCTGAAGAAATGGACTCCTATTTATAGGCTTCAAGGGTTGCCTTGAGGCACCTTTTCAAAACATGTCCACATTCAATGAATCTTCTAGAAGGTCTGTCTGGCGCCTAGGCACCGGAATCTGGCGCCTAGACGCCGGATACCGCGTCCAGTTCTTCGCACCTCTTCACTTTGGCTCGCACCTCTTCGCGATTAAAACCATTTTGGAGCGTCCAAATGCAATGTATCATATGTCCTATAATCAAGGAACAACTGCCAGTCTTCTAGAATGTCCAATAACCGCTCACTCCGTCAAAATAACCGTTCAAACGTTGTCAAAAACTTGATAGTTCTGTATTGAGTCTGGCGCTTAGGCGCCAACTTCTGGCGCCTAGGCGGCAGGCCATATTTTTTTATAATTTTTGTATTTTGCTCCATTTTTGCTCATTTTTGCTCATTTTTTCTCCTTTTTCCTTTTTTGACCTTTTTACATCACCTACATCCAAGAACACAAAACTACCTTTCATTAAAGCATAATATCCATAGAAATTGATAAGAATTAAGACATAAAAAATAGGTATTTTTTTATGGATCAGGATGCCCTAAGGGAATGCCTTAGGAACGCCTGCAAGGAGCGTTCGTAGAATGTCCTAACTATAATGTGTTATTTCTGCAGAATTACAAGACGTTAGATTATTTCATAGCCAGCACGCTGATAAATAAGAAAAGGAAAGAACAAGAGATAGAGACTTATATACCACGACACATAGATTATGCACCCAAATCAGATGATCATCAGCTGGAAATAAGAAGAATGAAGAAAGTGCGATGTAAAATTTTTGAGTATCAGGTCAATATTAATGAGAAGCAAGTCAATTTCGTAGAAGTATTAGAGCTGCACACTGATGTATTCTCGAAAGAGGATTAGAAAGAGATCTTCGAATGCTATTCCGTCTAAGAGATTTGGGCTGGTCAGGTCGCTTACGCGAGAAAACTTATTCTGAGCCAGAGAAATGGATGCCAGGAAAAGGAAGAATTACCATCCAGTGTGGATGTTGTTACAACTTTGCACTTAATGGTGGTGTTCCCCCTGGGATACTCCAGTAGGACCAAGAGGATCTGATGCCCGCAGTAATAAAGAAAATAGTTCGATGGAGGGTGTTACCGGTGGACTGCATCCCCAACAGCTGTATAATTAACATATACGACCTAGGGGACTGCATTCCTCCCCACATCGACCATTACGACTTTATACGACCCTTTTCTACAGTTTCTTTCCTGACCAAGTGTGACATACTAGTTGGTAAGGAGATTACCATATTGGGACCTAGTGAGTTTTGAGGATCATTTAAGATTCCGCTTCCAATTAGATCAGTATTGGTGTTATAGGGAAACAGTGCAAACCTGGCCAAACATTGAATTCCTGGTGTTCCTACAAGGAACGTTTCAGTTACTTTCAGGAGAAGGGATCCAGAGAAAACCCCTCGTTGGTTCAAACCTGATCCAGAATTAGAGGAGCTATGACCTCTCGAGCTTTGACTCAAGTCTACCAGTGGATGTGTGCAAATGGATTCTTTCTAGAGCACATACCCAGTGGGGTGACTTAGTGACTTCAGCTATAGATGTCAGACAGTGTTTTTTTTCGTCAGCTTCAGCCCTTTTGTCAGCATGTGTGATGATATGTCAGTTGGTTTCTTCAATTAGTCTGTCAGCATCAGTAGTTGATTTTATTATCATCAAAGCAAACGTTTGTATTCTTCATAAGTTTAAGCGTTGTAATTTTCAGATTTGACAGAAATGAAATCAGTTTGGCAGTCCTTTTAAGTTGGTTACAGTGCGGTCTTTTGAAAGCCACCTAGCTGAATGTCAATCCAGTTTTAAGGAATAAAGAACAATAAAAAAGAAATAAATATAAGTTAATTAAGACTATTGTTTCATTTAAAATACTTTGAAAGCATATGTACTTTCACAAAATATTTTCTTTTCAAAAACATGAAAATTTCCAAGAACACCTCGAACACAAAATGAACTGGAAAAATGATATTCATCACACCCTTTATAATTCTCCAATCTCCAACATCATACTATTTTCACTTGTTCTGCAGCACTCTCTATAAAGATGTTATATATTTTCACACCTCTTTCATAAATCCCGTTATAATTCTAGATATCAAACTTTTCACACAACTCTAAATTTTCTTTAGGATAAGGGAGTAAACCAACAAGTTATTCGACTCCTTCCTACACTGGATAGGTGTAAGACCTCCAGGTCTATTGTTGCATCTGATTCTACGACTTACTTTAGGATAAGGGAGTAAACCAACAAGGTACCCGATTCCTTCCTGCACTGGATAGGTGTAAGACCTCCAGGTTCTGTTGAGGCATCTGATTCCTACGATTTTCTCCAGGATAAGGGAGTAAACCAATAAGGTCCCTGATTCCTTCCTGCATTAGATAGGTGTAAGACCTCCATGTTCTATTGAGGAATCTAATTCCTACGACTTTCTTCAATATAAGGGAGTAAACCAATAAGGTACCCGATTCCTTCCTGGATTGGATAACTGTAAGACCTCCAGGTTCTGTTGAGGCATCTCATTCTTACGATTTTCTCTAGGATAAGGGTGTAAAACCGATTCCTTCTGCACTGAATAGGTGTAAGACCTCCATATTTGTTGAAGCATCTAATTCATCACTCTTGAGAGAGGAGTAAGACCCTCTGCGGCATCTGACAATTCTCTACAGTATAGTTAATAAGTCCTTGAAGCGCGTTTGAGGCACCTATTCCACCCGCACCAAATTAATATACGGGATTGGTAGTAAACCAGCAAGGTACCCAATTTCCCATGCATTAGATTGCGAGTAAGCCAACAAGGCACTCGATTCCTATGCTTCCGCACGACAGACATAGGATAAGAGAGTAAACCAAAAAGGTACCTGATTCCTTTGTACACTGGATGGGGAGTAAGCCAATAAGGCACATTATACCTCCGTGACACCATATTAGCACACTCTGAATAATGGAGTAAACTAGGAAGGTACTCGATTCCTTCTTGAACTGGATAGGTGCAAGGAATCCAGGTTTTGTTGAGGCATCTGATTCCTCACCTCTGGGATAGAAATAAGGCCCCCTGAAATGGATAAAGACATCTGATAATTCTAGTCGGGATAGTAAGACCTTGTTGCGTGCACAAGGCATTCCTAATTTTCTTTCTTTATGTTTGTACACTTCGCTATGTCGACACTGACAACTTATACACAAAATGAAATACACACTTTGCTACGCCCATCTACGGCTATGCTAATTTCTTTACCAAATCACGACAATCCTTCGCCAAATTACGGCGATCATGGTCATGTCATGGTCATGATTCTGCTGAAACATGGCAATAACTCTTGATTCATACCTTCCTTCCCCTAGTAGGTGTAGGTTGAATCTACATATATATATATTTGAGCTAGGTATAAGACCTCTTTAAATGCACATGGCATCCTAGACTCTCCTTCTTTGGCACTTGCTACCACTGAGACCATATACCTCAATTGGTGCAATTGTGTCTTCGACTAGCACTCAATCTGAAGATGAGTCTCTGTGCTCTTCTTCCTAACCTAGTCTTTCTATGATACTACACATATTTTCTCTAATTTTATAGTTTGAAAGCTTAACTACGAATCAAAATTTCTGCCTACCGATCCGCAGCAATGATGTTGGCAATCTAAATTCACAGCTTCTAAAAAATACACACACACATCAACCTTTGATAAATATTCTTCTTGCTCACCCCGACGGATAGCGCCTTCTATTTTCCCAGTGGGTGTTCACTAAGCTACCCATATTGGATAATATCGCAGTTTCTCCCTTACTGAGTTATATACTCTTTAAGGGAAAATTAACTTCAAACTTTTTCAATTGGTCTGTCGATCGCCTCGGTTAACGCCAATACGTGCGGTATACTCGTTTAGCACACCACACCTATTGTGGGTCCATTTGTTGACCTCATTTTCGGTGAGGTCTTTCTTTTCTCTTAGTGCTTAGGATCTAGCCATAAAACTTTTTCTTTGACTACCCTAGAGGACTAGAGATAGAGCCCACCTATATAGAAATTCAAACCACCTCCTAGCACTCTTTGATACCCTATATAAATGGTCATAAACCTCCAACGCTTGGAAGGTTAAGGCCAACTTGGGAGGATTCAAAGGTGAGTTTCTTTAGGGTCTGCAAATTCTAGGACAACCCTTGTCAAGTATGATTCATCCACGAAACCCAAACCTGCACAATTTGCATAAACACTAAAATTCACAGCACCCCACCTTTGTTCGTCTTATAATTAATCAAAATTAAAATTATTTTCCAAAACAATCGATCGCAAGCCAAAACTTCGACGGAAATTGAATTTGACGCATTTTCGATCCGATCGTCGACAAAGTAGTCTGAATGACCCTGGATGACAGAACGGACCGCGCGACAGCATTTGAAACATCGATTTTACTTAGGGGGCTGTTCATTTCACAACGAGGACATGCTCAAGCGAAAATGCATCAAATGATAATAATAATAATAATATTATTATTATTACTATTATTTTAATAATATGATAAAAAGAATAAATAAAAATCTTATTCTATCATATTAAAATAACCCACGCATGCTCTCACCCCAATCATATTATCAAAAAATAAATACCTATCTTATTAAAAGGGAAAATAATTCACGCATGCTCTCACTCCCTTCTCACGCCTGATGCCATATATATATATATATCTATATATATATATATATATATATAATGATAATCCATTTCAGCACGTCTCTCTCTCTCTCTCTCTCTCTCTCTCTCTCTCACGCATGCGAGATATAGATAAAAATAAAAACAAAAAAAAATAATTTTTTTTTGCCTGTTTTTTCTTCAGTTCTCGCCCATGACTAAAGAAGATGCAATGGAGAAAAAAGATTTATGTAGCCAACTCCACTTAGTGAAATTAAGGCTTTTGTTATTGTTGTTGTCGTCGTCGTCCCTCCCATGCTCTCTCTCTCTCCCCCCATTTCCTATATAAAACTCCTACAAACCTCACCTTAAAAAAAAAAAAAAAAAATACAGAGCAGCTCTCTCCACATCTTCATCTACTCCAAACACCAAGCTGCAAAACCAAACTTCCTCCTCCTCTTTCACTTCTAATAAGTCCGAAATCTACTCCCACAGACGAGCCTCCCTCCGGCGAGCTTCTCTTCGGTAATCCTCTTTCCCTCCGATGAATCTCTCCCTCTGGGGAAGCCGAATCAGATTCTCCTTCCCGTGCTTCTTCTTCTTAGTCGTTGGGATGACAGAAACAAAATATATATATAGGAAAATTTACATGCACTCCACCCAATTTCTGTTATTTGCACACCAAATAAAAAAAAAAATAACAAAAATTTATATACATACCACTCCATTTTTGTAATTTATTTACGTAAATATCATTCAATTTTTATTTATTTGTGTAAAAAAAAATAATAATAACAATAATAAAAGAATTTACGTACAAATCACTTCATTCCTACAGCAAATGTATTTCTGTATATATATTTATATATAGTTTGAATAAGGTACGACATATATTCAATTTGATCATACATTATATATTTTCAATTACGGGACCGATCATTGAGCTCATGTTTGCATATGGTATGAATCATGTTCGAATTATGTGCTCACCACCTTCATAACCATTTTAGTGCTTGAAATCGTGTTTCTGAATGGTTATTCAATTGTATGTTCTTTATCATTTTGATGTGTTATAGCTATTAGTCCACTCATTTTTTTAGTATGTATGTATATATATATATATATATATATATATATATATATATATATATATATAGTAAAAAATAGGTACCTAATTATAAGATTTCCATGTGTGTCACCTTAAATTATCTATATTTACCTTGCACATTCTTAGTTCTTATAAATTTTACATACACAGCACTTTATTCTTTTTGTATTCTTCTAACACTCATGCAACATATAATTTGTTAATATTTTACATGCTTAACACTTAAATATTATATAGTCTACATGGATAACTCTCAATTTCTATATATTTACATTTTTAACACCCAAGCCCTTTTTCAAATAAAGAAAAGGGAGATTTGCATGCATGCCACTCGATTCTTTAGTATTTACATATCTAATATCGACCAATAAAAAAAAGGGAAGGAATTTACATCCATATCAACCTTCCTTGTGAATTTACATGTTTCACACTTTTATATATATATATATATATATATATATATATATATATATATATATATATATATATATATATATAAAGAAAAGATTACATGCATGTCGAATAAAAATATTATATATTTACATGACACACTAACGCTTATGCATTTGCATGTAAAAATTCACATTTATACCACTCTGACCCTATATAGTTTCATATATACTATTTAAATCCCATGTGGTTACTTAAGTAACATTTTAAAATAAAAAAAGGGAAACATTTACATGTGTAATTTAATTCCTGCATATTCACGTCTCTAACACCTAAATATTTTAGTTACACGAGTGACGATTAATTCCTAAGCATCTACATGTCTATGCCCTAAATTTTAGTATAATTCCATACATATCCACCTTATCCTTATATGTTTTATGCATGACACTTAATTTCATGTACTTGCATGTTCGACACCTAAACTTTTGTAGCTTACATATTAACCTGAACCTATAGGATTAGCTAAGTCTAAGTCCTAGGTTAGTTAACCCTAAAATAATAGGATTAGTTAACCTAAACCATAGGATAGTTAACCATAAATCAATAGGATTAATTAACATAAACCTTAGGTTTGTTAACTCTAAACCAATAGGATTAGTTAACCTAAACCTTAGATTATTTAACTCTAAACCCATAGGATTAGTTAACCTAAGCCTTAGGTTAGTTGACCCTAAACTCATCGGATTAGCTAAGCCTAAGCCCTAGGTTAGTTAACCCTAAACTAATATGATTAGTTAACCAAAACCTTAGGTTAGTTAACCCTAAACTAATAGGATTAGTTAACCTAAACCTTAGGTTAGTTAACCCTAAACCCATAGGATTAGCTAAGCCTAAGCCCTAGGTTAGTTAACCCTAAACTAATAGGATTAGTTAACTTAAACCTTAGGTTAGTTAACCCTAAACCAATTTGATTAGTTATCCTAAACCTTAGGTTAGTTAACCCTAAACCAATAAGATTAGTTAGCCTAAACCTTAGGTTAATTAACCCTAATTAATAGTATTAGCTAAGCATAAACCTTAGGTTAGTTAACCCTAAACTAATAGGATTAGTTAACCTAATCTTAGTTTGTTAACTCTAAACCAATAGGATTAGTTAACCTAAACCTTAGGTTGGTTAACTCTAAACCCATAGGATTGGTTAGCCTAAATCCCATGCTAGCTAACCCTAATCCAACCCTAATCTTTAGGTAAAACAAACCCAAATCATAGCTTTATTTTATGCTAAACTTACCCCTAACCTTAGGTTAGAACTTAGTTTATAGGTTAAACATAGGAGAACCTTTTAGGAATAACCTTAAACCTAAGTTAAACTTAAACCCTTTAATGGAAACATCAACTGTTAATCATAAAACACATTGAGATGGGTAAAATTCACATAGAACACATTAAAACTTAAAATTAAACTAAAGTGAAAACAACAAGGCTTTAAAGCATGGATTTGTAGGAAGAGTCAATTTCTAAGTCGTCAATTTCACATAAATAATAATAAGTGAACAAAAATAATTAAAATAAAACATGGGATTTAGGATTAGTTAGCCTAAATCCCATGCTAGCTAACCCTAATCCAACCCTAATCTTTAGGTAAAACAAACCTAAATCATAGCTTTATTTTATGCTAAACTTACCCCAAACCTTAGGTTAGAACTTAGCTTATAGGTTAAACATAGTAGAACCTTTTAGGTATAACCTTAAACCTAAGTTAAACTTAAACCCTTTAATGGAAACATCAACTGTTAATCATAAAACATATTGGGATGGGTAAAATTCACATAGAACACATTAAAACTTAAAATTAAACTAAAGTGAACACAACAAGGCTTTAAAGCATGGCTTTGTAGGTTGAGTCAGTTTCTAAGTCGTCAACTTCACATAAATAATAATAAGTGAACAAAAATAATTAAAATAAAACATGGGATTTAGGATTAGTTAGCCTAAATCCCATGCTAGCTAACCCTAATCCAACCCTAATCTTTAGGTAAAACAAACCCAAATCATAGCTTTATTTTATGCTAAACTTACCCCAAACCTTAGGTTAGAACTTAGCTTATAGGTTAAACATAGGAGAACCTTTTAGGTATAACCTTAAACCTAAGTTAAACTTAAACCCTTTAATGGAAACCTCAACTGTTAATCATAAAACACATTGGGATGGGTAAAATTCACATAAAACGCATTAAAACTTAAAATTAAACTAAAGTGAACACAACAAGGCTTTAAAGCATGGCTTTGTAGGTTGAGTCAGTTTCTAAGTAGTCAACTTCACATAAATAATAATAAGTGAACAAAAATAATTAAAATAAAACATGGGATTTAGGATTAGTTAGCCTAAATCCCATGCTAGCTAACCCTAATCCAACCCTAATCTTTAGGTAAAACAAACCTAAATCATAGCTTTATTTTATGCTAAACTTACCCCAAACCTTAGGTTAGAAGTTAGCTTATAGGTTAAACATAGGAGAACCTTTTAGGTATAACCTTAAACCTAAGTTAAACTTAAACCCTTTAATGGAAATATCAACTGTTAATCATAAAACACATTGGGTTGGGTAAAATTCACATAGAACGCATTAAAACTTAAAATTAAACTAAAGTGAACACAACAAGGCTTTAAAGCATGGCTTTGTAGGTTGAGTCAGTTTCTAAGTCGTCAACTTCACATAAATAATAATAAGTGAACAAAAATAATTAAAATAAAACACTTAAAATCTGACAACAAGATGTAAACAACCTAAAACATTTCAATCCTAAAATCGATAAAGTAACTCAAGGATAAATTAAATCCTATTCACAAAGATCACATAATGCAACCTTAACCCATTTGATTCTATTTTACGAAGATTTCTTGGATTATACATTCTGAGGATGTTGATAAAAATCTTCCGGTCCTGGTTGACAACCACCTTTTGGACTAAGTAAACTAGGGCACCCGGCGACCCGAGATGACGGAGCCGTTGACATCTTGACCGGGTTACCATTAATTAAATAATTAAAATTTAATAAAATAAAATTTTTGATAAAATATTGTTTTATTTATTTTCCTTACCTATTGCTTTATGTAAGCTTTTACTGCTTTTATCAAACATAGAAATCACATTTTAAGGACAAATAATGATGGAATAAAAGTTATTTAGATTAAGAAGAACCTAAAAATCTTAACGTTGGGGAATTTTTTAGGTTGTGTGTTGTATTTTTTTTAAAAAAAGAGGTCGCCTACAAAAGTTGTCGGTGAATTTTAAATTTTAAATTTAATATATATATATATATATATATATATATATATATATATATATAATTTAAAAGTAGCATTTGATTTTGAAAATAATTTTAAGTTTGAAAATTTTAAGATATGAAATGAAACCGATCTCACATCCCAAAAAGTTTATATAAATGAAAACTACATCACAAACTGTGTATTTATCCCGAGGAATACACACACTGCTTGATGATGGGGCTCGATTAAATAAACTAGAAGATTTGTGACATCTGTTTGGTCTGCGAACCAATTTTGAAAGCTGACAAGTTCCCCTACTTAATATAAAGGAATTAAGCAGGGTTTATATTACTTGAGTTCTTAAAGTTCCCTATAAGGGCAAGCCCCTATAGTTAATTACATCTCAAATGACGGGAATCATTTAAGAAAACTCTCAATAATGATCAATGGTTTTACTCTCAAGAATTTCAAAGTTTGAGGTTTCAAAGGATTGAATTTTGGAAATTTCAATAGGGAATAGATCAAATTTAGAACAGTTATTTTGGGAATCCAAAGGAAGAGAAGTCAGAGAAATTGAGGATTCAAGAGGAATCTTGGCAACTTCCTGAACTATCCTATTGTTTAGTTTTGATTTGAGAGTTTTTTTAGTGTTTCAATCCTACCAATTTTAATTAATTATGACTTATGCTTGTATGATACAATCACACAAAAAGCCTCGAAGATGTGAGGTTTATATCATACCAAACGACTACCTCGGAGTCCTAAGACAGGTTAGGGCTTAATAATCTGATCATGCAAATGCCTAACGAAAAGTTGAGGATTTATGTCGCACTAGACAGACTACCTCGAAATCCCATGGATTGTTGTTTTATGACAGGGGTGGGGCGGAAGTGTATAACTATATAAATGTTTAACCAGTATAAAAATAATATTCAATAATAGCAAAGTTACCCCTTTTATTATCGCAAGTATACGTGTCGTTCAAGTAATACAGGGCTCTAATGGAGTCCTAGATATCGATCCCACAGAGAAGTTAGAGATTATGAACTAATTTTTAGCAGATGTAATTACTATCTAGTATACGGAAATAAAGAACACTTACACTAAGCTCTATTACTAATTTTTGAATGGAAGATTGCAATTTATAAAAGTATCTCTCCCCTTGTTTAAGAGAATTAAGTGAAAGGATAACCAAATTAGTTAGAATTATATTGTGCCAAATAGGAGTATTCCTATTCTTTATCCTTTGGTTCAGGCATAAAGAATATTGACTAATCCTATGCTTGGTTACTGAATGTGTGGCTAGGCTGGGAGGATACCGGCTCTCACTTAGGAGCTCCCACGTTCCCCTTGCCTGAGGGCTAACATCTACACTTCAGCACCCAAACGATAAGACTGAATTGAAGATTTTAGTCTATCACTTTAAGATATCCAATTCTACGCCCGATAAATAATATTTCCCTATTTATTTGCACCATCTTTTCAAGGCTTTTGCTTTCCCTGAATCTTGGATGTAATCTTTACTTTAGTTGTGAAATCAACATATTTTAACAGTTCAATTGGCCAAATTGAAAGTAAATTAAGATTCAAGTAAAAGATTAGCACAATTTTTATTTAATATTTTAGGCAAAACTAATTCAATTTTTCATTTCACAAAATCTCAAAACAAGGAGAAAGACAGAGAAGACTACTCAGAATGCATAGGAAGAATAACACAAAACTTGGATTTCATATAAAATTAAAGTTATAAAACAACAGATAAAAGTTATCTCAAATTTTCTCCCCAAGCAAACTCCTTGAAGTTCCTCTGACTCTTCCTTCTTGTACAACACACTCAATTAAACTCACTAATATACTCTTTAGAACACACTCACACACTAAATACACTAATAAAACACTTAAAAATAACACACCAAGGACACAAAAAAGACACACAGAAGACACACTTTCGGCCTAAAATTGTCTCTATTTAAAGAGGAAGAAAGATTTCCAATGGTTGCTTAAGCACCATTTCAAAAAGCGTCCAGTTTCAATGTATCTTGCTTGAATCGACCTTATCGCTGTCGGCAGGCTCATTGGCACCGTCGGCGGGCTTCTAGAACATAGGTCAACTGCTCAGGGTCGCTGTCGATGAGCTCGATCTCGCCGTCAGTGGGCTCCTTTATAATATATTCAAATGCTCTCGAGAAAAACACGTCGTTGGCAGCCTATTCCTCACCGTCAGCGGTCTAGTTCAATTTTTATCTCTTTTAGTCTTTTTCATTCCAGATTCACTCATTTTTTCCATCTTTTTGCTCCATTACCTATAAATCTTCATATCTGCAATAAAATATAGAAAATACATTTCTTTAAAGTGCAATTTCATCAAAAGTTAATATAATATTGGTATGAATTTCTCAATACATTTTTCTCTGGTCAAAATCCCCCAAACTTAACTATTACTTGTCTTCAAGTAGTCTTAATACTACATAAAAGTAATGATTATTTGTAATAAAGCTTTAATTTAGAAATACTATGAATTTGATTTAAATAAATATTATAGTAAAGTTTATTAGAAAGATTTTTAGATAATTAAATTAATTCTTTAGATGTATGGTTATTTAGTCATCAAGTTTAAGATTTCTAGTCATCCATTTATTTCAAGAATGACTATATATTACAATATTAAATTACTTAAGATATTCAGATGATAGGAAATTCATGAAAACACTACTTAGTAAAATACTAATATATATATATAAGATCAGAAATGTAACTGAGTTTACTTTTTAGGTTGATTCAAATGAAGCCAATTTTTGATAAGGCGTCTCCTCAAGCTTCTCCTCACTTACTTTTTCTTTTCATTTGGATTGTATTTCAATCCTATATATTTTTTTTCTTTTTCTTTTCGGAGATTGCTTTTCAATCATTCTTTTTTTCTTTTTAAAGTGAGGATTACTATATCTGGATAGCCTATTAATAATTTTGAAGTTCATTTTTCTCTTCTTAAACTTGAAACTTGAAACATTTCTTTACCTTATATGTATTTCATAGTTTTCACTTCATTGAGTTTCAAACTTTTCTTTCTCAACTAAATACTTAAGAATTTAATATTTTAAAATATAGTTTTCCTTACTTTAAATAATTAACTATATTCTTATCCTTTTATTCCAAATTTCTTAATTTACAAAATTAGTTTAATAAAAAAAAACATTTCTTTTAACCTTCTTTAATAGTTAAATAAATTAATTATAGTTTAGTGAATTAAATTCATTACAGAAAATTATTTTATAATAATTTTTGAAAATATTTAATTGAGAACAATTTAATAATTAAATTTTTGTTTTTCCCTCCTCCAAACTTAAATTTTTCTATCTAATTATAAAGCGTGAAAAGAAAACATACTGTAAAATTAAATCATACCTTCGTACTTTAAGTATTTCTCTTCTTGAAGTTCACGTGAGTTCTTTTTATCACTTAATTAACTCCGTACCGTTAATAACTTTCTACATACATATAATATCAAAGAATTTGCTGGGTAAAGAAATTTTGAAATAAGTACAAAATACTAACAAAATTTCCTACTACATTTAATTATTTTACTAATTGAAGTACTAAGTACAGTTAATACAACATCCACATACATTTCACTAATCCAGTTATAGGGTTACAATCACAGTCTGAAATATAAAAATTTAAAGCTGCACAATTTTAACTTACACAGAAAAGTTTAAATGTCTTACACAACATAATAATTCAAATACATAAACTAAATAACAATTCTGAATTGAAGAAAATAAACGAACACATAAGATAAATATCTAATCATAGAGTCTAATCTTCAGCATCAAAATCCCAAACTATATCCTCATCTCCTTGATTAGCAGGTGGAGTAGGCTGGTAGTGAGTATAACGAAGGCACTCAGGAAATATAACATCAAGCTCACCTCTCCTATAACGATTTTCAGCATCATAGTAGGCTATCTCAAACTCAGAATGCCTCTGGAGATATTCACTATCATAATCATGCCTCCGCTCTAATCCTCCAATCCTTTGATCTATTTGCTCCAACTTTTCATCCATTTTCTTAAAACGTTTCCGTTGCAGAGTCAGTTCATTCATTAAATGATAAAGGATAGGAGAACTATAAGTAGGAGGGTCATAACTAGTAGAGGGAATATCCCTACTCCTCGAAGGTGCAGAGCTCCTAATCCCAGATCTCCATCATTTATGGGATTCATAGGTTTTTATATTAGCCTTGATAATGAGTTTCATAGGTTCAACACATTCCTCATCATCTCCTGCCTCTACTTCAGATAGCTGGCAGAGTGAATAAATCAGACTAGGATGTCTTAATCCTCTTTGATTTTCACTTTTTGCAATAGCTAATATATTTTTATAAATAATACTTCCCACATTTATACTTCTGTGGTTATGAATACAAAAATTCAAACTACTCTAGCTCTTGAAACTTCACTATGATGATAAGTGGGTAGAAAAGTAGAGCAAATAAAATAATGTCAAGCCTTAGAGGTTGCATTTAACATAGAAAAAGGGAAGTTTACCCGTTCATGCTGCTTAATTTTCCAAGTCCCCTTCCCATTAGTGAGAAAGTTAATCACCTCCTCCAGCGGTCCTTCCATTATTCCAAATGTATCGTATTCGCTGCTATGAAGATCTTGTACTTCGTAGAAAGAATTAATACGTGCAGCATTAAAATTAACTAAAAATCCTCTAACCTTTATAGGTCCATCCTCTATCTGGGTCAAATTGGCAAAAAACTCCTTTACGACTTCAACTGCAGCTCTGTTTGTTGTATAACAGAAATTTTCTCATCTTCGCTCTTTGATCGTCTGTTCTACTTCTCCCGGATTCTTGAAAACTTTATCTTAGATGCATTTTCTCGCTTTGATACTAAAGTTGTATCTTGACTGAGCCTTAACATTAACAAATCTTGTCTCATCAAAATCTAGTCACCTCTTTTGTCGTGGAGCCATTTCTAGATCTATCAAATTTACAAAAATCTCAACAAAATCCCAAAATAACACTAGAATGGCTTCCAAAGGTGACTTAAAGTAATCTAAAAAGAATTCCATGAATTTCTTCCAACTATTTTCTTCATATTTTTTATTTTTCCAAACTTTCCAAATGTGGAAGAAATACATGGTGAAAATAAAAAATTTTTGCATGGGAGTGAAGCTCTTACTAAGAGAAGATGAAATCCGGTGTCAAAATGTGTTGAAACTGCTCCAAATCCAAGATCGCTTAAGCCCTAGGTCGGTTTTTTTGAAGGTTTGAGGAAGGGGACGATGAATAGTGACGGTTGACCGATCAAATAAAGGTATTTTTTGAGAACTCGCCGTCAGCGGGTAAAATCTCACCGTCGGCGAGCTAATTAGTTCAAATATGTTAAAGTCTCTGGAAAAAGTCGCCATCGGTGGAGTAGATCTCGCTGTCGGCGGGCTTTTTCAGAAATTAAAATTTTTAATATTTTATAATTTTTTAGTTCATTTTGAACCTCGTTAATGTTCAATCAATCGATTAAATATATTTTACTATGATTAGATACTATTTTAACTCAATTAAATTCACACAACACAAATCATCACAAATTTTATATAAAATCCAAGTGTTTACAATATTCGTACAACACATTATTAACAAGGTATTTTCTCAACCTTAATATGTCAAATTCGGCGTCGCAATCCAAACCACAATACTCAAAATGCTGAAAAAAAACAAACAATGCATAATCTCATCTATACTGAAATCAAATATCAAAATCTAAAATATCGAAAGTGCAGATTACATAAAATTAAATTCACACTAACACAACACATAAACAAATACGAACTTCTTCTACTCGTCAGGATCAGTGCTAAACTTATCTCTGATATCCCCGATAAGATGTAAATGAATGAATAGATTATAGAAGGGTCTGTAAGGAAACTCTTCAGTAGAATCTTCTTCTATCCATCCTTTCTTTCTCATAAGCCGTATGAAACTAGCCTCAAGATGTCCACAATGATTGAAGTGTTCTTTCATCCTCCAGTAAATATGATAAAATAAATCAGAGATGTTATTAATTGAAGTCATAACGTTTTGTACCTCTTTTTCCAGTCCTTTAAGTTTCGTATGATCAGATCAGTTTTATCAGTTAAGGGCCTGATTGAAAAAGAACTCTAAGATGTTTGATCCACAATAATGGCTCCATCGTTATCATCATCCAGTGTAGGAAACATATCAGTTGGATCTAAAGATTTCCAAGACAGAAGTAACTTCTCTCATGCTTCATATGAAACTTGGTACTGACTGCATAGTGCAAAAATTGTAGAAGGATGTCCAAGCCCATAAATTGATCCATGAACAATCAGGTTTAAAGCAGACTTCACAATAATCGAACCAACAACAATAGGTATTCTCACTTGAATACAATAATTCATAATTGCACACTTCTTAGAAACTTTATTGACCCTTATAGTAGGTAATAGTTTTGAAGAAATAAAGAAGTGCCAGTGTTTAAATATGGGGTTTAGAAGTGATGCAGAAAAACTAACATACCCTTCTCTCTTATTTCTCAATCTTCCGCTTCATCAGTTAAATAACGATAGATCTCATTCATATTATTCTCTGTAGGGAAAAAGTCGGAGTAGTGTCAAATAGGTGTATTCTCAATTGAATACAACTCATTAATTCTAGAAGGAGTGAAAGCTACCCATCTGCCTCGCATAGAGACGACTCCGTTATTGATTCAGTGTAGATTGGAATAGAATTTTTTTACCATAGGGATGACTACTGCAGAAGTGTTATAGCACAATACTTCCCAACGTCGTTGCACATTCATCTCCTCGATAGGCATTGTTGAATTCTCCACTCCTCTATTCCCGAATCCTCATTCCTTGATCAATCTCTTTTTCATCATTACCTTATTAAAGATTCATTGGGCCTCACAACTCATAAGTTTTCTTCGATTGAAAACTAGAGATCTAGGGATTTCAAGGTGATTGGATGCCATAATGATGAGTTCTGGTGGAGTTTTACATCATTTTTAGGAAGTAAATAGTTTTAGAATTCGAGTTCTAGGAGTTTTTAAAGAGTTATAACACTTAGAATCGCTAGAAACCGTCAAAATAACTCCCTAAACTGTTCATTCACCGATCTCGCCATCGGCGGAAATGATCTCGCCGTCGGCAAGATTCTTAAAAAAATTAAATTGAATTTAGAGGGAAAAATAGTCGTCGGTGAGATCGTTCTCGCCGTCGGCGGCCAAGGCAAAGTTTGCCCAGTTTTGCTCTGGTCTGAATGCTTTCAAAAATTTTTTATGGATCCAATATCTTGATGATTATAAGGGTAAATTTGAGTAGTAGAATTACAAACTAGTTATAAATTTAATAGATATATAATCATTGTATGTAAATAAAGATACCTATGAGTTGCCTCCCATAAAGCGCTTGGTTTAACGTCGTCAGCCCGACCTATTCAGGGTGTTAATCAGGTTAACTGAGCATTAAAACCTCTTTAAAATTTGGTCTTTTACCCTCAAAATATGGTGTTAATCTGTGTCTATTTACTTTAAATATGTTTTCAGTCTTTGGATCTTCAATTTCAACAGCTCCGTATGTAAATACTTGAGTTATAGTGAAAGATCCTAACCATCGAGATTTCAATTTCCCAGGAAATAATTTCTGCCTTGTGTTGTACAACAATACTTCTTGTCCTGGTTCAAAATTCTTTTGGTTAATCTTCCAATCATAACATATCTTCATTTTCTCTTTATAAATTCTATCATTATTATAGGATTCATTCCTTAATTCCTCTAATTCATTCATCTGCAATAATCTCTTCTCACCTGCATCTTTCAAATTATAATTAAATTCTTTAATCGTCCAATATGCTTTATGCTCTAATTCAACTGGTAAGTGGCAAGTCTTTCCATAAATAAGTCTGTAAGGAGTCATTCCAATCGGGGTTTTATAAGCAGTTCTGTATGCCCATAATGTAGTGTCTAGTCTTGTGGACCAATCTAATCTACTATAGTTTATAGTCTTTTCTAAAATTCGTTTAATTTCTCAATTAGAAACTTCAGCTAATCCAATGGTCTGTGGATGATAAGCAGTCGATATTTTTTGAATAATATTAAACTTTTCTACCAATCTGTGAATATATTTATTCCTAAAATGGGATCCTCCGTCAGTGATAATCACTCTTGGCATTCCGTATCTTATGAAAATATTTTTCATTAAAAATTTTGAAACACACTTAGCATCACAACGAGGTAAGGCCCGTGCTTCCATCCATTTAGAAACATAATCAACAACAACTAATATATATGAGTTTCTAAATGAAGGAATAAATGGTCCCATGAAAACTAATCCCCAAACATCAAAAATTTCAGCTTCTAATATAAAATTTAGAGTCATTTCATTTCTTCTGGATATATTACCTACTCTTTGGCATTTATCACAAGTTTTGATATATCTATAAACATCTATAAATAGAGTAGGCTAATAAAATCTAGATTGTAAAATTTTATATGCAGTTTTATCAGTCCCGAAATGCCCTCCAAATTCAGAATCGTGATATTTTTGAATAATATGTTCAGTTTCTTCATAAGGCACACATCTTCTAATAATTAGATCCTTACATTGCTTATATAAATATGGTTCATCCCAAAAATACGTTTTAGCATCATGAATGAATTTTTTCTGTTGTTGCAGAGTTAGCATGGGAGGTAAAATATCACTTACAATATAATTAACTATATCATCATACCAAGGTATTTTCCACTCATTTATATTATAAAGTTGTTCATCAGGGAAACTGTCTGTAATTTCATTGTCAGTGTCAAATAATTTGCAAAATTCTAATCTTGACAAATGATCTGCAATTTGATTATCAGTTCCCTTTCTATTAATTACTTCAAAATCAAATTCTTGCATCAATAAGATCCATCTAATTAATCTTGGTTTGGTATCCTTTTTTTGCATTAAATATTTAATAGCAGAGTGATCAGTATGCACAATATATTTAGTTCCTATTAAATAAGATCTAAATTTATCAAAAGCATATACAATTGCAAATAATTATTTTTCTGTAACTGTATAGTTAATTTCAACATTATTAAGAGTTTTACTAGCATAGTATATGCCTTTAAAAATTTTTTCGTATCTTTGTCCAAGAATAGCTCCTATTGCATAATCACTAGCATCGTACATAAGTTCAAATGGTTTTTCCAATCAGGTGAAACATTTAAGCATTCTTTAGTGAATTCAAATTTCTTATCCTTTTCTAAAAGTTGGCATAGAGGTTTGGTAATTTTTAAAAAATCTTTTATGTAGCGTCTGTAAAATCCAGCATGTCTAAGAAAACTTCTTACCCCTCTCAATGTAGTAGGAGGTGGTAATTTAGCTATAACTTGAATTTTTGCAGGGTCCACTTCCATGTCATTTTCTGAAATTTTATGCCCTAATACAATTCCTCTTATAACCATAAATTGACATTTCTCCCAATTTAGAACCAAATTAGTTTTTTCTTATAGCTCCAAGACTTTTTCAAGATGATCCAAGCATGCGTCAAATGATGTTCCAAACACAGAGAAATCATCCATAAATACTTCTATTCCAACATCAATTAATTTACTAAATATAGACTTCATACATCTCTAGAATGTTGCAGGTGCATTACACATTCCAAAAGGCATCCTTCGAAAAGCAAATGTTCCATACGGACTACTAAATGTAGTTTTATCTTGATCCTCAGGAGCAATAGAAATTTGATGGTAGCCAGTATATCTGTCTAAAAAATAAAAGTATTTGTGCCCAACAAGTCTATCCAACATTTGGTCTAGGAATGGTAAAGGGAAGTGATCTTTTCTGGTGGCTGCATTTAATTTTCTATAATCAATACATATACGCCATCCAGTAACTTGTCTGATAGATATTAAATCATTATTTTCATTAGCTTCAACAGTCACTGCTCCTTTCTTAGGAACACAATGAATTGGGCTTACCCAAGCACTGTCTAAAATAGGATATATAATACCATTGTCTAACCATTTTAATATTTCTTTCTTGACTACATCTTTCATCATCAGGATTAATCTCCTTTGGGGATTGCCGGCATATTTTTTTTAGGTTGTGTTGTATTTTTAAAAGGGGTCGCCTAACAGAAGTTGTCGGCGAATTTTAAATTTAGTTTAGATAAATAATTTGAAAAAGTAGTATTTGATTTTGAAAATAATTTTAAATATGAGAGTTTTAAGATATGAGATTAAACCGATCTCACATCCCAAATAGTTTATATAAACGAGCGCCGCACCACAAACCGTGTATCTATCCCTAAAGATAAACACACTGCTTGAGGGTGGGGCTCGATCAAATAAACTAGAAGTTTTGTGACATCCGTTTGGTCTGCGAACCAATTTTATAAGCCGACAAATTCCCTCGCTTAATATGAAAGTATTAAACAGTGGTTTATATTACTCGGGTTCTTTAAAATTCCCTATAAGGGCAAGCCCCTATAGTTAATTACATCTTAAGTGACGGGAATCACCTAAGAAAACTCTCGATAATAACCAATAATTTCGCTCTCAAGAATTTCAAAGTTTAAGGTTTTCAAAGATTGAATTTTGGAGTTTCAATAGGGAATGGATCAAATTTTGGAACATTTTGTTTTGTGAATCCAAAGGAAGAAAGGTAGGAGAAATCACTGATTCGAAGTGAACTTCGGTAATTTCCCGACTATCCTATTGTTTGGCTTGAATTTAGGAAAGTCCTAATGTTTATTTAGTATTTCAATCTCGCTAATTTTAATTAGTTAGGGCTTATATTTGTATGATAAAATCAAACAAATAGACTAGAAGATGTGAGGGTTTATGTCGTATCGGACGACTACCTCGGAATCCTAAGACCTGATTAGGGCTTAATTTGCAATGCAAATGCCTAACGAAGAGTTGAGGATTTATGTTGCACTAGTGCAAGCTACCTCGAAATCCTATGGCTTTGTTGTTTTAATTCTAAGAAGATTTTGCTGAAGTAGGTTTAAGTTTTGTCGACGACGATGGCCGTGCTCGCCCACCATGCTCCAAGCTCCCGGTTGTTGCGGAGGTTTAGTTTTAGAAATCATAAATCGGGGATGAGAGAAGTGTTTTGGTTTAGAGAAGTCTTAATTTCCAAGTGTTTTTTTTATTTTGATTAAAACAAATCTTAAAGTTGATTATAACGACACCGGTTAAGATCCCACTGTTCCATCCTTCCGCATCATTATTTTTATCGGATTCACTTAGTCCGTATGAATTTGCTAAACTCAACCGAATGAGTTCCACACTTTCATTTAGACCGTGGGAAATCCCGTTAGCAACACGTAGGTTACATCATCCGAGGTATTCCCGATCATCCAACGAGGCGTTTTAATTTAGTTGCAATTGTAGTTTTGTGTTCCGTTTGTGATTAAATTTTGAGTTGTTTTATATTTTGAAATGTTGTGGCGGTGAATTTTATCTTGCAATGACTTTTAACTTAGTTTTAGTTTCAGCTTTAGGGACTATCCTAAAGGTGTGGGTTTTCATGCAACAGCTTGTTTTATCATGCAAGAAAAGTAAAATGCATTTGCAATAAAGTAAATTGCAAGAAAGTAAATTGCAAGAAAGTAAATCGCAATAAAATAAAAGCATACCCTGAGGGTCTTCCCGTCATCCCAAGCTGCACTTAAAACACAATTAGAATATTTAAGCAAGTTCCTAGGTAAAGCTAGGGGAAAGGTTATGGTTTTCTACCAAATTCCTAATCCTATAGCTAGTCAACTCCTATGACGTCTAGTGTTCTTTGTGTTTTTGTTTGAGGACGATTTTCTTCATCAAAGAACAATTAAATCCAATTGTTCTTATAAATATCCTATCATATCGAGGAAGTGCTTAAGAAGAATCTTAAACATCTTTTCAACATTTTTAGGATTGTTTTAAGTCCAAATGAATTTAATCATATAAATGAATCAATCGTCCGAGGTTTTCAAGTTTTGTTAACTCGCTCAGATGAATTAAGAAATTTGAATATCTTATGAGTGAAGTAAGCACTTCATTTAATGTTTCATTTAGGAGTTATAATAATCAAAGCTTTCAAGGGTAAATTAGTATTCAAATGATTTGATTTAAGTTAAAGGGTTTAAATTTGGAATAGTGTTCAAGTTGCTTTATATTTAATCTCCTTTATGTCTTAGGTGATGTTATATTTAATTCAACTTAATTTAATTGAGTTTTAATTTAGTTTAACATAGTTCAATTTAATTTGATTTGGTGTTTAATTAATTTGATTTGATTTAATTTTAATTTAATTATTTAATTTAATTTAATTTAATTTAATTTAATTTAATTTAATTGTTTAATTTAATTTAATTTAATTATTTAATTTAATTTAATTTAATTTAATTTAATTTAATTTAATTGTTTAATTTAATTGATTTAATTTAATTTTATTTAATTATTTAATTTAACTTGTTTTAATTTAATTTAATTTAATTTTAATTTAATTTAATTTAATTTTAATTTATCTTTAATTTACTTTATTTTTAATTTTAATTGAAATTTCAAAAGAGTTTAATAATTTAATTAAGTCTTTTAATATTTTAAATTTGAGTTATCATTTTAATTAAAAATTGAGTATTAATGATATAATTAGTTTAGGGATTTTTAAATTAAAGAATAAATCTCTTCCTAATAAATATCCCTTATTTTAATAATTCCAATTTATTATTCCTCCAAATTTAATCTATTATTTAATTAAAGTTTAATCATTTTAAAATTATTTAATGGGTTTCTACCCTTTAATTATTTAAATTTCAATCATCCAAACCAGATTAAGATCAAATATTTTACTTGTTGATTTTTTATTAAACCTAAAGTTTTAATTAAGGATTAAAGATTTTAATTACCATTTTACCCTTTAAGTTTAATAATTTCATAACTCACTAAATTGAACCCAAATGAACTTGAAATTTTTATGTGACTTCACTCATATGTCAATAAAGACATGAGAGGAGAAAATGTGATTTTTCTGTATTTAATTTATTTATATAATTATTTTTGGTGGAAAATAGAGATTTTCAAGGAAAATTTAATAACATGACCAAGGGAAAGTTTCTGTCCTTAAGAAAATTAGGGGACATTCCTAATGACTAGAGAAGTACTTGGACCAATTTTGGTGATTTTTTGAATTATATTATTTTTATTATAATTATTTTGATTTTTGGAGTGTTAATTAATTTAAAAATAAAATAAATGTTGAAAAATGGGTTTTATATTTTTCAAAAATCTCTTTGATATCAAGGAAACAAGAGAAGCAAATTTTGCAATTTTCTGATTTTTCTATGATTTATTATAATTATTTTAGTGAAAATGCTAGAAAATACATTTTTTTTAATTTTAAAATTACCCTAGGGCTTTAAAATTCAATATCTCACTAAATAGACCTAAGAAAAATGTGGGATTTGTTCCTAAGTGATTAAAATTCAAAATGTGACATTTTGGTGAATTTTATTATTTTTGTGATTTTTATTATTTTTTAATTATTAAAAATATTAAAATATTATTAAAAATCAACTTTTTTAGAAAATTGAAATTTTAATTTTCTTAGATTCCCCTGATATCAGAGAGGCTCCAAAACCAATTTGATGGATTTTTATAAAGTATTTTAAAAGTTATGAATTTTTAAAGTTTAAAATGGCTAAGTGACTTAATCAACCCAATTAGTGGGGCTAACCAAGTCCAATTGACCTCAAATTTTTATGGTGGGTTCCTCTAATCCTAAAGGTCAGTGGAGAATTGATTTCAAGTCAATTTGATGCCTGGTTAACTCTAATTAATTAAAGACCTATTTTGGGTGTTTAAGCCAATTAGGGTTGTTTTGAATGAACTAAGTCAAAACCTATTTTTCCTAGGGTTCTGTGGTCATAAGGAACATCACCAAATTTTCCTAGAATTTATTTTACAACATGCTATTTACTGAAATTAAAATACTCAAAACAGTGACCTAAATTTGAAAAATCAAGAACTCTTCATAGGGATGGCCTCTGACTTTGGAAAATTCAGGGAATGTTCCCAAATTCAGAGGCTTCAAAAGCTCCTATGGTCTCATGCCATGGTGAATTGTATGCATGCATGGAGAATTAAAACAATGCAGAGAGTAAATAAATCATAAAAAATAAAATATTTGATGAAATTAAGTGATTTCTTTTCCACATTATTCTCCTCTCTTCACCGAGCAAGAGGGTATTTTTATTTTATTTTTCTGATTTTTCTACACGGAGATATGAATTTTTGAAGTTTAGGGAATTAAATAAATCGTAAAATACCCTATTTTTCTATTTATCCACGCGGCGCCAGCGCATCCTCGGCAGCTCCGAAAGACCACGCGGCGCGCTCCCATTCGACACCGCCACCTGAGTCAGCAGCCCGGGCCCCGTGGTTTTCGTACCGTCTCCTGGTCCGACGCGATCCTGACCATCCGTGCGCGCGTGTATTGAATGGACGGCATCCATTCATCGTCCCCAAGTGTTCTCACCCGAGAGCCGTCCACACTAAATCCCTAAGATCTCACTCGATTCTCAATGGATTTTTACGTTCTTATACTCTATGGATTCGTCTTGAAGAGACGAACACATCTATGTGGTTAACATGCATTGAAACTAAAGCATTTAAAATGGAGAATCTCCGTAAGCTCGGGATGAAGAGTTAGCTCATACCTTGGCTCGGAGAAGTGTGGCTTCAATCCGAGAGTTGTTGCACCTTCGATTGGGTCCTAGCAAGCTCCGGATGAAGTCTCCCGGTCCGGTGAATTGTCCGGATATGATTTCGACCAAGCCCGATCACAAAGCTTGGAGGCCGGAGCAACCGGGTGGCTCGGAGATGGGGCTTTTGATGGTGGACACCTTCCCTCGGTCTGGTGAAGGTGTAGAGCCAATCAATTTGGGAATTGGCTCACTGTGGAGAAGTGTCCTGGTTTTGGGTGGAATTTCAACTCTGAAATTGAGCTTTCAGAGGAGAAATGGCAGGGGGATTTCACTGGGGATCAAGTGCTCTAAGGGTGGAGGAGGGTCTGGAACAATTTTGGCAGAGTTTTGGCAAGGTTTTTTTGCTTTTTTTTTTCATGGCCGAGAGGGGTGGAGTTTAAATAGAGCTGGCTGAGGGGCCTCCCAGGGGGAGTTAGGGCTTGGGATCAGCTGCTCTTAGCAAGAGAAGAACAACTATGGTGACCACTAGGCATGGGGCAGCTCAGCAAGTGAGAATTTCAATGTTGGCTCACATGTGAGCTCTCGGCCATGGTGTTTTCCGGCGGCCTGGTGGCCGCCGGCCGTGTAATGGTCACCATCTTGGTCAGGTGGGTCGGTGGTCAGGGTTTAGTGTAGGCAATCGGCAAATGCCATGTGTAAAGTGGTTGAATCAAAGTAGAAAGGGGAAGGGGCCATTTTAGCTTATTTTGGTCAACCCATGCAAATGGGTTGGGTGCACCTCCCCAAGACCTGGTTTTGGGCTGAGGAGGTTAGGTGGGTCAACCTCCCATGTGTGGTGGAGTCTCCATCAAGGATTAGGTGGCAAAGCATGGTTTAGAGTGTGACATGCTTAAGGTAAAAAGGCTTAAGGGAGGCTTAAGAAAGATCCCCTCTTCTTGCCATAAATGGACTAATGACAAGTCAAAGCCCTCATGGCTTCATGTGGCTTGAGAATGGCTTGTTCATGGCTCCATTTGGCTTGGGAAAAGGTTGGCTTATTTCATGAAAAAGGGTTTTAGAAATATTTGGCATTTAGGGGGTAATTTGACATGTGGCTTGATTTGGAATGGTTTAATTGATGATTTTGCAACTTAGGGGTGATTTTGATCAAATGGATGATGAGGGGAAGTGTCATGTGGGCTTTAGGATGATTTGGGCTTTTGAATTTTGAAGGAAATGGGCTTTTAGGAGGGTTTAAGGGAAGTGGGCTTTTAAGTTTATGAATGTGTTCATGGATGAGAATTTTTGTAAAAGGTTGGGCCAAATAATTGTTGTTTGTAGCTCATGGATGTGTCATGAGTGATTTGAGGCAAATTGGGGATGATTTGGATTTGAATTGGGTTGAATTTGGGTTAGGTTTGGGCTTAGGTCAAAAATGGGCCTTTTAACCTCGGGGTTGAGTTTGAGTGGGGTTTGGGTTCAAATTTTGGGAAAATCATGTTAGGGTTTTGTTTGTGGGAATGTTAAGGAAGATTTAGAAAAGATTTGAGGTTAATTGGAGTTGAATTGGGTGAGTTTGGGTTAAGTTTGGGTCATGGGTCCAAATTGGGCTTTAAGGCCAAAAGTGAGATTGGATCCAAATGTCAATCAAATTGGACTTGGATTTGGTTTAGATTGGTATTGGGAGTGTTGAATTGAAATTTAGAATTGAATTGGACCAGAATTTGGGTCAATTGGATAGGTTTGGTTTAACATTGGGTTCACTTTGGGTTAAAATGGGTCAATTTGGGGGTTTTGACAAAAGTAGGGTAAATTGACAAAATTGGCCCATGGTGTAGTTGGACAAAATGAAATTGGGAATATTTAGGATTTTTTGGAATTTTCTGGGAATTTTCTGAATTTTTGGATTTTTAGGCCAAGAAGGGTATTTTGGGTATTTGGAGGGTATTGGGGGGTATTTTTGGAATCTTTGGTATTTTTGGGTATGGATGATCAATTTGAGTGATGTGGAGATGTTTGGGATTGATTTTGGAAAATTTTGGGTAATTTGGAAATTTTGCAAAAATTTGGGTAATTTTAAGGGTTTTGGGTAGGTTTAGTAGGTGTAGGGTCCCGGTGGTCAAAAATTGAAAATTTGGGAAATTGAAGATTGGGTGAATCTAGGTGGAAAGAAGTCATTTTGGTTGAGCCATGAAGCCATTTCAAGCCCATATGAACCATGAAAGGACTCATTTGAGGCATTCACTATGTTGTTCCTAACCCTCTTAGCCAAGAGCTTAGGGGTTAAGGACCATTCATGTGAATCACCTACATGAGTCAGGAGGTTAAGTTGGGTATGGGTGTGGTTTTAGGAAGTGTGTGGAAATGTAGTGTGTAAGTGTAGTGTAAGTCGGCCCCTTCACTGGACCGAGCCACCTGTAGGCGGTCCTAAGGCCAAAGAATCCTATAGGAACTCATCCTTTAAATTTCCACATTTGATTTCAACCCTCTAGGTGATTAGGGGTCTATAGTCAAGTTTGTGGAGTTTGCAGAGAGTTTAGAAGTGGTTTGAATTTCTAAAAGGCGGGTCCCAATTCTAGTCCTCTAAGATAGTCAAAGGAAAAGCCTAAGGCTAGATCCTAAGCACTAAAAAGAAGAAGGGAAGACCTCATCAAAAATGAGGTCAACAGGGATCAACTCTTGGTTTATGTTCATTAACCAAAATAATTCCGTGCATACAGATTGAAGAACTAATTTCTTTAATATCTGCTAAGGTCCAACCAAAAAGCTTTCTTATACTTTTTAGTGTATCCAAAAGTTTTTGCTCTTGTAATTCGTTTAACTCTGCCGATATAATGACCAGTAAAGTTAAAGAATTTCCCAAAAATGCATACTTCAAATGAGTAGGTAAAACTTTTAACTTATGTTCAGAAGGTTTCATAATCAATGAAACTATATTCTTTTCAACATTTTCCGTAATATCCAACATCTCAAATCTTTCTTGTATATAACCTAATTCTTCATTTTCCGCTTCTTCAAATAATTCGGTATTTTCTATTTCTTTTTTATTTTCAAAGTATTCTTTAAAATATTTATTTCGCAGATGTTCAAGAATTTCCATTCGAAAACATTCATCCTCTTTTTTAGTAGCAGGATATTTCATTGATTTTGCTATGTTGAAAGTTACTTCTTGATCGTTTACTCTCATAGTTAATTCTCCTTTTTGAACATCAATCATAGCTCTTCTAGTAGCTTCCTAAAATTATGGGTATTTCTTTATCTTCCTCCATATCTAAAACAATGAAATACATAGGAAAGATAAATTTATCCACTTTTACTAACACATCTTCAATAACTCCTTTAGGATAAGTCACTGAAGGATCAGCTAATTGAAGAGTTACTGAAGTAGGTGAGACTTCTCCCAATTCTAATCTTTTAAAAATTTATAGAGGCATAAGATTAATGCTGGCTCCCAAGTCACATAAAGCTTTTCCATAAAATTTTTCTCCAATAACACAAGGTATAGTGAAACTACCAGGATCTTTTAATTTCTCAAGAAGCTTTTTTTGAATAATTGCACTACACTCTTCGCTAAGTGCAACAGTTTCATTGTCTGTGAACTTTCTTTTCTGGTTTAAAATATCTTTTTATAAATTTCACATAATTGGGCATTTGTTCTAATGCTTCTACAAAGGGAATGTTCACCGTTAATTTCTTCAGGATCAAGAAATTTAGAAAATTGCTTATCCTTTTTATGTTGCTTTAATCACTGAGGAAATGGTGGTGGTGGTTTTTCTACAGAAATTTTCATAGGTATTAGTGGATATTCTAAATCTTGATCTTGCTGATCCTTTTCTCTTTCAGTTTCCACTTTCTCTTTTTCAATCTCTTTTTCTTTTTGTACTCTTGTTTCTAACTCTTTCCACTTCATAACTGTATTGCTTTGATTTGTTCTTTTCCTTGGTCTTTAGAATTTATTTCCACATTACTAGGAAAAGTTCTAGGAATTCTATTATTAAGCGCAGTAGCTATATGCCCAAGTTGCATTTCAATATTATTAATTGCAGTTCCTTGATTTTGTAATTGGTTCCCCTGAATTTGTAGCTGATTTCCTTGATTCTGCAAATGCTTACCCATATTTAATATCAATTCTTCTATAGATAACTTATTTTCTTTAGATTGAGAGTTATTATTAAATCTAGGTGGATAAGAAGATTTATAATTAGAATTTCCTTGGTTAGATGAATTTCCTAATGGATTTACTGAGTTGTTCATCCATTGTTGATTAGTGGAATTGTTATTCCAATTAAAATTTGGATGATTTTTCCAACCAGGGTTGTAATAATTTGCATAAGGATTCTTGGGTCTATTATTAATAGTATTTAAAGTTTCATAAGAAGGTTGAGCATCCACAAATTGTCCAGATGAATTTTATTCTATTATAGTAGGAGAATAATTCATTCTGCAATGATCTAATTTCTTAGATATAGCAGCAATCTGAGAAGCTAACATAGATATTGCATCAAAATCATGGATACTAGCTATTTTTTTAGGATTTAACCTTTCAGAAGGCCATTAAAAATTTTTGGTAGCCATTTCTTCGATTAATGAATAAACTTGATAGGGGTGGGGCGGAAGTGTATAACTATATAAATGTTTAACCAGTATAAAAATAATATTCAATAATAGCAAAGTTACCCCTTTTATCAATGCAAGTATACATATCGTTCAAGTAATACAGGGCTCTAATGGAGTCCTAGATATCGATCCCACAGAGAAGTTAGAGATTATGAACTAATTTTTAGCAGATGCAATTATTGTCTAGTATACAAAAATAAAGAACACTTACACTAAGCTCTGTTACTAATTTTTGAATGGAAGATTGCAATTTAGAAAAGTATCTCTCCCCTTGTTTAAGAGAATTAAGTGAAAGGATAATCAAACAAGTTATAATTATATTGTGCCAAATAGGAGCATTAATATTCTTTATCCTTTGGTCCTGGCATAAAGAATATTGACTAATCCTATGCTTGGTTACTGAATCTGTGGCTAGGCTGGGAGGATACCGGCTCTCACTTGGGAACTCCCATGTTTCCCTCGTCTGAGGGCTAACATCTACACTTCAACACCCAAACGATATGACCGAATTGAAGATTTTAGTCTGTCACTCTAAAATATCTAATTCTACGCCCGATAAATAATATTTCCCTATTTATTTACACCCTCTTTTCAAGGCTTTTGCTTTCCCTGAATCTTGGATGTAATCTTTACTTTTGTTATGAAATCAACATATTTTAACAATTCAATTGGCCAAATTGAAAGTAAATTAAGATTCAAGTAAAAGATTAGCACAATTTTTATTTAATATTTTAGGCACAACTAATTCAATTTTCCATTTCACAAAATCTCAAAACATGGAGAAAGATAGAGAAGAGTACTTAGAATGCTTAGGAAGAATAACACAAAACTTGGATTTCATATAAAATTAAAGTTATAAAACAACAGACAAACTTTATCTCAAATTTTCTCCCAAAATAGAGTCCTTGAAGTTCCTCTGACTCTTTCTTCTTGTACAACACACTCAATTAAACTCATTAATATACTCTCTAGAACACACTCACACACTAAATACACTAATAAAACACTTAAAAATGACACATCAAGGACACAAAAAAGACACACAGAAGACACACATTCGGCCTAAAATTGTCTTTATTTAAAGAGGAAGAAAGATTTCCAATGGTTGCTTAAGCACCTCTTCAAAAAGCTTCCAGATTCAATGTATCTTGCTTGAACCGACCTTCTCGCCGTCGGTGGGCTCGTTGGCACCGTCGGCGGGCTTCTAGAACGTAGGCCAACTACTCAGGCTAGCTATCGGCGAGCTTCTTTATAATATATTCAAATGCTCTCGGGAAAAATACGCCGTCGGCAGCCTATTCCTCGCCGTCGGCGGGCTAGTTCAATTTTTATCTCTTCTAGTCTATTTCATTCCATATTGGCTCCTTTTTCCATCTTTTTGCTCCATTACCTATAAATCTTCATACCTGTAATAAAACTTAGAAAATATCTTTCTTTATAGTGCAATTTCATCAAAAGTTAATATAATATTAGTATGAATTTCACAATACATTTTTCTCTTGTCATTTAATTCTAGGAAAGGTTTAGCTGAAGTAGACCCAAATTTTACTGTTGAAGATGGCCGTGCTGCCCACCGTGCTCCAAGCTTATTGTTGTTGCAGAAGTTTGGTTTTAGAAGGTGACAATCAAGAGATGAGAGAAGTGTTTTGGTTTAGAAAGGTTGAAAATTGAAATGGCTTGGTTTTTTAATTAAAACAAATCTTAAAGTTGATTAATCAAAATCGATTAAGATCCCGTTGTTCCGTCATCCCGACACTGCTATTTTCATCAGAATCACTTAGTCCAAATGAATTTGCTAAACTCAACTGAATGAGTTCTGCACTTTCATTTAGATCGTGAGAAATTTCGTTAGCAACACGTGGGTTATATCATCAGAGGGATTCCCGATCATCCAACGAGATGTTTTAATTTTAGTTGTAATTGTAGTTTTGTTGTTCTATTTGTGATTAAATTTTGAGTTGTTTTATCTTTCAAATGTTTTGGCGGTGAATTTTATCTTGTTTTGATTTTTAATTTTATTTTTGGGTTTTAGTTTTGTGGCTATCCTAAAGTTTCAGTTTTCATGCAGGGTGACATTGTTGTTTATCATGCAAGTTTTGTCAGAAAGAAAGTGCAGCGCAGGTAAATAAATTGCAATAAAATAAAAGCGTACCTGGTGGGTCTTCTCGTCATTCCCGGCTGCAATCAAAACACATGTCAAATACCTGCAAGAAATACCTAGGTAAAGCTAAGGGAAGGTTGTGGTTGTCTAACAAAATCTTAATCCTATTGCTAGTCAATTCCTATGATGTCTAGGTTCTTGTGTTTTGTTAAGGATGATTTTCTTCATCAAAGAACACCTAAGTCCAATTGTTCTTCTAAAATATCCCATCAAAATGAGAAAGTGCTTAGGACGAGTCCTAAACATCTTTTCAATGCTTCTGGGATTATTTCATGTCCAAATAAATTTCATTGTACAGATAAATTGATCATCCAAGAATTTAGTTAAGTTTTGTTTCTTGCTCAGCGAACATGAACATTTGATTATCCGATGAGTGAAGTGACATTTCATTTGATACATTATTTAAAGGTTATGAAGGTGGAACCCTTCAGGGGTAAATTAGTTTGTTAAAGGATTTAACCATGAAAGTTGAATCGTTGTTTCAAGACAGTTTACTTTAGTTATAAAATTTTAGATTGATTTTTAAAAGTTTTAAATTACTTAGGTTGAAGAAGTTATTTGAATTATTTGACAAATTTTTAATGATTTGAATTTGTTTTAACTTAATTATAACATTTTAGATTGATTTATTTAATTTAATTTGATTATTGTATTGTAAATTTTATGAGATTATTTTTAACACCTCAAATTTGTTTTAGGTTATGTTTTAAGTGGTTTCAAATTAGCTTTAATATTTTAGGTTTATTTTAGCTTGATTATTAAATCTTTCAATGTTTTAACTTTAATTTAATTAAGGATTTCTCTCTTTTAAACATTAATTTCAATCATCATTTTTAGAATTAATCAAGAGTTAAACTTGAATTAATCCATTTAGAGACTTTAAATTAAAGAATTGATATCTTCTTAAGTGATATCCCTAATTTTAATAATCCAAATTTTTAATTATTCTTCCAAAATTTAAATGGTTTAATTAATTAAGATTTCATTTCGATGTTATAGGTGATCAATGGGTTTCTACCTCTTTAAGTCCCTAAGTTTCAATCATCAAAGAGAAGATTTAGGATCAAAAGTTCATCCCTCCCTTTGATTAAGCCTAAAGTATTATTTAGGGTTAAAATCCCTTAATTACCTTTATACCCTCTTAAGCATATTCACTCTATAATTCACTAAATTGAGCTCAAATGAACTTAAAATTTTTATGTCACCTCACTGACATGTCAATTAAGACATTAGAGGAGGAAATGTGATTTTTTTATTTTTAATTTAATTTATATAATTAGTTTAATAAAAATAAGGGTTTTTAATGAAAATTCAACAACATGACCAGGGTTAATTTTCTATTCTTAGGAAAATTATGGAATATTCCTACTGACTAGAGGACCACTTGGACCAATTTTGGTGATGTTTTGAATTTTATTTTATTTATTATAATTATTTCTAGTTTTAGGGTATTAATTAATTATGAAATAAAATTGAGATGGAAAATTAGGTTTTGCATTTTTCTTAAATCTGTCTAAGCTCAAGGAACTCAGAGAAACAAATTTTATATTTTTCTGATTTTTCTTTGAATTTTTAGAATTATTTTAGTGGGATAGGTTGAAAAATCAATTTTTAATATTAAAAATTGCATTAAGCTTTTAAAATTCAATATCTTTACCTAGGGACTTAGAAAAAAATTTTGGTTGGTTCCTAAGTGATTCAGAGACCAAATGTGACATTTTTATGAATTTTATTATTTTTGTGATTTTTTATAATATTTTAATTATTAAAATATTCAAATTTCGGTTAAAAATGAAAATTTTAGAAAAATTCCAATTTTAATTTTCTTAGGCTTCTCTAATCCCAGAGAGGCCTCAAAAATAATTTGGTAAATTTTTTAAATGTATTTTGGGTTTTATGAATTTTTTAAGTTTAAAAGTGGCCATGTGATTTGAATAATTCATTTAGTGGGTTAAATCACTTTCAATTGTTTTAAAATTTTTATGGGAGACTCCTTTGAATCTAAAGATCAGTGAAGAATTGATTTTGTGTTATTTTACTGTGTGGTTGTTTCAAATTAATTTAATCTTAATTTTAGGGTTTTGGCCAAATTAGGGTTCACTTAAATGAGTTAAGCCAAGTTACAAATTTCCCAGGGTCCACTGGTCCAAAGATACTTCCCCTAATTTTTCTAGATTTTATTAATTAACATGCTAATTACTTTAATTAAATTACCAAAACAAGCACATAAACTTGGAAAATAGATAACTTGCCACAGAGATAACCTCTGGCCTTAGAAAATTCAGGGAATGTCCCAAGATCAGAGGCTACAAAAGTCCTATGGTCTCATGCCATGGTGAATTGTATGTGTGAGTGGAGAATTAAAATACTCAGAAAAGTATTAAATTAATTAAAAATTAAATACCTAACAAAATAACTTAATTATTTTTTCACATTAATCTCATCTGTTCACCGACCAAGAGAGTATTTTTAGTTTATTTTTAAGATTTTTCTATGTAAAGATATGCATTTTTAAAGGTTCTGGTATTTAAATAAATAAAAAATACCCTAATTTCCTACTTAACCACGCGACACCACCTCAACCTAGACAGATCTGAAGCTCCAAGCGTCCTCTCCCCATTCGGCACCGCCATCTGAGTCAGCGAGCTCTTTTCATTCCACGGTTCTGTCCGGCTCGATCTCCGTCGTCCATCCGATACACGGCTAGTCATCGTCTCCGTCTCGTTCAACCCGAGAGCCGTCCATACTAAAACCTTAAAATCTCGAGCTATACTCAACCAAATCAAGTGCAGTTTTCTTTTAAATGCTCGTGTAGCCTAAACGAAGCTATCCATATGGCTAATTTATATTGAAATCAAGCCAAATAAAATGGAGAATCACTAAAAGCTAGAGAGGAAGGAAAGTTCAATATCTTTGCTCTGAGAGGTGAGGCCTCAATCAGGGATGCTCAGCACTTTAGTTGGAGTTCCAAAAGCCTACGGATTAAGTCCCTGGTCGTGGTGAATTGCCTAGATATGAAAGTGACCAGACTCGATTTGGAGCTCTGGCCGATAGAGCAATTGGGTGGTTTAGAGAGGGGGCTTTCACTGGGGAACTCCTTCTCTTGGTGCTGGGAAGGTGTGGGTGAGTTTAATTTGATTTTGGTGGAGGTTCTAGGGATGTCCTATTTTTGGCCTGATTTTCGACTGAGAAATTGAGCTCAGCCAGAGGATTTCAGGGCAGGAGGACAGTGGCGATGAACTTCTCTTGGCTAGGAGGAGCTCTGGGAGTAGTTTTGGAAGAGTTATATGAGAGGAGTTTCAGCACTTTATTCATGGCTGAAAGGAGGGGATTTTATAGCCATGGCCAGAGAGGGGAGCTCAGGGCCAGGCAATGAGTGGTTTAGGCCGCTCAGGGTGAGGGCAGTGCAGGAAAGGTGGCTGGTGAGGGGATTGCCCACTGCCAAGCCCAAATTTTAGATTTCAAAGATAAGGGGGGTGCTTGGGCATGCCTGTTCCGGCGGCTGGGATAGCTGGTCAGGACGGTCAGGCAGCTGGGCAGGCTAAGGAGGAGTGGTGGAGGAGCTTAGCTCAATTAATTTTGGCAGGGAGCTTACTTAAAGGGAGATTAAAGATGTGACATGGATTTAGCCATTTGGCTTGGTCCATTGGTCCAATGTGATGGACCACTAGTCCCTGGCTCATGGAGCTTGGGTTAGGTCAGGTCAAACCCACCCTAAGAGGTCTAGGGTTAGCAGCCAAGGGGTTGGTTTGATCAATTTCGGTTTGGTTAAGTTCAATTGTGTTCATGTGTTCAATTGGGTTCACTTGGGTTTGAGTTGGGTTAGCTTGAGTATGGGTTGGAATTGGATTAAATTGATTGATCAACATTGTGTGAATGATTGTAAGGAAGATTTTTCATGAAGACATGAAGTGGATTGGAGTTCATTTGGAGTTCCAATTTGGAGGATTTTGAGGTTTTGGTTAATTTTGGGCACCATGGGTTAGGTTGGGTTTAGGTTTGTCTAGAGTTTGGTTCAAGGCCAATTGATGGTTCAAAATGCTACAAGAGATTGTTATGAAAGGTTTAGGATAGAAATTGGGTAGAAACTTTGGGTTTAGGGGATTTAATTTGGGGAATTAGGGGTAGGTGATAACTTTAGGGCAAATTTAGAGATTTTGCTTTCAAAGAGATTTTGAGTAGGGTTTGATTTTAAATTGAGGGCCAATTGATGTTGTCTTTGGTGTAGGGATATATTAGGAAGAGTTTAGAGTTGATTTGGGGAAAAATTGAGTTGAATTCGGTTGGATTAGGGTAAGTTTGGGTCATAAGGCCAAAATTGGGGCTTTAGGTTTCAAGTTGAAATTGAATTCAAATGTGAATCAAATTGGGCTTGGTTTGATTTAAATTGTTATTGGGGATGTTGATTTAAAGTTTAGAATTAAATTTGGGCAAAATTGAGGTCAATTGGGTTGATTTGGTTTGGCATTGGGTCCACTTTGGTTAAATGAGCCAAGTTGGGATTTTGGGTTGAAAGTGAGTTAATTTGACAAAATTGGGCTATAGAGTAGTTAAACAAAATGAAAATGGGAATATTTGGGATATTTTGAAATTTTTTGAGAATTTTTGAAAATTTTGGTTAAAAGGGGTATGTAGGGTATTTGGAGGTTATTAGGAGGGTATTGGAGTATTTTGGTAGATTTAAAAGGTGGGAATTGTTTTAAATTGATTTTTTGGAATTTTAGGAATTTTAAGTAATTTTTGGGAATTGTTTAATGATTTGATGGTTTTAGGGGCAATTTGGGTAATTTTGGGTGAGTTTAGGGGACACAATGTCAGGACCAGAAATTTTGGCAAAATGAATGGGGTTTCAGATAAGGAAGAATGAGACCATTTTAGTGGGCTCAAAATTAAGCAGAAGTGATTTGAAATGGAATCAGGGTTTAAAAGCATGAGCCATGGACTTAGTCAAGTCCAACCACTTTGGGACCAAGTCTAGCCAAATGGTAACCACTTTATGATCCTTCACATATTGACCTTAGCCATCTTAATCAAAGATTAGTGGCTTGGATTCAATAATGTGAGTTTCATAAAGGGTAGAAAGGCAAGGGTTCAAGGTTTGGGTTAAGTGGCTTAGGGACGTGTGTGTGTACAAGGAAAGCTCAAGTCACCCAAGGTCACCCTAAGTCCAAATAATCCTATAGGAACTCACTATTGGTTGCCCATATGGTGGTTTTGACCTTCTAAGGTGATTTAGAGGTTTGCAACCATCTAAGTGGGGTTCCAAGAGGAGTCAAGAAGTGGCTGAATTGCTAAAAGGGTGGGTCCCAATTTTAGTCCTCTAGGATAGTCAAGGACAAGTCCTATGGCTAGATCCTAAGCACTAAGAGAAAAGAAAAGACCTCACCAAAAATGAGGTCAACACCTATGTTTGAACTATTCCTCCACTACCCTTTAATTAACTTACTATAAAATTATCGAAACAAATAAAACTTTTAAAAATAAGATTGGAGGACCTGAAGACTTGAAGACACTTCAACAAGGAACTTGGAGCAGACATAGTAGGCAGCTCGTTCAAGACCTTTCTTTAGTTTAAATAAAAATCCTTAGGATTCTGAGGCTGTCTTTTATGCATAAAACCTCTCCTTTTGTTAGGCTCCTGTTGTTGACCTCATTTTTGGTGAGGTCAGTTCTCTCTCCTTAATACTTAGGATCTAGCCATAGGTTTTCCCTTCGACTATCGTAGAGCACTAGAAATGGGACCCACCACTTAGAAATTCAAAACACTTCTTGACTCCCTTCAAAGCCCACATGTTTGATTGTAAACCCCCAGGCCACCTGGAGCGTTAAAACCAATATGTGAAGGTTTAAAGGATGAGTTTTCTATAGGACCCTTTGACCTTAGGATTACCCTGGGTGGTCTGACCTTGGTGAGGTTTAGCTTGCACACACCACACTCTCACGTACATTCTAAATCCTAAAACCACTTTCTTACCCAACTTGACCCCCTGACTCATGTAGGTAACTCATATGGATGGACCTTAACCTCTAAGCCCCTGGCTAAGAGGGTTAGGAACAACATATTGAGTGCTTAAAATGAGTCATCTCATGGATCTTGTGAGCTTAATATGGCTTCATGGCTCAACCAAAACGGTTTCATTTTACTCACATCTAATCAATCTTCTTTTTTCCCAAATTTTAATTTTTTGACCCCCAACCACCAAACCTACCAAATACCCTTGATATTGCCCAAAATCCTAAAAAACTGCCAAAATTACCAAAATTCCTCAAAAATCAATCCTAAACACTCCCCACCACTCAAATTGATCATTCATGGCCAAATATACCAAAATTTCCAAAAATACCCTCCTATACCCTCCAAATACCCAAAATACCCTTTTTAACCCAAAAATCCAAAATTTCTAAAAATTCTAAAAAAAAATTCCAAAAAATTCCTACTATTCCCATTTTCATTTTGTTCAACTGCTACATACCCCAACTTTGTCAATTTAATCCAATTTGATCAAAAGTCACAAATTGGCCCTTATGGCCTAAAATGGCCAATTAACTCAATCCATCCCAAATTCAACCCAAATGTTACCCAATTTTCCCAAAATTTATTTTGAAATCTTCCTAACATCCCCACAAACAAAACTCTAACTTAATTCACCCAATATTTGGACCCAAATTTCACCCAAGCCTAACCCAAACCAAAATTTCCTAAACTGGCCTAAACCAATCATAAACCCAAACAAGCCCAAATCCCAATATCAAGACCCAACCAAAATTGAAAACTCTTTTCCACACTCCCATAAACATTTTACAACATTAATTTTACATCAAAGCCAACTTTAGCCCAACTGTAGCCCAAGTTAGCCAAATTTGACCCACTTTGACTCTATTATTAAAAGACCCAAATTAAACCCAATTCAACACCAAATGACACCAAATCTTTTCGAAATTTTCATGACACATCCCTAAACTAAATAAAACATTTATTTGACACAAACCTTTACCAAATTTTCATCCAAAAGTTCATTTTTAAAATCTAAAAGCCCACCTCCATAAAACATTTAAAAGCCCATTTTCACTAAATTTAAAAAGCCCAAAATTGACTCTAAAGCCCACATGACAATTTCTTCTCATAATCCCTTTAATTGATATCATCCCTAAGTTTTAAATCCATTATCAAATGATTCCAAATCAAGCTTCATACAGATTTTCATCAAAATATCCAAAGTTCCTAAAACCCATTTGCATGCATGTGAGCTAATCTTTTCCCAAGCCAAATGGAGCCCATGAAGCCATGACAAGCCACATGAAATCCATGAAGAGCCCTTTCCACGTCACCATGCCATTAGTGGAAAAAGAGGGAGCCTCTTTCTTTACCCTTCACTAAGCTTTTTAACCCCATTCATGTTACACTTTAACCAAGTTTAGCCACCTCACCATGGATGGAGAATTCACCACCCATCTTTGAGCTGACCCAAATGATTTTCCATCAGTCCAAACTCAAGCCTTGGGGGGTGCACCAAACCCCAAACCATGATTGAACCCAATTGAGCCCAAAATAAGCTCTCCCCCATACCATTTAAATCAAACCCCTTTACACATGGCCAAAGCCAATTGAACTCACCAAACCCCAGCCCTGACCTCACTGGTCAAGATGGTGACCCATGCCTACCAGCCAACAGCCTGGATCGCCGGAAAACACCACACCCGAGAGCTCCATATGAGCCAAAAATTCAAATTATCCTTTGCTGAGTTGTCCCATGGCCAGTGGACACCATGGTTCTTCTTCCCTTGACCTAAGCAGCTGATCCTAGCCCTTGGCTTCCCCTGAAAAGCTCCCTAGCCATGTCTATTTAAACCCACCACCTTCACGGCTGATCCAAGAAAAAAATACATATTTTTATGTCTTGATTTTTATTAAATTTTAAGGATATTATGCTTTAATGAAAGGTATTTTTGTATTTTTGGACGTAGGTGATGCAAAAATGTTCGAGAAGGAGAAAAATATGAATAAGGAGTAAAAAGGAGCAAAAATAGAGCCAAAATGCAAAGTTGTCGAAATTACTGGCCTGGCGCCTAGGTGCCAGAGTTCGGTGCCTAAGCGCCAGCTCGATACGTAAACCGTTAAGTTTTCGACGATTTTGAGCGCTTATTTAGATGGTGCGAGCGGTTATCGGACTTTCTAAGACTGCGCAGTTGTTCTCGGTTTATAGGACATGTGATACAATGTATTTAGACGCTTCAAAAAGGTTTTAATCGCGACGAGGTGTGATCCAAAGTGAAGAGGTGCGAAGAACTAGACGCGGTGTCTGGCGACTAGGCCTCAGATGCCGGCTCCTAGGCGCTAGACACACCTTCTAGAAGATTCATTGAATGTGGACACATTTTGAAGAGGTGCCTTGAGGCAACCCTTGAAGCCTATAAATAGGAGGGTATTCCTTCAAAGAAAAACGCCCCATCTACCCTCCCTATCTAGAGTCGAATCTAGAGAGAAAATTAGAGAGATCATATTAGGGCCACCTTTTTACTTTCCTTCATAAATTAGTGCGTTTATTTTAGAGTTTGTATTTAGAGTTTGAAAGAGTTGGTGCATCTGTAGTTCATTCCGCTGTGGAGTCAGTAGGAATCAGAAGTTCAATAGGAGAAACTTCTAACATAAGTATTTTTATTTTGATTCAAAGTTTATTTATTATGTTTTGTTATTTAATTTCAACGTATTCTGAGTAGTTACTTTACTTTCTCCTTTCAATTATGAAAAGATAAATAAGATAATAAAAAATTCGTCAGAGAATTAAATATCATATATTTTCAAAACATTGTGATAATATTAATACCAGTTCTTAACTTACTATTTAAATTGGCCATTTAAATTGTTAAAACCTGTTGAAGAGTTTTTGAGACCTTGAAGGAGATGAATTCTTAACTTGTAGATATCACATGAATCCTTGGGTAGTCGAAGGCCTTGTGCGGGTTATTCAAGGTGAAGTGCAAATAAATAGGAAGATGTCATATATTGGGCATATAATTAATAAGTTTTTAGAGTGACAGAATAAAATCTTATGATTTGGTTTATAGAAAAGGAAAGGGTCACTAGTAGGGCCAACCAAAGCCACCCTTGGACATCTAGTAATGTGAGCCAAGATTAACCCATTCTGCTAACAATACATCTGAACCTGATCTATAGGTTAGCCAATGTTCTTTGCACCTGGATCAAAGGGTAAAGAATATGAATGCTTCTATTTGGCAATACCATAAATTTATATTCTCCATGAATATTATTATTATCTTAGAAAATCTTGGATTAATTGAAAGGAAGAAAGTTGCTTTCTTATTGCTATTTACATCAATTATTTTATTTTTTGCTTTATTATTGCATCTAGTAAATTAAAGATATTTTATTTTTGATTATAAAAGAAATACTTTAAAATAAAAATATTTAAATATCTATAACTCTCTCCTCGTGGGAACGATACTGGGGTCTTTATTTCTAAGCCCTATATTACTTGAAGCGATACGTATACTTGCGTAGAACCCCTAGTGTGTAAAATATTTTCCATAAAATTATATTTATATACGCTAGCCGCTATTATTATTTATAACATATATTTTTGAAAGAATTAATTAGTACGTTGATCTTCAGAGGACTTCGGGTTAAGTTTTTGGCGATGTTGCTGGGGAAGAAGATTTTAGTATGCATATATTTATATTGGGTCATGTTTTTGGCGCCGTTGCCGGGGAGAGCAGAGGCAAACTTTTAGATTTTAAGTATTTTTATTTTATTCATTTTTCTTTATTATAAAAAAAACAAAAACAACAAAAAAAATAAAACATATATATAATAATAATATTTATTATAATTCTTGCTAATTGACTTTTTATGCGTATTTCTGGATCTGAAGGATTATTACCTTTAGAATCTGAATTAGAAAGAACTGTTAGAATAATTAAAAAAGGAAAACAAATTCAAAAATTTCGAGAAATGACTAATTTACATTACACTTTACAAAATCCAATTGAAATTAACGATCAAAATGTTTATAAACCATTAATGAATTATGCTAACCCTACATTTGATGAACTTCATAGTAGTATTCAAATACTCACTGTAGATGCTAATTCTTTTGAGCTTAAACCGTCTATTATTCAAATGGTTCAAAATAATCAATTTAGTGGAACACCAAATGAGGAGCCAAATTTACACCTTGCTAGTTTCTTAGAACTTTGTACTACCTTTAAATATAATAATGTTTCTGATGATGCTATTAGGCTTAGACTCTTTCCTTTTTCTTTAAGAGATAAAACAAAGATGTGGCTGAACTCATTAGCAACAGGTTCTATTAAAACATGGGCTGAAATGACACAAAAATTCCTTGTTAAATATTTCCCTCCTTCTAAAACTGCTAAATTAAGAAATGATATTACTTCATTTAGTCAATTTGACGGGGAGACAATTTATGAAACTTGGGAAGATTTAAAGAACTATTAAGAAAATGTCCTCATCATGCTTTGCCTGATTGGTTAATTATTCAAGCATTTTATAATGGATTAATTGGATCTTTAAAATAAATTATTGATGCTGCTGCTGGAGGTTCTTTAATGTCTAAATCATTTGAAGAAGCTTACATTTTAAATGAAGAAAAAGCTAACAATAATTTTCAATGGCCTTCTGAAACGATTAATCCTAAAAGAATGACAAGTATTCATGATAATGAAGCCTTTTCTATTTTAGCTTAACAAGTAGCAGCAATTTCTAAGAAATTAGATAGTTTTGCTATTTATATATCACATTTAACTATTGAAACTTTACAAGCTATTGCTAGTAAAAATCCTTATTCAAATTATTATAATCCTGGATGAAAAAATCATCCTAATTTTAACTGGAATAATTCACAACAATGGGGTGATAATCAATCTCATCCCACTGGAAACTAGAATAATCAAGTTAATTTAAACTATAAAGCACCTGGATTTAACAATCAACAGAAAAAGTTATCTATAGAAAAATTAATTTTACAACTAAGTAATCAATTACAAAATTAAAAACTGCTATTCGTAATATTGAAAATCAAATGGGACAAATCACTAATTTAATTTATTATAGACCCCCAGTAACACTTCCTAGTAATGTTGAAATCAATCCAAAAGAAACTGGAAAGGAACAAGAACATGTTAAAGCTGTACAACTTAGAAGTGGAAAGGAATTAAAAGAAAGAATGTAGAATGAAATTGAAAATGAGATTGAGGTTGAAGAGATTGAAAAATCTAAAGAAACTCCTTCTCCTAATAAAGATCAAACTGATATTTCTATTAATATGGAAGTTGAAAAACCACCACCACCTTTTCCTCAAAGACTTAAACATCAGAAGCTTTATTCTCAATTTTCTAAGTTTTTTGAAATTTTAAAGAAACTTACTATAAATATAACTTTTGTTGAAGCTTTGGAACAGATGCCAACTTATGTAAACTTTATGAAGGATATTTTAAGTAAGAAATGAAGATTTGAAGCTTTTAAAACTGTTGCATTAAGTGAAGAATGTAGTGCAATAATTCAAAAGAAATTACCTCAAAAACTTAAAGATCCTGGAAGTTTTACTATACCTTGTGCTATTGGAGAAAATTTTTCGTGGAAAAGCTTTATGCGATTTAGAAGCAAGTATTAATCTCATGTCGTTTTCTATTTTTCGAATGTCGAATTTAGAGAGATTACTCCCACCACCGTAACCCTTCGCTTAGTCGATAGATCTATCACTTACCATAAAGGAGTTATAGAGGATGTTCTTGTTAAAGTATATAAATGTATCTTCCCTGTAGATTTCATTGTACTTGATATGGAAGAAGATAAAGAAATACCTATTATTTTAGGAAGACCTTTCTAGCGACAGGACGAGCTATGATTGATGTGCAAAAAGGAGAATTAACCGTGAGAGTTAATGATAAAGTGATTGAATTTAATGTCCCTAAATCAATGAAGTATCCTGAAAAAGAAAAATGTTATTGAATGGATATAATTGATTATTTAATTGAGAAACATTATCAAGAAAAATGTTAATTAATTTCTGAAGAAAAATTTGAATTATTAACCGATGAAGATGAAGAACTAAAAGAAGAAGAAACTCATTATCTTAAAGATAATTGGGAAACTTTGGACATAACTCAAAATGATATACTTTTACCCTCAATTAAAAAAGCCCCTGAATTGGAATTAAAAATTTTACCTTCATATTTAAAGTATGTATTTCTGGGAAATTCATTAACTTTACCTGTTATTATTTCTTCTGAGCTATGTAAAGATCAAGAAGAAAAATTGATAGGAGTATTAAAGAATTATAAGAAAGCATTTGGTTGGATAATTGCTGACATAAGAGGAATAAGCCCGTCCATTTGTATGCATAGAGTTTCAATGGAAGAAAATTTTAAACCTACTAATGAACCGTAAAGAAGATTAAATCCTATCATGAAAGTGGTTGTTAAAAAAGAAATTGTTAAATGGTTAGATGCTGGTATTATTTATCCTATTTCAGATAGCCGATGGGTAAGTCCTATTTATTGTGTTCCAAAGAAAGGAGGAGTAACTATCATTGTCAATGATAAAAATGAACTAATTCCTACAAGACAAGTTACTGGATGGCGAATTTGCATTGATTATAGGAAATTAAATGACGCCACTATAAAGGATCATTTTCCTTTACCTTTCTTGGATCAAATGCTTGATAAATTAGCTGGACACTCATATTTCTGTTTTCTGGATGGATATTCTGGTTATCATCAATTACTTGTCGCTCCTGAGGACCAAGAGAAAACAACATTTACAAGTCCTTATGGAACATTTGCCTTTAGAAGAATGCCTTTTGGTTTATGTAATGCACCTACAACTTTTCAAAGATGAATGATGTCAATATTTTGTGATTTGATTGACAAAGGAATTGAAATATTCATGGACGATTTTTTAGTTTTTGGAACTTCTTTTGAATCTTGTTTGGAAAAAATTTCCAAAATTCTGAAAAGATGCGAAGAAACAAACTTAATTCTTAACTGGGAAAAGTGTCAATTCATGGTCACAGAAGGCATTGTACTTGGTCACAAGATTTCACAAAAAGGGATGGAAGTAGATAAAAAAAAGTGAAAATTATTGCTGAATTACAACCACCTTCTACTGTTACTGATGTGAAAGGTTTTCTAGGTCATGCTGTATTTTATAGAAGATATATAAATGATTTTTCTAAAATTGCTAAACCTCTTTGTCATTTATTGGAAAAAGATGCTAAATTTGAATTTAACAAAGATTGTGTTAATGATTTTAATATTTTAAAAGAAAAATTAATAACTGCACCTATCATTGTTTCACCTAATTGGAATAAATCTTTTGAATTAATGTGCGATGCCAGTGATTTTGCAATTGAAGTCAGTATTGGGACAAAAATATGAGAAAATTTTCAAAGTTATGTATTATGCTAAGTAAAACTCTTACCGAAACTCAAAGAAATTACACTACTATCGAGAAAGAGCTTATAGCTATAGTATATGCCTTTGAATAATTTAGACCTTATCTTCTTGGTACTAAATGCATAGTTCATACTGATCATTCCGCTATTAAATATCTAATGTCAAAAAAGGATGCTAAACCTAGACTAATAAGATGGGTTTTACTTCTATAATAATTTGATTTTTAAATAAGTGGATAGAAAAGGAACGAACAACCAAATTGTCGATCATTTATCCGGAATTAAGAATGATGTTATTACTGAAGAAAACATAAATGAGAAATTTCCTGATGAACATTTATATGTTATTCAAGGATACCAAACACCTTGTTATGCAGATATAGTTAACTATTTAGTTAGCAATATTCTACCTTATAGATTGGATGAAAAAGTTATTAAGAAATTTAAAAATGATGCTAAATATTTTATTTGGGAAGATCCTCATTTATTTAAATTAGGAAGAGATTCTATAATTTGAAGATGCGTACCTTATGAAGAAACTTATGCTATTATTCAAAAATGTTATGATTCCAATTTTGGAGGACACTTTGTAGTAGATAAAACTGCATTTAAAATTTTAAATTCAGGATTTTATTGGCCTACTTTATTTAGAGATGTGAGACATTATGTTAAAACATGTGATCGATGTCAAAGAATGGGAAATATATCCAAGAAAGATCAAATGCCTTTAAACTATATATTGGAAGTTCAAATTTTTGATATATGAGGTTTAGACTTTATGGGACCATTTGTACCATCACCTGGAAAAATTTATATTTTATTGGCAGTTGATTATGTTTCAAAGTGGATTGAAGCTGTAGCTTTGCTTAACTGTGGCTCCAAAGGTGTATCTAAATTTTTAAAGAAGATGATTTTTTCAAGATTTGGAATTCTAAGGTAATTATCACAGATGGTGGAAGTCATTTTAGAAATATAAGAATTCTGTCATTACTGCAAAAATTTGGAATCAAACATAAATTGCAACTGCATATCACCCACAAACAAGTGGAATGGCTGAAGTATCAAATAGAGAAATTAAAAGAATTTTAGAGAAGACTATTAATCCTAAAAGAACTAATTGGGTTGATAGACTTGATTCTACTTTACGCTTATAGTAACGACTTATAAGACACCAATCGAATGTCACCTTACCGATTAATTTTTGGAAAACACCGTCACTTACCCGTCGAACTTGAACATAAAGCTTATTGGGCGATAAAGGAGTTTAATTCGATTTGAATATCGCAGAGAAAAATGATTTTTGCAATTAAATTAGTTGGATGAAATAAGAAATGAATCATATGATAATGCAAAAATTTATAAAGAGAAAATGAAGGTATTACATGATAAAAAGATTTCGAGAAAAATATTTGAGCTCGGACAAGAAGTATTACTATTTAATACTCGTTTAAGACTTTTTCCTCGGGAAATCGAGATAAAAATGGATAGGACCATATATAATCGAAAAGTATACTAATATGGAGCTCTGGATATTAAAGACCCCAAAACGGGAAAAAATTTTAAAGTTAATGGATTAAGATTAAAGCCTTATTTGGGAGACATTAAAAAGATTTATAAAGAGGCATATGAATTAAGTCAACCTGATTAAAGAATTACTTAGGTCAGGCTGACGACGTTAAACCAAGCGCTTAATGGGAGGCAACCCATATATTTTATTTTTAGTGTGTTTTTACATTTTTAATGTATGGTTATGCCTTGGTCTTGACTAATTTTATATAACTTCAGAAAATTAAAAATTATCTTGAAGTATATAAAGCTTGTACTTTGGATCACTCCATTTCATATGTGAGTAAAAAGGAGATCAAGTTAACCTTGATTGAAATTCTGTATAATTGTGTTATTGAGATTGTTCTGATCTTATCATTATAATTTACCCATTTTTGGAGAACGAAACCTTGAAATTTGACGTTAGGCGAAACGGAATCAAACATGGTTCCAGCGCCTAGGCGCCAGAATTCGGCGCCTAAGCGGCAGAATAAGCTGTGTGTCGATGGGTCTGGCGCATAGGCGCCAGATTTTGCGCCTAAGCACCACGGTTACTGGGTCGTGTAAAAACAAAAATTTTTCAGTTTTTCACACTATTTTTACCTTTAAATTAACCAATCTTTGTCCCCAATCCCTATGCAATCATTATTTCGACCCATACACTCCATTCTTGAGAGATTAGAGAGGATTTTTGACGAAATGGAGAGGAGAAATCATGGAGAAGAGGCTAGAGACAAAGGTCCTAAAGATCCTCAATCCTACTTCAATGGTTTCATCGCTATAAGTTTAGAGAAAATTTCTAGTCGTCTTGATAAATTTGAAGCGGATTTCAAAAGCATTGGAGACCACCTTCAGGAGAAGTATCATCAGATTGAACATCTGAAATAGCAAGCGAAACTTCAATTTGATCATCTAGCGGCTTATCAACATGCTCAAGTAGAGATGTATGGAAGAACAATTGAATCGACGAGAAAACGGCTATGGATTTTCCAAGAGCCTTAGTATTCTTCCCCAGTAGGCCAAGCAATCATCATTACCAAGATAATGGAAATTAGATAGTGATTTGATGAGATCGTGATTTATCTAGTGAGGCGTTGTATAGATTTAGTGAATTGGTTCTGTTTGTTTGTGTATTTGCTTTCATGTTCAATGTGTGTTGTATTTGTTTTCAAATTGTGTTGTTTGATTGTGTGTTAGGACTTGAATCATTATATTATACTTATGTAAAGTGTATTGAGCCAATATTGAAGATTATAAATAGAAATTAGAGGAGTTTGACTTAAACCTTGTGTTTGATTGGTGGATTTAATATTTAATTTTTCAAAATTTCTAGAAAATGTTTTGGAAGTTAGAAACTGAAGCCCTACTCTAATATGAGTAATTGGAAGTTGAATTTATGAATTTTGGTGGAAAATAGAATTTTTAGAGTGATTTTTGTGAAAGGCGAGTCTGGGGCTTAGGCGCCAGAATTCGGAGCCTAAGCGCCAGTTCGGTCTGCTTACCCGAAAAACACCATATAAACCCCATTAGCTATGGATGATGCCTAAGCTTCATCTCCTTCCCCATTTTCCCGAAAATACACCTCTTAGATCCATTTTGAGGTCAAAACATCAAGTATTTGGGCCGAAATAACTTGATTTCTTCGTCTCGAGGTTAGATCTACACTCTAATCCATTTATTTTCGATTTTCACCATAGTTTTTCCTATGTTTTGCTAAAAACCAAAATTTTGAGAAAAATTTTGATTTTTAGGTATTATATTTGGATTTTTAAACTTATTTTAAGTTTCTTAAACTTAAAAAGAGTTTAAATATTTGATTCCTAAATTTGTTCTTGTTTTCTTTCACGTTTAGATGACACCGAAATCTAAGCGAGGGAAGGGACGAGAAAATTTTGACATAGCAAGTTCGTAACTACGGCAGCGTATTTTCGATATCATGAATTTACAATGTCGAGAAAGTTTATCTCGGAGCAAGGCTTTTACAATTCGGGTGAAATGATCGAGAACACAGTCGTTGCGCACAACTGACAACGATTCTGTTATTTCACTGCTATTGCTGTTATTCCAGCAGTTCACAAATTTTATGCTAAATTTTTTGATGTGGAAGAATACGAAGTCTTCATCAGAGGTATTGGAGTAGGATTTACTCCGGAGAGGATCAATGTGTTTTATGGACTGCCACCTACCATCGAGTGCCACTATTCTAGATTATCTCCATCTGAGGAAGATCTTGAGATGATTATTGCTTACTTGACTGACGAAACTGGAGCCTGGAAGATCCAGAATGAAAAACGGGTAAACTTCAAATCTTCTAAGCTAAATGATGTTTCAAAGGCTTGAGATTATTTTATTTCTGCTAGACTTCTACCTTCCAACCACCTGAGTGAAGTTAGCAGAGAAAGAACTATCTTGAACTATTGCATTCAGGAGAGGAAGCTGATAGATGTTTTGGCAGTATTATTTATGATTATGTGGAGTCTTTTGCTAGATCCAGCACTTCTGTGGACTGGGATTCCCATCTTTGATCTATTCTTTGTGTTAGCAATGGAGTCACTGCTGATATTTCTGAGGAGAAGCTGAAGTCTACCAAGCCAATTGGGCAGGAGAGTGTTAGTATATATGATCGTCATCGAGGGAAGAGATCGACCATTCCTTCTACTTCTGCACACACTTCAGGTAGACCTTCAACTTCTAGACCTTCTACTTCTACTGCTGAGCCACCATCAAGTTTTTGGGAATCGATGCATGATCAGTTTATAGAGCGAGACGAAGAGTTATTTCAAACACACTCGCGAGTTGATTCTATCGATAAGAAAATTGATCATTTATCCGAGTATACCCGCAGGAGGAGTAGTTACGATGCTCGAGTATGATGAAGCTCTCGTTAGATTCCTGAAGGGAGAGCATGATGTTCAGTTTCCTACCTGTCCTAGATTTTCACCATATGTTGATCCTAAGGATGTTGAGTTTTCTTTTGGTGATGATGACGATAATGAGGCTACAGATAGTGATTAGTGGCCTGATTTACCTCTGAGTTGTGCTATGTCTGTTGTTAGTTTAGTTTGTTTGCTAGTATTGATTGTTGTTTGTTGTTTGCTAGTTTAGATTTGTTTATGTACTTTGTGTGGATTGTTGGGTGTTAAGACTGTTGTTAGAGTATTTTTAAAGTATTGTGTTTAAGATTGAAATTTGGATAAATTTATGTTTATTTACGTTTCTGCCTACTCGTTTAGTAGTTAGTATTGTTGTTCTATTTCTCGTTATTATAAGTAGTATAGTCATTTAATTTAATTACTAATGAGCTCGTTTACTTTTATACTCGCTTCATTATTTCAGTATTATTCATAAAAGCATGTGTAGAAGTAAATTTTTCTTTCTAGAATGTTTTTTTTTACATACTTATAAAAATTCCTTTTTAAAATTATATTTTTCTTTCTCTCATACTTAAAAAAAAAATTTCATGATAAACCAAAACTTAAGTTTGTGGGAAAGGGAAAATGCATTCAAATTTAAATTTTATTTGTCCTCTAAAAACTAATATTTTCTTAAAATAAAAATTTTTAACATAACATGAGGAATGAAGAATCTATTTAAGATCACGTAAATTTTTGAAATCATAAATAATTTAGTGGACTTAATAAAAAAATTTTAATAACTTTGATTGATTTTAAGAATAAAATTATTCAACTTAAAGAAATATAAGATTAAGAAATTTTTCTATTCATAGTAGAGATAATTGAATTTTAGAAGTGTTAAGAAATCAAAAATTATAACTCGAAAAAGAATAGATTGAAATTCTTTTTGAAATCTTTTTATGTTATAATAATTAAGTGAAAAGTTTGAAAATATAAGTTAAGGATAGTGAAGTTCAAAACCATTAACAGGCTATCCAGATACAATAATTCTCTCTTAAAAAAAAAGATAAAAAAAAAGAAAAAGAGTGGAGAAGCTTGAGGAAATGCCTAATCAAAAATTGGCTTCACTTGAATTAACTTATAAAAAGAAAACTAATTATATATATTACTTAATTTTTATGCATATATTTTTATTAGAAAAGAATTTCATGAAGAACTTTTTCTTGTGAATAATTTATGTGATCGTAATATAATAAACTACAATTATTTTCGAAGTGAATGTAAAATTTTTGAAGTCTTATGATTTGGTAGTTAGAATATTCTTTAAATTCTTAATATTAAACTTAGTTAGTGAAATTTGGTTAATGATTTACTAAAGCCTTTATAAAATAAAAAATCATAAGGAGTCTTAAATATTTACCTTTTTATTCCAAATGTTATACATTTTATATAGTAAAAGGGTTGCTTGAGGACAAGTAACGTTTAAATTTGGGGGATTTTGATCCAAGAAAAAAATACATATTTTTATGCCTTGATTTTTATGAAATTTTAAGGATATTATGCTTTAATGAAAGGTATTTTTGTATTTTTGGATTTAGGTGATGCGAAAATGTTGAAGAAGGAGAAAAATATGAAAAAGGAGCAAAAAGGAACAAAAATAGAGCCAAAATGCAAAATTATCGAAATTACCAGCCTGGCGCCTAGGAGCCAGAGTCCGGCGCCTAAGCGCTAGCTCGATACAAAAAACAGTCAAGTTTTTGACGACTTTTGGGCTGTTATTTTGACAGTGTGAGCGGTTATTGGACCTTCTAGAAGACTGGCAGTTGTTCCTGGTTTATAGGACATGTGATACAATGTATTTAGACGCTTCAAGACGATTTTAATAGCAAAGAGGTGCGATCCAAAGTGAAGAGGTGAGAAGAACTGGACGCAGTATTCGGCACCTAGGCGCCAGTCACACCTTCTAGAAGATTCATTGAATGTGGACACATTTTGAAGAGGTGCCTTGAGGCAACCCTTGAAGCTTATAAGTAAGAGGGTATTCCTTTAGAGAAAAACACCCCATCTACCCTCCCTATCTAGAGTCCAATCTAGAGAGAGAATTAGAGAGATCATATTAGGGCCACCTTTTTACTTGCCTTCATAAATTAGTGCGTTTATTTTAGAGTTTGTATTTAGAGTTTGAAAGAGTTGGTGCATCTGTAGTTCATTCCGCTGTGGAGTTAGTAGGAATCAGAAGTTCAATAGGAGAAACATCTAAGATAAGTATTTTTATTTTGATTCAAAGTTTATTTATTATGTTTTGTTATTTAATTTCAATGTGTTATGAGTAGTTACTTTACTTTCTCCTTTCAATTATGAAAAGATAAATAAGATAATACAAAATACGTCGGAGAATTAAAAATCATATATTTTCAAAACATTGTGATGAAATTGATATTGGTTCTTAATTTACTATTTAAATTGGTCATTTAAATTGTTAAAACCTGTTGAAGAGTTTTTGAGACCTAGAAGGAGATGAATTCTTAATTTGTAGATCTCACATGAGTCCTTGGGTAGTCGAAGGCCTTGTGCGGGTTATTCATGGTGAAGTGCAAATAAACAGGAAGATGTTATATATTGAGCGTAGAATTGTTAAGTTTTTAGAGTGACAGACTAAAATCTTATGATTTATTTTATAGAAAAGGAAAGGGTCACTAGTAGGGCCGACCAAAGCTACCCTTGGATATCTAGTAGTGTGAGCCTAGATTAACCCATTTTACTAACAATACATCAGGACTTGATCTATAAGCTAGCCAATGTTCTTTGCACCTGGATCAAAGGGTAAAGAATATGAATCCTTCTATTTGGTATAATACCATAAATTTATATTCTCCACGAGTATTATTGTTATCTTAGAAAATCTAGGATTAATTGAAAGGAAGAAAGTTGCTTTCTTATTGCTATTTACATCAATTATTTTATTTTCTGTTTTATTATTGCATCTAGTAAATTAAAGATATTTTATTTTTGATTATAAAATAAATACTTTAAAATAAAAATATTTAAAGATCTATAACTCTCTCCTCGTGGGAACGATATCGGGGTCTTTGTTTCAAAGCCCTATATTACTTCGAAACGATACGTATACTTGCGTGGAACCCCTAGTGTGTAAAATATTTTCCATAAAATTATATTTATATACACAAGCCACTATTATTATTTATAACATATATTTTTGAAGGCATTAATTAGTACGTTGATCTTCAGAGGACTTCGGGTCAAGTTTTTGGCGTCGTTGCCTGGGAAGAAGATTTTAGTACGCATATATTTATATCGGGTCAACAACCAAAAAAGGTGATGAAATTAACCTTACCAAAACTCTACCAAAATTGCTCCAGTCTCTTCTCCTAACCTAGAGCAGTTGATCCCCAATAAAATCCAACCTAAATCCCCCTCTGTGAGTTCAATTTCTGAGCTCAATTCTCAGTCTAAAAACATGACACTTCACCACAGTGAGCCAATCCTCAAATTGATTGACTCTACACCTTCACCAGACTAAGAGAAGAAGTTCCCCAGTAAAATCCCCCTCACCAGGCCAGCCATTCTTCCTTTCGACCAAGCTTTGAAATCGGCCTTGTTCACTTTCATACCTAGGCATTTCACCACAGCTCCAGGCTTCATCCCTAGCTTCCCTGGACTCCAACGAATGTGCCAAGCCCCTCTGATTGAAGCTTTACTTCTCAGAGCCAAGGTATTGAACTCCTCCTTCCTGGGAGCTTCTTTTGATTCTCCATTTTGTTTGAGTAGATTTCAATGCATGTTATCTATATAGATGTGTTCGTCTCGTCGAGACGAGTTCATAAGGCCCAAGATCATGTAATTTGGTGGAGTATTGAGTGAGTTTTTAGGGTTAGAAGGTGGACGGCTCTCGAGGTGCACGAGTTTTAGATGATGACCAGTCGCTGTCGGATCGAGCGTGCATCGGATGGCCATGATCACGCCAGATGAGAGCTGGGAATGAAATCGCGGGCCGCTAGTCAAATGGCGGCGTCAAATGGCGGAGCGACGCATGTGCTTTCGACCCAAAAGAGGATGACGCGGCGCTGACTGGTTTAAGTAGATAAATAGGAATTTTTTGAATTTATTAAATACCCAAAACTTTGAAAATTCATATCTTTGCATTGAAAAATCACAAAAATGAAAGAAAAATACCCTCTTGCTCTGTGAACATAGGAGAATATTGTGGAGAAAGAATTAAGTTGTTTTGTTAGATATTTTATTTTTAATTAATTCAATACTGTTTTAAGTATTTTAATTCTCCATTCATGCATATAATTCACCATGACATGAGACCATAGGGCTTTTGTAGCCTTTGTTCTTGGGAACATTCCCTGAAATTTTCAAGACCAGAGTCCATCTTTGTGGCAAGTTATTGATTTTCTATGCTTAGGTGTCTGCTTTGATGTTTTAATTCCAATAATTTACATGTTGCTTAGAAAATTCTAGGAAAATTAGGAGAAGTATCTTAGGACCAAAGGAACCTAGGAAAATTATGGTTTAACTTAATTCTTTAAAAATAACCCTAATAAGCCTAAACACTAAAAACTGAACTTTAATTAATTAGGAGTAACCACACATCAAAATAACATGAAAATAATTCTCCACTGTCACTTAGGATGTAGAGGACCTCGCATAAAAATTTCAAGTCAATTAGAAATAATTTAAGACATTAAATGAATTATTTAAGTTGTATGGCCATTTTTAAAATTAAAAAATTTATAAAACTCAAAATACACTTTAAAAATTCACCAAATTGGTTCTGTGGGCTCTTTGATACCAGAGGAGTCTAAAAAATTTAAAATTGGAATTTTATAAAAATTTTCATTTTAACCAAATTTTTATCATTTTAATAATTAAAAAATTTAAAAAATCACAAAAATATTAAAATTCATAAAAATGTCATATTTGGTCCCCTAATCACTTAGGAGCAAACCAAATATTTTTCCTAAGTCCCTAGGCTAAGATATTGAATTTTAAAGGCTTAAGACATTTTTTAATATTAAAAAATGGATTTTCCAACCTTTTCACAAAATTAATGCTAATAAATAGAGAAAAATTAGAAAAACATAAAATTTATTTTTCTAGATTCCTTGAGGTCGGAGGGGCTTAAGAAAAATATAAAACCCATTTTTAAACTTTAATTTTATTTTATAATTAATTAATACCCAAATTAAAATAATTATAATAAATAAAATATAATTAAAAAAATCACCAAAATTGGTCTAAATAGTCCTCTATTCAGTAGAGACATCCCATAATTTTCTTAAGGACAGAAACCTTACCTTGCTCATGTTATTGAATTTTCATTGAAAACCCTTACTTTCCATAAAAATAATTATTAAAATTAAATTAAAAGTAGAAAAATCATGTTTTCTCCTCTGATATTCTAATTGACCCATGAGTATGGTGACATAAAAATTCCAAAGTCATTTGAGTTATATTTAATGAATTATGAAGTGAATAAGCCTAAGGGCAAAAATGGTAATTATTGAAATTTAGCCTAAATCAATATTTAGTCTTAATTATGGGTAATGGGTAATGAATGATCCTAATTAATCTCCTTAGATGATTGAAACATGAGGAATTAAAGGGTAGAAACTCATTTATCACTTTTCCAACATAAACAAAATGGTTATAATTTCTTAAATTATTAAGAATTTGAAGTTAATTAAAGGAGAATGTATTAAGTGAATGGGTTTAATCTTAAAAGATATTAAATTATTTATCTTAAACCCTAATTAATGATAGAAATCAAATACCACTTAATATTAATTTAATAACTCATTAATAAAAACTAAGATAAATTAAATAATCAAATTAAAATAATTTCTAAGATAAATTAAATAGCCAAATTAAAATAATTTCTAGGATAGTTCAATTTTAAAATAAAACAATTAATTAAATAAAAAATAATTTTAAAAAATGACATAATTAATTCAAAACAATTCAAATTAAATATAATTAAATTAAAATAATTTTAAAATAATTTGACCAACTTTAAATCGAAATTAAATTAATGCAACTAAATTAAAATCAACTTCAAACCAACAAAATTAAATTAAATATAACTGAAATTAAAGTTAAGATAATATTAAAATAGCTAAGTCAACTTTTGAAATTACACAATCAAATTAAAATAACATAAGACAATTATAATTAAACTAAAATATTACAATTAATTTGAATCAATCTTAAAAAACCAACTTAAATCTAAATAAGATGGTTAAGTTTCTTAATAACCTAACCTGCCCTAAAGGCTTCCACCCACATAATTCTTAAATGGAGTATCAAGTGAAATGTCACTTCACTCATCGTATAATCAAATGTCTATGTTCACTGAGCAAGAAGCAAAACTTAACTAAATTCTTGGATGATTAATTCACTTGTACAATGAAAATCATTTGGACTCAAAATAATCTCATAAGTATTGAAAAGATGTTTAGGACTCGTCTTAAGCACTTCCTCAATTTGATGGGATGTTTTAGAAGAACAAGTGAATGTAATTGTTCTTTGGTGAAGAAAATCATCCATAAAACACAAGAACCTAGACGTCATAGGAATTAACTAGCAATATGATTAGGATTTTGATAGACAACCATAACCTTTACTTAGCCTTACCTAGGTGCTTTCCTTGAAATGTTTAAATGCTCTGACATGTGTTTTAAGTGCAGCTTGAAGTGACGGGAAGACCCTCTAGGTACGCTTTTACTTTATTACAATTTACTTACCTGTACCGCACTTTACTTTTCTTGCATGTTAAACAAGAATGTCACCCTGCATGAAAACTAAAACTTTTAGGATAGCGACAAAACTGAAACCCAAAACTAAATTAAAAGTCACAACAATATAAAATTCACCGCCACAACATTTAAAATAAAAAATAACTCAAAATTTAATCACAAACAGAACAACAAAAACACAACTACAACTAAATTAAAACGTCTTATTGGATGATCGGGAATACCTCTGATGATGTAACCTACGTGTTGCTAATGGGATTTCCCACGGTCTAAATGAAAGTGTGGAACTAATTTAGTCGAGTTTAGCAAATTCATTTGGACTAAGTGAATCCGATAAAAATAACGGTGTCGGAATGATGGAACCGTGGGATCTTAACCGGTGTTATTATAACCAACTTTAAGATTCCCCTAACAAAATGTTAAAAACAACCGAACCTTAAGACTTTTCTAAACCAAAATACTTCTCTCATCTCCTGATTTTTACCTTCTAAAACTAAACCTTCTGTAACAACAAGGAGCTTGGAGCATAGTGGGCAGCACAGCCATCGTCGTCAGCAAAACTGGAATCTACATCCACAAAAACTTTCTTAGCATTAAATAACAAAGCCATAGGATTTCGAGGTAGTTTGCCTAGTGCAACCTAAATCCTCAACTTTTCGTTAAGCATTTGCATAATAATATTATGCAAATTAAGCCCTAACCGGTCATAGGATTCCGAGGTAGTCATTTGATACGACATAAACCCTCACATCTTTGAGGCTATTTGTATGATCATATCATACAAATATAAGTCCTAACTAACCAAAACTGGCAGGATTGAAACATTAAATAATTTTCTCAAATCGAAGCCAAACGATAGGATAGTTGGGAAGTCACCGAAGTTCACTTTGGGTCCGTGACATCCCTTACTTCTCTTCCTGTGGACTCCTAAAATAAACTATTCCAAATTTGAGCTATTATCTATTGAAATTTCCAAAGTCCAATTGTTTGAATTCCTTAAACTTTGAAATTCTTGAGAGCAAAACCATTGATCATTATTAAGAGTTTTCTTAAATGATTCCTGTCATTTAAGATGTAATTAACTATAAGGGCTTGCCCTTATAGGGAACTTTAAGAATCCAGGTAATATAAACCCTGCTTAATTCTTTTATATTAAGCAGGGGAACTTGTCGGCTTATAAAATTGGTTCGCAGACCAAATGGATTTCACAAATCTTCTAGTTTATTTAATCGAGCCCCATCATCAAGCAGTGTGTCTATTCTTCAGAATAGATACACGGTTTGTGATGCTGTGCTTGTTTATATAAACTATTTGAGATGTGAGATCGGTTTGATTTCATATCTTAAAATTTTCAAACTTGAAATTATTTTCAAAGTCAAATGCTTCTTTCTAAAACTATATATATATTTAAATTAAATTTAAATTTAAAATTCGCTGACAACTTCTGTAGGCGTCCCCTTTTAGAAATGGATAACCTAAAAATAAGCCGTATAATTTCTGGTGACTCTCTGGGGACTAGTTCCTCTCTCCATTTCGATCAAATGGTTTTGCTTTCATTAAATCGGTAGCAAGTCCATGTCCTAGTGGACCAAGCTACCATCCTTCCATTGAAGTACCACATTCATTTCTATCTTGAACGGGTATAATCAACTCTCTCTCCACTGTTTAGACACCCCTAAACAGAGAGGTTTCGAAATCCTTTTACCTCTTTGAGATGGGGTGGACCCCCAATAGGTGTTAGCTTAGGACCGGTTCCTCGGATCGAGAAGTCTTGTGAGAATCTCCCTTCCTTTCCAATTTCTGGATTGGGTTCCGTACCTTTCCTTTAACCTCTTCCTTTTTAATTTGTTTTGTTCCTAATGAACAAACCTTCTAATAAAAAAACCCTTTAATAAATAAATTTCTGTTAAACCAAAAATACACAAATGAAACAAAATCAAAAAATATCTTGTAAATAAAATTAAGAAGATAAATGGAAATGTGTTCAGACATGTTTAGAGAAATTTCCTCTCTTTCTTCATCCCAATAGAAGAAAGCATAAATCGTAACTGACGCTAAGAATCTACCCTGCAGAAAATGTCTGCACCAAAGCTGATTTTCTCCTTCACCAACGGGATAGACTTAGCTGTTTACAAGGACGAGCTGCCTAATGATGTTGTCATTTGCTTTGGACAAGGGTTCGACAATACAGATATTAAGTTCGCCGATGTCACTCTTTTCGCGTTAATGAACAAAGTACCAGAAACTGAGGAGCCCATAATTAAGTTCAACTTGAAATCAACTCAAGAGTTCCCTCCCCTGCAAAGGGTTCCAACAGAAAGAAACACTGCTGTTCGTAGGAGGACTGTTATCTCTACCCCCACCGATCTGGTCATCTCTGCACTGACCTCAACTCCTGTCAAACTAAATGGAAAAGAAGTCCAAGTTAGTGATGAGACTATTACCGTGGAGGGTTCAGATTGTACTACAATACCGTCTGTCTTCGAGATAGGGTCCAGTTCAAGAGTAGCACCCTTAACACGGACTCAAAGAAGAAATAAGAGCAGAAAGATAGCCAGGATCGAGAAGGCCAAGGCTGCTGAGGTTACATTTCTGGAAGAGATTCCTGAGGATGAAGAAGAACTGCCTGAGATTTCACCGCTGTTGGGAGGAAGTAAATTCAACCCTCTCTTTTGCTGCTTCGGATGAAGAAGATGTCCGGAGGATCACCGCTACATTACCCCGACCTGCATACTAGAGTGACTGTAAAAGGAAGAGGGCCAAGACTACGTCACTTACGCGACTGCAAACCGTGGTAGAGAAACTAGCTAAGAAAGAAGGGTGCCCCGTACAGAGATCCTAAGAAGGATGGGATGAGTGCCAGTCAAATCCTGCCTCGGATCACGAGTAGACCCCGTCCCTGCCTCAGGGAGGCCAAGGAAGAAAGTGTGAGTTAGTGAATTAAGTTCTCCTATCGTCATATCAGGTCACCATATTAGGGAGGAGACAACCTACTGACGTACAGCCGACAGACCATCTGGTCCTAGGCCTTCTACTGCAAGAAGGATGGTGTTGCAATCTATTATTGCTGAACTGATATTGACACAATGTTCTGGAAAGAAGAGTCTAGTCAGAAAACCTGAATCTGAAGGAAGTGCTACTGCATTAAAAGAAACTCATGAAAAAGAAGTTCAACCGTCATCACATGACAACCGTGAAACTGTTTGGAAGAGACCACTTGAGGACACTGTAGGGACATTAAGAACTGACATCCAACGGTTGGTAAGGGAAAGAGGAGAAGAATTGAGAAATGAAGTGAATTCATCAGAATTCATGGATGAAGAATGTACTGAGATCAATATGGTCGAGACCCGACCATCGTCAGCTTTGCAGGGAGCTCCGTCAGCCTCAGAAAGAGATGAACCAGAGGTAATGAGAGCGCATCTTTAAGAAAAAGATGATACAATTTCTCAGATGGCAAAGAGAATGGAAGATATGGCAGCCGCCTTAGCCACTCTCCAGAGTCAGCTTCAAACTCAAAAGGAAACACCCCCAGAGATCATTCACAACACAGATGGAGGGAAAGAGATTACATCCGTCAATGGAGATGAACAACCAAAGAAGGATTCTGCACAGAGTATGATTCCCGAGAAGGATATCAAGAACATGGTAGAACAGCAGGTGCGATAAGCCTTAGCCCAGTCTAAGAGTGGAGCATCTATTCAGACAGGTAGACCTTACCCTGAGGAATTTGATGCCGTCCAATACCCGAAGGGCTTCGTACCACCTCTGTTCAAGACTTTCGACGATACGAGAAACCCCCGAAAGCATGTAGCACACTTTTGTGCTTGTTGTTGCAATGCTGGTGGGAGCGACGCCTTGCTCATTCGTCAGTTCGTCAGTAAATTGTCAGGGATTGCCTTCGACTGGTATGCAGAATTGCTGAACGGTTCAATTAAGACCTTTTCAGAATTAGAAAACCTTTTCATTAAGTGGTTTGTCGGGGCTCAGCACCACATCACTATCGGTGATCTAGTGGTGGAGCAACAGAAACTGAACGAAACTTTAGTAGATTACATACTTCGATGGAGGAACTTAACCATGAAGTGTGAACCTCAGCTTTAGGAACAAAGATGCGACCGTATCCCGTCGAAGAGTATCCATGGCCTGATAGCACTTCTCCTCAAAGGATTCACAATTAAGACTTTTGAGAAGTTGCTTAGCAAGGTTGGGAGCTTGCAGGAGAAGGCAAAACAGCTGAGTTTTGTTGACAAGACCTATAAACAGAAGCCCGTAAATGCATTCAAAAAGAAATCCGAGATTGTCGTGGCAATAGACAAAGGTAAGAAGCCAATGCAAATACAGCCAAAGCGGCCACAATTTAGTTATCAACCACGCAATGGATCTATCAGATACCTCAACAGATTTATTAGCAACCTCAACAGAACTATCAACAGCCTAGACCGAGCTATCAATCATGTCAGCATGATCAGCCGCCGCGTCGTCCACAACGTGCAAGCTCCCGGGTCACTAGTATTAATTAGTTTTTAGAGTGACAGACTAAATTATATTAATTTGGTTTATAAAAAGGGAACGGGTCACTAGTAGGGTCGACCATAGCCACCATTGGACATCTAGAAGTGTGAGTCTAGTTTAACCCATTCTACTAATAATACATCCTAAACCAATCTATAGATTAGCCAATGTTCTTTATACCATCGAGTAAAGGTAAAGAATAAGAATGCTTCTATTTGGCACAATACCATAATTTCAAGTTCTCCACGAATGATAGTTTTTCTGAAAAATCTTGGATAGTTGAAAAAGGAGAAGTTGTTTTATTTATACTTTCATCAACCTTTACTTTATTGCTACTTCACTTACATTTAGTAGAAATTTCATAAAACTTAAAATCTGATTTTTCAAAATAAATAAAAATTATAATTACTTTTAATTTTAAAATCTATTAATTTCTAAAATTAATCTTCCCTGTGGGATCGATAACAGGACTCCAATAGAGCCCTGTATTACTGGATACGATACGTATACTTGTGTAGTACCTCTGGTGCGCAAAATATTTTCTAAAATTATATATTGATTTTTTCATAATACCCTTTGAAATATAAATTAAAGGATAATTTGTAGGCATAGTTACGGGTCGACGTCATCACAGTTTTTGGTACCGTATCTGGGGAAGTGAAAGATAATTTTTAGATTTTTCAAATTAAAAATATTTTATATACACTTTTATTTCTTTAAAAATACAAAAATATTTACAAAAACAAAAATACCAAAAAGATTTTATTTTATTTTATTTTTAAATCCTTTTATTTAGTTTTAATGCGTAGTTCTGGATCTGAAGGATTATTACCCTTTGATTCTGAATTAGAAAAAACTGTTAAAAGAATTAGAAAAGGAAAACAAATTCAAAAATATCAAGAAATGGATAACTTACATAATAATAATGAAAGTCCAATAAAAATTAATGACCAAATGTTTATAAACCATTAAGGGATTATGCAAACCCTACAGCTGATGAACTTCATATTAGTATTCAATTGCCTGCTGTAGATGCTAATTCTTTTGAGCTTAAACCTTCTATTATTCAAATGGTTCAAAATAATCAATTTGGAGGAACACAAAATGAGGATCCAAACTTACATCTTGCTAGTTTCTTAGAACTTTGTGCTACCTTTAAATATAATAATGTTTCTGATGATGTTGTTAGGCTTAGACTCTTTCCTTTTTCCTTAAAAGATAAAGCAAAGATGTGGCTGAACTCATTAGCAACTGGTTCTATTAAAACATGGGTAGATATGGCACAAAAATTCCTTGCTAAATATTTTCCTCCTTCTAAAACTACTAAATTAAGAAGTGATATTAATTTATTTATTCAATTTGATGGAGAGAAAATTTATGAAACATGGGAAAGATTTAAAGAACTATTAAGAAAATGTCCTCATTATGCTTTACCAGATTGGTTAATTATTCAAACATTTTATAACAGACTTATTGGATCACTTAGATCTATTATAGATACTGCTGCTGGAGGTTCTTTAATGGCTGAGACATTTGATAAAGATTATACCTTAATTGAAGAAATGGCTAACAATAATTTCCAATGGCCTTCTGAAAGGGTTAGACCTAAAAGTGTGGCAAGTAATCAAGATAATGAAGCCTTTTCTATTTTAGCTTCACAAGTGACTGTGATATCTATGAAATTGGATAATTTTTCTATTAACGTATCACATGTAAGTAATGACAATTCTGCAAATATTGATGATTCTAAAAAAATGGAGACATTGCAAGCTATTGTTAGTAAAACTAATAACCCTTAGTTGAATTATTATAATCCAGGTTGGAAAAATCACCCTAATTTTAATTGGAATAATGGACATCAACAATGGGATAATAATCAAGTTAATCTAACTGGGAATTGGAACAATCAAGGAAGTTCAAACTTTAGACCTACTTATCCTCCTGGTTTTAACAATCAAAAGAAAAAAGTTATCTTTAGAAGAATTGATCTTGCAACTAGGTAATCAGTTACAAAGTCAAAACACTGCTATTCAAAATATGGAGAATCAGATGGGACAAATTGCTAATTTATTAATTACAGAACTCAAGGAACACTTCCTAGCAACATCGAAATTAATCCAAAAGAAATTGGAAAAGACCATGACAAGCAAAAACTGTTCAACTTAGAAGTGGAAAGGAATTAAAAGAGAAAATTCAGAATGAAATTGAAAAGGAGAGAGAGGTTAAAGATATTGAAAAACCTAAGGAAACTCTTTGTCCAAGTAAAGATCAGACTGTAATTCCTATTAAAGTGGAAGTTGAAAGACCACCACCACCTTTTCCTCAAAGACTAAAACAGCAGAAGCTTGGCCATCAATTTTCTAAGCCCTTTGAGATTTTTAAGAAATTTACCATTAACATTCCTTTTGCTGAAGCTTTGGAACAAATTCCGAGTTATGAAAAATCTATAAAGGATATTTTAAGCAAGAAATGGAAATTTGAAGCTTATGAAACTGTTGCATTAAGTGAAGAGTGTAGTGAAATAATTCAAAAGAAACTACCTCAGAAGCTTAAAGATCCTAGAAGTTTCACTATACCATGTGATATTGAAGAAAAATTTTGTGGAAAAGCCTCATGTGATTTAGGAGCAAATATTAATCTCATGCCATTTTCTATCTTTCGAAGGTTAGATTTAGGAGAGATTTCTCCCACCATTGTAACCCTTCAGTTAGCTGATCGATCTATTACTTATTTTAAAGGAGTTATAGAGGATGTCCTTGTTAAAGTGGATAAATTTATCTTCCCTATGGATTTCATTATCACTTATCTGTTGAACTGGAACATAAAGCTTATTGGGCGATAAAGGAGTTCAATTATGATTTGAAGGCTGCAAAGAGAAACCACTGCTACAACTGAATGAAATGGAAGAGATAAGAAATGAGTCCTAAGAAAATGCAAAGATTTATAAGGAAAAAATGAAGAAATTGCATGATAAAAAAATTTCAAGAAAAATATTTGAGACTGGACAAGAAGTATTATTATTTAATACTCGTTTAAGACTTTTTCCTAGAAAATTAAGATCTAAATGGATGGGACCATTTATATATGAGAAAGTATACCCTTATGGAGCTGTGGATATTAAAGATCACAAGATGGGAAAAATATTTAAAGTTAACGGATTAAGACTGAAGCCTTACATGGGAGGAATGAAACAGATTTACAAGGAGGCTTACGAGCTCAGTCTACCCGATTAAAATAACTGATTAGGTCGGGCTGATGACGTTAAGCCAAGCTCTTTGTGGGAGGCAACTCATATATTATCATTGTGATATTTTGTGAATTGAATTTATCTTAATCAATATGTGTGTGTTAATTACACCATTTTAGTAGACCTATTTTAAGACCAAAACTTTGTAAATTTGACGATAGGCGAAACGGAGTCGAACATGGTTCTGATGCTTAGGCACCCAAACTTGGTGCCTAAGCGCCATCATAACTTGTTTATTGATGGTCCGGTGCCTAGGCACCAGATTTCGGTGCCTAAGTGCCCTAGTTACAGGTTCGTGCAAAAACAGAAAATCTTCAGGTTTTCACATGAATTCTTCCTATAAACTACCCTATCTTCGTCCCCAATCCCTAATCAACCTTAATTTAGTCCAGCACAACTCATTTTAGAAGAGAAAAGAGAAGTTTAGAAGCAATGGAGAGGGGATATCATGGCAATGAGTTAAGAGATAAGTCTTCTAAAGATACTCAACCTTATTTCAAGGGTTATATTGCAGTAAGTTTGGAGAAATTATTCAGTCGTCTAGATAAGATTGAGGCGGAATTGCTAAGTGTTGGAAATCTTATACATAAGATGTATCACCAAATCGAGCACTTGGAATGGCAGACGAAGCTTCAATTCTATCATATGGCGGCCCTTCAAGATTCTCAAGTGACAATGTATACGAAGAACAAATGGATTGACGAGAAGACGGCTTTAGAATTTCCAAGGCCGTTAGTTTTCTACCCATGCGGGCTTAGCAACCTTCATTGCGAGAGGGATGGAAATTCAAAGTTTGGAGAAGAATAGATCGTTGGTGTGTTCTAGGTGTGATCGAGTCATGTTTTAGTGAGTCAAATATTTAGTTTGTGTGTTTGCTTTCATTATTCAAAGTGTGTTGTTTGATTGTGAATTTGCTTTGAAATAGTGATGTTTATGTTGTTTATTAAGAGTTGAACCTTGTTATAGTGCTTTTCTGTAATTTCTTGAGCTTGGAATGGAAAATTTTGAAATGGAATTGGAAGAGTTTGATTGTGTCTTGTGTTTAAATGTTGGATCTATTTTATCATTTAAATTGTTTGTGGAAATATTTGGAAGTTAGAAATTGGAGTAATACTCTCATGTGAGTAATTAGAAGTAGAATTTGTTAAGTTTTGGTGGAAAATACAATTTTTAAATTGAATTTTTGGGAAGGCGAGTCTGGCTCCTAAGCGCCAGAATAGGCGCCTAGGTTCCGGTTCAGCCTGAACCTGAAATTCGAGCTTTTAAACCCACCAACGCCATTAACGATGACTTGGCTCCTTCTTCCTCCATTTTTCGCAAAATACATACCTAGGGATCCATTTTTAGGTCGGTTTTTTGAGTTTTTGAGCTTGTAATCACTCAATTTCCTTATCTCAAGATCAGATCTACCTTCTAATCCATTTATTTTTTATTTTCACCATGGATTTTTTAACTTTTGAGCAAAACCAAAAATTTTGATTTTTAGAGTTTAATCCATGGATTTGAAACTTTATTTAAGTTTTTAAAGCTTAGATAAGTTTATTATTTTGATCCTTTAATTTATTTTTCATTTTCTTTCTCTTACATTTAGATGGCTCCGAAATCTAAGCGAGGGAAAGAACAAGAAAATTTCGATCGCAGCAAATTCGCTACTGTCGCAGCGCATTTTCGTTACAATGAATTTGCTATGATGAGAAAATTTATCTTAGAGAGGAGTTTTTACAATCTTGGTGGAATGATTGAAGATACAATCATTGCACTAAACTAGCAACGATTCTGCTACTTCACTGCTGTTGCTGTGATCCCTATCGTCAGGGAATTTTATGCTAATTTTATGGATGCCGAAGATTACAAGATCTTTGTGAGAGGAGTTTGAGTAGGATTTACTCCTGAAAGAATCAACATTTTCTATGGCCTGCCACCGATCATTGAGTGCTACTATTCTGGATTATCTCTATCTGAGGGAGATTTGGAGATGATTATTGCATATTTGACTGATGGTACTGGAGCTTGGAAGATCCAGAATGAGAAACAAGTAAATTTTTATCTTCTAGGTTAAATGGTGTTTATAAGGCTTGACATTACTTTATTTCTGCTCGCCTCCTTCCATCCAATCTTTTAAGTGAGGTCACAAAGGACAGAGCTATTCTCAACTACTGCATATAGGAGAGGAAGCCAATTGATGTCGGGAGTATTATTTATGATTCTGTGGAGGCCACTACTCGTTCCATCACTTTTGTGGGATTGGGATTCCCATCTCTGATTTATTCTCTGTGTGGAAGTGTTGGATTTGTTGCTGAGTTTTCAGAGGAGAAGCTTAAGTCTACTAAGCTCATTGAACGGGACAATGTTAGTATTTATGATCGACTTCGAGGTAAGAGTTCCACCGCACCCTCTAGTTCATTACCTAATTCAGGTAGACCTTCTACTTCTCGACCCTCTTCTTCTGCTGCTAAGCCACCATCTAGTTTTTGGGAAAATATGCATGATAAATTTATAGAGCATCAGAATATGTTACTTTTAGCTCATTGTAGAGTGGATACAATAGATAAGAAAGTGGATCATCTTTCTGAGTACACCCAGAGGAAGAGTGATTTTGATGCAAAGTATTCTGAGCCTCTTGTTAGATTCCTTAAGGGTGATCATTCAATTCAGTTCTTGACCTACCCTCGATTCTCACCATATGTTGATCTCCAAAATAAGAATGTAGATTTTACTTTTGATGATGATGAGGATGAGGAGACAGCTAGTGATGAGTAGATTTCTAGAATTGAGTAGTTGTGTTCTTTATGTTATGTTTTATTAGTGTGTTAGTTTTGGATGTATGTGATTATTTGTTTTTATGTTTGTTGCACTGTTTGTGTTAGTGCACTTTTGATGTTTAGAATGTATTGATTCTGAGACACTTATTGTTGTACTGATGATTGTTTGATTGTTAGAGTTTATTTCTTTAGTGAGATGTTTTTTTCTGTTTTAGTACAGTGATCAGTACACCTATTTAGTTTAATTATTTTTGTTTAAAATTAAAAAAAAAGAATTAAAAAAAATTGTAGAAATTGATCCTTCTTACTAAAACTTTTCTATATATGCTGATGTTGACCTCATTTTTGATGAGGTCTTCTCTTCTTCTTTTAGCACTTAGGATCTAGCCTTAGGCTTTTCCTTTGACTATCTTAGAAGACTAGAATTGGGACCCACCACTTAGAAATTCAAACCACTTCTTAATTCCCTGCAAACTCCACAAACATGATTGTAGACCCCTAATCACCTAGAGGGTTGAAATCAAATGTGGAAGTTTAAAGGATGAGTTCCTATAGGACTCTTTGGCCTTAGGACTGCCCTGGGTGGCCTGGTCTGGTGGGGGCTAACTTACACACACTCTACACTTTCACACACCTCCTAAAAACACAGCCATACCCAACTTGACCTCCTGACTCATGAAGGTGATCCACATGGATGGTCCTTAACCCCTAAGCCCTTGGCTAAGAGGGTTAGGAACAACATAGTGGATGCCTCAAATGAGTCCCTTCATGGCTCATGTGGGCTTGATATGGCTTCATGGCTCAACCAAAATGATTTCGTTCCACTTACAATTACTCAATCTTCAATTTCCCAAATTTTCAATTTTTGACCCCCTGGACCCTACACCCGCCTAGCCTACCCAAAGCCCTTGAAATTACCCAAATTTTTCAAAATTTCCAAATCACCCAAAATTCCTCAGAATCAAACCCAAACATTCAACGTCACTCAAATTGATCACTCATAGCCAAAAATACCAAAAATTCCAAAAATACTTCCCAATACCCTCCAAATACCCAAAATACCCCTCTTGACCCAAAAATCCAAAGATTCAGAAAATTCCAAAAAAATTCCAGAAAATCTCAAATATTACCAATTTCATTTTGTTCAACTACACCATAGGCCAATTTTGTCAATTTACCCCACTTTTATCAAAACCCCCAACTTGACCCATTTTAACCCTAAGTGAACCCAATGTCAAACCAAACCTACCCAATTGACCCAAATTCTGGTCCAATTCAATTCTAAACTTCAATTCAACATTCCCAACACCAATCTAGACCAAATCGAAGTCCAATTTGATTGACATTTGGATCCAATTTCACTTTTAGCCTTAAAGCCCAATTTGGACCCATGACCCAAACCTAACCCAAACTCACCCAATTCAACTCCAATTAACCCCAAATCTTTTCTAAACCTTCCTTAACATTCCCACAAACAAAACACTAACATGATTTACCCAAAATTTAGACCCAAACCCCACTCAAATTCAACCCAAAAACCAAAAGGCCCAATTTTGAACTAAACCCAAACCTAACCCAAATAAGCCCAAACCCCAAAATCAAAACCCAACCAAAGCCAAAACCTCTTTGAAACAATCCCATAAACATTTCCCAACATTTATTTTACATCAATTTCAACCCTAGCCCAACATTGGCCCAAGTTAGCCCAATTTGACCTACATAGGCCCATTTACCAAGGAAGCCCAAATTCAACCCAATTCAAACCCAAATCACTCCAAACTTATTTCAAATCACTCATGAAATATCCCTAAACCAAACCCAACAATTATTTGGCCCAATACTTCACAAAATTCCCATCCATGAATTCATTTTTAAACTTAAAAGCCCACTTACATGAAACCTTCCTAAAAGCCCAAATTCCATGCTAAAGCCCATATGACAAATTCTTCTCATCATACCCTTAATTAAAATCAATCCCTAAGTTTCAAAAACTCATCATGAAGCCATTCCAAATTAAGCCCCATACAAATTCCCATCAAAATACCAAAATTTTCTTAAATCCATTTCCATGAAATTGACTTGGCTTTTCCCAAGCTAAAGGTGAGCCATGAAGCCACTCTTAAGCCACATGCAAGCCATGTGAATTGTTTGACATGTGACCATACCACATTGGGTAAGAGGAGGGGAGCTTTCCTTAATTCCTAAAAGTCTTTAACCTCACCCATGATACCCCTTAACCAAGATTTAATCCAAATATTCTTGGATAAGGACATCACCACCTTTCGACCAGCCTAACCTAATCGATTTTCTCACTTCAAGGCTAGCCATGGGGAGGTGAACCCAGCCCAAACAAATGGGTTGACCAAACCTAGCCAAGGTTAGCCATATCCCCAAGCCATTTTGATCCAAGTACTTTACACATGGAATTTGCTAATTGCCTACACTAAACCCCAGCCCTGACCCACCTGAACAAGATGGTGACCTGAGACTGGCCGGCCAGCCACCACAGCAGCCGGAAACCACCAGGCTGAGAGCTCACATGTGAGCCCAACATTGGAATTCCACCTTGCTGAGCTGCCCCATGCACAATGGCCACCATGGTTGTTCTTCCCATGCCCAGAGCAGCTGATCCCAACCCTTGGCCATCCCTGTGAGGCTCTCCAGCCACCTCTATTTAAATCCGACCTCCTCACGGCCATGAAAGAGAGTTGCACAAACCTTGCCGAAACTCTACCAAAATTGTTCCAAACTCTACTCCATACGTAGAGCAGTTGATCCCCAGTGTCAATTTGCCCTAATCCCCACTGACAGAATCAAATTTCTCAACTAAAATTTCACCCAAAACCAGGACACTTTGCCACAGTGAGCCAATCCTCAAATTGATTGGTCCTACACCTTCACCGGACCAAGAGGAGAAGTTTCCCACCGAAAGCCCCATCTCCGAAGCCACCCAGTTGTTCCAGCCCTCCAAGCTTTGTGATCGGCCGTGGTCACTTTCATAGCTAGGCAATTCACCGTACCAGGAGACTTCATCTCGGAGCTTGCTGGGATCCAATCGAAGGTGACACAACCCTCGGATCGAAGCCACACTTTTCCGAGCAAAGGTATGAGCTAATTCTTCATCCCGAGCTTCCGGAGATTCTCCATTTCAAATGCTTTAATTTTAATGCATGATCACCGTATCGATGTATTCGTCTCTTCAAGACAAATCCATAGAGCATAAGAACACGAAAATCCATTGAGTATTGAGTGAGATATTAGGGATTTAGTGTGGACGGCTGTCGGGTGAGGACGCTTGGGGACGATGAACGGATGCCGTTCATTTAATACACGCGCGGACGGACGGCTAGGATCGCGCCGGATGACGAGACGGAACGATACAGCGGGCCCCTGGAACGCTGAGTGAGATGGCGGCGTCGAATCAGAGAGCGCCACGCGGCATTTCGGAGCTGCCGAGGTTGACGCGGCGCCGCGTGGATAAATAGAAAATTAGGGTATTTTCTTATTTATTTAATTCCCTAAACTTCAAAAATCCATAACTTTGTGTAGAAAAATCAAAAAATAAAATAAAAATACCCTCTTGCTCAGATGAATCGCAGGAGAATAATGTGGAAAAGAAATCATTTAATTTCATTAAGTATTTTATTTTTAATGATTTATTTCCCTCTCGCATTATTTTAATTCTCCATGCATATAGGAAATTCACCATGGCATGAGACCATAGGGCTTTTGAAGCCTCTAAATTTGGGAACATTCCCCGAATTTTCCAAAGTCGAGGCCATCCCTATGAGAGGTTATTGATTTTTCAAATTCATGTTACTCGTTCCGAGTATTTTAAATCTAATAATTAGCATGTTGTGAAATAAATTCTAGGAAAATTTGGTGATGTTTCTTATGACCAGAGGACCCTATGAAAAATAGGTTTTGAACTAGTTCATTTAAAATGACCCTAATTGGCTTAAACACCCAAAATAGGTCTCTAATTAATTAGAGTTAACCATACATCAAATTAACTTGAAATCAATTCTCCACTGACCTTTAGGATTAGAGGAACCCATCATAAAAATTTGAAGTCAATTGGACTTGGTTAGCCCTACTAAATGGGTTGATTAAGCCATTTAGCCAATTTAAACTTTAAAAATTCATAACTTTCAAAATACTTTTTTAAAAATTCACCAAATTAGTTTTGGAGCCTCTCTGATATTAGGGAAATTTAAGAAAATTAAAACATTAATTTTCTAAAAAAGTTGATTTTTTGGTATTATTTTAATATTTTAATAATTAATAAATAATAAAAATCACAAAAATAATAAAATTCACGAAAATGTCACATATTGAATTTTAATCACTTAGAAACAAACCCCATATTTTTCTTAAGTCTCTTTAATGAGATATTAAATTTTAAAGCCCTAAGGTAATTTTAAAATTAAAAAAAATGTATTTTCTAGCATTTCCACTAAAATAATTCTAATAAATCAAAGAAAAATCAAAAAATTGTAAAAATTGATTCTCTGATTTCCTTGATATCAGAGAGATTTTTGAAAAATATAAAATTCATTTTTCAACCTTTATTTTATTTTTAAATTAATTAATACTCCAAAACTCAAAATAATTATAATAAAAATAATATAATTCAAAAAATCACTAAAATTGGTCCAAGTGGTCCTCTGGTCATTAGAGATGTCTCATAATTTTCTTAAGGACAGAAACTTCCCCTTGGTCATATTATTAAATTTTTCTTGGAAATCCTTATTTTCTACCAAAAATAATTACATAAATAAATTAAATACAGAAAAATCACATTTTCTCCTCTCATGTCTTTATTGACATATGAGTGAAGTTACATAAAAATTTTAAGTTCATTTAAGCTCAATTTAGTAAGTTATGAAATTATTAAGCTTGAAGGGCAAAGTGGTAATTAAAATTTTAACCCTTAATTAAAACTTTAGGTTTAATAAAATTAAAGAGTAAAATATTTGATCTTAATCTGATTTGGATGATTCAAATTTAAATAATTAAGGGATAGAAACCTATTAAACAATTTAAAAATAAGTGAAATAAACCTTAATTAAATAATTAATTAAATTTGGAAGAATAATAAAGTTGGAATTATTAAATAGGGATATTATTATTAGGAAGAAATTTATTCTTTGATCTAAGGAACCCTAAATTAATCTTCTCAATAATATTTAATTCCTAGTTAAAATGATAATTCAAATTTAAGTTTTAAAATTTTAAAGGACTTAATCATTAAAATTAAATTAAAATTAAATTAAAGATTAAATTAAATTAAATCAAATGAATTAAATTAAATTAAATCAAACAAATTAAATTAATTTAAATTAAATTAAATCAAATAAATTAAATTAAATTAAATTGAACAAATTAAATTAAAATTGAATTAAATTAAATTAAAATTAAATTAAATTAATTAAATAAAATTAAATAAAAATAATAATAATTAAATTAAATTAAATTAAATTAAATTAAATTAAATCATATTAAATTAAATTAAATTAAATTAAAATAAAAAAATAATAAAATCAGGTTAAAATTAAAATTAATTTAAATTAAATTAAATTAAATTAAAATTGAAGCTAAACCAAATCAAATTAAATTTAAGTTAAATTAAATTGAATTAAATAATAATATCACCTAAGATATGAAGAAATTAAAAATAAAGCAACTTGAACACTATTTCAAATTTAAACCCATTAACTTAAATTAAATCATAAACCACTAGAACACCAATTTGCCCTCGAAGGCTTTGGTCACCATAACTCCTAAACGGAACATTAAATGAAATGTTACTTCACTTATAGGATATTCAAATGTCCTAGTTCACTGAGCAAGATAACAACAAAACTTGAAATTCTCGGACGATTACTTCACCTGATTGGTTAAATCCATTTGGACTTAAAACAATCCTATCAGTATTGAAAAGATGTTTAAGATTCTTCTTAAGCACTTCCTCAATATGATAGGATACTTACAAGAACAATTGAACTTAATTATTCTTTGATGAAGAAAATCGTCCTCAAACCAAAATACAAGAACCTAGATGTCATAGGAAATGACTAGCTATAGGATTAGGAATTTGGTAGAAAACCATAACCCTTCCCTTAGCTTTACCTAGGAACTTGCTTAAATATTCTAATTGTGTTTTAAGTGCAGCTTGGGATGACGGGAAGACCCTCCAGGTACGCTTTTATTTTATTGCAATTTACCTTATTGCAATTTATTTAATCGCATCGCACTTACTTTTCTTGCATGATAAACAACTGTTGCATGAAAACCCACACCTTCAGGATAGTCCCTAAAACTAAAACCAAAACTAAGTTAAAAGTTATTGCAAGATAAAATTCACCGTCACAACATTTCAAAATATAAAACAACTCAAAATTTAATCACAAATAGAACACAAAACTGCAATTACAACTAAATTAAAACGTCATGTTGGATGATCGGGAATACCTCGGATGATGTAACCTACGTGTTGCTAACGGGATTTCCCAATGTCTAAATGAAAGTGTGGAACTCATTCGGTTGAGTTTAGCAAATTCATCTGGACTAAGTGAATCCGATAAAAATAACGATGCCGGAAGGATGGAACCGTGGGATCTTAACCGGTGTTGTTATAATCAACTTTAAGATTTGTTTTAACTAAAATACTAAAAACACTTGGAAATTAAGAAATTTCTCTAAACCAAAACACTTTTCTCATCTCTTGATTTATGATTTCTAAAACAAAACCTCTGCAACAACAAGGAGCTTGGAGTACGGTGGGCAGCACGACCATCTTCGTCAACAAAACAACTCTACATCAGCTAAACATTCCTAGAATTAAACAACAAAGCCATAGGATTTCGAGGTAGTTTTCCTAGTGCAACATAAATCCTCAACCTCTTCGTTAGGCATTTGCATGATCATGTCATGTAAATTAAGCCCTAACCGGTTTTAGGATTCTGAGGTAGTCGTCTGATACGACATAAACCCTCACATCTTCAAGGCTACTTGTATGATTTTACCATACAAATATAAGTCCTAATTAATTAAAATTGGCAAGATCAAAACATTAAATAAGTATTAGGACTTTCCTAAATTCAAGCCAAATAATAGGATAGTAGGGAAATTACCGAAGTTCGCTTCGAATCTGTAATTTCTCCTACCTTTCTTCCTTTGAATTCTCAAAATAAAATCTTCCAAATTTAATCCATTCCCCATTGAAATTCCAAAATTCAATCCCTTGAAAACTTAAACTTTGAAATTCTTGAGAGCAGAATTATTGATTATTATCGAGAGTTTTCTTAGGTGATTCCCGTCACTTAAGATGTAATTAACTATAGGGGCTTGCCCTTATAGGGAATTTTAAAGAACCCGAGTAATATAAACCCCGTTTAATGCTTTCATATTAAGCGAGGAATTTGTCGGCTTATAAAATTGGTTCACGGACCAAACGGATGTCACAAATCTTCTAGTTTATTTAATCGAGCCCCATCATCAAGCGATGTGTCTATCCTTAGGGATAGATACACGGTTTGTGGTGCGGTGCTCGTTTATATAAACTATTTCGGGATGCGAGATCGGTTTGATTTCATATCTTAAAATCTTCAAATTTAAAAAATTATTTTTAAAATCAAATACTACTTTTCAAATTATTTATTTAAATTAAATTAAAAATTCGCCGACAATTTCTGTTAGGCGACCCCCTTTTTCAAAATAAAACACACAACCTAAAAAATAATGCCGACAGCTGTAACATTTCTTTTATATTCATAAAAAGCATGTGTAGAGATAAAATTTTTCCTTCTATATTATTTTCCATATACTTAGAAAAACTCCTGGTGGAAATATGTTATTCTTTCTCTCATGCTATAGAAATTTTTATAATTCATGTTTGTACCAAAACTGGAGTTTGGCGAAGGGAAAATACTTTGAAATTTAAATATTATTTGTCCTTAATTACTAATATTTTCTTTAAAAATATTAACATAACATAAGAAATGAAAAATTATTTAAGATTACTTAAATTTTTGAATTTATAAATAATTTAGTAATCTTATCTAAAATTTTAATAATTTTGATTGATTTTAAGAATAGAATTATTTAACTTAAAGAATAATAAGATTAAAAATTTTTCTATTTATAATAAAGAGAATTTTATTTTTGAAATACTAAGCAATCAAGATTATTACTTGAAAAAGAAAAGATTGAAATAATTTTTGAAAATTACTTATTAAGAATGTCATATTTATTAAGTGAAAATGTATAAGTTTTTAAATATAAGTTATAGTAATCCTCATAAATTGTGAAAAAAAGGGGATTGAAAAATATCCTTAAAAAGAAAAAAAAGAAGAAGAAAACAAAAGAAGAAAAGAGCAAAAAAGGAATGTGAGGAGAAGCTTGAGGAGATGCCTAATAAAAATTTGGCTTCACTTGAATTATATTATAGGAAGAAAACTAATTACATGTTTTAACTTAATTTTTATGTGCAAGCATCCTTACTAGAAAAGTTTTCATGAAAGTCTTTTTATTGTAAATTACCTATGTGACCTTAATATGATAAATTACATTTTTTCTTGAAATAAATGAAAAATTTAAAGTCTTATGATTTGGTAGTTAAGTATTCTTTAAAATCTAAAAATTAACCTTAATAAGTGAAATTTGGTTAATAATTTACTAGAGCATTTATAAAACCAAAAATTACAAGGAATCTTAAATATTTAAACTTCATTCCAGATGTTATACATTTTATGTAATAAAAAGGGTTACTTAACGACAAGTAACATTTAAGTTTGGGGGAATTTCATCCACTTAAAAAGTACATATTTTTCTGCCTTATTTATGATTTAATTTTTAAGGATATTATGCTTTAATGAAAGGTATTTTTATGTTTTTGGATATCGTGACTAAAAGAAAGGGTTCAAGAAGGAAAAATAGGCAAAAAGGAGCAATAATATAGCTAAAAAGTAAAGTTGCCAAAATTATAGGTCTGGCGCCTAGGCACCAGAATCGAGCACCTAGGCAACAGTTTGACACTAAAACAATTAAGATTTTTGACAACTTTGGGCAGTTATTTTGATGGTGTTAAGCAGTTATCAGACATTCTAGAAGACTGGAGTTACTCTTGATACATAGGACATGTGATACAATGCATCTGGACATAGGAAAACAGTTTTAATTGCAAAGAGGTGCGATCCAAAGTGAATGGGTGTGAAGATCTGGTCACGGAGTCCGGCACCTAGGTGCTAGATCCTGGCGTTTAGGCGCCACAGTTACTTTCTAGAAGATTCATTGAATTTGACAAATTTTGAAGAGGTGCCTTAAGTAATCCCTGGTCATTTTTAAAGCTCTATAAATAGGAGACATTTCTACAGAAAAGGGAGATCTCCCGCGCCCAGAAATAGTTCTAGAGAGCCTCCAAATACTTAAGTATTTAGTGAGTTTATTTTAATTTATTTTAGTTACTTTGAGTGTTAATACTCAATTCCTTGAGTAGTCAGTGAGAGTTTGTAAGAGTTAGTGCCATTGAAGTCTTGTACTTTGTATTGGAGTCAGTAGGAGTCAAAGGATCACTTGAAGGAACATTTCAGATAAGTATTTGTAACTTGGTTCAAAGTTTTATAAATACGTTTTGTTGTGTGAATTCCATGTGTTCTGAGTAGTTACTTTTCTTTCTCCTTTCAACCATGAAAAAATAATAAAGATAATTTGATTTCGTTGGAGAACTTAAACTTAATTTTAAAAATTATTGTGATGATATTCATACCTGATCTTAATTTACTTTTTAAATTGGCCATTTGAATTGTTAAAATCTGTTGAAGAATTCTGAGACCTATCTGGAGATGAGTTCTTAACTAGTAGATATCACATGAATCCTTGGGTAATCGAAGGCCATGTGCCGGTTATTCAAGGAGAAGTGCAAATAAATAGGAAAATATTATTTATTGGGCGTAGAATTAATTATTTTTTAGAGTGATAGACTAAATTCTATTAATTTGGTTTATAGAAAGGGAACCGGTCACTAGTAGGGCCGACCATAGCCACCCTTGGACTTCTAGAAGTGTGAGTCTAGATTAACCCATTCTACTAATAATACATCCTGAACCAATCTATAGATTAGCCATTGTTCTCTATACTATCAAGCGAGGTAAAGAATAGAAATTCTTCTATTTGGCGCAATACCATAATTGCAAGTTCACCACGAATGATAGTTTTTCTGAAAAATCTTGGATTAGTTGAAAAGAAGAAAGTTGTTTTATTTATACTTGTATTAACCTTTACTTTTTTACTACTTTACTTACATCAAGTAGAAATTTCATAAAACTTAAAGTCTGATTTTTTAAAAAAACAAAAAATTATAATTACTTTTAAATTGAAAAACTTTTAATTTATAAAATTAATCTTCCCCTTGGGTTTGAAAATCAGGACTCCAATAGAGCCCTGTATTACTGGATACGATACGTATACTTGCGTAATACTTCTGGTGTGGAAAATAATTTCTAAAATTATATATTTATTTTTGCATACTACCCTTTGAAATATAAATTAAAGGATAAATTGTAGGCATACTTATGGGTCAAGGTCAACTATGCAAAAGCCTAACAAAAAGAGAAGTTTTATGTCATAAAAGACAGCCTCAAAATCCTAAGGATTGTTATTTAAACTAATAAAAGGTCTTGAACGAGCTGCCCACGAAGTCTGCTCCAAGTTCCTTGTTGTAGTGTCTTCAAGTCTTCAGGTCCTCCAATCTTATTGTTGAAAGTATTATTTGTATCGATAATTTATAATGAGTTGATTAAAGGGTAGTGGAGGAATAGTTCAAACCTAGGCCATGGCTAAGTTCACTTAAGCTAGGTAATTCCCTAGTGTTATAATTTCTAGGTTCTCCCTAATCTAAATAACTTTTATTCCAACATTATTTATCCTTAAAATGTGAATTCTAAGTTTGATAAAGTAGTGAAAGCATACATAAAGGAATAAGTAAGGAAAATAAAGAAAAAAATATTTTATCAAACTTTTATTTTATTAAATTTTAATTATTTAATTAGTGGTAACCCGGTCAAGATGTCAACGGCTCCGTCATCCCGAATCACCGGGTACCCTAGTTTACGTAATCCGAAAGGTGGTTACCCACCAGGGCTGGAAGATTCTTATCAACATCCTCAGAATGCATCATCAAAAAAATCTTTGTAAACCAGAATCAAAGTGGTTAAGGTTACATTATATGATCTTTGTGATTAAGATTTAATGGATCCTAGAGTTACTTTATTGCTTTTAGGGTTGAAATGTTTTAGGTTGTTTACATCTTGTTGTTAGATTTTAATATTTTATTTTAGTTATTTTTGTTCACTTGTTATTATTTATGTGAAGTTGATGACTTAGAAGCTGACTTAACCTACAAAGCCATGCTTCAAAGCCTTATTGTGCTCAGTTTAGTTTAAGTTTAAGTATTAATGTGTTTTATGTGAATTTTACCCATCCCAATGTGTTTTATGATTAACAGTTGATGTTTCAATTAAAGGGTTTAGGTTTAACTTAGGTTTAAGGTTATACCTAAAAGGTTCTCCCATGTTTAACCAATATGTTAAGTTCTAACCTAAGGTTTAGGGTAGGTTTAGCTTAAGATAAAGCTATGATTTGGGTTTGTTTTACCTAAAGATTAGATTTGGATTAGGGTTAGCTAGCATAGGATTTAGGCTAACAAATCATATGGGTTTAGGGTTAACTAACCTAAGGTTTAGGTTAAGCAATCCTATGGGTTTAGAGTTAACTAACCTAAGGTTTAGGTTATCTAGTCTTATTGGTTTAGAATTAACTAACCTAAGGTTTAGTGTTAGCTAATCCTATAGGATTAGGGTTAACTAACATAAGGTTTAGGTTAGTTAATCCTATCATTTTAGAATTAACTAACCTAAGGTTTAGGTTAACTACTTCTATGGGTTTAGGGTTGACTAACCTAAGGTTTAGATTAACTAATCATATTGGTTTAGGGTTAACTGACCTAAGATTTAGTTTAACTAATTTTATTGGTTTAGGGTTAACTAACCAAAGGTTTAAGTTAAATATTCCTATTGGTTTAGGGTTAACTAACCTAGGGCTTAGGCTTAACTAATCCTATGGGTTTAGGGTTAACTAACCTAAGATTTAGGTTAACTAATACTATGGGTATAGGGACCACTAACCTAATGTTTAGGTTAATAAATCCTATTGGTTTAGGGTTTTATAGCCTAGGGCTTAGGCTTAGCTAATCCTATAGGCTTAATGTTAACTAACCTAAGGCTTAGGTTAACTAATCTTATTGGTTTAAGGTTAACTGTCCTAAGGTTTAGATGAACTAATACTATTTGTTTAGGGTTAACTAACGTAGGGCATAGGCTTAGCTAATCCTATGGGTTTAGGCTAATATGTAAACTACCAAAGTTTAGGTGTCGAACATGTAAGTACATGAAAATTAAGTGTCATGCAACAACATATAAAGATAAGGTGGATATGTATGGAATTATACTAAAATTTAGGGAATAGACAATTAGATGCTTAAGAATTAATCATCACTTGTGTAACTCAAATATTTAGGTGTTAGAGAGGTGAATATGCAGGAATTAAATTACGCACATGTAAATCTTTCAATTTTTTATTTTAAAGTGTTACTTAAGTAACCACATGGGATTTAAATAGTATATATGAAACTATATAGGGTCAGGGTGGTATAAATGTGATTTCTGACATGCTAAAGCATAAGCGTTAGTGTGTTATGTAAATATATAAGATTTTTATGCAACATGCATGTAAACATTCCTTTACATATATATGTGTGTGTTTGTGTGTGTGTGTGTGTTTGTGTGTGTATTTTCCCCCCAAAAACAACCTTAGATGCTCCAAAAGAAGACATCTAGGTAGGAAAATTCATTAAAAAGGTAAAGGATTACAAAGTTTAATGTAGGGGAGATCAAGAGAGTGCCCATGAAGCAAAAGAGAGAGGGGGGAGGGAGTTCTATGTATAACAATAGTTTGATTATGTCTGCCTTGTTTAGCTAACTAGTGAGCATGTAAGTTTTCTTCCCTAGCCAAAAAATGTTACCTAACATATAACTGCTGAGAAAGACCAATGATATGTGTAACCCAAGGAAGGATTTTCCAAGTTGGGGAAGATGTCCCTCTAAGAGAGGATATCAAAATTTCAGAGTTAGATTCAATAATCAGGAAGTGGACGTGACATTGGAGGGAGATTTTGAGAGCCCAATAAACTACCATGGCTTCAGCTTCCAGAGCATCAAGAGCACATATGGGAGATTGAAAATGTAGCAGACAATTGCCAGAATGATCCATGAAAACCCCACCAATCCCAGCACTGTCATTAAGGAAGTTGCCATCAGTATTGGCTTTTAACCATGGAGACACAGGTTTCTACCAATGAACAAGAGAAAACATTTAGGGAGCCAAAGTCCTAGAAACCTTCTTCTTATAGCATTTGGGAAGCCTTTATGTTGAATTAACTTGGAAAAGAAGCTACGGCAGTGACTTGCCACCTGTAAGGGAGAGATAGGCACCATAACAAATTTCAGTTGATTCCTAGCTAACCAAATAAACCAAGCCATACTCCCAAAAACATTGAAGAGTTGATGAGAATGTTGAACATGCTAATTTAAGAAAAAGGAAAACCAGCTGAGGTCGATAGTTGGAATGGATAATTAGCTGAGGAAGTTGGACCAAAACATTTAAACATAAGTGCACTGGGAGAACAAATGGTCAATAGATTCCTCTTCAGTATGATAGAAATAAAATCCAGAGGGCCCCTTGATTCCCTTGAGTTTAAGGATATCATTAGTGGGGAGGATCTTGTGAAACAGTCTCCAAAGGAAGAAGGACATAGAGGGGGTGAGAAACTTGTTCCAAATAATGGAGCCCCAAAGGAATTGTTCCCAATGAAATAAAGAGGAGTAGATAAAAGAAGAGGAGGACTGGTGTGTAGTATTCTTGAGATGGATCTTATCTGTACCATTGTAGTTAATGAGGGTCTGCAGGATTTCAGTAATAAGATATGGGGAGAGGTAATCAGGGATAAGGGAAGCATCCCAAAGACCCTCCCTCCAACAATCAGCAGCAGCTAAATCAGTGTTAAAAACATTAGAATCTTCCTGATAGAGTTTGCCAATAGTGAGCCAATTGTCCAACCAAAAATTTACATGTCCTTCCCAAAGCTCTTAGATAAAAAGTTCTTAAGCTTTAGCTTTGATATTCAACAAATTTACCCAGATTTTGGAATCCCCATCTTCTAGAGATCAAAAAAGGATGAGAATTTCTACAGTATTTAACCAGCATAAATCTGGCCCAAAGACAGTTTTGCTGTCTGAATTTGATCCATAGTTTGCACAAATTGACAGTGCTTAGGTGGTTAAGCCTCCTAAAGCCCAGGTCCCTAGTAGTTTGAGGTTTACAAACCTTTTGCCAGCTAAACCAATGCATTTGCTTCCTTTGACCAGCCCACAGAAATCTATTGAAGGTCCTTTCTAAAATAAATTGTGTACTTTTCTTCATAATATTCACTTGTAGAAGGTAGGAAGGGAGACATTTAAGAATGCTTTTCAGCAAAGTGACCCTCCCACCATTAGAAAGGAAAGAATTAGTCGAACAATTTAGTTTGCTCTAAATTTTTTCAATGATACCATCAAACTGGACCTGTTTGGTTCTCCCATTCAACAATTGCACCCCAAGGTAATTAAGAGTAAGATTAGTGGCCTTGAAGTTTGTATAAGCAATGATCCAGTGTTTTAAATGAGTACTGAATTTCTTACTGAATAAGATAAGACAGTTTTGAAGGTTGAAAGAGAGGCCAGAAGAATCTTGGAAAGTATGTAGACATTTGAACAAGGATTTAGTAGCCATTTTAGAAGCCCTTGAGAAGAGGACAATATCATTAGCATATGCCAGATGTGAAATATAAATATTTGACCTGCTCTTATAATGCATATGTGGGGAGATAGGTCTGGATAAATAATCTAAAGTAAGGATAAAGATATTAGGGGATATAGGATCTCCTTGTTTTAATCCCCTACTAGCTGCAAAAGAACCATGCAACTGACCATTAATGAGTACATAATTGCTGTTATTATTCAACCATCTCTTAATAAAGGAAATGAATTCATCTGGGAAACCTCTGGACTTTAGGACATCCACAATAAAATCCCATCTGATCATATCATAAGCTTTTTGAAAGTCCATTTTGAAGATGATATTGCCACCTGATCCAGATCCAGCAGCAGGTCCTGTGCTAAAAGTACATTATCAGTGATATTCCTTCCATGAACAAATGCAGACTGATTTTTCAGCAATAATGGAAGGAAGAAAAGGCTGTAAACGTTTCTTAATAATCTTGCTAATCATCTTACTAATAACATTGTCAAGCTAATAGGTCTGAAATTGGCCCTAGACTTTTTGGAATTGTCTTTAGGAATAAGCACAATAGTGGAAGAACATAAAGCAATGAGAGGATCACTACCCATGAAAAAGAACTGTATTGCATTCACCACATCCTTTTTGATAGTAGACCAAGATTTCTTATAAAATTCAGAAGAGAAACTATCAGGGCCAGCAGCTCTATTGTTATCAATGGAATTGAGAACCTGCCAAATTTTATCTTCAGTAGGAATATCAGCGAGGTGTGAAAATTCAATTAAGGAAAGGTTGCAGGGGAAAACATCCTGTTGAATTAGAGAGCTGGATAAATCAGGTTGAGTAAGAAGAGTTTTAAAATAATGCACAGCATCTATAGCAATCTCCTCAGAATTTGTAATCCATGCATCAAATACACTTTTTATCCTGTAAATGGCATTACACTTTCTTCTATAGTTAATACAAGCATGATAATACTTTGTATTTCTATCCCCATCAACAAATCTACTAAGAGTAGCTTTCTGTTTTAGAAAGCTGTCAAGAGTGGATAAAGCATTCAACAGTTGTAAATTTGCATAGTGCAGATCCTCCTCCTTAATAAGATTCTGCTCAAAATAGCTTCAACTTGTTTAAAGACATCACCAAATACATTCCAATTCCACTTCTTTAAATGATATGCAAGGTTTTTTTGGAGGACCCAAAGGTGTTGCTAAGCATCACCAGGAAACTGAGAAATCTAGGATTCTGATACCAGTTGTAAAAAACTAGGATGAGAGGTCCAAGCATTAACAATTCTAAAAGGGGACTTAACAGTAGTATGGGTTCCACAGATATTAATAAGCAAAGGTCTATGATCAGACCCAGACATAGACAAAGGAAGAATAATGGTGTTTGGAAAATTTTGCAGCCAGGTATCATTAGCTAGAAATCTATCTAACATCTCCCAGATTCTACCCCTTCTCCAAGTAAATTTGGGGCCCTGAAAGCCCAAATCATGCAAACCAGTGGAATGTATATTCTCACTGAATCTAGTGAGATTTTGAATTTCAACAGGTCTACCACCAAGATTTTCATTAGGGGAGGCAATACAATTAAAATCCCCACCAACCATCCAAGGGGAATTCATAGTAGTACTGATTGAAGAGAGGTTAGCCCAAAGGTCCTGCTGAGATGAATAAGATCAACCTACTTGGACAATGGTGGTGTAGCATTCAAAATCACCAATTGATACCTTCAAGTGGAGAAACTGGGGATGATCCATAAGAATAGACCAAACAGCCTCTTTTCTAATAAGAATCCAAATCTTATGGCTGACATTAGCAAAGTGCTGAAAGTCATTAATTTTTTGAGGATGGGATGGAAATTTTTAGTAATCAAAGGTTCAAGAAGAGCAAAACACTATAATTTGTGCACCCTAATCATATTTAAAATTCTGTGGAGGGATTTAGGGAGAGCAATCCCCCGCACATTCCAACAAAAAATATTAATCATGAAGGGCAGATTTACCCTTACCCCTTGTCCTGGAAATGAAATCCAATTTTTGATTTAAGGAGCTGGCTCCTGAGGTAATATGATTTTCATCTTTTAATCTTCTTAATTCAATAGAAGTTTTATTCTTGTTTTTACCAATACTAGCTTCCTTTTGATTCTCAGAATCAAACAGAGTTTGTAATTCCTGACGGGACTGGGTTGAGCTGAAGAATTCATGTTTTTTATGGACTTTTTAACATTCCAACAATTTTCTAATTCAGATCTTATCTCATTTAAATCTTAGTTTGTAAAACTTGGGTGTTCTTCTTCCACCTGGGTTCCAGCAGAAGAGGAAATTAACCTAGTATCTGCAGCTGACTGTGTCTGACTAACAATCTCAGAAGGAAGGGGAGGTGCCACCATCACAACAGGAGCAGTTTCCTCAAACACAGCAGGAGCAGTAGTCATTACCACATGAGAAGTAGTTTCCTGACCTCGACCCGTAACTGCCTATAATTTATCCTTTAGTTTATATTTCAAAGGGTAGTATGAAAAGATAAATATATAATTTTAAAAAATATTTTACACACCACAGGTACTACGCAAGTATACATATCGTATCCAGTAATACAGGGCTCTATTGGAGTCCTGATTATTGATCCCACAGGGAAGATTAATTTTAGAAATTAATAAATTTTCAAATTAAAAGTAATTATAATTTTTATTTTTTTTCAAAAATCAGATTTTATGTTTTATAAAATTTCTACTAGATGTAAGTAAAGTAGCAAAAAAGTAAAAGTTGATGCAATTATAAATAAAAAAACTTTCTCCTCTTCAACAAATCTAAGATTTTTTCAGAAAAAATATCATTCTTGGAGAACTTGAAATTATGGTATTGCGCCAAATAGAAGCATTTCTATTCTTTACCTTCGCTCGATAGTATAAAAAATATTGGATAATCTATAGATCGGTTCAGGATGCATTATTAGTAGAATGTGTTAATCTGGACTCACACTTCTAGATGTCTAAGGGTGGCTATGGTCGGCTCTACTAGTGACCTGTTCCCTTTCTATAAACCAAATTAAAAGAATTTAGTCCGTCACTCTAAAAACTAATTAATTCTACGCCAAAAAAATAATATTTTCATATTTATTTGCACTTCACCTTAAATAACCCGCACATGGCCTTCGATTACTGATGCGATGCAAATATGTATATGCTTTTAAATACAAGAATTTGATACCACTTTTTAGAATATTTAATTACTGGAAAATGGCTTTAAAAACTTGATGTGTGATGTTTACTTTTACTTATGAATTTATATTTAGTTTTATAATAATTATTGTAAAAGTCACAATGTTAAACGCAAGTATACGTATTGTTCAAGTAATACAAGGCTCTAGTGGAGTCCTGATTATCAATCTCACAGGGATAGTATTTTTATAAAAAGTAAGAAATGTAAGAAATAATTTGGAATTTTTCAAATTAAAAGTTATATATATATATATATATATATATATATATATATATATATATATATATATATATATTTACTTTCAAATTTAATTTACTAACAATTTTTACTATAAGCAAGTAAGCAGCAATAATAAAGTAAAGTGAGCAGTAATTAAAATTCAATGCAAGTATAAAATTGACTTTCTCCTTTTCAACTAATCCAAGATTTTTAGAATAATTATCTTTTGTGGGAATTTAGATTATGATATTGTGCCAAATAGAAGCATTCCTATTCTTTACCCTTTGGTCCAGGTGCAAAGAACATTGACTAATCTATAGATCGGTTCAGGATGTTTTTTTAGTAGAATGGGTTAATCTAGACTCACACTACAAGATGTCCAAGGGTGGCTATGGTCGGCCTTACTAGTGACCCGTTCCCTTTCTATAAACTAAATTATTAGAATTTAGTCTCTCTCTCCAAAAACTAATTAATTTTACGCCCAATAAATAATATATTCCTATTTATTTGAACTTCACCTTGAATAACCCCCATAAAGCCTTCGACTACACAAGGATTCATGTGATATTAACAAGTTAAGAATTTATCTCTGGATAGGTCTCAATATTCTTCAACGGGTTTTAACAATTTAAATGGCCAATTTAAAAAGTAAACTAAGATCAGGTATTAATATCATCACAATGTTTTAAATATTTTAAATTTAATTCTCCTACAAATTAAATTAATTTATTATCTTTTCATAGTTGAAAGGAGAAAGATAACAAACTACTTAGAACACATTGAAATCACACAACAAAACATATTTATAAATCTTTGAACCAAGGTACAAATACTTATCTGAAGTGTTCCTTCAAGTGATCCGCTGACTCCTACTGACTCCAAAGCAATGATTAAAGACTCCAACAACAACAACACAAAATAAATACTCAAAATAAACTCTAGATACAAAGTAAAGTGGCACCCTAAGTGTGGAAGAGACTAAAAAAACTAAGTAAAACAAGAGGGGGAGAGAAGGTGCTAAAAGGGGCCCTTTTCTCTGTAGAATGGGCTCCTATTTATAGAGCTCTGAATTTGACCAGGGGTTGCTTAAGGCACCCCTTCAAAATTCATCCAAATTCAATGCATCTTCTAGAAGGTAACTGTCGCACGTAGGCGCCGGGATCTGGCGTCTAGGCGCTGGACTCCGTGACCAGGTCTTTGCACCTCTTCACTTTGAATCACACCTCTTCGCGATTAAAATGATTTCCTTGCGTCCAAATGCATTGTATCACATGTCCTATATATTAGGAGTAACTTCCAGTCTTCTAGAAGCTCCAATAACCGCTTAACTCTGTCAAAATAACTCCCCAAAATCATCAAAAAAATCTTAACAGCGTCTGTATCGAGCTGGCGCTTAGGCGCCGGATTCTGGCGCCTAGGCGCCAGGCCAATAATTCCAATATTTTGTTCCATAAGCTCTATTTTTCTCCTTTTTTCCTTCTTTTTCTTTCTTAGACTTTTTTTTAATCATCTACATCCAAAAACATGAAAATACCCTTCATTAAAGCATAATAGCCTTAAGAATTGAATCATAAATAAGGCATGAAAATGGGTATTTTTTAGGTAGATCAAATTCCCCCAAACTTAAACATTACTTGTCCTCAAGTAACCATTTTAATTACATAAAATAGATAAGATTTGGAATGAAGTTAAAATATTTAAGATTCCTTGTAATTTTTGGTTTTATAAATGCTTTAGCAAATCTTTAACCAAATTTCACTAATTAAGTTTAATTTAAGAATTAAAGAACATTTAACTACCAAATCATAAGACTTCCAATTTTTAATTTATTTCAAGAATAATTGTAGTTTATCATATTAATGTCACATAGAATATTTACAAGAAAAATATTTTCATGAAATATTTTTCTAGTAAAAATATTGGTTAATAGAAATTAAGTTAAAAATGTAATCAGTTTTCTTCATATAAGATAATTCAAGTGAAGCCAATTTTTGATTAGGCATTTCCTCAAGTTTCTCCTCACATTCTTTTTTTTTCTTCTTTTTTTTAAAAAAAGTCAGGATTACTATTTTTGGATAGTCTGTTAATGATTTTGAGCTTCACTATCCTTAACTTATTTTCAAAAACTAATACATTCTTACTTAATAAATATGACATTTTTAATAATTTATTATTTTTCAAAACTTATTTCAATCTTTTCTTTTTCAAGCAATAATCTTGATTCCTTAGTATTTCAAAAATACAATTCTCTTTACTATAAATAGAAAACTTTTTATGTTATTATTCTTTAAGTTAAATAATTCTATTCTTAAAATCAATCAAAATTTTTGAAATTTTAGTTAAGTTTACTAAATTAATTATAAATTCAAAAATTTAGTTAATCTTAAACAGATTTTTCATTCCTTATCTTATGTTAATATATTTTTAAAGAAAATATTAGTCAATTAAGGACAAATAATATTTAAATTTGATAAATGTTTTCCCTTCCCCCAAACTTCAGCTTTAGTATAAATATGAATCATGAAATTTTCTAAAGCATGAGAGAAAGAAATAAACAGGAATTAATCTGAGTACAATAATGATGTAATAAGGAAAAACTAACTTCTACTTCTACACATGCTTTAATATGAATATAACATAAATGATTAAGCATATATAGAAAAGTTTTGCAGAGCAGGAGTTAATTTCTAAAATATCTTTTTTTTTATTATTTTTATTATTTTTAAACATGCAAAATTGCTAACTATTCATGAACACTAAATAGTAAGCAGAAACAAAAATAAACTTTTATAAAAATTTATTCATATTTCAGTCTTAAACACACATCAGATAATCTAAAAACAGTTTCAACATAAAAAGTTCACATAAATACTAATAAATAACATCACACTAAACAACACAAGAAACAAGAAACACACTAAACACATCTCCAGAGGTAAGTCAAGCTACTAATCACTATCTGTAGCTTCATCATCTTCATCACCAAAAGAAAACTCCATATCATTCGGATCAACATATGGTGAATATCTGGAACAAGTAGGGAACTAAACATCGTGCTCACCTTTCAGAAATCTCACTAAAGACTCAGAATACTCGGCATCATAATCACTCTTCCTTTGTGTATACTCAGAAAGATGATTGATCTTCTTATTGATTGTATCTACTCTACAATGAGTTAGGAATAACTCATTTTGCTACTCTATCAGCTTATCATGTATGGTTTCCCGAAAATTAGATGGTGGCTTGATCCATAAAAAAATATACCTATTTTTATGCCTTGATTTTTATTAATTTCTAAGGATATTATGCTTTAATGAAAGGTATTTTTATGTTTTTGGATGTAGGTGATGTAAAAAGGTCCAAAAAAGGAAAAAGGGTGAAAAAGGAGCAAAAAGGAGTAAAAATGGAGAAAAATACAAGAATTATAAAAAATTATGGCCTGGCGCCTACGCTCCAGACTCGATACAGAAACTGTCAAGTTTTTGATGATTTTTGGACGGTTATTTTGACGGAGTAAGCAGTTATTGGACATTCTAGAAGACTGGCAGTTGTTCCTTGGTAATAGGACATGTGATACATTGCATTTGGACGCTCCAAAACGGTTTTAATAGCGAAGAGGTGCGAGCCAAAGTGAAGAGGTGTGAAGAACTGGATGCGGTGTCCGGCGCCTAGGCGCCAGATTCCGGCGCCTAGAAGATTCATTGAATGTGGACATGTTTTCAAGAGGTGCCTCAAGGCAACCCTTGAAGCCTATAAATAGGAGTCCACTCTTTCAAAAAAATGTGCCCCCATTGTAACCCCTATCTCTTATCCACTTTAGGATCTCTCATCCTTAGAGAGAGAAATAGAGAGAGAAATTTTGGGCCACTTTTATTTAGTTTAGTGAGTTTATTTTCAAGTTATTGCATCTGGAGTTCATTACACTGTGGAGTCAGTAGGAATCAGAAGATCTGTAGAAGGAATATTTGAGATAAGTATTCTATTGTTGATTCAAAGTTTATTTATTATGTTTTGTTGTTTATATTTAAATGTGTTCTGAGTAGTTAGTTTACTTTCTTCCTTCAATTATGAAAAGATAAATAAGATAATATAAAATTTGATGGAGAATTGAAAATCAAAATATTTTCAAAACATTGTGATGATATTAATACCTTATCTTACTTTACTTTTTAAATTGGCCATTTAAATTGTTAAAAACTGTTGAAGAGTTTTGAGACCTATAAGGAGAAGAACTCTTAACTTGTAGATGTCACATGAATCCTTGGGTAGTCGAAGGCCATGCGCGGGCTATTCAAGGTGAAGTGCAAATAAATTGGAAGATAAGATTTAAAGGGCATAGAATTGATAAGTTTTTAGAGTGACGGACTAAATTCTTATAATTTGATTTATAGATAAGGAAAGGGTCACTAGTAAGGCCGACCATAGCCACCCTTGGACATCTAGTAGTGTGAGCCTAGATTAACCCATTCTACTAACAATACATCCGGACTCGATCCGTAGATTAGCCTAATGTTCTTTGCGCACTGGATCAAAGGGTAAAGAATAGGAATGTTTCTATTTGGCACAATACTATAAAATAGATTCTCCAACGAATATTAAATTATCTTAAAAATCTTTGATTAATTGAAAGGAAGAAAGTTGTTTGTTTTATATTGTTTTCACAAAATCATTTTCTTATTATTGTTTTCTTTACCTGCATCTAGTAAATTAAAAGTAATTTATAGTTAGATTAAAATACAAAAAGATTTTAAAATACAATATTTAAAAATTTATTACCATTTTTCCCCGTGAGATCGATACTGGGGTCTGCGTTTCAAAGCCCTTTATTACTTGAAACAACACGTATACTTGCGTAGTACCCAAAAAAGTATATAAAATATTTTCCTTTAAAATTATATTTTGTTATATAAACATATATTTAAAAAGTATTAATCACTAACGGCCTAGCATTCAGTAGCGATCAAGTTTTATTTAAATGTTATTGTCGTATTAAAATTTGGTACACATCTATATAACAAGTTATTCCAGGTCAAGTGTTTTGCACCTTTGCCAGAAATTAAATTTTCTAGTAGTGGTAATAAATTCTTGTATTTGGAAATACAAAAATTGGGTCATGGCTCAGCAGAAGTAGATAATCTAGAAGTAGAAGCTCTACCTGAAGTAGGTAATGAACCAAAAGGTGCAGTAGAACTCTTACCTCGAAGTCGATCATATATATTGACACTCTCCCTTCCTATTGGCTTTGTCGACTTGAGCTTTTTCTCAGAAAGCTCAGCAACTACTCCAGCACTTTCACATAGAGAATAGATCAGAGATGGAAAACCAAGTCCAATAGAAGTGCTAGAACGAGCAGTAGCCTCTACAGAATCATAAATAATGCTCCCTACATCAATAGGCTTCCTCTCTTGAATGCAGTAGGTAAGGATAGCTCTATCTTTGGTAACCTCGCTTAGATGATTGGATGGAAGGAAACAAGCATAAATAAAGTAGTGTCATGTCTTTGAAACACCATTAAGCTTAGAAGTTGAAAAATTTACCCTTTTTCTGTTTCGAATCTTCTAGGCTCTAGTACTATCAGTCAGGTATGCAATGATCATATTCAAATCTCCCTCAGATGAAGATAATCCGGAGTAATAACACTCAATGTTTGGCGGCAAGCCATAAAAAATATGGATACGTTCAAGAGTGAATCCTACTCAAACTCCTCTGACGAAAATCTCATATTCTTCAGCATCCACGAAATTAGCATAAAACTCTCTAACAACCGATATAACGACAACAACAGTGAAATAATAGAATTGTCGCCAGTTGAGCGCAACGATTGTATCCTCAATTCTTCCTCCAGGATTATAAAAAAATCGCGCCGAGATAAATTTCTGAGTCGTAGCAAAATCATTGTATCGGAAGTGTACAGTAGCAGTGACGAATTTGCTACAATCAAAATTTTCTCGTTCCTTTCCTTGCTTAGATTTAGGTGCCATCTAAACGTGAAATAAAAACGCAAAAAAATTCAACGGATCTTGGAAAAAAAAACTAATTTAAGCTTTTCAAACTTGAAAGAGCTTAAAAATTTCATGGATTTAACCTTAAAAATCAAAATTTTTCTCAAAATTTTAGTTTTTCTTAATGAGAACAAAATCCATGGTGAATTCCAAAAACAATGAGTTTAGCATGTAGATCTGACCTTAGGATGAAGAAATCCAGTGATTTCAAGCTCAAAAACATGAAAATTCGGCTTTAAATGGGATCTATAGAGGGTATTTTCACGTAAAACAATGGAGAAGCAAGGTTAGGCAACAAAAATGGTGTGGGGGGTGTTTAAGAAAGATGAGTTTTCGGGTTCAGGCCAAACCGGCGCCTAGGCGTCGAATTCTGGTGCCTAAACGTCAGACTCGCGTTTCTAAAAATTCAATTTAAATTTTATATTTTTCACCAAATCTTTTCAAGTTTGACTCCTAATTACTCTTTGTCGGCATATTTTTAGGTTGTGTGTTTTATTTAAAAAAAAAGGGATGGCCTAACAGAAGTTGTCGGCGAATTTTAATTTAATTTAAATAAATAATTTTGAAAAGTAGTATTTGACTTTGAAAATAATTTTAAATTTGAAGGTTTTAAGATATGAGATTAAACCGATCTCACATCCCGAATAGTTTATATAAACGAGCATCGCACCACAAACCGTGTATCTATCCCTAAGGATACACACACTGCTTGACGGTGGGGCTCGATTAAATAAACTAGAAGATTTGTGACATCCGTTTGGTCTGCGAACCAATTTTATAAGTCGACAAATTCCCCTGCTTAATATGAAAGCATTAAACAGGGTTTATATTACTTGGGTTCTTTAAAATTCCCTATAAGGGCAAGCCCCTATAGTTAATTACATCTTAAGTGATGGGAATCACCTAAGAAAACTCTCGATAATAATCAATAATTCCGCTCTCAAGGACTTCAAAGTTTAAGTTTTCAAGGGATTGAATTTTGGAATTTCGATAGGGAATGGATCAAATTTGGAACATTTTGTTTTGGGAATCCAAAGGAAGAAAAGTAGGAGAAATCACAGATTCGAAGCGAACTTCGGTAATTTCCTGACTATCCTATTGTTTGGCTTGAGTTTAGGAAAGTCCTAATGTTTATTTAATGTTTTAATCTCGCCAATTTTAATTAATTAGGGCTTATATTTATATGACAGAATCATACAAATAGCCTCGAAGATATGAGGGTTTATGTCGTATCAGACGACTACCTCGGAATCCTAAGACCTAGGTTAGGGCTTAATTTGCTTATGCAAATGCCTAACGAAGGGTTGAGGATTTATGTTGCACTAGGCAAACTACCTCGAAGTCCTATGGCTTTGTTATTTAATTCTAGGAAAGTTTCTTTGAAGTAGACTCGGGTTTTGCTGATGACGATGGTCGTGCTCGCCCACCATGCTCCGAGCTCCTTGTTGTTGCAGAGGTTCGATTTTAGAAGTCATAAATCGGGGGATGAGAAAAGTGTTTTGGTTTAGAGAAAATCTTAATTTCCAAGTGTTTTCAATACTTTAATTAAAACAAATCTTAAAGTTGATTATAACGACACCGGTTAAGATCCCACGGTTCCATCCTTCCGGCATCATTATTTTTATCGGATTCACTTAGTCCGGATGAATTTGCTAAACTCAATTGAATGAGTTCCACACTTTCATTTAGACCGTGTGGAAATCCCGTTAGCAACACGTAGGTTACATCATCCGAGGTATTCCCGATAATCCAACAGGACGTTTTAATTTAATTGTAATTGTAGTTTTGTGTTCGTTTGTGATTAAATTTTAAGTTGTTTTATATTTTGAAATGTTGTGGCGGTGAATTTTATCTTGCAATGACTTTTAACTTAGTTTTGGTTTCGGCTTTAGGGACTATCCTAAAGGTGTGGGTTTTCATGCAACAGTTGTTTATCATGCAAGAAAAGTAAGTGCGATGCGATTAAATAAATTGCAATAATGTAAATTGCAAGAAAATAAATTGCAATAAAATAAAAGCGTACCTGGAGGGTCTTCTCGTCATCCCGAGCTGCACTTAAAACACAATTAGAATATTTAAGCAAGTTCCTAGGTAAAGCTAAGGTAAGGGTTATGGTTTTCTACCAAATTCCTAATCCTATAGCTAGTCATTTCCTATGACGTCTAGGTTCCTTGTGTTTTGGTTTGAGGACGATTTTCTTCATCGAAGAACGATTAAGTTCGGTTGTTCTTATAAACATCCTATCATATTGAGGAAGTGCTTAAGAAGAATCTTAAACATCTTTTCAATATTTCTAGGATTGTTTTAAGTCCGAATGAATTTAATCATACAAATGAATTAATCGTCCGAGAATCTCGAGTTTTGTTGTTATCTTGCTCGATGAATTAGGACATTTGAATATCCTATAAGTGAAGTAACATTTCATTTAATATTCTGTTTAGGAGTTATGATAACCAAAGCTCTCGAGGGCGAGTTGGTGTTGAATGATTTAATTTAAGTTGATGGGTTTAAATTTGGAATAGTGTTCAAGTTGCTTTAGATTTATTTTGAATTCTTTATGTCTTTGGTGATGTTATATTTAATTCAACTTAATTTAATTTAATTTAATTTAATTGATTTTTAATTTATTTTAATTCAATTTAATTCAATTTAGTTTGATTTGATGTTACATTAAATTAATTTGATTTGATTTAATTTTAATTTAATTTGATTTAATTTAATTTAATTTAATTTAATTTAATTTTAATTCATTTAATTTAATTTTTAATTTGGTTTAACTTAATTTAATTTGGTTTTATTTATTTAATTTAATTTAATTTAATTCATTTAATTTAATTTAATTTGTTTATTTAATTTAATTTAATTTAATTTAATTTAATTCAACTTTTAATTTTAATTTAATTTAATTTAATTTAATCCAATTTAATTTTTAATTTAATTTTTTTTTTAAATTTTAATTGAAATTTTTAAAAGAGTTTAATAATTTAATTTTTAGTTTAATGATTAAGTCTTTTAATGTTTTGAATTTGAGTTATCATTTTAATTAAGAATTGAATATTAATGAGATAATTAATTTAGGGATTTTTTAAATTAAAGAATAAATCTCTTCCTAATAATATCCCTATTTTAATAATTCCAATTTTATTATTCTTCCAAATTTAATCAATTATTTAATTAAGGTTTAATCATTTTAAATTGCTTAATGGGTTTCTACCCTTTAATTATTTAAATTTCAATCATCCAAATCAGATTAAGATCAAATATTTTACTTGTTAATTTTTTTATTAAACCTAAAGTTTTAATTAAGGATTAAAAAAAAATTTAATTAACACTTTACCCTTTAAGCTTAATAATTTCATAACTCACTAAATTGAACTCAAATGAACTTGAAATTTTTATGTGACTTCACTCATATGTCAATAAAGACATGACAGAAGAAAATGTGATTTTTCTGTATTTAATTTATTTATATAATTATTTTTGGTAGAAAATAGAGATTTCCAAGGAAAATTTAATAACATGACCAAGCGAAAGTTTTTGTCCTTAACAAAATTAGGGGACATTCCTAATGACCAGAGGACCACTTGGACCAATTTTGGTGATTTTTTGAATTATATTATTTTTATTATAATTATTTTAAGTTTTGGAGTGTTAATTAATTTAAAAATAAAATAAATGTTGCAAAATGAATTTTATATTTTTCAAAAATCTCTCTGATATCAAGAAAATCAGAGAATCAAATTTTAAAATTTTTTGATTTTTCTATGATTTATTATAATTATTTTAGTGAAAATGCTAGAAAATACATTTTTTAATTTTAAAATTACCTTAGGGCTTTAAAATTTAATATCTCACTAAATAGACCTAAGAAAAATATTGGGTTTGTTCCTAAATGATTAAAATTTAAAATGTGACATTTTGGTGAATTTTATTATTTTTGTGATTTTTATTATTTTTTAATTATTAAAATATTAAAATAATATTAAAAATCAACTTTATTAGAAAATTGAAATTTTAATTTTCTTAAATTCCCCTGATATCAGAGAGGCTCCAAAACCAATTTGGTGAATCTTTGAAAGATATTTTGAAAGTTATGAATTTTTAAAGTTTAAAATGACTAAGTGGTTTAATCAACCCATTTAGTAGGGCTAACCAAGTCCAATTGATCTCAAATTTTTATGGTGGGTTCCTCTGATCCTAAAGGTTAGTGGAGAATTGATTTCAAGCCAATTTGATGTATGGTTAGCTCTAATTAATTAGAGATCCATTTTAGGTGTTTAAGCCAATTAGGGTTGTTTTAAATGAACTAACTCAAAACCTATTTTTCCTAGGGTCCTCTGGTCATAAGGAACATCACCAAATTTTCCTAGAATTTATTTCACTACATGCTATTTATTGGAATTAAAATACTTAAAACAGTAACATGAATTTGAAAAATCAATAACTTTTCATAGGGATGGCCTCGACTTTGGAAAATTCGGGGAATGTTCCCAAATTCAAAGGCTTCGAAAGCCCTATGGTCTCATGCCATGGTGAATTGTATACATGCATAGAGAATTAAAAATATGCAGGGAGTAAATAAATTATTAAAAATTAAATACTTAATGAAATTAAATAAGTTCTTTTCCACATTATTCTCCTCTGTTCACTGAGCAAGAGGGTATTTTTATTTTATTTTTCTGATTTTTCTACACAAAGTTAAGAATTTTTGAAGTTTAGGGAATTAAAAAAATCAGAAAAAACCCTAATTTTCTATTTATCCACGTGGCGCCGCGTCAACCTCGGCAGCTCCGAAACGCCGCGTGGCGCGCTCCCATTTGAGGCCCCATCTGACTCAGCGCTCCGGGGGCCCGCTGTATCGTTCCGTCTCCTGATCCGACGCGATCCTGGCCGTCCGTCCGCGCGTGTATTAAATGGACGGCATCCGTTCATCGTCCCCGAGCATCCTCACCCGAGAGCCATCCACACTAAATCCCTAAGATCTCACTCGATACTCAATGGATTTTCATGTTCTTATGCTCTATGGATTCGTCTTGAGATGACGAACACATCTATATGGTTTATGTGGGATGAAATTTACGCAATAAAAATGGAGAATGTTCAGAAGCTCGGGAAGGAGAGTGAGGCCATACCTTTGCTCAGAGAAGTGTGGCTTCGATCTGAGAGTTGTTGCACCTTCGATTGGATCCCGGCAAGCTCCGGATGAAGTCTCCCGGTGCAGTGAATTGCCTGAGTAGGATTTCGACCGCAGCCGATCACAAAGCTTGGAGGGCTGGAGCAATTGGGTGGCACTGGAGATGGGGCTTTCTGCGGTGGACACCTTCCCTTGGTACGGTGAAGGTGTAGAACCAATCAATTTGGGGATTGGCTCGACTGTGGAGAAGTGTCCTGGTTTTGGGCCTAGATTTCGACTCCGAAATTGAGCTCGACGAGAGAAGAAATGGCGGGGGATCTCGATGGGGATCAAGTGCTCTGTGTATGGGGAGGAGTCCGGAACAATTTTGGCGAGTTACCTTAAGGTTTGTTTCGGCACCTCTCATGGCCGAGAGGGGTGGTGTTTAAATAGGAGAGGGTGGAGGGCCTCCCGTGGAGAGTTAGGGCTTGGGATCGAGCTGCTCTTGCAAGAGAAGAACGGCTCCGATGGCCACCGGGGATGGGGCGGCTCGACGAGGGAGAATTCCAAAGTTGGCTCACATGTGAGCTCTCGGCCATGGTGTTTTCGGTGGCACGGTGGCTGGCCGGCCGAGCATGGGTCACCCTCAGAGGTCGAGTGGGTCGGGGGTTGAATTTGGTGAAGTCAATCGGAGTTTGACATGTGTAAAAAGCTTGATTAAAATGGAATGGGGGAGAGTGTATTTTGGGCTTATTTTGGTCAACTCATGCAAATGGGTTTGGTTCACCCTTCCATGACCTAGTGTGAGGTTGAGGGAAAGTCATTTGGTTCGGCTTGATTGGAGTGGTGAAGTCTCCATCCATGGTGAGGTGGCTAAGCATGGTTTAGAGTGTGACATGAATATGGTTAAAAGAGCTTAATGAAGTATTAGGAAAGAATCCCCTCTTCTTGCCATTAATGGCTTGGTGAGGTGGAAAGTGGTCTCCATGGCTTCCATGTGGCTTGTACATGGCTCGATGGCTCACATTTGGCTTGGAAAAAGTTTGGTCAATTTCATAAAAATGGGTTTTAAGAATTTTGGATATTTTGGTGAAAATTTGGATGAAGCTTCATTTAGAATTATTTGATCATTGGTTTATGACTTAGGGATGATTTTAATTGAATGGATGATGTAGAGAAATATCATGTGGGCTTTGGGACCAATTTTGGGCCTTTGGATGTGGTGAAGGATGGGCTTTTAAAATGGTTTAAGGAATGGGCCTTTAAGTTTAAAAATGAATTTATGGATGGGAATTTTGTAAAGAGGTTGGGCTAAATAATTGTTGGTTTTAGCTCATGGATGTGTCATGAGTGACTTGAAGCAAATTGGGGGTGATTTGGGTTGAATTTGGGTTGAATTTGGGTTCCTTTGGTGAATGGGCCAATATAGGTTCAAGTGGGCCAACTTGGGCCAATGTTGGGCTAGGGTTGAAATTGATGTAAAATTATTGTTGCGAAATGTTTATGGGAGTGTTTCAAGGAGGTTTTGACTTTGGTTGGGCTTTGATTTTGGGGTTTGGGCTCATTTGGGTTAGGTTTGGGTTTAGGTCAAAAATGGGCCTTTTAGCTTTGGGTTGAATTTGAGTGGGGTTTGGGTCTAAATTTTGGGCAAATCATGTTAGTTTTTTGCTTGTGGGGATGCTAAGGAAGATTTAGAAAAGATTTGGGGTTAATTGGAGTTGAATTGGGTGAGTTTGGGTTAGGTTTGGGTCATGGGTCCAAATTGGGCTTTAAGAGCAAAAGTGAAATTGGATCCAAATGTCAATCAAATTGGACTTGGATTTGATCTAGATTGGTGTTGGGAATTTTTAATTGAAGTTTAGAATTGAATTGGACCAGAATTGGGGTCAATTGGGTAGGTTTGGCTTGACATTGGGTTCACTTTGGGTTAAAATGGGTCAAATTGGGGGTTTTGACAAAAGTAGGGTAAATTGAAAAAATTGGCCCATGGTATAGTTGGACAAAATGAAATTGGGAATATTTGGGATTTTCTGAAATTTTCTGGGAATTTTCTGAATTTTTGGATTTTTGGGTCAAGGGGGGTATTTTGGGTATTTGGAGGGTATTGGGCGGTATTTTTGGAATTTTTGATATTTTTGGGTATAGATGGTCAATTTGAGTGGAGATAAATGTTTAGGAATGATTTTGGAGAATTTTGGGTGATTTGGAATTTTGCAAAAATTTGGGTAATTTCGAGGTTTTGGGTAAAGTTAAGCGGGTGTAGGGTCCGGGGTCGAAAATTGAAAATTTGAAAAATTGAAGATTGGGTGAATATAAGTGGAATGAAATCATTTTGGTTGAGCCATGAAGCCACATCAAGCCCACATGAGCCATGAAGGGACTCATTTGAGGCATTCACTATGTTGTTCCTAACCCTGCTTGCCGAGGGCTTAGGGGTTAAGGACCATCCATGTGAATCACCTGCATGAGTCGGGAGGTCGAGTTAGGTATGGGTGTGGTTTTAGGAGGTGTGTGAAAGTGTGATGTATGAGTGTAGTGTGTGTGTAAATCAGCCCGTTCACCGGACCGAGGCCACCGCAGGGCGGTCCTAAGGCCGAAGAGTCCTATGGGAACTCATCCTTTAAACTTCCACATTTGATTTCGACCCTCTGCAGGTGATTAGGGGTCTACGGTCAAGTTTGTGGAGTTTGCGGGGAGTTAAGAAGTGGTTTGAAATTCTAGATGGTGGATCCCGATTCTAGTCCTCTAAGATAGTCGAAGGAAAAGCCTAAGGCTAGATCCTAAGTACTAAAAAGAAGAAGAGAAGACCTCATCAAAAATGAGGTCAACACTCTTATGAGAGTATTAATCCAATTTATATCCTCCAAACATTTTCACAATCAATTTAAAATGATAGTTTAGATCCACAAAATTGTATCCAAATTCTTCAATTCCAATCCAAAACTTCCATTCCAAATTCAATAAATTTCAGTACAAGTCTGTATCAAGGTTCATCGTTTTATAAATAACACAAACAATAACATATTCAAAGCAAATATTCAAATCCAACAACACACATTGAAAAATTAAGCAAACACGTAAATTTGATATTCAACACACTAACACATGACTCGATCACAGCTAAAACACATATAAGATCTATTTAACACCGATCTTTAATTACCATCTCTTTCGCAATGAAGTTCGCTAGGACCGAAGGGATAGAAAACCAACGCCCTTGGAAATTCCAAAGCCATTTGTTCTTCGCGTACATTTCTACTTGAGCATCTTGATAGGCCGCCATATGATCAGATTGAAGTTTAGTTTGCCATTCCAAGTGTTCGTATTGGTGGTACATCTCATGGAGACGATTACCAATACTTTGATGTTCCGCTTCAATCTTCTTTAATCGACTAAACTATTTCTCCATACTAACATCAATAAAACCATTAAGATAATGCTGAGGATCTTTAGGAGATTTGTCTCTTAACTCATTTCCATGATTTCCACTATCCATTGCCTCCAAATCCTTCTTAACTCATCCAAAATGGATTGCTTTGGTCAAAATTAAGGTTTCTATGGGATTGGGGACGAAGATAAGACATTATATAAAGAGATTTCGTGTGAAAAACTGAAGATTTTCATTTTTTACATGATCTGTAACCGTGGTGCTTAGCCGCCGGAATCTAGCACCTATGCGTTGGATCATCGATACGCAGGCCATTCTGGCGGTTAGGTGCCAACTTTTGGCACCTAGGCGCCGGAACCTCGATCGACTCTGATTCACTTATTGTCAAATTTTACAAGTTTCGATCTTAAAAATAGGTCTAACAAACGGGTATGATTAACACACAAACACAATTATGAAAAATTCAAATCACAAACAATCACAAACGAAGGTTAACTTGATCTCCTTTTTACTCACATTTGACATGGAGTAGTCCAAGTTCAAATTCTATATACTTCAAGATAATGTTTAGCTTAAGACAATACAGACTTGTTAGCTTTCTATTTCCAGAATTTATATACAAATTTAGTAAAGACCAAGGCATAACCTTACAACAATAATTTAACTCACACTAATAAATATGGGTTGCCTCCCACAAAGCACTTGGTTTAACGTCTTCAGCCTGACCTAATTAATTAAATTAATCGGGTAGACTCAGCTCATAAACCTCTTTGTAATTTAATTTCATTTCTCCCATATAAAGCTTCAGTCTTAATCCATTAACTTTAAATACTATTCTAGTTTTGGTATCTTTAATATCCATAGCTCCATAAGGGTATACTTTCTCAATTAAAAATGGTTCCATCCATTTAGATTTTAATTTTCCAGGAAAAAGTATTAAACGAGCATTAAATAATAATACTTCTTGTCCAGGCTCGAATATTTTCCTTGAAATCAATTTGTCATGCAATTTCTTCATTCTTTCCTTATAAATTCTTGCATTTTCATAAGACTCATTTCTTATCTCTTCCATTTCATTCAGTTGTAATAATCATTTTTCTCCGGCAGTATTCAAATTATAATTGAACTCCTTTATCGCTAATTAAGCTTTATGTTCAAGTTCAACAGGTAAGTGACAATGCTTACCATAAATTAACCGATAAGGTGACATTCCGACAGGTGTCTTATAAGCTATTCTATAAGCCCAGAATGTAGAATCAAGTCTATCAACCCAGTCAGTTCTTTTAGGATTAATAGTCTTCTCTAATATTCTTTTAATTTTTCTATTTGATATCTTGGACGACGGCCGTGCCGCCCACCATGCTCCAAGCTCCTTGTCATTGCAGAGGTTTAGTTTTAGAAATCATAAATCAGTGGATGAGAAAAGTGTTTTGCTTAGAGAAGTCTTAATTTTCCAAGTGTTCTTTTTTATGTTTTAATTAAAACAAATCTTAAAGTCGATTATAACGACACTTGCTAAGATCCCACTGGCTCCATCCTTCCGCATCATTATTTTTATCTGATTCACTTAGTCCGTATGAATTTGCTAAACTCAATCGAATGAGTTCCACACTTTCATTTAGACCGCTGGAAATCCCGCGAAGAACACGTAGGTTACATCATCCGAGGTATTCCCGATCATCCAACAGACGTTTTAATTTAGTCGCAATCGTAGTTTTCGTGTTCCGTTTGTGATTAAATTTCGAGTTGTTTTATATTTTCAAATGTCAGTGGCTGTGAATTTTATCTCGCAACGACTTTTAACTTAGTTTTGGTTTCAGCTTTAGTGACTATCCTAAAGGTGTGGGTTTTCATGCAATGCTTGTTTTATCATGCAAGAAAAGTAAAGTGCATTCTGCAATAAAGTAAGTCGCAAGAAAGTAAATCACGAGAAAGTAAATTGCAAGAGAGTGAATCGCAATAAAATAAAAGCGTACCCTGAGGGTCTTCCCGTCATCCCAAGCCGCACTTAAAACACAATTAGAATATTTAAGCAAGTTCCCAGTAAAGCTAAGGGAAAGGTTATGGTTTTCTACCAAATTCCTAATCCTATAGCCTAGTCATCTCCTATGACGTCTATGTTCTTCATGTTTTTCTTGAAGACGATTTTCTTCATCAAATAAAACTCAAAATTCCACAAATCCTAAAATTTCCATAAACTCCATAATGCTCAAAATTTATATTAAAAATTCCATAATATTCTAATCAAAATCTGAAATCAAATCAAATTCAAATTCTAATTTCAAATTCTAAACTCAAATCAATTTGGATCGACTCTGCATTTTGGAGGCTCGAAACTCATAGCTCCTCTCATGAAGGTATTCCATTTTCCTTCTATGGTAGGAGTTCTCAGAAATGAAGGTTTTAACAGACAATCCCTATTGGAAATTTCCTCGCTAAATTCTATGTATTGTCTTGAGTTTTGACTCGTGACAGTTGTGTTAGTTTTGTTAACTTGCCGATCAACACCAATATGTAGTGTACTTCGCCCAACACACCACATTGGGGTCCATATGTTGCCCCAACTTTTGGCCGAGGTCTAGTCTCTCTTTAGAATAGCCAAAAGTCTAGCCAAAAAACTCTCCCGGTCACTTTCTTAGAAGTCTAGCAACGGAATGCTTTCCCCTTGGGAGGAAGAGCACCAAGCATAAGGAAGCCCGCAGCAAGTCTCCTATAGGTGGTCGACTTTTGTGATTTACCCTAGAGGTCTAGAGCTTACACACACACACACACTTCACACTCACAAGCCTAAACAAAGCACATCTCACCCTGGCCTCCCTAACTCTTTAGAAACTTATGTGTGTGGTTTTCTCCAAGTTCTTAAATTTCAAGCTAAAGGTTTGATTAAGATTTCAACATGAGAACAACGAGTGTTACCTTCTGTCCATGGCTCGATCTAAAACAATTCTATACTACTCACCTCCAACAAACCTCAATTTTTTCAAAATTTCAATTTTTTTCAAAATTTCAATTTTTTTCAAAATTTCAATTTTTTTCAAAATTTCAATTTTTTTTTCAAAAATTTCAATTTTCGACCCCACCTCTAAACCTACGCAAAATACCTCTAAACCCTAAAGTCCTCCAAAACCCGAAAATTACACAAATTACCCATTTTTCTCCAAGAACTATTTCAAAATATTCCCCCATCACTCAAATTGACCAAATTTACCTAAACTTACCAAAAATTTCCAAAATACCCCCAAAATCCCCAAAAATTATCAAAATATTCTACCTAGCCCAAAAATCAAATAATTCCAAAATTCCCAAAAATTTTTAAAACCTCCAAATATCATCAATTTTATTTCCAACTACCACATGACCAAATTTGACCAATTTAGCCCACTCACCAAAAGCCTCAATTCGACGCACTTAACCTGCAAAACTCCAAATTAAACCAATTGTCCACCCAATTGCCCCCAATCTTGCCCATCTTCAATTCCAAATTTTAATTCAAAATCTTTAGCCTCAATCTAAACCAAATCCAAACTCAATTTACTCACATTTGAGTTCAATTTCACTTAAAATTCAAAAGCCCAAATTACGCCTAAGTGACATAAATTCCCCAAATTGACCTAATGCTAATCAATTTCCCCACAATTGAATTTTAAATTTCCCATGACACTCCCTTAAACCAAATGCAACATTCAATTGCCCCCAATTTGATCCCAAGTCTCACCCAAACCCACTTAAGGTCCAAAACTCTAAATTTTGACCCAAACATGCCATAGCGCCTAAAATTCACTTAATGGAGTGCTCTAACCCTAAAATTTCCACCCAATTAATGTTGGAAACTCTTTATAACATACCCTAGACAATTTGGAACCCTTAATTGGCCAAGGAAGAAAGGTTAGCCTAACCTAAACCCAAGTTAACCCAACTTGGCCCAAATAGACCAAAATCCCAAATTAAGCCAATTCAACCCCCAAACCTATTCAAAACCACTCCAACCCCCTTTCAAACACTTTATGACAATCATATAAATCATTTTGAACAATGAATTATTTTCACCAAGCTCAAACCAAACCTAGCCCAAATTCTAAACTCCAATGTTACCTAAGTTGAACACATGACCCAATTTCACTGTTAAATCAACCAAATCGACCAAATCAACTTCATGGAAGCCCGCCTTACGACTCCAAGGACAGGTCTGACCTGACCCAACCTAAGCTCCTTGAGCCAAGAACCAAAGATCCCTCACTAGGGACCAATGGGTCCTCCCCTGCTACCTAAGCCAACCTTAACCCTCAATAAGCAACCATCATGCTTAATTAAATGCACTATGGCCCTCCTTGCATCCCCATGCTTCTGCCAGCCACCTTCCATGTCCATACCGACTGCCCTAGCCTCCGAAATGGCTCACTTCGAGCGCCCACATATCCTATTAAAACATAAAATTTAGTTTCACAAGTGAGGCATCGCCTCAACAATCAATGACATTTCGCTCAACCCTCACCCTAAGCGGCCTATGTAACCTAAAGCCAAGCCCCTGAGCTCAGCCAATTGGCTATGGCTATAAAAGTCATCCTTCACGGTCATAATCTATGGGCTAAAAATTTCCTAAGGAAACTCTACCAAAACCTTACCAAGGCCTCTCCGTACCTCCCTAAGCTCATTCGAACCATTTTCCCTCCCCGATTCCCCTTCCCGAGAGGAACTTCTCCATTGAAATCTCTTCCAACTAGAACAAACTCCACCATAGCTTCACAAAAGGCACCAAACTTAAATTAATTTCACACCTTCGCCTTCATCGAAGAACATCCCTCATCAAAACCCCACCGCTGCAGAGCCTCCATACTCTCGATCAACACCTGAAATCGTCTTGGTCAAATTCAAACTGCACATTTCACCACAGCACAAGGCTCCATATGGAGGTTTGTTGCACCAATGGAAGCCGCCATGACCATCCGATTAAGGCCCTCCTCGACAAAGTTATCAATCTATTCTCCCGAGCTTGTTTTGATCTTATACATGTAGACCGTAGTTCATACCTTGTTAACCGTATGGATAGGTTTCTCAGGTCGATAAAGCTCTTGGAACAAAACCCATGTGATTTGTTGGGTCTAGCTCGAGTTCTTAGGTCTAGAAGGTGGATGGTTCTCGTGGCAGCGTCAGTATCAAGGAGCATCAATCGATCGCACGTGTAATGCGCGGGACGGCCGTGGATGGTGTTGGATGAAGACTGGCCAGAGAAGCGCGAGCACGTGGACGTCCAATTAGATGGTGGCTTCGAATAGAAGCTCACCGTGGTCTTTCGGAGTGACTAAGGATGACACAGCCTCCGTGTCAGATAAGTATGAAATTGTGGCTATTTTTATTTATGTAAATCACAACTTTAAAAAATCCATAACTTGGTGTTGAAAAATCATAAAAATAAAATAAAAATACCCTAGTGCTCAAAAGAAATTGTAGGATAATAATATGGAATTGGTTTTAAGTTTATTTGATGCATGTTTTATATTTAATTAATTAAATACAAATTCGGAGTCTACCCTCTATTGGCTTAGACATTTCACCATAGGATGATATTTTGGTATGTTCTTGCCTTTGTCTTAGGGGACCTCCTTTGATTTTTCCAAGGTCAAAGGAGGCCTCTAGAGAGAGAGCTCAATTTTTCAAGTTATCATGTCTATTTTGGTAAAATAATTACAATAAATAAAATATTAATCATAAAATGATAAATTTTGTAGGTTACTTATGACCAGAGAAATCTAGGAGAAATAAAAACTTGGTTTAACTCATTAAACACAACCCTAAATGTAATTAAGACCTACAAAATAAATAAAAATAAATTGGACTAAGAATAAATAAAAATAACTTCGATTTTTGTTCCCCACCGTAACTTACGGTTAAATAAAAGACTCTCGATAAAAATTTTGAATTAATTGGAGTAAATTTAAATCCTTTAATGAATTTTTCAAGTTAAATCACATTTTTGACAATTAAATAATTATAATAATTAATAAAACTTCATAAATCGACCAAATTAATTTTAGGAGTTCTCTTAACATCGTAGAAGTCTTTAAAAGATAAAAGTGTAATTAAAATAAAATTTTCATTTTTGGGAATTATTTTAATATTTGAATAATTAAAATTCACAAAAATCATAAAAATAATAAAATAGTTGAAATGACCTAAATTGTCTCCTAAGAATTTAGAAACAATTTGGGACATTTTCAAAGTTTCGAAGAAATGGTATTAATTTTTAAAGGGTTAAAATCATTTTATAGGCGAAATGGAATTTCCTTAAATTTTCATTAAAATAATTGAAATAATTCAACAAAATAAAAGAAATATGGAATTTGGTTCTTTGGGTCTCCCGACCTCGCAGAGGCTTGTGTGAAAGACAAAACTTAATTTTCAATTTCAAATATATTTTATACTTAATTACATCAAAAATTAAAATAATTCTAATAACTGAATAAAGCTCAAAAATCATTAAATTTGGTCCAAGTGGTCCCCTAGTCTAGGTCTACCTTGATACAATTTTAAAATATATAGTATCTTTTATGCACATTTTTATACCTATTTTGTTCATATTGCACATTAATGGAAGGTATTTTGTGTTTTTTCTTGCAGGTATGATAAAAATAAGTGATTATGATGAAAGGAGCAAAATTGGATCAAATTTGGAGCAAAAAAATGAAAAATAAAAATTTGGGCACTAGCGGCTAAGCGCCGCTGCTTCGCACTTAGCCGCCATGCTTAAAAATTGAGATTAACTTGAATTTGGTGCCATTTTCAAATGGGATGGGATGCAACTCTTGGTGGTAACTTTCATAACTTCCTTTGGGCTACAAGTTTGAATGAAGGAGTGCATTCTTTGGTGGATACATTGAATCTCGTACACATTTTCAAGAGATACCAAGGCACATTTTGGTTTAATTTTAAAGAGAGTCTTAAAAAGATTAGGGGCCCTTCCATTGCATTTTGAAGAGAGTTTTTACAGTGTTTTTATTGTATTAGAGTAGGAGGTAGAGAGTAGAAAAGAGAGAAGGGTAGGATTGAAGCCTTCTACTTCCCACTTTTTTTCTTTCCTTTAGTTTAGTTTTTATTGAATTCGAAGTGTGTTTCTCGAGTCAACAGTTGGGAGACCTGCTCTGAGGAGTAGTTTAGTGAAGAGTTAATGTTTCAAAGGAACTTCTTGAGTCTTGTGGAGAAGATTTTCGCATAAGTGTTTACTTTTGTTCTTACATTTAGTTTTTAATTAATACTTGTTATGTTAGTTATTTTTCTAATAGTTTTTAATTTCAAATCAATGTGATTTTGTATTTTCTCAATGCATTCTGAGTAGTTTACTTTATCTTTTTCTCTCTCTTAAATGAAGAAGTAAGTAATTCATGAAGAATTGTTGTGAAATGTATATGTGTTTAAAGTTGGAAGAAGTTGTGAAGATTGATTCTATAAACTTTATTTACTTCTTAATTCGCATGTTAAGATGTAAAATTTATGGTGAGATTATGCAAGATCCAATGGCATTGTTCTGTAAATTTAGTAAAGTGAAATCAAATGCAATTATATGGCCGAAAATTGTAGTTCATATAATTGAATGCAATATATTAGAAGATGTTTTAGTGAGTAAAATTAGAGGATTTTTAGTGTGACAGGATAAAAGCCCCTAATTTGGTTTGAAATTTTGAATTTTGTTATGAGAAGTTAGCTCCCAAGTGGAGGGAAATGAGGGAACTCTTGAGTGAGAGCTGGTATCTTCCCTACCTAACCATGTTTAAAATGATAAAATTTCAAATTAACCAATGTTCATTATAAAACCAAGTAAGGGTAAAGAATAAATTTTCTTCTATTTATCACAACAAATTTAAATACTTTCACAACAATACTTTCATAATTATTACTACTTTATAAAGGAAAGAAAAAGATATTCTAGTTACTAATGTTTTTCATAACGTGTTTACAAAGCATTATCATTTTAATTTCTTGCTTCGACTTTATAAGAAAATTTAAAAGAGTGAAATGAACTATCAAACTTTTCAAAATCAAAACATACTTTCAAAAAGCCAATTAAAAAAGTAAAAAGATAATTTTCTTATTTCTTTAAAGATTTTTCACTTTCCTTGTGGGTTCGATATCTCGGGGCTTAATCGAAGGTCATATATTACTTAATAAATATAAGTATACTTGCGTAATATCCACCTTATAAATCATAATTTTCATATTAAAATCACAAGCATATATATCAGGCAAAAAAAGTTTTTGTCGTCGTTGCCATTTTTCATATCATAATTGTAAGTATAAATATCATGTGGATCAAGTTTGTGGTGCCAATACTGTGGAAAGAAATTAATTAAAATTACATTTTAAAGAAAATTAAGAAATTTAAAACTTTTACTTTTTTTTTGCTTAGTGTCTTGTGTTTTGTTTTGTTTTATTGTTGTATGCGTAGTTCAAGTTTCGAGGGACTTGTGCTAATATTCGAATTAGAAAAAAATTATCAAAATAAAAAAATTAAAAATACAGAAAAAGTTAAAAAAAAATTCAAGATATGGCAAATCATCAATATCAAAATATTGGCATCCATCAAGAATTATGTTCTTTAAGAGAATATGTTAACCCTACAATGGATAAACTTCGTGGTAGTATTCAAAACCCTACCGTAGCTGCTAATTTTTTGAACTTAAACGCGTTATTATCCAAATGGTGTATAATAATCATTGGGGGGAGCAACAACTGAAGTTCCTAATTTTACATCTTGCTAATTTTCTAAAGTTGTGTGCTACTTATAAATATGATGCCATTTTTTGATGATGCTTTTGGACTTAGACTTTTTCCTTTCTCACTAAGGGATAAAGCTAAAATATTGTTACATTTGTTAAGACCTAGATCAATTAGAACTCAAATGCGAACTTTCACAAAAATTTCTTGCCAAATGTTTTCCACCACCTAAGATCGCTAAGCTGAGAAATGATATTGTTACATCTTTTTGTCGCCTTGAAGGGGAATCAATATATGAAGCATGGGAAAGATTTAAAGATCTCCTCAGAAAATATCCACATCATTCGATACCAGATTTATTAATAATTCCAACTTTTTATAATAGATTAGTTGATCTCTTAGATCGATCATCGATGATGCCGGTGGATCATTAATGTCTAAACCATTTTCTCGATGCTTATGCTTTAATTGAAGAAATGGCAACTAATAACTTTCAATGGCCTTCGAAAAGGTTAAATCCTAAAAAGGTAGCCAGTGTTTTTGAAAATGATGCTTTACAATGATAGCAAATCAAATTGCCGTCGTTTCAAGGAAGATGTATCAATTGGGTTGAATTTTTCGGAAGAATATTCCAGATCAAGAAAATTCATCGTGCCAAATGGTTGATTCTATTCTTCACCGTAAATCGTGAATGTTATAATTAAGAGTAACAACCCATATTCAAATTATCATAACCTAGGTTGGTAGAATCATCCAAATTTTAACCGGAATACCAATAAAGGTGGTTATGTTAATCAACAATGAACCACTCAAGTAAACCTATCGGGGAATTGGAATAACCAAGAAAATAATTATAATAATAGATTAACTTATCCTTAAAGTTATAACAATGTTTTACAATTAAAGGATAAGAAGTTATCTATTGAAGAAGTGGTGTCACATATGGGAAATAAATTACAAATTCAAGGAACAACCATCAAAATGCTAAATCATTCTGGACAAATCGTAAATGCCTTAAGAATGTATCCCAAGGAATGCTTCCAAGTAATACCGAAGTAACCAAGAGAAAAGAAAAAGAAAAAGTAAGTAATTCAACCGAGAAGTGGAAGAGAATTGGAAGATAGAGTTTAAAAAGAAACCTGGCAGAGAAAGAAGAGATCGAAGAACCAAAAGAGTGACGCTCCGAAAGGTTCGGGAAAGACCCGTTTCTCCACCTAAGATTAATTTAGAAAAATCATCACCTCCATTACCTCGTAGACTTTGTCAACAATAGTTGGATGTGCAATTTTCAAAAGCTCCGTAGATATTTAAGAAGCTTACTATTAATATTCCATTTGCTAAAGCCCAGTAAAAATGCTAAGCTATGTGAAATTTATTTAAGGATATTCTTAACAAGAAAGGAAGTTTAAAGATAACGAGACCGTTGCACTTAGTGAGGAGTGCAAAGGCAATAATCTGTAAAAGCTCCGAAAGCTTTAAAGACCTACAATAGTTTCACAATTCCATGTGCTACCCACGTATTCTATGGAAAAGCTTTATGTGATTTTGGTGCAAGCATTAACCTTATGCCTCTATCAATATTCAAAAGACCTGGGACTAGGAGAAATAACCCCAACTACTGTAACTCTAACAGACGTTCGATCACATATCCTAAAGGAGTTATAGAAGATATTTTGGTTAAAGTGGATCAATTTATTTTCCCTATAGATTTACTTCGTGTTAGATACGGAGGAAGACAAAGAGATACCTATAATTTTGGGAAGACCATTCCTAGTTACAAAGTCAAGCCATGATAGATGTGCAAAAAGGGGAATTAACGATGATGGTTAATGTGATCAAATCATATATTTAATATTTCAAAATCAATGAAATATCCCGTTGTAGGTAAAGAAGATGAATGTTATAGGATGGATGCTATCAAATATTTAAGTGAATGTCATTTCAAATCAACTTATGAATAGAAATTTCAAAGAGAAGAATTGGAATATAAGCAAGAAGAGGAGTTACTTGATTCTAATGACTTTCAAGAGGAAGATTTAAAGTATGTTCGTGAAAGTTTTGATTTGTCGGATTTGACTTTAAAAAGATGAATCTTATGGTCCATCAATTGAAAAAACCTCCTGAACTCGACTTTAAAATGCTTCCTAATAATTTGAAGTATTTTTTTGTAGGTGAATCCTCAACTCAAGTAGTTATACTTCTCAATTAACCGAAAAAGAAGAAGAGAGTTTGCCGGAAATTTTGAAGAAGCATAAGAAAGCCTTCGACGGAAATTGCTGATATTAAAGGAATCAATCCTTCAATTTATATGCAAAAAATTCTTATGGAAGATAATTACAAACCACGGGTTGACCTCAAAGGATATTAAATCCTATCATGAAAGACATCATCATATGAAAGAAATTTTAAAATAGTTGACAATGGAATTATCTACCCTATTTCGCATATGCACGGGTTAGTCCTATTCACTATGTTCCTAAGAAAGGAGGAGTGATCGTGATTGTTAATGAAAAGAATACTGTGGTGGCAAATATGCATTGATTATAGAAAATTAAATTCGCCACTTGGAAAGATCACTTTCCACTCCCCATTTCTAGATCAAATGTTGGATAGACCGGGCATAAATACTTTTTGTTTTCTGGATGGATATACCGGTTAACACCAAATTCAAATTGCTCCCGAGGATCAAGATAAATAACGTTTACCAATCCTTATGGTGTGTTTAGCTTTTAGAAGAATGCCCATTGGTTTATGTAATGCCCTGCTACATTTCGCAGATGTATGATGGCTATTTTTTGTGATTTAATTGAAAAAGGGATTGAAGTTTATGGATGACTTTTCGCTGTTTGGAATTTTGCTTGAATCATGTTTAGAACAAACTTATCTAAGGTTCTAAAACGCTTTGAAGAAACTAATTTGGTCCTTAACTAGGAAAAAATGCCAATTTACGTAGCAAGAGGAATTGTTTTGAGACATTAGATTTCGCAAAAGGTTTTGGAGGTAGATCCCGCAAAATTCAAGTTATATCCAATTTACCTTGCCCAACCAATGTAAGGAGAATTAGAAATTTTTTTAGGACGTGTTGGATTCTACAGGCGTTACATCAAAGACTTTTCAAAGATTATAAAACTTTTATGTCGTTTACCGAAAATGGATGTGATTTTTAATTTTGATGATGATTGCCTCAAAGCCTTCTTTAAACATTAAAAAGAAAAATTAATCACCGCACCTGTAATAATTTCACCAAATTGGGAAAAACCTTTTAATTAACGTGTGATGCTAGTGATTATGCTATTGGTGCTTTTTCGGGGTCGAAATATGATAAGATTTTCAAAGTTACTTATTATGCTAAGAAACACTTAATGATGCTCAAATTAATTATACCACTACCGAGAAAGAGTTATTAGCTATAGTATTTGCCTTTAATAAATTTCGATCATATTTAATTGAAATCCAAATGTGTTTGCGGTATACCGATCATTCTCGCTATCAAATACTTAATGAAGAAAAAGATGCAAAACCGAGACTCGATAAGATGGATTCTTCTTTCCAAGAATTAATTCGAGATAAAAGAGATAGAAAGGGTTCTCGAAAATCAAATTGCCGATCATTTATTCGTGCTTCGAAATGGAAAAATCTCTCTATTATAAGTCAAGAAATTAATTAACAGTTCCCGATGAAAAATTGTTCACCGTTAATGAGCGGAATGTTCCGTGGTATGCGTACATAGTAAATTTTTTTGTCGTTGATATTATACCCTATGGCTCGACATTTCAGAAAAGAAGAAATTTATATCTTATACTAAGACTTATTTTTAGGATGACCCATTTTTATATAAACAAGGAAATGATCTTATAATTCAAAGATGTGTTCCTATGGAAGAGACTTATGAAATTATTCAAAAATGTCATGATTCTGATTATGGGGGACATTTTGGAAGTGATAAAACTACATATAAATCCTACAATCTGATTTTATCGGCCTACAATTTTTAATGATGTGAATGCTTAGAATAAAATTGTGATAGATGTTAGCGTGTAGGAAATATTTCTGGAGAAATGAGATGCTCTAATTATATGTTGGAATTTGAAATATTTAAAGTTTCGAGGATTAGATTTTATGGGACCAATTACATCATCTTTCGAAAATGTTTATATTTTGATGGCGTAGGCTATGTTTCCAAATGTATCAGTTTATTGCTTTACCTTGATGTGATGCTCAAAGTGTTGCAAGGTTTTTCAGAAAGAATGTATTTTGCATCTGAATACCAAGAGTAATCATAATTGATGGGGAGGTCATTTTAGAAATGCGATTATTGGAAAGTTAGCAAAGAAATATCATATTAATCATCACATTGCTACTGCCATCATCCGCGTACAAGTGGTTTGGTTGAATTATTCAATCGTGAAATTAAAAGAATATTGGAAAAGACTCGTTAATCCAAATAGAAAGATCAAGCCATCAAACTATATTATGCTTTGTGGGCTCATAGGGCCGCCACAACCCCTATAAAGGAATGTCCCCATATAGGCCGATTTTTGGAAAAGCTTGTCATTTACCTATTAAACTTAAGCATAAAGCATTTGGGCTATTAAAAAGTTCAATTATAATTTGAAAGATGTCACTTAGTTATATTATTGCAATTAAATGAGCTTGAAAAGATAAGGAATGAATTTTATGAAAGTGCTAAGATTTAAAAGGAAAAGATGAAGATATGGCATGATTGGAAGATTATTACTAAAAATCATGTGACGGGACAACGTAAAGGTTTGTTTTATAATGCCAGATTGAGAATTTTTTTGGAAAACATGTCCAGTGGATGGGTCCTTTTATTGTGATGAAAATTTATTCCTATGGAGCTATGGATATTCAAGTTCCTAATACCGGAAAATATTTAAAGTTAATGGAAATAGACTTAAACCATATTTTTCAGCCGAGCAATCTAAGTCTCAAGTGAATTCGATGTTGGGTCACTTAGAATGAGTGCCTGCTTGTCGTCAAGACGTTAAACCAAGCGCTTTGTGGGAGGCAACCCATAATTATCGGTGTGCTTTGCTTTATGTTTATTTTGTGTGCTTTGTTTGCTTTGTTTGCTTTGTTTGCTTTGTTTCCGTATATTTTTATGTTTTTGTGGTAGTAATTTGGTGTTTTTAACCAAATGAGTTTATTCGACCTTATTCGATGACGCAGGAGTCATAATGAAAATGTGGACATTTCGGGGCAATCCCGTGCTACCGAGCACCGGCGGCTAAGTGCCAACCTAGTTGGCGTTTAGGCGCCCCGAGTTACAAAAAACATGAAAAAATGAGATTCGGGAAGCCTGCATCACAAGAGGTTTCGAATGTTATTTTGAGTTTTAAAACGTCTTGATGTAGTTTTGAAGACTTCCCAAGTCTATAAAAAGAACCTGATTTAAGAGAAACACTCGCCCAAGTCCTATTTTCATTTCTGAATCTTAAGCAGCTACATTTCAGTACATCATGTCTTCGGGAAAATGAGATTAAGAAGAAGCAAGACTTCCGAAAAGGGTTAGTTTATTAGTGATAATAAAAGTTATTCAATGGATTTCTCGCCGTTAGTTTTCAAGGGATCAGAGAAATGATCGCAAATATCAAGACCGAGTCACTTCAATGGAAGCGAAGATCAATGAAACAAACTTCTACATTTGTGAGTTACGGGATGGCAACTCAAGATGCAATTCACTCATTCAAGATACGTGGAAGAAGCGGATAAGGCGTTATTTTTAAAGAACAAACGAATCGAAGAAGCAAGATATAAGAATGAATAATTATAGCCCGTTCCTATCGATTTATATTCCAAAAGGGTCAAATGAGAATAATAGTGGTCCCGGATATAATCCACCTAATGGTGAGTGGAATTAAGCTTGCTTTGTTCTTATATGTTTTGTGTTCTTATGTGTTTCGTTTAATATGCTTATGGTTCTTATGTGTTTTGTTTCGTGTGTTTAGTGTTTATGTTTCAGTTTTAATTACGCCTTATGACGTGATAGTTACATCCTAGAGATGTAAAACTTATCGGTTCGAGATTAGGTCTCTTGTATCTAGAGAATTTCATCCTATGTATGTGGATAGAAATTCGAGGATTCTATTAAGTGCTATGTTTGTTTTAATGAATATAAGTTTGTGTTTGTGTGAAATTTGTTTGGAATCGATGAATATAAAACATTTGAATTGGAATATTGGAAGATTTATGGGGAAGAGATAATTATTTTGAAAGATTAAGGGTGATTAACGAAGTGGTTTAAAGTATATACCTTAACTATGAAAATCTGATATTACAAGAAGAAAGCGCTGAAAGTGCCGGCGCTTAAAGCACTGCATTTTGCGGCTAAGCGCCGAAGGGCTAAGGGTTAGGCGCCGCTCACGAAAATTGGTTCCCGTAGTTAAAAACCCGTGAATCGCCATTTTAACTCCCCGTTCATCTTCAACCTATCATTTTCATCCGAGAGAGTCTCGGCATCCTCGATTGACTATTTAAGAGCCGATCTCAACAAAAATTTGTAAATTTGGATTCCTCGAGGTAAGAGTACTACTTCTAAGTAAAAATTTTTTATTTTCACCATGTATTTTGAGTACATTTTGAAAATCTTAAAATCACTATTCATGGTGAAAATTGAGAAAAACTTAAGAAATGTCTTGGATTTAGTGGAAACATCTTAGATAATTTAGCAAGTTTAGTTTGATTTTGGAATTTATGATAAATTTTTTCGTCAATTTTTAGAGATGGCTCCAAAGTCAAAGCGCGCGAGAGGAAAGACAAAGTTTGATTCCAACAAATTTGTTAGTGCGAGATATAGAACTTTACGTCAATGCGTTACAAATACGTAAATTGATTCCCCGAAAGAGTGTTCAAGAGTCAGAGAAGTAATCAAGATATGATTGCTACAGAACCGGGAGAACTACCGTTGCTTCTCCAATCGTTGTCGTTGTTTCGTTGTTGGGGAGAATTCTGGCGAGAATTCCGTTTCGCATCATAAGAGAATTCCGTGATGGTTAGCAACATGTGGACTTTTCTTCGGGGTAGTTAATACTCTCTATCAACTACCTCTTCTTATGTTTTGTTTTTATTGTAATTTTCATCCTACGTAGGAGAGAGTTAGATGAGATAATGATTTTTGACGGATGGAAGAGATTGAGGAAAATAACAAATTGACAGAAGAGTGAATTTTCCTCATTTCCAAATTAAATGCCACTCTTAAGGCATGGCATTATTTTATCTCTTCTAAATTGTCAGCTTTTAAGTCAAACTAGTGATGCGACTTAGGAAAGAGTTATTTAACCACGTATTCACATGTAGCTTCAGATATCGAGCGATCATTTATGATTATATTGTGAATTGTGCCAAATCTACCACTACTACAGTGGATTTCCTTCCCCGATTCATTCATTATGTGAAGAGTTTTAAGTGAAATCGAATCCCGGGAAGAGGTACCTACCTTTCGAGATCTATCACCAGGCAAACGTTGGAGCTTACACTCGTACATTCCGAATTTGGTCAAGAGAAGGACGAAGGTGGCTTCTCACTACTTCGCTTCGTCGGCATCTACTTCGTGCTACTACTTTACATGCATCATCATCTACTAATTCACAAACACTGCTTATGAAGAAAAATTTTGAAGAAAGTGAGTCTTACGAGAGAGCATATGAAAGATATATGGTAAGATGGATAATGTGGAGAGATTTATTTTTTAAATATGATGAGTATGAGGTGAATTATCAGCATTATTTGATAGACTGACAGAGGAGATCGTAGTGTTGAGATGCCCCCTCATTCATTCTACATACCTTACGTGCCATCTGTGTGATTGGAACAAGAAAGGTGACGATGATGATGGAAGTAGATGAAGAGTAGATGTATGTTGTTTGTTTTAGTTCAGTGGTTGTTGTGTTGTGTTATTGTGTACTTTGTCTAGTATTTATTTGATGATCGTGTTGTTATGTGAACTCGATAAGATATGATTTAGCTTGTACAATTTATCTATTATGTGCATACTCGATGTATCGTTGTTGGATTGATGTTTTATATGTTGCTTTGAAAAGGTGTGTGGTAGTAAATTTTTTAATGTGTATATTGTACTAGAGTTTTTTTTAGTAAAAATTAAAGTTTAAGGGGGAATTTGAAAACAAAAATTTTTCAAAAATCTAAAAATTTTATTCGTTCTCAAGAATATTTAAAATAAATCTTATTTATTGATCGAGAAACAATTATGTATATGAAGTTATAATAGGGGAACAAAAATTTTGAATATAGAAATGAATAAAAGAATTTAGTTGAAAATTTATAGTAAGCATGAAAAACGTAAAAGTTAAAATTTTTCTTAGTGAAGAGATGTTGAATATAACTATCTATCTTTAGTAAGAAATTTTATATTTCAATAAATAAGATTCACTTTATTCTTCGAAGCTTAAATTTCTTTATCGAGGAATAATTTTCAAATACTATTATTATGATTTTTAAGTGAAAGATATATATATGACCTTTATTTTAAATGGAATGGGTGGAATTCAAAATCGTTAAAGGCCTATCCAGACACAAGAATTTCGTCTTAGAAAAAGAAAAAGAAAAAAAAAGAAAAAGAAAAAGAAGAAAAAGAAAAAAAAAAGAAAAAGAAAAAGAAAAAGAAAACTGAAAAATAGTATGTAAAAAGGAGGAGAAGCTTGAGGATTTAAGGGCCTAATCAAAAATTGGTTCCATACCTAAAGTTTAACATATAAGTTCGCAGAAAATCTAAAGCTTAAGGTTATAATATAAGTATAAAAATTATTTTCAAATAAAGATTTTTAAGCGAGAAAAATAAGATGTTTGAATCCTATATTTTGAAGAATCTACAAATATTTTTGAATTACACAGAGACTTATATTTGTCATTTTTCTTTTCTTAAGAACTTTCTAAACTTTAAGATGGTCTTACCATCGAAATTTTTTCTAAATCGAACTATTCCATTTCTAGAACAAAATTTTGTTATCTCTTAAAACTCATTACATAATTTGCATGTTAAATTTTTTTCATGAGAGATTAATTGTCACTTGAGCACAAGTAACATTTTAAGTTTGGGGGATTTTGATACACCTAAAATATATAGTATTTTTTATGCACATTTTTATACCTATTTTTAAGGATATTACACTTAATGGAATGTATTTTGTGTTTTTCGTATATGATGAAAATGAGTGATTATGATGAAAGGAGCAAAATTGGATCAAATTGGAGCAAAATTGGAATCAATTGGAGCAAAAAATAAAAATGAAAATTTGGGCACTCACATGAAGGCTACTATTTGGCTATTAGCCGCCTACGCTAAAAATCAGATTAACTTAAATTTGGAGCCATTTTCAAAGGGGATGGGATGCAACTCTTGGTGTTAACTTCCATAACTTTCTCTTTTAAGTAAAAGATGTTTGAAAGAAGGGGAGCGTTCTTTGGTGGATACATCGAATCCGGACACATTTTAAAAAGACACACCAAGGCACCTTTTGGTTTAATTTTTAAAGAGAGTCTTAGAAAGATTAGGGTTCTTCCATTGCATTTCAAGAGAGTTTTTACAGAAGCTTTTATTGTATTAGGAGTAGGAGTAGAGAGTAGAAAAGAGAAAAGGGTAGGATTGGAGACTTCTTCTTCCCACTTCTTTTTCTTTCCTTTAGTTTAGTTTTTATTGATGTTTCAAGTTTGTTTCGAGTTAACAGAAGCCGGGAGACCTCCTCTCGCAGGAGTAGCTTGCTGAAGAGTCAAAGTTTCAGAGGAACTTCCTGAGTCTTGTGGAGATGATTTTCATATAAGTGTTTACTTTTGTTCTTATATTTAGTTTTTAATTAATACTTGTTGTGTTTGTTATTTTTCTTATGGTTTTTACCTTTAAATCAATGTGTTTTTGTATTTTTCAATGCATTCTGAGTAGTTTACTTTGCCCTTTTCTTTCTTAAATGAAGAAGTAAGTAATTCATGAAGAACTGTTGTGGAATGTATATGTGTTTAAAGTTGGGAGAAGTTGTGAAGATTGATTCTATAAACTTTATTTACTTCTTAATTCCGTCCGTTAAGATGTAAAATTTATCAGGAGATTATGTAAGATCCAATGCGGTATTGTCTCATAAAAGTTAGCAAGAATCACATGTTATTATATGGGTGAAAATCGTAGTTCATATAATTGAATGAAATGTATTAGAAGATGTTTTAAAGAGGAGTAAAATTAGAGGATTTTTAGTGCGACAGTTAAAAGCCCCTTAATTCCGTTTGAAGTTTTGAATTTTGTTATGAGAATCTAGCCCCCCGTGTGGAGGGAAATGAAGGAACTTCCAGTGAATTATGGTATCTCGCCCCGCCTAACCATGTTCAAATGATAAAATTTCAAATTAACCAATGTTCTTTATAGAACCAAGTAAGGGTAAAGAATAAATTTGCTTCTATTTATCATAATAAATTTAAATACTTCCACAACAATACTTTCATAATTATTACTACTTTATAAAGGAAAGATAAAGATATTCTAGTTAATAGTGTTTTTCATACCGTTTTGCATCGTTATTATCATTTTAATTTCTTGTTCGACTTTTATAAGAAAATTTAAAGAGTGAAATCGCCTATCAAACTTTTCAAAATCAAAACATACTTTCAAAAGCCAATTAAAAAAGTAAAAAGATAATTTTCTAATTTCTTTAAAGATTTTTCACTTCCTCTCCCCGTGAGTTCGATATCTCGGGGCTTAATCAGAAAGTCCTATATTATTTGATAAACAATATGTATACTTCTGCATGTAAGATCCACATCATAAATCACAATTTTCATACCAAAATCATAAGCATATATATTCAATGGAGAAAAGTGTTCGTCGTCGTTGCCAATTTTCATATCATAATTGTAAGTATAAATATCGATGGATCATACCTCCAAGAAAAATTTCAAAGTCAAAGGTTTGGTTTTGGATAAGTTATTGAATTTTCAATGAAAACCCTATTGGATAAAAAATAAATATATAAATTAAAACTCAAAAATTACATTTTCTCCTCTCGATGTTTTAATTAACCCTTAAGTAGCTGAATCACATAAAAAATTTCAATGTTATTTGAGTTAAACATAGTGAATTATGAAGTGATAAAGGCCTTTAGGGGTAAAATTGTACTGAAGAATTTATCCTTAATCAATATTTAGGCTTAATTAAAGGGAAAGGGCACAAATGATCTTGATTATTATGTTTGGATGATTAAAATTTAAAGGGATAGATTGTAGGATCCAATGTCATTTTTGTCACATTAAAGGATAAGTTCATAATTTAATTAATCATTATAATTTGGAAGAGAATTAAATAAAAGTGATCCTTATTAGGGGTATGACCTCGAATCTAATAATTCACTGATCTAATACCCATAATTCGTGCTGAAATAATATTGAAATATTTTTGATAAAAACACTGCCACTTAAATCAATTTCTCTAAAAATCATAAGTTTATTCACTAAAAATTAAGGACTTAGTAGTGAGCTTGGCTTAATTCGAAAATCAATCGATGAGAAATAGAAAAGGAATTACGCTTAATCCAAACTACTTTTGAAACATTACAAGCCCATCAAAAATTGATAAATTCTTCCATAGATTAAGTTTATCTCTAAAGGCCCCACTTACATACTTCTTAAGTAAAATATCAATGATAACTACCCCACCTTTCGGGATGATTAAAACATTGGCTCACCGAGCACAAGGATATAAAAAGCATGAATCATTTAATAATTATGATAAGTTCAAATGAACTCAAGGAAGCTAAAAAAATTGTGAAATGTCTTGGTACCACCTAGGCCCGTTTCACAAATCTTCTAGACACCTGAGAGAACAACTCGATCTATCATATTTATTAAATGAAGAGATCACTTAAAATTAATAAAGGATCCACCGAGTTATGACATAGGGTTTGGTAGCCCGTAACAAACCTATCCATATGGTTTAACTTTCCTGCAAAATATAAATGTTTATTACAAAAATACTAAAGTCTCAGGTGGAGGAAAGAGAAGACTCGCCAGGTATACTTTTATAAGTTTACAACGCTTTTTTTCCCCGCACATTCCATGCTTTTTCGTTTATAAGCTTTCATGTTAAACAACAATGTCACCTACATGAGAACTAAAACTTCTAAGATAGCCACAAAACCAGAACCAAAAACTCAAAAGTAAAAATCAAAAGAAGATAAAATTCACTACCATAATAATCAAAATAAAAAACAACTCAAAATTTAATCATAAATAATACAAAAATCATAATTGCAACAAAATTAAAATGTCTAACATGATCGAGAATCCTCGGAGTAGGTAACCTACGTGTTGCTAACGGGATTTTCCCACGGTCTAAATGAAAGTATGAAACTCATTAAGTCAGCTAAGTAAATTCATTTAACCTAAATGAATTCGATGAAAAAGTGGTGTCGTGATGATGAATCGGGATCTTAACCTATGCGCTATAATCAACTTTAATATTTCCCCTAAAAGACATTAAGACATTTTAATTTGAACCCTTTTATGAAACATGAAACTTCTCTCTTCTCTCTTATAATTGACACTTCTTTAAATTAGACCTCGCTATGGCGAGGAGCTCTAACATGGATGGTGGACAAAGATGGCCATCTTCAACAAAGAAACTCCTTAGAAACTAAACAACAAGCCATATGACTTCAAGGAAAATTTCCTAGTGTAGCATAACCACTTTATCTCTTTAGGCCTTGGCATAACCACATTGTGCAACATAAGCCCTACCCAATTTTAGGATTCCTAGGTTGTCATCACATGACATAAACCCTCCTATCTTCCGTGCTACTCACATGATAAGTTTTAGGTGAATATAAGTCCTAAATAATAAAATTAATAAGATAAAACACCAAATAAATATCCCAAATTAAAGCCAAACCATAGGATAGTTTGGGAAAACACCGAGATCACTCTTGATCCGCGCTTTCCCTAAACTTCTTTTCCTTGATTCCTCTTCAAAAATTGTTCCCAAATTTTGAGCCACTCACCTATTCAATTTCTATTACCACATTTTCTTGAAGAACCTATCTTTTGGAAATCATGAGTACAATATTTACCGATCTATATCAAGAGTTTTCAGTAACTTCCAAATATTTAAGAAGTATTGTATTATAGAGGTCAAGCCTATAAGAAACTTAAAGACCCCAAGATAATATAACTCTATCTGATTCCTTCATATTATATAGGGTAAATTTTTGGTCAACAATGGTTCACAAAGCAACGTATGACTTGAATCTTTTAATTCTACATCAAGTTTTACCGCCAAGTCATGTATCCATTCTTCGGATAGATTCAGTTTGTGGTAAAAGTGCTCAAATATTTAGAATATCACTTAAATGAGATTGGTTTTATTTCGTATTCTTCAAAATTAAAATATTTTGTTTAAAAATCCATTTATATTAAATTAAGTTAAAACCCTATCTCATAAAACTATATTTTAAACTCTTTAAAGACTTTAATGATCAAAAGGCTTCTATAACCATCTTACGCAGGGGGATAAAAATACAAAATTTTGCCATGCTTATATAAAGTATAGAAGAAAATGTAACACCATCTATGATATTCAAACTATTGAGTGGATCTACTTGAATGAAACCGTTGGTATTGGATGATGTGAGATACTTTCAACAAGCTTGTCAGTAAAACACTACACGCCGTACTTCTCAACAGAGCTCTCTCTTTAATGAGGAATTCAATTATACAAATAACCTTGAGCTTACCGATCCGACATCCGAGGAGGAAATTTAGTTAGCACCGAAGTCAATTAATAATACTAAAATAGCAGGTCCCGATGGATTTACTCGTCAATTTTAGAAGAAGGCTTGCGTATAATCAAAATGGAGGTAATTGAAGCAATTAAAAGTTTCTTTCAAGGTCTTAACTTGAATAGTTTTTTCAATACATCCAATATAGTGCTTGTGCCTAAATCGAAGTGTAGAAGAATCGGGATCATTTTGTGCCTATAAGTCTCACCATGTTGATCAACAAAATTATAAGTAAGATCATAGTATGCAAGTTTCAACCTCATTTCGAGAAGTTTGTCATTTTTAATCTACTACTTTTGTAAAGGGAGGTCTATTACTGATAATGAGTTGCATGGTCAGAACCGTTTTGGATCTAGATAAGCACTACACAGAAGGTAAATGATTTATAAATCGGGATATCAAGAAAGTTTATGATACCATCGGGGAGTTAATTGTGGAAGTGTTAACTGCTGTGGGTTTCAAAGAGGATTTCACTTGATACATAGATGGTTGTCTACAAATGTTCATACAATTCGATTAATGGATAGGCCTCGGGGTCATTCAAATTTCCGCTAAAAGTTTAAAGTAAGGAGATCCTCTTTCTCCTACTCTTTTCATCCTTGCTATGGATTATTTCTCTAGGTTACTTAATAAGAGGTTACTTCCACAGAATAGTAATATTTATCACCATAGATCCAAAGTGTCACTCCCACATCCGACGTATGCTAATGATATAATGATCTTTTAAATGCAAATAAGAATACAATCGACAAGAGTATCGTTGTCTTTAATTGTTCCAATCCAATTCTGGGATGATGTTTAATCCTGATAAGTGTCAATTGATTTTTCCTAAAACTCCGCCTCCCCATTAATGCAGTGGATAATGGAACCGATCGGTTCCTACAACATACAACTCCCTACAAAATATCTCGGGATCCCTTCGTCAAGGTGTGCAGAGCAAAGAAAATTCATATGTACGAGATTTTAAGCAAAATACAGTCCCAAATTGACTCGATGGACTAATTTTTTCTCTCCACCGTGGTAGAGCCACTTTACTTAAAAGTATTATTAATACTTTCCCTCTTACATTTTACAAATGACCATTATGAAGAAAAGCACACAATTACCGGAAAAGGCATTTAACAGTTTCTCTCGGTTAGGACAGAGGCATCAATAACACCGGGCTTCATGGCGTAAGGTTGCTAAACCTACAATGTCCGGTGGAATGGGGTTCGGGGCAAGTGGACTCGAGCAATTGCTTCAAGTTTATTTATGTAAGTTGTGGATTAAATTCAGAACTCACACTTCCCTTCGTATAAAGTTTATGTGGGGTAAATACTGTAGAGACCAACACCCTTATTTTATTTTTAGGAAAATGGGAGATTCTATGTTATGGGTTAGAATGCCGAAACACGTATACATTGTCGAAGATCAAGCTTTTAGGATTCGCTAATGGAGAGGTTAATTTCCTCGGCTAGATCACTGGTGTCCCAAGGATTTGTTGTCCGTTGTTAATAATTCAGTCATTACGCTGTGTTGCTATTGATTACTAGGAGGGAAACCGGCCAACCTCTCCCAATTTTCAACTTCATTCTCTGTGCCCCTCTACTATTAAGGTTTCCTGCATTACATTTTGATAGAAGTATACAGGACAAAATCATCAAGGTACCTATTAGAACCGAAGCATTACAAAAGCTACTTATACTAAAACCATTAGGTGGCCTTCGAACCCTAGGGAGAAGCAATCCGGAACAAATTTCTAACCACTTCTATGTTTTTCTTTTGTTGGAGGACTTTTCACCATTTTATTCCCACCGATGACATCCCAGTTAAAGGTTTGAGTGGTCTTTGAAGATTCTGGTTGTGTCAAGAGAAGAGGAATAAGTTTTCACCCTTTCTTTCAAGGCAAAAATTTCCCAAAATATATGGATAAAAATGGGCTTTCAACATCTCGAAAACCGAGAGGGTACAGCTTCAATGACATCACTACTACTAAGCTGAAAGGAAATCTAGCAACTTTCAAACTATTCCTTTTGTGGTCTTTTGGTTCATTTGCTTGGCTAGGAACCAAGCCAAATTTAATACTAGCCTCCCTAATGTGGCAAATGTTGTGAGATATTTTAACCTTCATAAATAAACTCGATTTAACAAAATAGGTTCCCCAATATATTGAATTCCTTCTCCCTTCAGAAGTGGTCTACCCTAGGGTAAGAAAAGTCTATTGGAAACTTTTTCGAGCCTCATGTTATTAAAGTGAGCACCGATGGGAGCTTCTCGCAATTGGGTGCCGGGGTGGGGGTGTATTTAGATGCTCCTCCGGACACCGCCTAACCTTCTTCCGTGCACCAATTATGGTTGTGGATGCATTAAGCCGAGCCGATTGCTGTGTTTTGGGCATTGCAAATAATGAGGGTCTCTTGGATCTAGCTTATAGGTCGTAGGAGGCTCTACTCGTTTTAATTTAATTGCTTGACAATGAGGATCGCCTTTCTTGGCAACACACTTACCGGATACGTAAAATAAAGTATCGAGGTCTCTTATCAACATGAACTTCTCTTCATTTACAGAGAGGGGAATAAAGTAGCACATTAGCTAGCCAGGAGTGTTTTGTACTCTCCTGATGTTTTGGTTTTTTCCTCTCCTCCTTCTGCAATTCAGCTCCTTTTTCCGAGCATAGTCTTCTTCCAATGCTAGCTGTAACATGATATGGCGATCGTCAAAGACCCCAACCTTCCAACTGCCCACCAATTTAAAGTCATTAACAGCCTTTCCTAAGAATGTCAAGTTTGGGATGTCCAAACCGAAACTTTCCCACCGAAGTGTGAATCCGTATGGTTCAGATAGCTTTGACATCTCCTCCTCAGTGAAAATAAGAGCAAGCTTGCCAGCCTTTTTGGTACATTTCCGAATAAATTCACACTCTACCTTACCCTCCATTGCATCATGAAAAAGCTGGGGAAAAACTAACTTGTCTCCAATGGTGGTACCTCCTTCTTTTCTTACTATCACTTCAGCAAACGTACCCCTTCCAACAAAATTTGGATCAGCACTGGTAAGTGTTGAAGCCATCCCCAATGAAACAGTAACACACAAGAAAATTCAAATAATCAATCACCCGGGAAGGGAGAAAACTAATTTCCCTTCCAAAACCAGAGAAAGATCACAAAGGGAAGCCTTCTTCTTACTCCCAGCTACCTTCCTCCTCACTAGCAAAGCAGCTCCGCCACCACCTCTGTGAATTAGCTCCATTGAAACCCTAGCAGAGCTCCTACAGCCGCCACCACCATATTTTTATTATATATATATATATATATATATATATATATAATAAAAATATGGTGGTATAGTGCAGATTAAGAATTGTCACCGGGAAGATTTTAATAATCTCTCGGTTAGAGGGGAATAGCCAGCATATTCAAACTATCCATCTCATTGTCATCCGGTTTCGTGGATGGCCGGGAACAATGCCAAGTTTAATGGTATTGCTGCCTCTTCTACCAAAGTGGCCAAAAACTGCAAAGTCTATCTACACAAAATCATTTGTCACAAAGGCTTCACCAACCTGTTAAACATTGATTTACATACTACCTCTACTCCTGCCCCCAAGGTCTTATTGGTAAGTTGGCTTCCCCCCATTAGACCAACAATTAAAATTAACACTGATGGCAGCTTCTCAAATGGGAGAGATGGTGTTGGGGGCATTTTCAGAAACCACTATGGTCACTTGTCTTCTTTATTTCTTTGCTCTCGTACTAGCTTTGGATGCACTCGGAAGTCGAATACATTGCGATCCTTTATGCCCTGCAGACTAGCACAATCGTTCACTCGGTCTAACCTCCGGATTGAAGTTGATTCCATCGCTCTTATTCACGACTTACATCTAGAGTGTGGCTCCTCTTGGAGGCACAACCACCGGATCTACCGGATCCAACGGCTCTCATCCCTCCGACTACCTTCTCTCGCAATTTTTAGGGAAGGAAATAAAGTTGCCCACTCGGCTGGCAAGTAAGGGTGCATCCTCTCAACGAGGTGAGGGTATCCACTACCCCAACTTATGAGTTAAACTTTCTCATTGCTTGAGGACAAACCGAGCCTCCCCCAACTTAGACTAGGAAGGAAATAATTCAGTATGGTTGGTATTTTGGCCTTCGGCTTATTCTCCTCAGTTGCGTTTTCTATCCGTGCTGGATGTTGGTAACTTCTGAATCTCCTACAATCAGCCCATTACTCCTTGGGGAGTGTCTTACCAGTAGGCAGTGCTGGTGTCATCACTTTCTCTTGTCTTTGGATTAAGTATTTATTGGGCACATGTTTTGGAATAGGTTTATTTTACACTTAGGTTAGTTACTATTTCTTTTGGTGTGAAGTTGTATTGAGTCATGTTTGTTCCCATTTGGGATATTTTGTAACTTCACTTCTTTGAATCAACATGTAGGGAGCCTAATGTAGCTCCTTTCCCAAATATATATATATATATATATATATATATATATATATATATATATATATTAAAGAGAAGGAGCTACAAGAGACTCCCTACATGTTGAAATTTGAAAATGAAGAATTACAAAACATTGCCCAAGTAACAAACTCTACACCAAACAAAAAAAAAACTAAGTGATTGAAAATAAAAACTAGCCCCAAAGTAACATACCCAAGAATAAATATAGGGGGTAACATAGAAAGACTCAGGGAGCAAAATTAAGGTGCTGCAGATGGAAAGTGAAACCGCCAGCCAGAGACAATGGGACAAAAAATCAGTTGCCCAAAATTCTGAAATAAGGTGCCTTTAAGCAATCAGAATCCATCAGAAAATTCAGCTGAGGGGTAGGGGCAGTAGACACCATCACCTGATGAGTAGACTTTACATTTCTAGCTAGCCATTGAGCAGGTCTGCTCCCTTCTTTATAGATATGGCTATACTTAATGTTGGATTGATGTGCAAAAGCTTTGATTTTATTAATCCAGTACACATGCTGCCATTTTAATTGATATTCATTAGAAGAAAACCGAGCAAGTCGTTGATTTTGCTTTAAGACATTCATTACAACAGCAGAATTATTTTCCACAATGATGAATTTCCAGTTGAAAGCCATAGCAAGTTCAAGAGCCTTGCAAATTGCGGCAGATTAGATTCCAAAGCATCTTCAACAATAACGGGAGATTGAAAGTATGCAAGGAATCTTCCCTCATGATTCTCGAACAAACCACCACTGCCAGACCCCTCGGTCGAGTAGGAACCATTAGTGTTGGCCTTGATGTAAGGGATGGGTGGGTACTTCCAGCGAGAAAGTTTGAATGTGATATCTTGTAATGTGTTTTTTATGTGAGGCCTTCAAAATGGTCGGGAAATTCTTTAGTTGGATCAGTTTTGTAAGAAAGGATACACAATTTCCCACCACGAGTAGCTACTCGTACTTTTACAATTGTCAAATTTGATAGAGTTTCTATGCATCCAAATAAACCAAGTGATCATGAAAGGAATGGTACCCAATTTGGACTTCTGCCAAGAGATCCAGCAGCTGCAGAGATCCAAGCAGTCCAGAAGAATGGTGTTTATGCTTATCTCTCTAATGATCCCCTTCCACACCTCTTGGGAAAAATTGCAATGGAAGAACATGTGTTGATCAGACTCCTCCTCAACCCCACACAGATAGCATTTTGAAGGTCCTCTGATCCCCTTTAGCTTTAGAATGTCATCAGTTGGAATAAGCTTGTGAAACACTCTCCAGGTGAAAATAGACATTTAAGGGGTGAGGTATTTGTTCCAGATATTTCTGCCCCATTGAACTTTAGGCCACTCATGGATCTTTAAATACATTTGTTTAGTAATGCTGTGAGTAGCACCATTACTCCAAATAATTTTATCATGGTTGTTTCTATCAAATGGGATGGTGGCAATCTGGTTAGCAGACTCAACAGTGACAAATTTCTGAAGTTCCTGTAAAGACCACTTCTCATTTTCCCAGCGAGTTTGAAACGATGAAACAAGTTTTATCAATGTTTGGGATGGCTTCCTTCATATGGGGAGGGCACCAATTGTCTTCCCGAAACTTACTTGGCCATTACCCAGCTCCCAGCTATAAAGAGATTCAGCAATTTCCCTATTCTTCAGCATATGTTTCCAGACTCTAGAAGCACCCAACTTTATAGTAACCTTAGAAGGATGGCAGCCTTTGCAATATTTTCCAATCAAGAACTTAGCCCAAAGAGAGTTCTGCTTCCTGAATTGAATCCAGAGTTTGCAATAGTTAACTTTCTGTAGCTGTTGGATGCCTTTGAAACCCAAACCCCCGACCTCGAATGGTTTAGCCGACTTGTTCCAAGCCATCCAGTGGATCTCCTTTCTCGTTTCCAGATCCATAAGAACCTATTAAATAGACCTTCCAGTTGGTACTCGGTGCTTCTTTTCATTGTAGTCATTTGGAGAACATAATTAGGAAAAGTGGTGAGAATGCCGTGAAGGAGAGTGAATCTACCTCCAGGTAGATAAATAAGAGTTTGTCTAGTTTTCCAGTTGAGCCTTCACCTTCCCGATAATATCATCAAGCCGAGTCCGCTCGACCCTCCCTTTAATGAGTTGCACTCCAAGATATTTCATAGGAAGGGAAGCTTTAGAGAAACCAGTGTGATGCAAAATCCAGTGAGTAACATTGGCATTGATATTCTTAGGAAAAATGATCTCACACTTAGCTTTGTTGAACTGAAGGCCAGAAATGAGTTAAAACTGGTTTAGACAGTTGATCACTTGCTTGACAACATTTTTTGAGGCCCTAGAGAACACCATGATGTCATCAGCATAAAGAAGGTGAGAGATAACAATGTTGGATTTGTGGTGGTATCTAGCATGTTGAAGAGGAGCAATATGATAATTAATGAGTCTAGACAGACAGTCCATGACCAAAATGAAGATAGAGGGGGATAGAGGGTCCCCTTGTTTGAGCCCCCTAGTGGCTTGAAAACCATCCCAGCTCTGACCATTGATCGAAATGGAATGATGATTAAACTTAAGCCAATTCTTGATCAAAACACAGAAATCTTCATTAAAACCTCTAGAGTGCGAACACCGAAGTATAAAATTCCATTCCGAGTATCATATGCTTTCTTAATGTCAAGCTTATAAATCAAGTTGCCCCCCTGCAAGGGTTGTCAAGATCTAAAAGCATTTCTTGAGCTAGAAGGACATTATCAGCAATGGTTCTACCAAGGACAAAAGCTGACAAGTTAGGGCTGATAATCTTATCCAGATGGGGTTGAAGCCTGCCAACAATGATCTTACTTATAATCTTACTGATAATAGTGGTAAGGCTGAGAGGTCTATACTGGTTCCAGTTTTTGGGATCAGGGGTCTTGGGGATAATAACCGTGGTAGATGCATAGAAATAGTGTGGAATGTCCATACCTTGAAAAAAGCTTTGAATCGCAGTACAAAATTCCAACTTGCAAATATCCCAAGTCTTCTTGTAGAATTCAGAATTGTAGCCATCAGGCCCAGCAGCCTTAGAGCTATCAATAGAGTTGAGAGCAGTCCAGATTTCATCTTGTGAAGGAACTTCAGTTAGTTGGAGTAGATGTGTGTAGTTGCTGACATCTTCAAACAGCCCACTGTCAATATCAGGAATAGAATCAGCCTTATAAGTAAGCAAATCTCTATAAAAATTAATAGCATTGTTGGCAATGGCAGCATTGTCTCTAATAATTTCTCCCTGATCAGTAGTAATAGACAGGATGGTATTACTTTTTCTTCTAAATTTAATGCAAGCATGGTAATAATTAGTGTTCCTGTCACCATCTTTGAATTTAATACAAGAAGCTTTCTGCTTAAGCATAAGTTCCTGCCAGTTAATGTACTGCATAAGCTTGTCTTGAGTTGCCATCAACTCAATATTCTTACTTCCATCTACCTGAGCCTCCATTTCCAGTTTTTGAAGATCCCTTTCAATACTGATAACACCTTTGTTAATATCCCCAATTGATCCCTGACTCCAACTTCTCGAGCACTCTAGCAATTTTAATTTGAAGTTTTTGAAGTTTATCGAAAGGGTTGTTACAAACTACTCCAACCCAGTTATTCTGAACAATGGTTTTGAAATTACTATGGGTAGCCCAGAAGTTCAGAAATCTGAAAGGGGGGTCTGCTGGTTGTTGGGAGGAGGAGCAATAGTGATGAGGATAGGTTTATGATCAGAACCATCAAAGTTTAAGTGAGTTATGTTGGTATATAAGAAATTTTGATGCCAAGTGATGTTAGCCATGAACCTATCCAGCCTTTCCCAAATACTTCCTCTCCTCAAAGTAAATTTATTGCCCTGATATCCAAGGTCAAACAAACCAGCATTCTGAATATTTTCATTAAAAAGATCCATAGTGTGTTGATTAGGAATTCTGCCTCCTCTTTTTTCATCAATAGAAGCAATGCAGTTAAAATCCCCACCAACTATCCAGCTAAGGTGCTCAGTCTTACTGATTTGCAGCAGCTCTTGCCAAAGTACTATTCTGTCTTTAGGGGTGCAGCTAGCATAAACAAAAGAGGCTGCCAACTTTATACCTTGCCAATTAAAATGAAAATGGGCCAATTGGGGGTGATCCACTTGGAGAGTCCAATGGAGTTCTTTTCTACAAATGAGCCAAATTTTATTAGAGGATTTGGCATAAAAAGTGCAGCCTGGGAAATTTTTCAAAATTTTGTTTTGGGTTTTATTGACCATGGGTTCCAAAAGAATGATACTCCATAGTTTGTGTTTCTTGTATAAGTAGATAAGCCTTTTGAGGGATAAGGGGTGGGCAACCCCTCTAATGTTCCAGCAAAGGCAGCTAAACATCTGGGGGTTTTGAGGTTGGTGATAAATGGTTTATATTAGTTTTGGATCTAGATCTGGTCCTGCCCATTGGGGAGTCTAAAGGATAGCCCAAATCTTTGGTTATTCTTTGATTGTCTTTATTTTGAAGTTCCAGTTTTTGTATCTCTGATGTATGTTTCTTCTTCTTCCTGGACAACTGAATTTGCCAGGAGGCCTCCAATCTCTTTTGTTCTCCATCCATCAGTAATTAGGGAGGGGGTAAAACTTCTGTATGCTGAGAAGCTGCCTCCACTTCAAAGCCCATCTGATCCAAACTTTCCTTATGTAGCCCACTGCCAACCTGATTTAGCTGATCTTTGTCCCCTTCAGCTAACAAAGGAGACTGTTGAAGAACTTCAGGGGGATTATCTCCCACTATGGTCTCTATTGGTACATTGTGGTCCTCCAGGGCAGCTTGATTATCTTCGAAGATGATCACTGGATCTTGCACATCTACAGTTTTCCTTTTCCCCATCTTTTTTAGTGTGGGTTTCAGTCTATAGCATTTTTCTTTAAGGTGCCCAATCATCCTGCAGTGGGAACAAAAGGTTGGTTTATTTTCCAAAACCACCTCTTGCCAAAAACCTTCTCCTTCATCTGAAATTGTGATCCAAATCTTGTCTAGCTCAGGTAGAGACACAACTCTTTCAATAAGGACTTTAGCTGCTGCTGGATTGCCCAATTCATGGGTTGGAGTATCAACCCTGAGAGGTGTTCCCAAAGCTCTACTGATCTGAAATATGGCATTAGTATGGTATAGCTGTATAGGAAGATTGGGGAAAGAATACCATAAAGGTTTAAGTGGGGGTTCTTTAGCTGGGTCAAAACCCGGATACCACTTCATCAATTTCATTCTTGAGTTTGCTATGGTCAGAAACTCCATGCCTAACACTTTAGCATAGTCTTCCTCCCTTGTAAGCCTGATCAGTAGATGTCTACCATCTAGAACTCCTATCTTCCAATTACCCATAAATTGAAAGTTTTCAAAATAACTCCTCACCAATTCCATTTTGGGGTGTCCAAACTGGAATTGGCCCACAATAGAGAATTTGATAGCCTCTGCCATGGTGTTCATCTCTTGAGAAGTAAAAAATATAGCAGGTCTGCCTTCCTTAGAGCCAAGTGGTCTCACAAAGGGGCAAACAGCTTTGCCTGCTGCTGCATCATGTAAAAGCTGAGGGAAAGTTAACAGTTCAACTCCACTGGTGTTATTACCTCTACTAACAGCAGAAGCATAAGAAATTGGCAAAGAAGAAACGTTGGAACTGCCCATATCCAATGGAACAGTAACTCAGTTTGAAACCAACTAAACCCGGGAAAACTCACTTTGGCTATCAGCACCCCACCAGCAGACAGCCTTCACAAAAAACTCCCTTAACAAGAATGGGAGGACCCACTTACCACTCCAGCCACCACCGAGAGACACCAGCCGCCGTAGAAAGGAAGCCATCACTGCCAAAACCCTAGCAGAGCCCCAGCCGCCACCTCCATTTTTTTATTTTTTTATTTATTATATATATATATATATATATATATATATATATATATAATGGCGAGCAAGAATTTGTGCTTTGCTAGGGTTTCAATGGCTCCTCCGGTGGCGAGTGCTAGTTGGTAATGAGCTTGCAGTTAGGAGAAGGTCTCTTGAGTGGTGGAGTGTTGTTGGAGGTACCCTTTGGTGGTCTTCTGACCTTCCCATGCTGTTTTTTATTTGGATTGGTGTGCGCTTATTAATGTTCCATTGGCCCTCTGCTGAAGTTTCCATGGCCACTGAATTAACTAAGTCAAACCTAAACTTTGTGGGAAGGGGTTCTTATGATGAAGTTATTGGTTGAACCGAAGGGAGATCAAAGTTTGGAGATAAACTTGCTCTCCATCGACTTTTCCATGATGCAATGGAGGGACGAGCAACATGTGATTTTATACAGAAGGGAACTAGAAAAGCTAGGAAACCAGCTTTGATTTTTACTAATGTCGAGATTGCTAAACTGTTAGAGCCATACAAATTTACCTTAGTGGGAAAGTTCCAATTTGGACATCCTAAAATGGGTGTCACTAGAAAAGCCTTCGATGATTTTAAGCTTGTTGGAAGTTGGAAGGTGGGGGTGTTTGATGGGCACCACATAATGATACAGCTTTCAAGAGAGAATGATTATGCTCAAGCGTTCTCCAAAAAGATTATCAAGATATTTGGAAAACAAATGAATTTACTAAAATGAACTATGGACTTTGATCTCACATAAGAAACTCCCATCATGCCTATCTGGTATACCCTCCCTAACCTAAAACTTCCTTACTTCAACCAGGAGGTTTTGTACAGCATTGGTGACTTTTTGGGCAGACCATTGAAGTTAGATATGTCTTCTTGCAATGTGACAAGAACCTCTACTGCCAAAATTTTAGTGGAAAGGGATATTACCCTTTAAGCAGTGGATGAAGCATGGATTGGAACAACTAATAATGGCTACTGGCAACCACTTCTCTTGGAATATCAACCTCTATAATGTAAACATTATCAAATGTTTGGTCATTCCATGGAAAAATGCTATAGATCTCACCCTGAGTTGAGACCTTATAGACTTGCTCAGCAGGGGATGGCCAACTCTGACCTTCAGTCTAAAGACCAAGCTGATATAATGGATCACAATATACCCCAAAAACCCTTCTAACAGGAAGTTGTTTCCCATCCTAGTGATGGAAACCATGCTTTGATTTCACCAGAAAGGTCCCATTTTTTTATAGATTTCTTGTGTTGTGGAAGCTGCTGAAGACACTTTAGCTCAGGTAACCTCTCAGCAGGAATTTGTTTCCCCTCCTAGGGATGGAAACAATACTTTGATTCTACCAGAGAGGCCCCATTTGATATAGAATTCAAGTACTGAAGATACTGCTGCAAACATTTTGGCCCCACACTCACTTCATGAAGAAGAATTAGAGAATGATATAGGTCCCACTGAAATTGTTCATGATGATGAGGTACCCGTCATTACAAGGTATGAACTTGTGAGTCATGTTTTTGATGATAGTATGGTGTCTCAGCTTAACAATGAGTTGGAAGGCGAATAAAAAGTTCACAATTACAAAAAGAAGAACAAAGGGTTAATGGAGCTAAAAAATTTACAACAAGAAGGTTTTGCAGGCAGCTCAATGAATGTTTTGTTAGAATCCCTCTGTAGAACAAGGAGTAAAACAACAATGATTAACATTTTGTTTTGGAAGGTTAGGGGATTGGCTCATCCTAGGTCCCTTAATAGACTCTTACAGTTGAATAAGATGAATAAATTTTGTTTTATAGTTGTACTGGAACCCATGGTTACTTAATACTATAACAAAATTATTAAGAAATTTGCTGGCTTTCAATTTTACTCCAACATGAACAACAAAATCTGGTTACTATGTAGAAAAGAGATTACCTAGCAGGTATTGGTTGATCATCCAAAATACTTACATATTTCTTTTAACCTAGCTGGCCATTTAACAACGACTTTATATATGCTTAAAAATGCAAGAATTTATGAATTCAGATTTATATATTTATAATGATTTAATAAAATCATAAATTCAACGCAAGTATCGTATAGTATCAAGTAACACAGGGCTCTAATGGAGTCCTGGTTATCGATCCCACAGGGAAGGCAACATTCTTTAAGTTAGATAATATAGCACTAAAATCCAATACCAACTGTAACAATTGCTCAAGTGTACTACAACTAGTGATTGCAAAGTATGGTAATAATAAAACTACTACAATTACTTCTACTTACTAAACTAATTTAACTAACACACACTAACTTATGTGATTTATAAGATACTTCAATGTGAAAAGTGACTTCCTTCCTGCATAAAGATTATGATGTGTGAATGATGAAGAATGGTAATTTTCTGTATTGTGCCAAATAGGAGCATATTTGCTTCTTTACCCTTAAAAGAGTACCTCCTCTTCCAAGCACGTAAAGAACATCGACATATCTTAAGTTTAGTCACTAAATCTAACGCTAGGCTGGGAGGATACCAACTCTCACTACGGAGCTCCCACTCACCCTTCACCCGAAGGCTAACCATAGGCTTTAGTTACCAATCTTAGGACCAAATTGGGGATCCCATTTTGTCACCATGAAATCTCCAAGTTGAAGTCCATCCAAACTCATTTCCATATTTATTTGCACTCAATCCCCATGAACTATGCAATTCATTCACAGACATTGAATGGGTTCTTCATTCTTGTTGTAGAACATGCAATTATTTTAGAATTAATGTTCCTCAACATATTTTAACAAATCAATTGGCCGGATTGAAAAGTAAATTAAGTTCCAAATGAAAGGACCATCACAACTTTTATAACACTTTAAGGGCACGTCAATTCCATATCACCACATCATCACTACTTTATGTAAGAAGAAAGGCAAAGAAAACTACTCACAAATCATGGAGGAGATACAATAAAACATGGATTTTATATATAAAAGAAGAGTCATACAAACCACAATAGCAAATACAACTTATCTCCTTCTCTTCCCCAAGCAAATTCCTTCAAAGTTCCATTGATTCCTTTTTTATTCCTTGCAACACTTGATTTCCTCCTTGGAACAAAGATGAAGAAGAAATCTCTCACTTTACTCCCTCTTCTCCCCTCCTTAGAGAAGAATCTCTCTTAAAATCACAAAACCTAACTCTCACTCACACTTTCCTTACACTCTCTATAGTAATCCTCTTTTCTTTTTCGTTTTAAACACTTAATTTTATGTTAGGAATGAATTCCCCAAGAGTTTCTTCAGGCACCCCTTCAAAAATTTGCCAAAACTCTTTAATTTGAAATGAACCGACATAGGGCGCCGACGGTGCCCGTTAATGGCACCGGTGGTGCCCTATCCTGCCAATAATTGCTGAAGTTTCTGGAAGAGGCGCTGGCGGCACCAGACTGGAAGAGGTGCCGGCGGCACCAGAAGCTGTTTTCCTCCAAATTGCTCCATTTTGCCCAAAATTCGTTCCTTTTTTCATCTTTTCGCTCCAATCACCAATAATCATCATACCTGCAACAAATTATGAAAAATACCTTTCTTTAAAGTGCAATGTCATCAAAAATAAGTAAAAACATATAGCTAAAAGAGTATATATATTTGGTGCATCAAAATCCCCCAAAGTTAACTATTACTTGTCCTCAAGTGATCCTTTTACTACATAAAGATATAACCCATAGCAATGTACTTTTCACCTGTTGAATACTAAAATCTTTCATTCAAAGAAATATATTGGAAAGACTTTTAGAAAGAAATTCAGTGACTCGAGTCAACTCTACAGGTATAAGAAAATTTAGTAATCAAGTTTAAGGGTTCTAGTCTCCTATTTATTTCAAGAAAAACTATAATTTAACACATTAAGAGTGACTTAAAATATTATACAAAAGACTTTCATGCTAACTTTATCAGAATGTAGGCTAATACTTTAAGTATAAATTCAGAAATGAAATTAGGTTCTCCCATTAGGATGACTCAAGTGAAGCCAATTTTTGATTAGGCATCTCCTCAAGCTTCTCCTCATCTTTCCTTTTTTTTTTCCTATTTCTATTTTTTTCTTCTTTTTGGGATTGTTTTTCAATCCATCTTTTCATTTCTCTCTTTTTTTTTTCTTTTTTCTTTTGATGAGGATTACTGTATCTAGATAGCCTTTAATGATTTTGAACTCCACTCTCCTCTTTATAAAGTTCAAACATGAAACACCTCTTTACTTTATACATAGGTATCAACTTTATTGTTCATCATAAAGTCACAATCTTTTCTCAACATATAAAACTTTAAGTCTTTTTAAAATTTCAAAAATATAGTTTTCTTTACTTTAAATAGTTAACTATAATCAAATCCTTTCATACCAAATAACTTACCCTTATAAAATTAACCTTTATCACCAAAAACTTTCATCAAATCTTTTTCAATATTTAATTGAAATAGAATCTTAGTTATCTAAAGTGAAGTTCTACTGCTAGGAATTATGTTAATAATTTTTTTTTGAAAATATTTTAATTTAGGACAAATAAGAGTTAATATCCTTTCTACCCTCCCCCAAACTTAAATTTTTGCAATATAATAAAAGAGAGTAAAAGAACTAACCTTTTTGTGCCAGAATTTTGAAATCTTCATAATCTATCTGGTATTAATCAAAATTTTACAGCTAGCAAGTATGAAACAATTAATAGCAGTGATATATATAACATTTAAAAATCTGCCGGGGTAAAGAAAAAAAATAGCAACATTGACACATTTTTTAACAAAACATTACAAATACTAATAAACTATCACAACATTAAACATAACATTTAACATTTTTAATGTTTCAAGTGCAACAGCTACATTAAAAAAATACTACAATACATCTAAAGAAAATACTACAGACAACTTCACACACTACAACAGTACAACACAACGACACATAACAAAACACAAAAGTACAACACAGAAGTATAAAACTACCACTCATCATCACCAACATCGTCAGCAAAGTCAGAAGGTTCAGGCATGTACGGTGTATAACCAGGGCAAGTAGGAAATATCACCCCAGTATCTCCTCTCATAAATCTGGCCTGAGCATCATAATAAGCAATATCGAACTCAACTCTTCTCTACAAATAGTCTTCATTCACATCACTCCCGGCCTCGAATACATCCATCCGACTATGCATCCTATCAATACTAGATCTCAACTGCTCCATGATATCAGATAGTGTCGGGGGCTCAGAAGTAGATGGAACATCATGGCTTGTGGTAGGAATATCAGTGCTCCTACTCTCCTCTCTTGCACCCACATGAGCCTCATATGTACAAATAATGGTCTTCGTAATCGGTCTCAAAGGTATCTTAGAACTACTTTACTCAACTCCAGACTAAACACAAAGAGCATGAATTAGGGCAGCATGTCCTAATCCACCAGTGGTTTCTCCTTTGGCAATAGAGTGAATGTTCTTAAAAACAATGGCTCCAATATCGATCTTCTTCATATTCTGGATGCAATAATTCAAAATAGCTCGATCCCTAGTAACTTTGCTGTGATGATAAGAAGGTAACAGTCTCGTAGAAATAAAATAATGCCACGTTTTAGAAGCAACATTTAAAGTAGAAGCAGGGAAGTTAATCTTCTGTCTCTAATTCATCTTCCACTCCCCTCTTCCATCGGTCAGATACGTGATCACACTCATCAAATTCCCTTCACTAGTATCAAAATTCTCAAATTCACAAACAAAAGGTTCTTGAATTTGATAAAATGCGTTGATACGTGGTAGGGTGAACTCAACCAGTTTCCCTCGGGCTAACACATATTCCATCTCAGACCAGAGCACGTTAGCATAAAATTCTCGGACTACTCCCAAAACAACATTAGCAGAAAAGTAACAGAAACACTCCCAATTCCGCTCAGAAATCAACTGTTCCACAGATCCACCAGGATTCTCAAATGCTCGATCCTGAATACACTTCTTATTTTGCAACAGAGAATTGAAGCGAAACTAAGCCTTAATATTAACAAGTCTTTTATCGTCCCAATCAAATTTTCGTTTCCCCTTACTCATTCTAGGAGCCATGTGAATTTCTAAAAGTTGTAAAAATTTACCAATAAATCCCAAATCCACAATGTACTAACTCCAAGCATTAATCTAAACAAGTAAGAACAAATTCCATCATAGGAAACCTCACTTTTTCTCAAAAATCTCCCAAAAATATCATCCAAACAATGTAAGAGTTTCACATGGCGAAAATCCAGAAATTTTAGCTTAAAGTAAAGCTCTTACCAAGAGAAGTGCAGATCCGGCCTCAGAAATCCTTGAAATCCTCTCTACTCCGAGATCTAACGAGCCCTAAAGCTTCAAAATCACGAACATGGGGGTGGGAGACGAAGGAAATGGCAGAAAAATGGGTCCCAGGCAATTTTCATGAATTTTTAAGGGTCCCGGGCTATTTTTACTATTTGGACGCTTGCGGCGCTCTATTCAAAATAATAGCCAAACTTTCTGGATTTGGGCGCCGGCAGCGCTAGTCCAAAACTCCATTAGGTTCAAATTTTCTTTTCGCAATTTCAATCGTTTCAACCTCTGGAGTCCTATTTAACACATCAACAAGCATCTATTTCATCTCACAAACACTAAACAACATCACTTTACACAAACAACACATCACATCACTTTCATATATAAAATCCACGATACAACAATTACACACATATGTTCATCAAATAAAAGCAACACTCCTTAGATCCTTAATGTTGCAAGTACACTACGATAAGCAAACACTAAGTCCGAAGTACACACAAGAAATCAAAGCATATTCCAAGCACACCCTACTAAAGCAAAGCAAAGCAAAGCAAACAACATAATAATCAAAGAAAACACTCAAACATAACAAAGCAGCATACAAAATCCACTAATTACTCCTCATCAGTCTCAGAACTATCATCCTCTCTAATGTCTCCAATTGATTGACGATGAACGAACAGATTGTAGAAGGGATGATATGGGAATTCATCAGATGAATCTTCAGCCACCACAGCATTCTTCTTCAACAGATTAATCAAACCCAACTCAATCCAACCAGTATGATCAAATTGCTCTTTCATCCTCCAATCAATGTGATCAAATAAATCAAAAATATTATTAATAGCATTCAGAACATTATGTACCTCATTTTCTAACTTCTTTATCTTCTTCACTATCACCCTCAAACTTTCAGAATAGTAAAGCTGAATAGGTTGTGAACTCTCAGTGGGCTGATCAGCAAGCAAATCCATATCTCCTTCATCTCCTACTGCTCGATAGTCATAAAGATCATTTGGATCAATAGGTCTCCAGGGGAGAAGAACTTTTTCCCAACTCTCATATGGTACTTGTGATTGACTACATAACAAAAATATGGTGGACGGGTGTCCAAGCCCAAATTTAGATCCATGCACAATTAATCCCAAAACAGATTTCGTAATGATTGATCCAATATCCACTGTCCTTCCAGTTTGTATACAGAAATTCAGAATAGCACTTTCCTTCGTTACCGTACTTATCTTCATAGTAGGAATTAATTTTGCTGAAATAAAGTAATGCCACTGCTTTGATACCGGATTTAAGGATGAGGAAGAGAAACTGATATATCCATTATCCCTTACTTCCAATTCTTCATTCTCATCTGTCAAATAATGATAGATTTCATTCATATCATCGCTCGTCGCATTAAAATTTGCATAATGAATGGTACATACCTACCTCGCAGGACTGAATGGTACATACCTACCTCGCATAAAATCACATCCTTGGTTGATCCCATGCAGATTTGCATAAAATTCTTTCACGACCAGAACAACCACTGCGGCGGTAGTGTAGCATAACACTTCCCAACTCCTTTGCTTTACTATCTCTTCAACTATTGTAGTCGGACTCTCCAAACCTCGATTCACAAAGCCTCTTTTCTTGATAATCCTTCTTTTCATCATCACTTTATGGAATAGACGTTGCTCCTCGAAACTAATGAACTTCCATCGGTTGTAAATGCGAGATCTAGGGAGTTCAATGGAGTAGGAATCCATGGGATGCAAATTGGGAAAGGAGGTTTTCATTTTTCTGGTGGTTATGGGTTTAAAATGGAGTTTTGGGGTGTTTTAAGGAAGAAGATCTCGCTCAAAACCGCTAAAAACTGCATTTTAAAATTTAAAAACCGTCAACCGAAATTTGGGCGCCGACAACGCTTGATAGGGGCGCCGGCGGCGCTCAAACTAGAAATTCGACTATTTTTAAAAGAATAGGGCGCCGGCGGTGCCCATTCTAGTGCCGGCGGCGCCAGTGGTAAAAATTTTCGCCGAACTTTGTTTGGCTTAAAATACTTCATTTTCCCAATACGATCCAATATACTTTTAATTTTTAACTTATTTAGGGGTAATTAGGATTCTTAAATATAAACTAAAAGCACAAACAACAACAAGCAAGAAAACACAACACATAAGTACACATGGGTTGCCTCCCATAAAGTGCTTGGTTTAACGTCGTCAGCCCGACAAACCATTCAGTTAACTACGATGACTCAGCAATAAAACCTCTTTGAAATCTGGTAAAAACCCTCCAAAGTAAGGTTTTAAATGATGCCCATTAACCTTGAAAATATTTCCAGTTTTAGGATCCTCGATATCAATGACTCCGAAAGAATGAACTTTCACTACAGTAAAAGGTCCCATCCATCTGGACTTAAGTTTTCCAGGAAATAATTTCAATCTCGTATTATATAATAAAACTTTTTGTCCAAGTTCAAATCATTTTTTCAATATCTTATGATCATTCGACAATTTCATTTTCTCTTTATAAATTCTATCATTATGATATGATTCATTTCTAATTTCTTCCAACTCATTCAATTGCATAAATCTTTTCTCTCCCGCATTTTTCAAATTAAAATTCAACTCCATAATCACCCAATATGCTTTATGCTCCAATTCAACCGGCAAATGTCAAGTTTTGCCAAATACTAGTCTATAAGGAGACATTCCAAAAGGGGTCTTAAAAGCAGTCTTATAAGCCTATAATGCGGTATCTAATCTAGTAGAACTATATAATTTATGAATATCCACTGTTTTCTCCAAAATTCTTTTAATTTCCCGATTCGATACTTCTGCTAAACCACTAGTCTGGGGATGATAAGCAATAGAGATCCTATGAATAATATTATGTTTTTCAATTAATTTCATAATTTGATTGTTTCTGAAATGGGATCCACCATCAGTTATAATCACTCTCGGCATTCCATATCTTGTAAATATATTTTTCTTTAAAAAATTAGAAACACTCCGAGCATCACATCTTGGTAAAGCAACAGCTTTAATCCATTTCGAAACATAATCAACAACGACCAATATAATTTCTAAATGAAGGTGTAAATAGTCCCATAAAATCTAATCCCCATACATAAAAAATTTCAACTTCCAAATTATAATTCAAATGCATTTCATTTCTTCTAGAAATATTACCTACTCTTTGACATCGATCACAAAATTTAACATATTTATAAACATCACGAAAAAGAGTAGGACAATAAAATCCAGATTGTAATATCTTATAAGCCATTTTATCAACAACAAAATGACCTCCAAATTCAGAATCATGACATCTCTGAATAATTGGATTAATTTCTAAATGTGACACACATCTTCTAATAATCAGATCCTTACATTGTTTATATAAATAGGGCTCATCCCAAAAATACAATTTAGCATCATATTTAATTTTTTTTCTTGTTGCCTTGTTAAATCTGATGGTAAAATATCACTCACAATATAATTCACAATATCAGCATACCAAGGCAAATTGTTTTCCATAAGAAAATACAATTGTTCATCAGGAAACGTTTCTGTAACTTCCTTCTCAAATTCAGATAATTTATCATACTTTATTATTGACAAATGATCAGCAATTTGATTATCAGATCCTTTCTTATCAACTATCTCACAATCAAATTCTTGCAAAAGGAGTATCCATCTAATCAATCTAGGTTTAGCATCCTTCTTTTGCATTAAATACTTGATAGCTGAATGATCAGTATGCACTATACTTTTAGTCCCAATTAAATAAGTTCTAAACTTATCAAAAGCAAATACTATAGCTAATAACTCCCTTTCAGTAGTGGTATAATTAATTTGAGCATCATTAAGAGTTTTACTAGCATAGTAAATGACTTTGAAAATTTTATCATACCTTTGCCCCAACGCAACTCCAATAGCATAATCACTAGCATCACACATCAATTCAAAGGGTTTCTCCTAATCAAGTGAAACAATTATAGGAGCAGTGATTAATTTTTCTTCAAGTAACTCAAAAGCACACAAACATTCATCATTAAAATCAAACTTCTTATCATTTTCTAGAAGTTGGCACAAAGGTTTAGTAGTTTTAGAGAAATATTTAATATAACGTCTGTAAAATCTAGCATGTCCTTAGAAAATCCGTACCTCTCACAGTAGTGGGTGGTGGTAATCTCTTAATCACTCGAATTTTAGCAGGATAGACCTCCATACAATATTCAGAAATTTTATGCCCAAGCACTATTCCTCCTGCAACCAAAAATTGACAATTTTTCTAGTTCAGAACTAAATTTGTTTTCTCACAGAGTTCCAAAACTTTTGCCAAGTTTTCCAAACAACTATCAAATGAAGTTTCAAACACAAAAAAATCATCTATGGAAACTGTTGACCTCATTTTTGATGAGGTGTTCTCTTCTTCTCTTTAGTACTTAGGATCTAGCCTTAGGATTTTCCATTGACTATCTTAGAGGACTAGAATTGGGACCCACCTTTTAGAAATTCAAACCACTTCTTAACTCCCTGCAAACTCCACAAACTTGACTGTAAACCCCTAATCACCTAGAGGGTTGAAATCAAATGTGGAAGTTTAAGGGATGAGTTCCTATAGGACTCTTTGGCCTTAGGATTACCCTGGGTGGCCTGGTCTGGTGAAGGGGCTGACTTGCACACACACTACACCTATATACTACACCTTCACACACCTATACCTGACTTGACCTCCTGACTCATGTAGGTGATTCACATGGATGGTCCTTAACCCCTAAGCCCTTGGCTAAGAGGGTTAGGAACAACATAGTGAATGCCTCAAATGAGTCCCTTCATGGCTCATGTGGGCTTGATGTGGCTTCATGGCTCAACCAAAATGATTTCATTCCACTCAAGTTTACCCAATCTTCAATTTTCCAAATTTTCAATTTTTGACCCCCCGGACCTTACACCCGCCTAACCTACCCAAAACCCTTGAAACTTCCCAAATTTCTCAAAAATTTCCAAATCACGCAAAATTCTCCAAAATCATTTCTAAACATTTCTCTCCACTCAAATTGATCATCCATACCCAAAAATACCAAAAATTCCAAGAAAACCTCCCAATACCTTCCAAATACCCAAAATACCCCCCTTGACCCAAAAATCCAAAAATTCAGAAAATTCCTAGAAAATTCCAGAAAATCCCAAATATTCCCAATTTCATTTTGTCCAACTACACCATGGGCCAATTTTGTCAATTTACCCTACTGTTGTCAAAACTCCCAATTTGACCCATTTTAACCCAAAGTGAACCCAATGTCAAGCCAAACCTACCCAATTGACCCAAATTCTGGTCCAATTCAATTCTAAACTTCAATTCAATATTCCCAATACCAATCTAGACCAAATCCAAGTCCAATTTGAGTGAAATTTGGATCCAATTTCACTTTTGGCCTTAAAGCCCAATTTGGACCCATGACCCAAACCTAACCCAAACTCACCCAATTCAATTCCAATTAACCCCAAATCTTTTCTAAATCTTCCTTAGCATCCCCAAAAGCAAAAAACTAACATGATTTGCCCAAATTTTAGACCCAAACCCCACTCAAATTCAACCCAAAGCTAAAAGGCCCAATTTTGACCTAAACCCAAACCTAACCCAAATGAGCCCAAACCCCAAAATCAAAGCCCAACCAAAGTCAAAACCTCTTTGAAACACTCCCATAAACATTTCTCAACATTAATTTTTACATCAATTTCAACCCTAGCCCAACATTGGCCCAGGTTAGCCCACTTTGACCTATATTGGCCTATTCACCTAAAGAGCCCAAATTCAACCCAATTCAAACCCAAATCACCCCCAATTTGCTTCAAGTCACTCATGACACATCTATGAGCTAAACCCAACAATTATTTGGCCCAAGCCTTTACCAAAATTTCATCCCAAAATCCATTTTAAAATTCAAAAGCCCACTTTCCTAAGCCATCTTAAAAGCCCATCTAAAATCATTTCAAAAAAGCCCAAAATCCACCCTAAAGCCCACATGACATCTCCATTTGCCATCCACTTAATTAAAGCCATTACCTAAGTCCTAAATTCATCATCAAATAATTCCAAATCAAGCCTCATGCCAAATTACCCCTAAATACCAAAATTTTTCTTAAATCCATTTCCATGAAATTGACTCCACTTTTCCCAAGCCAAAGGTGAGCCATGCAAGCCATGGACAAGCCACATGAAGCCATGGAAGGCTTGACATGTGATCAAGCCACTAATGGCAAAAGGAGGAGCCTCTTCTAAGCCCCCTTAAAAAGGTTTTAACCCTTTAAATGCTTCACCTTAATCCATGTTTAATCAAAATATTCATGGATGGTGACTTCTCCACCCTTTCCTAGCCGATCCATCCGATCTTCCCTCAGCCCAAATCAGCCATGGGGAGGTGAACCAAGCCCAAAAGGTGGGTCGACCCATTTGGACCCAAAATGAGCTCATCCCCCATTCCATTTCAATTCAACTCCTTTACACATGTCCATGGCCAATCGATCGCACAAACCTCCAGCCCCGACCTCCTTGACCTCGAGGGTGACTCGACCCCGGCCGGCCAGCCACCACGGCCGCCGGAAACCACCGAGCCGAGAGCTCACATGTGAGCCCAACTTGGAATTCTCACCGCCGAGCCGCCCCATCCCCGCGTGGCCATTAGAGCCGTTCTTCTCTTGCCAAGAGCAAGCTGATCCCAAGCCCTAACTCTCCCCGAGAGGCCCTCCACCCTCTCCTATTTAAACACCACCCCTCTCGGCCATGAGAGGTGCTGAAACAAACCTTAAGGAAACTCGCCAAAATTGTTCCGTACTACTCCCCATACACGAGCACTTGATCCCCACCGAAATCCCCCTGCCATTTCTTCTCTGTGAGCTCAATTTCAGAGTTGAAATCCAAGCCCAAAACCAGGACACTTCTCCACAGTGAGCCAATCCCCAAATTGATTGGTTCTACACCTTCACCAGACCAAGGGAAGGTGTCCACCAGCAAAAGCCCCATCTCCGAGCCACCCGGTTGCTCCAGCCTCCAAGCTTTGTGGATCGGGCTTGGTCGAAATCACACCTGAGACAATTCACTGCACCAGGAGACTTCATCTGGAGCTTGCTGGGATCCAATCGAAGGTGCAACAACCCTTAGATCGAAGCTACACTTCTCTGAGCAAAGGTATGGCCTCACTCTTCTTCCCGAGCTTCTGAACATTCTCCATTTCTATTGCGTAAATTTCATCCCACATAAACCGTATGGATGTGTTCGTCTTCTCAAGACGAATCCATAGAAGCATAAGAACATGAAAATCCATCGAGTATCGAGTGAGATCTTAGTGGATTTAGTGTGGACGGCTCTCGGGTGAGGACGCTCGGGGACGATGAACGGATGCCGTCCATTCAATACACGCGCAGACGGACGGCTCAGATGGCATCGGACCAGGAGACGGTACGAAAACCGCGGGGCCCGGAGCGCTGAGCCAGATGGCGGCGTCCAATGGGAGCGCGCCACGAGGCTTTTCGGAGCTGCCGAGGTTGACGCGGCGCCGCGTGGATAAATAGAAAATTAGGGATTTTTTCTATTTATTTAATTCCCTAAACTTCAAAAATTCATAACTTTGTGTAGAAAAATCAGAAAAATAAAATAAAAATACCCTCTTGCTCAGTGAACAGAGGAGAATAATGTGGAAAAGAAATCATTTAATTTAATCAAGTATTTTATTTTTAATAATTTATTTACTCTCTGCATATTTTTAATTCTCCATGCATGTATACAATTCACCATGGCATGAGACCATAGGGCTTTTGAAGCCTCTAAATTTGGGAACATTCCCTGAATTTTCCAAAGTCAGAGGCCATCCCTATGAAGAGTTATTAATTTTTCAAATTCATGTTACTCTTTTGAGTATTTTAATTCCAATAAATAGCATGTTGTTAAATAAATTCTAGGAAAATTTGGTGATGTTCCTTATGACTAGAGGACCCTAGGAAAAATAGGTTTTGAGTTAGTTCATTTAGAACAACCCTAATTGGCTTAAATACCCAAAATGGATCTCTAATTAATTAGAGCTAACCATATATCAAATTGACCTGAAATCAATTCTCTACTGACCTTTAGGATCAGAGGAACCCACCATAAAAACTTGAGGTCAATTGGTCTTGGTTAGCCCTACTAATTGGGTTGATTAAGTCATTTAGCCATTTTAAATTTTAAAAATTCATAAATTTCAAAATATCTTTCAAAAATTCACCAAATTGGTTTCTGAGCCTCTCGATATCAGGGAAATTTAAGAAAATTAAAATTTCAATTTTCTAAAAAAGTTGATTTTTAATATTATTTTAATATTTTTAATAATTAAAAAATAATAAAAATCACAAAAATAATAAAATTCACCAAAATGTCACATTTTGAATTTTAATCACTTAGGAACAAACCCCATATTTTTCTTAGGTCTATTTAGTGAGATATTAAATTTTAAAGCCCTAAGGTAATTTTAAAATTAAAAAATGTATTTTCTACCATTTTCACTAAAATAATTATAATAAATCATAGAAAAATCAGAAAATTGCAAAATTTGATTCTCCGATTTCCTTGATATCAGAGAGATTTTTGGAAAATATAAAATTCATTTTTCAACATTTATTTTATTTTTAAACTAATTAACACTCCAAAATTTAAAATAATTATAATAAAAATAATATAATTCAAAAAATCACCAAAATTGGTCCAAGTGGTCCTCCTGGTCATTAGGAATGTCCCCTAATTTTCTTAAGGACAGAAACTTTCCCTTGGTCATGTCATTAAATTTTCCTTGGAAATCTCTATTTTCCACCAAAAAATAATTATATAAATAAATTAAATACGGAAAAATCACATTTTCTTCTCTCATATCTTTATTGACATATGAGTGAAGTCACATAAAAATTTCAAGTTCATTTGAGTTCAATTTAGTGAGTTATGAAATTATTAAGCTTAAAGGGCAAAATGGTAATTAAAATTTTAACCCTTAATTAAAACTTTAGGTTTAATAAAAATTAATAAGTAAAATATTTGATCCTAATCTGATTTGGATGATTGAAATTTAAATAATTAAAGGGTAGAAATCCATTAAACAATTTAAAATAATTAAACCTTAATTAAATAATTGATTATATTTGGAAGAATAATAAAATTGGAATTATTAAAATAGGGATATTATTAGGAAGAGATTTATTCTTTAATTTAAAAATCCCTAAATTAATCATTTCAATAATATTTAATTTTTAATTAAAAATGATAACACAAATTCAAAATATTAAAAGACTTAATCATTAAATTAAAATTAAATTATTAAACTCTTTTAAAATTTCAATCAAAATTAAAAAATAAAATTAAATTAAAAATTAAATTAAATTAAATTAAATTAAATTAAATTAAATTAAATTAAATTAAATTAAATTAAATTAAAATTAAAAGTTGTATTAAATTAAAGATTAAATTAAATTAAATTAAATAAAAAAATTAAATTAAATTAAATGAATAAATTAAATTAAATTAAATTATATAAATAAAATAAAATTAAATTAAGTTAAATTAAATAAAATAAAATAAAATTAAAAATAAATTAAATTAAATTAAATTAAATTAAATTAAATTAAATTAAATTACATTAAATTAAGTTAAATTAAATTAAATTAAATTAAATCAAATCAAATTAATTTAATTTAACATCAAATCAAACTAAATTGAATTAAATTAAATTAAATTAAATTAAAGATTAAATTAAATTAAATTAAATTAAGTTGAATTAAATATAACATCACCAAAGACATAAAGAATTCAAAATAGATCTAAAGCAACTTGAACACTATTCCAAATTTAAACCCATTAACTTAAATTAAATCATTTGACCACCAACTTGCCCTCGAGAGCTTTGGTTATCATAACTCCTAAACAGAACATTAAATGAAATGTTACTTAACTTATAGGATATTCAAATGTCCTAATTCACTGAGCAAGATAACAAAACTTGAAATCTCGGACGATTAATTCACTTGTATAATTAAATTCATTCGGACTTAAAACAATCCTAGAAATATTGAAAAGATGTTTAAGATTTGTCTTAAGCACTTCCTCGATATGATAGGATGTTTATAAGAACAATTGAACTTAATTGTTCTTTGATGAAAAAATCATCTTCAAACAAAAATACAAGAACCTAGACGTCATAGGAAATGACTAGCTATAGGATTAGGAATTTGGTAGAAAACCATAACCCTTACCTTAGCTTTACCTAGGAACTTGCTTAAATATTCTAATCGTGTTTTAAGTGCAGCTTGGAATGACGGGAAGACCCTTCGTGTACGCTTTTATTTTATTGCAATTTACTTTCCCGCAATTTACATCATTGCAATTTATTTAATCGCATCGCACTTACGTTTCTTGCATGATAAACAAGCTGTTGCATGAAAACCCACACCTTTAGGATAGCCCCTAAAACCGAAACCAAAACTAAATTAAAAGTCATTGCAAGATAAAATTCACCGCCACAACATTTCAAAATATAAAACAACTCAAAATTTAATCACAAACAGAACACAAAACTACAATTACAACTAAATTAAAACGTCCTGTTGGATGATCGGGAATACCTCGGATGATGTAACTTACATGTTGCTAACGGGATTTCCCACGGTCTAAATGAAAGTGTGGAACTCATTCAGTTGAGTTTAGCAAATTCATCTGGACTAAGTGAATCCAATAAAAATAATGATGCTGGAAGGATGGAACCGTGGGATCTTAACCGGTGTCGTTATAATCAACTTTAAGATTTGTTTTAATCAAAACGTAAAAAACACTTGGAAATTAAGATTTTCTCTAAACCAAAACACTTTTCTCATTCCCCGATTTATGACTTCTAAAACTAAACCTCTCGCGACAACAAGGAGCTCGGAGCGTGGTGGGCGACGACGGCCATCGTCATCAATGAAAACCTGAGTCTACTTCAGCAAAACTTTCCTAGAATTAAATAACAAAACCATTGGACTTCGAGGTAGTTTGCCTAGTGCAACATAAATCCTCAACCTTTTGTTAGGCATTTGCATTGCAAATTAAGCCCTAACCGGTCTTAGGATTCCGAGGTAGTCGTCCGATACGACATAAACCCTCACATCTTCCAGGTCATTTGTATGATCATGTCATACGGATATAAGTCCTAATTAACTAAAACTGGCAAGATCAAAACATTAAATAAACATTAGGACCTTCCGAAATTCAAGCCAAATAATAGGATAGTCGGGAAATTACCGAAGTTCACTTTGAATCCGTTGTTTCTCCTACCTTTCTTCCTTTGGATTCTCAAAATAAAATGTTCTAAACTTGATCCATTCCCTATTGAAATTCCAAAATTCAATCCTTTGAAAACTTAAACTTTGAAATTCTTGAGAGCAGAATTATTGATTATTATCGAGAGTTTTCTTAGGTGATTCCCGTCACTTAAGATGTAATTAACTATAGGGGCTTGCTCTTATAGGGAATTTTAAAGAACCCAGGTAATATAAACCCTGTTTAATACTTTCATATTAAGCAGGGGAATTTGTCGGCTTATAAAATTGGTTCATAGACCAAACGGATGTCACAAATCTTTTAGTTTATTTAATCGAGCCCCACCATCAAGCAGTGTGTCTATCCTTAGGGATAGATACACGATTAGTGGTGTGGTGCTCGTTTATATAAACTATTTGGGATGTGAAATCGGCTTGATTTCATATCTTAAAATTTTTAAATTTAAAATTATTTTCAAAATCAAATACTACTTTTCAAATTATTTATTTAAACTAAATTAAAAGTTCGCCGACAACTTCTGTTAGGCGACACCCTTTTCAAAATAAAACACACAACCTAAAAATGTGCCGACAACTTCTGGCGACTCCGCTGGGGACGATTCCTCTCTCCATTTTAATCCGACAATTCTGCTTTCAAAAATCGGTAGTGTATCCATGTCCCTAATGGATCAAACTACCCTTCTTTCCGTTGGAATACCACGTTCATTTCTACCTTGAACAAGTATAGCCAACATTCTCTCGGATTTAGGAGCCACTGTTTAGACACCCCTAAACAGAGAGGTTCCGAGATCCTTTTACCTCATTTCTGAGGTGGGGTGGACCCCCAATAGGTGTTAGTTTAGGAGTAATCCTTCGAGTCGAGAAGTCTTGTATAAGACCTTCTTTTCCTTTCCAACTCTGAATCAGATTCCTTATTTTCTCTACACCTTTGAACATTTCGTTCTAAATAAACAAATCCTTTAATAAATGATTCTTTTAATAAATGATTCCTTCTTATAAATACATGAACAAGAATGAGTTCGGACTCTTTTCAATTCCTTTCTTTTCGTCCTAAAGAAAGGAAGCATAACTGGGACCGACAACCGAATCTACCCCGTGAAATGGAAGCCCCAAAGCCGATTTTCTCCTTCACCAATGGACTGGACTTCGCCGTCTACAAGGATGAGCCGCCCGACAATGGGATCATCCGATTCGGACAAGGATTCGAAAACACGAATGCCAAGATCACCGACGTTTCCCTCTTTGCACCGACGAACAAGGTATCCGAAGCCGAGAAGCCGCCGCTCGAGTTCAACCTCAGGTCGACCCAAGAGTTTCCTCCCCGCGAAAGATCCCGACCGAGAGGAGTACCGCCGTCCGAAGAAGGACCGTTCTTACTACCCCCATCGGTCTAGTTGTTTCGCACCTACCCCGACTCCGCCAAATTAAAGGGGAAAGAAATCCAGAATTATGGTAAACCTGTTACCGTGGAGGGTACAGATCTTCCTGTGAGACCTTCTATTTTTGAAATTGGGTCCAGCTCAAGAATTCCATCACTGACAAGGACCCAAAGAAGAAACAGAAGTAGGAAGATCACTAGAGAAGCCAGAGCTGCTGAAATTGCTTTCTTGGAGGAAATCCCAGAACTGCCTGAATATACACCGCTGCCTGAATACATACCACTTTTGGGAGGAAGCAGGTTCCATCCCCTCTCCGCCGCAGAGGACGAGGAAAATGTTCGCAAGATTGCTGCCGCATTGCCTCAGCCCGCATATTACAACGATAGCCGCAAGAAAAGGACTAGAACTACGCCGTTTGCTCGACTGCAAACTTTGGTAGAGAAGCTAGCAAAGAAGGAAAAGTGCCCCGTATCGGAGATTCTACGAAGGATGGGCCGGGTGCCAGTCAAATCCCGTCTTGGACCCCGAGTAGAACCCGCCGTCATGACGTAAAAGCCAAGTAAAAGAATGAAGGCTAGTCCGCCCGTCGTCGTCTCGGGATTACGGATTAGGGAGGATACCACCTTCCAGCATTAGGCTAACCGGACCATCCGGTCCTAGACCTTCCGCCGCTAGAAGGATGGTATGGCATCCCACTACCTGGCGGTTAAGATTGAAACAACGGCTCGAGAAGGAAAGTCTCGTCGGAGACTCGAATCGAAGAAAGCGCCACCGCGGTAAAGGGGACTCGCGAGAAGGGGACCCGGCAGCTATAGCACGACAACCACGAGGACGCACAGAAAGGCCCGCTAGAAGATGCCATGGAAAAGTTGAGAACTGATATCCGACGATTAGCAAAAGAAAGGGAGGAGAAATTCGAAGACGAGATTGATTCATCGGAGTTCATGGACGATGAGTATGCAGAAATCAACATGGTTGAAACACGAGCTTCATCAGCTTCACTAGGTGCTCCTGCAGCCGCAGAAAGAGAGGAGCCAGAAGTGATGAGAAGACAGCTTCAGGAAAGAGACGATACGATCGCCCAAATGGCAAAGAGGATGGAAGAGATGGCTATAGCTCTAGCCACTCTCCAGAGTCAAGTGCAACCACAAAGAGAGACACCCCCAGAGGTCATTCACATTGTAGACGGAGGAAAGGAGATTACATCTGTCAACAGGGATGATCAGCTAAAAAAGGATACAACACAAAGTATGATCCCTGAAAAGGATATCAAGAGCTTGGTGGAACAGCAGGTGCGAGAAGCCTTAGCACAATCAAAGAGCGGGACATCCATTCGGACGGGTAGACCTTACCCAGAAGAATTCGACGCTGTCCAGTACCCAAAAGGCTTCGTACCACCTCTGTTCAAGACCTTCGATGGAACCGGGAACCCCCGACAGCATGTTGCACACTTTCGTGCCAGTTGTTGCAATGCCGGTGGGAGCGATGCATTACTCTTCCGACAGTTCGTCAGCGACTCGTCGGGATTGCCTTCGACCGGTATGCGAATTACCAAATGGTTCGGTGAAGACGTTCTCGGAACTATAGAACCTCTTCATCAAGCGATTCGCCGGAGCTCGGCACCACATCACTATAGGTGATTTAGTGGTAGAGAAGCGAGCCGAACGAAACTCCGGTGGATTACATACTTCGATGGAGGAACTTAAGCATGAAGTGTGAACCACAATTACAAGAACAACATGCAATCGGCATCTTGCTTAAAAGCATTCACGGCCCGATAGCACTTCTCCTCAAAGGGTTCACTATTAAGACTTTCGAGAAGTTGTTAAGCAAGGCCGGGAGCTTGCAAGAGGAGGCGAAGCAATTAAGTTTCGCCGACAAGATGGACAAGAAAAAGCCTGTGAAGACTTTCGAAAAGAAATCCGGGATCGTCGCAGCAGTCGACAAAGGCAAGCAACCGATACAAATATCGTCCGAACGGCCGCAAAGCAACCTCAACGTAATTACCGAGCAACCCCGACCCAGCTATCAGTCATCTCCACAGTATGAACAACCGCCTCGTTCGCAACGTACATTAAGGGAACTTCTGAGCAGGGAATATCCGTTCAAGAATGAAGCGGTGCCGAAAATGTTCCGTAGTCTGATGAAGACTCCAGATTTCCAGCTGCCAGAGCCTAAAAGACCAGAGGAAGTCAACAAGAAAGGTGATCTTAACTTTTGCCCTTATCACCAAATGCTTGGACACAAAATAGAAGATTGCATTACCTTCAAAAGTTGGCTCAACGACAACCTTTGGAAAGGGAATATAACGATCTCTAAGGAGTACATGAAGTAACCCCAGAAAGGAGGTTCCGTCAATGTTATCTCAACTGATCCCATCATTCCGATAGATCCCTATACAACTGACGATGGATGGACTACCGCTTGGACGAGGTCTTCAAAGAAGATTTTAGACAGCATCCAAACCGCTTCGGTGCGAGCTTCAGTTCAGAGTTCGAAACCTGTTAAGTCGACACTATCACTTGCGATAGAAGAACCACCTCAACAGGAGACGATTGAAGAGAAGAAGAAGATCGACGAAGAAGAGAGGACCGAGACTCCTAAGGCTAAACTAGGGGCTGCTTATCCTAGGATAGTTGTTTCTGATTCGGGGGAGAAATCCCTCGAACCTTTGACTCTGTATGATTATCTGCTCACTTCGATGGGATCATATAATGATAAGGGTGATGGCATTGGCTACATTTTGACTGTTTCTAACGATTACATAACTAGCGACAATCAGGACATCGATTTCGATACCAACGACAATTCTCAAATCATACACAATCTCGACGATCAAAATAACGAAGAAGGCATCCATCGAGGAGGCTACGAGAGTTCAACAAGCAGCGAATCTAATTGCGAGTTTCGAGGAGCTCCAGTCACAATAGAGTTAGAACCTTCAGACTCTGAAGCTAATCCAGAAGAACCTGTCATTCCAATTCAAGAAGAAACACCAGCAAACTCAACACTAGATTCAGAAGAAATTACAGAAGTCAACTTAAGAAGTGGAAGAGTCCTACCTCCGAGAATGGGTCCAAAGGACAAAGGAAAGCAGGTGGTTGTTCAAGAAGAACCAACCCCAGCAGAAGAAATACCCATTCGAGAAGAAGCCGAGACACATGGAAATAAAGTAGACTACAACGTGCTAGCCCATCTTAGGAAACTACCGGCCAAACTGAGCATCTACGACGCTCTCATCTTATCAAAGGAGATGAGAGAAGCTCTGATCAAGGCCTTACTTGATCCGGAAATTTGCTTAGCTCAAATGGCCGGAGATTCCTTAGATGAGGTTTGCTCGTTAAAGAAACAGACGAGGTGTTACCTTCATGGACAATGACCTACTACTTGGGACGCGGATCACAACCGACCGTTGTACATTTCAGCTTACAATCGGGAAGTTTACACTCTCCGCAGTATTGATGGATCCGGGAGCATCAATCAATATAATGAGTCTTCGAACACTAAGCATACTTGGAAATTGATGCTCGTGAGCTCGAGGCCGACAAAATGTTACTAAGAGGATTCAACCAGAAAGGAGAAAGAGCCCTCGGGTCAATAACGCTACTAATGAAGACCGGTGACTTAGCAAAGACAACCGCAAAATTTCACATAATCGATTCAGAAACGTCGTTCAACGCTCTACTCGGGCCGACCATGGATACATGAAAACGGGATGGTACCATCATCTCTACACCAGTGCATCAAATACTACGATGGAGGGGAACATTGCATCAAAGGTGACTTGCAACCATTCTCTGTACATGAAATTGGAATTCACGAAGATGCAGCTTATTATGCACCTCCGAAGAAAACAATCTTCTCCAGAGATACTGTAACAAATGAAGCAAAGAAAGTTTGGGACAACGAAGAACCTGAAGTTCTAGTCCAACAGATCACTCACCACTCCCTTCCGGCGAGATGGTGAAGGTTTCTCCACAACTCGCATCCGAGGTCGAGGCCGAGGACGAGGCCGTGGTAGAGACGCTAGGACATTTGGACAAAGGAAACCAGCCATCAATGTTGATTGGGAAGACAGTTCTGAAGAAGAAAAAGAAATCAAACAAGAAGCAGCAACAATAAGTCGGAAAAAGCCGCAATTCAAGATCTCTCTCGAAGATGAGAAGAATGAAGAATACAAATCAATGTACGAGAAGATTAACCACTACGTACATACTATGACCCTAACCCCGATCCATTCTAACAAGATCGAGGGTATGGTGGTCAAAGAGGTACGTAGCGACGGTGCAAAGCCAATCAAATTCTACCGTGGTGCTTCTTCCTCCAAAACTAAAAATAATGTACAATTCGAAGATGTCACTTCATCAGAATTCATGGAATTACCTTTTGAGTGGTACTCTCCCTGTGTTCAAAATTTAATTCAGCGTGGTTTCTTACCTCGAAAATGGACAAAAGGTCAATCACAACATTTTGAAAAATTATGGAATAATTCCGGTCGTCCACCCAATTCAAAGCATGGTCTCGGATTCGGCACAAGTAGGATCGCTTGACGATACCGAATTTTGCTTGGTTGTCACTTGCGAGTCCAATGAAAACCGCATGGAAACTACGAGACGAACTCGAAGATTTACAAATTGGAGATGCTCCACCGTAATTCGAAGAAGAAATTAAATCTACAATAGATGAGTTAACGGAAGTTAACTTAGGTACTAACGAAGAACCTAAACCTACCTTTGTTAGCTCCTTACTCAATAAAGAAGACTCCGAAGAAATAATCAAGTTATTAATGGAATTTAAAGACTGTTTTGCTTGGAGCTACGATGAGATGCCGGGTTTAGCTCCGGAGGTCGCAGTCCATAAGCTAGGAATGGATCCTACTTCGTCCCGCCGACAAGGTCCCGTAAGAATGCGTCTAGAAATCGAACAACAAGTCATAGCCGAAGTTAAAAAGCTAATAGACGCTAAATTTGTCCGTGAAGAACAATACCCGACTTGGTTAGCCAATGTGGTGCCGATCGAAAGAAGAATGGTCGGATCGTAATTTGTGTGGACTTCAAAGATTTAAACAAGGCATGTCCAAAAGATGAATTCCCTCTACCGATCCCAGAATTAATGATCGATAATGCTTCGACACATGAAATATTTTCATTCATCGATGGATCTTCAGGATACAACCAGATAAAAATGGCTCCAGAAGATGAAAAGCTTACAACATTCAGAACGTCGATCGGAGTATATTGCTACACAGTGATGCCATTCAGACTGAAGAACGCAGGAGCAACCTACCAGAGAGCAATGACAAGAATTTTTGATGATCTCATCCACAATCAAGTCGAATGCTACGTGGACGATGTGGTCATCAAAAGCAAAGTAAAGGAAAACCACCTGTATGATTTGAGAATTGTTTTCGAACGATTATGACAATTTAACCTTAAGATGAATCCCTTAAAATGCGCCTTCGGCGTCATCTCCGGGAAATTCTTAGGATTCGTTGTTCGACATCGTGGAATTGATATCGACCCGGAAAAGATTAAAGCTATCTTAGAAATGCCTCCTCCCCAAACCTTAAAACAACTACGATCTTTTCAAGGGAAGTTGGCATATCTTCGACGCTTTATCTCAAACTTGTCGAGTAGGTGTCGGCCTTTCTCGGCACTAGTTAAAAAGGACGCCAAATTTATTTGGGAAGAGAAATGCCGAAGGCCTTCAAGGACATTAAATAATATTTAATGACACCTCCTATCTTAGCAGCCCTGAGCCTCGGTGTAGACCGGCGATACTTTACACCGCGGCTTTAGACGACTCTCTCGGAGCCTCGTTAGCCTGTGTCAATGATGAGGGTAAAGAAAATGCTCTTTACTATCTAAGCCGTCGTTTACTTCCGACGGAAAGAAGGTATCCCACAATTGAAAAGCATTGTTTGGCCTCGATCTTCGCCGCTCAAAAGCTCGGGCACTACATGCTTTCTCATAAGGTCAACTCCGATTTCGAAGTTTAATCCATTGCAATACTTGATGACTCGTCCAACGCTTTCCGGCAGACATGCCAGATGGTCAATGATATTATTGCAATTCGATATAACTTTCGTGCCTCTTCGTGCCGTAATTGGACAAGTCTTAGCAGACTTCCTCGCAGCACACCCTTTGCCGGCAGAATCTCCTCTCAATGACGATTTGCCAGATGAACAAATAATGAGCCTAGAAGACCCTGATGATCGACGTTGGGAATTATACTTCGACGGAGCATCTTCAGCACACAAAGACGAAGAATCGCAAGTGATAGTACCCGGTAAAGCAGGAATCGGGCTAATCTTTATAACACCGGAGCGGGGATGTTAAGATACTCCTACCACTTGACGGAACCATGTACAAACAATGAAGCGTAATACGAAGCCCTCATAACGGGACTGGAATTAGCTATTCAAATGGGAATAACAAACATCAACATCTACGGGGATTCACAGTTAATCATTCAACAGATCGCCGGACAGTATAAAATTTTTAAACCAAGACTCGAGCAATACTTCCAGTATGCCATTCAATTGTTGGAACAAATTCCGAATGTGACAATCAACAAAATTCCCAGAAAAGAAAATGCTTTAGCGGATGCTTTAGCCCGTCTCGCAAAAGAATTTGCCTGTTTGCAAGATGAATCAGTGGAAGTGTCGGTTCACGGATGTCGGGTCCTATCACGACTCGATATAGACACAATACACAAATCGAAAAAGAAAAAGAATCAGCTGCAATGATGACGATGAAAACACAGAAGATTGGTGACAACCATTGATAGACTACCCGCAAACAGGAAAGCTACCGGACGATAGGTCGCTAGCCCATCGGATCAAGAAAAGAACTCGTCCTAAGCATTAATAAACAACACATTATACGAGAAGGTCTTTTGATCAAATGTGGCTAAGGTGCCTAAGCGGGTCCGAGGCCCGTGAAATCGTTAAAGAGGTACATTCGAGACTCCGTGGCGCTCACCGGTCGGGTCCGAAGATGAAAATAAAAATTAAAAGACTAGGGTACTACTCGGCCCTCGATGATGACCGACCGCATGAAAATTGCCAAGAGCCGTCACCAATGCCAAGTGCACGAGTGGTTCTACACCAACCTCCAAATGTGCTACATCCGACAATTGCGTCGTGGCCATTTGAATTTTGGGGCACGTATATAGTGGGTCCAATAGAACCACCATCTTCGAAAGGACATCGCTTCATTCTTGCGGCTACAGATTACTTTTCCAAGTGGGCAGAGGCGGTTCCACTTAGAGAAGTGAAAGCACACCACGTGCTACGCGTTTTCAAGAACCAAGTTGTCTACCGTTTCGGAGTGCCACGCGAGATTATCTCGGATAATGGGTCGCATTCGAAGCACGCAAATCAACAATTTTGTCAGGAGACACGGAATTGACTGGCGATACTCAACAATTTACTACCCAAGAGCAAACGGCCTCGCTGAAGCTTTTAATAAAACTCTCGTTCAAATCTTAAAGAAAACTTTGGACGATAATAAGAGAAATTGGCACGAGAAGTTGTTAGAAGCCTTATGGGCCTACCGGACAACCTTCAGAACTCCTACTCAAGCTACACCTTATGCTCCGGTGTATGGGTCCGAGGCGATATTACCTTTAGAGGTTCGACCTTCCTTCACTCAGAATTGCAGTTGCAAATAAGATCACAATGGAAGAGAACGCCAAATTACGACTAGAAGAATTAGAAAGCCTGGAAGGGAAAAGACTTGCAGCGCAACGGAATTTAGAACTATACCAAGCTAAGATGGTTCAAGCCCATGACAAACTGGTCCGCCCAAGAACCTTCAAAGTTGGTGACTTAGTTCTCGTTCTTAAGAGACCTATTCTTGCACACCGCAAGATAGGAGGAAAATTTGAACCCACTTGGGAAGGACCGTTTGTGGTCGAAGCAAGTATACTTAGGAGGTTCCTACCGGCTAGTGAATTGCCGTGGAGAACGACATATGCTTCGATCAACGGACGATACTTAAAAAAGTACTACGCTACCTGATGTTTCGAAGGAATGAATTCTTCAGCCCTAAGAAACACAGGCGAAGTAATTACTTATGACTGGGTCCGAACCCAAAAATAACAAAAAATGTGCTAAAATAAATAAAATCATGATAATAAAATTTTCCTTGTTTTCTTTTCCAAATCAAAATCTCTTTTCTGATCTTATCCCAATTCATTCCTGTTAAATTTGAAAATACAAAAAATATAATATAAAAAAAATGTCTTTAATAAACATTTTCTTAATGTTCTTGTTCTTAGTACAACCCCTGATCCTTTTCCTTGTCTTTTCGCAGGGAAATGTCGAACGGGCGGTTGGTCTTGAACTTTAAGAATGGCGTAAGCCTTGCACTCGATGAAAAGAGGGTGAAAGATGGAGCGATAATCGAGATTGACTCGGATTTCGCACCGGACAGGCCTACAAGATGCGAGTAAAGTGACCGGGTCCCGGCTGACCGAGAAGAACTGCCCGGCGACACAGTGATGAAAGTGGGTGGCCCAAGCCACCAATCCGAAGCAAGCAAGAAAAGAAAGGCAAGCACCGAAGAAGATAAGAAAATGAAGTCCGTAGTCGCTACGGCAGAGGGCGAGCTTGTCAGCGCCGCGCCCACAGAGATTCAAGAAGTTCGAAGAGCTACTCTCACAGCAATGCAACGAAGAAACAAGAATCGCCGTATCCGTAAGATGTTAACAAAACTAGCCGCGGACCAGCGCGACGAGACAGTTGCTAATGCCAGAACGTACACTTCAAGGACACCGGTTCACCAGGAACCTGAAGAAAGGAGGCCAGCTCCTAGGATAACAGAAAGAACCAGGGAAATCTTACGAAGATCGGAAGAAAGAAGGCTACCACGCCACCGGATAGAACCACCCGCAATGCATGACCTTGTTGCGAAGCAACCCCGGGGGATGTCCCGACGAGCATCATCCCCGAGGAGCCGAGGTATGCAGGAGAACGTGAAGGGATTGAACCGTATATCCCACAATATGTCACCAGGACTCGCCATCTACAGATCATTCCAGAATATGAGCTGGAGAGAATGCAGAATGTCGAAAAGAAAACTTTTGAATACTTCGAGAGAATCAGAGGCAGATGGATCAATATACTAGAGGGCCTCGAGCTACACACAGACGTATTCTCGTAGTATGAACAACAAGCAAATCGTGGATTGCATCCGGGATTTGAAAAGAATGGGCCGAGCGAGGCCGCCTAAGGGAAAACACCTACTCGGAACCCCGGAGATGGATGCCGGGGAAAGGAAGAATTACAATACAATGTGGATGTTGTTACAACTTTGCGGAGGACGGGAAGGGAAACCCACCGGAATACTCCGTCATGGGCAAGTGGATCGGATGTCATTAGTCATCAAGAGAATGGTAAAGAGATTGATAACATGGAGGGTACTGCCGGCAGATTGCATACCCAATAGCTGCATTATTAACATCTACAAGCGAGGTGATCGCATACCCCCACACATAGATCACCACGACTTTGTCGACCTTCCGCACGATCTCTTTCCCGAACGAGTGTAACATCATGTTCGGATCCGACCTCCGGATAGCGAGCCCGTGTGAGTTCCGAGGGCCGGTGAAGATACCATTACCGGTAGGTTCCGTCATGATACCGAAGGGTAATGGAGCGGATATCGCTAAGCATTGCATACCGGAGTACCAGTGAAGCGAATCTCGGTCACTTTCGGAAGGATGGACGACAGGAAGACACCTTACCATTTCCGACCGGACCCGTAGCTAGAGAGCCTCCGGCCTTACGAGCTGTGAGTTACGTGGAAAATATCACACCTCCAATGTGCATCCGTACGACATCCTTGCCAAGGATGGCTTGGAAGGTGATGTTATTGACCATGTACCCCACTATTCAGACATGGATTTTTGACAGATGCTTCTTTGGATGGATTGACGAAGATCATACATAGTCCGTTTTGAGTCTACATGGATTGTATGAGATATATTCCAGATCGAGTTGTATGATGTATCTTCGACATGATTGGAATGAAAGTGACCATGTCACATTTTTGGCCTTCACCTCTTTTGTGCAAATTGACAGGGAAACGCCATTAAAGTTAAATGAACTTCGAACAAAGAACAGAAAAGAAATAAAAAAAAGGGGAATAAAAGAAAACTTTCCTTAAAAATCTAAAAATATTGAACACCAAATAAACAATAAAAAAAAAACGGGATAGTTAAAGGACAAACAAAACAAATTTAAAGCTCAAACTAAATTCCAGTTTAAACCCATCTTCTCAAACCCTCCAATCCTTCTTCAAATCAAGATCTATTCTAGACCTCCTCGAAACCCTCTCTCGGGATGATTTCGTAATCACGAAGAATTTTCAATTTGATCCGGATGGCATGGTTTTGTACCCTTCGCCAAGTAATCAGACTTTGATCGATTTCTATGGGATAAAAAACACTTTCATATCTCATTTCTATCTCTCACTAAATCCAAATCTCCACGAGAAATTTCAATTCAAAATTTCCTGATCGGTACCTAAATTCCGAGCTTCTCATTCCGAGATCGATACCTAAATTTCGATTCTCATGCGAATCGATACCTAAATTTCATTTCAAAATTTCCGAGACCGGTACCTAAATTCCAGCTTCTCATTCCGAGATCGATACCTAAATTTCGATTCTCATCCGGTACCTAAATTCCGGTTCTCATTCCGAGATCGATACCTAAATTTCGATTCTCATCCGAATTGATACCTAAATTTCAATTCAAAATTTCGAGACCGGTACCTAAATTCCAGCTTCTCATTCCGAGATCGATACCTAAATTTCGATTCTCAACCGAATTGATACCTAAATTTCAATTCAAAATTTCGAGATCGGTACCTAAATTCCAGTTCTCATTCCGAGATCGATACCTAAATTTCGATTCTCATCCGAATTGATACCTAAATTTCAATTCAAAATTTACGAGATCGGTACCTAAATTCCAGCTTCTCATTCCGAGATCGATACCTAAATTTCGATTCTCATCCGAATTGATACTTAAATTTCAATTCAAAATTTCCGAGACCGGTACCTAAATTCTAGTTCTCATTCCGAGATCGATACCTAAATTTCGATTCTCATCCGAATTGATACCTAAATTTCAATTCAAAATTTCGAGACTCGGTACCTAAATTCCAGTTCTCATTCCGAGATCGATACCTAAATTTCGATTCTCATCCGAATTGATACCTAAATTTCAATTCAAAATTTCGAGACCGGTACCTAAATTCTAGTTCTCATTCCGAGATCGATACCTAAATTTCGATTCTCATCCGAATTGATACCTAAATTTCAATTCAAAATTTCGAGATCGGTACCTAAATTCCAGTTCTCATTCCGAGATCGATACCTAAATTTCGATTCTCATCCGAATTGATACCTAAATTTCAATTCAAAATTTCGAGATCGGTACCTAAATTCCAGTTCTCATTCCGAGATCGATACCTAAATTTCGATTCTCATCCGAATTGATACCTAAATTTCAATTCAAAATTTCGAGACTCGGTACCTAAATTCCAGTTCTCATTCCGAGATCGATACCTAAATTTCGATTCTCATCCGAATTGATACCTAAATTTCAATTCAAAATTTACGAGACCGGTACCTAAATTCCAGCTTCTCATTCCGAGATCGATACCTAAATTTCGATTCTCATCCGAATCGATACCTAAATTTCAATTCAAAATTTCGAGATCGGTACCTAAATTCCAGTTCTCATTCCGAGATCGATACCTAAATTTCGATTCTCATCCGAATTGATACCTAAATTTCAATTCAAAATTTCGAGACCGGTACCTAAATTCCAGCTTCTCATTCCGAGATCGATACCTTAATTTCGATTCTCATCCGAATCGATACCTAAATTTCAACTCAAAATTTTCGAGATCGGTACCTAAATTCCAGCTTCTCATTCCGAGATCGATACCTAAATTTTGATTCTCATCCGAATTGATACCTAAATTTCAATTCAAAATTTCCGAGACTCGGTACCTAAATTCCAGTTCTCATTCCGAGATCGATACCTAAATTTCGATTCTCATCCGAATTGATACCTAAATTTCAATTCAAAATTTCCGAGGTCGGTACCTAAATTCCAGTCCTCTTCCTTCGAGGTCGGTACTTAAATTCCGACTCTCATTCGAGATCGATACCTAAATTTCAATTCTCTTTTGAATTGATACCTAAATTTCAATTCTAAACTTTCGAGAATGGTACCTAAATTCCAGCTCTCATTTCGAGACTAGTACCTAAATTCTAGTTCTCATTCCGAGATCAGTACCTAAATTCTGATTCTCATCATTTTCGAGGTTGATACCTAAATTCCGACTCTCTTTCGAGATTGATACTTAAATTTCGATTCTCTCCCAGGATTGATACTTAAATTTCAATTCCAGCTTCGTTTAAAATTTCGAGATCAGTACCTAAATTCTGATTCTCATCCTTTTCAATCGACACTTAAACTCCGATTCTCATTCTGAGGTTGGTACCAAAATTCCAGTTTTCTTTGCAATCCCGAGATTGGAACTTAGGTTTCAATTCTTGTTTCAAATCTAAATTTTCTCAAATTAATTTTAAATCAGACTTCAATCTAAAATTAAAAATCAAAATTTAAAATTACACATCCGAACTTAAATTGAAACAAAATGAAATCTAAATCGAAATTCCCCGCATCATGTGATTTGGAATTCACCTCCTTTTCCTTTCCCCAGCGAGAGTTCAGGAATCTCCAGTTTCAGAGATATACTTGACACTCCCCAGCGGAAACTCTTGTACTTCGTCCTAAGTTTGTCACTTGGACATTTGTGTTGGTTTTGCTGATCACTTCGGTCAACACCAATACGCGCGGTGTGCTCCGTCGACCACCACACCTATCGGGGTCCATTTGTTGACCTCATTTTCGATGAGGTCTTCTCTTCTTCTCTTTAGTACTTAGGATCTAGCCTTAGGCTTTTCCTTTGACTATCTTAGAGGACTAGAATTGGGACCCACCTTTTAGAAATTCAAACCACTTCTTAACTCCCCGCAAACTCCACAAACTTGACCGTAAACCCCTAATCACCTAGAGGGTTGAAATCAAATGTGAAAGTTTAAGGGATGAGTTCCTATAGGACTCTTTGGCCTTAGGATTACCCTGGGTGGCCTGGTTTGGTGAAGGGGCTGACTTACACACACACTACACCTATATACTACACCTTCACACACCTATACCTGACTTGACCTCCTGACTCATGTAGGTGATTCACATGGATGGTCCTTAACCCCTAAGCCCTTGGCTAAGAGGGTTAGGAACAACATAGTGAATGGCTCAAATGAGTCCCTTCATGGCTCATGTGGGCTTGATGTGGCTTCATGGCTCAACCAAAATGATTTCATTCCACTCAAGTTTACCCAATCTTCAATTTTCCAAATTTTCAATTTTCGACCCCGAGACCCTACACCAAACTTAACCTACCCAAAACCCTCGAAACTACCCAAATTTCTCAAAAATTTCCAAATCACCCAAAATTCTCCAAAATCATTTCTAAACATTTTTCTCCACTCAAATTGATCATCCATACCCAAAAATACCAAAAATTCCAAGAAAATCTCCCAATACCCTCCCAATACCCAAAATACCCCCCTTGACCCAAAAATCCAAAAATTCTGAAAATTCCCAGAAAATTCCAGAAAATCCCAACTATTCCCAATTTCATTTTGTCCAACTACACCATGGGCCAATTTTGTCAATTTACCCTACTTTTGTCAAAACTCCCAATTTGACCCATTTTAACCCAAAGTGAACCCAATGTCAAGCCAAACCTACCCAATTGACCCAAATTCTGGTCCAATTCAATTCTAAACTTTAATTCAACATTCCCAGTACCAATCTAGACCAAATCCAAGTCCAATTTGATTGACATTTGGATCCAATTTCACTTTTGGCCTTAAAGCCCAATTTGGACCCATGACCCAAACCTAACCCAAACTCACCCAATTCAATTCCAATTAACCCCAAATCTTTTCAAAATCTTCCTTAGCATCCCCACAAGCAAAACACTAACATGATTTGCCCAAAATTTAGACCCAAACCCCACTCAAATTCAACCCAAAGCTAAAAGGCCCAATTTTGACCTAAACCCAAACCTAACCCAAATGAGCCCAAACCCCAAAATCAAAGCCCAACCAAAGTCAAAACCTCTTTGAAACACTCCCATAAACATTTCTCAACATTAATTTTTACATCAATTTCAAACCTAGCCCAACATTGGCCCAAGTTAGCCCACTTTGACCTATATTGGCCTATTCACCTAAAGAGCCCAAATTCAACCCAATTCAAACCCAAATCACCCCCAATTTGCTTCAAGTCACTCATGACACATCTATGAGCTAAACCCAACAATTATTTGGCCCAAGCCTTTACCAAAATTTCATCCCAAAATCCATTTTAAAATTCAAAAGCCCACTTTCCTAAGCCATCTTAAAAGCCCATCTAAAATCATTTCAAAAAAGCCCAAAATCCACCCTAAAGCCCACATGACATCTCCATTTGCCATCCACTTAATTAAAGCCATTACCTAAGTCCTAAATTCATCATCAAATAATTCCAAATCAAGCCTCATGCCAAATTACCCCTAAATACCAAAATTTTTCTTAAATCCATTTCCATGAAATTGACTCCACTTTTCCCAAGCCAAAGGTGAGCCATGCAAGCCATGGACAAGCCACATGAAGCCATGGAAGGCTTGACATGTGATCAAGCCACTAATGGCAAAAGGAGGAGCCTCTTTTAAGCCCCCTTAAAAGGTTTTAACCCTTTAAATGCTTCACCTTAATCCATGTTTAATCAAAATATTCATGGATGGTGACTTCTCCACCCTTTCCTAGCCGATCCATCTGATCTTCCCTCAGCCCAAATCAGCCATGGGGAGGTGAACCAAGCCCAAAAGGTGGGTTGACCCATTTGGACCCAAAATGAGCTCATCCCCCATTCCATTTCAATTCAACTCCTTTACACATGTCCATGACCAATTGATCGCACAAACCTCCAGCCTGACCTCCCCGACCTCGAGGGTGACTCGACCCCGGCCGGCCAGCCACCACGGCCGCCGGAAACCACCGGGCCGAGAGCTCACATGTGAGCCCAACTTGGAATTCTCACTCGCCGAGCCGCCCCATCCCCGAGTGGCCATTAGAGTCGTTCTTCTCTTGCCAAGAGCAGCTGATCCCAAGCCCTAACTCTTCTGGGAGGCCCTCCACCCTCTCCTATTTAAATACCACCCCTCTCGGCCATGAGAGGTGCTCGAAACAAACCTTAAGGAAACTCTGCCAAAATTGTTCCGGACTACTCCCCATACACGAGCACTTGATCCCCACTCGAAATCCCTCTCGCCATTTCTTCTCCGCGAGCTCGATTTCGAGTTGAAATCCAAGCCCAAAATCGGGACACTTCTCCACAGGTGAGCCAATCCCCAAATTGATTGGTTCTACACCTTCACCGGACCAGGGAAGGTGTCCACCGACGAAAGCCCCATCTCCGGAGCCACCCGGTTGCTCCAGCCTCCAAGCTTTGTGATCGGGCTTGGTCGAAATCACACCTAGACAATTCACTGGACCGGGAGACTTCATCCGGAGCTTGCCGGGATCCAATCGAAGGTGCAACAACCCTCAGATCGAAGCCACACTTCTCTGAGCAAAGGTATGACCTCACTCTTCTTCCTGAGCTTCTGAACATTCTCCATTTCTATTGCGTAAATTTCATCCAACATAAACCGTATGGATGTGTTCGTCTTCTCAAGACGAATCCATAGAGCATAAGAACATGAAAATCCATTGAGTATCGAGTGAGATCTTAGGGATTTAGTGTGGACGGCTCTCGGGTGAGGACGCTCGGGGACGATGAACGGATGCCGTCCATTCAATACACGCGCGGATGGACGGCTCAGATGGCGTCGGACCAGGAGACGGTATGAAAACTGCGGGGCCCGGAGCGCTGAGTCAGATGGCGGCATCGAATGGGAGCGCGCCACGCGGCGTTTCAGAGCTGCCGAGGTTGACGCGGCGCCGCGTGGATAAATAGAAAATTAGGGATTTTTTCTATTTATTTAATTCCCTAAACTTCAAAAATTCATAACTTTGTGTAGAAAAATCAGAAAAATGAAATAAAAATACCCTCTTGCTCAGTGAACAGAGGAGAATAATGTGGAAAAGAAATCATTTAATTTAATCAAGTATTTTGTTTTTAATAATTTATTTACTCTCTGCATATTTTTAATTCTCCATGCATGTATACAATTGACCATGGCGTGAGACCATAGGGCTTTTGAAGCCTCCGAATTTGGGAACATTCCCTGAATTTTCCAAAGTCGAGGCCATCCCTATGAAGAGTTATTGATTTTTCAAATTCATGTTACTCTTTTCGAGTATTTTAATTCCAATAAATAGCATGTTGTGAAATAAATTCTAGGAAAATTTGGTGATGTTCCTTTTGACTAGAGGACCCTAGGAAAAATAGGTTTTGAGTTAGTTCATTTAAAACAACCCTAATTGGCTTAAATACCCAAAATGGATCTCTACTTAATTAGAGCTAACCATATATCAAATTGACCTGAAATCAATTCTCCACTGACCTTTAGGATCAGAGGAACCCACCATAAAAATATGAGGTCAATTGGACTTGGTTAGCATTACTAATTGCGTTGATTAAGTCATTTAGCCATTTTAAATTTTAAAAATTCATAACTTTCAAAATATCTTTCAAAAATTCACCAAATTGGTTTTGGAGCCTCTCCGATATCAGGGAATTTAAGAAAATTAAAATTTTAATTTTCTAAAAAAGTTGATTTTTAATATTATTTTAATATTTTTAATAATTAAAAAATAATAAAAATCACAAAAATAATAAAATTCACCAAAATGTCACATTTTGAATTTTAATCACTTAGGAACAAACCCCATATTTTTCTTAGGTCTATTTAGTGAGACATTAAATTTTAAAGCCCTAAGGTAATTTTAAAATTAAAAAATGTATTTTCTACCATTTTCACTAAAATAATTATAATAAATCATAGAAAAATCAGAAAATTGCAAAATTGGATTCTCTAATTTCCTTGATATCGAGAGAGATTTTTGGAAAATATAAAATTCATTTTTCAACATTTATTTTATTTTTAAATTAATTAACACTCCAAAATTTAAAATAATTATAATAAAAATAATATAATTCAAAAAATCACCAAAATTGGTCCAAGTGGTCCTCTGGTCATTAGGAATGTCCCCTAATTTTCTTAAGAACAGAAACTTTCCCTTGGTCATGTCATTAAATTTTCCTTGGAAATCTCTATTTTCCACCAAAAAATAATTATATAAATAAATTAAATACAAAAAAATCACATTTTCTTCTCTCATGTCTTTATTGACATATGAGTGAAGTCACATAAAAATTTCAAGTTCATTTGAGTTCAATTTAGTGAGTTATGAAATTATTAAGCTTAAAGGGCAAAATGATAATTAAAATTTTAACCCTTAATTAAAACTTTAGGTTTAATAAAAATTAATAAGTAAAATATTTGATCCTAATCTGATTTGGATGATTGAAATTTAAATAATTAAAGGGTAGAAATCCATTAAACAATTTAAAATAATTAAACCTTAATTAAATAATTGATTAAATTTGGAAGAATAATAAAATTGGAATTATTAAAATAGGGATATTATTAGGAAGAGATTTATTCTTTAATTTAAAAATCCCTAAATTAATCATTTCAATAATATTTAATTTCTAATTAAAAATGATAACTCAAATTCAAAATATTAAAAGACTTAATCATTAAATTAAAATTAAATTATTAAACTCTTTTAAAATTTCAATTAAAATTAAAAAATAAAATTAAATTAAAAATTAAATTAAATTAAATTAAATTAAATTAAATTAAATTAAATTAAATTAAAATTAAAGGTTGGATTAAATTAAAGATTAAATTAAATTAAATTAAATTAAATTAAATGAATAAATTAAATTAATTTAAATTAAATTAATTTAAATTAAATAAATAAAATCAAATTAAATTAAGTTAAATTAAATAAAATAAAATTAAATTAAAAATAAATTAAATTAAATTAAATTAAATTAAATTAAATTAAATTAAATTACATTAAATTAAGTTAAATTAAATTAAATTAAATTAAATCAAATCAAATTAATTTAATTTAACATCAAATCAAACTAAATTGAATTAAATTAAATTAAATATTAAATTAAATTAAATTAAATTAAGTTGAATTAAATATAACATCACCAAAGACATAAAGAATTCAAAATAAATCTAAAGCAACTTGAACACTATTCCAAATTTAAACCCATTAACTTAAATTAAATCATTTGACCACCAATTTGCCCTCGAGAGCTTTGGTTATCATAACTCCTAAACAAAACATTAAATGAAATGTTACTTCACTTATAGGATATTCAAATGTCCTAATTTACTGAGCAAGATAACAAAACTTGAAATCTCGGACGATTAATTCACTTGTATAATTAAATTCATTTGGACTTAAAACAATCCTAGAAATATTGAAAAGATGTTTAAGATTTGTCTTAAGCACTTCCTTGATATGATAGGATGTTTATAAGAACAATTGAACTTAATTGTTCTTTGATGAAAAAATTGTCTTCAAACAAAAATACAAGAACCTAGACGTCATAGGAAATGACTAGCTATAGGATTAGGAATTTGGTAGAAAACCATAACCCTTACCTTAGCTTTACCTAGGAACTTGCTTAAATATTCTAATCGTGTTTTAAGTGCAGCTTGGAATGACGGGAAGACCCTTCAGGTACGCTTTTATTTTATTGCAATTTACTTTCCTGCAATTTACATCATTGCAATTTATTTAATCGCATCGCACTTACGTTTCTTGCATGATAAACAACTGTTGCATGAAAACCCACACCTTTAGGATAGCCCCTAAAACTGAAACCAAAACTAAATTAAAAGTCATTGCAAGATAAAATTCACCACCACAACATTTCAAAATATAAAACAACTCAAAATTTAATCACAAACAGAACACAAAACTACAATTACAACTAAATTAAAACGTCATGTTGGATGATCGGGAATACCTCGGATGATGTAACCTACGTGTTGCTAACGGGATTTCCACGGTCTAAATGAAAGTGTGGAACTCATTCAGTTGAGTTTAGCAAATTCATCCGGACTAAGTGAATCCGATAAAAATAATGATGCGGAAGGATGGAACCAGTGGGATCTTAACCGGTGTCGTTATAATCAACTTTAAGATTTGTTTTAATCAAAACGTAAAAAACACTTGGAAATTAAGATTTTCTCTAAACCAAAACACTTTTCTCATCCCCTGATTTATGACTTCTAAAACTAAACCTCTGCGACAACAAGGAGCTCGGAGCATGGTGGGCAGCACGGCCATCGTCATCAGCAAAACCTGAGTCTACTTCAGCAAAACTTTCCTAGAATTAAATAACAAAGCCATAGGACTTCGAGGTAGTTTGCCTAGTGCAACATAAATCCTCAACCTTTTGTTAGGCATTTGCATTGCAAATTAAGCCCTAACCGGTCTTAGGATTCCGAGGTAGTCGTCCGATACGACATAAACCCTCACATCTTCCAGGCCATTTGTATGATCATGTCATACGGATATAAGTCCTAATTAACTAAAACTGGCAAGATCAAAACATTAAATAAACATTAGGACCTTCCGAAATTCAAGCCAAATAATAGGATAGTCGGGAAATTACCGAAGTTCACTTCGAATCCGTAATTTCTCCTACCTTTCTTCCTTTGGATTCTCAAAATAAAATGTTCTAAACTTGATCCATTCCCTATTGAAATTCCAAAATTCAATCCTTTGAAAACTTAAACTTTGAAATTCTTGAGAGGAGAATTATTGATTATTATTGAGAGTTTTCTTAGGTGATTCCCTTCACTTAAGATGTAATTAACTATAGGGGCTTGCCCTTATAGGGAATTTTAAAGAACCCAGGTAATATAAACCCTGTTTAATACTTTCATATTAAGCAGGGGAATTTGTCGGCTTATAAAATTAGTTCGTAGACTAAACGGATGTCACAAATCTTTTAGTTTATTTAATCGAGCCCTACCATCAAGCAGTGTGTCTATCCTTAGGGATAGATACACAGTTTGTGGTGTGGTGCTCGTTTATATAAACTATTTGGGATGTGAAATCAGTCTGATTTCATATCTTAAAATTTTTAAATTTAAAATTATTTTCAAAATCAAATACTACTTTTCAAATTATTTATTTAAACTAAATTAAAAGTTCGCCGATAACTTCTGTTAGGCGACACCCTTTTCAAAATAAAACACACAACCTAAAAATGTGCCGACAGAAACTTCTATTCCATTATCTATCATACTACTAAAGCTAGACATCATACATCTTTGAAAAGTTGTAGGTGCATTACATAGTCCAAAAAGCATTCTTCGAAAAGAAAATGTTCCATAGGGGCTAGTAAATGTTGTCTTTTCTTGATCCTCAGGAGCAATAGGTATTTGATGATAACCAGTATATCCATCCAAAAAATAATATTACTTGTGTCCAGCAAGTTTATCCAACATTTGATCGAGAAAAGGAAGAAGAAAGTGATCTTTTCGGGTGGCATCATTCAGTTTTCTATAATCAATACAAATTTTCCATCCATTAACTTGTCTAGTAGGTAAAATTTCATTCCTTTCATCCACTTCCACAGTCACTCCGCCTTTCTTCAGTACACAATGAATTGAACTTAGCCAAACACTATCTGAAATAGGATAAATAATTCCAGCATCAAGCCATTTTAAAATATCCTTCTTAACTACTTCTTTCACTATAAGAATTAATCTCCTTTGTGAATCAATTTTAGGTTTATGTTCTTCATTTAATAAAATTCTATGCATACAGATCGAAGGACTGATTTCTTTGATATCTGCCAAAGTCCATCCAAAAGCTTCTTTGTATCTTTTTAAGATTTCCAACAATTTTTGTTCTTGATATTCAGTTAACTCCAAAGATACAATAACTGCTAGGGTAGATGAATCTCCTAAGAACATATACTTTAAATGCTTAGGGAGAATTTTCATCTCAAGTTCAAGAGGTTTAATAATAGATGAAATTAAACTTTTATCTCCACCTTCCATGGTGTCTAACACTTCAAATTTCTCCTAAATATACTCCAACTCCTTATTCTTCTCATTATCTGAATATTTTTCATTTCCAGTTTCATCTTCAATTATATTTTCATATTCCACTTTCTTTTCAAACATCACTTTAAAATAATCATTTCTCAAATATTTGCAGACTTCCATCCTAAAACATTCGTTATCTTTTGCAACTGAGGGATACTTCATAGACTTCAAAATATTAAAGGTCACCTCTTGATCATTAACTCTCATAGTTAATTCCCCTTTTTGAACATCAATTACAGCTCTTCCAGTAGCTAGGAATGGTCTTCCTAAAATAATTGGAATTTCTTTATCTTCCTCCATATCAAGCACAATAAAATCCACAGGAAAGATAAATTTATCCACTTTCACTAACACATCTTCTACCACACCCTTAGGATAATTAATAGAACGATCGACTAATTGAAGAGTTACAAATGTAGGAGAAATTTCTCAGATTTCCAATCTTTTGAAAGTTGATAATGGGATAAGGTTAATACTAGCTCCCAGATCACATAAGGCTTTTCCAAAAAGCTTTTCACCTATAGCACACGGGATAGTGAAACTACCAGAATCTTTAAGTTTTTTAGGAAGCTTTTTCGAAATTATTGCACTACATTCTCTGCTAACTGCAACAGTCTCATGATCCGTGAACTTTCTCTTCTTTTTAAGAATATCCTTCATAAATTTGCATAATCAGGCATCTGTTCTAATGCTTCAATAAAAGGTATATTTATTGTTAACTTCTTAAGGATTTCTAAAAACTTTCCAAATCTGTTATCCCTATTCTTCTGCTTCAATCTTTGAGGAAATGGAGGAGGTGGTTTCTCAACAGTAATCTTCATTGGTTCAAGAGGATATTGCAGGTCTGGATAAATCTTATTTGAACCTTTTTCAATATTCACCTTCTCCTCTTCTTCAACTTCTTTCTGCACTCTAGTTTCTAATTCTTTTCCACTCCTTAATTGAATAGCCTTAAGTTGCTCCTTGTTTTGATCTTTTAGATTGATCTCCACATTACTAGGAAGCATTCCAGAAGGTCTATTATTAAGCACAATGAAAATATGTCCCAATTGATTTTCAATATTTTTGATCGCAACACCTTGAATTTGTAATTGGTTTCCCATATTCAAAATCATTTCATCTGTAGACAACTTCTTATCCTTAAACTGTGGGTTATTATTTAATCCAGGAGGATAAGATGGTCTAAAGTTAGTATTTCCTTGGTTGTTTGAGTTTCCAACTGGGTTTATAGAATTGTGCTCCCATTGTGGGTTCACATTAGCATTATTATTATTCCAATTGAAATTTGGGTGATTCTTCCAACTAGAGTTATAATAATTCGAATAAGGGTTATTAGGTCTATTAATCACGTTTAAAGTCTCATAAGGTGTATGAGATTCAGTTATCTGCCCAAATAAATTTTCCTCTAACACTGGGGTGGTTGAGAATAATTCATTCCATATTGATCTATTTTCATAGAAAGTGCTACTATTTGTGAAACTATCATAGTAATCATATCAGAATCATGAACATTAGCTACTCTCTTAGGGTTTACCCGTTCAGAGGGCCATTGAAAATTATTAGTAGCCATTTCTTCAATCAATGAATATGCTTCATCGTAAGGTTTTGACATTAACGATCCACCAGCAGCAGCATCAATAATTGATCTCAATGATCCCACTAATCTGTTATAAAAAGTTTGAATTATTAACCAATCTGGCAAAACATGATGTGGATACTTCCTAAGAAGATCTTTAAAATTCTCCCAAGCTTCATATGTTGACTCTCCTTCAAACTGACCAAAAGATGTGATATCATTTCTTAATTTAGCAGTTTTTGATGGAGGGAAATATTTTGATAGAAACTTTCGAGAAAGTTCTCCCCAAGTTCGAATAGATCCAAGTGCTATCGAGTTTAACCATGCCTTAGCTTTATCCTTTAAGGAAAAAGGAAAAAAGTCTTCGTCTCACAGCATCACTCGACACTCCGTCGTACTTAAAAGTAGCACACAGTTCTAAAAAACTAGCGAGATGTAAATTGGGTCTTCATTAGGTGTTCCTCCGAATTGATTATTTTGTACCATTTGGATAATAGCAGGTTTAAGTTCAAATGAATTAGCAGCAACATCAGGATTTTGAATAGTTATATGAATTTCATCTCATTGTTGGGTTAGCATAATCTCTTAAGGGTCTTGGCAAATTTTCAACATTAATATTCTGATTCTCTTGATTATTCGCCATTTCGCAGTAATTTTCAATTTGTTTTTTTTGTTTTCTAATTTTTCTAATAGTACGCTCTAACTCTGAATCGTAAGGTATCAAACCACGACCCAGTAACCGTGGAGCTTAGGCGCCGAATCTGGCGCCTAGGCGCCGGACCTATTGATACATAGTTGATTCTGGCGCTTAGGAGCCGAATGCTGGCACCTAGGCGCTGGAACTATGTTCAACTCCGTTTCGCCTAATCGTCAAATTTTTCAAAATTTCGTTCTCCAAGATAGGTAAGTTATACTGGTAAGAGTAATTTAGACTCGATAACTCACATCGTAAACTATCATAATGAAGGTTAACTTGATCTCCTTTTTACTCATATTTAAAATAGAGTGATCCTATTTTTAATTTCTACATACTTCAAAATAATTTTCAGCCTAAGTCAACCAAGACTTATGAGCATCAAATTTTTCTAAAGTAATATAAAATTAATCATGATCGAGGTATAACCTTACATTAAAACACAAAAACACAACATAATTATGGGTTGCCTCCCACAAAGCGCTTGGTTTAACGTCTTCAGCCCGACTTAAGTAAATCTTTAATCAGGTTGACTCAATTCATAAGCCTCTTTATAAATGTTCTTAATATCTCCCAAATAATGCTTCAATCTTAATCCATTTACTTTAAAAATTTTTCCAGTTTTGGGATCTTTAATATCCACAGCTCCATAATGGTATACTTTCTCAACAAAATAAGGTCCAATCCATTTAGATCTTAATTTTCCAGGAAAAAGTCTTAAACGAGAATTAAACAGTAAAGCTTTTTGTTCAGGCTCAAAAATTTTTCCTGAAGTTTTCTTATCATGCAACATCTACATTTTCTCTTTATAAATCCTCGCATTTTCATATGATTTGTTTCTAATTTCTTCCATCTCATTTAATTGCAATAATCGCTTTTCTCCTACTTTATTCAAATTAAAATTAAACTCTTTTATCGCCCAATAAGCTTTATGTTCAAGTTCTATAGGTAAGTGACAATGTTTACCATAAATTAACCGGTAAGGTGACATTCCGATTGGTGTCTTAAAAGCCGTTCTATAAGCCCATAATGCATAATCAAGTCTATCAACCCAATCAGTTCTTTTAGGATTAACAGTCTTTTCTAAAATTCTTTTAATTTCTTTGTTTGATACTTCAGCCATTCCACTAGTTTGAGGGTGATAAGCAGTTGCTATTCTAAGTTTGATTCCAAATTTTTGAAGTAATGATTGAATTCTTATATTCTCGAAATGACTTCCACCATCGATGATAATTACCTTAGGCATTCCAAATCTTGAAAATATCATTTTCTTTAAGAATTTAGAAACACTTTTGGAATCACGGTTTGGTAAAGCAATGACTTCGATCCGTATTGAAACATAATCAACTGCTAATAAAATATAAATTTTTCCAGATGATGAAACAAATGGTCCCATAAAGTCTAATCCCCATATATCAAAAATTTCAACTTCCAATATATTGTTTAAAGGCATTTCATCTTTCCTAGATATATTTCCCATCCTTTGACATTGATCACATGTTTTCGCATATTGTCTCACATCTTTAAATAAGGTAGGCCAATAAAATCCAGAATTTAAAATTTTAAATGTAGTTTTATTTATGCCAAAGTGTCCTCCAAAATCAGAATCATGATATTTTTGAATAATAGCAAAAGTTTCTTCATAAGGTACACATCTTCGAATAATATAATCTTTACCAATTTTAAATAAATGAGGTTCTTTCCAAATATAAGATTTAGTATCATATTTAAATTTCTTAATAAATTTGTTATCCAAGTCATAAGGCAAAATATTGCTAACTAAATAATTAACAATATCAGCATACCACGGTGTTTTGTATCTTTGAATAACATATAAAGATTCATGAGGGAATATCTCATTTATATTATCTTCTGAAATAATATCATTTTTAATTCTAGACAATTGATCAGCAATTTGGTTTTCAGTTCCTTTTCTATCTACTATTTGAAAATCAAATTCTTGTAGAAGTAAAACCATCTTATAAGTCTAGGTTTAGAATCCTTCTTAGATATTAGATATTTAATAGCAGAATGATCAGTATGAACTATGCATTTAGTACCAAGAAGATAAGGTCTAAATTTATCAAAGGCATATACTATAGCTAGAAGCTCTTTCTAAGTGGTAGTGTAATTTCTTTGTGTTTCAGTGCGAGTTTTACTAGCATAATATACAACTTTGAAAATTTTCTCATATTTTTGTCCTAATACAGTTCCAATTGCAAAATCACTTGCATCACACATTAATTCAAAATATTTATTCCTGTCAGGTGCAACAATGATAGGTGCAGTTATTAATTTCTCTTTTAGAATATTAAAAGCATTAATACATTCTTCATTAAATTCAAATTGTGCATCTTTTTCTAATAAATGACAAAGAGGTTTAGCAATTTTAGAAAAATCCTTTATATATCTTCTATAAAATCCAGCATGACCTAGAAAACTTCTCACATCAGTAATAGTTGTAGGTGGTTGCACTTCAGCAATAATTTTCACTTTTGCTTGATCTACTTCCATCCCTTTTCGTGATACTTTGTGTCCAAGTACAATGCCTTCTGTAACCATGAATTGACATTTTTCCCAGTTAAGAACTAAATTTTTTCTTCACATCTTTTCAGAATTTTGGCTATGTTTTCCAAATAAGATTCAAAAGAAGTTCCAAAGATTGAAAAATCGTCCATAAATATTTCACTTCCTTTGTCAATCAAATCATAAATTATTGACATCATACATCTTTGAAAAGTTGCAAGTGCATTACATAAGCCAAAAGGCATTCTTCTAAAAGTAAATGTTCCATAAGGACTTGTAAATGTTGTCTTTTCTTGGTCCTTAGGAGCAATAAGTAATTGATGATAACCAGAATATACATCCAGAAAACCGAAATATGAGTGTCCAGCTAATTTATTGAGTATCTGATCCAAGAAAGGTAAAGGAAAATGATCCTTTCTAGTGGCTTTATTCAGTTTACTATAGTCAATACAAATTTTCCATCCAGTAACTTGTCTTGTAGGAATAAGTTTATTTTTATCATTAACAATGACAGTTACTCCTCCTTTCTTCGGAACACAATGAATAAGACTTACCCATTGACTATCCGAAATAGGATAAATAATACCATCATCTAACCACTTAATAATTTCTTTTTTAACAACCTCTTTCATAATAGGATTTAATCTTCTTTGTGATTCTATAGTAGGTTTAAAATTTTCTTCCATTAAATCTCTATGCATGCAAATGGAAGGGCTTATTCCTTTTATATCAGCAATAGTCCAACCAAAAGCTTTCTTATAATTCTTTAACACACCTAGTAATTTTTCTTCTTGATCTTTACTCAGTTCAGAAGAAATAATAACAGGTAAAGTTAATGAATTTCCAAGAAAAGCATATTTTAAATGGGAAGGTAACATTTTTAATTCCAGTTTAGGTGCTTTTTTAATTGAGGGTAAAAGTATATCATTTTGAGTTATGTCTAAAGTTTCCCAATTATCTTTAATAAAATGAGTCTCTTCTTCTTCTACTATTTCATCTTCATTAGTTAAAAAATTTAAATTTTTCTTCGGAAATAACTTTACATTTTTCTTGATAATGTTTTTCAATTAAATTATCAATTATATCCATTCGATAACATTTCTCTTTATCAGGGTACTTCATTAATTTAAGAACATTGAATTTAATTTCTTGATCATTGACTCTCATGGTTAATTCTCCTTTTTGCACATCAATCATAGCTCGTCCGGTAGCTAGAAAAGGTCTTCCTAAAATAATAGGTATCTCTTTATCTTCTTCCATATCAAGTACTATGAAATCTACAGGAAAGATAAATTTATCCACTTTAATAAGGACATCCTCTATAACTCCTTTAGGATAAGTGATAGATCTATCAGCTAACTGAAGAGTTACGATGGTGGGAGTAATATCTCCTAAATCCAATCTTCGATAGATAGAAAATGGCATGAGATTAATACTTGCTCCTAAATCACATAAAGCTTTTCCGCAAATTTTTTCTCCAATAGCACAGGGTATAGTGAAACTTCCAGGATCCTTAAGCTTTTCAGGTAATTTCTTTTAAATTATTGCACTGCATTCTTCACTTAATGCAACAGTTTCAAAAGCTTCAAATTTTCATTTTTTTCTTAAAATATCCTTCATAAATTTTGCGTAAGTTGGCATTTGTTCCAAAGCTTCAGTAAAAGGTATGTTAATAGTAAGTTTCTTAAAAATTTCAAAGAACTTAGAAAATTGATGATCGAGTTTTTGCTGTTTAAGTCTTTGAGGAAAAGGTGGTGGTGGTTTTTCAACTTCCACATTAACAGGTATAACAGTCTGATCTTGACTAGGAGAGAGAGTTTTTTTAGGTTTTACAATCTCTTCAACCTCAATCTCTTTTTCAATTTCATTCTCCAATCTATCTTTTAATTCCTTTCCACTTCTAAGTTCCACAGCTTTAACTTGTTCATGTTCTTTTCCAATTTCCTTTGGATTGATTTCAACATTACTAGGAAGTGTTCCTATAGATCTGTTATTAATTAAAGTAGCAATTTGCCCCATTTGATTTTCAATATTACGAATAGCAGTATTTTGATTTTGTAATTGATTATTCATTTGCATAATTAATTCTTCTATTGATAACCTTTTCTGTTGATTATTAAATCTAGGAGGTTTATAATTTGAATTAACTTGATTATTTCAATTTCCAGTGGGATGAGATTGATTATTACCCCATTGTTGTTGTGAATTATTCCAGTTAAAATTAGGATGATTTTTCCAGCCAGGATTATAGTAATTTGAATAAGGATTATTTTTACTTGCAATAGCTTGTAAATTTTCAATAGTTTGAGGATCTTCAATATTAGCAGAATTATTATGCAAAATATTAATTGCAAAATTATCTAATTTCTTAGATATTGCTGCAACTTGTGAAGCTAAGATAGAAAAGGCTTCATTATCTTGAATACTAGCTATCTTTTTAGGGTTAATCCTTTCAGAAGGCCATTGAAAATTGTTATTAGCCATTTCTTCATTTAAAGTGTAAGCTTCTTCAAATGATTTAGACATTAAAGAACCTCCAAGATGAAGCATCAATAATTGATTTTAAAGATCCAATTAATCCATTATAAAATGTTTGAATAATCAACCAATCAGGTAAAGCATGATGAGGACATTTTCTTAATAGTTCTTTAAATCTTTCCCAAGTTTCATATATTGTCTCCCTGTCAAATTGACTAAACGAAGTAATATCATTTCTTAATTTAGCGAGCTTTAGAAGGAGGAAAATATTTAGCAAGGAATTTTTGTGCCATTTCGGCCCATGTTTTAATAGAACCGATCGCTAATGAGTTTAACCACATCTTTGCTTTATCTCTTAAAGAAAAAGGAAAGAGTCTAAGTCTAATAAGCATCATCGAAACATTGTTATATTTAAAGGTAGCACAAAGTTCTAAAAAACTAACAAGATGTAAATTTGGATCCTCATTTGGTGATCCACCAAATTGATTGTTTTGCACCATTTGAATAATAGACGGTTTAAGTTCAAAAGAATTAACATCTACAGTGGGTATTTAAATACTACTATGAAGTTCATCAACTGTAGAGTTAGCATAATCCCTTAATGGTTTATAAACATTTTGATCATTAAGTTCAATTGGATTTTGTAAAGTAGCCATTTCATGAAATTTTTGAATTTGTTTTCCCTATTTAATTTTCCTAATTGTTCTTTCCAATTCAGAATCTAAAGGTATTAATCCTTCAGAATCAAATCTTTGCATAAAACAAGCAATAAAATTTAACTATTTTATTTCTTTCTTCCTTTGATTTCTTCCCCGGCAACGGCGCCAAAAACATGACCCGATCGCCGCGCTTAATGCAGTGATGTTGCTTCCAAAAGATAGCCAAAAAGCTTTGACTCGATTTATAATTAGCGGCTAGTGTATAAAATTAATATTATATAAGTAATATTTTTACACACTAGAGGTACTACACAAGTATACGTATCGTTTCAAGTAATATAGGGTTTTTAAACAAAGACCAAGTATCGATCCCACGGGGAAGATTTATAGAAATAAATTTTTTATAAAGTGAAAGAGAAATATAATAGTAAAAATATTTTTTATTTTGATTATAATTACAATTTAATTTAATAGATGCAATTTAAAGAAAATAATAATAAGAAAATGATTTTATAAACTCTATAAAAATAAACAACTTTGTTTCCTTCAATTAATCTAAGATTTTTAAGATAATTTAATATTCGTTGGAGAATTTAATTTATGGTATTGTGCCAAATAGAAGCATTCCTATTCTTTACCCTTTGATCCAAGTGCAAAGAACATTGACTAATTTACAGAATAGGTCTCGATGTATTGTTAGTAGTAATGGGTTAATCTAGGCTCACACTTCTAGATGTCCAAGGGTGGCTATGGTCGGCCCTACTAGTGACCCTTTCCTAGTATATAAATCAAATTATAAGAATTTAGTCTGTCACTCTAAAAACTTATCAATTCTAAGCCCTTTAAATATTATCTTCCTATTTTTTTGCACTTCACCATGAATAGCCCGCACAAGGCCTTCGACTACCCAAGGATTCATGTGACATTTACAAGTTAAGAGTTCTTCTCCTACAAGGTTTTTAAACTCTTTAACAGGTTTTAACAATTCAAACAGCCAATTTAAAAAGTAAAGTAAGATCAGGTATTAATGTCATCACAATGTTTTGAAAAAATTTTAAATTTTAATTCTCCATCAAATCTTTATATTATCTTATCTATCTTTTCATAATCAAAGTAAGAAAGTAACTAACTACTCAGAACACATTGAAAATAAATAACAAAACATGATAATTAAACTTTGAATCAAATATAAAAATATACTTATCTCAAATATTTCTTCTACAAATCTTCTAATTCCTACTGACTCCACAGTGTAATGAACTCCAGATGCAATAACTTGAAAATAAACTCACTAAACTAAACAAAAGTGGCCCTATATTTCTCTCTAATTCTCTCTATAAGGATGAGAGATCTTAAAGTAGATAAGAGAAAGGGGTGCAATGGGAGGGGCACGTTTTCTGAATAATTGGACCTCTATTTATAGGCTCCAAGAGTTGCTTTGAGGCACCTCTTCAAAACATGTTCACATTCAATGAATCTTCTAGAAGGTCGGTCTGGCGCCTAGGCGTCAGAATCTGGATCCTAGGCGCCGGAATCTGGCGCCTAGGCACCGGACACCGCATCTAGTTCTCCGCACCTCTTCACGATTAAAACCATTTTGGAGCGTCCAAATGCAATGTATCACATGTCCTATTATCAAGGAACAACTGCCAGCCTTCTAGAATGTCCAATAACCGCTCACTCCGTCAAAAGAACTGATTAAACGTTGTCAAAAACTTGACAGTTTTCGTATCGAGTCTGGCGCCTAGGCGCCAGGCCATAATTTTTAATACTTTTGGTATTTTGCTCCATTTTTGCTCCTTTTTTCTCTTTTTTCCTTCTTAGACCTTTTTACATTACCTACATTCAAAAATACAAAAAATACCTTTCATTAAAGCATAATATCCTTAGAAATTAATAAGAATTAAGACATAAAGAAATAGGTATTTTTTTATAGATCAGTTTCAGTAAGAGTTTTACTAGCATAATATATAACTTTGAAAATTTTCTCATATTTTTGTCCCAATACAGCTCCAATTGCAAAATCACTTGCATCGCACATTAATTCAAAAGGTTTATTCCAATTAGGTGCAATACTAATAGGTGCAGTTGTTAATTTTTCTTTTAAAATATTGAAAACATTAACACAGTCTTCATTAAATTCAAATTTAGCTTCTTTTTCCAATAAATGACAAAGAGGTTTAGCAATTTTAGAAAAATCCTTTATATATTTTCTATAAAATCCAAGCATGTCCTGAAAAACTTCTCACATCGATAATGAGTAGTAGGTGGTTGCTGTTCAGCAATAATTTTCACTTTTGCTTGATCAACTTCCATCCCTTTTTGTGAAATTTTGTGACCAAGTACAATGCCTTCTGTGACCATAAATTAACATTTTTCCCTGTTAAGAACTAAGATTGTTTCTTCACATCTTTTCAGAACTTTGGAAATATTTTCCAAACAAGATTCAAAAGAAGTTCCAAAAACTGAAAAATCGTCCATAAATATTTCAATTCCTTTGTCAATCAAATGACAAAATATTGACATCATACATCTTTGAAAATTTGCATTGCATTAAATAAACCGAAAGGCATTCTTCTAAACACAAATGTTCCATAAGGACTTGTAAATGATGTTTTCTCTTGGTTCTCAGGAGCGACAGGTAATTGATGATAACCAGAATATCCATCGAGAAAACAGAAATATGAGTGTCCAGCTAATTTATCAAGCATTTGATCTAAGAAAGGTAAAGGAAAATGATCTTTTCTAGTGGCGTTATTTAATTTTCGATAATCAATGCAAATTCTCCATCCAATAACTTGTCTTGTGGGAATTAGTTCATTTATATCATTGACAATGACAGTTACTCCTCCTTTCTTCGGAACACAATGAATAGGACTCACCCATTGACTATCTGAAATAGGGTAAATAATTTCAGCATCTAACCAATTTAAAATTTCTTTTTTAACAACCTCTTTCATGAAAAGATTTAATCTTCTTTGAGGTTCAATAGTAGGTTTAAAATCTTCTTCCATTAAAATGCTATGCATACAAATGGAAGGGCTTATTTCTCTTATATCAGCAACAGTCCAACTAAAAGATTTCTTATAATTCTTTAACACTCATATTAATTTTTCTTCTTAATCTAAGTTTAGTTTAGAAGAAATAATAACAGGTAAAGTTAATGAATTTCAAATAAAAGAATACTTTAAATGTGCACGTAACATTTTTAATTCCAGTTCAGGGGCTTTTTTAATTGAGGGTAAAAGTATATCATTTTGAGTTATGTCCAAAATTTCCAGTTATCTTTAATGTAATGAGTTTCTTTAAATAATTCTTCTTCTTTTAGTTCTTCCTTTTCGTCAGTTAATAATTTAGTTTTTTCTTCAGAAATGACTTAACATTTTTTTAATAATGTTTTTATATTATATAATTAATAATATCCATTCGATAACATTTTTCTTTATCAGGGTACTTCATTGATTTAAGGACATTGAATTTAATCTCTTGATCATTAACTCTCATAGTTAATTCTCCTTTTTGCAAATCAATCATAGCCTGTCTGGTACTAGAAAAGGTCTCCCTAAATAATTGGTATTTCTTTATCTTCTTCCATATCAAGTACAATGAAATCCACAGGGAAAATAAATTCATCCACTTTAACGAGAACATCCTCTATAACTCCTTTAGGGTAAGTGATAGATCTATCAACTAACTGAAGGGTTACAATGGTGGGAGTAATCTCTCCTAAATTCAACCTTCGAAAAATAGAAAATGGCATGAGATTAATACTTGCTCCTAAATCACATAAAGCTTTTCCACAAAATTTTTCTCCAATAGCACAAGGTATAGTGAAACTTCCAGGATCTGTAAGTTTCTGAGGTAATTTCTTTTGAATTATTGCACTACATTCTTCACTTAATACAACAATTTCAAATGCTTCAAATTTTTGTTTCTTACTTAAAATATCTTTCATAAATTTTGCATAAGTTGGCATTTGTTCCAAAGCATCAGCAAAAGGTATGTTAATACTAAGTTTCTTAAAAATTTCAAATAACTTAGAAAATTGATGATCAAGCATCTGCTGTTTTAATCTTTGAGGAAAAGGTAGTGGTGGTTTTTCAACTTCCACATTAATAGGAATAACAGTCTGATCTTTACTAAGAGGAGTTTCTTTAGGTTTTTCAATCTCTTCAACCTCAATCTCATTTTCAATTTTATCCTGAATTCTTTCTTTTAATTCCTTTCCACTTTTAAGTTGTACAGCTTTAGCATGTTCATGTTCTTTTCCAAATTCTTTTGGATTGATTTCAACATTACTAGGAAGTGTTCCTGGAGGTCTGTAATTAATTAAATTAGCGATTTGTCTCATTTGATTCTCAATATTACGAATAGCAGTATTTTAATTTTGTAATTGATTACTCAGTTATAAAATTAATTCTTCTATAGATACCTTCTTCTGTTGATTATTAAATCCAGGAGGTTTATAGTTTGAATTTACTTGATTATTCCAATTTCCAGTTGGATGAGATTGATTATTACCCTATTGTTGTTGTGAATTATTCCAGTTAAAATTAGGGTGATTTTTCCATCCAGGATTATAATAATTTGAATAAGGGTTATTTTTACTAGCAATAGCTTGTAAAGTTTCAATAGTTTGAGAATCTTCCATATTAGCAGAGTTGTTATGTGATACATTGATAGCAAAATTATCTAATTTCTTAGATATTGCAGCTACTTGTGAAGCTAAGATAGAAAAGGCTTCGTTATCATGAATACTTGCCATTCTTTTAGGATTAATCCTTTCAGAAGGCCATTGAAAAGTATTGTTAGTCATTTCTTCAATTAAAGTATAAGCTTCTTCAAATGATTTAGCCATTAAAGAACCTCCAGCAGCAACATCAATAATTGATTTTAGTGATTTAATAAGTCCGTTATAAAATGTTTGAATAACTAACCAATCAGGTAAAGCATGATGAGGACATTTTCTTAATAGTTCTTTAAATCTTTCCCAAGTTTCATAAATTTTCTCCCCGCCAAATTGACTAAATGAAGTAATGGTATTTCTTATTTTAGCAGTTTTAGGAGGAAAATATTTAGCAAGGAATTTTTGTGCCATTTCAGCCCATGTTTTAATAGAACCTGTTGCTAATGAGTTCAACCACATCTATGCTTTATCTCTTAAAGAGAAAGGAAAGAGTCTAAGTCTAATAGCATCATCAGAAATATTGTTATATTTAAAGGTAGCACAAAGTTTTAAAAAACTAGCAAGGTGTAAATTTAGATCCTCATTTGGTTTTCCCCCAAATTGATTATTTTGAACCATTTGAATAATAGATGGTTTAAGCTCAAAAGAATTAGCATCTACAGCAGGTATTTGAATACTATTATGAAGTTCATCAACTGTAGGGTTAGCATAATCCCTTAATGGTTTGTAAACATTTTGCTCATTAATTTCAATTGGATTCTGTAAATTGTTATGTAAATTAGACATCTCTTGATATTTTTGAATTTGTTTTCCTTTTTTAATTCTTCTTACAGTTCTTTCTAATTCAGAGTCTAAAGGTAATAATTCTTCAGATCCAGAACTACGCATAAAAAGTAAATAAAAAGTAAAATAAAATAGCAAGAAATAAAATCTCTACTTACTTTTTTTTTGTATTTTTCTTATTTTTGTTTTTTTTATTTTTGTTTTTATAAATGTTTTTGTATTTTATATTTTTCTATTTTTACAATAAAAGAAATAAATAAAATAAAAATAAAATAAATATTTAAAATCTAAAAATTTGCCCTCCCCGGCAAAGGCGCCAAAAACTTAACCTCGATCCGCGGACAACACAGTAATTTATGCTTCCAAAAATATGTTATAGCCAATACTTTGACTCAAATAATAATAGTGGCTAGTGTATATAAAAATAATTTTATGGAGAATATTTTACACAATAGAGGTATTACACAAGTATACATATCGTTTCAAGTAATATAGGGCTTTAAATAAATACCCCAGTATCGATCTCATGAGGAGGTTTATAGATTTTTAAATATTTTAATTTTATTTTTATGTATTTCTTTTAAAATTTTAATATTTAATTTACTAAATGCGGAAATTAAGCGATGCTAAAATAATGAGTGATGTAAATAATAATAAGCAAACAACATTCTTCCTTCCAATTAATCCAAGACTTTTTAGATAATGTAATATTCGTGGAGAATATAAATTAATGGTATTGTGTCAAATAGAAACATTCCTATTCTTTACCTTCGCTCGATAGTATAAAGAGCATTGGCTAATCTATAAATCAAGTCTGGATGTAATGTTAGTAGAATGGGTTAATCTAGGCTCACACTACTAGATGTCCAAGGGTGGCTATGGTCGGCCCTACTAGTGACACGTTCCCTCTCTATAAACCAAATTACAAGAATTTAGTCTGTCACTCTAAAAACTTATCAATTCTATGCCCATTGAATAATATTTTCCTATTTATTTGCACTTCACCTTGAATAACCCGCACAAGGCGTTCGACAACCCAAGGATTCATGTGATATCTACTAGTTAAGAATTCATCTCCTTCTAGATCTCAAAATTCTTCAACAGATTTTAACAATTTAAATGACCAATTTAAACAGTAAATTAAGATCTGGTATTAATATCATCACAATATTTAAACATATTTAGTTTTTAATTCTCCAACGAATTTAATATTATCTAATTTATCTTTCATAATTGAAAGGAGAAAGTAAAGTAACTACTCAGAACACATTGAATTTAAATAACACAACATATAAACAAAACTTTGAATCAAACTACAAATACTTATCTCAAGTGTTTCTCCAATCGAACCTCCGATTCCTTCGACTCCAAAGTGAAATAGACTTAAAAAGCACCAACTCTTTCAAACTCTCAATACAAACTCTAAATAAAATAAACTCACTAATTTATGAAAGAAAGTAAACTACAATTGTGGCTCTTAAAATTATCTCTCTAATTCTCTCTCTTATTGGAGCAGACTAGGGTGGGCTTCTTATTGGGCCTCTTATTGGGCCTCTTATTTATAGACTTCAAGGGTTGCCTAAAGAATCTCTTCAAAATGTGTCCAAGTTCAATGAATCTTCTAGAAAGTGTGTCTGGCGCCTAGGCGCCGGCATCTGGCACCTAGGCGCCGGACTCCGCATCTAGTTTTTTTGCACCTCTTCACTTTGGATCACACCTCTTTGTGATTCAAACTGTTTCCAAGCGTCTAGATACAATGTATCACATGTCATATAATCCAGGAATAACTGCCAATCTTCTAGATGGTCCAATAACCGCTCTAACCGTCAAAATAATCGTCCAAATTAGTTACAAAAACCGTCACAGATTTGGTATCGAGCTGGAGCGTAGGCGCCGGATTCTGGCGCCTAGGCGTTAGACCCATTATTTTGGCAATTTTACATTTTGGCTCCATTTTTACTCCTTTTTGATCCTTTTTCGTCCTTTTTACTTTTTGAACATTTTTGCATCACCTATATCCAAAAACACAAAAATACCTTTCATTAAAGCATAATATCCTTAAAAATTTGATAAAAATCAAGGCATAAAAACGGGTATTTTTTCATGGATCAAGTACCGACCCACTGATGTTTCCCTAATTTTATGCAGGAAAACATCGGGATGGAAGTCTATTTTTGCGTTCAAAGACAGCTTGAATCTAGCGCTAAATGAAGAGAAGGCACATGAAATTGGTGTGATAAACTTCGACTTGGATTTTGCCCAAGTCGACATTGACTACGAGGGCCCCTTGACCTGGTCAGTCAAGGGAAATTCACGGGCCTACAGTCTGTGATCAGAATCAGTCACTAGGAGGTAGAAGAGACAGCGAAGCTGAAAGGTGTCGGATGATTTACAGATTCACACCTCCATACAACAAGAAATATCCAAACACCGTCAATGATCACCACACTAGAAGGAGATCTAGTTACTACCGCTGTAGAGAGAGCTCTAAACACACCACTGAGGTGCACTCGAAGAAGAAATGCTAATCACTGCAAGCATCGAGCCTTAGACAGGTTTGAGAAAAGATAGGCTAGGGAGACAGTTGATGAGCTTCCCCCGATTTTAGAAGAAGACTATGATTCAGAGATGAAAAAAACTGACACTAGTCCCTCAGTTCTAGAGGAGGAGCCAGAGCTTACTATAGAGCCTGTGCCATCATGGGATCCGCTAGAGGACATCTTCATCGGGCGCTCAACATGTAGCTCGGATCTACGTAGACAGTCGTCAGTCACAGGAGCATTTACATAATGCTCAAATCGTAATGTTCTGCATCTGGAAGAATATGGGACTTTCGAGGTATACATAGCTACCTTACTGATGATACGAATCAACAAAAATCCTGACGTGGAGCCTTACGTACCACAGTTCTTATAGCCTCTACGACAGTAGGAGATTTCAGACTAAGTATTGGCCAAAATTCACAAAGTCAGAAAGAAAGAATTCAAGTACTATAAAAAGATCTAAGGAAGGTTTATTAACATCCTAGAAGGATTGGAGCTATATACCAATGTTTTCTCAAGAATTGATGAAGAAAAGATTTTGGACTGCGTCTTCATTCTTAGAGACTTGGGCTGAGTGGGCCGCCTACGAGAAATAACCTACTTAGAGCCGTAAAAGTAGAAAAGAGAAAAGAGCAGGATCACGAGTCAGTGTGGTATCTGCTATAACTTTGCAAAGGATAAACAAGGAAATCCCCTGAGACTTTAGCAAAAAAGATGAAGTGGACCCTATGTCGTCCCCAATAAAGAATATGATTAAGAGAATGTTGGAGTGGCACATACTGCCAGCAGACTAATTTGGACAACTACATTATTAACATATATGAGGAAGGGGATTGCATTCTACCTCATATTAACCACCATGATTTCTTCAGGCCATTCTGCATAGTCTCGTTCATGAGCGAGAGAAATATTTTGTTTTGAAGGGAAATAAATATTCTTGGACCAGGAGATTTTAGAGGCTTAGTAGAGATCCTGCTACTGGTCAAATATTCTGGTCTTAAAGGGAAACAGCGGAGATTTGTCCAAGCATTTCATACCTGGAGTCACACGACGCAGTGTTTCAGTCACATTTTGAAGGATAGATAAGGACAAGGTACCCTATAGATACGAGCCAGACCCAGACTTTGAGAGTCTTTAACCACTAGAGCTGTGAGATAGCTGTACCTCTAATTGTATGCAAGGGGACTTCTGTCGCGATACAAAACTTAGGAGGTTAGCTCTATCACAGGGCGACCTCACAGGACAGATGTTTCCTACCTTTTTGAACTGTGTCAGGGAAGACAACATATGATGTTTTTTGTAGTTTCTACTCTGATGTACTTCCAAAATTTTGGGATGCTTGTTAGCATACGATGAGTTTTACTGCCTTTTCAGACATAATTAAAGAAGATATTCCAATTCAACTTGTGTTCTTAAATGTGTCTTAGTTGCTCATGGATGAAAAAGCCACGGGACCACGCGCTGGTCCCAAATTCTACACAAACAAAGAATGATGCAAAAGAAACTTGAAATGAATCTCTCATTTTCATCAACTCAACGTCACTTGCCACAAATACGAAAATCTCATTATCTTCTACAATTATCTACAAATTCACACAAACTGTACAACTTCTCTTTTTCAAATTCCACAAAGTTCAACATCAAACTTCTCACAAATTCAAAATTTTTAATCTTTCGTGGGTCGGTGCAAGGGTTTTGACTCCTTCAAATTCACATTTCGGGGTCGATACGAGGATTTTGACTCCCATATCCACGATATTCAAGGATCTGTGGAAGGATTTGGATTTATTAAAGCTCCCACATATTTTCACATTCTATTCACAAATTTTCCACATTCATGATATTTAAGGAACAGTGCAAGGATTCTGATTTTTTAAAGTTCCACATATTTCCATTCTCCTTCCACAAGTTTTCCATAATCATGATATTCTCAGAGTAAATGCAAGGATTTTGATTCTCATTGATATGATACGATATTTGGTGGGTCAATAAGAGGATTTCGACATCTCTCCCTATATTTCCATATCCTTCCAATAAAATTTCCATATCAATGATATTCGAGGGTTTCGACACCTTTTTCTTAAATTTTTGCACCCTATCCCTAATTTTCCACATTCATGATATTTGAGAATCGGTGCAAGGACCCTGATTCCTTAAAGATTCCACATATTTTCATCTACAAGCTTCAACATCCACGATATTTGAGGGTCGATGCAAGGATTTCGACATCACTCCTAAGTTTCAGCACTCAGTCCACAAGTTGTCCATATCTTCGATATTCAAGGATATGTGCAAGGATTTCGATTCCTTAAAATTTCTCTATATATTGTACATCTTACCCATAAATTTTCCATGCTAATGATATTTAAGATTGGTGCAAGGATTGTGATTCCTTAAAGTTTCCACATATTCTCACATCCTTTTCACAAGTTTCTCGCTCACGTGATACTTCTGGATCGATGCAAGAATTTCGATTCCCACACATGATATTTTAGAGATTGATGCAAGGATTTTGATTCCCACACATGATATTTTCGTGATCAATTCAAGGATATTGATTCCTACACACATGATATTCTCGAGGGCAACACGAGGATTTTGATGCCAACACACACGAAGTTTGAGGTTCGAACCAAGGATTTTGACGCCCCTCCTATTTTCCGCATTCCTGATATTTCAAGATTAATACAAAGATTCTGATTCTGACTCCGAGACTAGTACCTAAAGTCCAATTCTCATCTTTCGGGGTCAGTACCTAAATTATAATTCCCATCCATTGAGATTGGTACCGAAAATTCGATTCTCATTTCGCACCCTCTTAAATTTAAATCTTTCATAAAGTTAAAATTTTAAAACAAATCAAATTCATAATCTAAAATTCTGAAAAATTTAAGAATTCAAAATTTCAAAGTCAAAATTAAAATCAAAATCGACACCAAAAATCAAACTTGAATCAAAATCAAATCGAACTCAAAAGTCAAAATTAAAATCAAAACTAAAATTGAAATTGAATCAGATCGAGTCCCCTTTAGAATTTGGAAGCTTAAAATTCATAGTTCCATGATGAAGTTTTTCCATCTATTCATCCTTAGCGAGAGTTCTGAAATTTGAAGGTTTTCACTAAATAGTACCAACGGATACTTCCTAAATAAATTCCGATCGACGAGAAAATTTTGATAGCTTTTTACTATTCATTTCATATCTTTTTTTATGATATTACACTTTAAAGGAAGTTATTTTTTATTATTTCATGCATGTACAATGATTTTAGGTCTTTGGAGCAAAAGGAAGTGTAAAGGAGCGAATTTGGAATAAAAAAGGACATAAGTGCATTTTATTTAACTAGCACCAAATGACGCTGTCACCAGTGCCGGACAGCGCCAGTTTCCAGAGACTTACGACGTTTTGGCGGAATAATGCATCAAAAGGCGCTCCTACCAATGCCAAACAGCGCCCTATCCCGATATCGAACTAAATTCAATGTATTTGGCTGGATTTTGAAAGGTTGCTTGAGGAAACTCTTGAGAATTCAGTTTTGGCCGTATTTAAACACTTTTGGAGCCACATTTCAAAGGGGGGAAGAAAGGAAGAGAAGAGTTTAGAGTTTAGAGAGTGAGTTCTTTCCATTTTGTGTAGGAAGTTAGGTTGTGTTTTTCTCTTCTAAGGAGTCTAAGAGGAGAGAGAAAGTGAGATATTTCTTCTTCCTTACCATTCTAAAGAGAGAATTGTGTGTTGTTGTGAAGACAAAAGAGGAGTCAAAGGAATTCCTTGAGATTCGCTTGGGGAAGAGTTTGAGATAAGTTGTCTTTACTTTACTCTGTTTGTATGACGTTGTTTTTATATATGAAATCCATATTTTGTCATCTTTTCCTCATGAGTCTTGAGTATATTTCCTTGTCTTTCTCTTTTTCATATGATGTGTTGATGTTGTGAAAAGGAAATGATGTGATGATTTATTATGGAGAATTTGTGATGGCCTTTTCACTTAAAATTTTATTTACTTTTTGATCTAGCCAATTGAATTGCTAAAACTTATTAGGAAACATATGTCCCGAAAGGATTATGACTTCCGCAACAAAATTGAGGGTCACATTCAAATTCCAAGAATGGAGAAGTTCATGGGGGTTGAGTGCAAATAAATAAGGAAATATATTTTGATGGGCGTAGAATTGGAGATTTCAGAGGGACACGCTGAAACCCTTAATTTGGTCCTAATATTTAGAAACTGAAGCGAGATTTAGCCTTCAGGTGAAGGGAATTGGGAGCTCTGGAGTGAGAGACAGTTTCCTCTCAGCCTAACCACAGATTTGTGGACTAAACTTAGGATTAGCCAATGTTCTTTATACGCTTAAATATAGGCAAAGAATAATAATGCTCCTATTTTGCACAATACATTTGCATCACTGATCTATGTCACAATAATCATCACATTATTAATGGAAAGGAGGAAGACTATTTCTTGCAACTAAATATTGTTATAAATTTAGTCTTGTGTTAGTTTAACTTGCTAGACCTTAGAACGTTCTTTGGTAGATATAGTAACTGAACCTGTTTGTCTTTACTTCAAGAATTAAACCACTTGCAATTGTGTTGTGATTCATTAAGATATTTCTGTGGCATGCCATAAAAGTAAAGCCTTCCCGTGGGATCGATATTCCAGGACTCCACTAGAGCCCTATTACTTAAGTGATACGTATACTTACGTTAATTGTGTGACTCATTATCATTTAAATCAATTTATAAATCTAAATCTGAGTTCATTATTTTTTGCAAATTAAAAAGTAGCACCAAGGTTTTGGCACCGTTGTCGGGGAGGCAAGGTAAAAAAAAAAGTAACTCTTCAATTTTATTTTTGTAGTATTGGAAATCATATATTTGAATTGCAAGTCATAGTTGTGTGTATTGACCAGAGTTACGAAATTTCTTTCTTCAGATTTAACCAATATATTCTTTTGAATGAAAAATTTTAGCATATTACAGGTGAAAAGTGAATTACCTAGAGTTATATTTTATGTAGTAAAAGGATTACTTGAGGACAAGTAATAGTTAAAGTTTGGGGGATTTTGATGCACCAAAAATATATACTATTTTTGCTATATAATTTTACCCATTTTGGTGATTCACTTTAAAGAAAGGTATTTTTCATGATTTGTTGCAGGTATGATAATTTTAAGTGATTGGAGAGAAAAGAAGCGAAAAGGAATGAATTCTGAGCAAAAAGGAGTAAAAGGAGCAAAAAGGAGGAAAACAGGTTCTGGCGCCGTCGGCGCCATTTGCCAGAGAACTCGACAATATTTTGGCGATAGAGCGCTGCCGGCACCCAATGTCAGTGGAATACAAATTTAAGGAGTTTTGGTGACTTTTTGAAGGGATGCTTATGGAAACGCTTGGGATTTCGTTTCTAACTTATAAGTAACTAATTTTGGACTAAAATGGTGTGGTTTTGGAGTGTGTCTTGTGTATTGTGGAGAGTCTAGTGAGTTTTGAGTGTTAGGGCTTAGGAGAAAACTGTGTAGAAGTGAAAATTTGAGAGGAATTCTTCTCTAAGGAGTGAAAGAGAAGAAGTAAAGTGAGAGATTGCTTCTTCCTTTCCATTCTAAATAGGGAATTAAGTGTTGCAATGATGAGAGAAAAAGATTCAAAGGAACTTCAAGGGAATTGTATTGGGGAAGAGAAAGAGATAAGTTGTATTTTCTTTTGTGGTTTGTATGAAATCTCTTTTATATATAAAATTCATGTTTTATTGTATCTTCTTCATGAATTCTGAGTAGTCTCATTTGTCTTTCTTCTTGCATAGAGATGTGATGATGGATTTATGTGGAATTGAAGTACTTTTAATGTATTGAAGAAATTGTGATGGTTTTTCATTTCGAAATTAATTTACCTTTTGATCTGGCCAATTGAATTGTTAAAATATGTTGTTGAACATTAATTCTGAAAGGATTTAATGTCCTATAATAATAATGAAAAATCCATTCAATTTTCATGGATGAATTGCGTAGTTCATGGGAATTGAGTGTAAAGAAATAGGGAAATGTGTTTTGATGGACTTCAATTTGGAGGTTTCAGGGTGACAGGCTGAGATCCCCAAATTGGTCCTAAGATTAGTAACTAAACTCGAAGGTTAGCCTTCAGGTGAAGGGTGTGTAGGAGCTCCGTAGTGAGAGCCGGTATCCTCTCAACCTAGCCTTAGATTTAGTGACTAAACTTAGGATATGTGAATGTTCTTTTCATGCTTGGAAGAGGGGGTACTCTTTTAAGGATAAAGAAACGTTTATGCTCCTATTTGGCACAATAACACAGATATTTGCTCCATATCATCCACACATCATATTCTCATTGCAAGAGGAAACATAATTTTCTCATATATCAAAAACCTTTCAAATATATAGCTTAGTGTGTGTCTGTTAGTTAATTCTGTTTTCAAATTTATTAGAAGTAATTGTAGTTTGATTAATTGTTACTGTTTTCTGCATAGTGGTAATAGAAGTAAGTATTAAACTTTAAGTGCAATTTGAGTATCAGATTTCAGTGCTACATTATTTATTGTGAAACACTTTCTTCTACTTCATAGCTTCCCAGTGGGATCGATAACCAGGACTTCATTAGAGCCCTATATTACTTGATATGATACGTATACTTGCGTTGAGTGCTTGGACTTTACACAATCATTATAAACATATATAAATTTGAGTTCATAAATTCTTGCAATATAAAAGTCTGTAAAACATCCCGGTCACTTGGCAATTAAAAAAGAAGAATTATTTTAATTTAAGCTCCATTTTGAAAAGGTATTCGTAGCACCTCTTGGTGAGAACGTGGGTAACTTCCTATTGTCGCCAAATTCAATTCAAAATACTCTTAAATGAATGCATCGCTTGGAAGATACATTGAATTTGGACACAATTTGAAGAAATACAAAGACACTTGTTAGAAAAGTATAAAAAATGACTTGAAGGTAAAAAATATGGTTGTTGTTGGAGGTTGTGGTTAGTGCTTAGGAGTAAGGTTTATGTTAGGAAGTTATCTTAGAACACACCTCTCCACTTCCCAATCTTTACTTTATTTTATAAAGTTTGTATTAGGAGTAGAATTGAGATTTGGAGACCACGAATTTGGGAGCCAACATCTAAAGAGTATTATAAGGGAAAGCAAAATTTTTAAAGGAACTTCAAGAGTTTTTTGGAGAAGATTTGCTGATAAGTCTTTATCTTTGTATTATATTTGATTTTTAATTAAGACTTTTTGTGTTTCATTATGATTTCTACTTTTAAACCAAGTTGTGATTGTAATTTCTCCATGAATTATGAGTAGTTTTCTTTATCTTTTTCCTTAAGTGATGAAGTGATTAAGTTATAGAAGTATGTTGTGTGAAGTATAGGATATAAATGTTGGAAGAAGTTGTGATGATTCAAGACCTTGCACTTTATTTACTTCCTGATTTGGCCAATTCAGATGTTAAAATTTGTTGTGGAACATGTAAATGCAGTGCGATATTGTCTCATTCAACAATTAGAAAGAATCACATGAGATTATATGGGTGAGAATGTAATCCATATGGTTGAGTGCAAATAAATAGGGAGATATAATCTGATGGGTGTAAAATTAGAGGACTTTAGAGTGACAGAATAAAGACCAAAATTTGATTTATTATTTTATGTTTTGATACAAGATGTTAGCCCCCAAGTGGAGGGAATCAAGGAAACTCTAGAGTGAGAGCTAGTATCTTTCCTGCCAAACCCATCTTCAAGTTTTTTAAAACAGTGAGTTAACTTATGTTCTTTATAGCATCCTTAGTAAGGGTAAAGAATATAATTGCTCCTATTTGGCAGAATACATTTTAGATACTTCCACAACAAATATTCGCCATAACTTGTTACTGATTCATAAAAAGGAAAAAGATATTTCATTTTCATAAGTTTTCATCTTACAAATGTTTAGTTAAAGTAATTGCTTACTTTCATTTAAAATTATAAAATTTTAAAAAGAATCGAATTATATTTTTTAAAATATTATCTTTAGTTTGAGTAAAATCTTTTATAAATGTAAAAAGATAATTTTCCTTTTCTAAATCAGAAGATATTTTCTTTATTTATCACTTTCCCTGTGGGTTCGATATCTTGGGGCATAATCAGAAAGTCCTATATTACTTGATAAATGATACATATACTTGCATAGTATCCACATTATAAAATCATTTAAAGGAGTATTAATATATATATATATATATATATCGTAAGCATAATTATCGATGGATCAATTTTTTGGTGTCGTTGCCAGGGAAAGAAATTTATAAAGAAAAAAATTTAAGAAAAATTAATTTTAACATTTTAAAGTCTTATTTAGACTTGTTAGATTTATTTAGGAAGTTGGTGTTTTTGTCGTGTAATTTTATTTTATTATGTTTTATAATAGTGTATGCGTTGTTCGAGTTCGAAAAACTTGTGTCGTACGATGCTTTGAATTAGAAAGAATTATAAGAAAAATTAAAAAATTAAATATATAGAAAAAGATAAAAATATTCAAGAATTGACAAATCAAATAAACAAAATGCTGAAATCCATCAAGAATTTAGACATTTAAGAGATTATGCTAATCCTATAGTAGATGAATTGCATGGTAGTATTCAAAATCCTGTTATAGTGGCTAATTTATTTGAACTTAAACATGCTATTATCCAAATGATATCTAATAATCAGTTTGGGGGAACACTAGTCGAAGATCCAAATTTGCATCTTGCCAATTTTCTAGAATGGTGTGCTACATTTAAATATGATGGTGTTTCTGATGATGTTATTAGACTTAGTCATTTTCCTTTTTCATTAAGAGTTAAAGCTAAGATGTGTTTAAATTCCTTAGCACCTGGATCTGTCAGAACTTGGGGTGATTTAGAGCAAAAATTATTTGCTAAATATTTTCCACCATCAAAGACTACTAAGCTTAGAAATGACATTACATTTTTTTATTAATTTAAAGGGGAATCTATTTATGAAGCATGGGAACGTTTTAAAGATCTCTTAAGAAAGTGTTCACATGATTTAATATCGGAATGGTTAATAATTCAAATTTTTATAATGGATTAGTTGGATCTCTTAGATCTATTATCGATGCTGCTGTCAGTGGTTCATTGTTGTTTAAACAGTTTAATGATGCTTATGTTCTAATTGAAGAAATGAATACAAATAGTTTTCAATGGCATTTTGAGAGGGTAAATCCTAAAAATGTAGTCAGTATTCATGAACCTGATACATTTTCATTGCTAGCAAATCAAGTTGCTGCAATATTAAGGAAGATAGACCAATTTGGAATGAATTTTTCTCAACCAATTTCAATGATTGAAGAAAATTCATTAGGCCAAATCGTAGATTCTCAAAAATCTTTAGAAACTTTGAATGCCATAAAGAAGCCTAATAAACCATATTCTAATTATTATAACTCAGGTTGGAAGAACCATCCAAAATTTAACTGGAATACCAATAATCAGGGTGGTAGTACTCAATAATGGGAGAACAATGAGGTAAATCCATTGGGGGGAATTGGAATAACTAAGAGAATAGTAATTATAGACCTACTTATCCTCCAGGTGTTAATAATTCTTCACAATTTAAGGAGAAGAATTTGTCTATAGAAGAATTGGTGTTTCAAATGGGAAATTAATTACAAAGTCAAGGAGTTACAATTAGAAATATTGAAAATCTATTGGGACAAATAGCTAATTCATTAAGTAATTTATCCTGAGCAACACTTCCCAGTAATACCGAGATAAATCCAAGAGACAAGAATAAAGAGCAAGTAAAAGCTGTTCAACTGAGAAGTGGAAGAGAGTTGGAAGGCAAAGTGCAAAAAGCGATTGAAGTAGAGAAAGAAGAGATCAAAGAACCAAAAGAGGACACTCAGAAAGATTTGGAAAGATCTATTTCTCCACATAAGATTGATTTAGAAAATCCATCACCACCATTTCCTCAAATACTTTGATAACAAAAGCTGGATAAGCAATTTTCAAAGTTCTTGGAGATTTTCAAGAAACTTATAATTAATAGTCCTTTTACTGAAGCCTTAAAAAAATACCAAGCTATGTGAAGTTTATGAAAGATATTCTAAGTAGGAAAAAGAAGTTTGAAGATAACAAAACTGTTGCACTTAGTGAAGAATGTAGTGTAATAATTCAGAAGAAGCTTCCTAAAAAGTTTAAATATCCTGGTAACTTCACAATTCCATGTGCAATTGGATAAAAATTTTATGGAAAAGCTTTATGTGATTTAGGTGCAAGCATTAACCTTATGCCATTATCTATATTTAAAAGACTGGGATTAGGAGAAATAACCCCTACTACTGTAACTCTGTAATTAGCAGATCATTCGATCACATATCCTAAAGGAGATATAGAAGATACTTTAGTAAATGTGAATCAATTTATCTTTTTTGTTCATTTCATTGTGCTTGATATGGAGGAAGATAAAGAGATACCAATTATTTTTGGGAGACCTTTCCTAGCTACAGAAAGAGCAATGATAGATGTGCAGAATAGGGAATTAACTATGCTAAATGATCAAACTGTTACATTTAATATTTCAAAATCAATGAAATATCCTGTCAAAGGTAAAGACGATGAATGTTTCAGGATGGATGTTATATATTTGAGTGAATTTCATTTCAAGACAACATATGCAGAGACATTTGAAAGAAAATAGTTGAAACATGAGAAATAAGAGGAAACACATTATTTGGATGATCTTATTGAGGAAGTCTTAAATTATGTTCAAGAAGGTTTTCAAGTTTTGGACATGTCAAAGAAAGATGAATCTTTTTATCCATCAATTTAAAAACCTCTTGAACTTGAATTGAATTTACTTTCTGAACATTTAGAATATACCTTTTTAGGTGATTTCTCAACTTTACCTGCTATAATCTCCTCAAAATTAACTACATAAGATAAAGAGAGTTTGCTTGAAATTCTAAAGAAATATAAGAAAGCATTTTGATGGACCATAGCTGATATTAAAGGAATCAATCCTTCAATTTGTATGCACAGAATCCTTATGGAAGAAAACTGCAAACCAACAGCTGATTTTCAAAGGAGATTAAATCCTACTATGAAAGTAGTTAAGAAAGAAATTTTAAAGTGGTTAGATGCTGAAATTATCTACCCTATTTCAGATAGTGCATGGGCTAGTCCTATTCACTGTATTCCTAAGAAAGGAGGAGTAATTGTAACTATTTATGACATGAATGAATTAATAACGACAAGACAAGCTACAGGCTGGGGAATATACATTGATTATAGAAAATTAAATACTGCCATCAGGAAATATCATTTTCCACTTTCCTTTCTTGATCAAATGTTGAATAGACTAGCTGGGCATAAATACTTTTGTTTTCTGGATGGATATACTTGTTATCACCAAATACAAATTGCTCCTGAGGATCAAGAGAAAACAACATTTACCAATATTTATGGTACATTTGCTTTTAGAAGAGTACCCTTTGGTTTATGTAATGCCCCTACTACATTTCAAAGATGTATGATGGCAATTTTCTGTGATTTAATTGAAAAAGGAATTGAAGTATTTATGGATGATTATTCAGTGTTTGGAATTTCATTTGAATCATTTATATAACATTTACCTAAGGTTCTCAAATGCTCCGAAGAAACAAATCTAGTTCTTAATTGAGAAAAATGTCAATTTATGGTAGCAGGAGAAATTATTTTGGGACATCAAATTTCAGAAAAAGGTACGAAAGTAGACCTTGCAAAAATTCAAGTGATCACTAGTTAGCCTTGCGCAACAAATGTAAGGGAGATTATAAGTTTTTTGGGACATGTTGGATTCTATCGGCATTGTATTAAAGACTTTTTAAAAATTGCTAAGCTCTTATGCCAGTTATTGGAAAAAGATGTCATTTTTAATTTTAATGAAGAATGCCTAAAAGCGTTCTAATTATTGAAAGAAAAATTAATCACTGCACCAGTTATTGTTTCACCGGTGTACGACTTATTTTTTAGGTTGTGTTGTATTTTTGAAAAGGGGTCGCCTACAGAAGTTGTCGGCGAATTTTAAATTTTAGATTTAATTTAAATATATATATATAATTTAGAAAGTAGTATTTGATTTTGAAAATAATTTTAAATCTGAAAATTTTAAGATATGAAATCAAACCGATCTCACATCCCGAATAGTTTGTATAAACGAGCACCGCACCACAAACCGTGTATATATCCCGAAGAATAGACACACTGCTTGATGATGGGGCTCGATTAAATAAACTAGAATATTTGTGACATCGCTTGGTTTGCGAACCAATTTTATAAGCCGATAAGTTTCCTCGCTTAATATAAAGAAATTAAGCAGGGTTTATATTACTCGGGTTCTTAAAGTTCCCTATAAGGGCAAGCCCCTATAGTTAATTACATCTTAAATGACGGAATCATTTAAGAAAACTCTCGATAATGATCGAGTGGTTTTGCTCTCAAGAATTTCAAAGTTTAAGGTTTTCAAAGGATTTGAGTTTTGGAAATTTCAATAAGGAATGGATCAAATTTAGAGCAGTTATTTTCAGGAGTCCGAAGGAAGAGAAGTAGGAGAAGTTGAGGATCCAAGAAGAATCTTGGTAACTTCTCAAACTATCCTATTGTTTGGCTTCAATTTGGGAATTCATTTAATGTTTCATCTTGCCTGTTTTAATTAATTAGGACTTATATTCGTATGACACAATCATACAAATAGCCTTGAAGATGTGAGGGCTTATGTCGTACCAAACAACTACCTCGGAATCCTAAGACTAGTTAGGGCTTAATTTGTATAACATGATCATGCAAATGCCTAACAAAGAGATTGAGGGCTTATGTCGTACCAAACAACTACCTCAGCTAATTCAAATTGAATTTTTGATTCAAATTGAGCCTCTCTGCCTGGTGTCTTCCGGCAGCTGTGGTGACTGGCCAGCCAGGCATGGGTCACCCCCTAGGGTCAAGGAGGTCAGTGCTTGAGTTTGGTGCCAACAATTGGAGTTTGCCAAGTGAAAAGGGGCTGAATTGAAATGGAATGGGGAGAGGCTCATTTTGGGTTCAATTTGGTCAACCCATGGTTTTAGGCTTTGCACCACCCAAGGCCTGGTTTTGGGCTGAAAAGAATCATTTAGGTCAGCTTGGAAGGAGTGGTGAAGTCTCCAACCAAGGTGAGGTTGCTAAAATTAGTTTAGAGTGTAACATGGATGAGGTTAAAAATGCTTAATGAAGGTTTAAGAAAGACCCCCCTCTTCTTGCCATTAATGGCTTGGTGAGGTGGAAAGTGGCTCCCATGACTTGCATATGGCTTATGCATGGCTTCATGGCTCCATGTGGCTTGGGGCAAAGCTTGGTCAATTTCATGGAAGTAGAATTTAGGAATTTTGGTATTTTGGTGGAGAATTTTCATGAAGCTTGATTTGGAATGGTTTAATGATGATTTTGAAACTTAGGGTGATTTTGATTAAATGAATGATGTAGAGAAATGTCATGTGGGCTTTGGATTGAAAACTTGGGCTTTTTAAATGGTCTTGGGTGGGCTTTTAAAGTGATTTAAGGAAGTGGGCTTTTGGATTTTAAAATGGGCTTTTGGATAAAAATTTTGTGAAGGACCATGTCAAATAAATGTTGAATTGGTTTAGGCATGTGTCATGAATGGTTTGGAACAAGTTTAAAGTGATTTTGAATTAAATTGGGTTTAATGTGGGGTCTTTTGGTAAAGGGGCCAAGGTGGGAGTGTCACAAAGAGTTTCCAACTTTGGTTGGGCTCTAATTTTGGGATTTGGGCCCATTTGGGTTAGGCTTGGGCTTAGGTCAATTTAAGGGATTTTGGTTTTGGGTTAGGTTTGGATTGAGTTTTGGTTCAAATTTTGGGCAAATCAAGTTAGTGTTTTGTTTATGGGGATGTTAGGAAGGCTTTAGAAAAGATTTGGTGCCAATTGGAGTTGAATTGGATTGGTTTGAACTAGGTTTAGGTCATGGGCCAAAATTGGGCCTTAGACTTCAAATTGAAATTGGGTTTAAATGTCAATCAAATTGGACTTGGATTTGGTCTAAATTGATATTGGGGATGTTGATTTGAAGTTTAGAATTGAATTGGACCAAAATTGAGGTCAATTGGGGTGGTTTGGTTTGACTTTGGGTTCACTTGGGTTTAAAATGGGCCAAATTGGGGGTTTTGGTAAACGTGGGGTATATTGGCAAAATTAGCCCATGGTTTAGTTGAACAAAATGAAATTGGGAATATTTGGGATTTTTTGGAATTTTCTGGGAATTTTCTGAACTTTTGGATTTTTGAGCTAAGAAGGGCATTTTGGGTATTTGGCGGGTATCGGGGGTACTTTTGGAATTTTTGGTATTTTTGGCTATGGATGATCAATTTGAGTGGGGAGAAATGTTTAGGATTGATTTTGAAGAATTTTGGGTAATTTAGGTGATTTTGTAAATTTTGGGTAGTTTCAAGGGCATTTGGTAGGTTTAGTAGGTGTAGGGCCCCGGGGGTCAAAAATTGAAATTTTGGAATAATGAAGATTGATCAAATTTGAGTAAAGGAGATTCGATGAAGCCATATTAAGCCCATATTAAGCCCATATTAAGCCCATATGAGCCATGAGAGGACTCATTTGAGGCATTCAATATGTTGTTCCTAACCCTCTTAGCCAGGGGTTTAGGGGTTAAGGACCATCCATATGAATTACCTACATGAGTCAGGAAGTCAAGTTGGGTGAGAGTGTGGTTTTAGGACTTGGAATGTGTGTGAGAGTGTAGTGTATGTGCAAGTCAACCCTCACTGCGACTGTGCCATCTAGAGGTATTCCTAAGGCCATGAAGTCCTATAGGGAACTCATCCTTTAAACCTCCACATTTGATTTCAACCCTCTAGGTGATTAGGGGTCTACAATCAAGCTTGTGGGGTTTGCAGGGAGTCAAGAGGTGTTTGATTTTCTAAAGGGTGGGTTCCACTTCTAGTCCTCTAAGATTGGTCAAAGGAAAAGCCTATGGCTAGATCCTAAGTACTAAAGAGAGAAGCAAAAGACCTCATAAAAAATGAGGTCAACAAATGGACCCCCAATAGGTGTGGTGTGTTAACCAAGCACAACGCCCGTATTAGCGTTGACCGAAGAGATCAACAAAACCAACACATATGTCCAAGTGACAAACTTAGGACGAAGTAGAAGAATTTCCTCTGGGGAGTATCAGGTATATTTCCAAGACTGGAGATTCCAGAACATTCGCTGGGGAAAAGAAAAGGAGGTGAACTCCAAATCACAAGATATGGGGAATTTGATTTAGATTTCATTTTACTTTTAAATTTCAAGTTTCAATGTGTGAGTTTAGATTTTGATTTGAAGTTTAATTTGAAATCAATTTAAGGAAATTTTTGAATATAAAATTCGGATTTGAAATGAGAATTGAAACCTAGGTTTCAACCTCGGGATTGCGCAAAGAACTGGAATTTAGGTACCAGCCTCGGAGTGAGAATTGGAGTTTAAGTATCAACGTAAAACATGATGAGATTCAGAATTTAGGTATTGATATTGAAATGAGAGTCGAAATTTAGGTACCGACCTCACAAAGGATGAGAATCAGAATTTAGGTAGTGATCTCGAGAGTGTGAGATTTGAAATTTAAGTATCAAACCTGAAAGAGAATCGAAATTTAAGTATCAATATCGGATGAGAGTCGGAATTTAGGTATCGACCTCGAAGGAAGAGAACTGGAATTTAGGTACCAGTCTCAAAAATTTAGAATTGAAATTTAGGTATCAATTCGAAAGAGAATCAAAATTTAGGTATCGATCTCGAATGAGAGTCGGAATTTAGGTACCGACCTCGAAGGAAGAGAACTGGAATTTAGGTATCAGTCTCAGAATTTAGAATTGAAATTTAGGTATCAATTCAAAAGAGAATCGAAATTTAGGTATCGATCTCGAATGAGAGTCGGAATTTAGGTACCGACAACGCAATGAGGACTAGAATTTAGGTACTAGTCTTGGGAATTTAGAATTGAAATTTAGGTATCAATTCAAAAGAGAATCAAAATTTAGGTATCGATCTCGAATGAGAGTCGGAATTTAGGTACCTACCTCAAAATGAAAACTGGAATTTAGGTACCAGTCTCGGAAATTTCGAATTGAAATTTAGGTATCAATTCGAAAAAGAATCAAAATTTAGGTATCGATCTCGAATGAGAGTCGGAATTTAGGGACCGACCTCGAAATGAGAACTGGAATTTAGGTACCAGTCTCAAAAATTTAGAATTGAAATTTAGGTATCAATTCGAAAGAGAATCGAAATTTAGGTATCGATCTCGAATGAGAGTCGGTATTTAGGTACCGACCTCGAAATGAGAACTGGAATTTAGGTACCAGTCTCGAAAATTTAGAATTGAAATTTAGGTATCAATTCGAAAGAGAATCGAAATTTAGGTATCGATCTCGAATGAGAGTCGGAATTTAGGTACCGACCTCGCAATGAGAACTGGAATTTAGGTAGCAGTCTCCAAAGTTTGAAAAAGGACTAGAAGTTAGGCTCTAGCCTCAAAGAGAACTGGAAGTTAGGCTCCAATCTCGAAGATTTATCTGTATGAAGAGGGACCCAGTCTCATGCCATCAGAACCAAATCGAACAAAGTTCGTGGCTCCGTGTCAATAGAACTAGTCGATCCTCTAAGACACAGAAGAAAGAGAATTGAAAGGAGCTGGTAAGTGTACCAAGCTGAAAAAAACATGACTTAGCAATAAGTCGAGGAAAATATTCAAATTTCAAAGTAGTTTCAAACAGATTTCGATTGAGAGAAGAACTTAAAGGTTCGAATCAGAGGATTCAGATCGGAATTCAATTTGAGATTTAGATTTGTTTTGTTTGTCTTTTAACGATCCAATTTTTTTTATTTTTTTTATTTTTTTTGTTGTTTATTTAATGTTCATGTGAATTTGAAGTTCATTTTAATATTCAAATTTTTAGGAAAAATTCTCATTTATTTTCTTTTTCTTTTCTGTTCTTCGTTCAAAGTTCATTTAACTCTAATGGTGTTTCCCAGTCAATTTGCACAAAAATAGGTGAAGGCAAAATATGACGTAGTCATTTTCATTCCAACTTGCTGAAAGTACATCATACAACTTGATCTAGTCATGATGACATTTTCCTCAGGAATTTTATGTCTCATACAATCCATGTAAATCCAAAACGGATTGTGTAAACTTCTTGTTGATCCATCCAAAAGCATCTGCCAAAAATTCATGTCTGAATAGTAAGAAACATGGGTAATAATATCACCTTCCAAGCCACCCTTGGCAGGAATGCCACATGGATGTGTATTGGAGGTGTGCTATTCCCCATGTAACTCACAGCTCGTATGGCCGGAGACTCTCCAATTCTGGATCTGGCTGAAAGTGGTAAGACTTTTTTCTGTCGTCCATTCTTCTAAAATTAATTGAGATCCGCTCCACAGGCATTCCTGGAATGCAATGCTTCGCAACGTCTGCTCCGTTTCCTTTTAACACCAGGAAGGAACCTACCGGTTGTGGTATCTCCTCCGGCCCTCGGAACTCACAGGGGCCTGCAATCCGGAGGTCAGATCCGAACATGATGTTGCATTGGTTGACGAATGACACTGTGCAGAAGGGTCTAACAAAATCATGATGGTCTATATGTGAAGGTATGCAGTCGCCTTCCTTGTAGATGTTGATAATGCAGCTGTTGGATATGCAATCTGCAGGCGGTACCCTCCATGTTATCATCCTTTTCACCATTCTCTTGATGATTCTTGGCATCAGATCCACCTCACTGTGACGGAGTATCCTTGGTGGATTTCCTTTTCTGTATATGGCAAAATTGTAGCAACATCCACATTGGATTGTAACTCTTCCCTTCCCTGGCATCCATCTTCGGGGTTCTGAATATGTCTTTTCTCTCAGTCGCTAGCTTGACCCATTTTCTATAATTCAAGGATGCAATCTACAATTTGTGGTTGCTCATAATCTGAGAAAACATCTGTATGTAGCTCGAGGCCTTCCAAGATGTTGACCCTCTTGTTTCCAATTCTTTCAAAGTATTCAAAGGTTTTTTTCTCAACTAATTGCATTTTCTCCAGGTCGTATTCCGGGATTATTTGAAGTCCTCGGTGTCTAGTAACATACTACGGGATGTATGGCTCAACCCCAACATGTTCTTCTGCATGTCTCGGCTCCTCGAGGATAGTCTCCGTAGGGACATCCTCCGGGGTTGCTTTCGCAACAATACTCTTCGGATCCGGTACAAATGCTCGGCGTCGAGGTACCGACTCTATTTCTGCTTTTCTTTGTATTTGTTATATTTGTTCCGACCTTCTTGGAATTGACTTTCTTCTTTCTGATTCTTGACGAACCGGTCTCCTTAGAGCATTTGCACTAACAGTATCCACTGTCTGTTCATATTGATCTTCTGCTAAGTTGGTCAACATTTTGCGAATGCGACGATTCTTTTTTCTTCACTGGGTAGCAGTGAGAGTAGCTCTCCTTACCCCTTGAATTTCTGTGGGTGCGGCGCTGACAAGCCTACCCTCTATTGTGGCAACCATGGACTTAACTTTCTTATCTTCTCCGGTTACATGCGCGGTGTTTGCTTTTCTTTTCTTGTTGCTGGATTGGCGGCTCTGGCCACCCATTTTCATCACTGTCTGGTTGTGAAGTTCTTCTCGATCAATCGGGATCCAATCATTTTCTTCTTATTGTAAGCCGGTCCGGTGTGAAGTCCGAGTCAATCTCTATCACTGCTCCATCCCTCACCCTCTTTTCATCAAGTGCTAGACTCACGCCATTTCTAAAGTTTAGAACCAACTGCCCGTTCGACATTTCCCTGCGAAAAAATAAGGAAATGATCAGGGGCTGTACTAAGAATAAGAACAATAAGAAAAACAATTAAAAAATTCTTATTCACTTCTTTTAAATTTAAAGGAAGAAGGAAGAGATGAGAAAATATCAGGAATGAATGGATTTAAAAGGAAAGATTGACATTTTAATATTATGATTTCCCATGTTTTCTTTTTAACATTTTTGTTGATGAGATTTTCTTTTTATCCATTTTATTTTGTTTTGGGTTCGGACCCAGTCACAAAGTGATTACTTCACCCGTGTTTCTAGGGATAAGATTCTATTTTAGAGGCCACCCTTCGAAACATCAGGTCGCGTAATACTTCTTTAAATACCGTACATTGATTGGAAGCATGGGTCGTTCTCCACGGCAATTCACCAGTTGGTAGGAACCTCCTGAGTATACTGTCTTGACCACGAACGGCCCTTCCCATGTTGGTTCAAATTTACCTCCTATCTTGCGGTGTGCAAGAATAGGTCTTCTAAGAACCAAAACCAAGTCACCGACTTTGAAAGTTCTTGGGCGGACCAGTTTATCATGCGCCTGGATCATCTTGGCTTGATATAGTTCCAAATTCTGCTGTGCTGAAAGTCTTTTCCCTTCCAAGCTTTCCAATTCTTCCAGTCGTAGTCTGACATTTTCTTCTGTAGTGATCTTTTCTGCAACCGCAATTCGGAGTGACGGAAGCTGAACTTCTAGGGGCAAGATGGCCTCGGACCCGTACACTAAAGCGTAAGGCGTAGACTGAGTAGGAGTCATAAAAGTTGTCCTGTTGGCCCATAAGGCTTCTAACAACTTCTCGTGCCAATTTCTCTTGTTGTCATCCAAAGTTTTCTTTAGGATTTGGATGAGAGTTTTATTAAAAGCCTCGGCCAAGCCGTTTGCTCTTGGTTAGTAGATCGTTGAGTATTGCCAATCGATCCCGTGTCTTCTGACAAAATTGTTTATCTTTGTACTTTTGAATGCAGACCCATTATCTGAAATGATTCTGCGTGGTACCCCAAAGTGGTAGACAACTTGGTTGTTGAAAAACTGTAGCACGTGGTGTGCCTTTACTTCTCTGAGTGGTATAGCTTCTGCCTATTTAGAAAAGTAGTATGTAGCTGCAAGAATGAAGCGATGTCCTCTTGAAGAAGGCGGTTCTATCGGACCCACTATATCTGTGCCCCAACACTCAAATGGCCATGACGCGATTGTTGGATGTAGCACATTTGGAGGTTGGTGTAGAACCACTCCGTGCACTTGGCACTGGTGACAACTTTTGGCAACTTTCATACAGTAGGTCATCATTGAGGGCCAATAGTACCCTAGTCTTTTAATCTTCATTTTCATTTTCCGACCCGACTGATGAGCGCCACAAAGTCCTGAATGTACTTCTTTAACGATTTCATGAGCCTCGGACCCGCTCAGGCATATTAGCCACATCTGATCAAAAGACCTTCTGTATAATGTATTGTTTATTAATGCGTAAGACAGAGTTCTTTTCTTGATTTGATGGGCTAATGACTTATCGTCTGGTAAATTTCTTGTTTGCAAGTAGTCTATTAGTGGCTGCCGCCAATCTTCTGTATTTTCTGTCACTGCTGTAATTGTTTCTTCTGCTTTTCTTTTTGATTTATGTATTGTATCTATGTCGAGCTGTGATAGGACCTGTCGTCCTTGAACTGACACTTCAACTAACTCATCCTGCAAGCAGTCAAATTCCTTTGCAAGGTGGGCTAACGCATCAGCGACAGCATTTTCTTTTCTGGGAATCTTGTAGATTGTTACTTTTGGAATTTGTTCCAACAATTTCATGGCATACTGAAAGTACTGCTCAAGTCTTGGCTTTAAAATTCTGTACTGTCTGGCGACCTGTTGAATGATCAACTGAGAATCTCCGTAGATGTTGATGTCTGTTATTCCCATCTAAATGGATAATTCCAGCCCTATTATGAGGGCTTCGTATTCTGCCTCGTTGTTGGTACACGGTTCTATTAAGTGGTAGGAGTATCTTAACATTCCCCGCTCCGGCGTTATAAAGATTAGTCCGATTCCTGCCTTACCGGGCACTATCATTTGCAATTCTTTGTTCTTCTGTGCTGAGGACGCTCCGTCAAAGTACAGTTCCCAACGTCGATCATTGGGGTCTTCTAGGCTCATTATCTGCTCGTCAGGCAAATCGTCGTTGAGAGGCGAATCTGCCGGTAAAGGGTGTGCTGCAAGGAAGTCTGCTAGGACTTGTCCCTTTACGGCGCGAAGAGGAACGAAAGTTATGTCAAATTGCAATTGTATCATCGACCACCTGGCAAGTCTGCCAGAAAGCGTCTGTCGGGTCATCAAGTATTGCAACGGATTAACTCTCAAAATAAGGTTGAACTTATGAGAAATCATGTAATGCCTGAGCTTTTGAGCGGCGAAGAAAAGGGCCAAATAATGTTTCTCAATCGGATGATACTTTACTTCCGTCGGGATTAAACGACGACTTAAGTAATAGAGAGCATTTTCTTTTTCCTCATCATTGACCTGGGCTAGCAGGGCTCCAAGGGAATCGTCTAAAGCCGCGGTATAAAGTATCAATGGTCTACCTGAGATTGGGGCTGCTAAGACAGGAGGTGTCATTAAATATTGCTTAACGTCCTCGAAAGCCTGCTGGCATTTCTCATCCCAAATGAATTTGGCCTCCTTTTTAACTAATGCTGAGAAGGGCTGACACCTACCTGACAAGTTCGAGATAAAGCGTTGAAGATATGCCAACTTCCCTTGAAAGGATCGTAGTTGTTTTAAAATTTTTGGAGGAGGCATTTCTAAAATAGCTTTAATCTTTTCCGGATCGATTTCAATCCCGCGATGTCAGACAACACATCCTAAGAATTTCCCGGAGGTGACGTCGAAGGCTCATTTTAAGGGATTCATCTTAAGGTTGTATTGTCTTAGTCGATCGAAAACAATTCTCAAATCATACAGGTGATCTTCTTTCGCTTTGCTTTTGATGACCACATCATCCACGTAGCACTCAACTTGGTTGTGAATGAGATCATAAAAAATCTTCGTCATCGCTCTTTGGTATGTTGCTCCTGCGTTCTTTAGTCCGAACGGCATTACTGTGTAGCAATACACTCCGATCAGCGTTCTGAATGCCGTGAGCTTTTCGTCTTCTGGTGCCATCTTTATCTGGTTGTATCTGATGATCCATCCATATATGAAAAGATTTCATGTGTTGAAGCAATATCGATCATCAGTTCTGGGATTGGTAGTGGAAATTCATCCTTTGGACATGCTTTATTTAAATCCCTGAAATCTACGCAAATTCCGATTTGTTCATTCTTCTTTCTGACTGGTACCATGTTGGCTAGCCAAGTAGGGTATTGTTCTTCACAGAAAAATTTAGCGTCTATTAGTTTCTTAACTTCAGCTATTACTTGTTGCTCAATTTCTAGACACATTCTTTTGGGGGCTTGTCTGACTGGAACAGCAGTGGGATCTACTCCTAGCCTGTGAACTGCGACTTCTGGAGCTAATCCTAACATTTCATCGTAGCTCCAAGCAAAACATTCCTTGAATTCCCTAAATAGCTTGATTATGTCTTCAGAGTCTTCTTTATTGAGTAAAGAGCTAACAAAGGTCGGCCTAGGCTCTTCGCTAGTACCTAAGTTAACTTCCATTAACTCATCTATTGTAGATTTAATTTTTTCTTCGAATTCTGGCGGAGCAACTCCTATTTGCAGATCTTTAAGATCTTCTGAGGCTTCCAAGCAGTCTTCATTAGGTTCGCAAGTGACAACCAAGCAAAATCCCGTATCGTCAACTGATCCTACTGTGCCGAATCCGAGACCATGTTTTGAATTGGGAAGTCGACCGGCATTATTCCATAATTTTTTAAAATGTTGTGATTGGCCTTTTGTCCATCGTTGAGGTAAGACTCCACATTGAATTAAACTTTGAACACAGGGAGAGTACCATTCAAAAGGTAGTTCCATTAATTCGGAAGAAGTAACATCTTCAAATTGTACATCTTTTTCAGTATTGGAAGAAGAAGCACCACGGTAAAACATGATCGGCTTAGTACCACCACCATGCACTTCCTTGACCATCATACCCTCGATCTTATTAGAATGGATCGGGGTCAAGGTCATAGTATGTACATAATGGTTAATCTTCTCGTACATTGATTTGTATTCTTCATTCTTTTCATCTTCGAGAGAGATCTTGAACTCGTGGTTTCTTCTGATTTATTGTTGTCGCTTCTTTCTTGATTTCTTCTTCTTCTTCAAAGCTATTCTCCCAAACAACATCAATGACCGGTTTCTTCTGTCCAACTGTTCCAACGTTTCTTCCACGTCCTCGTCTGAGTTCTGGAGAAATCTTCACCATCTCGCCGTAAGGGAGTGGTGAGTAACTGTTGGACTAGAACTTCAGGTTCTTCATCATCTCGAATCTCCTTTGCTTCATTTGGTATGGTATTTTCTGGAAAAGATTGTTTTCTTCGGAGGCGCATAGTAGGCCGCATCTTCATGAATTCTAATCTCGTGTACGGAGAATGGTTGCAAGTCACCTTTGATACACTGTTCCCCTCCTTCGTAATACTTTATGCACTGGTGCAGAGACGATGGTACCATCCGGTTTTCATGGATACACGACCGACCCATTAGAGCATTGAACAATGTCTCAGAATCAATTATGTGGAATTTTGCAGTTATCTTTGCTAAATCACCGGTCTTCATTAGTAGTGTTATCGATCTAAGAGCTCTTCTCCTTTTTGATTGATTGTCTGCTTCAAGCTCGCGAGCATCAATTTCCAAATATGCTAGCGTCCGAAAATTCATTATGTTGATTGATGCTCCCGGATCAACCAACACTCTGGAGAGTGTAAACTTTCCAATAGTGACTGAAATGTATAACGGTCGGTTGTGATCTACTGTTCCCAGTAATAGATCATTGTCCGTGAAGGTAACACCTCGCTGTTCATTTAACGAGAAAACCTCGTCGAAGGAGTTACCAGCCATTTGAGTTAAACAAATCTCTGGATCAAGTAAAGCCTTGATCAGAGCCTCCCTCATCTCCTTTGACAGGATCAGAGCATCGTATATGCTTAGTTTGGATTGAAATTTCCCGAATGGGCAGTTCCTCTACTGGGGTTGGCTCTTCCAGAGCAATCACCTGCTTTCCTTTATCCTTTGGACCTATTCTCGGGGGTAGAACTTTTCCACTTCTTAAATTTACTTCAGTTATTTCTTCTAAATTTACCGGTGTCTCCTCTTAACTCGGAACAACTGGCTCTTCTGAAGTTGCTTCGGTGTCTGATGGTTCTATTTCTATCATGATCAGAGCCCCTCAGAATTCATAAATGGACTAGTTGTTTGTCGAGCTTTCGTAGCCTCCTTTGTGAACATCTTCTTCGTCATGGTCGTCGAGGTTGTGTATGATTTGAGAATCCTTATCTGTATTGGAATCTAGATCCGGATTAAGCCTGTTGTTGCTAGTTAAGTAATCGTTAGAAACAGTCAAAATGTAGCCAAAGCCATAACCCTTATCATTATAAGATCCCGCCGCAGCGAGCAGATAATCATACAGAGTTAGGAGTTTGAGGGATTTTTCTCCCGAATCGGAAATAACCATCCTAGGATAAGCAGCCCCTAGTCTACCCTTTGGAGCCTCGGTCTTCTTTTCTTCCACGATCTTCTCCTCCTTCTGGGGAGGTTCTTCAATCGCAAGTGATAGTGCCGGCTCGACAGGTTTCAAACTTTGAGTTGAAGCGTGTACCGAGCGGCTCGGATGTGATCCAAAATTTTCTTTGATGACTTTGTCCAGACGGTACTCCATCCATCATCGATCATGTACAGGTTTATCAGAACAATGGGATCCGTTGAAATAACGTTGACGGAACCTCCTTTCTGGGGTTCCTTCATGTATTCCTTTGGGATCGTTATGTTCCCTTTCCGGAGATTATCATCAAGCCAACTCTTGGAAGTGATGCAATCCTCTATCTTGTATCCGACCATCTGGTGGTAAGGGCAATAGTTCGGATGATCCTTCTTATTGACTTCTTCCAGCTTTTTGGGCTCGGCGTACCGAAAATCCGGTGTCTTCATTAAGCTGCATGGAACATCTTCGCTATTGCTTCGTTTTGAATGGATATTCTTTATTTAGAAGTTCTCTTAAGGTACGCGATGAACGAGGCGGTTGTTCATAATGCTGAGGCGACTGATAGCTCAGATGAGGTTGCTGATAGCCTTGCTGAGGTTGCTGATAGCCCTACTGAGGTTGAGAATAGCCTTGTTGAGGTTGCTGATAAGTCCGTTGTGGTGGTTGATAACTAGGCTGTGGCCGCTTTGACTGTATCTGAACCGGCTGCTTGCCCTTATCAACTGCCGCGACGATTCCAGATTTCTTTTTGAATGTTTTCACGGGCTTCTGCTTATCGTTCTTGTCCACGAAACTTAGCTATTTTGCCTCTTCTTGCAAGCTCCCGGCCTTGCTAAGCAACTTCTCGAAAGTCTTGATTGTAAATCCTTTAAGTAGAAGTGCTATCGGGCCATGGATACTTTTAAGTAGGATGCCGACTGCATGTTGTTCTTGAAGCTGTGGTTCACACTTCATGCTCAAGTTTCTCCATCGAAGTATGTAATCCACTAAAGTCTCATTCGGCTTTTGTTGCTCCACCACTAGATCACCGATAGTGATGTGGTTCTGAGCCCCGGAAAATCGTTTAACGGAGAGATTCTCTAGTTCTGAAAAGGTCTTTACTGAACCGTTCGGTAATTCTGCGTACCAGTCGAAGGCAATCCCTGATAAACTACTGACGAACTGTCGGAAGAGTAAAGCTTCACTCCCACCGGCATTGCAGCAACTAGCACAAAAATGTGCAATATGTTGCCGGGGGTTTCCTGTTCCATCAAAAGTCTTAAACAGAGGTGGTACGAAGCCTTTCGGGTATTGGACTGCATCGAACTCTTCAGAGTAAGGTCTACCCGTCTGAATAGATGCTCCACTCTTAGATTGTGCTAAGACCTCTCGCACCTGCTGCTCTACCATGCTCTTAATGTCGTTTTCTGGAATCATTCTTTATGCAGGATATTTCTTTGGTTGTTCGTCTCTGTTGACGGATGTGATCTCTTTTCCTCCATCTGCAATATAGATAATTTCTAGGAGTGTCTCTTTCTGAGGTTGTACCTGACTCTGGAGAGTGGCTAAGGTAGAAGCCATCTCTTCCATCCTCTTCGCCATTTGGGAAATTGTGTCATCTCTCTCCCGAATCTGTGCTCTCATCACTTCCGGTTCATCTCTTTCCGCAGCTGTCGGAGCACCTTGCGAAGCTGACGATGCTCGTGTCTCAACCATGTTGATCTCGGCATACTCCTCATCCATGAACTCTGATGAGTCAACTTCATCTCCTAGTTCTTCTTCTCTTTCTTTTGCTAACCGTCGGATGTCAGTCCTTAACTTGTCCATGGAATCCTCTAATGGTCTTTTCCGCACGGTCTCGCAGTCGCCTCGTGACGGTTGTTGAACTTCCTTCCCGGGAGTCCCCTTTATTACAGTAGCGCTTTCTTCTGATTCAAGTCTCCTGACGAGACTTTTCTTCTCAGGACATTATTTTAGTCTCAGCTCGCCAGTAGTAGGTCGCCATACCATCCTTCTCACAGTCAGAAGCCTAGGACCAGATGATCTGTCGGCTATATGCTGGAAGGTGGTATCCTCCCTAATTTGTAGACCTGATACAACAACGGGTGAACTAGCTTTTATTTTCTTCTTGGGTTTCTCTATGGCAACAACAGGCTCCATTCACGATCCGAGGCGGGATTTAGCTGGCACCTGACCTATCCTTCTTAAGATTTCTGACACAGGGCATCTTTCTTTCTTTGCCAATCTTTTTATCACAGCTTGCAGCCGAGTCAATGGCATAGTTTTAACCCTTTTCCTCTTGTAATTACTGTAGTATGCAGGTCGGGGCAATGCAGCGGCGATCCTACGGACATTCTCTTCATCTAATGCGGCAGAGAGAAACCTGCTCCCTTCCAACAGAGGTATATACTCGGGCGGCTTCTTCTCTTTCCTCGGGAATTTCTTCTAGAAAAGCAACTTCGACAACTTCGGCTTTCTCAATTCGGCAATCTTTCGGCTTTTATTTCTCCTTTGAGTCCGAGTTAGGGTGCAACTCTTAAACTGGACCCAATCTCAAAAACAATTGGTATTGTGGCAAAATCCGTACCCTCCACGGTGACGAGCTCATCACGAGCTTGGATTTCCTTCCCCTTCGCTCCGGTAGAAGTCGGGGTAGGTGCAGAGATGACTAGACCGGTGGTGGTAGAGACAACAGTCCTCCTACGGACAGTAGTACCTCTTTCAGCTGGAATCCTTTACAGGGGAGGGAATTCTTGAGTCGATTTCAGATTGAACTCAATCACGGGCTTCTCAGTTTCTGACGCTTTGTCCATTAGTGTGAAGAGAGTGACGTTAGTGAACTTAACATCTGTGTTGCTGAATCCTTGTCCGAAACGGATGATCCCATTGTCGGGCAGCTCATCCTTGTAAACGACAAAGTCCATTCCATTGGTGAATGAGAAGATTAGCTTTGGGGCAGTCATTTTCTGTAGGGCAGATTTCGAATGTCAGTCCCGAATTATGCTTCTTTCCGTCGTAAAGTTTAGGACGAAAAAGAAAGAGTCCGAAAATATTTTCGTTTATCTTAGTGTATTTGTGATTTTTAAAAGAGATTGTTTATTAGGAGGTTCGTTTGTTAGAAATAAAACGATTAAAGGAAAAAGGGTTGTAGAAAAGGTAAAGGGCCCGATTTAGAATTGGAAAGGAAGAGAAAGTCTTATGCAAGACTTCTCGACTCGAAGAACCGCTTCTAAACTAACACCTATTGGGGGTCCACCCCACCTCAGAAAAGAGGTAAAAGGATCTCGGAACCTCTCCGTTTAGGGGTGTATAAACAGTGGCTCCTAAATCCGAGAAGAGTTGGCTATACTCGTTCAAGACAGAAATGAATGGGGTATTCCAATGGAAGAATGGTAGTTTTGGTCCACTAGGGATATGGACTCACTACCGATTTATGAAAGCAAAACCATCTAATCAAAAATGGAGAGAGGAACTAGTCCCCAGCGGAGTCGCCAAAATTTGTACGGCTTTTTTTTAGGCTATGTTATATTTTTGAAAAGGGGTCGCCTAGAGAAGTTGTCGGCGAATTTTAAAGATTTAATTTAAATATATATATATAATTTAGAAAGTAGTATTTGATTTTGAAAATAATTTTAAATTTGAAAATTTTAAGATATGAAATCAAACCGATCTCACATCCCGAATAGTTTATATAAACGAGCACCGCACCACAAACCGTGTATATATCCCGAAGAATAGACACACTGCTTGATGATGGAGCTCGATTAAATAAACTAGAATATTTGGGACATCAGTTTGGTTTGCGAACCAATTTTATAAGCCGACAAGTTTCCCTGCTTAATATAAAGAAATTAAGCAGGGTTTATATTACCTGGGTTCTTAAAGTTCCCTATAAGGGCAAGCCCCTATAGTTAATTACATCTTAAATGACGGGAATCATTTAAAAAAACTCTAGATAATGATCAGTAGTTTTGCTCTCAAGAATTTCAAAGTTTAAGGTTTTCAAAGGATTTGAGTTTTGGAAATTTCAATAGGGAATGAATCAAATTTAGAGCAGTTATTTTCAGGAGTCCGAAGGTAGAGAAGTAGGAGAAGTTGAGGATCCAAGAAGAATCTTGGCAACTTCTCAAACTATCCTATTGTTTGGCTTCAATTTGGGAATTCATTTAATGTTTCATCTTGCCTGTTTTAATTAATTAGGACTTATATTCGTATGACACAATCATACAAATAGCCTTGAAGATGTGAGGGCTTATGTCGTACCAAACAACTACCTCGGAATCCTAAGACTAGTTAGGGCTTAATTTGTATAACATGATCATGCAAATGCCTAACGAAGAGGTTGAGGATTTATGTTGCACTAAGCAAACTACCTCGAAATCCTATGGCTTGGTTATTTAATTCTAAGAAAGTTTAGCTGATGTAGAGTTGTTTTGCTGACGAAGATAGTCGTGCTGCCCACCGTGCTTCGTGCTCCTTGTTGTTGCAGCGGTTTACTTTTAGAAGTCATAAATTAGGAGACGAGAGAAGTGTTTTGGTTTAGAGAAAATTCTAAAATCCAAGTGTTTTTAATATTTTAATTAAAACAAATCTTAAAGTTGATTAAACAGAACTAATTAAGATCCCACGGTTCCGTCATCCCGGCACCGTTATTTTCATCGAATTCACTTAGTCCAGATGAATTTTCTAAACTCAACCGAATGAGTTCCACACTTTTATTTAGACCTCGAGAAATCCCGTTAAGCAACACGCGGGTTACATCATCCGAGGTATTCCCGATCATTCAATGAGACGTTTTAATTTAGTTGTGATTGTAGTTTTGTTGTTCCGTTTCGTGATTAAATTTTGAGTTATTTTATATTTTGGAATGTTGTGGCGGTGAATTTTATCTTGCAATGACTTTTAATATAGTTTTGGTTTCGGTTCGGGACTACCCTAAAGGTTTTGGTTTTCATGCAACGAGTTTTATTTAACATGCAAGAAAAGTAAAGTACAGTGCATGTAAGTAAATTGCAATAAAGTAAATTACAATAAAATAAAAGGGTACCTGGAGGGTCTTCCCGTCATCCCAAGCTTCACTTAAAACACATGTTAAGGCATTTAAATATTTCAACAGATACCTAGATAAAGCTAAGGGAAGGGTTTTGGTTGTCTACCAAATTCCTAATCCTATAACTAGTCATTTCTTATGACATCTAGGTTCTTGGTTTGATTTAAAGATGCTTTTCTTCATCAAAGAACAATTAAATTTGGTTGTTCTTCTAAAACATCCCGTCATATTGAGGAAGTGCTTAGGACGAGTCCTAAACATCTTTCAATATTTCTAGGATTGTTTTTAGTCCAAGTAAATTTAATTGCACAGGTGAATTAATCATCCAGGAGTTTAGTTAAACTTTGTCTTTTGTTCAGTGAACTTAGGTATTTGATTACCTGATGAATGAAGTGACATCTCACTTAATACTCTATTTAAGAGTTATAATAATTAAAGCCTTTAAGGGCAAGTTAGTTTATCGAGAATTTTAACAATTCTTAATTAAAAGTTTGAGTTAATGATTCAAAATGTTTTAATTTAATTATGAGGTTTTAATTAATAATTTTAAGTTTGAAACAGTGTTCAAATTATTTTAGATTTGATTTAAATCTTTACATTTTCAATTATCTTAGTATTTCAAATTGATGTTCATGTTTACTTAGATAGAAAGAGGTGTTGAAATTATTGATATGTTTTGATTTAACTCTTAATGATTTCACTTAAGTTTGTTGTTAAATGATTTTAATTTAATTTAATTCAATTTAATTTTAATTTTATTTTATTTTATTTAATTTTAATTTAATTTAATTTTAGTTTAATTTAATTTTAGTTTAATTTAATTTTATTTAATTTTTAATTTAATTTTAATTGTTAATTTTAGTTTAACTTTAATTTTAATTTAATTTTAGTTTTGATTTTGATTTTAATTTTAATTTTAATTTAACTTTAATTTTAATTTTTAATTTAATTTTAATTTAATTTTAGTTTTAATTTTAGTTTTAATTGTAGTTTTAATTGTTGTTTTAATTGTTAATTTGGATTATTATTTTAATTTTTAATTAAGAATTAAATATTGTTAAAGTGACTTATTTAGGGATTTTTAAATTAAAGAATAAATATCCTTTTAATAATATCCCTATTTTAATAATCAAAATTTAAATTTATTCTTTCCAAAATTTAAATCATTTAATTAATTAAAGTTTCATTTTTTTGATATTTTCAAAGTGTTTAATGGATTTCTACCCCTTAATTTCCCTAAGTTTCAATCATCCAAGAGAAAATCAAATATTTTACCCCCCATTTTGATTAAATCTAAAATTTTAATTAAGGGTTAAAATTTTTATTTACCTTTATGCCCTTTTAAGCTTATTTATTTCATAACTCACTAAATTGAGTTCAAATGAACTTGAAATTTTTATGTCACCACACTCACATGTCAATTAAGACGTTAGAGGAGAAAATGTGATTTTTCTGAATTTAATTTATTTATATAATTATTTTTAGTAGAAAATAGGGGTTTTCAAAGAAAATTCAACAACATGACCAAGAAAAAGTTTCTGTCCTTAAGAAAATTATGGGATGTATCTAATGACTAGAGAACCACTTGGACCAATTTTGGTGATTTTTTAAATTATATTTTATTTATTATAATTATTTTGAATTTTAGAGTATTAATTAATTATAAAATAAAATTAAAGTTAAAAAATGGATTTTATATTTTTATTAAATCTCTCCGACCTCAAGGAGTTCAAAAGAACAAATTTCATAATTTTCTAATTTTTATTTGATTTATTAGAATTATTTTAGTGAAAAAGGGTAAAAACTTATTTTTTAATATTAAAAATTACATTAAGCTTTTAAAATTCAATATCTTACCCTAGGGACTTAGGAAAAATATTTGGTTTGTTCCTAAGTGATTAGGAGTCAAAATGTGATATTTTTATGATTTTTACTGTTTTTGTGATTTTTATTATTTTTTAATTATTAAAATATTAAACTATTGTGAAAAATCAACTTTTTTTAGAAAATTCTAATTTTAATTTTCCTGAACTTCCCTGATATCAGAGAAGCTCCAAAATCATTTTTGTGAATTTTTGAAAAGTATTTTTGGAGTTATGAATTTTTAAAGTTCCATTTTGCTTATGAGGCTTAATCAACCCATTTGGTGGGGCTAATTAAGTCCAATTGGTTTCAAAATTTTATGTAAGGTTCCTCTGACCCCTAAAGAGTATTGAAGAATTATTTTCAAGTCAATTTGATGTGTGGTTAACCCTAATTAAATCAAATTCAATTTTAAGAGTTTAGGCCAATTAACGTTATTATGAATGAATTAACTCAAAATATATTTTTCATAGGGTCCTCTGTCCTAAGGAACATCACTAAAGTTTCCTAGAATTTATTTTACAACATGCTAATTATTGGAATTAAAATACCTAAAACAGTGACATGAACTTGAAAATTCAATAACTTTTCACAGAGATGGCCTCTGACCTTGAAAATATCAGGGAATATTCCCAAGATCAGGAGCTTCAAAAGCCCTATGGTCTCATGCCATGGTGAATTGTCAATGCCAATGAAGAATCAAAATACTGAAAATAGTAAATAGATTATTAAAAATAAAATACTCATTCAATTAACTTTATTTCTTTTCCACATTATTCTCCTCTGTTCACTGAGCAAGAGGGTATTTTTATTTTATTTTTGTGATTTTTCTATGCAAAGATATGAATTTTTGAAGTTCTGGTATTTAAATAATTTAAAAATACCCTATTTTCTACTTATCCGACTTGGCACCACGTCAACCTACGGCGGATCGAAAGCCCACGCGTCACGCTCCCATTCGACGGCGCCACTTGAGTCAGTAGCCACGCATCCCGCGGTTCATGCACCATTGCGCCGTCTGACTTGATCTCGATCGTCCGCTCGATACACGCGTGATCCAACGGCTCCTGGTCATCGTCTACGACTGGTGTGCACCCGTGACCGTCCACACTAAAACACTAAGATCTCACTCGATTCTCAATGGATTTTCGTGTTCTTATGCTCTATGGATTCGTCTTGAAGAGACGAACACATCCATATAGTTTATAGGCTATGAAATTAACCTAAACAAAATGGAGAATCGCTGGAAGCTCGGGAGGAAGAGTGAGTTCATACCTTAGCTCAGAGAAGTGAAGCTTCGATCTGAGAGTTGTGTCACCTTCGATTGAGTCCAGGCAAGCTCCAGATGAAGTCTCTGGCTCTGTGGAATTGTCTAAGTATGAAAGTGACCAAGGTTGATCACAAAGCTTGGAGGCTAGAAGCAATGGCTGGCCTGGTGAGGGGGCTTTTGCTGGGGAACTTCTCCTCTTGGTCTGGTGAAGGTGTAGGACCAATCAATTTGGAGATTGGCTCACTGTGGTGAAGTGTCCCGTTTTTGGGTGGATTTTCAACTCGAAATCGAGCTCCGTTAATGGGGATTAGGGGCAAAGGAACACCTGGGATCAAGCTGCTCCAGGTTAGGAGAAGGTCCTGGAGCAATTTTGGCAGAGTTTCCTTAAGGTATGGTTCATCTCCTTCTTTGGCTGAGAGGCGAGTGGGTTTAAATAGAGGTGGCTGGAGGGCCTCCCAGGGGGATTTAATGGCTTGGATCCACTGCTCAGGGCATGGGAAGAACATCTGCAATGGCCATTGGGCATGGGACAGCTCAGCTAATTCAAATTAAATTTTTTATTCAAATTGAGCCTCTCGGCCTGGTGTTTTCCGGCGGCTGTGGTGACTGGCCGGCCAGGCATGGGTCACCATCAGGGTCAGGGAGGTTAGTGCTTGAGTTTAGTGCCAACAATTGGAGTTGGCTAAGTGTATAGGGGCTGAATTGAAATGGAATGGGGAGAGGCTCATTTTGGGTTCAATTTGGTCAACCCATGGTTTTAGGCTTGTTGCACCACCCAAGGCCTGGTTTTGGGCTGAAAAGAATCATTTAGGTCAGCTTGGAAGGGGTGGTGAAGTCTTCATCCAAGGTGAGGTGGCTAAGCTTTGTTTAGAGTGTAACATGGATGAGGTTAAAATGCTTAATGAAGGTTTAAGAAAGACCCCTCTCTTCTTTCCATTAATGGCTTGGTGAGGTGGAAAGTGGCTCCCATGGCTTGCATATGGCTTATGCATGGCTTCATGGCTCCATGTGGCTTGGGGCAAAGTTTGGTCAATTTCATGGAAGTAGAATTTAGGAATTTTGGTATTTTGGTGGAGAATTTTCATGAAGCTTGATTTGGAATGGTTTAATGATGATTTTAAAACTTAGGGGTGATTTTGATTACATGGATGATGTAGATAAATGTCATGTGGGCTTTGGATTGAAAACTTGGGCTTTTGAAATGGTCTTGGGTGGGCTTTTAAAGTGATTTAAGGAAGTGGGCTTTTGGATTTTAAAATGGGCTTTTGGATTAAAATTTTGTGAAGGACCATGTCAAATAAATGTTGCAATTGGTTTAGGCATGTGTCATGAATGGTTTGGAACAAGTTTAAAGTGATTTTGAATTGAATTGGGTTTAATGTGGGGTCTTTTGGTAAAGGGGCCAAGGTGGGCCAAATTGGGCTAACTTGGCTTAAGGTTGGGCTAAAATTGAATTTGATATAAAATTAATGTTTAGAAATGTTCATGGGAGTGTCAAAAATAGTTTCCAACTTTGGTTGGGCTCTAATTTTGGGATTTGGGCCCATTTGGGTTAGGCTTGGGCTTGGGTCAATTTAAGGGATTTTGATTTTGGGTTAGGTTTGGGTAGAGTTTTGGTTCACATTTTGGGCAAATCAAGTTAGTGTTTTGTTTATGGGGATGTTAGGAAGGCTTTAGAAAAGATTTGGGGCCAATTGGAGTTGAATTGGATTGGTTTGAGCTTGGTTTAAGTCATGAGCCAAAATTAGGCCTTATGCTTCAAATTGAAATTGGGCTCAAATGTCAATCAAATTGGTCTTGGATTTGATCTAAATTGATATTGGGGATGTTGATTTCAAGTTTAGAATTGAATTGGACCAAAATTGAGGTCAATTGGGGTGGTTTGGTTTGACATTGGGTTCACTTGGGTTTAAAATGGGCCAAATTGGGGTTTTGGTAAAAGTGGGGTAAATTGGAAAAATTGGCTCATAGTGTAGTTGAACAAAATGAAATTGGAAATATTTGGGATTTTATGGAATTTTTTGGGAATTTTCTGAACTTTGGATTTTTGGGCTAAGAAGGGCATTTTGGGTATTTGGAGGGTATTGAGGGGTACTTTTGGAATTTTTGGTATTTTTGGCTATGGATGATCAATTTGAGTGGGGGAAATGTTTATGATTGATTTTGAGGAATTTTGGGTAATTTAGGTGATTTTGTAAATTTTGGGTAGTTCCAAGGGCATTTGGTAGGTTTAGTAGGTGTAGGGCTTGGGGTCAAAAATTGAAATTTTGGAAAAATGAATATTGATCAAATTTGAGTAAAATGAAATCACTTTGGTTGAGCCATGAAGCCATATTAAGCCCATATGAGCCATGAGAGACTCATTTGAGGCATTCAATATGTTGTTCCTAACCCTCTTAGCTAGGGGCTTATGGGTTAAGGACCATCCATATGAATTACCTACATGAGTCAGGATGTCAAGTTGGGTGAGAGTGTGGTTTTAGGACTTGGAATGTGTGTGAGAGTGTAGTGTATGTGCAAGTCAACCCTCACCGGACCGAGCCATCCAGTGGTATTCCTAAGGCCAAGAAGTCCTATAAGGAACTCATCCTTTAAACCTCCACATTTGATTTCAACCCTCTAGGTGATTAGGGGTCTACAATCAAGCTTGTGGGGTCTGCAGGGAGTTAAGAGGTGTTTGAATTTCTAAAGGGTGGGTTCCACTTCTAGTCCTCTAAGGTTAGTCAAAGGAAAAGCCTATGGCTAGATCCTAAGTACTAAAGAGAGAAGCAAAAGACCTCATCAAAAATGAGGTCAACAATGAGATTAGGAAAAACCTTTTGATTTAATGTGTGATGCAAGAGATTATGCTTTTGAAGCTGTTTTAGGACAAAAGCATGATAAAATTTTCAAAGTAATCTACTATGCTAGTAGAACTCTAAATGAAGCTCAAATCAATTATAGCACAATTGAAAAAAAGTTACTAACTATAGCATATGACTTTGATAAATTTAGATCATATTTAATTGGGACTAAATGTGTGGTGCATAATGACCATTCTGTTATTAAATATTTAATGGATAAGAATGATGCAAAACTAAGACAGATAAGATGGATTTTGCTTTTACAATAATTTAATTTCAAGATAGTAGATAGGAAGGGTGCTGATAATCAATTTGTTGATCATCTGTCCAGGCTTGATAATGAAAAATCTCTCTTTTCTGATGAAATTAACGAGCATTTTCTTGATGAAAAATTGTTCACTATAAATGAGTGGCGTGTTCCATGGTATTCTGACATTGTAAACTTTATTTTTCAGTGACATATTACCCTATGGATTGACATATCAATAGAGGAAGAAGTTTTTATCTGAAGCTAAGACTTATTTTTCGAACGAACCATTTTTATATAAACAAGGAAAGGATCTTATTATTTGAAGATGTGTGCCTTTAGAAGAAACTTATGAAATTATTTAAAAATGTCATAATTTTGATTTTGAGGGACCTTTTGATGTTGATAAAACCATATATAAAATTCTACAATCTATATTTTGTTGACTACAATTTGTAAGGATGTTAATGCTTATATTAAAAATTCTGATTTATGTCAGTGTGTGGGCAATATTTCAATAAGGAATGAGATGCCCCTCAATTATATGTTGGAAGTTGAAATATCTGACGTTTGGGGATTAGATTTCATGGGACAATTTATACCATCTTTTAGAAATTTATATATATTGATAGCAGCAGACTATGTATCTAAATGGATAGAAGCTGCTGCTTTACCTCGATGTGATGCTCAAAGTGTTACAAAGCTTTTAAGAAAGAATTTATTTTGTAGGTTTGAAATGCCAAGAGTAATCATGACTGATGGGGGAAGCCATTTTAAAAATGCAATTATGGAGAAATTAGTAAAAAAATAGCATATCATCCATAAAATTGCTACTGCTTATCATCCTCATACAAGTGATTTGGCTGAATTATCCATTCGTGAAATTAAAAGAATTTTGAAAATATCTGTTAATCCAAACGAAATGGATTGGTCAATCAAACTGGATTTTTCTTTGTGGGCATATAGGACTACTTATAGGATTCCTACAGAAATGTCCCCATATAGACTAATTTTTGGGAAAGCTTGTCATTTACCAGTTGAACTTGAGCATAAAGCATATTGGGATATTAAAGAGTTTAATTATAATTTAAAGGATGCTGGTGAGAAAATATTATTGCATTTAAAAGATCTTGAAGAGATAAAGAATAAATCATATGAAAGTGCTAGGATATATAAAGAAAAGATGAAGATGTAGCATGATCTTAAGATTTTGAATAAAAATATTGAACCAAGACAACAAGTTTTGTTGTATAATGTCAAATTGAGATTATTTGCTGGAAAACTTAAGTCCAGGTGGATGGTCCCATTTATTGTGATAAAAATTTATCCCTGTGGAACTGTAGACGTTAAAGATTCTAAAACTGAGAAAATATTAAAAGTAAATGGTCATAGATTGAAACCTTATTTCTCAGTAGATCAACTTAAACTTGATGAGAATTTGATGATGGGTCACCTAAATTAAGTATTGGGTATGTCGGGCTGACGACATTAAACCAAGCGCTTTGTGGGAGGCAACCCATAGTTATCAGTTTGCTTTGCTTTAAGTTTATTGTGTGTGTTTTATTTTGGTTTGATGTAAGAGTTATATGATAGTAATTTTCTTATATTATGTTAGTGGAAATTAATGAGATCTTAATTAATAATTTGGATGAGTTAAAACGTGATTTCAGACGTTTAGCAGAACTGTGCTAAATTGAGCACTGGCGGCTAAGCGCTAGCGGTTGGCGCTTAGGCGCCGAAGTTATGAAAAATGAGTTTATAGAAGCCATTATCATGAGGAAGTTGCTTGCCACGTTATTTGGTGGTTTGTGAACGTGGGAGGACAATTTTAGGCAATCTAAATTCTATAAGTAGAGACCAGATTAAAGGAGATTCATCCCATTCTAAATTTCTATCCTAAGACCCTTACAGAAGAGTTTAAAATGGAGAAATGTCTTCTTTGGAGAGTGAAATGAAGAAAAAGGATGCCAACAAGATAAATTTTGTTAGTGAGAGTGCGCAAGAGTTATATAACAGATTTTTGGCCCTTAATATTCAAGGAATAACAAAGAAGATTGCAAAGATCGATGCTAATGTTGCATCAATTGAAGCAAACCTAAATGAAACTAATGCACATTTAGCACATATTAGATGGCAATAAAAAATGCAATTTAGTCATATAAGTTATGTTGAAGAAGCGGACAAAGCATGTATCTGAAAATCAAGTGGAATGAAGAAGATTCTATTGGATGTCTTCATCATCGCCTGTTCTATCAAATATACATACTAAATGGTTCAGATGGAACTAATGGAGGTACTGATATGTTCCACCTAATGGAGACTGGAATTAAGTTCTACAATGTGTTAAGTGTTAGTTATTTGAGTTTTGTATTTAATTAATTGTGTTAAGTGTTTGATTTTTATGTATTTAAGTGTGTTGTTTGTTTTTATGTTTTATGTTAGTTTTTAGAGTTTTTTTTAGTGTTTTATTGTGAGTAGAAAAAAAAAGAGATCTTATCCAAGTATCTTGGATTAGAGAATTGTGGTTTATACTTGTAATTTGTATGAGTTTAATTAAGTAAAAGTTTGTGTTTGTGTAAAACTTGTGTTGAATCATTTTTAATCTAAAAGATGTGTAATTCTAGAGATAAGAAGATTATAAGGTGATGAGATACTTATTAAATCAATTTAGGGTTGATTAAAGGAGCGAGAATGTGTATTTAATGAAAATATCAAAAATAGCGAGTTGGGGGCTATGCGTTGAGACCCCACGATTATCCTCCAGAGCTCCGCGGCTAAGCGCCATACTTTCACGCTTAGGCGTCGGTTCGTGAAAATCGGTTTTCAGGTTTTAAAAACCCAAAAATTACAAATTTTTCCTCACCTTCATCTCCTTCCTTCGGCATTTTACAATTTTCGAGGCTAGGGCATCACCACATTTGCAAATCTTGAGTCGTTTCAAGTGATAATTGTTAGATTTGATCTTTTTTAGGTAAGAGCACTTCTCCTAAGTAAAAATTTTTTATTTTCACCATATATTTTGACTGCATCAAAGTTGAATGCCAACTCTAAAGCATGTCATTATTTTATATCATCCAAGCTGCTTTCTACAAATCATCTTAGCGAAGTGACTAGAGAAAGAGCCACTTTGAATTGCTGTATTCAACAGAGGAAGTCGATAGACATTGGAAAGATTATTTATGATTGTATCTGCAGTATTCCCAGATCTGCCACCACTGCAGGTATGGGATTTGCTTCCCTTATACATTCATTGTGTGAGCAGGGTGGTGTTAGATCTGAGAATTGGGAAGAGGTTCTTCAGCCTCTTAAGCCTATTACTAGTTCAAATTTGAAGACTTATGTTGAGCATTCAATTTTTTGCTAAGAGGAGGATTTTCTAGAGGTTCCAGTGCATCTTCTTCTGTTGCATCTACATCTCGTGCTTCCACATCCCAAGCATCTTCAGGTCAGTGTTCTACTTCGCAGACTGAGCTTTTGAATAAAATAAGAGATAATGTTAACTATACTGAAGATCGAGTGCATGATTTAGAGGGAATAATAGACCATATGGGAGAATATCTTCAGAAACATAGTGAGTATGAGGGGAATTATCACAATTATAGGGATAGATTGATTAGAGGTGATTTTAGAGCTGTGCTGCCTACTCATCCACATTATATAGCCCATATGCGCCTACCCGTACCTGGAATGAAGGGGATGATGATGATGAGGAAGAAGATGATTAGGATTGATATTTTATTTTGAGTTATGTTTTGTGATGTGATATGTGGTGAACTATTTCTATTTTTATTGTTTTAGTGTGGTTTATTATCATTTGTGGATGTTAGAGAGGACTAATCTATGTTCTTTTATTTTTGTTGTAATAGTGCTGAGACACTTAAGTTTGTGTTTAAGTTTGTGCTGCCTACTCATCCACATTATATAGCCCATATGCGCCTACCCGTACCTGGAATGAAGGGGATGATGATGATGAGGAAGAAGATGATTAGGATTGATATTTTATTTTGAGTTATGTTTTGTGATGTGATATGTGGTGAAGTATTTCTATTTTTATTGTTTTAGTGTGGTTTATTATCATTTGTGGATGTTAGAGAGGACTAATCTATGTTCTTTTATTTTTGTGGATGTGATATGAATATTTGTGGTATTAAATGGGTTAGTGTGGTTTGTTTATTAGTTTAGAACTGTGTCTAGAAACTATTTTAGAAGGTTTTAAAATTCTTTTAATATCCACTAATTAAAATTTCATACTTAAAGTTTTCAATTTACTACCACATATATGTCTTAGTTATGAATTTCTGTTTAAGTGTGTGAATTTACTTTTATGTCCTCATGAATTTGAACAGTGGCAGATCCATCTAAATTTTGTTACTTCCTTTCTCTGACTTTATTTTTATTAGGTAGGAGTCACAAACCTATTTAATGAATAACTTGTGAATGATCTTACACAAAGATTTATAACTGTTAAAGGTGCTTAATAAAGGGGTTAGATGATGTCTAAGGTTGGTGCATGTGAACCAATACATCAGGGATAATATTTTATTTGGGATTATACAATATAAAACCATTCTATTGTACCTAATTGATTAGTGTAGTGATTCAATTAGAAATTGGATGTAAGTTAGTGAGATGTGATGAGTTGATAGAAGAATTAACTTCATTTATCATATGTGTTTGTTTGTGTGTTACAACTTTATATAAGACTTGGAGAACTCTTTTATTCCTATGCTGATACTAGCTATGCTAGTTAGACTATTGTTCATTCAATTTTATTAGGACATGTTTAGTTTAGATTTACTTTCTCTTACATGATTACTATCCAGATTAATAATTGTAAATATTTTTTATTGACATTTGTAGTAGATAGAATTTCTGAACTGCTTTTCTTCCTTCTTGTATTTTATCTACTAAATGCTATATATATTAAAATTTTAAGTTTGAGGATAGGAAGAAAAATATATTTTAAAGTGAGTATACTTTAGTTTAATATTATTGCAAGCATGCTTTAAGCTAGATTTACTTTCTTTTGCAATCATTCTATCCTTATTATGCATGTATATGAATTTGATAGGATTTTGTAGTAGCTAGTAAATTGAATTACTTTTTCTTCCTTCTACATTTTATAGAATTAATTACAAAATATTTAAAAATTCAAGTTTGGGGGAAGAAAGAAAAATAACATTCAAATTTAAACTTTATTTGTCCTCAGTAGCCCATATTTAATTTAATATCACTTTTAAAATTACTTGGGGCATGTGGTGTTATCTTAAGGTTACTATAATTTTGATTTTAGGAATATTAGAAAAATATCTTAGTTGAAATCCTATGTGAAGAAAGTGTTCTAGAGTTAAGATATTTTGTAGGAAACATTGGGAAAATGATTTTGCTATTTATGATAGAAAGGAGATAAATATTTGAAAAGCTAAGATTCTTAGATTTATACTTAATGAGAGTTGAGGCTTTATTGAAACCTATTTCAAACTAATACTTACACATTTAAAAAGTGAGGGAAAGTTTTGAGTTTTGGACTTTAGAATGGAGGTAGTAAAATTCAAAATTATTAAAGGCCTATCCAGTTATAGTAATCATCACATAAAAAAAAAAGAAAAGAAGAAAAAAAAGGGATTAAAAATGATCCTGAAAGAAAAAAAAGAAAAAAAAAGGAAAAAAAAAGATAAGTAAAAAAAATGTGAGGAGTAACTTGAGGAGAAGCCTAATAAAAAATTGGTTTCACTTGAATCTTTTTAAATGAAAAGACTTAAAAACAATCCTAAGCTTATTCTTATTTCAAAATGTATTGGTTAATTGGGTATAGATAAGGTGCTTAAATTCTATTTTTATACTTTCTATGAATCTTTATTTTGACAAGTTTCAATAACTTTTGAAGTAAATAGAAAATCAGGATTTCTAAGTTGAATATTAGATACTCGTATACTTTAGTTCTAGATTGATTTGCTAAAATTTCTCTTATGTTACACTTTAATATTTCTGAGAAAAAATTATAGGAAACTCTATTGAAACCCACAAAGTCTTTAAATTTATAGTGTTACTTGAGGAGAAGTAACAGTTAAATTTGAGGGGCTTTGTATGTTTAATCTCTTTTAAACTTCATGCATATCTTTGAATAAGATTACACTTTAAAGAATTTTTTTCATACTTATTTTGTAGGTCTATCTATTAGGAACGAAACACAACTGAAACGGGGCGAAATGGAGTTAAAACGGAGTCAAATAGAGCAAAATGGTGGAGTTGCGCAGAATGGGCGCCGGTGGCGCCAGAAACCCGAGAGCCACAAATTTAGGCGCTGGCAATGCCCAAAAATGGCGTCGACAGTGCCAGGAGCAGTTATTGGTCATATACATTGAATCTGGACACTTTTTGATATTTTCTTGAAGCACCTCTTGGGAAATTCATCCCTACACTATTTTAAAGTGAATTTGAAGCAAAAAAGGGTGGTAGAAGTTAGGAAAAATGTGGAGAATTTTTAGAGATCTTAGAATAGGAGTAAAAATTAGATTTCTACCTTTTTGGAGAGATTGAAGAGGGTATTTTGAGATAATATGTAGAGATTTTACTAGCAATGTATAGATGAGCGGGAGACGTTGTGGGAGAGATCTTCATTTTTCTTTCAAGGGGAAAATGCTAAGTATTGTGTTCTTCATTATTTTATGATTTTGTAAACACTTATTTTGTGGATTTACTTTGATGTAAAGAAGTTTTCCGTTGTGTTTTCTTCGTGTTTTGCGTTGTCTTTCTCTTACTCTTTCTTCTTGTTTGGAAATAGTGACATAAGAAGATTATTTCATTATTTTCATTCTACTTTTCTTTTGCAATGAGTAGAATTCATATTTAGGATACTGGATGCATGCTAGAAGAAGTTTTAATTATAATTGTGATGGCTTTTACTTGCACTTCATTTACATTACAAAAAGAGCTCGTTGTAGAGTTAAAATTTGTTGTAATTACATTAAGACCCGAAAGGGCGGTGTAATTCTCAATAAAGTAGAACCACATTCAAATTCAATGGATTTTGAAGTTCATGAGAGTTGAGTGCAAATAAATAGGGAAATATCTTTGGTGAGCGTAGAATTGGAGATTTTAAGGTGACAGACTAAAATCCCCAATTTGGTCCTAGTGTTTGGAAACTAAAGCGAGAGTTAGCCTTCAGGCGAAGTGAAGTGGGAGCTCTGGAGTGAGAGCCAGTATCCTCCCAGCCTAACCACGAATTTAGGGACTAAACCTAGGATTAGCCAATGTTCTTTATTCACTCAAAAGATAGTAAAGAATAGAATTGCTCCTACTTGGCACATAATATTTAATGCATCTCATTCATTTACATTATCCAATTCATTATATGAGAATAGTAGTTTTTAACATCTCAATATTCTTCAAACCAATTTATCCAGGAATGGTTATCTTTAGTAGTAATATTTGCATTTAGAAATAGTTATTATCCTTACATATAATCATCTGCATTTAGGAGTATTTGTTAGAAAAACCACTCATATTGACCTTCCAAACTAAAGTCTGATAATAGTAGACTAGAATTTAACTGAGGACCTCTTACCTCACTTCCCTGTGGGATCGATAAACTAGACTCCACCAGAGCCCTGTATAACTTGAATGATATGTATATTTGCATAGAACCTCTAGTGTGTGCACATACATAGAAACATAAAAACATGGAGAAAAAAAGCACACGTTGGAGCCACATCAGCTGCAAATGCATAATTACCCTAATAATGCCTACAACTAACTTTTTGGAAGAAAATTGAGTTTCATGATATTAGTAGGTAACCTTGCACCATAAAGAAAATGTAAAACAAGAGGACTTGCTGAAGGAAAAGGAAGAAATGACATGCTCACAGCTCAATGACGTGACCTAACATGATTGAAATGGATTCACAGGGGTTGGAAGTTTTCAAAGAGGGTTCAAACCTATTTGCAGTTGGGTATGGGTTCAGGAAATGACTCCCCACAAAAGAAGTGATAACCTCCCATGACGAATGTGGAAGGGGAGCAACATGTGCATTGTCGAAGGAGAGCCGGGCACAGGCTGAAGGAGGAGCGTGGAGTGAAGGAGGTGATGGTGGAAGGGGAATATTGAGCAAGGAACTAAAGGAGATATAGTGACATTTTTGTTGTTGTGTGCCAGTTTTTGGTGACAGTGCAAAAATTCATGAGTTTTTGACGTTCCATTATTGGTATTAATTTTTGATATCACGAGTAGATGATGTGGACTCGAGCACTATGAAACTTTGCTTGATGCATTTCTTGATTCCTGTAGTGCAATGCATCCATTTAGGACCCTCTGAAGCCTTCTGAAGGGCACTCAGTCGGAGTCGAGTCTGCTAGACGTTGGCTTTTTCTTAGGACATTCTATCTGTCGGATGGCTTCAACTGTATTGATAGACTTCATTCGGACAACCGTGTGCGAATCAGATTTTAATTGCCTCAACCGTCAATGAACTTGCCCAGACGACCTCACACGACAACGAACTTTGCGAGTGCGTCTAGAATGTTAATTTTGCCTATAGAAGACGCCCATTTTATTGTGATTCCGTACACAAGAAAAAAATGTGAATCGAGAAATTTAATGATAAATATTAGAAAAAAAAAGTAATAATGATAATAATAATAAAAAAAAACTATAAATTTCAAAATCCATAAATCCTCTGCCTTCTCATGCGTGACATGACCCCATTGTGCTATGCAATAGGATTCTCCCTAGCGTGCCGCTCCCTCACGTCCATCCAACTCGACCGGTGAGCCCCTCACTGACCCTATCTCATGCTGCTGATGATATGGCATGAAAGCCAGACCTCCTTCCTTTCTAGGTCCGAGATGCGCAACGGTGTTTTCTCTCGCTGTGATGTGCTAGCCTCCACCGACTCTAGTGCTGGTCAGCAACCAAAAACACTCGCCAGTGCCTCCTCTATGTCCGACAACACACGCACACCGAGGCCTTTGTCTCACTCTCGAGTCGACGCTGAAAGGTAACGATGCCTCAACTCCCTCTTCGACCTTGATGCACCACCGATAGTGCTCCTTCCTTGCGTCGAAGTTTTGTGGTGTTGTCATGGGTTTGGCCGACCACGCCTGTTAATACGTCTTAACTTATGTTCAATTTCCCTCTCTCATAATTTTAAAATATGACGCATCAATTTAATTCCTCTATAATTTGCACACTCTTGTGAATCCCCTTAATTCTTAAAAATGGGGACCAAAATACTTTTCCTCCACACCTCAAGCATCTTTTTAGTTTTCAAATTAATATTAAAGAGTTTAGTGAGCCAAGAAACTCCCCAATCTCCTAAACATTTCCACACTGCAAGTGAGATATCATTAGGTCCTATAAACTTTCTACCTTTAGTTTTCTTTAAAGCCTTCTCAACTTCCTTTTTATTAATGCGACGGTAAAAATGAAAAATATTATTATTATTAACAATATCAAGATCACTAAGATCGATTGTATTTTCAGAAACTTCATTAAAACGATTATCAAAATAACTCACCCACCTATGTTGAATATCTTTTATAAGAAAAACATTTTTTGATTTTTATCTTTTATACGTTTTACTTGAGTTAAATCTTCACTTTTCTTTTCACTTTGTTTGGCTAGTTTATACATATTTACTAATCTTTACATATATTTTTTGCCCTTCTTAATATCTAATCTATTATAAAAATCACTAAAAGCTTAATTTTTGGCGTCAGATATTTTTCTTTTGGACTCCCTGCCAGCTATTTGATACTTTTTTCCAAATTCTCTAAGCTTTTACATTTAAACTAATTTTTATAGCAGAACTTCTCATATTTTATCTTTTCTTGCACATTATCATTCCACCACAAACTATTTTTATTTATAGAAATTTTTTCTTTTGATTCTCTAAGTACATCTTTTGTCACTTGTTTAATAGTGTTTGCTACTTTATCCCACATAACACTTGCTTCATCCTGAACATCTCAAATTTTTATTTCTTGAAATTTACTCATAAAAATAATTTTATTTGTCTTTTAGCTACCCTCATCTAATTCTACGATGATAAATCATAGTATTTTTTATTTTATGACTCTTCATCTTAAAGTCCGGAACTAATAATCATTGTTGGGTACTTAAATCCTCACTTGGAATGAGCTTACAATCTTTACAAACATAACGATCTCTTCTTCTTATAAGAAATTAATCAATTTGTGTTTTATTAGATCTATTCTTATAAATAATAAGATGCTCATATCTTTTATTGAATAAAGTATTAGTAATAAGAAAAATCATACGCTAAAGCAAAATCTAATATGACTATACCATCATCATTAATCACTTCAAATCCGTAGCCACCATGAATATTTTTCAAAATCCTCTGCCACTATACTGACATATCCATTTAAATCTCTTCCATTGAAAGTTTTTTCTTCAAGAGGTATAATTTTTATCGAGTCTTCCAAATCATTCTAAAATTATCTTTAGAACATATATCTAGACCTACTTTAGAAGCATAAGCACATCTAATATTAAAAATCATAGTTTTAACAATAATCTTAAGGGCTATAATTCAATCTCTAACTATACTAATATTTACAACATTATCTTTGAAACACTTATCTATAATTACACCTACACCATTTCTTGTGCTATTCTACCTGAATACCAAAGATTAAAACCTAAGTTCTCAATCTCCTTAAGCTTTTCTCCAACCCATTTAGTTACTTTCATAGACTTTTGTATGACATTTTAATGTATTAAGCAATCGTTTTTTCAAATCAAAATTCACATGAAGTGTACGTGGTAATAATACTCATTGTTTCGACTTACTACACAAATTGAAAAGCAAGTCACTATTGCTTGTCATTTATACTTCAAAAAGCAAGGTACATGTATGATCTTAACACTCAGATCCCTACTATCCTTGATATTTTCCCCACCTGAAGGTTTTCTTCTGCTCTTTCAGAATTGCTAAACTCAAACTTAAGCAACTGTTTGTGTTTTGTACCCCAAGAATGTTATCCCAAGTTTACATTATTTTCAACTAGTTTGATACTCTTATGTTGCTAGTCAAGTTTCAAAATTTACTAATTAAGCTATCTCATAATGGAGTCCAAATACTTAAGTCTTATAATTATTCATAACGTAGATAATGAAGTTATCCTCTGTCTTAGCATTATGTCAATTTTTTTACCATAGCTAGTTAACATATGTCTTCTTTTCTTCATTTTGTTGTTAGAGATATTTATTAACTATTTTCACTTGTACATATATGCAAAACTATATTGTTTTTGTAGTTGATATTAAGTCTGTACAAAAGACCTTTTTTGAATGTTTGTTCCCTCCCTTGGAGAAATGAAATTTTTATAACCCAACTCATGATAAGTTGGCTTGTGGTTGTAAATAATTTGTGGCATCCACTTGTGAGTGAAGAATTTATTTCTATTTGTACTAAGTGACATTTTTTTTGGGTTATGGTTGTAAATAATCTGCGATAGGTTCATTTGTTGAGGCTATCGCTAATAATACTAGTGTTGGGTCAAACGAGTTCATGCACTTTCATCTTGAGCTACATAATTGAAGGACGTGCTTGAGAATTGTGGGGGATTGAAGAAAGAGTGCAATAAAACTAAGGTTTTAAGAGACTTGAAGAATAAATTTTGTTGCGATAACGCTGATGTAGAGGACAATGAACTTGAACGGTCTGTCTTAAAAGATTTCCTTTCGCTCATTTCTTTGTTTGCATGTCGGCTAGTTATTCTACTTAGTTTGCTATGTTATCTTGTAATCTTGTCTCACCTTTAATATGAATGAAAAGTATGCTTGTGCTTAGTCTTTCATTTAACAAACATGTGCAAAATAGAAGATATCCTCTTGTAGATGGATAGGATTATCATATATTTACAGTACAACTTCTACTGCATTTTTATTTTTGTTTGGATCATTGATTCTCAATCAAAGGATATTTATTGCATGTTGTGTCAACTTTATATTTATTTTATCTAAAAATCATAAGAATCAAACAATGCAGGTCATTGTGCCAGAAGAGGATCGAGCCTATTTGTTTGGTGACGTTCTAAGCCTCCTCTGCCCAATGGTACTTATTGCCTCTACACCCAACTATGAATATAACCCAAGTCTACAGAGATCCTCTGCCCATCAATGCTTATAAATCTATACCTCATATAAATTGGTAGCTACTTCCATAAATCAAAATTATAATTCATTGGATTATAAAACACAACATCCTTCATAAATCAAAATGACTTCATTACGACAAACTTTAAAACTAAACTTAAGTCCACAAAAAAATATAATAAGCTAAAATTTACAAGAAACCATTGATTCACTTACATTCATATTTCAATAGAATAGTATGTGAGGCGCAACTGCAGTAATTGGTCTGTTACAAATATAACCGGTATCAAAATTTTAAAATGGTAAAACTTAAATTTGATGGATTCGTCACTCCTTAACATATTTTTTGATAACATCTGGTCCTCTGACATGATCATTACAGACCGATGCTTGTTGTACTTCATGAACCACTTCAAAAATAACTGCATTCATCATTTCGTCTATTTTGTGGACATCTGTAAATCATTCTTTCATGATTTTCATCTTTGTAGTAAGTGAATAATTTATATTTTAATCAGTAACAATAGTACATATGATGGTCATGATTCATTCATTGACCTTGTTGAGTGAATCAAACTCATTTTATACAATTTTGATTTGCATATGAAGATTTCATTGTAACCAAAAAAAAAAAAAAGATAAGCTAAATGTGAATTGATTTTACAATTTGTACTAAGATACTATCTGATGAGATTTTTTATAATCTGCAAATCAAAATTTCATATTTACAAACATATCAGTAATAAAGGCTTACATGTAAGGGTTAAGATAGAAGTTTAAACTGCTAAAATACAAGAAAAGATGAACAAGCTCTAAACTAGTAAAGTTATAATGTACTGAACAAGTTAAAACATATCAATATAAATTGAATACACACAAAATCTATTTATATAAGCCAGAAGAAATCCTAAGCAACTAGTACATGTTACTAGAACAGAAATTACCAGAATAATGCACTTACTACTTTCCAAAGAAAATACCTTTCCTGGATATCCGTAGCTGACATGGCACCATAATGAAATGAATAACAAGAGGACATGCTCAAGAAAGAGGAGGAAATGATATGCTCACAGCTCAACGAAGCGACCTTACACGATTGTAATGGTTTCACAGAAGATGCATACCTGTTTGAAGCTGGAGGCGACGGTCCTGCGTGAAAGCAACGAGGACCTCACACCGTTATGGTGGAAAGGGAGCAGCTTGTGCATTGCCGAAGAAGAGCTGGGCGCAGGGTGAAGGAGGCGAGCAGGGGTTGAAAGAGAAGATGTTGGAAGGCTAATAAAGAGCAAGGAACTGAGGGAGATGTAGTGGCATTTTCATTGTTGTGCAATAGCTTTAGGTGGTAGTATAGTAAATCACGAGTTTTAGGTGGTAGAACAAGCGGACTTTAACCTGACATATCCATACATACAAACGCTATAGATAATAACGATCATCTTAATCCTCAGCATTTCTTAATTCGACGAAAGACAATCGCCAAAATTTGGGGTGCATAATGGATGACACAGGACGCCACAATCCCCAATTCCCTAAACCACTTGTACAAGGAAGAAACATAACTATGCTATGTACAACAGTTGAAGTTCTACAAGTCTACTATATCCTAAAATCGGTCACTAATCCTTCAGGCTCCAGAGGTTCAATGCTGATCCGGTCCTCCTGGTCGGGCCCCAGACAGCTATCACTCTTCTCATTTGCTGCAAATAGGCATTGGCGGCAGGTTGGACAGGTGGATCTGGCCAATAGCCACTTGTCAACACAGAGCACGTGAAATTCATGGCCACACTTGGTGAGCTGCCGTATCCTTTCTCCCGGCCCTATCTCAGCCAGGCATATAGCGCACTCCAAGCTGGTCGAGCCTAGCTTCAAACCGGCAGAGTAAACCACAACTGGGAGCTTTCGGATCGCACTGCGCCGTGCTGCTGTGCGGGCGAGTAGAATTTGGATGGGTATGTCGTGTCTGTCCAACAGGCGGAGGGCACAACGGACGAAGGAGTTGAGGCCGAGAGCGCAGATTAGAGCGCAGAAGAGAACGACAACCATCACTATGACGTTCGTGTCAAAGTTCGTGGAAAAGCGGGAAGAGTTGGCATTGGTGGCTTCTGTTTCGATAGGGGTGACGGCGGTTTGGAGAAGCAAGCGGTGGGAGGAGATGGCCATGGAAGTAGTGGGAGTGGTTTCTTTACAGGAGGAAATGTATTTTGAGAAGATTTATAGAGGAATGGTGGAATTGTTGTGTCGAAGCCAACGCTATGGGGTAAGTTCATAGGACAAACGACTAGTAAAGAATTTCCGAAGACATTGTTCAATGCTTTCTACCTCCCTTGTGGTTGTTGCTTTAGGTGATCAACTATTAACTGGGATTAGATTTGTTCAACCTTCTTAAGATAAAGATTTCTGAAGAATTTTCTATGCTAAAAATGAGCAGTCAAGTATCTTAATTGGTGAATGATTAAATGCATATTTGAATTGCTATTAGATGAGCTTTTAAACATTTTGCACAGATTCAATGGGGAAAAAAATTATCCGAGCGGTTTTGTGAGAAAAAATATTTCATTAAATATAATTTGATTCTTACAATATTTATAATCACAAGATGATTTTTTGACCATTGAAAGAATAAAGTCTGTACTGCTTGTAAAATCAATATATATATATATATATATATATATATATATATATATATATATATATATATATATATATATATATATATATGTACTAAGATAAAAAACTATCCTAAAGGTTAGTTGAAAGAGTAAAATAAGCATACCAACCCCGTTTTGCGTTTGAATAAGAAGTAGAAAGGGGCATTATATAATTTCACTTCTGACGAAGTAATTCGCATAGCAAAAATTTCTCCCTCATTAGAAATATCATAAAAGTGCCGACTTGGAAAAATATTCATTGTTTTATTGCAGCACTTGAAAATGCATTTTAATTATTAAAATATTTTAGTACGTCTTTAGTGATTGCTTCTTTTTGTCTCGATGCAGGACGGGAAAATAAATTATCGAATTCATTTGGCTCGTTGTTAGATAAAACGCAATGGGCAGAACAAATCAGTGCAAAACTTGCTCTGAAGTAACCAATGTGACGAATTGAAGCCTCTAATTCGTTTGACATTAGTAGTGATAGATGGCTATTGAGGAGAAGAATATTGTGATAGAATAATCACAGATTTCAATCAGTTTGTTCTATTAAAGCTGAAAATATTCCTTAACTGTATAAGTCTTATTCATGTCAATTTTGTAGACTATGAATGATGAAAATTGGTTTGACTCATCTAGTCTGCAAGAGAAAGTAGGTGGCACCATTTTATGAAAGCTTAATAATCTATTGAACATTTATAAGTAAAGCTTTTATAAAAACGTGGTTGATGATGTAGGATAAAGTATGTTTAAATTTAAAAATGGAGATTATAACTTATGAGAAGAGAACGAAATAGTCAAATAATTAATATGCCCTTAAAAATTCATATTGGTTTGCAAGAATCTCAACGCTCATTTGAGCCGAAAGCTTCAAAAATAAAGTTCAGAAATAGCCACACTACAATTTATAATCAAATGAAGTGTCCCAATGAGAAACCAATTGACATGACAAATTATTCCGATTTGAGCAAGTGGTCCAGATCATAGAAGCATAAAAAGAAGCTTTGAAATATATTTTGGGGGATTGAATGATCTCTAAAGCTGAGAGATTCATAGTCAAAATGCACATCTCGACAAGACGAAATCAAAGAGCCTAAGATTACTTAATTTTGACATCATAATGTTAGAAACTTTAATCCGTAAAACTTTAATTTCCGTTCACATTCTTGTTGGAAAAAAACAACAAAACTTAAATCTATCTTTGATCTTAAGGCGGAAGCGTACCTGAATCCATTTGATCGATTGCAAGCAATGATCTTCCAATCTGCAATTTATCCGGAGTTTTCCTTAGTTTCTCTCGTTGATGGGGAACAAGAGAATTTTGAAGTATGCAAATCAGGGACCATTACCCCTGTATTTATTGTAACCAACTGGTGGTTACAAAGGATTGCTTAATTCCAATTCTGCCCCTCATTAAATTGGAATTTGCTCTTATGGTATCCACACTTATAATTTCATGACAAATGTGCCTAAAGTCATAAACTTTATTAATTAATTAGACCACAATAATTTTGACTTGTTAAATAATGACCCAACACATTTATTAATTACATTGTAGTCCCATAAATTATCCAACAATCTCCCACTGGACTATATATGTAAAAATAAATGTGTCAACCTTAGAGCGCTCAAAAATTTGTTGTCATTATTATAAAGGCACATTACAATCTGGTTCATTAATCATATCAATATAGGATCAAAGCAGTCATCATTGTATTTGTCACAACTAAACCCATCAATGGTCACATATATTAAAATAATCAAATGACATAGATCAATCATGAATGTGTGAAATGAAAATTACATGCAAGGTGATCAGTTCATGTCAATTTTCAACTGGTCCTACTTTACTTAAGTGAGATCAAACTTTAATTATACAGAGTGTACTGAACTGAATAAAATACCATATTTCTGATCAGAAAATATCCAAATATGTTTTGTATATAAAATAAAACATATAACTAAAAACACAAACTAACAAACTCCCACTGAATCTAAATTTTCTCAAGCTCTATAACACCCATATGAGTAGTATGCTCATGAAAGACCCTGGGTATCAGACCCTTTGTAAGGGGTCCGCAATCATGGAGTTTGTTCCAATATGCTCTATGCAAATCTGGCCACTCTGTATTCTTTCCTTCACAACAAGAAATTTGATGTCAATATGCTTTAACATGGATGAACTCCTATTGTTATTGGAATACAATACAGCTGATTTATTGTCACAAAATAACTTTAGTGGTCTTTCAATTCCTTCCATAATGCGCAGCCTAGTGACAAAATTTCTCAGCCATATGTCATGGTTGGATGCCTCATAACATGCTATATACTCTGCTGCCATAGTGGATGAAGCTATTAGTGTTTGTTTTTCACTCCTCCAGGATATAGCTCCACCACTTAACAAAAATATGTAGCTCGATGTGGATCTTCCGTTGTCTTGGCATCCAAGGCAAAATCGGAGTCGAATACCCAATGATCTCCAAATGATCCGATCTCCTATATGTAAGCATGTAATCTTTTGTTCTCCTTAAGTACCTCATAACCCTTTTGGCTGCTTTCCAATGATCCATTCCTGGGTTACTTAAGTATCTGTCTAAAACTCCAACAATGTACGCAATATCTGGTCGCGTACAAACTTGAGCATACATAAGACTCCCTATTGCTGAAGCATAGAGAATCTTTTGCATTTTCTGAATCTCAAGGTTTCCTTTTGGGCACTAATTGAGACTGAACTTGTCTCATTTAGCGACAGGGGTGTCAATTGATCTACAATTCTGCATGCCATATCTTTTAAACACTTTATCAATATAGCCTCTTTGTGATAATCCAAGAATACACTGAGAACAATCTCGGTGAATTTGAATTCATAAAACAAATGAGGCATCACCAAGATCTTTCATCTCAAAATTATTTGATAGAAATCTTCTGGTTTCCTGCAACATGTCTATATCATTTGTGGCAAGCAGTATGTCATCCACATACAAAATCAGAAAAATATGCTTTCTCCCACTGAATTTATGATACACACAATCATCAACTGCATTCATTTCAAAACCAAATGATAGAATCACTTGATGAAATTTGTGATACCATTGACGGAAGCTTGTTTGAGCCCATAAATGGATTTCGTCGGTTTGCAAACCATATTCTTTGGGTCTCCTATCACAAAGTTTTCTGGTTGCACCATATAGATCGTTTCATCAATGTCACCATTGAGAAATGCGGTCTTGACATCCATTTGATGTAGCTCCATATCATAATGAGCAACAAGTGCCATGATTACTCTAAAAGAGTCCTTTGTTGAAACCGGAGAAAAGGTCTCTTTATAGTCAATCCCTTCCTTTTGAGTAAAGCCTTTAGCTACAAGACGAGCTTTATGTCTTTCCACATTGCCTTTTGAATCCCTTTTAGTTTTAAAAATCCATTTACAACCAATGGGTTTCTTTCCTTCTGGCAATGGAACAAGTTCCCAAACTTTATTGTCTTGCATAGACTTATACTCCTCATTCATTGCTTTGATCCATTTTTCTGAATTGGAACTTTGCATAGCTTGATGAAAGTTGATAGGATCATCTTCCATCATGCTAATATTTTCCTCATGTTCCTGAAGAAATACAATATAATCATCTGAAATAGCATTTCTTCTTTCCCTAGTGGATCGTCGCAAAAGCACTTGCTCTTGAACTTGTTCTTGAGGTTGTTGAATTTGTTCCTCAAGGGGTTCTTGATTTGCAACTTGATCAAGGTCAGGAGTAAGATCCTGATCATTATCAAAAGCAATTACAGGAATAGGAACCAATTCCTCTTCAACAAGTGTAGTATGGTCTGATTCCTCCTCAAAGACAAAGTCTCTAACCTGATTTCTCCCCCCAAATTCAATATCCTCAAAGAACACTGCAGTTCCCGTTTCAAAATTATCTTTAATTTGGGATCATAAAACTTGAAACCCCTAGATCGCTCCGAATAACCAACAAAGTAGTCGCTTACTGTTTTAGGGTCTAACTTTTTCTCAAGTGGCTTGTAAGGCCTTGCTTCGACTGAGCAACCCCAAACATGAAAATGCTTTAAACCGGGTTTTCGCCCGTCCAAAGCTCATAAGGTGTAATTGCGTACTGCTTTAGTTGGTACTCTATTTAGAATGTAGGCTGCTGTCTTGAGTGCTTCTCCCCAGAGTGAATTTGGTAAGGTAGAATGACTGATCATACTTCTTACCATGTCTTTAAGAGTGCGATTTCGCCTTTCAGCTACACCATTCATGCTAGGTGAACCTAGCATAGTGTATTGTGGGACAATTCCACACTCCTCTAGGAATTTAGCAAATGGTCCCGGACGTCGTTCACCTGAACCGTCATATCTACCATAGTATTCACCACCACGATCAGATTTGACTTTCTTTATTCTTTTGCTTAGTTGGTTTTCAACTTTAGCCTTATAAGATTTGAACACGTCCAATACTTGGGACTTCTCATTAATAAGAAATAGGTATGCATATCTTGAATAATCATCTATGAATGATACAAAATATTGTTGACAATTCCAAGAAGCTATAGAAAATGGTCCACAAACATCCGTATGTATCAATTCTAAGACTTCTGTAGCTCTATATGCACCTAATTTCTTCATTTTGGTCTGTTTTCCCTTAATGCATTCAATACAGACATCAAAGTCTGTAAAATCAATGGAATTTAGAATTTCATCTGACACAAGTCTTTCAACTCTATTTCTAGAGATGTGACCTAAACGCTTGTGCCATAATGCTCCCGAATTTTCATTATTAATTTTTCGCTTAGTACCTCATGATTCCACATTCGAGTTTCATTATAAGAAGCAACGATGATCAAGCAAATAAAGATTTTCATAGACCACAAGAGAACCAAGTTCCAACAATATTGGAATTAATAGATAAACCGAAACAACTGTTTTGAAATGAACAACAATAACCTAATTTGTCCAAACAACAAACAGAACCAAATTCCGTCTAAATGACGGTACAACAAAAGTATCTATCAAATCCAAATAGTAACCAGTACATAATAACAATCTAAAATGCCCAATTGCTTCCACTTCTACCGATTTTCCATCTCCCACATAAATGCATCTTTCAGCATCATTTGGTTTTCGGTAGCTCAGGCAACCCTGCATTGAAACACTTATGTTAGTAGTAGCACCAGAGTCTAACCACCAAGTGTTTCTAGGTACTGAAGCCAAATTTACCTCAGAATAGACCAAAGTTAGAAATGTACCTTTCTTTACACGCCAAGCATGATATTTAGCACATTCCTTCTTCTGATGTCCTTCTTTGTTGCAAAAGAAACAACCGATATTTTCCGAATTTTGAGCTTTATTTTGTTTCTTTTGAGAAGGACCCTTACTCTTAGCAGACTTCATTCTTTCTTTTAGAGCCCCTTTCCTTAGAGGCGTTTACCGGATGAGCACTATCGGTCTTTCCTTACTTCAACCTTTCTTCCTCTCGCACACAATGAGAAATAAGCTCATTAAGAGTCCATTTCTCCTTTTGCATATTATAGCCGACCGAAATTGGCCAAATCGTGGAGGAAGAGAAATAAGAACTAAATGCACGAGTAAGTCATCCGTCAACTCGAGATTTAGTTTCTTTAATTTTGAAGCAATATTAGACATCTCCATGATGTACTCCCTTATATTTTCCTTGCCTCTGAACTTCATTGAAATCAGTTTCTTTAAAAGAATACCAGTTTCAGCCTTATCGCTCTTTGCAAAGCGTTTCTCAATTTCAGCAAGGAAAATTGCAGCATCAGTGATCTCACTAGACACTGCACCTCTAAAGGCCTCAGGTATGCCGCGCTTTATGATCATTAGACTCAAGCGATTAGAACGGTCCCACTTCTCAAAGATCCTCCTATCCTCGGAGAAACTTGCATCCGTAAGAGGAGCGGGCTTTTCTATTCTTAATGCTAGATCTAGATCCATGCAGCCAAGAACAATGAGAATGTTCTCTTTCCAATCCTTAAAACTATCACCCTTAAGGATTGGAACCAAATTGAGATTAGCAGATACATTAGCAACAACTGAAAAATAAACAAAAGATTTAATTAATAAAATGTTTAAATTGAATTAATGGTAAATCCCATCTCAAGATACCTAATGCAACATTAATATCAAGTCTTTGGACAGTAACATTAACTGCTAGTGGTAATCTTGTTGTAATGATCAAACATTAACAATAACATATATCAAGTAATAAATCTATCTTTGGATCGATTTATTACTCATATATTATTCCTTATAATTGTTACATGTTTATCATCACAAGTGTGTATGCATTTCGGCCAAGTATTAATTTTATTTTGGGCCAATTAATACTCGCATGAACCTACATACACACAACATCCATCATTCGTCATGAACTATCTACACATGAGAGGTCACTTTGGCAACATCATGCTTCAATAAGTTCATTAAAAATGATGAACAATTTTAAAGTACCATTTATTTGAATTTAATTCAAACATTAATTTAATTTTATAAAATCTTATATTTATAAATAATGGGCTAATTTATAAGCCATAAAGCCCATGATTTACAAAACAAAATTATTGATTTTATAAAATTAATCAATCCTAAACTTTACAATTAATTTACTCATTTTAAAATGAGTAACTTAATTAACTTATTTATTTAATCTACTCATTAAATTAAATGACTCATTTTATTTTCCAAATTAAAATGAGTTAATTAATTAATTAATTAATGAGTAAATTAAAATTTAAATTAAACAAAATAAGAAAATCAATTTAAAACTAAACAAATAAATTTTATTTTATTTTATTTTATTTTTCTGAATTTTTTTTTTAATATTTTTCCGCGAACCGGGTCCGCGGAGCCGGTCCGTGAACCGGTTCCGTGGACCGAGTCCACGAATGGTTCGTGGACTCGGTCCACGGACCGGTTCGCGGGCCGGTTCCGCAAACTGTCGCGGATCGGGAACAGCAGTTCGCGAAACTGCTGTTTCGCCAGGCACCGGCTCCGGCGCCCCGACCTGTGCCGCCTCAGGCGGTCCCCTCCTCCGACTCCGCTCCAGCGGCGCCGATTTTTGGGCAATTTCCGGCGCCGCTCCAGCGGCTCCCTTTCTGATTTTGCCACCGTCGGAGGACCCGCCACCGCACCCACCGACATCGCAGTCCTGCTGCAGCATTCCTTTCTCCGTAGTCCCACCGCCGCAACCTTTTGCGGGCGAATCCTTCGTGGGTAAAGGCGAACGAAATGGATAAAAAAACATGAAAGAGGAGGGGAATCTCAACAAGAACATGAACGGGAGGCTCTGATACCAATTGTTAGAAACTTTAATCCGTAAAACTTTAATTTCCGTTCACATTCTTGTTGGAAAAAAACAACAAAACTTAAATCTATCTTTGATCTTAAGGCGGAAGCGTACCTGAATCCATTTGATCGATTGCAAGCAATGATCTTCCAATCTGCAATTTATCAGGAGTTTTCCTTAGTTTCTCTCATTGATGGGGAACAAGAGAATTTTGAATTATGCAGATCATGGACCATTACCCCTGTATTTATTGTAACCAACTGGTGGTTACAAAGGATTGCTTAATTCCAATTCTGCCCCTCATTAAATTGGAATTTGCTCTTATGGTATCCACACTTATAATTTCATGACAAATGTGCCTAAAGTCATAAACTTTATTAATTAATTAGACCACAATAATTTTGACTTATTAAATAATGACCCAACACATTTATTAATTACATTGTAGTCCCATAAATTATCCAACACATAAGGCATTCAATTACTTAAAATTACATCCAATCAAGGAAATCACTTCCGGCTATTCCGAATTCATGCAATATTTACGAATGATGTCACTCTAAAAGTGTATAAATAGATCACAATCTCTTCATGAAGAGGGACCTAGAGCTGGAGGAGAAGGCTGAAGGAGCTTAAAGTACTTGAGGGTTCTTGAGCTCTACCACCACCAGACCAGTGTCAACGGATCACTGCCAATGTTAAACCGCCGTTGCTCGGCCACCACTATCACTGTCATTGGACCACCGATGTCTAGAAACCACCATAATATCCGTTGGACCTCAACTGCTTGAACACCACGATCATCACCGTCATATGTGTAGCCGTCACCACCACCACGGAACTACCGTTACCCAGACACCATTGTTGATGTCATTAAACCACTGTTGTTGGGTTGCCTGCATCATTGGACCACCATTGCCTATCCACCGCCGTCACCACTAGCATACCACTTGACTAGGCCATCATTGTCATCATCGTTGAACCATTAATGCCCGAGCACCACCGTCGATCCATTGTCATCGATCCACCACTATCGCCGAACAATCATTTCCTAGCCACAACTATTTTTACCACTATACCACCAGCGTCTAGCGATCTCCACTGTTGGACCACCGATGTTGGAGACTATCGTCACCATAGTCAGACCATTGCCATCGGGTCGTCACCACCATCGCACTACCACTACCCAACCACCAATATCAATGCACAAGAACATCGTTGTTTGGTCGCCACCATCATCAGAACACCGCATGTCACTACCTTTAGTTGGACCACCTTTACTCGGTGACCACCATCATTGTTATCGGAACACCTCCTTCTAGTCACCCCCATAGCCGGATCACTGTTGCCCTGCCAACACCTTCACTTCGATCAAACCACAGCCATCGAATACCACTGTAGGAACTCCACTGCCAGAACATGGTCACTAGACCACTGTCGCCAGACTATATTTACAGACAATGCTGACACTAGAAATTACTACACACAAGCTTTGCCATCGGTCATCCTTCAATGCAACTGCATCACCACCACTTTTCTAATGTAATCTGCCACTCCTCCAGTGGAAGTCAAGTTGATAACCACTTGTGCTGTATTGCTCTGGCTATTCAAGTGCTAATAATTTCTTGTAACTTACATCAACATAATGGAATCATTTCAACTAGACTAGGCCTCATGGTTTTTACCTTTCAAGTTTTTAATGTAAAAACACTGGTGTTGCCTCTATTAGATCTTTTCTTTTATCTGTGTGTGGTTTGGATTTTTGTACAATGCTAAGACAATCATACATCTTTGTTACCGTGAATTCTTAAGCACACAATAGTAATATATAATCAAAATAAGAATATTAAATTTAAATATATAAATAAAAGAGTCCAAATAACAAGGCTAATAATAATAATAATAATAATAATAATAATAAAAATAATAATAATAATAATAATAATTATTATTATTATTATTATTTCAAGCACCCAATAAAGGCATATTTCAACACCAAATAAAGACTCATTTTAAGGGCACAAGAAAATATGACTAATTTTTATTTAAGATTAAATATTTAATTTTTAGTTTCTAAATTTAATTTTTTTTTTATTTAAAGGAACATAAATAAGTTGTCTGTCTAATAAAATTTAAAAGACGAAAAAATAATTCAATGAATTTGTTATCACTTTTTTTTCACTATGGGCTAACCTGTAATTTTACCCCTATGCTTTCTCCTTTTTTCTTGAATGACGTTAAAGCAGAGTCAAAATAAACTCTACAAATTGTGTTATAATGTAAAGAAGATGCAATAACCTACAAATGATAATTTTAGAAGAACTTATTCTAATTGAGATAATGCATTATATCTTGCCTTCATTAACAAAACAATGACCAAGTTATATAAATTGTATCATACATAGCCTCTGAATTACAATATATCACAAAACCTAAGTAAATGCAATACCGATCCACTAAAAATTTGATAGCTTTTTACTATTCATTTCAAACCTTTTTTTGATGATTACACTATAAAGGAAGGTATTTTTGATGATTTCATGCCCGTAAAATGATTTTAGGCCTTTGGAGCAAAAGGAAGCAAAAAGGAGCAAAATTTGAGCGAAAAAGGACAAAAGTGTATTTTATTGAACTAGCGCCGAACGACGCTATCACCAGCGCCGAACAGTGTCAGTTTCTAGAGAGTTACGATGTTTTTGCGGAATAATGCACCGAACGGCGCTCCTACCAACGTTGGATAGCGCTCTATCCCGATTTTGAACTAGATTCAATGTATTTGGCCAGATTTTGAAAGGTTGCTTGAGGAAATTCTTAGGAAAATTAGTTTTGGCCGAATTTAAACATTTTTTGGAGCCAAATTTCAAAGGGGGGACGAAAAGAAGAGAAGTTTTTAGAGCTAAGAGAGTGAGTTCTTTCCATTTTTGTGTAGGAAGTTAGGTTTTTTTGTTGTTCTCTTCTAAGGAGTGTGAGAGGAGAGGATAAGTGAGAGATTTCTTCTTTCTTACTATTCTAAAGAGAGAATTGTGTGTTGTTGTGAAGAAAGAAGAGGAGTCAAAGGAATTCTTTGAGATTCGCTTGGGGAAGAGTTTGAGATAAGTAGTCATTTGAAATCCATATTTTGTCATCTTTTCCTCGTGAGTCATGAGTAGATTTCTTTGTCTTTCTCCTTTTCATGTAATGTGTTGATGTTGTGAAATAGAAATGATGTGCCAATTTATTATGAAGAATTTGTGATGGCATTTTCACTTAGAACTTCATTTACTTTTTTATCTGGCCAAATGAATTGTTAAAACTTGTTAGGAAACATATGTTCTGAAAGGATTATGAGTTCCACAACAAAAGTGATGGTCACATTCAAATTCCATGAATGGTGAAGTTCGTGGTGATTGGATGCAAATAAATAGGGAAATATACTTTGATGGGCATAGAATTGAAGATTTTAGAGTGACGGGCTGAAATCCTTAATTTTATCCTAATGTTTAGAAACTAAAGCAAGAGTTAGCCTTCAGGTGAAGGGAAGTTGAAGCTCTGGTGAGCCAGTATCCTCCCAGCCTAACCACGAATTTTGGGACTAAACTTAGGATTAGCCAATGTTCTTTATACGCTGAAATATGTGTAAAGAATAGGAATGCTCCTATTTGGCAAAATACATTTGCATCACTGATCTATGTCACAATAATCATCACATTATGAATGGAAAGGAGGAAGACTCTTTCTCAAAACTAAACTTTGTTATAAATTTTGTCTTGCAATAGTTTAACTTGCTAGAGTTTAGAACGTGCTTTGGTAGATATAATAACTGAATCTGTATGTCTTTACTTTTAAAATTAAACAACTTGCAATTATGCTGTGATTCGATAATAGATTTATGTGCTACGCTATAAAGTAAAGCCTCTCTATGGGATTGATATTGTAGGACTTCACTAGAGCCCTATATTACTTGAGTGATACGTATACTTGTATTAGTTGTGTGACTCATTATCATTTAAATCAATATATATATATATATATATATATATATATATATATATATATATATATATATATCTAAATCCGAGTTCATTAATTTTTGCAAATTAAAAAAGTCGCACGAGGTTTTGGCGCCGTTGCCGGGGAGGCAAGGTAAAAAAAAGTAACTGTTAAAATTTATTTATTTTTTTGTATTGGAAATCATATATTTGAATTGCAAGTCATAGTTGTGTGTGTTTGTTTATTGTTAGTGTGTGTTTATTGTGTTTGTATGCGTAGTATCGGATCTGTAGGTTTAGTGCCTTATGATTCTGAATTAGAGCGTACTATTAGAAAAATTCAAAAACAAAAAAACAATTTGCAAATCGTCATAAAATGGTGAACAATTTAAACAATCAAAAAAAAAATATACTAAGACCTTTAAAAGATTATGGTAATCAACAACATATGAAATCCACTTAACTATTCAATATTCTTATGTTGTTGTTAATTCATTTGAGCTTAAACCTACTATTATCCAAATGGTACAGAATAATCAATTTGGAGGAACACCTAATGAAGAATCTAACTTACATCTCGCTAGTTTTCTAGAACTGTGTGCTACTTTTAAATACGATGGAGTGTCGAACGATGTTGTTAGACTTAGAAATTTTCCTTTTTCACTTAGGGATAAGGCTAAGGAGTGGTTAAATTCGTTAGCACATGGATCTATTAGAACTTGGGGAGAGCTTTCATAAGAGTTTTTATCAAAATATTTTCCTCCTTCCAAAACTGCTAAGTTGAGAAATGATATCACATCTTTTAGTCAGTTTGATGGAGAATCCATATATGAAGCTTGGGAAAGATTTAAAGATCTTCTGAGGAAATGTCCACACCATGCTTTACCAGAGTGGTTAATAATTCAAACCTTCTATAATGGATTAGTAGGATCATTGAGATCGATTATTGATGCTGCTGCTGGTGGATCATTAATGTCAAAACCTTTTGATGAATCATATTCGTTAATAGAAGAGATAGCTACTAATAAGTTTCAATGGCCCTCTGAGCAAGTAAATCCTAAGAGAGTAACCATTATTCATGATTCTGATGTGATAACTATGATAGTCTCTCAAATTGCTGCATTTTCTAAAAAAATAGATCAATATGGAATGAATTATTCTCCAACACCCCTTGTGTTAGATGAAAATTCATCAGGACAGATGATAGACTCTCAAATATCTTATGAAACCTTGAATGTTATACATAATAAAATCAATAATCCATATTCGAATTATTATAATCATAGTTGGAGGAATCATCTGAAAATTAACTGAAATAATACCAATGTTGTCATTAACCAACAATAGGGAAACAATCCTATGAATCCAGTTGGAAATCCGAACAACCAAGGAAATACCAATTTTAGACCTTCTTATCCTCCTGGTTTTAATAGTAATCAACAATTTAAGGAAAATAAGTTGTCTACTGAAGAAATGATTTTGAATATGGGTAATCAAATTTAAGCTCAAAACATTGCGATGAAGAACATTGAAAATCAATTGGGATATATCTTAAAGACCACGAGACTGTTGCACTTAGCGGTGAGTGTAGTGCAATTATCCGGAAAAAACTTCCTGAAAAACTTAAAGACTCAAGTAGTTTCACTATCCCGTGCGCTATAGGTGAAAATTTTTTTGGAAGAGCTTTATGTGATATTAGAGCTAATATTAATATTATGCCTTTATCAACTTTCAATAGATTAGGAATAGGTGAAATTTCACCAACATCTGTGACTCTTCAACTTGCTAATCGTTCTATCACTTATCCTAAGGGAGTTGTGGAAGATGTATTAGTGAAGGTGGATAAATTTATCTTTCCTGTGGACTTTATTGTATTAGATATGGAGGAAGATAAAGAAATCCAATTATTTTGGGAAGAGCATTTATTGCTACTGGGAGAGCTATGATTGATGTCTAAAAAGAAGAATTAACTATGAGAGTGAATGACCAAGAGGTAACTTTCAATATTATGAAATCTATGAAGTACCCTTCAACTGAAAAAGATGATGAGTGCTATCGAATGGAAGTCTGCGATTATTTGAGAGAAGATCATTTTAAAGAAGTATTTGAAGAAAATCTGGAATGTGAGGATGAAAATGAAAGTAAAAAATGAAGATGATTTAGATGATATGAAGAATGAAAAGTTAGACTTTGTTCAAGAAAATTTTGAAAGATTGGATATTGTGGAAAATTGAGATAAAAGTTTGATTCCATCTATCATTAAACCCCCTGAACTTCAGTTGAAAATTCTTCCTAATCATTTAAAGTTCATGTTTTTAGGAGAATCATCTACTTTACCAGTCATTGTATCTTCAGATTTAAATGAATATCAAGAACAAAAATTATTGGAAACTTTAAAAAGATACAAAAAGCTTTCGGTTGGTCCATATATGATATTAAAGGAATCAGTCCTTCGATCTGTATTCACAGAATTTTATTGGATGAACAACACAAACCAAGAGTTAATCCACAAAGGAGACTGAACCCAATAATGAAAGAAGTGGTTAAAATAGAGATTTTAAAGTGGTTAGATGCTGGCATAATATATCCTATTTCTGATAGTGTTTGGGTGAGCCCAATTCATTGTATTCCTAAGAAAGGAGGAGTGATTGTTGATGCAAATGATCAGGATGAAATTATACCGACAAGACAAGTCACTGGTTGGTGATTATGTAATGATTATAGAAAATTAAATGCCACCACCATAAATGATCACTTTCCTTTACCCTTTTTAGACCAAATGCTAGACAGACTTGTTGGACACAAGTACTATTTCTTTCTAGATGGATATATCAGTTATCACCAAATACCTATTCCTTCTGAGGATCAAGAGCAAACTACATTTACCAACCCTTATGGAACTTTTACTTTTAGAAGAATGTCATTTGGATTATGTAATGCACCTGCAACATTTCAAAGATGTATGACTTCCATATTTAACAATTTAAACTATGATGGAATATAAGTGTTTATGGATGATTTCTTAGTATTTAGAGATTCATTTGATGCATGTTTATGAAACTTAGAAAAAGTTTTAGAGGTATGCGAGAGAACAAATTTAGTCCTAAATTGAAAAAAATATCAATTAATAGTTGCAGGAGGAATTGTGCTTGAGCATAAAATATCTGAATATGACATAGAATTAGATCCTGCTAAAATTCATGTTATTGAAAAATTACTATCTCCAATAACTGTGAGAAGGGTAAGAAGCTTTTTGGGACATGTAGGATTCTTCAGGCGATATATCAAAGACTTTCCAAAAATTTCTAAGCCTCTATGCCAACTTTTGGAGAAAGAGAGAAAGTTTAATTTTAACAATGAATGTTTAAAAGCTTTCAATCTATTGAAGAAAAAATTAATTGTTGCACCTATAATAGTTTCACCTGATTGGGAGAAACCATTTATACTAATGTGTGATGCTAGTGATTATGCTATTGGAGTTGTTTTAGGGTAAAGACATGATAAAATGTTTAAAGTTATATACTATGCTAGTAAAACTGTTACTGCTAATAACACTACTACTAAAAGAGAGTTATTAGCAATTGTATATGCCTTTGAAAAATTTAGATCTTACTTAATCGGAGCTAATGCATAGTGCATACTGACCACTCTCTTATTAAAAACTTAATGCAAAAGAAGGATGCAAAACTAAGACTGACTCGATGGATGTTTTTAATGCAAGAATTTGATCTTGAGATCGTTAATAGAAAAAGGGTTGATAATCAAATAGCTGATCATTTATCTAAACTTAAACAACCTAATTTGGATGATTTTCAAAAGCAAATTACTGAAATATTTCCTGATGAGCAATTATACAGTGTTATTGAAGGAAATTTACCGTGATATGATGATATTGTGAACTATATCGTTAGTAATATTTTATCACCTGATTTAACAATGCAACAAAAAAAAAATTTAAGTATGATGCTAAATTTTATTTCTAGGACGATCCTTATCTATACAAGCAATGAAAAGATCTTATTATTAGGAGATGTGTGCCTTATGAAGAAATTTAAAAAATTATTCGAGAATGTCATGATTCTGAATTTGGAAGACATTTCAGAATTGATAGAACTGCACATAAGATTTTGAAATCTTGATTTTCTTGGCCTACACTTTTTAGAGATGTTTATAAATTTATCAAAACTTGTGATCAGCGTCAGAGAATACGCAATATATCTAGAAGAAATGAAATGCCTCTTAATTTTACTCTAGAAGTTAAAATTTTTTATACATGGGGATTAGATTTTTTGGGACCATTTATGCCTTCATTTAGAAATATATATATATACTGATTGTTGTTGATTATGTATCAATATGGATTGAGGCAATAAATTTACCTAGGTGTGATGCAAAAAGTATTTAGAGGTTTTTAATGAAGAATATTTTCCCAAGGTATGGAATGCATAAAGTAATCATCACTGATGGATGATCTTATTTTAAGAATAATCTGATTCAGAGATTGGTGGAAAAATATAATATTGTGCATAGAATCTCTACAACTTATCATCCCTAAACTAATGGTTTAGCAGAGGTATCTAATTGTGAAATTAAACAAATTTTGGAGAAAGCCATTAATCTTGAGAAATTGGATTGGTCTGCTAGAGTAGATATTGCTTTATGGGCATACAATATTGCTTATAAAACTCCTATAAAAATGTCCCCATACAGATTAATCTTTGGAAAAACCTGTAACTTGCCAGTTGAATTAGAATATAAAGCATATTGGGGGATAAAGAAATTGAATTTTAATTTGAAAGATGCTGGTGAGAAGAGACTGATGTAATTGAATGAATTGGAAAAAATCAGAAATGAATCATATGATAATGATAGAATATATAAGGAAAGAAGAAAAATATGGCATGATCGGAAGATTTTCAAAAAGAAATTTAAACCAGGACAAAAAAATTTATTATACAATACAAGATTAAAATTATTTCCTGGGAAAGTGAAATCTAGATGGACAGGACTTTCCATTGTCATAAAAGTGTATTAGTTAGGAGCTGTGATTATTAAAGACCCTAAATCTGGAAGGATATTCAAAGTTAATAGCCAAAGATTAAAAGAATTTTTTGAAGGAAATAGACATAATTTTAAAAAGTTTTTAATGTTGGATCAACCTGAATAACTGAAAGTTATGTCGGGCCGACGACGTTAAACCAAGCGATTTGTGGGAGGCAACCCACAGTTATTAAGTGTATTCTTTGTTTGATGTGTTATTTGTGTTTGTTTTTTGCTTAATTAAGTTTTATTCTTCCTTAACTATCATTAATAATATTTGAGAAATGAATTGAATCGAAATTTGGAAAAAATTTGAATGAAGTAAAGTTTGGTGAATTTGAACAAGTGTCGAACAGCGCTGATATCAGTGCCAGACAGCGCTGTTGTTCAGAAAATGGTTTCTCGTCTTTAAAACCCGAGTTTTGTCGGTTCTAGGTGGTAACTCTTCCATTTAAACTTCCAAAAATCGCCCCTAGACGCTAGAACTTCCAAAGGAATGAAGAGGAAGACCCAAATTCTTGTCCAAATGGATTCCGACTTGATGGAAATTCAAAGATTTCAAATGTTCAACCATAGAAAGTTCATAAGTTTCGAGGCGCAATGAATTTTGAACAAAAATATCTCAAAAATGAGATTGATTAAGGAGCGAGGCTTTGTCAATCGAGGTACGAATTCTCCTACAAATAGAATTAATGAAATTATTGTTCAAAGACGTTGGTAAGTATTGTGTTATACTACTACTGCTGTAGTTGTTCTGGTTGTGAAAGAGTTTTATGCAAATCTTCACGGAATCAACCAAGGATCAGTTTATGTGTAAAGTAGGTTTGTCACATTTACTCCTTCAAAGATTAATAATTTATACATGATAGAGAATGTGTCAATTTGCCACTATTCGAATTTTGCCTCGACGAAGGACAATATGAATGACATATACCGATATCTAACGGATGAAAGTGATGAATGAGAGATAAGAGATAGTAGTATGTAGGTTTCTCTACCACACTGTTAAATCCTACATCGAAACACTTACATTACTTCATTTGTGCAAAATTGCTCCCAACAATGAAAATCAATAGGTCACTAAGGAGTGTGATATTCTGAATTATTGTATTCAAATGAAAATGCCTATTGATATTGGTTCAATAATTGTTAAGTCTGTTTTGGGATTGATCATTCATGGATCAAAGTATGGGCTTGGAAATCCTTCCAACATATTTCTCCTCTGCAGTCAATCACAAGTGCTATATGAGAACTGGGAAAGAGTACTTCTACCTTGGAAGCCTATAGACCTAGCAGATGCATATAGTAACCAGGGAATTGATGATATGAATGATATGAGCATTATTAAAGATCAACCATCTCAAAGGTCAGCACCTATTCCTCCTTATTTTCCTGGAATTTCACAGATCATCCTGAAGAAAATCAAGAAATTGGAGAAGGAAGTACAACATCTGATGAATGTAATCAATAATCTTTCTGATTTCTTTAATCATCTGGATTGGAGAATGAAGGAGCACTTTAATCATTCTGGATATCTTGAAGGAATTTTGACGCGATTTATGAGAAGAAAAGGTTGGATTGAAGAGGACTCTACTAAAGAATTATTGTTTCGTCTATTCTACAATTTATTTGTCCATTCTCAATCGATGGGAGATCTTAGAATTGATGATAGTTTGGAGGAAGAATGAAACTTGCTTATTGTATTTCTGTATTTGTGTATTGGATTGTTTTGCTCTGCTTTACTTTATTTGGTTTGAATGTTATATTTGGACATGCTTGTTTGTTTAGTTCTCAACGTTATTGTGTTATGGTTGTGTGCGACACTGATGTCGGCATATTTTTTTAGGTTGTGTTTTATTTTGAAAAGGGGGGGTCGCCTAACAGAAATCTGTCGGTGAATTTTTAATTTAATTAAAATAAATAATTTGAAAAGTAGTATTTAATTTTGAAAATAATTTTAAATTTGAAGGTTTTAAGATATGAGACTAAACCGATCTCACATCCCAAATAGTTTATATAAACGAGCATCGCACCACAAACCGTGTATCTATCCCTAAGGATAGACACACTGCTTGACGGTGGGGCTCGATTAAATAAACTAGAAGATTTGTGACATCCGTTTGGTCTGAGAACCAATTTTATATGCCTACAAAATTCCCCTGCTTAATATGAAAACATTAAACAGGGTTTATATTACCTGGGTTCTTCAAAATTCCTATAAGGGCAAGCCCCTATAGTTAATTACATCTTAAGTGACGGGAATCACCTAAGAAAACTCTCGATAATAATCAATAATTCTGCTCTCAAGGATTTCAAAGTTTAAGTTTTCGAGGATTGAATTTTGGAATTTCAATAGGGAATGGATCAAGTTTGGAACATTTTGTTTTGTGAATCCAAAGGAAGAAAAGTAGGAGAAATCACAGATTCGAAGTGAACTTCGGTAATTCCCCGACTATCCTATTGTTTGGCTTGAGTTTAGGAAAGTCCTAATATTTATTTAAATGTTTTGGTCTTGTCAATTTTAATTAATTTGGACTTACATTTGTATGACATAATCAAACAAATAGCCTTGAAGATGTGAAGGTTTATTGTCATACCGGACGACTACCTCGGAATCCTAAAACCGGTTAGGGCTTAATTTACATGACCCGATCATGCAAATGCCTAACAAAAGGTTGAGGATTTATGTTGCACTAGGCAAACTACCTCGAAGTCCTATGGCTTTGTTGTTTAGTTCTAGGAAAGTTTTGCTGATGACGATGGCCGTGCTGCCCACCATGCTCCGAGCTCCTTGTTGTTGCAGAGGTTTAGTTTTAGAAATCATAAATCAGGGGATGAGAAAAGTGTTTTGGTTTTGAGAAAATCTTGATTTCCAAGTGTTTTTTATGTTTAATTAAAACAAATCTTAAAGTTGATTATAACGACACCGGTTAAGATCCCACGGTTCCATCCTTCCGGTATCATTATTTTTATCGGATTCACTTAGTCCAGATGAATTTGCTAAACTCAACTGAATGAGTTCCACACTTTCATTTAGACCGTGGGAAATCCCGTTAGCAACACGTAGGTTACATCATCCGAGGTATTCCCGATCATCCAACGGGACGTTTTAATTTAGTTGTAATTGTAGTTTTGTGTTACTGTTTGTGATTAAATTTTGAGTTGTTTTATATTTTGAAATGTTGTGGCGGTGAATTTTATCTTGCAATGACTTTTAACTTAGTTTTGGTTTCGGTTTTAGGGACTATCCTAAAGGTGTGGGTTTTCATGCAACGAGTTGTTTATCATGCAAGAAAAGTAAAGTGCATTTGCAAGAAAGTAAATTGCGGTGAAAGTAAATTGCAATAAAATAAAAGCGTACACTGGAGGGTCTTCCCGTCATCCTAAGCTGCACTTAAAACACAATTAGAATATTTAAGCAAATTCCTAGGTAAAGCTAAGGGAAGGGTTGTGGTTTTCTACCAAATTCCTAATCCTATAGCTAGTCATCTCCTATGACGTCTAGGTTCTTTGTGTTTTGGTTTAAGGACGATTTTCTTCATCAAAGAATAATTAAGCCCAATTGTTCTTATAAATGTCCTATCATATCGAGGAAGTGCTTAAGACAAATCTTAAACATCTTTTCAATATTTCTAGGATTGTTTTAAGTCCAAATGGGTTTAATTATACAAATGAATTAATCGTCCGAGAATACAAGTTTTGTTAACTTGCTCAGTGAACTAGGACATTTGAATATCCTATAAGTGAAGTAACATTTCATTTAATGTTCTGTTTAGGAGTTATAATAACCAAAGCTTTTGAAGGTAAATTGGTGTTCGAAATGATTTGATTTAAGTTAATGGGTTTAAATTTGGAATAGTGTTCAAGTTGCTTTATATTTAATTTCTTTATGTCTTAGGTGATGTTATATTTAATTCAATTTAATTTAATTTAATTGAGTTTTAATTTTAATTTAATTTAATTTAATTCAATTTAGTTTGATTTGATGTTTAATTAATTTGATTTGATTTAATTTTTATTTAATTTGATTTAATTTAATTTAACTTAATTTAATTTAATTTGATTTAATTTGATTTGATTTAATTTAATTTGATTTAATTTAATTTAATTTAATTTAATTTAATTTGTTTAATTTAATTTAATTTTAATTTAATTTTTATTTTTAATTTTAATTGAAATTTTTAAAAGAGTTTAATAATTTAATTTTAGTTTAATGATTAAGTCTTTTAATATTTTAAATTTGAGTTATCATTTTAATTAAGAATTGAATATTAATGAAATAATTAACTTAGGGATTTTTAAATTAAAGAATAAATCTCTTCCTAATAATATCCCTATTTTAATAATTCCAATTTTATTATTCTTCCAAATTTAATCAATTATTTAATTAAGGTTTAATCATTTTAAAATTGTTTAATGGGTTTCTACCCTTTAATTATTTAAATTTCAATCATCCAAATCAGATTAGGATCAAATATTTTACTTGTTAATTTTTTTATTAAACCTAAAGTTTTAATTAAGGGTTAAAAATTTAATTACCACTCTACCCTTTAAGCTTAATAATTTCATAACTCACTAAATTGAACTCAAATGAACTTGAAATTTTTATATGACTTCACTCATATGTCAATAAAGACATGAGAGGAGAAAATGTGATTTTTCTGTATTTAATTTATTTATATAATTATTTTTGGTGAAAAATAGAGATTTCCAAGGAAAATTTAATAACATGACCAAGGGAAAGTTTCTGTCCTTAAGAAAATTAGAGGACATTACTAATGACCAGAGAACCACTTGGACCAATTTTGGTGATTTTTTGAATTATATTATTTTTATTATAATTATTTTAAGTTTTGAAGTATTAATTAATTTAAAAATAAAATAAATGTTGAAAAATGAATTTTATATTTTTCAAAAATCTCTCTGATATCAAGAAAATCAGAGAAGCAAATTTTACAATTTTCTAATTTTTCTATGATTTATTATAATTATTTTAGTGAAAATGCTAGAAAATACATTTTTTTAAATTTTAAAATTACCTTAAAGCTTTAAAATTTAATATCTCACTAAATAGACCTAAGAAAAATGTGGGATTTGTTCCTAAGTGATTAAAATTCAAAATGTGACATTTTGGTGAATTTTATTATTTTTGTGATTTTTATTATTTTTTAATTATTAAAAATATTAAAATATTATTAAAAATCAACTTTTTTAGAAAATTGAAATTTTAATTTTTTTAGGTTTCCCTGATATCAGAGAGGCCCCAAAACCAATTTGGTGAATTTTTGAAAGGTATTTTAAAAGTTATGAATTTTTAAAGTTTAAAATGGCTAAGTGGCTTAATCAACCCAATTAGTGGGGCTAACCAAGTCCAATTGACCTCAAACTTTTATGGTGGATTCCTCCGATCCTAAAGGTCGAGTGGAGAATTGATTTCAAGTCAATTTGATGCATGGTTAACTCTAATTAATTAAAGACCTGTTTTGGGTGTTTAAGCCATTAGGGTTGTTTTAAATGAACTAAGTCAAAACCTATTTTTTCTAGGGTTCTCTGGTCATAAGGAACATCACCAAATTTTTCTAGAATTTATTTCACAACATGCTATTTATTGGAATTAAAATACTCAAAACAGCAACATGAACTTGAAAAATCAATAACTTTTTATAGGGATGGCCTCGACTTTGGAAAATTCAGGGAATGTTCCCAAATTCGGAGGCTTCAAAAGCTCCATGGTCTCATGCCATGGTGAATTGTATACATGCATGGAGAATTAAAAGTATGCAGAGAGTAAATAAATTATAAAAAATAAAATACTTGATGAAATTAAATGATTTCTTTTCCACATTATTCTCCTCCGTTCACTCGAGCGAGAGGGTATTTTTATTTTATTTTTCTGATTTTTCTACACAGAGATATGAATTTTTGAAGTTTAGGGAATTAAATAAATAGAAAAATACCCTAATTTTCTATTTATCCATGCGGCGTCGCGTCAACCTTGGCAGCTCCGAACGCACACGCGTCGCGCTCCCATTCGACGCCGCCACCGAGTCGGCGGCCCGGGCCCCGCGGTTCTCGTACCGTCTCTCGGTCCGACGCCATCCGAGCCGTTCGTTCGCGCGTGTATTGAATGGACGGCATCCGTTCATCGTCCCCGAGCGTCCTCGCCCGAGAGTCGTCTACACTAAATCCACAAGATCTCGCTCGATACTCGATGGATTTTCATGTTCTTACGCTTCATGGATTCGTCTTGAAGAGACGAATACATCTATATGGCTATCATGCATTGAAATTAAGGCATTCAAAATGGAGAATCTCTAGAAGCTCGGGATGAAAAACTAGCTCATACCTTTGCTCAGAGAAGTGTGGCTTCAATCTGAGAGTTGTTGCACCTTCGATTAGATCCCGACGAAGCTCCGGATGAAGTCTCCTGGTGCAGTGAATTGTGCAGATGTGATTTCGACCAAGCCCGATCACAAAGCTTGGAGGTCTGGAGCAACTAGGTGGCTCGGAGATGGGGCTTTTGTTGGTGGACACCTTCCCTTGGTACGGTGAAGGTGTAGAACCAATCAATTTTGGAATTAGCTCACCGTGGAGAAGTGTCCTGGTTTTGGGGTGGAATTTCGGTTGGGAAATTGGATTTTATCGCGTGGGGATTAGGGCAAATTGACACTCGGGGCTCAACTGCTCTAAGGGTGGAGAAGGGTCTGGAACAATTTTGGCAGAGTTTCGGAAAGGTTTTTTTTTCAGCTCCCTTCATGGCCGAGAGGGGTGGAGTTTAAATAGGAGAGGGTGGAGGGCCTTCCAGGGGGAGTTGAGGCATGGGATCAGCTGCTCTGGTGAGGAGAAGAACGACCATGGTGGCCATTGGGCATGGGGCAACTCAGCGAGTGAGAATTCCAAGCTTGGGTTCACTTGATGCTCTCGGGTGTGGTGTTTTCCGGCGATCCGGGCGGGCGGCCGGCAGGCATGGGTCACCATCTTGACCGGGGAGGTCGGGGCTTGGCAATGGTGAAGTCGATTGGGCTTGGACATGTGTAAAGTGTTTGAATTAAAATGGTATGGGGGAGAGGCCATTTTGGCTTGAATTTGGTCAACCCATTGGTTTGGGTTGGGTTCACCTCCCATGGCCTGATTTTGAGTGAGAGGATCGGTTGGGTCGATCGAGGGAGAGTGGTGTGGTCTCCATCCATGATGAGGTGGCTAAGCATGGTTTAGTGTGTGACATGCTTAAGGTAAAAAAAGGGTTAAGGAGGATTAGGAAAGGGGCCCCTCCTAATCCTCCTTTTGCCATTAATGGCTTGATCACATGTCAAGCCTTCCATGGCTTCATGTGGCTTGTCCATGGCTTGCATGGCTCACCTTTGGCTTGGGAAAAGGTTTGGTCAATTTCATGAAAATGGGTTTTAAGAATTTTTGGTAATTTGATGGAAATTTGTATGAAACTTGATTTGGAATAATTTGATGGTGAATTTAGGACTTAGGTAATGGATTTAATTAAGTGGATGACAAATGGAGATGTCATGTGGGCTTTAGGGTAGATTTTGGGCCTTTGAATGTGGTGAAGTGGGCTTTTAGGAAAGTTTAAGGGGAATGGGCTTTTTTGATTTTAGGATGGGCATTTGGGTGAAGCTTTTGTGAAGAACTTTGTCAAATAAATGTCATAATTGGTTTAGGGATTTTTTATGAAGGGCTTGGAATCAATTTGGTGTGATTTGGAGTTGAATTGATTTGAATTTGGGTTTATTTGGTAAGTGGGCCTATATGGGTCCAAGTGGGCCAAGTTGGGCTAATGTTGGGCTAGAGTTGAAATTGATGTAAAATCAATGTTGAGAAATGTTCATGGGAGTGTTTCAAAGAGGTTTTGGCTTTGGTTGGGCTTTGATTTTGGGGTTTGGGCTCATTTAGGTTAGGTTTGGGTTTAAGTCAAAAATGGGTCCTTTAGCCTTGGGTTGAATTTGAGTGGGGTTTGGGTCAAAATTTTGGGCAAATCATGTTAGTATTTTGTTTGTGGGAATGTTAAGGAAGATTTAGAAAAGATTTGGGGTCAATTGGAATTGAATTGGGTGAGTTTGGGTTAGGTTTGGGTCATGGGTCCAAATTGGGCTTTAAGGCCAAAAGTGAGATTGGATCCAAATGTCAATCAAATTGGGCTTGAATTTGGTCTAGATTGGTATTGGGGATATTTAATTGAAGTTTAGAACTGAATTGGACCAAAATTGGGGTCAATTGGGTAGGTTTGGTTTGACATTGGGTTCACTTAGGGTTAAAATGGGTCAAATTGGGGGTTTTAACAAAAGTAGGGTAAATTGACAAAATTGGCCCATGATGTAGTTGGACAAAATAAAATTGGGAATATTTGGGATTTTCTGGAATTTTTTGGGAATTTTCTGAATTTTTGGAGTTTTTGGCCAAGAGGGGTATTTTGGGTATTTGGAGGGTATTGGGAGGTTTTCTTGGAATTTTTGGTATTTTTGGGTATGGATGATCAGTTTAAGTGATGTGGAAATGTTTGGGATTGATTTTGGAGAATTTTGGGTAATTTGGAAATTTTGAGAAATTTGGGTAATTTCGGGGGTTTTGGGTAGGCTAAGCGGGTGTAGGGTCCCGGGGGTCAAAAATTGAAAATTTGGGAAATTGAAGTTTGGGTGGATGTAAGTGGAAAGAAATCATTTTGGTTGAGCCATGAAGCCATATCAAGCCGACATGAGCCATGAAGGAACTCTTTTGAGGCATTCACTATGTTGTTCCTAACCCTCTTAGCGCGAGGGCTTAGGGGTTAAGGATCATCCATGTGAATCACCTACATGAGTCGGGAGGTCAAGTTAGGTATGGGTGTGTGATGTGGAAGTGTAGTGTATAGGTGTAGTGTATAAGTGTAGTGTGTGTGTAAGTCGGCCCCTCACCGGACCGGGCCACCTGGGCGGTCCTTAAGGCCAAAGAGTCCTATAGGAACTCATCCTTTAAACTTCCACATTTGATTTCAACCCTCTAGGTGATTAGGGGTCTACGAGTCAAGTTTGTGGAGTTTGAAGGGAGTTAAGAAGTGGTTTGAATTTCTAAATGGTGGGTCCCGATTCTAGTCCTCTAAGATAGTCGAAGGAAAAGCCTAAGGCTAGATCCTAAGTACTAAAGAGAAGAAGAGAAGACCTCATCAAAAATGAGGTCAACAAATGGACCCCCAATAGGTGTGGTGAGCTGACGGAGCACACCACGCGTATTGGTGTTGACCGAAGCGATCAACAAAACAAACACAAACATCTAAGTGACAAACTTAGGATGAAATAGAGGAGTTTTCGCTGGGGAGTAGCAAGTATATCTCTGAAACCGGAGATTCCTAAACTCTCATTTGGGGAAAGGAAAAGGAGGTGAATCCCAAATCACATGACCTGGGGGAATTTCGATTTAGATTTTATTTTGTTTCAATTTAAGTTTTGATGTGTGAGTTTAGATTTCAATTTGGAGTTTCAATTTAGATTGAAGTTTTGTCAAAATTAATTTAAAGGATTTGATTTGAAATGAAAACTGGAATTCTGAGGTTGTAGATGTAACATCTTCAACCTCGAAAGAAAATTGAATTGATCAGATTGAATCATTGCAATGAGGAGAGATCTCAGAGCAATGTGGTGTTGGATGTAAAATCCTTAACCTCAAGAGTTTGATTTTGATGTATTTCAGTGCAATAGGAAAAGAATCCTAAAGCAGTGCGGTCTTGGATGTAAAAAAATCCTCGACCCAAAAGTTTGAATTTGATGTATTTCGAGTGCAACGGGAAAGAATCCTAAAGCGAGTGCGATCTTGGATGTAAAATCCTCGACTCAAAAGTTTGAATTTGATGTATTTCGGTGCAATAGGAAAGAATCCTAAAGCGAGTGCGGTCTTGGATGTAAAATCCTCGACCCAAAGGTTTGAATTTGATGTATTTCGGTGCAATAGGAAAGAATCCTAAAGCGGTGCGGTCTTGGATGTAAAATCCTCGACCCAAAAGTTTGAATTTGATGTATTTCGAGTGCAATAGGAAAGAATCCTAAAGCGAGTGCGGTCTTGGATGTAAAATCCTCGACCCAAAGGTTTGAATTTTGATGTATTTCGAGTGCGATAGGAAAGAATCCTAAAGCGAGTGCGGTCTTGGATGTAAAATCCTCGACCCAAAAGTTTGAATTTGATGTACTTCGGTGCGATAGGAAAAGAATCCTAAGGCGAGTGCGGTCTTGGATGTAAAATCCTCGACCCAAAAGGTTGAATTTGATGTACTTCGGTGCGATAGGAAAAGAATCCTAAGGCGAGTGCGATCTTGGATGTAAAATCCTCGACCCAAAAGGTTGAATTTGATGTACTTCGGTGCAATAGGAAAGAATCCTAAGGCGGTGCGGTCTTGGATGTAAAATCCTCGACCCAAAAGTTTGAATTTGATGTACTTCGGTGCGATAGGAAAAGAATCCTAAGGCGGTGCGGTCTTGGATGTAAAATCCTCGACCCAAAAGTTTGAATTTGATGTACTTCGGTGCAATAGGAAAAGAATCCTAAAGCGGTGCGGTCTTGGATATAAAATCCTCGACCCAAAAGGTTGAATTTGATGTACTTCGGTGCAATAGGAAAAGAATCCTAAGGCGGTGCGGTCTTGGATGTAAAATCCTCGACCCAAAAGTTTGAATTTGATGTACTTCGGTGCGATAGGAAAAGAATCCTAAAGCGATGCGGTCTTGGATATAAAATCCTCGACCCAAAAGTTTAAATTTGATGTATTTCGGTGCAATAGGAAAGAATCCTAAAGCAGTGCAGTCTTGGATATAAAATCCTCGACCCAAAAGTTTGAATTTGATGTATTTCAGTGCAATAGGAAAGAATCCTAAAGCAGTGCAGTCTTGGATGTAAAATCCTCGACCCAAAAGTTTGATTTTTATTTGATTGATATTTGATTCGAGATCTGGTAGAAATTGAATTTGAATTTGATTGAGACTGGATTTGGAATCTGGAAAGATTGAATTTGGAAATTTGGAAGGATGAGTTTCAACTCGATTGAAATTTGATTTAAGATTTGATTTGAAATTTGGAAGATCAAATTTGAAACTTGATCGGGAGTGGATTTGGAATTTGATTGAGAATTTGATATTTGAGATTTGAGAAGATCAAATTTGAAATTTGATCGAGAGTGGATTTGGAATTTGGAAAGATTGAATTTGAAATTTGATTGAGAATTTGCTTTGTGATTTGATTTAGCATTCATGTTGATTTCGTTTATCTTTTAATGGTTCAAATTTTATTTTATCGTTTATTTAATGTTCATGTGAATTTGGTGTTCGTCATTTTTTTAAGATTTTTTTTTTAGGAAAGTTTTCTTTTATTCTCTTTCTTTATTTCTTTTCTGCTCTTTGTTCGAAGTTCATTTAACTTTTAATGGCGTTTCCCAGTCAATTTGCACAAAAGAGGTGAAGGCCAAAAATGTGACATGGTCACTTTCATTCCAATCATGTTGAAAATACATGATACAACTCGATCTGGAATATATTTCATACAATCCATGTAGACTCAAAACGAACTATGTATGATCTTTGTTGGTCCATCAAAAGAAGCATCTGTCAAAAATCCATGTCTGAATAGTGGGGTACATGGTTAATAACATCACCTTCCAAGCCATCCTTGGCAAGGATGCCGGCTGGATGTACGTTGTAGGTGTGATATCTCCCATGTAACTCACAGCACGTAAGGCCGGAGGTTCTCTAGCTGCGGGTACGGTTGGAAATGGTAAGGTGTCTTGTTGTCGTCCATTCTTCGAAAGTAGCTGAGATTCGCTTCATTGGCACTCCTGGTATGCAATGCTTAGCGATATCCGCTCCGTTGCCCTTCGGTATCATGACGGAACCTACCGGTAAAGGTATCTTTGCGGCCCTCGGAACTCACCCGGGCACTGCTATCCGGAGGTCGGATCCGAACATGATGTTACACTCGTTCGGGAAAGAGGCTGTGCGAAGGGTCGACGAAGTCGTGGTGATCTATATGTGGGGGTATGCGGTCACCCTGTTTGTAGATGTTGATAATGCGGCTATTGGGTATGCAATCTGGCTGGCAGTACCCTCCATGTTATCAATCTCTTTACCATTCTCTTGATGACTAACGGCATCAGATCCACTTGCCCATGATGGAGTATCCCCGGTGGGTTTCCCTTTCTGTCTTCAGCAAAGTTGTAGCAGCATCCGCATTGTATTGTGATTCTTACCTTCCCTGGCATCCATCTCCGGGGTTCCGAGTATGAGTTTTCCCTCAGGCGGCCTGCTCGGCCCATTCTTTTCAAATCCCGGATACAATCCACGATTTGCTGTTGTTCATACTCTGAGAATACGTCGGTATGTAGCTCGAGGACCTCTAGTATGTTGATCCTTACGCCTCTAATTCTCTCGAAGTATTCAAAGGTTTTCTTTTCAACATTTTGCATTCTCTCCGGCTCGTATTCCGGAATGATCTGCAGATGGCGAGGCCTTGTGACATATTGTGGGATATATGGTTCAATCCCTTCACGTTCTCCTGCATACCTCGGCTCCTCAGGGATGATGCCTGTCGGGACATCCCCCGGGGTTGCTTCCGCAACAAGGTCATGCATTATTGGTGGTTCTATCCGGTGACGTGGTAGCCTTCTTTCTTTTGGTCTTTGTGAGATTTCCCTGGTTCTTTCTGTTATCCTAGGAGCTGGCCTCCTTTCTTCAGGTTCCTGGTGAACCGGTGTCCTTGAAATGTGTGTGCTGGCATTAGCAATTGTCTCGTCGCGCTGGTCTGCAGCTAGTTTTGTTAACATCTTACGGATACGACGATTCTTATTTCTTCGTTGCGTGACTGTGAGAGTAGCTCTCCGCACTTCTTGAATCTCTGTGGGCGCGGCGTTGACAAGCCTGCCCTCTGCTGTAGCAACTACGGACTTCATTTTCTTATCTTCTTCGGTGTTTGCTTTTCTTTTCTTGTTGTTGGATTGGTGGCTTGGGCCACCCACTTTCATCACTTGTCCGCCGGGTAGTTCTTCTCGGTTAGCGGGACCCAGTCACTTTCCTCGTCTTGTAGGCTGCTGGTGCGAAGTCCGAGTCAATCTCGATTATCGCTCCATCTTTCACCCTCTTTTCATCGAGTGCGAGGCTTACGCCATTCTTAAAGTTCGGGACCAACCGCCCGTTCGACATTTCCCTGCGAAAAGACAAGGAAAAGGATCAGGGGCTGTACTAAGAACAAGAACATTAAGAAAATGTTTATTAAAGATACATTTTTTATATATATATTTTTATTTTCAAATTTAACAGGAATGAAGTAGGATAAGATCAGGGAAGAGATTTTGATTTGGAAAAGAAAACAAGGAAAACATATTATCATGACTTTATTTATTTTAGCTCATTTTATTATTTTTGGGTTCGGAACCAATCATAAGTAATTACTTCGCTCGTGTTTCTTAGGGATGAAGAATTCATTCCTTCGAAACATCAGGTAGCGTAATACTTTTTCAAGTATCGTCCGTTGATCGGAAGCATATGTCGTTCTCCACGGCAATTCACTAGCTGGTAGGAAGCTCCCGAGTATCTTTGCTTCAACCACGAAACGGTCCTTCCCAGTGGGTTCAAATTTTCCTCCTATCTTGCGGTGTGCGAGAATAGGTCTCTTGAGAACGAGAACTAAGTCACCAACTTTGAAGGTTCTTGGGCGGACCGGTTTGTCATGGGCTTGAACCATCTTAGCTTGGTATAGTTCTAAATTCGTTGTGCTGCAAGTCTTTTCCCTTCCAAGCTTTCTAATTCTTTGAGTCGTAATTTGGCGTTTTCTTCGTCGTGATCTTGTTTGCAAGCTGCAATTACGAGTGAAGGAAAGCTGAACCTCTAAAGGTAACACTCGCCTCGGACCCATACACTAGAGCGTAAGGTGTAGCTTGAGTAGGAGTTACGAAGGTTGTCCGGTAGGCCCATAAGGCTTCTAACAATTTCTCGTGCCAATTTCTCTTATTATCGTCCAAGGTTTTCTTTAAGATTTGAACGAGAGTTTTATTAAAAGCCTCGGCGAGACCGTTTGCTCTTGGGTAGTAAATTGTTGAGTATCGCCGGTCGATTCCGTGTCTCCGACAAAATTGTTGATTTGTGTGCTTCGAATGCTGACCCATTATACGAGATGATCTGCGCGGCACTCCGAAACGGTAGACAACTTGGTTCTTGAAAAAGCTGTAGCACGTGGTGTGCTTTCACTTCTCTAAGTGGAGCTGCCTCTGCCCACTTGGAAAAGTAATCTCGTAGCCGCAAGAATGAAGCGATGTCCTTTTGAAGATGGTGGTTCTATTGGACCCACTATATCGTGCCCCAACATTCGAATGGCCACGACGCGATTGTCGGATGTAGCACATTTGGAGGTTGGTGTAGAACCACTCCGTGCACTTGGCATTGGTGACGGCTCTTGGCGATTTTCATGCGGTCGGTCATCATCGAGGGCCGGTAGTATCCTAATCTTTTAATTTTCATTTTCATCTTCGGACCCGGTGGTGAGCGCCACGGAGTCCTGAATGTACCTCTTTAACAATTTCACGGGCCTCGGACCCGCTTAGGCACCTTAACCACATTTGATCAAAAGACCTTACGTATAATGTGTTGTTTATTAATGCGTAGGACGAGTTCTTTTCTTGATGCGATGGGCTAGCGACCTATCGTACGGTAGCTTTCTGTTTGCGGGTAGTCTATCGATGGCTGTCGCCTGATCTTACGTGTTTTACATCCTTGCTGCAGCTGATTCTTTTTCTTTTTCGATTTGCGTATTGTGTCTATGTCGAGCTGTGATAGGACCTGACGTCCGTGAGCCGACACTTCCACGATTCATCTTGCAAACAGGCAAATTCTTTTGCGAGACGGGCTAAAGCATCTGCTAAAACATTTTCTTTTACGGGAATTTTGTAGATTGTCACATTTGGAATCGTTCCAACAATTTGTATGGCATCTTGGAAGTATTGTTCGAGTCTTGGCTTTAAAATTCTGTATTGTCCGGCGATACGTTGAATGATTAACTGCGTATCCCCGTAGATGTTGATGTCCGTTATCCCCATTTGAATAGTTAATTCCGGTCCCGTTATGAGGGCTTCGTATTCGCTTCGTTGTTTGTACACGGTTCGTCAAGTGGTAGGAGTATCTTAACATCCCCCGCTCCGGTGTTATAAAGATTAGCCGATTCTGCCTTACCGGGCACTATCACTTGCGATTCTTCGTCTTTGTGTCTTGAAGATGCTCCGTCGAAATATAATTTCCAACGTCGATCATCGAGGTCTTCTAGGTTCATTATTTGTTCATCGGCAAATCATCATTGAGAGGAGATTCGCAGGCAAAGGGTGTCTTTGCGAGGAAGTCTGCTAAGACTTGTCCCTTTACGGCACGCGAGAGGCACGAAAGTTATATCGAATTGCAATAATATCATTGACCATCCGGCAAGTACGCAGGAAAGTGTTGGACGAGTCATCAAGTATTGCAATGGATTAAACTTCGAGATCGGGTTGACCTTATGAGAAAGCATGTAGTGCACGAGCTTTTGAGCGGCGAAGATCGAGGCCAAACAATGCTTTTCAATTGAGGGATACCTTACTTCCGTCGGAAGTAAACGACGGCTTAAGTAGTAAAGAGCGTTTTCTTTACCCTCATCATTGACACAGGCTAACGGGGCTCGAGAGAATCGTCTAAAGCCGCGGTGTAAAGTATCGGCGGTCTACACGAGGCTCAGAGTTGCTAAGACGGAAGGTGTCATTAAATAATGTTTAATGTCCTCGAAGGCCTTCTGACATTTCTCTTCCCAAATAAATTTGGCGTCCTTTTTAACTAGTGCCGAGAAAGGCTGACACCTACCAGACAGGTTTGAGATAAAGCGTCGAAGATATGCCAGCTTCCCTTGAAAAGATCGTAGTTGTTTTAAGGTTTTGGGAGGCGGCATTTCTAAGATAGCTTTAATCTTCTCCGGGTCGATTTCAATCCCACGATGTCGGACAACGAATCCTAAGAATTTCCGGAGGTGACGCCGAAGGCGCATTTTAAGGGATTCATCTTAAGGTTAAATTGTCTTAATCGTTCGAAAACAATTCTCGAATCATACAGGTGGTTTTCCTTTACTTTGCTTTTGATGACCACATCGTCCACATAGCATTCGACTTGATTGTGGATGAGATCATCAAAAATTCTTATCATTGCTCTCTGGTAGGTTGCTCCTGCGTTTTTTAGTCCGAAAGGCATCACTGTGTAGCAAAATACTCCGATCGGCGTTACGAATCGTTGTAAGCTTTTCATCTTACGGAGCCATTTTTATCCGGTTGTATCACGAAGATCCATCCATGAACGAGAATATTTCATGTGTTGAAGCAATGTCGATCATTAATTCTGGGATCAGTAGAGGGAATTCATCCTTCGGACATGCCTTGTTTAAATCTCTGAAGTCTACACAAATTCTGATTTGACCATTCTTCTTTCTGACTGTCACCACATTGGCTAACCAAGTCGGGTATTGTTCTTCACGGACAAATTTAGCGTCTATTAGCTTTTTAACTTCGGCTATGACTTGTTGTTCGATTTCTAGACGCATTCTTACGGGACCTTGTACGGCTGGAACGAAGTAGGATCCACTCCTAGCTTATGAGCTGCAACCTGCGGAGCTAATCCTGGCATCTCATCGTAGCTCCAAGCAAAACAGTCCTTAAATTCCATTAATAATTTGATTATTTCTTCGGAGTCTTCTTTGTTGAGTAAGGAGCTAACAAAGGTAGGTCTAGGCTCTTCGCTAGTACCTAAGTTAACTTCCATTAACTCATCTATTGTGGATTTAATTTCTTCTTCGAATTCTGGTGGAGCGTCTCCAATTTGCAAATCTTCGAGTTCGTCTGTAGTTTCCATGCAGTTTTCATTGAACTTGCAAGTGACAACCAAGCAAAATCCAGTATCGTCAACTGACCCTACTGTGCCGAATCCGAGACCATGCTTTGAATTAGGTGGACGACCGGAGTTATTCCATAATTTTTCAAAATGTTGTGATTGGCCTTTTGTCCATTGTCGAGGTAAGAAACCACGTTGAATTAAATTTTGAACACAGGAGAGTACCACTCAAAAGGTAATTCCATTAATTCGATGAAGTGACATCTTCGAATTGTACATTATTTTCAGTTTTGGAGGAAGAAGCACCACGGTAGAATTTGATTGGCCTTGCACCGTCGTTACGTACCTCTTTGACCACCATACCCTCGATCTTATTAGAATCGATCGGGGTCAGGGTCATAGTATGTACGTAGTGGTTAATCTTCTCGTACATTGATTTGTAGTCTTCGTTCTTCTCATCTTCGAGAGATCTTAAATTGCGGCTTCTTCCGACTTATTGCCGCTGCTTCTTGTTTGATTTCTTTTTCTTCTTCGGAACTATCTTCCCAATCAACATTGATGGCTGGTTTCCTCCGTCCAGTCGTCCTAAAGTCTCTACCACGACCTCGTCCCGGCCTCGACCTCGGATGCGAGTTGTGGAGAAACCTTCACCATCTCGTCGTAAGGGAGTGGTGAGTGGCTTGTTGGACTAGAACCTCGGGTTCTTCGTTGTCTCGAACTTTCTTTGCTTCATTTGTTACGGTATCTCCGGAGAAGATTGTTTTCTTTGGCGGTGCATAATAAGTTGCGTCTTCATGGATTCCAATCTCATGTACGGAGAATGGTTGCAAGTCACCTTTGATGCCTTTGTTCCCCTCCATCGTAGTATTTGATGCAACGATGCGAGAGATGATGGTACCATCCTGTTTTCATGTATCCATGGTCGGCCCGGTAGAGCGTTGAACGATGTCTTCGAATCGATTATGTGGAATTTTGCGGTTGTCTTTGCTAAGTCACCGGTCTTCATCGGTAGCGTTATTGACCCGAGGGCTCTTTCTCCTTTACGGTTGAATCCTCTTAATAACATTTTGTACGCTTCGAGCTCGCGAGCATCAATTTCTAAGTATGCTAGTGTTCGAAGACTCATTATATTGATTGATGCTCCTGGATCCACCAATACTGCGGAGAGCGTAAACTTCCCGATTGTAGCCGAAATGTACAACGGTCGGTTGTGATCTCGCTGTCCCAAGTAGTAGGTCATTGTCCGTGAAGGTAACGCCTCGTTGTTCCTTTAACGAGCAAACCTCATCTAAGGAATCTCCGGCCATTTGAGCTAAGCAAATTTCCGGATCAAGTAAGGCTTTGATCAGAGCTTCTCTCATCTCCTTTGATAAGATGAGAGCATCGTAAATGCTCAGTTTGGCCGGTAGTTTCCTAAGATGGGCTAGCACGTTGTAGTCCACTTTGTTCTCATGCGTCTCGGCTTCTTCTCGAATGGGTATTTCTTCTGCAGGGGTTGGTTCTTCTTGAACAACCACTGCTTTCCTTTGTCTTTTGGACCCATTCTTGGAGGTAGAACTTTTCCACTTCTTAAGTTGACTTCTTTAATTTCTTCGAATCTAGTGTTGAACTTGTCGGTGTCTCCTCTCGAATCGGAATGACGGGCTCTTCCGGATTATCTTCAAAATGCTGAAGGCTCTAACTCTATCGTAAGCTGGAGCTCCTCGAAACTCACAGATAGATCCGTTGCTTGTTGAACTCTCGTAGCCTCCTTGATGGATGTCTTCTTCGTTATTTTGATTGTCGAGATCGTGTATGATTTGAGAATTGTTGTTGGCATCGAAGTCGATGTCCGGATTGTCGCTAGTTACGTAATCGTTAGAAACGGTCAAACGTAGCCAACGCCATCACCCTTATCATTATATGATCCCACCGAAGTGAGCGAGATAATCATACAAAATCAGAGGTTCGAGGGATTTCTCCCCCGAATCGGAAACAACTATCCTAGGATAAGCGGCCCCTAGTCTAGCCTTAGGAGTCTCGGTCCCCTCTTCTTCGTCAATTTTCTTCTTTTCTTCGATCGTCTCTGTCGAGGTGGTTCTTCTATCGCAAGTGATAGTACCGGCTTAACGGGTCTCGAACTGCGAATTGAAGCTCGCACCGAAGCGGTTCGGATCTTGTCTAAAATCTTCTTCGAAGACCTCGTCCGAGGCGGTAGTCCATCCATCGTCGGTTGCATAGGGATCTATCGGAATGACGGGATCGGTTGAGATAACATTGACGGAACCTCCTTTACGGGGTTCCTTCATGTACTCCTTCGGGATTGTTATATTTCCTTTCCGAAGGTTGTCGTTGAGCCAACTTTTAAAGGTAATGCAATCTTCTATCTTGTGCCCGAGCATCCGATGGTAGGGGCAAAAGTTGGGATCACCGTTCTTGTTGACTTCCTCCGGTCTTTTAGGTTACGGCGGCTGGAAATGCGGAGTTTTCATTAGGCTACGGAACATCTTCGGTCTTGCTTCATTTTTGAACGGATATTCTACTGCTCGAAGCTCCCTTAATGTACGTTGCGGACGGGACGGTTGTTCATCTTGCGGAGACGACTGATAGCTGGACCGGGGTTGCTTGGTAGTTCTGTTGTAGTTCTTTGCGGCCGTTACGGTGGTATTTGCATCGGTTGCTTGCCTTTGTCAAGCTGCTGCAATGATCCGGATTTCTTTTCGAAGGTCTTCACCGGCTTCGCTTGTCCGTCTTGTCGGCAAAACTTAATTGCTTCGCCTCTTCTTGCAAGCTTCCGGCCTTGCTTAACAACTTCTCGAAAGTCTTAATAGTGAATCCTTTGAGGAGAAGTGCTATCGGGCCGTGAATGCTTTTAAGCAAGATGCCAGTTGCATGTTGTTCTTGCGGTTGTGGTTCACACTTCATGCTTAAGTTTCTCCATCGAAGTATGTAATCCACCAAAGTTTCATTCGGCCTTTGTTTCTCTACCACTAAATCACCTATAGTGATGTGGTGCTGAAGCTCCGACAAATCGCTTGATGAAGAGGCTCTCTAGCTGCGAGAATGTCTTCAACGAACCGTTTGGTAATTCGCAGTACCGGTCGAAGGCGATTCTGACGACTGGCGACGAAGCTGTCGGAAGAGTAACGCATCGCTCCCGCCGGCATTGCAACAAGCGGCACGAAAGTGTGCAACATGCTTGTCGGGGGTTCCCGGTTCCATCGAATGTCTTGAACGAGAGGTGGTACGAAGCCTTTCGGGTATTGGACAGCGTCGAATTCTTACGGGTAAGGTCTACCCGTCCGAATGGATGTCCCGTTCTTCGATTGTGCTAAGGCTTCTCGCATCTGTTGTTCTACCAAGTTCTTGATATCCTTTTCGGGGATCATACTTTGTGTTGTATCCTTTTTCGGTTGGTCATCCCCATTGACGGATGTAATCTCCTTTCCTCCGTCTACGATGTGAATGACCTCGCGGGGGTGTCTCTCTATGTGGTTGTACTTGACTGCGGAGAGTGGCCGGAGCTACGGCCATCTCTTCCATCCTTTTCGCCATTTGAGCGATCGTGTCGTCCTTTTCCTGAAGGCTGTCTTCTCATCGGTTCCGGCTCCTCTCTTTCTGCGGTTGCGGGGAGCACCTTGCGAAGGCGATGAAGCTCGTGTCTCAACCATATTGATTTCTGCATATTCGTCGTCCATGAACTCCGATGAATCGATCTCATCTCCGAACTTTTCTTCTCTTTCTTTTGCCAACCGTCGGATATCGGTTCTCGACTTTTCCATGGCATCTTCTAGCGGAGCTTTACTGTGTGTCTTTGCGGTTGTCATGCGATAGGCTGCCGGGTCCCTTTTTCACGAGTCCCCTTTATCGCGGTAGCACTTTCTTCGGATTCCGGCCTCTGGCGAGACTTTCTTTCTCGAGGCTGCTTGTTTCAATCTCAGTCGCCCGGTAGTGGGACGCCACACCATCCTTCTAGCGGCGAGAAGGTCTAGGACCGGATGGTCGCGTCGGCCAAATCGTTGGAAGGTGGTATCCTCCCTAATCTGTAATCACGAGACTACGACAGGCGGACTAGCCTTCATTCTCTTGCTTGGCTTTTCTGTCATGATGGCGGGTTCTACTCGGGGTCCAAGACGGGATTTGACCGGCACCCGCCCTATCCTTCGTAGAATTTCCGATACGGGGCAGTTTTCCTTCCTTGCTAACTTTTCTACCAAAGTTTGCAGTCGAGCAAACGGCGTAGTTCTAGTTCTTTTCTTGCGGCTATCGTTGTAGTATGCGGGCTGAGGTAATGTGGCAGCAATCTTGCGAACATTCTCCTCATCCTCTGCGGCGGAGAGGGGATGGAACCTGCTTCCTCCCAAAAGTGGTATGTAGTCAGGCAGCGGTGTATATTCTGGTAGCGGTGTATATTACTGGCGGCTTACGCGGAATTTCCTCCGGAAAGCAATTTCGGCGGCTCCAGCTTCTTTGGCGATCCTTCTACTTGTTTCTTCTTTGGGTCTTTGTCGAGTGACGGAATCTTTGAGCTGGACCCGATTTCGAAAACGGAAGGTCTTACGAGGAAGATCTCGTACCCTCCACGGTAACGGGTTTACCATAGTTACGGATTTCTTTCCCCTTTGATTTGGCGAAGTCGGGGTAGGTGCGAAACAACTAGACCGGTGGGGGTAGTGAGAACGGTCCTCCTGCGGACGGCAGTACTCCTCCTAGTCGGGATCCTTTGCAGGGGAGGAAACTCTTGGGTCGACCTAAGGTTGAACTCAAGCAGTGGTTCCTCAGCTTCAGATACCTTGTTCGTCAGTGCAAAGAGGGAGACGTCGGTGACCTTGACGTTCGTGTTTTCAAATCCCTGTCCAAATCGGATGATCCCATTGTCGGGCGGCTCATCCTTATAGACGGCGAAGTCCGGTCCGTTGGTGAAGGAGAAAATCGGTTTCGGGGCTTCCATTTCTGCAGGGGTAGATTCAGGTTTGTCAGTCCCAAGTTATGCTTCTTTTCTTTAGGACGAAAAGAAAGGAATTGAAAAGAGTCCGAACTCATTCTTGTTCATGTATTTATAAGAAGGAATCATTTGTTAAAAGAATCACTTATTAGAGGGTTTGTTTATTTAGAACGGAATGTTCAAAGGTGTAGAGAAGGTAAGGAATCCGATTCAGAGTTGGAAAGGAAAAGAAAGTCTTAAGCAAGACTTCTCGACTCGAAGGATCATTCCTAAACTAACACCTATTGGGGGTCCACCCCACCTCGAAAATGAGGTAAAAGGATCTCGGAACCTCTCTGTTTAGGGGTGTCTAAACGGTGGCTCCTAAATCCGAGAGAATGTTGGCTATACTCATTCAAGATAGAAATGAACATAGTATTCCAACGGAAAGAAGGGTAGTTTGATCCACTAAGGACATGGATGCACTACCGATTTTTGAAAGCAGAATTATTTGATTATAATGGAGAGAGGAATACTCCCCAGCGGAGTCGCCAGAAATCTGTCGGCATATTTTTAGGTTGTGTGTTTTATTTTGAAAAGGGGGTCGCCTAACAGAAGCTGTCGGCGAATTTTTAATTTAATTAAAATAAATAATTTGAAAAGTAGTATTTGATTTTGAAAATAATTTTAAATTTGAAGGTTTTAAGATATGAGATTAAACCGATCTCACATCCCAAATAGTTTATATAAACGAGCATCGCACCACAAGCCGTGTATCTATCCCTAAGGATAGACACTGCTTGACGGTGGGGCTCGATTAAATAAACTAGAAGATTTGTGACATCCGTTTGGTACGCGAACCAATTTTATAAGCCGACAAAATTCTCACCGCTTAATATGAAAACATTAAACAGGGGTTTATATTACACAGGTTCTTTAAAATTCCTATAAGGGCAAGCCCCTATAGTTAATTACATCTTAAGTGACGGGAATCACCTAAGAAAACTCTTGATAATAATCAATAATTACGCTCTCAAGAATTTCAAAGTTTAAGTTTTCGAGGGATTGAATTTTGGAATTTCGATAGGGAATGGATCAAGTTTGGAACATTTTGTTTTGTGAATCCAAAGGAAGAAAAGTAGGAGAAATCACGGATTCGAAGTGAACTTCGGTAATTCCCCGACTATCCTATTGTTTGGCTTGAGATTTAGGAAAGTCCTAATATTTATTTAAATGTTTTGGTCTTGTCAATTTTAATTAATTTGGACTTACATTTGTATGACATAATCAAACAAATAGCCTTGAAGATGTGAGGGTTTATTGTCGTACCAGACGACTACTTCGGAATCCTAAAACCAGTTAGGGCTTAATTTACATGACCCGATCATGCAAATGCCTAACAAAAGGTTGAGGATTTATGTTGCACTAGGCAAACTACCTCGAAGTCCTATGGCTTTGTTGTTTAGTTCTAGGAAAGTTTCTTGAAGTAGTCGAGTTTCGATGACGATGGCCGTCTTGCCCACCATGCTCCGAGCTCCTTGTTGTTGCGAGAGGTTTAGTTTTAGAAATCATAAATCGGGGGATGAGAAAAGCGTTTTGGTTTAGAGAAAATCTTGATTTCCAAGTGTTTTTTATGTTTTAATTAAAACAAATCTTAAAGTTGATTATAACGACACCGGTTAAGATCCCACGGTTCCATCCTTCCGGCATCATTATTTTTATCGGATTCACTTAGTCCGGATGAATTTGCTAAACTCAGCTGAATGAGTTCCACACTTTCATTTAGACCGTGGGAAATCCCGTTAGCAACACGTAGGTTACATCATCCGAGGTATTCCCGATCATCCAACAGGACGTTTTAATTTAGTTGTAATTGTAGTTTTGTGTTACGTTTTGTGATTAAATTTTGAGTTGTTTTATATTTTGAAATATTGTGGCGGTGAATTTTATCTTGCAATGACTTTTAACTTAGTTTTGGTTTCAGTTTTAGGGACTATCCTAAAGGTGTGGGTTTTCATGCAACAGTTGTTTATCATGCAAGAAAAGTAAAGTGCATTTGCATAAGTGAAAGTAAATTGCAGGAAAGTAAATTGCAATAAAATAAAAGCGTACACGGAGGGTCTTCCCGTCATCCCAAGCTGCACTTAAAACACAATTAGAATATTTAAGCAAATTCCTAGGTAAAGCTAAGGGAAGGGTTATGGTTTTCTACCAAATTCCTAATCCTATAGCTAGTCATCTCCTATGATGTCTAGGTTCTTTGTGTTTTGGTTTAAGGACGATTTTCTTCATCAAAGAATAATTAAGCCCAATTGTTCTTATAAATGTCCTATCATATCGAGGAAGTGCTTAAGACAAATCTTAAACATCTTTTCAATATTTCTAGGATTGTTTTAAGTCCAAATGGGTTTAATTATACAAATGAATTAATCGTCCAGGAATACAAGTTTTGTTAACTTGCTCAGTGAACTAGGACATTTGAATATCCTATAAGTGAAGTAACATTTCATTTAATGTTCTGTTTAGGAGTTATAATAACCAAAGCTTTTGAAGGTAAATTGGTGTTCAAATGATTTGATTTAAGTTAATGGGTTTAAATTTGGAATAGTGTTCAAGTTGCTTTATATTTAATTTCTTTATGTCTTAGGTGATGTTATATTTAATTTAATTTAATTTAATTTAATTGAGTTCTAATTTTAATTTAATTTAATTTAATTCAATTTAGTTTGATTTGATGTTTAATTAATTTGATTTGATTTAATTTTAATCTAATTTGATTTAATTTAATTTAATTTAATTTAATTTGATTTAATTTGATTTAATTTAATTTAATTTGATTTGATTTAATTTAATTTAATTTAATTTAATTTGTTTAATTTAATTTAATTTTAATTTAATTTTTATTTTTAATTTTAATTGAAATTTTTAAAAGAGTTTAATAATTTAATTTTAGTTTAATGATTAAGTCTTTTAATATTTTAAATTTGAGTTATCATTTTAATTAAGAATTGAATATTAATGAAATAATTAACTTAGGGATTTTTAAATTAAAGAATAAATCTCTTCCTAATAATATCCCTATTTTAATAATTCCAATTTTATTATTCTTCCAAATTTAATCAATTATTTAATTAAGGTTTAATCATTTTAAAATTGTTTAATGGGTTTCTACCCTTTAATTATTTAAATTTCAATCATCCAAATCAGATTAGGATCAAATATTTTACTTGTTAATTTTTTTATTAAACCTAAAGTTTTAATTAAGGGTTAAAAATTTAATTACCACTTTACCCTTTAAGCTTAATAATTTCATAACTCACTAAATTGAACTCAAATGAACTTGAAATTTTTATATGACTTCACTCATATGTCAATAAAGATATGAGAGGAGAAAATGTGATTTTTCTGTATTTAATTTATTTATATAATTATTTTTGGTGAAAAATAGAGATTTCCAAGGAAAATTTAATAACATGACCAAGGGAAAGTTTCTGTCGTTAAGAAAATTAGGGGACATTCCTAATGACCAGAGAACCACTTAGACCAATTTTGGTGATTTTTTGAATTATATTATTTTTATTATAATTATTTTAAGTTTTGGAGTATTAATTAATTTAAAAATAAAATAAATGTTGAAAAATAAATTTTATATTTTTCAAAAATCTCTCTGATATCAAGAAAATCAGAGAAGCAAATTTTACAATTTTCTGATTTTTCTATGATTTATTATAATTATTTTAGTAAAAATCCTAGAAAATACATTTTTTTTAATTTTAAAATTACCTTAAAGCTTTAAAATTTAATATCTCACTAAATAGACCTAAGAAAAATGTGGGATTTATTTCTAAGTGATTAAAATTCAAAATGTGACATTTTGGTGAATTTTATTATTTTTGTGATTTTTATTATTTTTTAATTATTAAAAATATTAAAATATTATTAAAAATCAACTTTTTTAGAAAATTGAAATTTTAATTTTCTTAGGTTCCCCTAATATCAGAGAGGCCCCAAAACCAATTTGGTGAATTTTTGAAAGGTATTTTAAAAGTTATGAATTTTTAAAGTTTAAAATGGCTAAGTGGCTTAATCAACCCAATTAGTGGGGCTAACCAAGTCCAATTGACCTCAAACTTTTATGGTGGATTCCTCTGATCCTAAAGGTCAGTGGAGAATTGATTTCAAGTCAATTTGATGCATGGTTAACTCTAATTAATTAAAGACCTGTTTTGGGTGTTTAAGCCAATTAGGGTTGTTTTAAATGAACTAAGTCAAAACCTATTTTTCCTAGGGTTCTCTGGTCATAAGGAACATCACCAAATTTTCCTAGAATTTATTTCACAACATGCTATTTATTGGAATTAAAATACTCAAAACGGCAACATGAACTTGAAAAATCAATAACTTTTTATAGGGATGGCCTCTGACTTTGGAAAATTCAGGGAATGTTCCCAAATCCAGAGGCTTCAAAAGCCCTATGGTCTCATGCCATGGTGAATTGTATACATGCATGGAGAATTAAAAGTATGCAAAGAGTAAATAAATTATAAAAAATAAAATACTTGATGAAATTAAATAATTTCTTTTCCACATTATTCTCCTCTGTTCACACGAGCAAGAGGGTATTTTTATTTTATTTTTCCGATTTTTCTACACGGAGATATGAATTTTTGAAGTTTAGGGAATTAAATAAATAGAAAAATACCCTAATTTTCTATTTATCCACGCGGCGCCGCGTCGACCTCGGCCAGCTCCGAACGCACACGCGTCGCGCTCCCATTCGACACCGCCACCTGAGTCAGCAGCCCGGGCCCCGCGGTTCTCGTACCATCTCCTGGTCCGACGCCATCTGAGCCGTTCGTCCGCGCGTGTATTGAATGGACGGCATCCGTTCATCGTCCCCGAGCGTCCTCACCCGAGAGCCGTCTACACTAAATCCCTAAGATCTCACTCGATACTCAATGGATTTTCATGTTCTTATGCTCTATGGATTCGTCTTGAAGAGACGAATACATCTATACGACTATCATGCATTGAAATTAAGGCATTCAAAATGGAGAATCTCTAGAAGCTCGGGATGAAAAACTAGCTCATACCTTTGCTCAGAGAAGTGTGGCTTCAATCTGAGAGTTGTTGCACCTTCGATTGGATCCCGGCAAGCTCCGGATGAAGTCTCCTGAGTGCAGTGAATTGTCTAGATGTGATTTCGACCAAGCCCGATCACAAAGCTTGGAGGCTGGAGCAAGCCGGGTGGCACGGAGATGGGGCTTTTGCTTGGTGGACACCTTCCCTTGGTCTGGTGAAGGTGTAGAACCAATCAATTTTGGAATTAGCTCACTGTGGAGAAGTGTCCTGGTTTTGGGGTGGAATTTCAGTTGGGAAATTGGATTTTATCTGTGGGGATTAGGGCAAATTGACACTGGGGCTCAACTGCTCTAAGGGTGGAGAAGGGTCTGGAACAATTTTGGCAGAGTTTCGGCAAGGTTTTTTTTCAGCTTCCTTCATGGCCGAGAGGGGTGGAGTTTAAATAGGAGAGGGTGGAGGGCCTTCCAGGGGGAGTTGAGGCATGGGATCAGCTGCTCTGGTGAGGAGAAGAACAGCCATGGTGGCCATTGGGCATGGGGCAACTCGGCAGGTGAGAATTCCAAGCTTGGGTTCACATGAAGCTCTCGGGTGTGGTGTTTTCCGGCGATCCAGGCGGCTGGCCGGCAGGCATGGGTCACCATCTTGACCAGGGAGGTCAGGGCTTGGCAATGGTGAAGTCAATTGGGCTTGGACATGTGTAAAGTGTTTGAATTAAAATGGTATGGGGGAGAGGCCATTTTGGCTTGAAATTGGTCAACCCATTGGTTTGGGTTGGGTTCACCTCCCCATGGCCTGATTTTGGGCTGAGAGGATCAGTTGGGTCAGTCAAGGGAGAGTGGTGTGGTCTCCATCCATGATGAGGTGGCTAAGCATGGTTTAGTGTGTGACATGTTTAAGGTAAAAAAAGGGTTAAGGAGGATTAGGAAAGGGGCCCCTCCTTTTGCCATTAATGGCTTGATCACATGTCAAGCCTTCCATGGCTTCATGTGGCTTGTCCATGGCTTGCATGGCTCACCTTTGGCTTGGGAAAAGGTTTGGTCGATTTCATGAAAATGGGTTTTAAGAATTTTTGGTAATTTGATGGAAATTTGTATGAAACTTGATTTGGAATAATTTGATGGTGAATTTAGGACTTAGGTAATGGATTTAATTAAGTGGATGACAAATGGAGATGTCATGTGGGCTTTAGGGTAGATTTTGGGCCTTTGAATGTGGTGAAGTGGGCTTTTAGGAAAGTTTAAGGGGAATGGGCTTTTTGATTTTAGGATGGGCATTTGGGTGAAGATTTTGTGAAGAACTTTGTCAAATAAATGTCATAATTGGTTTAGGGATGTTTTATGAAGGGCTTGGAATCAATTTGGTGTGATTTGGAGTTGAATTGGTTTGAATTTGGGTTTATTTGGTAAGTGGGCCTTTATGGGTCCAAGTGGGCCAAGTTGGGCTAATGTTGGGCTAGATTTGAAATTGATGTAAAATCAATGTTGAGAAATGTTCATGGGAGTGTTTCAAAGAGGTTTTGGCTTTGGTTGGGCTTTGATTTTGGGGTTTGGGCTCATTTGGGTTAGGTTTAGGTTTAAGTCAAAAATGGGTCCTTTAGCCTTGGGTTGAATTTGAGTGGGGTTTGGGTCAAAATTTTGGGCAAATCATGTTAGTATTTTGTTTGTGGGAATGTTAAGGAAGATTTAGAAAAGATTTGGGGTCAATTGGAATTGAATTGGGTGAGTTTGGGTTAGGTTTGGGTCATGGGTCCAAATTGGGCTTTAAGGCCAAAAGTGAGATTGGATCCAAATGTCAATCAAATTGGGCTTGAATTTGGTCTAGATTGGTATTGGGGATATTGAATTGAAGTTTAGAACTGAATTGGACCAAAATTGGGGTTAATTGGGTAGGTTTGGTTTGACATTGGGTTCACTTAGGGTTAAAATGGGTCAAATTGGGGGTTTTGACAAAAGTAGGGTAAATTGACAAAATTGGCCCATGATGTAGTTGGACAAAATGAAATTGTGAATATTTGGGATTTTCAGGAATTTTTTGGGAATTTTCTGAATTTTTGGATTTTTTGGCCAAGAGGGGTATTTTGGGTATTTGGAGGGTATTGGGAGGTTTTCTTGGAATTTTTGGTATTTTTGGGTATGGATGATCAGTTTAAGTGATGTGGAAATGTTTGGGATTGATTTTGGAGAATTTTGGGTAATTTGAAAATTTTGAGAAATTTGGGTAATTTCGGGGTTTTGGGTAGGCTAAGCGGGTGTAGGGTCCCGGGGGTCAAAAATTGAAAATTTGGGAAATTGAAGTTTGGGTGGATGTAAGTGGAACGAAATCATTTTGGTTGTGCCATGAAGCCATATCAAGCCCACATGAGCCATGAAGGGACTCTTTTGAGGCATTCACTATGTTGTTCCTAACCCTCTTAGCCAAGGGCTTAGGGGTTAAGGATCATCCATGTGAATCACCTACATGAGTCAGGAGGTCAAGTTAGGTATGGGTGTGTGAAAGTGTAGTGTATAGGTGTAGTGTATAAGTGTAGTGTGTGTGTAAGCCAGCCCCTCACCAGACCAGGCCACCCAGGGCAGTCCTTAAGGCCAAAGAGTCCTATAGGAACTCATCCTTTAAACTTCCACATTTGATTTCAACCCTCTAGGTGATTAGGGGTCTACAGTCAAGTTTGTGGAGTTTGAAGGGAGTTAAGAAGTGGTTTGAATTTCTAAATGGTGGGTCCCAATTCTAGTCCTCTAAGATAGTCAAAGGAAAAGCCTAAGGCTAGATCCTAAGTACTAAAGAGAAGAAGAGAAGACCTCATCAAAAATGAGGTCAACAACTGAATTTAAGATTATATGGCTTGAAAATATGTAATGTTTAGTGTTGTGTGTATGTGTATGAATCATGGATTTTATATTTAAAAGTAATGCTATGTGTTATTTGTGTTAAAATATATCATTTTCCAAGGCTTTAGGATGTTATTCAATGCTTAATTAGACTTATTAGACATTGGAGCGGGTTTGAAATAATCGAAATTGCTAAAGAAAGTCAGAAACCCAGTTCTTGAACTGGCGCCGAACGGCGCTGTCACCAGCGCCGGACAGCGCCAAAAGTCATAGAGTTTGGCTTTCAACAGAATAATGCACTGAACGGCGCTGCTTCCAGCGTTGGACAGCGTTCAAATGGGAAGAATGCCCGAAACTCCAAATTTTCACGATTTGAGCCTGTGACCCGCCATTTTTGCCCAAATCTTTGTCTTCAACCTCCAGCCAAGGATGATTTTCTCGCCTAGGGCTCACTAACATTTGGATTTGAAGTGATTTCGTGACTGGAAAAAGTACAGATTTCATCTTCTCTTAGTAAGAGCTACACTTTAACCTAAAAATTTTCAATTTTGACCGTGGAAATCTCCTACATTAGAAAAATTTGAAAATTTGAAGTTTTTGGAGTAACTTTTGAGTTTTTTTATGAATTTTGATTTCTTATCTATTTAAATTTGCCTTGGAGTCCATTGCATTGTAATTTTAAAATTGATTTGAAAAAATTTGATATTTTTAGATAAATGGCTCCAAGATTGGCTAAGGGGAAGATGAAATTTGATTATGATGAAAGTAAATTTGTGAATTTCAAAGCTTGTTCACGTTTTAGTATGTTTATTAGAAATAAGAAATGTTCATGAAAAAGCATTTGAAAATTCTAGAGGAATGCTTGAAGAATTGATTGCTTATCGTGAATGGGAGATTTTCAATTATTTCACTGCTGATGCAATGCTGGGTATTGTTCAAGAATTTTATGCTAATCTATATTATTCTGAGAGTGAATTTATTATGGTTAGAGGCCAAATGGTTGAATTTACCTCTGCCAGCATAAATGCGTTTTATCGGTTGAGAGCACCCTACCATTGTGAATATGAAAATTTTTCTATCACGAATCAAGCATTGGATGAGATTATAAACTTTTTGACTGATGGAAAAGGGGAATGAAAAATTAAGCAGAGAATGAAAGTTAATTTCCCCTTTCTACTTTGAATCCTGTATCAAAAGCCTGACATTATTTCATTTTTGCAAGACTATTACCTACCAACCATCACAGTGATGTTATTGTCAATAGAGTTGTTCTGAATTATTGTATTCAAAACATGAAGAATATAAATATTGGGGCTCTTATTCATAAAAGTATTTTGACAAGCTCAAAAGGAGAGACTACAGGAGGACTAGGACACCCCAGTCTGATTCATGCTTTATGTATTCAAGCAGGTGCAGTGATTGAAGATAATGATGAGGTAGACCACCCCCTGAAGCCTATTACTAAACTAAATCTAAAGACTTATGAAGCCCATGTTGGATGGAAATTGGAGTAAGAGAGCTGATGAACCTTCTTCTAGTCGAGATAGACCAACGACATCTAGGGAGCCTACTCTGCATGATGTTATGGATCAATTGGAAAGGTTAAACACCAGAGTAGATGGACTGGAAGTGAGGAACAAAATTAATGATGATTATCAAATGTGGTGGAGAGAATATGAGATAGCTTATCATGATGCACATATGAGATTTTTCAGGGGAGACACTGATGCTGTATTTCCTACTTACCCTGAGTATACTCCGTATCTTCCTGAAGAACCTGATGATGGTGGAGCTCTTGCAAAAGATGAAGATTGATAGTTGTACGGCTTATTTTCAGGTTTGGCGTGTTTTATTTTAAAAAGGGGGTCGCCTAACAGAAATTATCGGCGTTAAATTTAATTTAATTTAAATAAATAATTTGAAAAGTAGTATTTGATTTTGAAAATAATTTTAAATTTGAAAATTTTAAGATATGAAATCAAACTAATCTCACATCCCGAATAGTTTATATAAACGAGCACCGCACCACAAACTATATATCTATCCCGAAGAGTAGACACACTGCTTGATGATGAGGCTCGGTTAAATAAACTAGAAGATTTGTGACATCCGTTTGGTCTACGAACCAATTTTATAAGCCGACAAGTTCCCCTGCTTAATACAAAGAAATTAAGCAGGGTTTATATTACTCGGGTTCTTAAAATTCCCTATAAGGGCAAGCCCCTATAGTTAATTACATCTTAAATGACGGGAATCACTTAAGAAAACTCTCGATAATAATCAATAATTCTGCTCTCAAGAATCTCAAAGTTTAAGTTTTCAAAGGATTGAATTTTAGAATTTCAATAGAGAATGGATCAAGTTTGGAACATTTTGTTTTGGGAATTCAAAGGAAGAAAGGTAGGAGAAATTACAGATTCGAAGCGAACTTCGGTAATTTCCCGACTATTTTATTGTTTGGCTTGAATTTAGGAAAGTCCTAATATTTATTTAATGTTTTGATCTTGCCAATTTTAATTAATTAGGACTTTTATTCGTATGACATGATCATACAAATAGCCTCGAAGATGTGAGGGTTTATGTCGTATCGAACGACTACCTCGGAGTCCTAAGACCGGTTAGGGCTTAATTTGTAATGCAAATGCCTAACAAAAGGTCAAGGATTTATGTTTCACTAGGAAAACTACCTCGAAGTCTTATGGTTAGGTTATTTAATTCTAAGAAAGTTTTGCTGACGACGATGTCCGTGTTGCCCACCATGCTCCGAGCTCTTTGTTGTTGCAAAAGTTTAGTTTTAGAAGATTGTAATCAAAAGAGAAGAGAAGAGTTTGGTTTTAGAAATCTTAAAGTCCAAGTGGTTTTTCTTTTTTTTTGTGTTTTTAGTTAAAACAAATTTTAAAGTTGATTATAACAACACCGGTTAAGATCCCACGGTTCCATCCTTCCGGCATCGTTATTTTTATCGGATTCACTTAGTCCAGATGAATTTGCTAAACTCAACTAAATGAGTTCCACACTTTCATTTAGACCGTGGGAAATCCCGTTAGCAACACGTAGGTTACATCATCCGAGGTATTACCGATCATCCAACAATACGTTTTAATTTAGTTGTAATTGTAGTTTTGTGTTCTGTTTGTGATTAAATTTTGAGTTATTTTATATTTTGAAATGTTGTGGCTGTGAATTTTTTCTTGTAATGACTTTTAATTTAGTTTTGGTTTCAGTTTTAGGGACTATCCTAAAGGTGTGGGTTTTCATGCAACAGTTGTTTATCATGCAAGAAAAGTAAGTGCGATGCAATTAAGTAAATTGCAATAAAGTAAATTACAATAAAATAAAAGCGTACCTGGAGGGTCTTCCCGTCATCCCAAGCTGCACTTAAACACAATTTAGAATATTTAAGCATTGAAAGCAAGTTCCTAGGAAAAGCTAAGGGAAGGGTTATGGTTTTCTACCAAGTTCCTAATCCTATAGCTAGTCATCTCCTATGACGTCTAGGTTCTCGTGTTTTGGTTCGAGGACGATTTTCTTCATCAAAGAACAATTAAGTTCAGTTGTTCTTATAAACATCCTATCGTACTGAGGAAGTACTTAAGACGAATCTTAAACATCTTTTCAATACTTTTAGGATTATTTTAAGTCCAAGAGAATTTAATTATATAATGAATCAATTATCCAAGAGTTCAAGTTTTGTTATCTTGCTCAGTGAACTAGGACATTTGAATACCCTATGAGTGAAGTAACACTTCACTTAACACTCTGTTTAGGAGTTATAACAACAAGAGCTTTTGAGGGCAAATCGATGTTCAAGTGATTTGTGATTCTACTTAATTTTAATTAATGGGCTTAAGTTTGGAATAGTGTTCAAGTTGTTTTAGATTTATTTTGAATTCTTTATGTCTTAAGTGATGTTATATTTAATTCGATTTAATTTAATTTAATTTTAGTTTAATTTAATTTGTTTTAGTTTTAATTTTAATTTAATTTTATTTATTTAATTTAATTTTAATTTTATTTTAACGTGATTTTATTTTTTAATTTAATTTTAATTTAATTTAATATGTTTTAATTTAATTTAATTTAATGTGATTTAATTTAATTTAAATTTTAAACTTAATTTAAATTTTAATTTGGTTTTATTTATTTTATTTTATTTTAATTTAAATTTTAATTTAATTTTAATTTAATATTTATTTTTTTATGCTTTAAGGATGATTTAATTTTAATTGTTAAAGTATTAATTTAATTGAAATTTTAAAAGGATTTAATTTAAATGTTTTAATTTTAATTTAATTTAATGATTAAATCTTTTAACATTTTAAATTTTGAATTTGGATTATCATTTTTTAATTAGGAATTAAATATTATTGAGGTAATTAATTTAGGAATTCTTAGATTAAAGAATAAATCTCTTCCTAATAATATCCCTATTTTAATAATTTCAATTTTTTTATTCTTCTTCCAAGTTTAAACAATTATTTAATTAAGGTTTATTTTAATTATTTTCAAATTATTCGATAGGTTTCTACCCTTTAATTACCTAAGTTTCAAACATCTAAAATCAACCTAGTATCAAATATTTTACCCACCCTTTTAATTAATCCTAAAATTTTTAATTATAGGTTAAAATTTTAATTATTATTTTGCCCTTTAAACTTACTAATTTCATAATTCACTAAATTGAGCTTAAATGAATTTGAAATTTTTATGTGACTTCACTCATATATCAATCAAGATATTAGAGGAGAAAATATGATTTTTCTGTATTTAATTTATTTATGTAATTATTTTTGATGGAAAATAGGGATTTTCAAGGAAAATTTAATAATATGACCAAGGGAAAGTTTCTGTCCTTAAGAAAATTATGGGACATTCCTAATGACTAGAGGACCACTTGGACCAATTTTGGTGATTTTTTGAATTATATTATTTTTATTATAATTATTTTGAGTTTTGGAGTATTAATTAATTTAAAAATAAAATAAAAATTGAAAATTGAATTTTATATTTTTCAAAAATCTCTTCGATATCAAGGAAACCAGAGAACCAATTTTTGTAATTTTTTGACTTTTCTTTGATTTATTAGAATTATTTTAGAGGAAATGCTAGAAAATATATTTTTTAAATTTTAAAATTACCTTAGGGCTTTAAAATTTAATATCTCATCATAGAGACCTAAGAAAAATATGGGGTTTATTCCTAAGTGATTAAAATTCAAAATATAACATTTTGATGAATTTTATTATTTTTTAATTATTAAAAATATTAAAATAATGCAAAAAATCAACTTTTTTAGAAAATTGCAATTTTAGTTTTTTTAAATTTCCCTGATATCAGAGAGGCTCCAAAACCAATTTGTTGAATTTTTGAAAAGGATTTTGAAATTTATGAATTTTTAAAGTTTAAATTTGGCTAAATGGCTTAATCAACCCATTTGATAGGGCTAACCAAGTCCAATTGACTTCAAATTTTTATGGTGGGTTCCTCTGATCCTAAAGGTCAGTGGAGAATTGATTTCAAGTCAATTTGATGTATGATTAGCTCTAATTAATTAAGGTTCCATTTTGGGTGTTTAAGCCAATTAGGGTCATTACAAGTGAATTAACTCAAGTCCTATTTTCCCTTGGGTCCTCTGGTCACAAGAAACATCACAAAATTTTACTAGAATTTATTTCATAACATGCTAATTATTAGAATTAAAATACTCAGAGTAGTAACCTAGAATTGAAAAATCAATAACTCTTCATAGGGGAGGCGTCTGACTTTGGAAAATTCAGGGAATGTTCCCAAATTCAGAGGCTTCAAAAGCCCTATGGTCTCATGCCATGGTGAATTTCCTATATGCATGAAGAATTAAAACAATGCAGAGGGTAAATAAATCATTAAAAATAAAATACTTAATGAAATTAAATAATTTTTTTCCACATTATTCTCCTCTGTTCACTGAGCAATAGGGTATTTTTATTTTATTTTTCTGATTTTTCTACACAAAGTTATGTATTTTTAAAGTTTAGGGAATTAAATAAATAAGAAAATGCCTATTTTCCTACTTATCTAGCCCGGCGCCCTGTCATCCTTGGCATCTCCGAACGACCACGTGGCCCGCTCCCATTTGACGCCGCCATTTGAGTCAGTAGCCCGGGTCCCGCCTTCCGCGTATCATTCACTGATCTGACTTTATCTGAGCCGTCCATCCGCGCGTGTATTGAATGAACGGCATCCGTTCATCATCCCCAAACCTCCTAGCCCGAGAACCGTCCATCTTCTTGTCTTAAGATCTCGTTCAATACTTAACCAAATTAAACGTTCTTATGCTCTATGGATTCGTCTCGAGAAGAAGAACACATCCATACGGTTTATGTGGCATGAAATTGACTCAACAAAAATGGAGAATGTTCAGAAGCTCGGGAAGAAGAGTGAGACCATACCTTTGCTCAGAGAAGTGTGGCTTCGATCTGAGGGTAGTGTCACCTTCGATTGGCTCCAAGCAAGCTCCAGATGAAGTCTCCTGGCACGGTGAATTGTCCAGGGTATGATTTTGACCAAGCCCGATTTCAACCTTTGGAGTCCGGAACGAAGGGTGGCCTGGAGAGGGGCTTTCACTGGGAACTTCTCCTCTTGACCTTGTGCGGGTGTAGGTGAGTTTAATTTGACTTTGGTGGAGGATTTGGGAATGTCCTATTCTGGCCTGAGATTTGAGCTCCAAAATTGAGCTCAATTAGTGGGGATTAGGGCAAGAGGATAGTGGGGATCAAATGCTCTAGGTGTGGGGAGAGTCTAGAGTGATTTTGGCAGAGTTTCCTCAAGGTTGATTCAGCACCTCCTCCATGGCCGAGAGGGGTGGGGTTTAAATAGGAGAGGCTGGAGGGCCTCCCAGGGGGAGTTAGGGCTTGGGATCAGCTGCTTAGGTCAAGGGAAGAACAACCATGGTGGCCATTGGGCATGGGGCAACTCAGCGAGGTGGAATTCCAAAGTTTGGCTCCTCCCCATGTCTCGGCCATGGCGTTTTCGGTGGCCTGGGTGGGCGGCCGGCGAGCAAGGGTCACCCTCAAGGTCGGGGAGGTCGGGGGTTGAAGTTGGTGAATTCGATTGAAGCCTTACATGTGTAAAGTGGTTGGATCAAAATGGCATGGGGAGGTGGCTTCTTTTGCACTTGGTTTGGTCAACCCTTGGAAATGGGCTTGGTTCACCTCCCCATGGCTGATTTGGGCTGGGGGAGGATCAGATGAATCAGCTAGGAAAGTGTAGAGAAGTCACCATCCATGAATATTTTGATTAATCATGGATTAAGTTGAAGCATTAAAAGGGTTAAAACCTTTTTAAGGGGGCTTAAAAGAGGCTCCTCCTTTTGCAATTAATAGTATGATGATGTGTAAAGTGGATCCCATGGCTTCATGTGGCTTGTGCATGGCTTTAAGGACTCCATTTGGCTTAGGGATGGCTTGGCTTATTGACATGGAAATGGATTTTAGGGATTTTTAGCATTTAGGGGTGATTTGGCATATGGCTTGATTTGGAACCATTTGATGATTGATTTAGGACTTAAGGAATGATATTAATTGAGTGGTGATGGGATGATATTGTAATGTGGGCTTTAGGATGAGTTTTGGGCTTTTAAAATTTAATGAAGATGGGCTTTTAAAATGGTTTAGGGAAGTGGGCTTTTGGATTTAAAAATGGATTTTAGGATGAAAGTTTGGTAAAGGCTTGGGCCAAATAATTTTTGGGTTTGGCTTAAGGATGTGTCATGATTGATTTGAAACAAGTTTGGAGTGATTTGGGTTTGAATTGGGTTGAATTTCAGTTGATTTGATAAATGGGCCTATGTAGGTCAAATTGGGTTAAATTGGGCCAATGTTGGGCTAGGGTTGAAATTGATGTTAAATTGATATTGGGAAATGTTTATGGGAGTGTTTGAAAGAGGTTCCAACTTTGTTTGGATTTTGATTTTGGGATTTGGGCTCATTTGGGTTAGGGGTGGATTTAGGTCAAAATTGGGCCTTTTGGTTTTAGGTTGAATTTGAGTGGGGTTTGGATCCAAATTTTGGGCAAATCATGTTAGTGTGTTGTTTGTGGGGGATGTTAGGGAAGGTTTATAAAAGATTTTGGGTTAATTGGAGTTAAATTGGTTAGGTTTGGGCTAGGTTTGGGTCATGGGTCCAAATTGGGCTTTAAGGCCAAAAGTGAAATTGGATTCAAATGTCAATCAAATTGGACTTGGATTTGATCTATATTGGTGTTGGGAATGTTGAATTGAAGTTTAGAATTTAATTGGACCCGAATTTGGGTCAATTGGGTAGGTTTGGTTTGACATTGGGCTCATTTTGGGTTAAAATGGGTCAAATTGGGGATTTTGACAAAAGTGGGGTAAATTGACAAAATTAGCCCATGTTGTAGTTGAACAAAATTAAATTGGGAATATTTGGGATTTTCTTGAATTTCTTTGGGAATTTTCTGAATTTTTGGATTTTCGGGATAAGAGGGGCATTTTGGGTATTTGGAGGGTATTGGGGGTATTTTTGGAATTTTTTGGTATTTTTGGTTATGAATGATCAATTTGTGTAATGTGGGAATGTTTGGGATTGGTTTTGCAGAATTTTGGGTAATTTAGGTGATTTTACAAATTTTGGGTAGTTTCAAGAGCATTTGGTAGGTTAGGCGGGTCCGGAGCCCCGTGGGTCAAAAATTGAAAATTTGGAAAATTGAAGATTGGGTGAATGTAAGTGGAATGAAATCATTTTGGTTGAGCTATGAAGCCATATCAAGCCCACATGAGCCATGAAGGGACTCATTTGAGGCATTCACTATGTTGTTCCTAACCCTCTTAGCCAAGGGCTTAGGGGTTAAGAACCATCCATGTGAATCACCTCCATGAGTCGGGAGGTCAAGTTGGGTATAGGTGTGGTTTTAGGAGGTGTGTGAAAGTGTAGTGTACAAGTGTAGTGTATGTAAGTCAACCTTCACTGCACCGGGCCACCTGTGGCGGTCCTAAGGCCAAAGAGTCCTATAGGAACTCATCCTTTAGACTTCCACATTTCGATTTCAACCCTCTAGGTGATTAGGGGTCTACGATCAAGTTTCGGAGTTTGCAGGGAGTTAAGAAGTGGTTTGAAATTCTAGGTGGTGGGTCCCAATTCTAATCCTCTAAGATAGTCAAAGGAAAAGCCTAAGGCTAGATCCTAAGTACTAAAAAGAAGAAGAGAAGACCTCATCAAAAATGAGGTCAACAAATGGACCCCAATAGGTGTGGTGAGCTGACAGAGCGCACCACACGTATTGGTGTTGACCGAAGTGATCAACAAAACCAACACAAAAGTCCAAGTAACAAACTTAGGACAAAGTAGAAGAGTTTCCGCTGGGGGGTGTCAAGTATATCTCTGAGACTGGAGATTCCTGAACTCTCGCTGGGGAAAGGGAAAGGAGGTGAATCCCAAATCACATGATCTGGGGGAATTTCAATTTAGATTTTATTATGTTTCGGCTTAAGTTTTGATGTGTGAGCTCAGATTTTAGTTTGAGTTTCAATTTAGATTGAAGTTTGTTAAAATTAATTTGAAGGGATTTGAACTTGAAATGAAAATTGGAATTTTGTCTTTTTAGATGTAACATCTTCAACCCCAAAAGAAAATTGAATTGATTGGATTGAACCATTACAATGAGGAAAGATCTCAGAGCAATGCGGTATTGGATGTAAAATCCTTAACTTCAAGAGTTTGATTTTGATGTATTTCATTGCAATAGGGAAAGAATCCTAAAGCAATGCAGTCTCGGATGTAAAATCCTCAACCCCAAAAGCTTGATTTTGATGTATTTCATTGCGATAGGGAAAGAATCCTAAAGCAATGCAGTCTCGGATGTAAAATCCTCAACCCCAAAAGTTTGATTTTGATGTATTTCATTGCGATAGGGAAAGAATCCTAAAGCAATGCAGTCTCGGATGTAAAATCCTCAACCCCAAAAGTTTGATTTTGATGTATTTCATTGCGATAGAGAAAGAATCCTAAAGCAATGCAGTCTCGGATGTAAAATCCTCAACACCAAGAATTTGATTTTGATGTATTTCATTGATATAGGAAAAGAACCTAAAGCAATGCAGTCTCGGATGTAAAATCCTCAACCCCAAAAGTTTGATTTTGATGTATTTCATTGCGATAGGGAAAGAATCCTAAAGCAATGCAGTCTCGGATGTAAAATCCTCAACCCCAAAAGTTTGATTTTGATGTATTTCATTGCGATAGGGAAAGAATCCTAAAGCAATGCGGTCTCGGATGTAAAATCCTCAACCCCAAAAGTTTGATTTTGATGTATTTCATTGCAATAGGGAAAGAACCTAAAACAATGCAGTCTCGGATGTAAAATCCTCAACCCCAAAAGTTTGATTTTGATGTATTTCATTGTGATAAGGGAAAGAATCCTAAAGCAATGCAGTCTCGGATGTAAAATCCTAAACCCCAAAAGTTTGATTTTGATGTATTTCATTGCGATAGGGGAAAGAATCCTAAAGCAATGCAGTCTCGGATGTAAAATCCTTAACCCCGAAAGTTTGATTTTGATGTATTTCATTGCGATAGGGAAAGAATCCTAAAGCAATGCAGTCTCGGATGTAAAATCCTCAACCCCAAGAATTTGATTTTGATGTATTTCATTGCGATAGGGAAAGAATCCTAAAGCAATGCAGTCTCGGATGTAAAATCCTCAACCCCAAAAGTTTGATTTTGATGTATTTCATTGCGATAGGGAAAGAATCCTAAAGCAATGCAGTCTCGGATGTAAAATCCTCAACCCCAAGAATTTGATTTTGATGTATTTCATTGCGATAGGGAAAGAATCCTAAAGAAATGCAGTCTCAGATGTAAAATCCTCAACCCCGAAAGTTTGATTTTGATGTATTTCATTGCGATAGGGAAAGAACCTAAAGCAATGCAGTCTTGGATGTAAAATCCTCAACCCCAAAAGTTTGATTTTGATGTAGTTCATTGCGATAGGGAAAGAATCCTAAAGCAATGCAGTCTCGGATGTAAAATCCTCAACCCCAAAAGTTTGATTTTGATGTATTTCATTGCGATAGGGAAAGAATCCTAAAGCAATGCTGTCTCGAATGTAAAATCCTCAACCCCAAGAGTTTGTTTTTGATGTATTTCATTGCAATAGAGAAAGAATCCTAAAGCAATGCAGTCTCGGATGTAAAATCCTCAACCCCAAGAATTTGATTTTGATGTATTTCATTGCGATAGGGGAAAGAATCCTAAAGCAATGCAGTCTCGGATGTAAAATCCTCAACCCCAAAAGTTTGATTTTGATGTATTTCACTGCGATAGGGAAAGAAACCTAAAGAAATGCAGTCTCGGATGTAAAATCCTCAACCCCAAGAATTTGATTTTGATGTAATTGATTTTGCAAAGATTTGTAGTGTTGATTTGAAAAGTGTGGAATTTTGATGTTTCGAGAATTTCATGAAAGTTGTAATAGATTTTTGTGGAAAGAAACAAATTAGGAGGGAATATGTAGATGTTACATATCCCACTCAAAAGGAGTTGATCGAAAGTTGCTGGTCTGGATTGGATACAATTTTTTGCCATCAGATCTGAATCGAAAACCTCGTGGCTCCGTGTCAATGGAATCGATCGCTTCCATCCCAGACAAGGGAGAGAGTAGAACGGATTGGATTTCAGATTTGGAAGGCTGAGTTTGAATTTGATTGAGATTTGATTTGAGATCTGGAAGGTTGAATTTGAATTTGATTGACTTTTGATTTAAAATTTGTGTTCATTTTGTTTGTCCTTCAACGATTCAAATTTATTCTATCATCCATTTAATGTTCATGTGAATTTGGTGTTCATCATCATTTTTTTTTATTTAGATTTTTAAGGAAAGTTTTCTTTTATTCTTTTTGTTTCTTTTCTGTTCTTCGTTCGAAGTTCATTTAACTTTAATGGCGTTTCCCAGTCAACTTGCACAAAAGAGGTGAAGGCCAAAAATGTGACATGGTCACTTTCATTCCAATCATGTTGAAGACACATCTTACAACTCGATCTGGAATACATCTCATACAATCCATGTAGACTCAAAACGGGCTATGTATGATCTTTTTCGATCCATCCAAAAGGCACCTGTCAAAAATCCATGTCTGAATAGCGAGGTATATGGTCAATAACATCACCTTCCAAGCCATCCTTGGCAAGGATGTCGTATGGATGTGCATTGGAGGTGTGATATTTTCCATGTAACTCACAACTCGTAAGGCCGGAGGCTCTCTAGCTCTGGGTCTGGCTGAAAGTGGTAAGGCGCTTTCCTGTCATCCATCCTTCTGAAAGTAACTGAGATCCGCTTCATTGGTACTCCCGGTATGCAATGTTTAGCGACATCCGCTCCGTTTCCCTTTAGTATCATGACAGAACCTACCGGTAAAGGTATCTTCACTAGCCCTCGGAACTCACTCGGGCTCGCTTATCCGGAGGTCGGATCCGAACATGATATTACATTCGTTCGTAAAAGAAACGTGCGAAAGGTCGACAAAGTCGTGGTGATCGATGTGCGGGGGTATGCGATCACCCCGCTCTTAAATGTTAATGATGCAACTTGTTGGGTATGCAATCTGTGCGCAGTACCCTCCATGTTATCATTCTCTTTACCATCCTTTTGATGACCAATAGCATTGGATCTACCTTGCCATGACGGAGTATCCCCGGTGGGTTTCCCTTCCTGTCTTCTGCGAAGTTGTAGCAGCATCCACATTGTATTGTAATTCTCCCTTTCCCTAGCATCCATCTCCGGGGTTCCGAGTAGGTGTTTTCTCTTAGGCGGCCTGCTCGACCAATTCTATTCAAATCCCGGATGCAGTCCACAATTTGTTGTTGTTCGTATTCTGAGAACACGTTTGTATGTAGCTCGAGGCCTTCTAGTATATTGATCCTCCTGCCTCTAATTCTCTCGAAGTATTCAAAAGTTTTCTTCTCAACATTTTGCATTCTTTCTAGCTCGTACTCTGGAATAATCTGCAAATGGTTAGGCCTGGTGACGTACTGTGGGATATATTGCTCAATCCCTTCGCGTTCTCCTGCATACCTCGGCTCCTCAGGGATAGTCTCCGTTGGGACATCCTCCGGGGTTGCTTCTGCAACAAGGTTAGGCATTATTGGTGGCTTCATTTGGTGGCGTGGTTGCCTTCCTTCTTCTGATCTTCTTGAGATTTCTCTGGTCTCTTCTGTTATTCTCGGAGCTGGCCTCCTTTCTTCAGGTTCCTGGCGAACCGGTATCCTTGAAGTATATGCACTGGTAGTAGCGACTGCCTCTTCGCGCTGGTCCGCTGCTAGTTTAGTCAACATCTTGTTGATACGACAATTTTTATTTCTTCGCTGAGTTGCTGTGAGAGTAGCTCTTTGTACTTCCTGAATCTCTGTCCGCGCGACGCTGACAAGCCTGCCCTCTGCTGTAGCGACTACAGACTTGATTCTCTTGTCCTCCTCGGTGTTTGTTTTCCTTTTCTTGCTCGTCGGGTTGGTGGCTTGGGCCACCCACTTTCATTACTCGTCTCGATCGGGTAGTTCCTCTCTGGTCAGCCGGGACCCGGTCACTTTCCTCGTATTGCGGAGCCCGCCGGTGCGAAGTCCGAGTCAATCTCTATTATCGCTCCATCTTTCACCCTCTTTTCTTCGAGTGCAAGGCTTACACCATTTCTAAAGTTCAGGACCAACCGCCCGTTTGACATTTCCCTGCGAAAAGACAAGGAAAAGGATCAGGGGCTGTACTAAGAACAAGAACATTAAGAAAATGTTCATTAAAGACAAAGTTTTTTTTTGTTCATTATTCCTTTTATATTTTTAAATTCAACAAGAATGAAGTGGGAAAAGATCGGGAAAAAGATTTTGATTTAGAAGAGAGAACAAAGAAAACTTTATTATCACAATTTTATTTATTTTAGTACATTTTTATTATTTTTGGATTCAGACCCAGTCATAAGTAATTACTTCGCCCGTGCTTCTAGGGATGAAGAATTCATTCCTTCAAAACATCAGGTAGCGTAATACTTCTTCAAGTATCGTCCATTGATCGAAAGCATATGTCTTTCTCCTTGGCAATTCACAAGCTGGTAGGAGCCTCCTGAGTAGACTGCCTCAACCACAAACGGTCCTTCCCAAGTGGGTTCAAATTTTCCTCCTATCTTGCGGTGTGCAAGAATGGGTCTCTTGAGAACAAGAACTAAGTCACCAATTTTAAAGGTTCTTGGGCGGACCAGTTTTTAATGAGCTTGAACCATCTTATCTTGGTATAGTTCTAAATTCTGTTGTGCTGCAAGTCTTTTCCCTTCCAGGCTCTCTAATTCCTCTAGTCGTAATTTGGCATTCTCTTTTGTCGTGATTTTGTTTGCAACTGCAATTCTGAGTGAAGGAAGCTGGACCTCTAAGGATAACACTGCCTCGGACCCATACACTTGAGCGTAAGGTGTAGCTTGGGTAGGAGTTCTGAAGGTTGTCCGGTAGGCCCATAAGGCTTCTAAGAACTTCTCGTGCCAATTTCTCTTGTTGTCATCCAAGGTTTTCTTTAGAATTTGAACAAGAGTTTTATTAAAAGCCTCGGCCAAGCCATTTGCTCTTGGGTAATAAATTGTTGAATACCGCCAGTCGATTTCGTGTCTCCTGATAAAATTATTAATTTTCGTGCTTCTGAATGCTGACCCATTATATGAGATAATCCTGCGAGGCACTCCGAAATGGTAGACAACTTGGTTCTTGAAAAATTGTAGCACGTGGTGTGCTTTCACTTCTCTGAGTGGAACTGCCTCTGCCCACTTGGAAAAGTAATCTGTAGCTACAAGAATGAAGCGATGTCTTTTCGAAGATGGCGGTTCTATTGGACCCACTATATCTGTGCCCCAACATTCAAATGGCCATGACGCAATTGTCGGATGTAGCACATTTGGAGGTTGGTGTAGAACCACTCCGTGCACCTGGCATTGGTGACAGCTCTTGGCGATTTTCATGCAGTCGGTCATCATCGAGGACCAGTAGTACCCTAGTCTTTTAATTTTCATTTTCATCTTCGGACCCGACTGGTGAGCGCTACAGAGTCCTGAATGCATCTCTTTAACAATTTCACGGGCCTCGGACCCGCTTAGGCATCTTAGCCACATTTGATCGAAAGACCTTCTGTATAACATGTTGTTTATTAATGCGTAAGACAGAGTTCTTTTCTTGATCTGATGGGCTAACGACCTATCGTCTGGTAGTTTTCCTGTTTGTAGGTAGTCTCATTAATGGTCGTCGCCAATCTTATGTGTTTTCTCGTCATTCGTTGCAACCGATTCTTTTTCTTTTTCTCGATTTGTGTATTGTGTCTATGTCGAGGTGATAGGACTCGGCGTCCGTGAATCGACACTTCCATCGATTCATCTTGCAAGCGGGAAAATTCTTTTGCGAGGCGGGCTAACGCATCTGCTAAAGCATTTTCTTTTCCGGGAATTTTGTAGATCGTCACATTCGGAATTTGTTCCAACAGACTATATGGCATACTCTGGAAGTATTGCTCGTGTCTTGGCTTTAAAATTCTGTACTGTCCGGTGATCTGCTGAATGATTAACTGCGAATCCCCGTAGATGTTGATGTTTGTTATCCCCATTTGAATAGTTAATTCCAGTCCTGTTACGAGAGCTTTGTATTCTGCTTCGTTGTTTGTACACGGCTCTGTCAAGTGGTAGGAGTATCTTAACATCCCCCGCTCCGGTGTTATAAAGATTAGTCCGATTCCTGCCTTACCGGGTACTATCACTTGCGATTCTTCATCTTTGCGTGCTGAAGATGCTCCATCGAAATATAATTCCCAACGTCGATCATCGGGGTCTTCTAAGCTCATTATTTGTTCATCTGGCAAGTCGTCATTGAGAGGAGATTCGCCGTGCAGAGGGTGTGCTTGCAAGGAAGTCCGCTAGGACTTGTCCCTTTACGGCACAAAGAGGCACGAAAGTTATATCGAATTGCAATAATATCATTGACCACCCAGCAAGTCCGCTGGAAAGCGTTGGACGGGTCATCAAGTATTGCAATGGATTAAATTTCGAGATCAGGTTGACCTTATGAGAGAGTATGTAGTGCCTGAGCTTTTGAGCAGCGAAGATCAGGGCCAAACAGTGGTTTTCAATTGTGGGGTACTTTATTTCCGTCGGAAGTAAACGATGGCTTAGGTAGTAAAGAGCATTTTCTTTACCCTCATCATTGACCTGGGCTAACAGGGCTCCGAGGGAGTCGTCTAATGCCGCGGTATAAAGTATCAATGGTCTACCTGAAACTGGGGCTGCTAAGACAGGTGATGTCATTAAGTATTGTTTAATGTCCTCGACGACCTTCTGGCATTTCTCTTCCCAAATAAATTTGGCGTCCTTTTTAACTAATGCCGAGAAAGGCTGACACCTACCTGACAAGTTTGATATAAAGCGTCGAAGATATGCCAGCTTCCCTTGAAAAGATCGTAGTTATTTTAAGGTTTTGGGAGGTGGCATTTCTAAGATGGCTTTTATCTTTTCCGGATCGATTTCAATTCCACGATGTCGGACAACGAATCCTAAGAATTTCCCAGAGGTGATGCCGAAGGTGCATTTTAAGGGATTCATCTTAAGGTTAAATTGTCTTAATCGTTCGAAAACAATTCTCAAATCATACAGGTGGTTTTCCTTTACTTTGCTTTTGATGACCACATCATCCACGTAACATTCGAACCGATTGTGGATGAGATCATCAAAAATTCTTGTCATCGCTCTCCGGTAGGTTGCTCCTGCGTTCTTCGATCCGAATGACATTACTGTGTAGCAATATACTCCGATCGGCGTTCTAAATGCTGTAAGTTTTTCATCTTCTGGAGCCATTTTTATCTGGTTGTATCCTGAAGATCCATCAATGAATGAGAATATTTCATGTGTTGAAGCAATGTCGATCATTAATTCGGGATCGGTAGAGGGAATTCATCTTTTGGACATGCCTTGGTTAAATCTCCGAAATCCACACAAATTCCGATCCGACCATTCTTCTTCTCGATCGGTACCACATTGGCTAACCAAGTCGGGTATTGTTCTTCGCGGACAAATTTAGCGTCTATTAGCTTTTTAACTTCGGCTATGACTTGTTGTTCGATTTCTAGATGCATTCTTCGGGACCTTGTCGGCCGGGACGAAGTAGGATCCACTCCTAGCTTATGGATCGTGACCTGCGGAGCTAATCCCGGCATCTCATCGTAGCTCCAAGCAAAACGAGTCTTTAAATTCCATTAATAACTTGATTATTTCTTCGGAGTCTTCTTTATTGAGTAAGGAGCTAACAAAGGTAGGTCTAGGCTCTTCGCTAGTACCTAAGTTAACTTCGTTAACTCATCTATTGTAGATTTAATCTCTTCTTCGAATTTTGGTGGAGCGTCTCCGATTTGTAAATCTTCGAATTCTTCGTAGTTTCCATGCGGCTTTTATTAGACTCGCAAGTGACAACCAAGCAAAATTCGGTATCGTCAACTGATCCTACTGTGCCGAATCTGAGACCATGTTTTGAATTGGGTGGACGACCGGAGTTATTCCATAATTTTTCAAAATGTTGTGATTGACCTTTTGTCCATTGTCTAGGTAAGAAACCACACTGAATTAAATTTTGAACACAGGGAGAGTACCACTCAAAAGGTAATTCCAATAATTCTGATGAAGTGACATCTTCAAATTGTACATTATTTTCAGTTTTGGAGGAAGGATCACCACGGTAGAATTTGATGGGCTTTGCACCGCCGCTACGTACCTCTTTGACCACCATACCCTCGATCTTATTAGAATGTATCGGGGTCAGGGTCATAGTATTTACATAGTGGTTAATCTTCTCGTACATCGAATTATATTCTTCGTTCTTTTCATCTTTGAGAGGGATCCTGAATTGCGGCTTCTTCCGTCTTATTATCGCTGCTTCTTATTTGATCTCTTTTTCTTCTTCAGAACTGTCTTCCCAATCAACATTGATGGCTGGTTTCCTCTGTCCAACTGTCCTAACGTCTCTGCCACGACTTCGTCCCCGACCTCGACCTCGGATGCGAGTTATGGAGAAACCTTCACCATCTCGCCGTAAGGGAGTGGTGAGTTACTGTCGGACTAGAACTTCATGTTCTTCGTCATCCCGAACTTCCTTTGCTTCATTTGTTATGGTATCTCTGGAGAAGATTTTTTTCTTTGGGGGTGCGTAATAAGCTGCATCTTCATGGATTCCAATTTCATGTACGGAGAACGGTTGTAAGTCACCTTTGATGCACTGTTCTTCTCCATCGTAGTATTTGATGCACTGATGTAGGGATGATGGTACCATCCGGTTTTCTTGTATCCATGGTCGGCCTAGTAGAGCGTTGAATGACGTTTCTGAATCAATTATGTGAAATTTTGCGGTTGTCTTTGCCAAGTCACCAGTCTTCATTAGTAGTGTTATTGATCTGAGGGCTCTTTCTCCTTTCTAGTTGAATCCTCCTAATAACATTTTGTCCGCTTCGAGCTTGCGAGCATCAATTTCCAAATATGCTAGCGTTCGAAGATTCATTATATTGATTGATGCTCCTGGATCCACCAATACTCTGGAGAGTGTAAACTTCCAAATTGTAACTGAAATGTACAATGGTCGGTTGTGGTCTGCCGTCCCAAGTAGTAGGTCATTGTCCGTGAAGGTAACACCTCGCTGTTTCTTTAACGAGCAAACCTCATCTAATGAATCTCCGGTCATTTGAGCTAAGAAAATCTCTGGATCAAGTAAGGCCTTGATCAGAGCTTCTCTCATCTCCTTTAATAAGATGAGAGCGTCGTAGATGCTCTGTTTGGCTGGTAGTTTCCTAAGATGGGCTAGCACGTTGTAGTCCACTTTATTTCCATGTGTCTTGATTTCTTCCAGAATGTGTATTTCTTCTGCTGGGGTTGGTTCTTCCTGAACAACCACCTGCTTTCCTTTGTCCTTTGGACCCATTCTCAGAGGTAGAACTCTTCCACTTCTTAAGTTGACTTCTGTAATTTCTCCTGAATCTGGTATTGAGTTTGCTGGTGTCTCCTCCTGAATCGGAATGATAGGTTCTTCTGGATTAGCTCCAGAATCTGAAGGCTCTAACTCTATTGTGATTGGAGCTCCTCGAAACTCGCAAATAGATTCATTGCTTGTTAAACTCTCGTAGCGTCCCTGGTGGATGTCTTCTTCGTCATTGTGATCGTCGAGATTGTGTATGATTTGAGAATTGTCACTTGTATCGGAATCGATGTCCTGATTAGGTTGGTTGTCGCTAGTTACGTGATCGTTAGAGACAGTCAAAACGTAGCCAACGCCATAACCCTTATCATTATAAGATCCCACCGGAGCGAGCAAATAATCATACAGAGTCAGAGGTTTGAGGGATTTCTCCCCCGAATCGGAAACAACTATCCTAGGATAAGCAACCCCTAGTCTAGTCTTAAGAGCCTCGGTCTTCTCTTCTTCATCAATTTTCTTCTTTTCTTCAATCGTCTCTTGTTAAGGTGGTTCTTCTATCGCAAGTGATAGTGTCGACTTGACAGGTTTCGAACTCTAAATTGAGGCTCGCACCGAAGCGGTTTGGATGTGATCCCAAATATTCTTCGAAGACTTTATCTAAGCGGTAGTCCATCCATCATCAGTCGCATAGGGATCTATCGGAACAATGAGATCCGTCGAGATAACATTGACGGAACCTCCTTTTTGGGGTTCCTTCATGTACTCCTTCGGGATCGTTATATTCCCTTTTTGAAGATTATCATTGAGCCAACTTTTGAAGGTAATTCAATCTTCTATCTTATGTCCAAGCATCCGGTGGTAAGGGCAAAAGTTGGGATCACCTTTCTTGTCGACTTCTTCTGGTCTCTTAGGTTCTGCGCTTGGAAATCCGGAGTCTTCATCGACCGCGAAACATTTTTGGCACCGCCTCATTCTTGAACGGATATTCCCCGCTCGAAGCTCCTTTAGCGTACGTTGTGGACGAGGCGGTTGTTCATACCGTTGAGATGACCGATAGCCGGGTCGGGGTTGCTGGTAATTCGTTGAGTTTGTTGTGACCGTTCGGCGGTATTTGTATTGGCCGATTGCCTTTATCGACAACTGCGACGATCCCGGACTTCTTTTCAAAAGTTTTCACGAGCTTCGTTTGTCCGTTTTGTCGGTGAAACTTAATTGCTTCGCCTCCTCTTGCAAGCTTCCGGCCTTGCTTAGCAACTTCTCGAAAGTCTTAATTGTAAATCCCTTGAGGAGAAGTGCTATCAGGCCATGAATGCTCTTAAGTAAAATACCGACTACATGCTGTTCTTGCAGCTGTGGCTCACACTTCATACTTAGATTCCTCCATCGAAGTATGTAGTCCACCAAAGTTTTGTTCGGCTTCTGCTTCTCTACCACTAAATCACCTATAGTGATGCGGTGCTGAGCTTCGGCAAATCGCTTGATGAAGAGGTTCTCTAATTCTGAAAATGTCTTCACCGAACCGTTCGGTAATTCCGCATACCAATCAAAGGCGATCCCTGACAGGCTGCTGACAAACTGTCGGAAGAGTAAAGCATCACTTCCGCCGGCATTGCAACAACTGGCACGAAAATGTGCAACATGCTGTCGAGGGTTTCCGGTTCCATCAAAGGTCTTGAACAGAGGTGGTAGGAAGCCTTTCGGGTATTGGACAACGTCGAATTCTTCGGGGTAAGGTCTACCCGTCTGAATGGATGTCCCACTCTTTGATTGTGCCAAGGCTTCTCGCACCTGCTGTTCCACCATGCTTTTGATATCCTTTTCCGGAATCATGTTTTGTGTTGTGTCCTTTTTTAATTGATCATCCTCGTTGACGGATGTAATCTCCTTTCCTCCATCTACAATGTGAATAACTTCTGGGGGTGTTTCTCTTTGGGGTTGAACCTGACTCAGGAGAGTGGCTTGGGCTACAGCCATCTCTTCCAATCTTTTAGCCATTTGGGCGATCATATCATCTTTTTCTTGAAGCTGCATCCTCATTACTTCCGGCTCCTCTATTTCTGCGGCTGCAGGAGCACCTTGTGAAGCTGACGAAGCTCGTGTTTCAACCATGTTAATTTCTGCATATTTATCATCCATGAACTCTGACGAGTCAACTTCATCTCTGAATTTCTCTTCTCTTTCTCTTGCTAATAGTCGAATATCAGTTCTTAGCTTTTCCATAGCATCTTCTAATGGTCTTTTCTGTACATCTTTGCAGTTGTCATGTGATAGCTGTCGAGTTTCCTTCTCATGAGTCCCCTTCACTGCGGTAGCGCTTTCTTCGGATTCAAGTCTCCTGACGAGACTTTCCTCTTCAGGTTGTTGTTTTAATCTTAATTGTCCAGTAGTGGGACGCCATACCATCCTCCTAGCGACAGAAGGTCCGGGACCGGATGGTCTGTCGACCAAATGTCGGAAGGTGGTATCCTCCCTAATTTGTAGTCCTGAAACAACGACAGGTGGACTAGCTTTCATTCTCTTATTTGGCTTTTCTGCAGCGACAGCAGGTTCTACTCGCGGCCCAAGAAGGGAACACCCGCCCTATCCTTCTTAAAATCTCTGACACAGGGCATTTTTCTTTCTTTGCTAACTTTTCTATCAGGGTTTGCAGTCGAGCAAATGGCGTAATTCTAGCTCTTTTCTTACGGTCGTCATTGTAATATGCTGGCTGGGGCAATGCAGCAGCAATCTTGCGGACATTTTCCTCATCCTCTGCGGCGAAGAGGGGATGGAACCTACTTCCTCCCAAGAGTGGTATGTATTTAGGCAGCGATGTATATTCGGACAGTTCTGGGGTTTCCTCTAGGAAAACAACTTCAGCAGCTCTGGCTTCTCTAGCAATCCTTCTACTTCTGTTCCTCCTCTGAGTCCGTGTCAGTGGTGGAATTCTTGAGCTGGACCCGATTTCAAAAATAGAAGGTTTTACAGGAAGATCTGTACCCTCCACAGCAACAAGTTCATCACAGTTCTGAATTTCCTTCCCCTTTAGTCCGACGAAGCCGGGTATGTGCGAGAGACGACTAGACCAGTGGGGGTAGCAACAATAGTCCTTTTGCGAACAATAGTACTCCTCTCAGTTGGAATCTTTTGCAGAGGAGGGAATTCATGAGTTGATTTGAGGTTAAACTCAATCAACGACTTCTCAGTTTCTGGTACTTTGCTTGTGAGTGAAAAGAGAGTGACGTCGGGGATTTTGATGTCGGTGTCCCCGAATCCTTGTCCGAATCGAATGATTCCATTATCAAGCGGTTCGTCCTTGAACACAACCGAGTCCGGTCCGTCGACGAAGGAAAAGATCAGTTTTGGGGCTTCCATTTCTGCAGGGCAGATTCCAAGTGTTAGTCCCCGAATCGTGCTTCTTCTTGTCGTAAAACTTACGAGGAAAAAGAAAGAGTCCGAACACATTTCCGTTTATCTTAGTGTATTTGTGGTATTAAAAGAAAAGTTATTTAGATAATTGTTTTTTGAAAAGATTTGTTCGTTAAGACAGAGAATTATTAAAAGAAGGAGAGTTGTAGGAAGGGTAAAAGGAATTGATTAGGAACTAGAAAAGGAAGAGAAGGTCTTGTAGAAACTTCTCGACCTGCAAGATCGCTCCTAAACTAATACCTATTGGGGGCCCACCCCACCTCAGAAATGAGGTAAAAGGATCTCAGAACCTCTCTTTTTAGGGGTGTCTAAACAGTGGCTCCTAAATCTGAGAGAATGCTGGCTGTACTTGTTCAAGGTAGAAATGAACATAGTATTCCAACGAAAAGAAGGGTAGTTTGATCCACTAGGGACATAGATACACTAACGATTTTTGAAAGCAGAACTATCAGATTAAAATGGAGAGAGGAATTTTTCCCAGCGGAGTCGCCAGAAATTGTACGGCTTATTTTAAGGTTTGGCGTGTTTTATTTTGAAAAGGGGGTCGCCTAACAGAAATTGTCGGCGTTAAATTTAATTTAATTTAAATAAATAATTTGAAAAGTAGTATTTGATTTTGAAAATAATTTTAAATTTGAAAATTTTAAGATATGAAATCAAACCGATCTCACATCCCGAATAGTTTATATAAACGAGCACCGCACCACAAACTATATATCTATCCCGCAGAGTAGACACACTTGCTCGATGATGGGGCTCGGTTAAATAAACTAGAAGATTTGTAACATTCGTTTGGTCCGCGAACCAATTTTATAAGCCGACAAGTTCCCCGCTTAATACAAAGAAATTAAGCAGGGTTTATATTACTCGGGTTCTTAAAATTCCCTATAAGGGCAAGCCCCTATAGTTAATTACATCTTAAATGACGGGCATCACTTAAGAAAACTCTCGATAATAATCAATAATTCTACTCTCAAGAATCTCAAAGTTTAAGTTTTCAAAGGATTGAATTTTAGAATTTCAAAAGAGAATGGATCAAGTTTGGAACATTTTGTTTTAGGAATTCGAAGGAAGAAAGGTAGGAAAAATTACAGATTCGAAGCGAACTTAGGTAATGTCCCGACTATCCTATTGTTTGGCTTGAATTTAGGAAAGTCCTAATATTTATTTAATGTTTTGATCTTGCCAATTTTAATTAGTTAGGACTTATATTCGTATGACATGATCATACAAATAGCCTCGAAGATGTGAGGGTTTATGTCGTATCGAACGATTACGTCGGAGTCCTAAGACCGGTTAGGGCTTAATTTGCAATGCAAATTCCTAACAAAAGGTCAAGGATTTATGTTGCACTAGGCAAACTACCTCGAAGTCTTATGGTTTGGTTATTTAATTCTAAGAAAGTTTTGCTGAAGTAGACTCAAGTTTTGCTGACGACGATGGTCGTGCTGCCCACCATGCTCCGAGCTCTTTGTTGTTGCAGAAGTTTAGTTTTAGAAGATTGTAATCAAAAGAGAAGAGAAGAGTTTGGTTTTAGAAATCTTAAAGTCCAAGTGGTTTTTCTTTTTTTTTAGTGTTTTTAGTTAAAACAAATCTTAAAGTTGATTATAACAACACCGGTTAAGATCCCACGGTTCCATCCTTCCGGCATCGTTATTTTTATCGGATTCACTTAGTCCAGATGAATTTGCTAAACTCAACTAAATGAGTTCCACACTTTCATTTAGACTGTGGGAAATCCCGTTAGCAACACGTAGGTTACATCATCCGAGGTATTCCCGATCATCCAACAAGACGTTTTAATTTAGTTGTAATTGTAGTTCTGTGTTCTGTTTGTGATTAAATTTTGAGTTATTTTATATTTTGAAATGTTGTGGTGGTGAATTTTATCTTGTAATGACTTTTAATTTAGTTTTGGTTTCAGTTTTAGGGACTATCCTAAAGGTGTGGGTTTTCATGCAACAGTTGTTTATCATGCAAGAAAAGTAAGTGCGATGCAATTAAGTAAATTGCAATAAAGTAAATTGTAATAAAATAAAAGCGTACCTGGAGGGTCTCCCGTCATCCCAAGCTGCACTTAAACACAATTTAGAATATTTAAGCATTTAAAGCAAGTTCCTAGGAAAAGCTAAGGGAAGGGTTATGGTTTTCTACCAAGTTCCTAATCCTATGCCTAGTCATCTCCTATGACGTCTAGGTTCTTGTGTTTTGGTTCGAGGACGATTTTCTTCATCAAAGAACAATTAAGTTCAGTTGTTCTTATAAACATCCTATAGTACTGAGGAAGTGCTTAAGACGAATCTTAAACATCTTTTCAATACTTTTAGGATTATTTTAAGTCCAAGAGAATTTAATTATATAATGAATCAATAATCCAAGAGTTCAAGTTTTGTTATCTTGCTCAGTGAACTAGGACATTTGAATACCCTATGAGTGAAGTAACACTTCACTTAACACTCTGTTTAGGAGTTATAACAACAAGAGCTTTTGAGGGCAAATCGATGTTCAAGTGATTTGTGATTCGACTTAATTTTAATTAATGGGCTTAAGTTTGGAATAGTGTTCAAGTTGTTTTAGATTTATTTTGAATTCTTTATGTCTTAAGTGATGTTATATTTAATTCGATTTAATTTAATTTAATTTTAGTTTAATTTAATTTGTTTTAGTTTTAATTTTAATTTAATTTTATTTATTTAATTTAATTTTAATTTATTTTAATTTAATTTAATATGTTTTAATTTAATTTAATTTAATGTGATTTAATTTAATTTAATTTAATTTAATTTAAATTTTAATCTTAATTTAAATTTTAATTTGGTTTTATTTATTTTATTTTATTTTAATTTAAATTTTAATTTAATTTAATTTTTTAATTTTAATTTAATATTTTATTTTTTATGCTTTAAGGATGATTTAATTTTAATTGTTAAAGTATTAATTTAATTGAAATTTTAAAAGGATTTAATTTAAATGTTTTAATTTTAATTTAATTTAATGATTAAATCTTTTAACATTTTAAATTTTGAATTTGGATTATCATTTTTTAATTAGGAATTAAATATTATTGAGGTAATTAATTTAGGGATTCTTAGATTAAAGAATAAATCTCTTCCTAATAATATCCCTATTTTAATAATTCCAATTTTTTTATTCTTCTTCTAAGTTTAAACAATTATTTAATTAAGGTTAATTTTAATTATTTTCAAATTATTTGATAGGTTTCTACCCTTTAATTACCTAAGTTTCAAACATCCAAAATCAACCTAGTATCAAATATTTTACCCACCCTTTTAATTAAACCTAAAATTTTTAATTATAGGTTAAAATTTTAATTACTATTTTGCCCTTTAACCGTACTAATTTCATAACTCACTTAATTGAGCTTAGATAAATTTGAAATTTTTATGTGACTTCACTCATATATCAATCAAGACATTAGATGAGAAAATATGATTTTTCTGCATTTAATTTATTTATGTAATTATTTTTGATCGAAAATAGGGATTTTCAAGGAAAATTTAATAATATGACCAAGGGAAAGTTTCTGTCCTTAAGAAAATTATGGAACATTCCTAATGACCAGAGGACCACTTGGACCATTTTTGGTGATTTTTTGAGTTATATTTTTATTATTATAATTATTTTGAGTTTTGGAGTATTAATTAATTTAAAAATAAAATAAAGGTTGAAAAATGAATTTTATATTTTTCAAAAATCTCTCTGATATCAAGGAAACCACAGAACCAAGTTTTGTAATTTTCTGACTTTTTTTTGATTTATTAGAATTATTTTAGTGGAAATGCTAGAAAATACATTTTTTTAATTTTAAAATTACCTTAGGGCTTTAAAATTTAATATCTCATCATAGAGACCTAAGAAAAATATGGGGTTTGTTCCTAAGTGATTAAAATTCAAAATATAACATTTTGATGAGTTTTATTATTTTTGTGATTTTTATTATTTTTTAATTATTAAAAATATTAAAATATTGCAAAAACTCAACTTTTTTAGAAAATTACAATTTTAATTTTCTTAAATTCCCCTGATATCACAGAGGCTCCAAAACCAATTTGGTGAATTTTTGAAAAGGATTTTGAAAGTTATGAATTTTTAAAGTTTGAATTTGGCTAAATGGCTTAATCAACCCATTTGATAGGGCTAACCAAGTCCAATTGACTTCAAATTTTTATGGTGGGTTCCTTTGATCCTAAAGGTCAGTGGAGAATTGATTTCAAGTCAATTTGATCTATGATTAGCTGTAATTAATTAAGGTTCGATTTTTGGTGTTTAAGCCAATTAGGGTCATTACAAGTGAATTAACTCAAGTCCTATTTTCCCTAGGGTCCTCTGGTCACAAGAAACATCACCAAATTTTACTAGAATTTATTTCACAACATGCTAATTATTAGAATTAAAATACTCAGAGTAGTAACCTAGAATTTAAAAATCAATAACTCTTCATAGGGGTGGCCTCTGACTTTGGAAAATTCAGGGAATGTTCCCAAATTCAGAGGCTTCAAAAGCCCTATGGTCTCATGCCATGGTGAATTTCCTATATGCGTGATGAATTAAAACAATGCAGAGGGTAAATAAATCATTAAAAATAAAATACTTAATGAAATTAAATAATTTCTTTTCCACATTATTCTCCTTTGTTCACTGAGCAAGAGGGTATTTTTATTTTATTTTTCTGATTTTTTACACAAAGTTATGTATTTTTGAAGTTTAGGGAATTAAATAAATAAGAAAATGCGTATTTTCCTACTTATCCAGCGCGGCGCCCTGTCATCCTTGGCATCTCCGAACGACCACACGACGCGCTCCCATTCGACGCCGCCAGTTGAGTCAGCAGCACGGGTCCCACCTTCCGCGTATCATCCACTGATCTGACTTGATCTGAGCCGTCCATCCGCGCGTGTATTGAATGAACGGCATCCGTTCATCGTCCCCAAACCTCCTAGCCCGAGAACCGTCCATCTTCTAGGCTTAAGATCTCGTTCGATACTTAACCAAATTAAACGTTCTTATGCTCTATGGATTCGTCTCGAGAAGACGAACACATCCATACGGTTTATGTGGCATGAAATTGACTCAATAAAAATGGAGAATCTTCAGAAGCTCGGGAAGAAGAGTGAGACCATACCTTTGCTCAGAGAAGTGTGGCTTCGATCTGAGGGTCGTGTCACCTTCGATTGGGTCCAAGCAAGCTCCAGATGAAGTCTCCTGGCCTGGTGAATTGTCCAGGTATGATTTTGACCAAGCCCGATTTTGAACCTTTGGATTCTGGAACAAATGGGTTGGCCTGGAGAGGGGGCTTTCACTGGGGAACTTCTCCTCTTGACCTTGTGCAGGTGTAGGTGAGTTTAATTTGACTTTGGTGGAGGATTTGGGAATGTCCTATTCTGGCCTAAGAATTGAGCTCCAAAATTGAGCTCAATTAGTGGGGATTAAGGCAAGAGGACAGTGGGGATCAAATGCTCTAGGTGTGGGGAGAGTCTGGAGTGATTTTGGCAGAGTTTCCTCAAGGTTGATTTAGCACCTCCTCCATGGCCGAGAGGGGTGGGGTTTAAATAGGAGAGGCTGGAGGGCCTCCCAGGGGGAGTTATGGCTTGGGATTAGCTGCTTAGGTCAAGGGAAGAACAGCCATGGTGGCCATTGGGCATGGGACAACTCAGCAAGGTGGAATTCCGAAGTTTGGCTCCTCCCCATGTCTCGGCCATGGCATTTTCCGGCGGCCCAGGTGGCTGGCTGGTAGGCAAGGGTCACCCACAAGGTCAGGGAGGTCAGGGGTTGAAGTTGGTGAATTCAATTGAAGCCTTACATGTGTAAAGTGGTTGGATTAAAATGGCATGTGGAGGTGGCTTCTTTTGCACTTGGTTTGGTCAACCCATGGAAATGGGCTTGGTTCACCTCCCCATGGCTGATTTGGGTTGGGGGAGGATCAGATGAATCAGCTAGGAAAGGGTAGAGAAGTCACCATCCATGAATATTTTGATTAATCATGGATTAAGGTGAAGCATTAAAAGGGTTAAAACCTTTTTAAGGGGGCTTAAAAGAGGCTCCTCCTTTTGCAATTAATAGTATGATGATGTGTAAAGTGGATCCCATGGCTTCATGTGGCTTGTGCATGGCTTCAAGGACTCCATTTGGCTTAGGGATGGCTTGGCTTATTTACATGGAAATGGATTTTAGGGATTTTTGGCATTTAGGGGTGATTTGGCATATGGCTTGATTTGGAACCATTTGATGATTTATTTAGGACTTAAGGGATGATATTAATTGAGTGGTGATGGGATGAGATTGTAATGTGGGCTTTAAGATGAGTTTGGGCTTTTAAAATTTAATGAAGATGGGCTTTTAAAATGGTTTAGGAATGTGGGATTTTGGATTTAAAAATGAATTTTAGGATGAAAGTTTGGTAAAGGCTTAGGCCAAATAATTGTTGGGTTTGACTTAAGGATGTGTCATGATTGATTTGAAACAAGTTTGGAGTTATTTGGGTTTGAATTGGGTTGAATTTGGGTTGATTTGATAAATGGGCCTATGTAGGTCAAATTGGGTTAACTTGGGCCAATGTTGGGCTAGGGTTGAAATTGATGTTAAATTGATGTTGGGAAATGTTTATGGTTGTGTTTGAAAGAGGTTCCAACTTTGGTTGGATTTTGATTTTGGGATTTGGGTTCATTTGGGTTAGGGGTGGATTTAGGTCAAAATTGGGCCTTTTCGTTTTAGGTTGAATTTGAGTGGGGTTTGGATCCAAATTTTGGGAAAATCATGTTAGTGTTTTGTTTGTGGGGATGTTAGGGAAGGTTTAGAAAAGATTTGGGGTTAATTGGAGTTAAATTGGTTTGGTTTGGGCTAGGTTTGGGTCATGGGTCCAAATTGGGCTTTAAGGCCAAAAGTGAAATTAGATTCAAATTTCAATCAAATTGGACTTGGATTTGGTCTAGATTGGTGTTGGGAATGTTGAATTGAAGTTTAGAATTTAATTGGACCAGAATTTGGGTCAATTGGGTAGGTTTGGTTTGACATTGGGCTCATTTTGGGTTAAAATGGGTCAAATTGGGGATTTTGACAAAAGTGGGGTAAATTGACAAAATTTTCCCATGGTGTAGTTGAACGAAATGAAATTGGGAGTATTTTAAATTTTTTGGAATTTTCTAGGAATTTTTTGAATTTTTGGATTTTTGGGATAAGAGGGGCATTTTGGGTATTTGGAGGGTATTGGGGGGTATTTTTAGAATTTTTTATTATTTTTGGCTATGAATGATCAATTTGAGTAATGTGGGAATGTTTGGGATTGGTTTTGAGGAATTTTGGGTAATTTAGGTGATTTTGCAAATTTTGGGTAGTTTCAAGAGCATTTGGTAGGTTAGGCGGGTCCGGAGCCCCGGGGGTCAAAAATTGAAAATTTGGAAAATTGAAGATTGGGTGAATGTAAGTGGGATGAAATCATTTTGGTTGAGCCATGAAGCCATATCAAGCCCACATGAGCCATGAAGGGACTCATTTGAGGCATTCACTATGTTGTTCCTAACCCTCTTAGCCAAGGGCTTAGGGGTTAAGGACCATCCATATGAATCACCTCCATGAGTCAGGAGGTCAAGTTGGGTATAAGTGTGGTTTTAGGAGGTGTGTGAAAGTTTAGTGTACAAGTGTAGTGTGTGTAAGTCAACCTTCACCAGACCAGGCCACCCGTAGGCAGTCCTAAGGCCAAAGAGTCCAATAGGAACTCATCCTTTAAACTTCCACATTTGATTTCAACCCTTTAGGTGATTAGGGGTCTACAGTCAAGTTTGTGGAGTTTGCAGGGAGTTAAGAAGTGGTTTGAAATTCTAGGTGGTGGGTCCCAATTCTAATCCTCTAAGATAGTCAAAGGAAAAGCCTAAGGCTAGATCCTAAGTACTAAAAAGAAGAAGAGAAGACCTCATCAAAAATGAGGTCAACAATAGTTTGTGTATTGTTATTTTTATTTTTCATTAAACTTTGTGATGTATTCGTGTTTTGTATTTGTGATGTACCTGAGACTCCTTATGATTTGTATCTGAGATGTTATGTCTGTGTTCGATGTAGTTGTAGTAGACTTCATTGTTGATGTATGTGATAAAAAAGCTTTTTTGTGTTTGGATCGTTGTTTAATTTGTACCAGTAACGGTTGGATGTTAATGTTATGTGCACTATTTAATGTGTTTTAAACTTCTTCTTTATAAACTTCTAACCCATATTTGTGTGTAGAAATACTTCTTAATTATTTCAGGTCTATTGTTCTACTTTATAAAAAAAACTTGCTGAAACGCAAAGGTATGAAAAGCCAGCATATTGAGGTATAAGTTATATTTAGATTTTTTATTTCTTCCTTATAAAATATATTCAAAAATCTAAGTTTAGGGGAAGGAAAAAAAAGATTTAACTGTTAATTGCTCTCGTTTAAAATTATTTTCAAAAATTAATAACATGATTTCCTGTAATAGAGCTCAATTTCAGATAACTGTATTTTGATTTTATTTAAGTTTTTAATGAAATTGAATGAAAGTGTTTGGTAATGAAAAGTAATTTTGTAATGTAAGATATTTGGTATAAAAGTATAGGACTATAGTCAACTAAAGTAAGCAAAACTATATGTTTGAAATATTAAGAATCTTAAAATTTTATGTGATAGGAAAGGATTGAGACTCTATGATGAATTATTAATAAGCCAATGAAGTGCTTATAAGGTAAGGAATGTGGTAAGTTTCAAATTTAGGGCCAGAATGGTGAAGTTCAAAATCATTAAAGGCTATCCAGATACAGTAATCCTCACTAAAAGAAGAAAAAAAAAAAAGAAGAAAAGCAAAAAGAAAAGAAAAAGAAAAGCAAAAACAAAGAAAAGAAAAGTGAAGTGAAGAGAAGCTTGAGGAGATGTCTAATAAAAAATTAGCTTCACTTGGACCTACCAAAAGGGAAAAAACTTAATTACTATCCTGAATTTATGTGTATGGATTAACATCTTTACTAGTAGTTTTCTCATAAACTTCTTTTCATGTAATCCTTTTAAGTGCACTAATAGAACAATCTACAATCATTTTTGAAATGAATAGAAAGCTAGAACTCTTAGACTTAATTAGTAGATATTATTACACCTGCAGAATTTACTTTAATTATTCAAATATCTTTTTGAAAATTTTACTGTTGTACTTATCTAAATCAAAATTATGGTATTCTAGAAAGAAACTTCATTGCAGTGGATCATAATTTTATGTATTAACTAGAATTACTTGAGGACAAGTAATAGTTAAGTTTGGGGGATCTTGATTCACTGAAAATTTGATAGCTTTTTTACTTTTCATTTCATACCTATTTTTGATGATATTGCACTTTAAAGGAATGTATTTTTGATGATTTCATGCAGGTACAATGATTTTAGTCCTTTGGAGAGAAAGGAAGCAAAAAGGAGCAATTTTGGAGCGAAAAAAGGAAAAAATACATTTTATTGAACTAACGCTGAACGGTGCTGTCACCAGCGCCGGACAGCGCCAGTATCCAGAGAGTTACAACATTTTGGCAGAAAAATGCGCCGAATGGTGCTCCTACTAGCGTCGGACAACACCCTATCTCGATTTTGAACTAGAATCAATGTATTTGGACAGATTTTGAAAGGTTGCTTAAGGAAACTCTTGAGAATTCAGTTTTGGCCGAATTTAAACACTTTTGGAGCCACATTTCAAAAGGGGAAGAAAATAAGAGAAGAATTTAGAGTTTAGAGAGTGAGTTATTTCCATTTTATGTATGAAGTTAGGTTTTTATTTTTCTCTTTTATGGAGTGTGAGAGGAGAAGGAAAGTGAGAGATTTCTTCTTCCTTACTATTCTAAAGAGAAAATTGTGTTATTGTGAAGAAAGAAGAGGAGTCAAAGGAATTCCTTGAGATTCGCTTGGGGAAGAGTTTAAGATAAGTAGTCTTTACTTTACTTTGTTTGTATGATGTTGTTTTATATACGAAATCCATGTTTTATCATCTTTTCCTCATGAGCCTTAAGTAGATTTCTTTGTCTTTCTCCTTTTCATGTGATGTGTTGATGTTGTGAAATGAAAATGATGTGTCGAATTATTATGAAGAATTTGTGACGAAATTTTCACTTAGAACTTCATTTACTTTTTGATCTGGCCAATTGAATTGTTAAAAGTTTTTGGAAAACATATGTTCCAAAAGGAATATGAGTTCCACAACAAACGGATGGTCACATTCCAATTCCATGAATGGGGAATTCCATGGGGGTTGGATGCAAATAAGTAGGGAAATATACTTTGATGGGCGTAGAATTAGAGATTTCAGAGTGACAGGCTGAAATTCTCAATTTGGTCCTAATGTTTAGAAACTGAAGTGAGAGTTAGCCTTCAGGTGAACGGAAGTGGGAGCTTTAGAGTGAGAGCCAGTATCCTCCCAGCCTAACCATGGATTTGAGGACTAAACTTACAATTAACTAATGTTCTTTATACGCTGAAATATGGGCAAAGAATAAGAATGCTTCTATTTGGAACAATACATTTGCATCACTGATCTATGTCATAATAATCATCACATTATGAATGGAAAGGAGGAAGACTCTTTCTTATAACTGAACTTTGTTATAAATTTAGTCTTGCATTAGTTTAACTTGCTAGAGTTTAGAACGTGCTTTGGTAGATATAGTAACTGAACCTGTCTGTCTTTACTTTTAAAATTAAACAACTTCCAGTTGTGATGTGATTCGATAATAGATTTTTGTGGTACGCTATAAAAGTAAAGCCTCCCTGTGGGATTGATATTCCAGGACTCCACTAGAGCCCTGTATTACTTGAGCGATATATATACTTGTGTTAATTGTGTGACTCATTATCATTTAAATCAATATATATATATATATATATATATATATCTAAATCTAAGTTCATGAATTTTTGCAAATTAAAAAAGTCGCACCAAATACTACTCAAATTAAGAGCTATATTTGAAATATCATACTTACATACTAATACATACTGAACATATGACATTTTCCCGATATGTTTTCCTATATTTTTACATCTTTTTATATTGATATTATGCTTGAGAAATATTATTTTATCTTAGTTGTGCAGGAGATAGGGTGAACCCGTGTTTTACGCAAAAGAGGATGGAAATCATCAAAATAGAGGAGTTTTTTTACCAGTGCACTTACGTCGCACCTAAGGTGCATCCACATTAACACTACGCGCTTGCACCGCAAATAGAGCACACCTGTGCTCACGTAAATCACTTGTGTCGTCTTCACTGTGCCTCCGCCCCCATCGCAGCGCACCAGCTGTGACATCGCGGTGCATGCGTGCCAGCTTTGTGGCCTGCCCGCATTCAATTGCTAGACTTATTTTAGCAAGAAATTTCTTGCCTTTGTTGAACCCTCGCACATATATATATATATATATATATATATATATATATATATATATATATATATATATATATATATATATATATATATATATATATATATATATATATATATATATATATATATATATACGGTTTTATGGCATCTTGGGTTGTTGGAGGGAAAATTGATTAGAGAGAGAGCACTTACATAAGGTTTTCTTCCTCTCATTGGATTGAAACATTTAGGGGTTGATTTTACACCTCTTGCTCTTGTAAGTTTGTGTGAGTGTTTCTTATGAGGAGACTACTACTCTTGTTGAGAAAACTTTTTTTTTGCAAGTTTAAAATTCCTTTGTGTCTTGCATAGGAGATCTTTTTAGTTTTCTTATTTATGGTTTTCTCGAAAATGCCTGATTAAACTCTTTTTTGTGTCTTTATAATAAAAGGGTAGTAATTTTATCGTGATCTTTTAGATAGATTTCTTCTAGCATTTTTTCATGCTTTCATGGCCTTATGTTGTCGGTTAGGCTATAAACTTCATTTACTCCTGGGTAACTAGGATATTAAAATCTTTTGTGAATATATCACATCTAACCATTGTATAGTGGAAAGATAGCGTTAACCACAAAATCTGAGAGGATAAATATATTCCAGTAGAATTTTGTAACCTTTATTTAGGATTGAAAACATCTTGAGAAATGGCATGAGGTTAAACAAAACCTAACTTCATGGGTTTTGATTCCTCTTTTGACCTAGAAATGGGCATAAGAGGAAACTTATCTCCGGTTGACAACTATATTGTAGGAAAACATTAAGAAACACCACGAATCACCATGGTCCTCGAATCACAATGGCATGAGAACTACCGAGATTTTTCTCTATTTTATGTTTTTTGTTGTATGCGATCTAGATTGTTTTTTTTTATAATTTTAGGATTTAAACGTTTTTTGAGATAACCCCAAATTAGGTTCAAAAGATTAGTAAACTAGTGATTTTATGTAGTAATAATTGTTAAACCTTTCATCCTGAGATTGATGCGCGAACTCTTAAATTGCATATTACTTGACACATATACTTACATTGTGTAACTAACTTACTTCAATTTAAGCTTTGGCACGTTAAGTATTTGTGCCTTTTTCAGATAGAGACGTTAATAATTATTCTTATTTTAGGAGAGCTTTAATTGATAAGCTTAGGATTTATGTTTGGGACTTGTTTTTTTTTGTTTTTTTATTTTCTTTTGTTATTATATTATTGCATCTGCATTGCTCATGTGTTTTCTTGCAAGGGCTGAAAAAAATTTAAAAACTCAAAAATAATTATAAAGTCAAAAAGACTAAAAGATTCTATTTTTTCTTTCTTGCAATAATGTATGTATGATTGTTTTTTCCCTGACTAATGTGGGTCCTCATAATTTTCTACTTGTTTTGAGTCTGTGAAATCTGTTGTAGGAATATAGTGTCCCTATTTGTTTGTATGCGTAGGGGAGTCGAGTTTCCCTTACACCTTTTAACCTTGAAACAGACTGAACCTTCAGAAGCCTTAGGAGAACACACCCACTCACGAACACACCTATTGAGATGACTAACCCTAACACCCCATCATGAAACCACCTAACGACTATACCAACCCTTCCATTGTGGAAATCCACATGAGCATCAACTACCCACTGTAGAGTCCGAGACCTTTGAGTTGAGACTGACCATCATCCAAATGGTCCAAAATAGCCAGTTTGGGTGACTATCTTCTGAAAAACCAAATCCTTACTTAGCCAACTTCCTTGAACTATATGCCACTTTCCGGCACAACGGTGTCCCTGGTGATACCATAAACTTAAGCTTTTTCCTTTCTCTTTAAGGGACAAAGTGAAGTTGTGCCTTAACACATTTGCCCCAGGATCCATATCAACCTGGAATGATCTAGTCCAAAGGTTTCTGACAAAATATTTTCCTCCATCTAAGACTGTCAAACTTAGGAAAAACATTGCCTCATTCACCCAAATTGATGGAGAATTAATTTATGAGAATTGGGATAGATTTAAGGAACTACTTAGGAGGTGTCAAGACCATGATCTACTCGATTGGTTAATCATTCTAACCTTTTACAATGGATTGGTAGGTTCCTTAAGTTTATAATAGATGCAGTAGCAAGTGGTTCATTATTTTCCAAAACCTTTGAGGAGGCTAACTGGTTGATAGAAGAAAAGGCCACAAATAGTTTCCAATGACATTTTGAGAGAGTTACATCCTAAAAAGTAGCTAGCGTGCATGAATTTAATGTATTAGCTATCCTGACTACCCAAGTGGTTGTTATTTCTAAGAATTTAGATAATCTTGGGATGAATTCTATGCAAAGACTTCCACCAAATGATGGAATAGTGTATGAGCATATCTGAGAATGTCGAACTTAGATTTTGTTAATACTGTAGGAAATAGTGGTCATAATCTCTATTCAAATACCTACAATCTTGGTAATCACTCCAATTTTCAATGAAGTAATAATCATCAGCAATGGGTGAATCCTCAAAACCACCCTATAAGTAACTTACAAAACCAAAAAAACAACCCTCAGAGGCAGCAGTACACACCAAGATTTCAAGCTAACTTTTACATGCTCAAAAAAGTTAAATAATTGAGGAATTATTTATTCAAATTGCAAACACATTATAGAGCCAAGCTGTAGCCATAAAAAAACCTTGAAACTCAATTAACTTAGCTGACCAATTCAATGAACAATAGATCTTGATGCGACATGAATTTACGTAATATTTTGGCATTAAATACTCTTTTAATTATTGCATTTATTATGATATTACGCTTGAGAAATATATTTTTACCATTTGTGCAGATTATAAATCTTAAGACATTTAGAAAAGAAAAAGGGACGTCTTTGGAGCAAGAAGTACTAAAAAATGGGATTTCGCACAAATGCCCCCTAGTTACGTGCACACAAGCTGACACACGCACACCTAGTGCCCTCAAACGCAAACTCCCACACATGCTCACACCTCACTAGCACGCACGCATGTATAACTCTCTAGATTTTCTAGATCCAGGCTCTGCTGCTTGCCAATAATGTCCTAGATCTTTCAGATCTAGACTTTATGCTTGCCATTATGGGCCTTGTTAGACTTGTTAAGTCCAGGCTCCCAGCTTGCCAAATCCAGCTTGCCTGCACGCAAGCATGCACTAGTTGCGTTGGCGAGAGTACACCCTGATGTGTCCTAAAGTATGCTTAATTTATTTTTGTCTTTTACACTTGCTTTTAGATGAAATTGCACTTTAAAGAAAGTTGTTCTTATGTTTTTCTTGCAAGTATAAAAGGTAGGACACATGGAGTGAAGAGTAGTTGAAAAGGAGCAAAAAGAAGCTAAATGGAGCATATTAAAACCAGCAAGCCTGGTGCCTATGCGTCAGAACCAATGCACAAAATTGAGAGTCGGTGCCAAGGCGAGACCATTTTTGTATTGTTGCTTCACCGTAACTTGGGGAGTTATGTGGTGGTTTTAAACGGTTTAAAGGGAGACTTTTACTCATTATGAAGCAGGGAAGGTAAAGAAGAAAAGTATTCAGAAGTCTTGAGGGAAGTGGAGAAATAACAAGTAGTCCTAGGGAGATCGAGGGGAGGACTTGGATCCATTGTTGGAGCAACTTTTCATCTCTTTTTAGAGGATAAAAGCTAAGTATCACATTTTAATTTGTCTTGTATTTTTTGTAAACACATAATTAGTGGATTTGCTTTGTTAAATGATGCTGATTTTCATGGTGTTCTAATGCTTTGTGAGTATATCTCCTTTACCCTTCTTTTGTGATGAGTAGGGAGGATTTGTAGGATATGTTGAATGCTTTTAGAATTAGATTTTAATATTAATTTGATGAGTATTCTTCTATGCTTCATTTAATTTTCATAATGTCGTATGAATTGTTAAAACTCTTTCAGATCCATTAGGAATTGTAAGAGCGGTGGAGGAACAATTAGAGTATTCACATCGAATTAGTTGGTGAAGGAAATGCAATACATATGGAGATGCAAATAGATAGGGAATAGGCTTTTATGGGTTCAATCTTATGATAGGATTACTAAAAATTACTACTAAAAAGAGAACAACAACTAAATGTAACAGCTTAATAAAATTTAACAAGTTTGGAATTATGGAAAAACTTTCTCCTCCCAAAGAGATTTTAAACTATGTAGGCTTCAAAGTATTTAAGATAAAATTGATGTATTGTGACAAATAGAAGCATAGTTGATTCTTTACCCCCTTCTGGTGCTAGCAAAGATAACAATCTAGCCTCTTACCTCTACATGCTCTAGCCTAAGTCAATATATTGACTGAATCCCAGCATCATGGGACTAAACATCAAGCCAAATTGGAAATAATCTTGGTTGTCACCCTAAAACTAACCAAATGAAAGCCCATCAAAAATTTTATTCCTATTAATTTTCACTCCCCCTTGGCGATCACAATGGCTCTGCCAAGATTAAAATGTGGTATCCACAAGTTGGGTGAAACTATAGCCCTCCAAGGTCATTATGTTTCTCAATAGTTTTTAACCTCATAAGTGGCCAGTTTGTAAAGTAAATTAAGATTTAATGAGAATATCATCACAATTTTAAGATTAAAATGAATTCTTTAAATCATTCTCGTCCCACAAGATTAATTCCCTTATGCAAGGAAAAAAAACAGAACTACTCAGAATTCATGGAGATTAAACAAAAAAAAACTTTTGCATTGAAATCCAAGTTTTACAATAAAAATTTAAAAATAAAGTGTCTTATTTCTTCTCCCTAAGTAAACTTCTAGAGTTTCCTTTAAGTAATCTTTAAACTTTTACACACTAAAACACTCTCACACTTTACATAAACATAAAATAAGAAAACCCTAATTTATTATTGCTGCCTAAGTGAAGTTTTGAGGCTCCAAAGAGTCTTTAAATTTGTCGAAATCCTCCTCATTAAATATAAAACAAAAAATAACCAAGGGTTTCTTCAAAAACCTCTCCAAAAATTGGTCAAAATTAATGGATTTTCAAGAAAGGTAGTTTATGCTGCTATAACACTATTCTGGCTGGAGACTGCTGCTATTACAGCTAGGTGTGGCGCTATAGCGCCACCAATATTTGCTCAATTTTACTTAATTTTTCTCACATTTTCTCTAAATGTCAATTCCAAGTGTCTGAAACCAAAACATGCAAAATACCTTCCTTTAAAGTGCAATATCATAAAAAAATGTATAAAAATGGATTATAAAGTATGCACTAAAAAAGTCTTTTTTTAGGTGGAACAAAGCTCTGGAGAAATTGCTTAGTTATGTAAACTTATTGAAGGATATTTTTAATAAGAAAATAAAATTTGGATATCAAGAGATAATTTCACTTAGTGAAGAGTGCAATACTATAATTCAGAAGAAGATTTCTCAGAAACTTAAGGATCCTGGGAGCATTACTACTCCCTTCGCAATTGGAGAAACAACTTTTTTTTTTGAAAAGCTTTATGTGATCTTGGAGCTATTATAAACCTGATGCCCTTATCTATTTCTAGAAGGTTTAGGAGACATTTCTCCGACTACTATAACCCTTCAGTTAGCCGATTGCTTGATCACTTATCCAAAGGGTGTTATAGAAGATGTTTTAGTTAAAATGGATAAATTTATCTTCTCTATTGACTTTATTTTGTTGGATATGGAGGAAGATAAAGAAATTAAAATTATTTTAGGGAGACATTCTAGCTATTGGATGTTCTATGATAGATGTGAAAAAAGGTGAATTAACCATTAAAGTAAATGATCAGGAAGTTACATTTAATATCTTAAAATCTATGAAATATCTTGCTAAAGGAAAAGAAGATTAGTGCTTTTGAATTAACTTAATTGATTATTTTTTCAATAGTCATTTCCCAAAAAGTTGTGAAGTTAAATCATAAAAACATGAGTTAAATAAAGAGAAAGACATGGATTTTTAAGATGAGCTGGAGAGCTTTCCTACTAAAGAGTTAAAATTTTTTCAGGAGAGGTTTAAAATTTTAAATACAACTGAAAATAGTAAACCTTTTATTCCTTCTGTTGAAGAACCCCCTAAACTTGAGTTGAAGTTGCTTTCTACATATTTAAAATATGCTTATTTAGAGAAGTCGTCTACATTACCGGTCATCATGTCCTTACATTTAAATTAATTGCAAAAGGAAAATTAATGGAAATTCTGATAATTATAAGAAATCTTTCAGATGGAATTTAGCAGATATTAAGGGAATGAGTCCCTCAATTGCATGCATAAGATCATGATTAAATATAATCATAACCAATGGGCAAATCCTCAATGGAGATTAAAACCAATTATGAAAGAAGTTGTGAAAAAAAGAGATATTAAAGTGATTAGATGTAGGTATTATCTATCCTTTATCTGATACTGCTTGGGTTAGTCTTATTCATTATGTTCCTAAAAAGGAGGAGAGATAGTATCTATAAATGAACATAATGAGTTAATTCCTACCAGACATGTCACTAGATGGCGAATTTGTATCGACTACAGAAAATTAAATTTTGCCACTAGAAAAGATCACTTTTTTTACCCTTTTTGGATCAGATATTGGATATGCTAGCTAATCACCAATCTTTTTTTTTTAGATGGATATTTTGGATATCATCATATATCAATAGCTCCTGAGGATCAAGAAAAGACCATATTTATAAGCACTTATGAGACTTTCACTTTTAGAAGATTGCCCTTTAGCTTATGTAACGCACCTGCCACTTTCCAAAGGTGCATGATGTTTATTTTCTGTGACTTGATTGAGAAAGAGATAAAATTTTTCATGGACGATTTCTCAGTATTTGTAAATTCATTTAATTCTTTTTTAGATCACTTAGCAAAGGTGCTAAAACACTATGAATAGACGAACCTTGTTCTCAGTTGGTAAAAATGTGAATTCATAGTCCTAGGAGGAATTGTTTTGGGATATTAAACATCTGAAAATTGCATGGAAGTAGACCCAGCAAAGATTCAAGTAATTAAAATACTACCCCCACCTATCAATGTAAGGGGGGTTAGCAGTTTTCTGAGACATGTTAGATTCTATAGGCATTATAAAAAAATTTCTCAAAAATTGCCAAGCCTTATCATTTTTTAGAAAAAGATGTCCTATTTATCTTTGATCAAGATTTCCTAAATGCTTTAATATTCTAAAAGAAAAATTAGTCAGTACTCCTACTATAGTCTCACCTGATTGAGGAGACCATTTGAGTTGATGTGTGATGTGAGTGATTATGAGGCAGTGTTAGCACAAAAACATGATAAAATTTTTAAAGTTATATAGTATGCCAGAAAACCCTTAATGAATCTCAAATTAATTACACTACAGCTGAGAAGATTTATTGACAATATAATATACTTTTGATAAATTTAGATCTTATTTAATTGGAACAAAATTTATTGTTTATATAAATCATTCTGCTATTATATATCTTATGTTGAAGAAGTATGCTACTTCAAGATTAATTAGATGGGTCCTTCTGATGTAAGAATTTGATATTGAAGTAGTGGATAGGAATGATCAGATAATCAAGTTGCTGAAAATTTATCTAGATTGGATCAGGGAGAGTCTTGTACTTATGAAGATGAAATTAATCAAAGTTTCATGTTGTGCAGCTTTATAGTGTTACTGAGTTGTGTATTATGTAGTATACTGACATAGTGAATTTTATTGTTAGTGATATTGTATCTTATGGATTAGCATACCATTAACGAAAAAGTTTATTCATGATGCTTGATCTTACTTTTGGTATGACCCATATTTACATAAAAAGTGTAAGGATCAAGTTATCATAAGATGTGTACCTTTTGAAGAAACCTTGAAAATTATTCACAAATGTCATGATTCTGAGTTTGGAGGGCACTTTTGTGTTGATAGAACTGCATTTAGGATTTTGCAATCTAGATTATTGGCTTACTCTATTTAGAGATGTGAATATATATATATAAACTTGCGATAGATATCGGAGATTGGGTAATATATCTAAGTGAAATGAAATGCCCCAACTTTACTTTAGAAATTGAGATTATTAATGTTGGGGGTTTAGATTTTATGGGACCATTTATACAATCATTTGGAAACTTATATATTTTAATAGTCGTGGACTATGTCTCAAAATGGATTGAGGTAGTAGCTCTTCAAAACTTAGATTGTAGCTATATCTTTAAAGAAGAATATTTTTTCGTTGATTTGACATGCCTAGAGTGATTATTAGTGATGGAGGAAGTGATTCTAAAAATTGAAAAATTAAGAAACTAAGTGCTAAATATGGAATTAACCATAGAATATCCATAATTAATCATCCTCAAACCAGTGGTTTAGCTGAGGTATCTAACAGAGAAATCAAGAGAATTTTAGAAAAGACTGTCAATCCTAGTAGAAAGAATTGGTCTTTAAGACTAGATGATGCATTATGGGATTATATGATTACATGCAAAACTCTTTTAGGAATGTCTCCTTATTAGCTCATTCCTGGGAAAGCTTGTCACTTGCCAGTAAAAATAGAACATAAAGCTTATTGGGCAGTTAGAGAATTTAATTTTAACTTGAAAGAAGCTGGTGAGAAAATATTATTACAATTAAATGAACTCGATTAAATTAGACAAGAAACTTATAAAACTGAAAACAAAGTATAAATAAAAGATGAAAGATTGGTATTATTGAAAGATTCTTAGGAATGTTTTTGAATCTGGACAGGAAGTTTTACTATAAAATACGCAATTAAAATTATTTCCTAGAAAACTTAAGTCGGATGGTCAAGGCCATTTACTGTAATCAAAGTTTATCCTCTGGGTGCAATAGATTTTAAAGATCCTAAAAGTAGTAGGATTTTTAAAGTTAGCAGACAAATACTTAAACTTTATATTGGTAGAAATAAACCTATAATTAATGAGGTCTTATTTCTGAGTCAACTTTAGTAAAATATTGATTTGTCGGGCCGACAACGATAAACCAAGCGCTCTTTGGGAGCCAACCAAATGTATGAATTTTTGTGTTTATTTGTGTTTTTAGTGTGTTGTGTTATTTTTTGTTGTAGGTTGGATTGTTTGATGTTTTTTGAGATGTTTAGTTTGGTGATGAATTGCTTTCATTTAAGTAATTTATGAGAGTGGCAATTTCTTAGCTTCTCATTGTAATTAAACTTGTATTTGTTGTCTGGTTGTGGTTGGATTAAATTATCCACTACATCTTAGTTCTCAATTGAGCTTAATGAATTAGTCGAGATAGAATGAGTTTGGACATAGGACAAGTTCATCTCATATCTACTACTTACTTTATCTGACCATGTTTATCATCAAGTGGGTCCAATAAACCAGCTTGTAGAAGAACATGAGGATGATCTTGCTGATTTTCTTATTTACTGTTAGAGTTGCATATTTTAGAGGATGAGGCAATTCCTAAGATTTGTTACACATAAGTCAATACATTAGGACAATTGATTCACGAAAAATATGTTAGATTTTTCATATATATATTGAACTCATTTTTTGTGATGTTGCACACTAAATGAATATGTTTTTCATGTTTTGCTATAGGTATGATGATTTTAGGTGTTTGGAGCAAAAGGAAACAAAAAGGAACAAATTTGGAGAAAAAAGAGGCAAAATGACAAACTCAGCCAACTAGCGCCGATGGTGCCAGAATGGGCACCACCAGCGCTCAATTCTAGAGAGTTAAGAGTAATTGAAGCAGACCATCACCGACGACACTCTATCCAGCACCGACGGTGCCTAAATTCGGTGGAGGCCAAATTTAATGCATTTGGATGATTTTTAAAGGGTTGCTTGAGGAAAATCTTGGGGAATTCATTTCTAAACTATTTTAAACAGATTTGGATGCCAAAAAAGTGAGAGAAGAGAGGGATAGGCGTCTTTTGGTGTGAGTGGAGTGTGTTAGGGTTTTTGGTGAGTAAGTGTGCTTGTGTGTGAAAGTAAGTAGAAGTTTAGGGTTAGTGTGTGTGAGAGTCTTGTTTGTATGGGTTTCTTCTCTAAAGAGTGTAGAAGAAGAAGGAAAGTGAGAGATTGTTTCTTCCGTACTATTCTAAGAGGAAATTGTGTGTTGTTGTAAAGAGAGAAAAGGATTTAAAGGAACTTCAAGGGATTTTCTTGGGGAATAAATTGAGATAAGTTGTACTTACTTCTTATTTTTATATGACTTTGCTTTTATATATATAATCTGTGTTTTTTCGTATCTTTCTTACGAATTATGAGTAGATTTCTTTGTCATTCTCCTTGTAATGAGATATGGTGCAGTGATGATGTAGATTTGATGTGCCATTTAAATGTTAAGAAATTGTGATGATTTTCACTTTGTACTTCATTTAATTTTTGATCTGGACAATTGAATTGTTAAAACTTATTGTGAAACATACAATCCGAAAAGAATAAGTTTTCTACAACAAAAGTGGAGAATTCATTCAATGTCCATGAATGAGTTACATAGTTCATGGGGGTTGAGTGCAAATAAATAGAGAAATATGGTTTGATGGGCATAAAATTGGAGATTTTAGGGTGACAGAGTGAAATCCCCAATTTGGTCCTAGTGTTTGGAAACTAAAGCTAGGGTTAACCTTCAGGTAAGGGAAGTGGGAGCTTTGAAGTGACAGCCAGTATCCACCCAGCCTAACCATGGATTTAGGGACTAAGCCTAAGATTAGCCAATGTTCTTCACAAAACTCAAAAGAGAGGATACTTTGAAGAGGGTAAAGAATATGAATGCTCCTATTTGGCACAATACAAGTTTTTATCAATATTTATCATTCACTCATCATAATAGTAATGTAAGGAGGAAGATGTTTTTCCATATTTGAACCTTTCAATACAAAACGTAGTCTATGTTAGTTAATTTTTTTCTAGAAATTTAGAATGTTAACTTTAGTAAACATAGCTTTTAGTCATCTTTACACTAGAAAATTTAATATTTTCTAAACGTGCATTGTGAATTGAGTATTGGATTTATGTACTACACTTTGAAAAGTTACAACCTTCTTTGTGGGATCGTTAACCAGGACCACACTTGAGCCCTGTATTACTTGAACGATACATATACTTGCGTATACGAGCGGCTGCCTAATTATTGAACTAATTTTACTTTGAAACTAAACTAAAACTACCTTTTAAATATTTACCTAAGCGGCAGTGCACCAGTCAAGTTTTTGGCGCCGCCTTGCCGGGAAGGTATAAATACAATAACAGTCAATTTAGTAGTGTTTGAAACCTTTATTTTATAATTTTCAATTGTCTGTACTTGTTTAATTTTAAGTTTGTTTAGTGTAATTTTATATGTGTAGTATTGTTTCCATAGGTTTAGTGCTTTACGATTAAGAATTAGAACGTACTATTAGAAAATTTTGAAAATAACAAAAAAGAATCTAAAGATCTGAACAAAATGGCAAATAATTTAGATAATCAAAGAAATGAAAATGAACATCAACCAAGACCATAAAGAGATTATGTTAACCCTACAGCAGATGAAATTCACTTAACTATTCAAAATCTAGATGTTGCTAATTTATTTGAACATAAACTTGTTATTATCTAAATGGTATAAAATAATCAATTTGGTGGAACACCAAATGAATATCCTAATTTACATCTTGTTAGTTTTCTAGAGTTGTGTGCTACATTTAAATATGACGGAGTGTCGAATGACACTTCCAGACTTAGACTTTTTTCTTTTTCATTAAGGGATAAAGCTAATGTGTGGTTAAATTTGTTAGCACCTGGATCTATCAAAATATGGGGAGAACTTTCACAAAAATTTTTGTCAAAATATTTTCCTCCATCAAAAAATGCTAAACTTCTAAATGATATTACATCATTTGGTCAGTTTGAAGGGGAATCAATATATGAAGCTTGGAAAAGATTTAAAGATCTCCTTTTGAAATGTCCACAACATGCTTTACCCGATTGGTTAATAATTCAAGCATTTTATAATGGATTCATAGGATCTCTTAGATCAATTATAGATGCTGCTGTTGGTGGATCATTAATGTCAAAACCTTTTGATGAGGCATATTCTTTAATAGAAGAGATGGCTACTAAAAATTTTCATTGGCCGTCTGAAAAGGTAAATCCAAAGAGAGTAGCTGGTATTCGAGATGATGATGCTATAACTATGACAGTCTCTCAAATTGCTGCCCTTTCAAAGAAAATAGATCAATACGGAATAATCTATTCTCAAACACCCCCCTGTGTTAGAGGAAAATTCATTAGGACATATAATAGAATCTCAAACATATTATGAGACCTTGAATACTATAAATAGTAGACTATATAATCCTTATTCGAATTATTATAATCTTGGTTGGAAAAACCACTTAAATGTTAACTGGAATAATAATAACATTGCTACTCTTAACCTACAATAGAGGGAGAATTCAGTAAACCCATTAAGAAACTTGAACAACCAGAGAAACACGAACTATAGACCTTCTTATCCTCTAGGTTTTAATAGTAACTCACAATTTAAGGAAAAGAAATTGTAGACATAAAAATTAATTTTAAATATGGGTAATCAATTACTAACTCTAGGTAATCAATTACAAACTCAGGGAGTTGCAATTAAAAATATTGAAAATCAATTAGGACATATTTTTACTCAGCTTAAAAAAAAAACCTTCAGGAACTCTTTCTAGTAATGTTGAGATCAATCCAAAAGATCAAAGTAATGAACAAATTAAGGCTATATAGTTAAGAAGTGGAAAAGAATTAGAAACGGGAGTGCAAAAAGAAATTGAAACTAAGAAAGAGAAGGTGGAAAATCTAGACTTAGAATATCTGATTAAACCAAAGAAAATTACTGTAAAAAAACCACCACCATCGTTTCCTAAGAGATTAAAAAAACAAAATAGAGATAATTGATTTACAAAATTTTTAAAATTTCTTAAAAAATTAACAGTAAATATTCCCTTTGTTGATTTTTTAGAACAGATGTCTGATTATGTGAAGTTTATGAATGACATTTTTAATAAGAAAAGGAAGTTTATAGATCATGAGACTGTTGTACTCAGCAAAGAGTGTAGTGCTATTATTTAGAAAAAGCTTCTCGAAAAACTTAAAGATCCTCATAGTTTCACTATTCCTTGTGTTATAGGTGAAAAATTTTTCGGAAGAGTTTTATGTGATTTAAGAGCTAGTATAAACCTTATGCCTTTATCAACTTTCAAAAGATTGGGAATTGGAGAATTTTCTCTTACTTCTATAACTCTTCAGTAAGCTGATCGTTCTATTACTAATCCTAAAGGAGTTGTAGAAGATGTACTAGTGAATTTTGATAAATTTATCTTTCCTGTGGATTTCATTGTTTTAGATATTGAGGAAGATAAAGAAATTCCTATTATTTTGGGAAGACCATTCCTTGCTACTGGAAGAGCTATGATAGATGTTCAAAAAGGAGAATTAACTGTGAGAGTTAATTATCAAGAGGTGAAATTTAATATTTTAAAATCAATGAAATATCCATCGATAGAAAAAGATGATGAATGCTTTCGAATGGAAATTTGTGATTATTTGAGAGATGATCATTTTAAGTAAACGTTTGAAGAGAAAATATAATATAAAGATTTAAAATGTGAGGATGATAATGAAATAGAAGATGATTTGATGAGATGAAGAACATAGACCAAGATTATGTTTAGGAAATATTTGAAATGTTGGCTACTACATAAAGTGATAATATAAGTTTAATTCTGTATATTATAAAACCTCCTGAAGTTGAAATAAAAATTCTTCCAAACCATTAGAAATATGTGTTTCTAGGAGAATTGTCTAATTTACCAGTAATTTTATCTTCAAATTTGAATGAATATTAAGAACAAAAATTATTGGATACAATAAAAAGATACAAAAAGGCTTATAGTTGGACTTTAGCTGATATTAAAGGAATAAGTCCTTCAATCTGTATGCATAGAATTTTGTTAGATAAAGAATATAAACGTAGATATGATCTGCAAAGGAAACTAAATCTAATGATGAAAGAAGTATTAAAGAAGGAAACTTTAAAATGGGTAGATGATGGAATTATTTATCCTATTTCAGACAGTGCTTGGGTAAGTCCAATTCATTGTGTCCCTAAGAAAGGAGGAGTGGCAATTGATGTGAATGAATGAAATGAGATTATACCAAAAAGACAAGTCACTGGTTGTTGAATTTGTATAGATTATAGAAAATTAAATGCCGCCACTAGGAAAGATCACTTTCCTTTGCCTTTTCTAGATCAAATGTTGGATAGACTAGCTGGGCACAAAAATTATTGTTTTTTTGGATGGATATACTAGTTATCACCAAATTCCTTGCTCCTGAGGATCAATAAAATATTACATTTACTAGTCCATATGGAACTTTTGCTTTTTAAAGAAAGCTCTATGGATTATGTAACGTACCTACAAAATTTTAAAAATGTATGATGTCTATTTTTAGTAATATGATTGATAATGGAATATAAGTTTTTATGAATGATTTTTCTATATTTGGAACTTCATTTGACATATATTTAAATAATTTAGAAAAATTTTTCGAGCTCTGTGAAAGAACAAATTTAGTTCTAAATTGGGAAAAATGTCAAATTATGATTGCAGGAAGAATCGACTTGGGCATAAAATTTCTGAACATGAAGTAGACCCTGCAAAAATTTAAATTATTGCAAATCACTTCCTACTACAGTAAGAAGGGTTAGCAATTTTTTAGGACATGCTGGATTTTAGAGACATTATATTAAAGATTTTTCAAAAATAACTAAACCTTTATGCTAACTTTTAGAAAAAGATGAGAAATTTAATTTTAACGAAGAATGTTTAAATGCCTTTGAAATATTAAAAGAAAAATAAATCACTGCTCCTATAAAATTCCTGATTGGGAGAAACCATTTGAACTTATGTGTGATGCTAGTGATTATGCGATTGGAGTTGCTTTAGGGCAAATGTATGATAAAATATCTAAAGTTATTTACTATGCTAGTAAAACTCTTAATGAAGCTCAAATTAATTATACCACTATGGAAAGAGAATTATTAGCTATTTTATATGCTTTTGTAAAATTTAGATTGTATTTAATTGGGACTAAATGTATAGTACATATGGACCATTCAACTATTAAAAATTTAATGCAAATGAAGGATGCCAAACAAAGATTAATTAGATGGATACTTTTAATGCAAGAATTTGACTTTGTGATAATAGATAGAAAATGAATTAATAATCAAATAGCTGTTCATTTGTCTAGACTGGAACAACATGAACAATCTAAAGTTAAGAAGGAAATTACAGAAACTTTCCCTGATAAACAACTTTATAACATTAAGGAAAGGAATTAACCTTGTTATGGTGATATTGTGAATTATATTGTGAGTGAGATTTTTCCACCTGAATGAACAATGCAACAACAAAAGAAATTTATATATAATGTTATATTTTACTTTTTGGATGACTCATACCTATATATACAATGTAAGGATCTTGTTATTAGAAGATGTGCTCCTTATGAAGAAATTAAACCAATTATTCAGAAATGTCATGATTTAGAATTTAAAGGACATTTTGGAACTGATAAAAGTGCAGATAAGATTTTAAAATCTTGATTTTATTGGCCTACTATTTTTAGGGATGTTTATAGATATATTAAATCATGTGATCGGTGTCAAAGAGTAGGTAATATTTCTAGAAGAAATGAAATGCCTCTACATTTTACATTGGAAGTTGAGATATTTGAAGTTTGGGGATTGAATTTTATGGGACCATTTACTCCTTCATTTGAAAATTTATATATATTGGTTGTTGTATATGATCTATAAAAAAATACCTATTTCTTTATGTCTTAATTCTTATCAATTTCTAAGGATATTATTCTTTAATGAAAGTTATTTTTTGTGTTTTTGGATGTAGGTGATGTAAAAAGGTCCAAAAAGGAAAAAAAGGAGCAAAAAGGAGCAAAAAGGTCAAAAATGGAGCAAAATACAAAAAGTATAAAAAAATATGGCCTGACACCTAGGCGCCAGAAGTTGGTGCCTAACCGCCAGACTCGATACAGAAACTGTTAAGTTTTTGACAACGTTTGTACGGTTATTTTGACGGAGTGAGCACTTATTGGACATTCTAGAAGACTGACACTTGTTCCTTGATAATAAGACATGTGATACATTGCATTTGGACACTCCAAAATGATTTTAATCAGGAAGAGGTGTGAGCCAAAGTGAAGAGGTGCGAAGAACTGGATGCAGTGTCCGGCGCATAGGCGCTAGACAAACCTTCTAGAAGATTCATTGAATGTGGACATGTTTTGAAGAGGCGCCTCAAGGCAACCCTTGAAGCCTATAAATAGGAATCCATTTCTTCAGAAAAATGTGCCCCCCATTGTAACCTCTTCTCTTATCCACTTTAGGATCTCTCATCCTTAGAGAGAGAAATATAGAGAGAAATTTAGGGCCACTTTTGTTTAGTTTATTGAGTTTATTTTCAAGTTGTTGCATCTGAAGTTCATTACACTGTGGAGTTAGTAGGAATCAAAAGATCTATAGAAGGAATATTTGAGATAAGTATTTTATATTTGATTCAAAGTTTATTTATTATGTTTTGTTGTTTATATTCAATGTGTTCTGAGTAGTTAGTTTACTTTCTTCCTTCAATTATGAAGAGATAAATAAGATAATAAAAAATTTGATGGAGAATTGAAATTCAAAATATTTTCAAAACATTGTGATGACATTAATACCTGATCTTACTTTACTTTTTAAATTGGCCATTTAAATTGTTAAAACCTATTGAAGAGTTTTGAGACCTAGAAGGATAAAAACTCTTAACTTGTAAATGTCACATGAATCCTTGGGTAGTCGAAAGCCATGTGCGGGCTATTCAAGGTGAAGTGCAAATAAATATGAAGATAAGATTTAAAGGGCATAGAATTGATAATTTTTTAGAGTGACAGACTAAATTCTTATAATTTGATTTATAGATTAGGAAAGGGTCACTAGTAGGGCCGACCATAGCCACCCTTGAACATCTAGTAGTGTGAGTCTAGATTAACCCATTCTACTAAAAATACATTCGGACCTGATATGTAAATTAGCCAATGTTCTTTGTGCTTAGATCAAAGGGTAAAGAATAAAAATGCTTCTATTTGGCACAATACCATAAATCAAATTCTCTAACGAATATTAAATTACCTTAAAAATCTTAGATTAATTGAAGGGAAGAAAGTTATTTTTTTTATATAGTTTTCACAAAATCATTTTCTTATTATTGTTTTCTTTATTTGCATCTAGTAAATTAATAGTAATTTATAGTTAGATTAAAATACAAAACAATTTTTGAAATACAATATTTAGAAATTTATTACTATATTTTTTTTCCCCGTGGGATCGATACTAGGGTCTTTGTTTCAGAGCTCTATATTACTTGAAATGATACGTATACTTACGTAGTACCCAAAAAAGTATATAAAATATTTTCTTTTTAAAATTATATTTTGTTATATAAACATTTATTTAAAAAGTTTATTTGGTACACATCTCTATAGCAAGTTATTCCAGGTCAAGTGTTTCACGCCTTTGCCAGAAATTAAATTTTCTAACAGTGGTAACAAATTTTGTATTTGGAAGTACAAAAATCGGGTCAGTATACTATGTATCAAAATGGATCAAAGAAAATGCTTTACCAAGATGTGATGCTCGAAGTGTTTAAAAATTCTTAATGAAAAATATTTTTACAAGGCATGGAATGCCAAGAGTGATCATTATTGATGGTGAATCTCATTTTAAAAATAAACCGATTCAGATATCGGTTGGAAAATATAATATTATTCATAAAATATATACTGCTTATCATCCCCAATCTTGTGATTTAGCAAAAGTGTCTAATCATCAAATTAAATGAATTTTGAAAAAAAAACAGTGAATGTCCACAAATTAGACTGGTCTCTTAGATTAAATACTGCATTATGGGCATATATGACTGCTTACAATACTCCTATAGGAATGTCTCCTTATAGACTAACTTTTGGAAAGATTTGCCACTTACCTGTAGAATTAGAATATAAAGCATATTGGACGATAAAAGAGTTAAATTTCAATTTAAAGAATGAAGGTGATAAAAGATTGGTGTAATTAAATGAATAGGAAGAAATTATAAATGAATCTTATGATAATGACAGAATTTACAAGGAGAAAATGAAAGTATGGCTTGATCGGAAGATTATAAGAAGGAAATTTAAACCTGGACAAAAAGTTTTGTTATATAATACAAGATTAAAATTATTTCTTGGAAAACTAAAGTCTAGGTGGATAGGACCTAAAACTGTTATAAAATTTTCTCCATTTAGAGTTGTTGATATGAGGATCCTAAAACTGGAAGAATATTTAAAGTTAATGGTCATAGATTAAAACCATATTTTGTGGGGTATCGACAAAATTTTAAAGAGGTTTTAATGTTAAGTCATCCTCAATAACTGAATGTTTGTCTGGCTGACGAAGTTAAACCAAGCACTTTGTGGAAGGTAACCCATAATTATCTTTAGTTTGCTTGAGTTAATTTTGATAATATTACTTTTAGTTAATCATATTTGAGCCTACTCACTCATAAATATCATAAAAATTGATAATTAATGGATTGTATTGAAGGTTTGAAATATTTCTGACCAAAACGAAGTTTGGTACATTTTTTAGTACTGGCTCTGAAGGTGCCAAAATGGGTGCTACCGACACCCATTTCTAGAGAGCATTGCCAAATTTTGGGGTTTGGGCGCCGACAACGCCCTTTCCGGCACCGACGGTGCCCTATCAGGCACCAACGACGCCAATGGTCTGGTGATGGATTTTGGAGTTTCAAATTGCTATTAAATTGCTATTTTTTGTGATCTTTTGCAGGATTTTTACCCTTATAACTTCCCAAACTTTATTTTGAATCCCTAAACTCTAGAAAAACAAAAGGATTCATTCCAAATTCACATCTGATGGATTCCAACTCCATAAAAACTCTGAGATTTAGAGTTTTCAACCGACAGAAGTTCATCAGTTTCGAGGCGATGTGATTATTCAATAAAGTGATGATAAAGAGGAGGCTAATCAAAGAAAGAAGCTTTGTGAATCGAGCTTTGAATGGTCCAAGTACTCAAGTAGAAGAGTTTATTGTGTAGAGGCGCTGGGAAGTATTAAGTTACACTACTGCAGTTATAGTCGTTCCTGTAGTGAAAGTTTTTTATGCAGATCTTTATGGAATCAACCAAGGATTCTTCTATGTGCGAGACATGTTTGTACCATTCACTCTTTCAAGGATTAATGACTTGTTTATGATTGAAAGTGTACTGATCTGCCATTATACGAATTTTGCTCTGATGAGAGATAAGATGAATGAGATTTATCGATATTTGATGGATGAAAGTGAATATGGGAGATAAGAGACGATAGATTTCTCTATTACATTATAAAATCCTATGTCGAAGCAATGACATTTCTTTATATCTGCAAAGTTACTCCCAACTACAAAAATAAGTAAAGTGACAAAGGAAAGTGTAATCTTGAACTATTGTTTCAAACGGGAAGGCCTACTGATATTAGCACCATAATTGTGAAATCTTTATTGGGATTGATTGTACATGAATCTAAATATAAGCTTGGATATCCTTCCACAATATTTTTTCTTTGCAGCCAGTCACAAGTGCCATATGAAAGATGGAAAAAAATGCTTCTTCCTTGGATGCCCCTGGATCCAACTAACCTATTTGACTATTAAGCAATTGGAAACAAGAATGATATAAGCATAATTGCAGATTAAACATCTTAGAGTTAACAACCTATTCAACTTTATTTTTCTAAAAGTTCATAGTTGATTTTGAAGAAGATCAAGAAATTGGAGAAAGAGGTACAAAATCTTATGAATGTTATTAACAATATTTCTGATTTATTTGATCACCTGGATTGGAGGATGAAGAACAATTTGATCTTACAGGATGAATTGAAGAAAGTTTGATAAATTTGATGAAGAAGAAAGTTGTTATTGCAGAGAATTCAATTGATGAATTCTCATATCACCCCTTTTACAATTAGTTCATGCACCATCAATCCAAGGGAGATATCAAAGGAGATGATAGTACTGAGACCGATGAAGAGTAGTGACTCTACTTTATATTTAGTACTTGGTATTTAAATTAATATGTTATGGTGTTCTTAGTATTTGGTTTGACTGACTATGTAATGTGTGTATGAACTTATTATGCTTGTAATTTGTGTTTATGTTTAGTTTTTAGTGTTAGAGCATTGCACTTTGATTGTGACGCTGAATTTCTATGTCATATGGCTTGATGAACTCATATAGTTGAGTGCTTAAATTTGTATATTGGTAATATGGATTTTATATATTAAAGTGATGTTTTATGTTGTTTGTGTAAAAATGATGTTAGTTAGTTGCGTAATTGATGAATAGATGCTTATATGATGGTGTAACTTAGAAGTGATCGAAATTGCAAAAATTTTACGGACCCATAATTTGAACTGGCGTCGACGATGCCTTAACCAGTGCCGACGGCGCCCGAAACCTGAACAGGCCCAGTTTCGTTTAAAATCATGATTTTTGCCCTAAACCCACCATTTTTTACCTTTCCATCATCTTCAACCTCAAGCTAAGGCTGAATAGTGACCTAGGGCTGGCTTGCTTGAGGATTTGAGGCATTTTCAAGGCTTTGAAAGTTTGGATCCTGTCCTCTCTTGGTAAAAGCTTTACTTTAAACTAAATATTTTTAATTTTCACCATGGAAATATCCCACATTATGTAGATCTGAAGTTTAGAATTTTTTTTGATGCTTTGAGATTATCCATGGTGATAGAAGTTCCTACATAGATTTTCTTTAGGAGTCTTCTACATTGTAATTTTGGAATTTGTTGGATTTTTCCTGCACATTTCTAGAGAATTTTGACATGTCTCCGAAGACGAGTAAAGGGAAGAGGAAATTGGATTTTGATGATGATAAATTTATGAATGTTAAAGCACAATTTTGTTTTAATTTGAGCCTTAACAATAATAATTGTATACAAGATCGAGCTTTTGAAAATCCAGGCGGAGTGGTAGAACAATTAATTGTTGATCGAGAATGGGAGATATTTTATTATTTTACTGCTAATGCGATTATGGGTATAGTTCGTGAAGTTTATGCAAATTTTTTGTAGACTGAAGGTGAATATGTGCTTGTACGAGGGAAAATGATAGAATTTACCTCAGATCGTATTAATGTTTTTTACCAGTTAAGGAGAACACCATTTTGTAAATATGAAAATTTTCATACTATGGATGCTAGACTAAATGAAGTGATTTCTTTTCTTATTGATGGAAAAGGAGAATGGAAGATAAAGCAAAGACAAAAGATTAACTTCCCTGCTTCCATGTTGAATGTAGCATCTAAGGCCTGAATTATTTCATCTCAGCAAAGTTATTACCTTCTTACCCTGATAGTGAAGTTACTGGAGATAGAGCTATTCTGAACTACTGCATTCATAACATGAAACTGATAGAAATTGGAGATTTCATTTATAAGAGTATTCAAACTATTGCAAGAGGGAAACCACTAGTGGATTAGGACATCCTGCCCGGATTCATACACTATGTGTACAAACTGGAGTGGATTTTGATGACAATGAGGAGATAGTCCATCCATTGAAGCCTATTACCAAGGCTAATATTTGTACTTGTGAGGTTCATGTGGGATGGAGAGGAGGAAGAAGGAGTACTGATATTCCTTCTGCTAGTCAGGTCATACCCTATACTTCTGAGGCACCTACTTTGTCTGATGTTATGGAGCAATTGAGGATTCAAAATGTTAGTCTTGAGAGATTCCATAGCAGGGTTGGTGGATTAGAAGCCCGGAGCAATGTTAATAATGATTATCAGAGGAGGAGAGTTGAATACAACATAGCTTACCATGATGCTCAGGTTATATTTATGAGGGGAGACACTGGTGTGATATTTTCTACTCGCCCCAACTATGTTCCTTATCGATCTGATGATGCAGATCAGGCTGAAGAAGCTGCTGATGATGATTGGTAGAGATGTGATTTTTTTTCATTTATGTTATGTAGTACTTTTGTGTGTTAGTTGTTTTCTCTTCTGTAATCGATGTGACTTGTGATTGTACTCTGTGTTAGTTATGAAAATATAATGAACTCTGTGTTTGTTTTTTTAGTGATATGGATTGAGATTGTAATGCTTATGTTGAATTTTTAAAGTTTAAGTCTTTAATATTTCTTCACCCTAAAAAAATTCTAATATTATGTGTAGCACTGCTTCTAACTGTTTCATGCATGCTAGTTTAATTTTTTTATTAATACCAGCATAGCTTCAAAAGATTTCAAAATCCCAGCACAAAAAGTATAGTTTTCTTTCTGTTTTACTCTCTACTGTTACAAATTTATATGTAATGAAAAACTTAAGTTTGGTGGGGGGGAGAATATTAACTCTTATTTTTTCTCATTTAAATAAGTTTTCAAACATTTTAACATAACTTCTGGTAATGAAGCTTAACTTTAAGTAATTATATTTTTAATTTTATTTAAATACCTTAGTAGATTTAAATGAAATTTTTTAGTAATAAAAGTTAGCTTTGTGGGTTAAGATATTTAGTATAAGAGGATTAAACTATAGTTAACTATTAAAACTAAAGAAAACTATATTTTTGAAATATTAAGAGTCTTAGAAGTTTATATGTGAAGAAAGGTTTGAGAATCTATGATGAATCATTTAAAACCTAATATAAATCTATAAGTTAAGGGATGTAATAAGTACCAACTTTAGGGGGATGAAAGTGAAGTTCAAAATTATTAAATTCTATCCAGATATAGTAATCCTCACTTGAAAAGAAAAAAGTAGGATTGAAAAGCAATCCAAAAAAAAGTAAAGAAAAGAAAGGATTGAAAAACAATACATATATAAAAAGGAAAAGAAACTATATGTGAGGAGAAGCTTAAGGAGATGCTTAATCAAAAATTGGCTTCAGGTGAATAACCTTAAAAGAAGAGCTTAGTTGCATTTCTACATTTATATTTAATTATTAGAAACAATCTTGTCTATGGCTTTGCCCCTAAAAAATTATCTAAAAGAACCTAAATGCTATTTGAAAGGAGATTCCATTAGAAATTACAAGAAAAGAATGGGGTGTGATGAGAAATAGGAAGAGCCAATTTCATTGATATATCATGTTTGTGTGCATCCTACTGTGATTCAAGCCTTAGGGAATTTAAATGATTTAAACCAAATTCGGAACGTGCATTAAGGCCTAGGCACACCTGACATCAAAATTTCAGGCTATGTATTAGCGACTAAGCTCCAAGAAGCTACACCCAAATGCCTTGGCACCCATATCACGACGCCTACGCACCGGATCAACCTCCTTCTTGAGAACCGACCCGACAACTCCAATTTAGGCCATTTTCATACAAAAATTTTCCCCGACTCTTCTCTAGCGAATCGAGGGTGATACCTAGGGTTTCCCTTTCTTTTGTATTTAGGATCATTCTTGAGGCATTAGAGTTTGGAATTCCTCTTCCAAAGTTAAAATTCCAAATCTTAGCCTTGCATTTTATTGTTTATCCTAGAATTTTTTAGATTTTTTGTGTAATCCATGAAGGAGAAGATCTTTGCGAGAGAGTTTATTATGCTCTTTAACCTGCATATTGTGTGAATTTACATCAGTCCTTAAGCCTCTATTCATCAAAATTTATGTTGTTATTGCTTGATATGGCTCTTAAGACCAATGTATTCAAGGGTAAAAGTACCTTTGATCATAAGAAATTCATCAGCTTCAATGCTCAGAAGCGTCATAATGAATTTCTTGTATCAAAGAAACCTTCTGTGGAGTGGGGTTGCATTAGCTTTGGGGGTGATGTGGAAATTTGATCGTAACTCATCATTGCGAGGCCTTGTGTTATACTACTGTTATAGATGTCATTTTTGTAGTTAGGGAGCTTTATGCTAACCTCCCCGATGCCACTGTTGACTCAGTTTTTGTGAGGGAAAAATGAGTAGCTATTAATCCTCTCTGTATTAATGCACTATATTCATTAGAAGATGTCTCTGATTTACTCTAGCTTTGCCCCCACTGACTCTGAGCTTGATGAGATCATAATCATTTTAACTAATAGGAATGGAGTGTGGAAAGTGAGAAATGATCATAAAGTTAATTTTTATTCATCCCAACTTACTAAACCTTCCAATGCCTGACATTATTTCATATCAGCTAAGCTTCTTCCTTCTACAAATCTATTGATATTGGTTCCCTCATTTATCAGTCTATTATCAACATTGCAAAGGGAGGATCTACTCTAGGCTTAGGACAACCATCTCTTATTTTTCCCTTTGTCAGCAGTTTGGTGTTAGTTTTGAGAAATGGGAGAAATAACTTCACCTACTTTATGTATCATATTTAGGACAATACATTTAATTTAAATTATTTAAATCAAATTCAAAATGTGCATTAAAGCATAGGGACACCTGACCTCAAAATTCTAGGATGTGTGCTAGCATTTAGGCACCAATAACCCGACACCAAGGTGTTAAACCTGAGCACCCTGGTGCCCATATTGCGGTGCCTAGGCACGGGATCTATCTGCTTCCAATAAACCAGCCAGACATCTCTGGTTTAGGTCATTATTACATGAAATTTTTTCCCAACTCTTCTCTGGCGAATCAAGGGTGATACCTAGGGTTTCTCTTTCTCTTGTATTTGGGATCGTTCCCGAGGCATTAGAGCTTGGACGTCCTCTTCCAATGGTAAAATTCCAAATCTTATCCTTGTATTTCCATACTTATCCTAGAAATTTTTAAATTTTTTAGGTAATCCGTGGAGGAAAAAATCTTTGTGGGGAGAGTTGATTAAGTCCTTTAACCTACATATTGTGTGCATTTGTTGACCTCATTTTTGGTGAGGTCTTTTCTCTTCTTAGTGCTTAGGATCTAGCCATAGGTTTTCCCTTTGAGTATCCTAGAGGACTAGAAATCGAACCCACCACATAGAAATTCAGACACTTCTCAACTCTTCTTGAACCACATATATTACCATAAACCTCCAAGCCACTTGGAAGGTTAAAAGTCAAATGTGGAGGTTCAAAGACGAGTTCCTATAGGATGGTTAAGCCTTAGGACAACACTGGGTGGCCTGGTCTTGGTGAAGTTCAACTTGTACACAACACACTTCCACACACATTCCAAACCCTAAAACCACTCTTACCCAACTTGGCTTTCTGACTCATGTAGGAAACTCATATGGATGGACCTCAACCCCTAAGCCCCTGGCTAAGAGGGTTAGGAACGACATATTGAGTACCTAAAATGAGTCCTCTCATGGCTCTTGTGAGCTTAATATGGCTTCATGGCTTAGCCAAAATGGTTTCATTCTATTCACATCTAATCAATCTTCATTTTTCACAAAATTTCAATTTTGGCCCCAGGGGCCCTAAACCCACCAAACCTATCAAATACCCTTGAAATTGCCCAAAATTCTAAAAAATTGCCCAAATTACCAAAATTCCTCAATATCAATCCTAAACACTCCCCACCACTCAAATTGATCATCAATGGCCAAATATACCAAAATTTCCAAAAATACCCTCCAATACCCTCCAAATACCCAAAATACCCTTTTTGGCCCAAAAATCCAAAAAATTCCAAAAATTCCCAGAAAATTCCAAATATTCTTAAATTCATTTTTTTCAACTGCCACATACCCTAATTTTGTAAATTTAACCCAATTTGATCAAAACTCCCAAATTTGCCGTTAAAGCCCAAACTGACCAAGTGACTCAATCCATCCCAAAATCAACCCAAATGTCATCCAATTTTCCCCAAATTTGTTTTGAAACCTTCCTAACATCCCCACAAAAAAAAATATAACTTAATTTACCCAATATTTGGACTCAAACTCCACCCAAGCCAAATTGGCATAAACCAATCATGAACCCAAACAAGCCCAAATCCCAAAATCAAGACCCAACCAAAATTGGAAACTTTTTTTCACACTCCCATAACCCTTTTGTAACATTAATTTTACATCAAAATCAAAATTAGCCCAAAGTTAGCCCAAGTTAGCCCAATTTGACCCACTTTGGTCCTATTACTAAAAGACCCAAATTAAACCCAATTCAACTTCAAATTACCCCAAACGTGTTCCAAGTAATTCATGGCACATTCCTAAACCAAATGTAATATTTATTTGGATCAACCTTTTACAAAACTTGCATCCAAAAGTTTATTTTGAAACCTAAAAGCTCATTTTCCTAAAACATTTGAAAGCCCATTTTCACCAAACCTAAAAAGCACAAAATTGGCTCTAAGGCCCACATGACATTTTCTTCTCATCATCCATTTAATAAAATCATCCCTAAGTTTCAAAGTCATCATTAAAGCATGCTAAATCAAGCCTCATGCCAAATTATCCCTAAAATGTCAAAATTCCTAAAACCCTTTTCCATGAAATTTACCAAGCTTTGCCCCAAGCCACATGGAGCCATGAAGCCATGGGTAAACCATATGCAAGCTATAGGAGCCACTTTCCACCTCCCCAAGACATTAATGGCAAAAGGAGGAGGCTCTTTCTTAATCCTTCACTAATTTTTTTAACCCCATTCATGTCACACTCTAATCCAAGTTAGCCACCTCACCATGGATGGGGACCTCACCACCTTCTCTTGGGCGAACCCATCGATTTCCCTCGGCCCAAAATCGAGGCCTTGGGGAGGTGCACCAAGCCTATTTCCATGGATTGACCAAACCAAGCTCAAAATACACCCTCACCCATTCCATTTAATCAAACCTCTTTACACATATCCAAAGCCAATTGAGCTCACAAACCTCAAGCCCTGACCTCACTGACCATGAGGGTGACTTGACCCTGGTCGGACCACCACCCCAGTCGCCGAAAACAACCAGGCCGAGAGCTCCATGTGAGCCAAAAAATTCAAAACTCCCTTGCTGAGTTGTCCCATGGCCAATGGACACTATGACCCTTCTTCTCTTTTGGCCATGGCTATTTAAACTCACCACCCCACGGCCAAAAGAGATAATGAACAAAAACCTTGCCAAAACGCTATCAAAATTACTCCACACTCTTCTCCTAGCATAGAGAAGTTGATCCCCACTGTTTTCCTGCCCTAATTCCTACTGGTTGAGCTTAATTTCAGAGTTCAATCTCAGGCTTGAAACCAGGACATCCCTGAAACCTCCACCAAAATCAAATTAAACTCACCCACACCTTCACCAGACCAAGAGAACAAGTTCCCCAGTGGAAGCCCCCTCACCAGGCCACCCATTTGTGCTGGAGACCAAAGCTTGAAATCGGGCTTAGTGGAAATCATACCTAGGCATTTCACCACAACTCCAGACTTCATCGTTAGCTTCCCTGGACTCCAACGAACGTGCCAAGCCCCTCTGATTGAAGCTTCACTTCTCAGAGCCAAGGTATTGACCTCTACTTCCTCCTGATATTCTATGAATCCTCCATTTTGCTTGGCTTGTTTTCAATGCATCATAGCAGTACGGATATGTTTGTCTAGTACAGACAAGTCAATAAAGACCAACCACACATGATTTGGTTGAGTATCGAGCGATATCTTAGGTGTAGAAGGTGGACAGTTCTCAGGTTAGGACGCTTGGGGATGATGAACGGATGTCATCCTTTCTCACGTGTATTGGATGGACGGCTAGGATCACGTCGGACGGAGGAATGGAACAGAACCGCAGGATGCGTGGCTGCAGAGTCGGATGGTGGCGCCGAATCAAATTGCACCTCGTGTGCTTTCAACCCAGACGAGGATGACGTGGCGTTAACTAGTTTAAGTAGATAAATAGGATTTTCTCAATTTATTAAATAACCAGAACTTCAAAAATTCATATCTTTGCATATAAAAATCATAAAAATAAACTAAAATACCCTCTTGCTCAGTGAACAGAGGAGAATAATGTGGAAAAAGAATTAAGTTAATTTGTTGAGTCTATGAATTTTAATGATTTAAAAACTCTATTTGGTGTTTTAATTCTCTATTTGCATACACAATTCATCATGACATGAGGCCATAGGGCTTTTGTAGCCTCTGTTCTTGGGAACATTCACTGAATTTTCCAGGGCCAGAGGCCATCTCTATGGAAAGTTATCTAATTTTCAAGTTTGTGTGTCTGTTTTGGTATTTTAATTCTAATAATTAGCATATTGCTTAGAAAATTCTAGAAAATTTAGGGGATGACCCTAGGAAAATTATGGTTTGATTTAATTTCTTAAAAATAACCCTAATTAGCTCAAACACTTAAAATTGAACTTTAATTAATTAGGAGTAACCACACATCAAAATCACTTGAAAATAATTCTTCACTGTCACTTAGGATACAGTGAACCTGACATAAAAATTTCAAGTCAATTGGAAATAATTTAACCCATTAAATGAATTAATTAAGTGATAGCCATTTTGAAGATTAAAAAATTCATAAAACCCAAAATACACTTCAAAAATTCACCAAATTGGTTTTGTGGACTCTTTGATATCAGAGGAGTTTAGGAAAATTAAAATTGGAATTTTCTAAAAATTTTCATTTTTAACCCTATTTTTAATATTTTAATAATTAAAAAAATTAAAAAAATCACAAAAATATTTAAAATCACAAAAATATCATATTTTGTTCCCTAATCACTCAGGAACCAACAAAATATATTTCCTAAGTCTCTAGGTAGAGGTATTGAATTTTAAAAGCTTAATGTAATTTTTAATGCTAAAAAAATGAATTTTCAAACCCTTCCACTAAAATAATTCTAATAAATAAAAAAAATCAAAAAAAAATTATAAAATTTAGTTCTCTAACTTCTTTGAGGTTAGAGGGACTTAAGAAAAATATAAAATCTATTTTTCAACTTTAATTTTATTTTATAATTAATTAATACCCCAAAGCTTAAAATAATTATAATAAATAAATTATAATCCAAAAAATCACCAAAATTGGTCTAAGTGGTCCTCTAGTCAATAGAAATATCCCATAATTTTCTTAAGGATAGAAATTTTACTTTGGTCATGTTGTTGAATTTTCATTGAAAAACCTTATTTTTTATTAAAATAATTATATAAATTAAATTAAAAATGGAAAAAATCACTTTTTGTCCTCTAATGTCTTAATTGACATGTGAGTAAGGTGACATAAAAATTTTAAGTTTATTTGAGCTCAATTTGGTGAGTTATGAAATGAACATGCTTAAAAGGGCATAAAAGTAATTAAGGATTTTAACCCTAAGTAAAACTTTAGGCCTCATCAAAGGGAGGGTACAATATTTGATCATAATTTTCTCTTTGATGATTGAAACTTAGGAAATTATAGGTAGAAACCCATTAATCACTTTTAATACATCAAAATGGAACCTTAATTAATTAAATTATTTTAATTTTGGGAGAATAATTAAAATTTGGATCATTAAGATTAGGGATATGACTTAACAGGATATCAATTCTTCAATCTGAAATCCCTAAATGGATCAATTCAATAATACTCAATTCTTAATTAATTCTAAAGAGTGATAATTGAAATTAATAATTAAAAAGAAAGAAATAATCCTTAATTAAATTAAAGCTTAAAACATTAAATGATTTAATAATTAAACTAAAATAAATCTAAAACATTAAAACTAATTTGAAATCACTTAGAAACAAACTTAAAACAAATTTAAAACATAAAAATTAATCTCAAAATAATTAATAAGAAAAAAATATGAAAACCAAACCAATTAAAATTAACCTAAAGTACTATGATTAATTTAAACCAAATTTGAATCATTAAAATTTAATGAAATTAAATAATCTAAACACCTCTTTCAACTTAAATAATTTGAAACATCAAAGATTAATCTAGAACACTTCATGACTAAAACATCAAAAATTAAAAATTAAATCAGTTTAAGACATTAAAATTAATTTAAAACATTAAGATCATTTAAAATATAAAAGTTTAATTGAATTAAACAACTTGAATACTATTCCAACTTAAAATGTTTTAAAACACCTAAAAAGGTCAAATAAAATTTTATAATTAAATCAAAACCACTTTAAATCTCCAACTCAAATTTCAATTAAGAATGGCTAAATCCTTTGATGAACTAATCTGCCCCTGAAGGCTTTCACCTTCATAACTCTCAAATGGAGTGTCAAGTGAAATGTCACTTTACTCATCGGATAATCAAATGTCTAAGTTCACTGAGCAAGAAACAAAACTTAACTAAATTCCTGGATGGCCAAATCACCTGTACAGTAAAATTCATTTGGACTCGAAACAATCTCAGAAGTATTGAAAAGATGTTCAGGATTCGTCCTAAGCACTTTCTCAATATGATGAGATGTTTTAGAAGCACAATTGAATTTAATTGTTCTTTGGTGAAGAAAATCATCCTTAACAAAACACAAGAACTTAGACGTCATAGGAGTCGACTAGCAATAGGATTAAGATTTTGGTAGACAACCAGAACCTTCCCTTAACTTTACCTAGGTGCTTTCTATGAAATATATAAATGCTCTGACATGTGTTTTAAGTGCAGCCGGGAATGACGAGAAGACCCTCCAGGTACGCTTTTATTTTATTGTGATTTATTCACCTGCACTGTACTTTACTTCTTTTACATGTTAAATAATAATGTCACCCTGCATGAAAACTGAAACTTTAGGATAGCCACAAAACTGAAACGCAAAATTAAATTAAAATCAATACAAGAGAAAATTCACCACCACAACATTCAAAATATAAAACAACTCAAAACTTAATCACAAACAGAACAACAAAACTGCATTTACAACTAAATTAAAATGTCTGGTTGGATGATCGAGAATCCCTCGGATGATGTAACCCACGTGTTGCTAACGAGATTTCCCACAGTCAAAATGAAAGTGTGGAACTCATTCAGTTAAGTTTAGCAAATTCATTTGGACTAAGTGAATCCGATGAAAATAGCAGTGCCGGGATGAGGGAACCATGGGATCTTAATCGGTTCTGCTTAATCAACTTTAAGATTTGTTTTAACTAAAACATTAAGACACCTGAACCTTAAGACTTTTTCTAAACCAAAACACTTCTCTTATCTCCCAATTTTCAGCTTCTAAAACTAAACCTCTGCAACAACAAGGAGCTTGGAGCATAGTGGGCAGCACGGCCATCGTCGTGAGAAAAACTTGGATCTACATCAGCAAAACCTTTCTTAATTTTAAATAATAAAGCCATATGATTTCGAGGTAGTTTTCTTAGTGCAACATAAATCCTCAACTTTTCATTAAGCATTTGCATAATCATATCATGCAAATTAAGCCCTAACCGGTTTTAGGACTCTAAGGTAGTCGTTTGGTATGACATAAACCCTCACATCTTCGAGGCTATTTGTGTGATTATATCATACAAATATAAGTCCTAATTAATTAAAATTGGCAGGATTGACACATTAAATAAACTCTCAAATTGAAGCCAAATCATAGGATAGTCAGGGAAGTCATCGAGGTTCTCCTCGAGGTCCGTGACACCCCTACTTCTCTTCCGTTGGATTCCTAAAATAAACTGTTCCAAGTTTGATCCAATCCCTTTTGAAATTCCAAAATTCAATCCTTTGAAACCTTAAACTTTCAAATTCTTGAGAGAAAAACCACTGATCATTATCGAGAGTTTTATTAAGTGTCTTCGGACATTTAGGATGTAATTAACTATAGGAGCTTGCCCTTATAGGGAACTTTAAGAACCCAGGTAATATAAACCCTACTTAATTCATTTATATTAAGCGAGGGAACTTGTCGGCTTATAAAATTGGTTCGCAGACCAAACGGATGTCACAAATCTTCTAGTTTATTTAATCGAGCCCCATCATCAAGCAGTGTGTCTATTCTTCGGGATAGATACGCAGTTTGTGGTGTGGTGCTTGTTTATATAAACTATTTGGGATGTGAGATCGGGTTGATTTCATATCTTAAAATTTTCAAACTTAAAATTATTTTAAAAAATCAAATGCTACTTTTCAAATTATATATATATATAAATTAAACTTAAAATCTAAAAATTAGTCGATAATTTCTGTAGGCGACCCCTTTTCAAAACACAAACCTAAAAAAATGTAGACAATTTCTGGTGACTCTGCTAGGGAGTAGTTCCTCTCTTCATCGTGATCAGATGGCTTTTCTTTCATAAATCGGTAGTGAGTCCATGTCCCTATTGGATCAAACTATCATTCTTTCCGTTGAAACACCACATTCATTTCTATCTTGAACGGGTATAGTTAACTCTCTTGGATTTTGGAGCCACTGTTTAGACACCCCTAACAGAGAGGTTCTGAAATCCTCCTTTTGTTATCTCTTTAAAGAGGTGGGGTGGACCCCCAATAGGTATTAGCTTAAGAGCGGTTCCTTGGATTGAGAAGTCTTGTGAGACTCTCTCTTCCTTTCCAATTTCTGGATTGGGTCCCTTACCTTTCTTTTAACCTTTGAACTTTTAATTTGTTTCATTCTTAATGAAAACATCTTCTAATAAACAAATCCTTTAATAAATGATATTTCTGTTAAACCACAAATACATAAATAAAAAAATGAGAATCTGATATACTTTATAAAGAAAACAAAAAGATAAATGGAAATGTGTTCGGACTCATTTAGAGAAATTCTTCTCCTTTTCGTCCCGATGAAAGGAAGCATAATTTGGAACTGACGATTAGAATCTATCTTGCAGAAAATGTCTGCACCGAAACTGATTTTCTCCTTCACCAACGGGAAAGACTTAGCTGTCTACAAGGACAAGTTGCTTAACGACACGGTCATTCGCTTTAGACAAGGATTCGACAATACGGACATTAAGTTTGCCAATGTTACTCTTTTTGCGATAACGAACAAGGTACAGAAAACGGAGAAACCCATAATTGAGTTCAACCTGATGTTAACTCAAGAGTTCCCTCCCTAACTTAAAAAAATAATGTTGTTCATAGGAGGTTAGTTGCCACCCCCAGGACTGTCATCTCTACCCCCACAGGTCTGGTCATTACTGCACCTACCCCGGCTCCCCCCAAACTAAAAGGAAAAGAAGTCTATGTCAGTGATGAGCCTGTTACTGTAGAGGGTTTAGATTTTTCTACAATATTGTCTATCTTCGAGATAGGATCAAGTTTGAGAGTCGCACCCTTAACCCGGATTCAAAGAAGAAATAAGAACAGAAAGATCGCCAGGATCAAGAAGACCAAGGCTGTTGAAGTTGCTTTTCTGGAATAGATTCCTAAGGAAGAAGAAGAACTGCCTGATATCTCACCGCTGTTAGGAGTGAGTAGGTTTCACCCTCTCTCTGTTGCATCCGATGAAGAAGATGCTCGAAGTATCGTCGATGCGTTACCCCGACCTACATACTACAGTGATTGTAAGAAGAAAGAGATTAAGACTACTCCGCTAACCTGTTTGCGAGCAGTAGTAGAGAAATTAGCTAAGAAAGAAGGTTACTCCGTGTCAGAGATTCTGAGAAGAATGGGACAAGTACTAGCAAGATCCCGCCTCGGACCACGAGTAAACCCTGTTGCTGCCCTAGAAAGGCCAAGGAAGAAAGTGTGAGCTAATGAGAGAAGTTCACCTGTTGTTGTATCAGGTCACCATATTAGGGAGGACACCACCTACCGACTTACAGCCGGCAGACCATCTGGTCCTAGACCTTCTACTGTAAGAATGATGGTGTGGCAACCTATTATTGCTAAACCGATACCGACACAATGTTATGGGAAGAAGAGTCTCGTCAGAGAGCCCGAATCTAAAGAAAGTCCTACTGCATTAAAGGAAAATCATGAAAAGCAAGTTCAACAGTCATCACCTGACAACCACGAGACCATTTGGAAAAGACCACTTGAGGATGCCATATGGAAGCTAAGAACTGACATCCAAGGGCTGGCAAATGAAAGAAGAGAACTGGGAAATGAAGTGGATTAGTCAGAATTCATGGATGAAGAATGTGCAGAGATCAACATGGTCGAGACCCGAGCGTCATCAGCTCTGCAGGGAGCTCCGTCAAGTTCAGAAAGAGACCAACCAGTAGCAATGAGAGCGCATCTTCAAGAAAAAGATGACACGATCTCTCAGATGGCAAAGAAGATGGAGGAGATGGCAGCTTCCTTAGCCACTCTCCAAAGTCAGCTTCAACCTCAAAAGGAAACACCCCCAGAGTTCATTCACATTACAGATAGAGGAAAATAAATTACATCTGTCAACAAAGATGAACAACCAAAGAAAGATTCTGCGCAAAGTATGATTCCCGAAAAAGATATTAAGAACATAGTGGAACAGCAGGTGCTAGAAGCCTTAGCCCAGTCTAAGAGTGGAGCATCTATTAAGATGGGTAGACCATACCCTGAGGAATTTGATGGAGTCCAATACCCGAAGGGCTTCGTACCACCTCTGTTTAAGACTTTCGACGGTACGAGAAACCCCCGATAACATGTCGCACATTTTCGTGCTAGTTGCTGCAATGCCGGTGGGAGCGATACTTTGCTCTTTCATCAGTTAGTCAGCCGTTTATCAGGGATTGCCTTCGATTGGTATGCAGAATTGTCGAATGGTTTAGTCAAGACCTTTGCAGAATTGGAGAACCTCTTCATTAAGCAGTTTGTCGGGGCTCAGCACCACATCACTATCGGTGATCTAGTGGTGGATCAACAGAAACAGAATAAAACTTTAGTAGATTACATACTTTGATGGAGGAACTTAAGTATGAAGTGTGAACCACAGCTTCAGGAACAACATGCAGTCGACATCCTACTGAAGAGTATTCATGGCTCGAGTGCACTTCTCCTCAAAGGATTCACAATTAAGACTTTCGAGAAGTTGCTTAGCAAGGCCGGGAGCTTGCAGGAGGAGGCAAAGCAGCTGAGTTTCGTTGATAAGACTGATAAGCAGAAGCCCGTAAAGGCATTTGAAAAGAGACCCGGGATCGTCGTGACACTAGATAAAGGTAAGTAGCCAGTGTAAATACAGCCAGAGCAGCCACAACCAAGTTATTAGCCACTGCAATGGACTTATCAACAACCTCAACAGAGCTATCAACCGCCTCGACCGAACTATAAATCATGGCAGCATGACCAACCACCACCTCGTCTGCCACATACCCTGAAGGAACTTCTGAATAAGGAATACCCCTTGAAGACTGAAGCAAAGGCTAAGATGTTTCACAGTTTGATGAAAACACCTGACTTTCAACTACCAGAGCCCAGAAAGCCAGAGGAAGTCGACAAGAAAGATCATCTGAATTACTGTCTCTATCATAGGATGCATGAACATAAGATAGAAGATTGCTTCACCTTTAAGAATTGGCTCGAGGATAACCTCTGGAAAGGGAACATAACGATTCTGAAGGAATAAATAAAGGAGCCCCAAAAAGGAGGTTCCGTCAATGTCATTTCAATGGATCTTATTATTCCGATAAACCCTTGTGTGACCAACGATGGATGGAGTACTGTCTGAACGAAGTCCTCGAAGAAGATTTTGGATCATATCCAGATCGCTTCGTTGTGCTCTTCAACTCTGAGTTTGAAACCTGTCGAGCCGGCACTATCGCTTGCGATTTAAGAACCGCCCCAGAAGGAGGAGAAGATCATGGAAGAAAAGAAGACCAAGGCTCCAAAGGGTAAACTAGGGGCTGCTTATCCTAGGATGGTTATTTCTAATTCAGGGGAGAAATCCCTCGGACCTCTGACTCTGTATAACTATTTGCTCGCCCTGGCGGGATCTTATAATGATAAGAGTTTTGGTGTTGGCTACGTTTTGATTGTTTCTAACCATTACGTAACTAACGACAACCAACCCAATCCGAATAATGATTTAAATATAAATAACGATTCTAAAATCATAAAAAACCTCGATGACCATGACGAAGGAGAAGACTTTCACAAAGATGGCTACGAACGCTCAATGAGTGACGAGTCCATTTGTGAATTCCAAGGAGCTCCAATTACGATAGGATTGGAGTTATCAGATTCCAAAGAAACTCTAGAAGAGCCAGTCGTACCGATTCAAGAGGAAACACAGACAGATCCAACAATGATGCAAAAGAGATAACAGAAGTTAATTTAAGAAGCAAAAAAGTTCTACCCCCGAGAATGGGTCCAAAAGATAAAGGAAAGCAGGTGGCTGCTCAGGAAGAGCCAACCCCAGCAGAAGAACTGCCCATTCGGGAAGAGACTGAAGAACTAGATAATAAAGTTGATTATAATGTGCTAGCCCATCTTAGGAAGCTACCGACCAAACTGAGCATCTACGACGCTCTGATCCTGTCAAAGGAGATGAGGGAAACTCTGATCAAGGCTTTACTTGATCCAAAAATTTGTTTAGCTCAAATGGCCAGTAATTCCTTAGACGAGGTTTGCTCGTTAAGAGAACTGCGTGGTGTTACCTTCACGGACAGTGATTGCTACTTGGAACAGCTGATCACAACTGACCGTTGTACATTTCAGTCATTATCGGAAAGTTCACACTCTCTAGGATGTTAGTTGATCCAGGATCATCAATCAACATAATGAACCTTCGGACGTCAGCATATTTGGAAATTGATGCTCGCGACCACGAAGCAGACAGAATGTTACTAAGATGATTTAATCAGAAAGGAGAAAGAGCTCTTAGATCAATAACACTATTAATTGAGACCGGTGATTTAGCAAAGACAACCACAAAGTTCCATATAATTAATTCTGAGACATCGTTCAACGCTCTACTGGATCGGCCATGGATCTATGAGAACTGGATGGTACCGTCGTCTCTGCACCATTGCATAAAGTATTATGAAGGAGGAGAACAATGTATCAAAGGTGATTTGAAACCATTCATCGTACACAAGATTGGGATTCACGAAGATGCAACCTACTATGCGCCTCAGAAGAAAACTATCTTCTCCAGAAATGCCATACCAAATGAAGCAAAAGAAGTTTGAGACGATGAAGAACCTGAAATTCTTGTTCAACAGTTACTCACCACTCTCTTACGGTGAGATGGTGAAGGTTTCTCCAGAACTCGCACCCGAGGTCGAGGCCGGGGACGAGGTCGTGGAAGAAACGGTGGAACAATTGAACAAAAGAAACCGATCATCGTGTTGATTGGGAGAATAGTTCCAAAGAAGAAGAAACTAAGAAAGAAGTAATGAAGATAAATCAAAAGAAACCCCAGCTCAAGATCTCTCTCAAAGGTGAAAAGAACGAAGAATACAAATCAATGTATGAGAAGATTAACCACTATGTACATACAATAACTGATCCAAGAAAAAAATACATATTTTTATGCCTTGATTTTTATTAAATTTTAAGGATATTATGCTTTAATGAAATGTATTTTTGTGTTTTTGGATGTAGGTGATGCAAAAATGTTCAAGAAGGAGAAAAATATGAAAAAGGAGCAAAAATAGAGCCAAAATGCTAAATTGTCGAAATTACAGGCCTGGCACCTAGGCACCAGAGTCCGGCGTCTAAGCGCCAGCTCGATACAGAAAACTGTTAAGATTTTTAACGACTTTTGGGCGGTTATTTTGATAGTGTGAGCGGTTATTGGACCTTCTAGAAGACTGGCAATTGTTCTTGGTTTATAGGACATGTGATACAATGTAATTGGACGTTTCAAAACGGTTTTAATCGCGAAGAGGTACGATCCAAAGTGAAGAGGTGAGAAGAACTGGACGAGGTGTCGGCGCCTAGGCGCCAAATTTCGGCGCCTAGGCGCCCGACACACCTTCTAGAAGATTCATTGAATTTTGACACATTTTGAAGAGGTGCCTTGAGGAAACCCTTGAAAACTGTAAATAGGAGGGTACTCCTTCAGAGAAAAATGCCCAACCCAGAGAGAGAATTTGAGAGATAATATTAGGGCCACCTTTTTACTTTCCTTCATAAATTAGTGAGTTTATTTTAGAGTTTGTATTTAGAGTTTGAAAGAGTTGGTGCATCTGGAGTTCTTTACGCTGTGGAGTTAGTAGGAATCAGAAGTTCAGTAGGAGAAACATCTAAGATAAGTACTTTTATTTTGATTCAAACTTTATTTATTATGTTTTGTTATTTAATTTCAATGTGTTCTGAGTAGTTACTTTACTTTGTCCTTTCAATTATGAAAAGATAAATAAGATAATACAAAATTCGTCAGAGAATTAAAAATCATATATTTTCAAAACGTTGTGATGATATTAATACCAGTTCTTAATTTACTATTTAAATTGGCCATTTAAATTGTTAAAACCCGTTGAAGAGTTTTGAGACCTAGAAGGAGATGAATTCTTAACTTGTGGACATCACATGAATCCTTGGGTCGTCGAAGGAGTAGAATTTTATATATAAATAGGAAGATATTATATATTAGGCGTAGAATTGATAAGTTCTTAGAGTGACAGACTAAATTCTTATGATTTAGTTTATAGAAAAGGAAAGTGTCACTAGCAGGGCCGACCATAGCCACCCTTGGACATCTAGTAGTGTGAGCCTAGATTAACCCATTCTACTAACAATACATCTGGACCAGATCTTCAGGCTAGCCAATGTTCTTTATACTATCGAGTGAAGAAAAAGAATAGGAATTCTTTTATTTGGCACAATGCCATAAAGTTAAATTCTCCACGAATATTATTATTATCTTAGAAAATATTGGATTAATTGAAAGGGAGAAAGTTGCTTTCTTATTGTTATTTACATTAATCATTTTATTTCTGCTTTATTATTGCATCTAGTAAATTAAAGATATTTTAATTTTAACTATAAAAGAAATACTTTAAAATAAAAATATTTAAAGATCTATAACTCTCTCCTCGTGGGAACGACAGTGGGGACTTTGTTTCAAAGTCTTATATTACTTAATACGATACGTATACTTGTGTAGTACCCCTAGTGTGTAAAATATTTTCCATAAAATTATATTTATATACACTAGCCACTATTATTATTTATAACATATATTTTTGAAAGAATTAATTAGTACATTGATCTTCAGAGGACTTCGGGTCATGTTTTTGGCGCTGTTGCCAAGGAAGAAGATTTTAGTACGCATGTATTTATATCAGGTCAAGTTTTTCGCGCCGTTGCCGGGGAGAGCATAGGCAAATTTTTAGATTTTAAGTATTTTTATTTTATCTTATTAATTTTTTTATTGTAAAAAAAATAATAAAAAAATAAATATATATTATAAAAAAACATATATATAATAAAAATAATAATAATATGTATTTTAATTCTTGCTAATTTACTTTTTATGCGTAGTTCTGGACCTGAAGGAATATTACCTTTAAATTCTAAATTAGAAAGAAATGTTAGAAGAATTAAAAAGGAAAACAAATTGAAAAATTTTAAGATATGCCTAATTTACATAACAATTTACAAAATCCAATTGAAATTAATGATCAAAATGTTTATAAACCATTAAGGAATTATGTTAACCCTACAGTTGATGAACTTCATAGTAGTATTCAAATACCCACTGTAGATGCTAATTCTTTTGAGCTTAAACCGTCTATTATTCAAATGGTTCAAAACAATCAATTTGGTGGAACACCAAATGAGGATCCAAATTTACACCTTGCTAGTTTTTTAGAACTTTGTGCTACCTTTAAATATAACAATGTTTTTCATGATGTTATTAGGCTTAGACTCTTTCCTTTTTCTTAAAGAGATAAAGCAAAGATGTGGCTGAACTCATTAGCAACAGGTTTTATTAAAACATGGGCTGAAATGACACAAACATTCCTTGCTAAATATTTTCCTCCTTCTAAAACTGTTAAATTAAGAAATGATATTACTTCATTTAGTCAATTTGACGGGAAGACAATTTATGAAACTTGGGAAAGATTTAAAGAACTATTAAGAAAATGTCCTCATCATGCTTTACCTGATTGGTTAATTATTCAAACATTTTATAATGGATTAATTGGATCTTTAAAATCAATTATTGATGTTGTCTTTGGAGGTTCTTTAATGTCTAAATCATTTGAAGAAGCTTACACTTTAATTGAAGAAATGTCTAACAATAATTTTCAATGGCCTTCTGAAAGGATTAATCCTAAAAGAATGGCAAATATTCATGATAATGAAGCCTTTTCTATTTTAGCTTCACAAGTAGCTGCAATGTCTAAGAAATTAGATTGTTTTGCTATTAATATATCACTTAATAACTCTGCTAATATTGAAGATTCTCAAACTATTGAAACTTTACATGCTATTGCTAGTAAAAATAATCCTTATTCAAATTATTATAATCCTGGATGGAAAAATCATCCTAATTTTAACTAGAATAATTCACAATAATGGGGTAATGATCAATCTCATCCCACTGAAAATTGGAATAATCAAGTTAATTCAAACTATAAACCACCTGGATTTAACAATCAACAGAAAAAGTTATCAATAGAAGAATTAATTTTACAACTAAGTAATCAATTACAAAATCAAAATACTGTTATTAATAATATTGAGAATCAAATGGGATAAATTGCTAATTTAATTAATTATAGACCCCCAGGAACACTTCCTAGTAATGTTGAAATCAATCCAAAAGAAACTGGAAAAGAACATGAACATGTTAAAGCTGCACAACTTAGAAGTGGAAAGAAATTAAAAGAATGAATGCAGAATGAAATTGAAAAAGAGATTGAGGTTGAAGAGATTAAAAAATCTAAAGAAACTTCTTCTCCTAATAAAGATCAAACTGATATTTCTATTAATATGGAAGTTGAAAAACCACCACCACCTTTTCCTGAAAGACTTAAACATCAGAAGCTTGATCATCAATTTTTTAAGTTCTTTGAAATTTTTAAGAAACTTATTATAAACATACCTTTTGCTGAAGCTTTGGAACAGATGCAAACTTATGCAAAATTTATGAAGGATATTTAAGTAAGAAATGAAGATTTGAAGCTTTTGAAAATGTTGCATTAAGTGAAGAATGTAGTGTAATAATTCAAAAGAAATTACCTCAAAAACATAAAGATCCTGTAAGTTTTACTATACCTTGTGCTATTGGAGAAAAGTTTTGTGGAAAAGCTTTATGTGATTTAGGAGCAAGTATTAATCTCATGCCATTTTCTATTTTTCGAAGGTTGAATTTAGGAGAGGTTACTCCCACCACTGTAACCCTTCAGTAAGAGGATAGATCTATCACTTACCCAAAAGGAGGTATAGAGGATGTTCTTGTTAAAGTAGATAAATTTATCTTCCCTGTAGATTTCATTGTACTTGATATGGAAGAAGATAAAGAAATTCCTATTATTTTAGGGAAACCTTTTCTAGTGACCGGACGAGCTATGATTGATGTGCAAAAAGGAGAATTAACCATGAGAGTTAATGATCAAGAGATTAATTTTAATGTCCTTAAATCAATGAAGTACCCTAACAAAGAAAAATTTTATCGAATGGATATAATTAATTATTTAATTGAGAAACATTATCAAGAAAAATGTAAAGTCATTTCTAAAGAAAATTTAAATTATTAACCGATGAAGATGAAGAACTAAAAGAAGAAGAAACTCATTATATTAAAGATAATTGGGAAACTTTAGACATAACTCAAAATGATATACTTTTATCCTCAATTAAAAAGCCTCTGAACTGGAATTAAAAATGTTACCTTCACATTTAAAGTATGCATTTCTGGGAAATTCATTAACTTTACCTGTTATTATTTCTTCTGAGCTAAGTAAAGATCAAGAAGAAAAATTGATCGGAGTGTTAAGGAATTATAAGAAAGCATTTGGTTGGATAATTGCTGACATAAAAGGAATAAGCCCGTCCATTTAGATGCATAGAATTTTAATGGAAGAAAATTTTAAACCTACTATTGAACCACAAAGAAGATTAAATCCTATGATGAAAGAGGTTGTTAAAAAAGAAATTGTTAAATGGTTAGATACTGGTATTATTTATCCTATTTCGGATAGCCAATGGGTAAGTCTTATTCATTGTGTTCAAAAGAAAGGAGGAGTAACTGTCATTGTCAATGATAAAAATGAACTAATTCCTACAAGACAAGTTACTGGATGGTGAATTTGCATTGATTATAGGAAATTAAATGACGCCACTAGAAAGGATCATTTTCCTTTACCTTTCTTAGATCAAATGCTTGGTAAATTAGCTGGACACTCATATTTCTGTTTTCTGGATGCATATTCTGGTTATCATCAATTACCTATCGCGCCTAAGGACCAAGAGAAAACAACATTTACAAGTCCTTATGGAACATTTGCCTTTAGAAGAATGCATTTTGGTTTATGTAATGCACCTGCAACTTTTCAAAGATGTATGATGTCAATATTTTGTGATTTGATTGACAAAGGAATTGAAATATTCATGGACGATTTTTCAATTTTTGGAACTTCTTTTGAATCTTGTTTGGAAAATATTTCCAAAATTCTGAAAGATGTGAAGAAACAACCTTAGTTCTTAATTAGAAAAAATGTCAATTCATGGTCACAGAAGGCATTGTACTTGGTCACAAGATTTCACAAAAAGGGATGGAAGTAGATCAAGCAAAAGTGAAAATTATTGCTGAATTACAACCACCTACTACTGTTAATGATGTGAGAAGTTTTCTAGGTCAAGCTGGATTTTATAGAAGATATATAAAGGATTTTTCTAAAATTGCTAAACCTCTTTGTCATTTATTGGAAAAAGATGCTAAATTTAAATTTAACAAAGAGTGTGTTAATGCTTTTAATATTTTAAAAGAAAAATTAAAAACCGCACCTATCATTGTTGCACCTAATTGGAATAAATCTTTTGAATTAATGTGCGATGAATGTGATTTTGCAATTGGAGCTGTATTGGGACAATAATATGAGAAAATTTTCAAAGTTATATATTATGCTAGTAAAACTCTCACTAAAACACAAAGAAATTACACTACTACTGAGAAAGAGCTTCTAGCTATAGTATATGCCTTTGATAAATTTATACCTTATCTTCTTGGTACTAAATGCATAGTTCATACTGATCATTTAGCTATTAAATATCTAATATCAAAAAGGGATGCTAAACCTAGACTAATAAGATGGGTTTTACTTCTACAAGAATTTGATTTTCAAATAGTGGATAGAAAAGGAACTAACAACCAAATTGCTGATCATTTAGAAAGATGTTATTACTGAAGAAAACATAAATGAGAAATTTCCTGATGAACATTTATATGTTATTCAAGGATACCAAACACCTTCGTATGCGGATATAGTTAACTATTTAGTTAGCAATATTCTACCTTATGGATTGGATGAAAAATTTATTAAGAAATTTAAAAATGATGTTAAATAATATATTTGGGAAGATCCTCATTTATTTAAAGTAGGAAGATATTCTATAATTCGAAGATGCGTACCTTATGAAGAAACATTTGCTATTATTCAAAATTGTCATGATTCCGATTTTGGAGGACACTTTGGAGTAGATAAAACTGCATTTAAAATTTTAAATTTCAGATTTTATTGGCCTACCTTATTCAGAGATATGAGACATTATGTTAAAACATGTGATCGATGTCAAAGGATAGGAAATATATCCAAGAAAGATGAAATACCTTTAAACTATATATTGGAAGTTAAATTTTTTGATATATGGGGTTTAGACTTTATGGGACCATTTGTACCATCATCTAGAAAAATTTATATTTTATTAGCAGTTGATTATGTTTCAAAGTGGATTGAAGCTGAAGCTTTACCTAACTGTGACTCCAAAAGTGTATCTAAATTTTTAAAGAAGATGATTTTTTTAAGATTTGGAATGCCTAAGGTAATTATCACAGATGGTGGAAGTCATTTTAGAAATATAAGAATTCAATTATTACTGTAAAAATTTGGAATCAAACATAAAATTGCAACTACTTATCACCCACAAACAAGTGGAATGGCTGAAGTATCAAATAGAGAAATTAAAAGAATTTTAGAGAAGACTGTTAATCCTAAAAGAACTGATTGGGTTGATAGACTTGATTCTGCATTATGGGCTTATAGAACAGCTTATAAGACACCAATCGGAATGTCACCTTACCGGTTAGTTTTTGGTAAACACTGTCACTTACCTGTTGAACTTGAACACAAAGCTTATTGGGCGATAAAGGAGTTTAATTCTGATTTGAATACTGCAGGAGAAAAATGATTATTGCAATTAAATGAGATGGATGAAATGAGAAATGAATCATATGATAATGCAAAAAATTATAAAGAGAAAATGAAGGTATTACATGATAAAAAGATTTCAGGAAAAATATTTGAGCCTGGATAAGAAGTATTACTATTTAATACTGGTTTAAGATTTTTTCCTAGAAAATTGAGATCAAAATGGATGGGACCATATATAATTGAAAAAGTATACCAATATGGAGCTGTGGATATTAAAGACCCCAAAACGGGAAAATTTTTTAAAGTTAATGGATTAAGATTGAAGCCTTATTTGAGAGACATTACAAAGATTTATAAAGAGGCTTATGAATTGAGTCAACCTGATTAAAGAATTACTTAGGTCGGGCAGATGACGTTAAACCAAGCGCTTTATCGGAGGCAACCCAGAGATTTTATTTTTAGTGTGTTTTTACATTTTTAATGTAAGGTTTTGCCTCGGTCTTGACTAATTTTATATAACTTCAGAAAATTAAAAATTATCTTGAAGTATATAAAGTTTGGACTTTGGATTACTCCATTTCATATGTGAGTAAAAAGGAGATCAAGTTAACCTTCATTGAGATTATGTATAATTGTGTTACTGAGTCTATATTGATCTTAACATTATAATTTACCTATTTTTGGAGAACGAAACTTTGAAATTTGACGTTAGACGAAACGGAGTCGAACATGGTTCCGGCGTCTAGGCGCCAGATTTGGTGCCTAAGCGCCAGAGTAAAACTATGTGTCGATGGGTCCAACGCCTAGGCGCCAGATTTGGCGCCTAAGCGCCACAGTTACTGTGTCGTGTAAAAACAAAAAATTTTCAGTTTTTCACATGATTTTCACCTTTAAATTAACCCATCTTCATCCCCAATCCCTAAACAATCAATATTTCGACCCTTACACTTCATTCTTGAGAGATTAGAGAGGATTTTTGAAGAAATTGAGAGGAGAAATCTTGGAGAAGAGGCTAGAGACAAAGGTCCAAAAGATCCTCAACCTTACTTCAATTGTTTCATCGCTGTAAGTTTGGAGAAAATTTATAGTCGTCTTGATAAATTTGAAGCTGATTTCAAGAGTATTAGAGATCACCTTCATGAGATGTATCATCAGATTGAACATCTGGAATGGCAAGCGAAACTCCAATTTGATCATCGAGCGGCTTATCAAGATGCTCAAGTTGAAATGTATGTGAAGAACAAATGGATTGACGAGAAGACGGCTACGGATTTTCTGAGAGCGTTAGTGTTCTTCCCAAGTGGGCTGAATAGTTTTCCTTGCCAAGATAATGGAAATTAGATATTGATTTGCTGAGATTGTGATTTATCTAGTGAGTCATTGTATCGATTTAGTGAATCGATTGTGTTTATTTGTGTATTTGCTTTCATGTTCAATGTGTTTTGTATTTGTTTTCAAATTGTGTTGTTTGATTGAGTGTTAGGACTTGAATCATTATATTATACTTATCTGAAGTGTATTGAGCCAATATTGAAGATTGTAAATGGAAATTAGAGGAGTTTGATTTAAACCTTGTGTTTTATTGGTGAATTTAATATTTAATTTTTAAAATTTTTGGCAAATGTTTTGGAAGTTAGAAACTGAAGCCCTACTCTAATATGAGTAATTGGAAGTTGAATTTATGTATTTTGGTGGAAAATAAAATTTTTAGAGTGATTTTTGTGAAAGGCGAGTCTGGCGCCTAGGCGCCATGATTCAGCGCCTAAGCACCGGTTCGGCCTGCTTAAACAAAAATTAACATATAAACCCCATTAGCCATGGATGACGCCTAAGCTTCATCTCCTTCCCCATTATTGTGAAAATACACCTCTTAGATCCATTTTGAGGTCAAAACATCAAGTATTTGGGCGCAAAATCACTTGATTTCTTCGTCTCGAGGTCAGATCTACACTCTAATCCATTTATTTTCGATTTTCACCATAGTTTTTCCTATGTTTTTCTACAAACTAAAATTTTGAGAAAAATTTTGATTTTTAAGTATTCTATTGGGATTTTTAAACTTATTTTAAGTTTCATAAACTTAAAATGAGTTTAAATATTTGATTCCTAAATTTGTTCTTGTTTTCTTTCATGTTTAGATGGCACTGAAATCTAAGCGAGGGAAGGAATGAGAAAATTTTGACAGTAGCAAGTTCGCGACTGCAGCAGCACATTTTCGATATCATGAATTTGCGATGTCAAGAAAGTTTATCTCGCAGTGAAGCTTTTACAATATGGGTGAAATGATCGAGAACACAATCGTTGCGCACAACTGGCAACGATTTTGTTATTTCACTGTTGTTGCTGTTATTCTAGTCGTTCGCGAATTTTATGCTAACTTTTTAGATACGAAAGACTACAAAGTCTTTGTTATAAGTGTCAGAGTTGAATTTACTCCAGAGAGGATCAATGTGTTTTATGGACTGCCACCAACCATTGAGTGCCACTATTCTGGATTATCTCCATCTGAGGGAGATCTTGAGATGATCATTGCTTATTTGACTGAGGCACTGGAGCCTGGAAGATCAGGAATGAAAAACGGGTTAATTTCAAATCTTCTAAGTTAAAAAGTATTTCCAAGGCATGGCATTACTTTATTTCTGTTAGACTTCTACCTTCCCACCACCTGAGCAAAGTCACTAGAGATCGTGCTATCTTAAACTATTGCATTCAAGAGAGGAAGCTGATAGATGTTGGCAGTATCATTTATGATTCTGTGGAGTCCACTGTTAGATCCAGCACATCTGTGGGATTGGGATTCCCATCTTTGATCTATTCTTTATGTGTTAGCAATGGAGTTACTGTTGATATTTATGAGGAGAAGCTAAAAACTACCAAACTAATTAGGCAGGAGAGTGTTAGCATATATGATCCTCTTCTAGGGAAGAGATCGACCGCTTCTTCTACTTCTGCACCCACTTCAGGTAGACCTTCTACTTCTCGACCTTCTACTTCTCTTCTGTCGAGCCACCATCTAGTTTTTGGGAATCGATGCATGATCAGTTTATAGAGCAGCAGCATGAGTTATTTCAAACTCACTACAGAGTTGATTCTATTGATAAGAAAATTGATCATTTATTTGAGTATACCCAGAGGAAGAGTAGTTACGATGCTGAGTATGATGAAGCTCTCGTTAGATTCCTGAAGGGAGAGAATGATGTTCAGTTTCCTACCTTTCCTAGATTCTCACCATATGTTGATCCTAAGGATGTTGAGTTTTCTTTTGGTGATGATGACAATGATGAGGCTACAGACTGCGATTAGTAGCCTGATTTACCTCTGAGATGTGCTAAGTCTGTTTTTAGTTTAGTTTGTTTAATAGTATTGATTGTTGTTTGTTTTTTGCTAATTTATATTTGTTTATGTACTTTGTGTGGATTATTTGGTGTTGAGTATGTTGTTAGAGTACTTTTAATGTATTGTGTTTAAGATTGAATATTGGATGAATTTATGTTTATTTCTGTTTCAGCCTACTGTTTAGTAGTTAGTATTGTTGTTTCATTTCTGTTATTATAAGTAGTATAGTCATTTAATTTAATTACTAACGAGCCTGCTTACTTTTATACCTGCTTCATTATTTCAGTATTATTCATAAAAGCATGTGTAGAAGTAAATTTTTCTTTCTAGAATTTTTTTTACATATAAAAAATCCTGTGTAAAATTATGTTGTTCTTTCTCTCATACTTTAAAAAAATATTCATGATATAATAAAACTTAAGTTTGGGAGAAAGGGAAAATACATTCAAATTTAAATTTTATTTGTCCTTAAAGAACTAATATTTTCTTAAAATAAAAATTTTAACATAACATGAGGAATGAAGAATCTATTTAAGATCACTTAATTTTTTGAAATTATAAATAATTTAGTGGGTTAAACCAAAAATTTTAATAACTTTGATTGATTTTAAGAATAGAATTATTCAACTTAAAGAAGAATGTGATTAAGAAAATTTTCTATTCATAGTAGAGATAATTGAATTTTAGAAGTATTAAAAAATAAAAAATTATAACTTGAAAAAGAATAGATTGAAATTCTTTTTGAAATCTATTTATGTTATAATAATTAAGTGAAAATGTATAAGTTTGAAAATATAAGTTAAAAATAGTGAAGTTCAGAACCATTAACAGGTTATCCAGATACAGTAATCCTCTCTCTTCAAAAAAAATGAAAGAAAAAAGAAAATATTAAAAAGAGAAAAAGAGAGGAGAAGCTTGAGGAAATGCCTAATAAAAAATTGGCTTCACTTGAATTAACTTATAAAAAGAAAACTGATTACGTATATTACTTAATTTTTATGCATGTATTTTTATTAGAAAAAAATTTCATGAAGATCTTTTTCTTATGAATAATTTATGTGATCTTAATATAATTAACTACAATAATTTTCAATGTGAATGAAAATTTTTTGAAGTCTTATGATTTGGTAGTTAGAATATTCTATAAATTCTTAAAATTAAACTTAGTTAGTGAAATTTAGTTAATGATTTACTAAAGCCTTTATAAAATAAAAAATCATAAGGAATCTTAAATATTTACCTTTTATTCCAAATGTTATACATTTTATATAGTAAAAAGGGTTACTTGAGGACAAGTAACGTTTAAGTTTGGAGATTTTGATCCAAGAAAAAAATACCTATTTTTATGCCTTGATTATTATTAAATTTTAAGGATATTATGCTTTAATGAAAAATATTTTTTGTGTTTTTGGATGTAGGTGATGCAAAAATGTTCAAGAAGGAGAAAAATATGAAAAAGGAGCAAAAAGGATAAAAAGGAGCAAAAATAGAGCCAAAATACAAAATTATCAAAATTACTGGCCTAGCGCCAAGGCGCCAGCTCGATACAGTAAACTGTTAAGTTTTTTATGACTTTTGGACTGTTATTTTGATGGTGTGAGCGGTTATTTGACCTTCTAGAAGACTGGCAGTTGTTCCTAGTTTATAGGACATGTGATACAATGTATTTGGATGCTTCAAAACGGTTTTAATCGCGAAGAGGTGCGATCCAAAGTGAAGAGGTGCGAAGAACTGGACGCGGTGTCCGGCTCCTAGGCGCCAGACACACCTTCTAGAAGATTCATTGAATTTGGACACATTTTGAAGAGGTGCCTTGAGGTAACCCTTGAAAACTATGAATAGGAGGGTACTCCTTCAGAGAAAAATGCCCAACCGAGAGAGAGAATTAGAGAGATAATATTAGGGCCACCTTTTTACTTTCCTTCATAAATTAGTGAGTTTATTTTAGAGTTTGAAAGTGTTGGTGCATCTGGAGTTCATTACGCTGTGGAGTCAGTAGGAATCAGAAGTTCAGTAGGAAAAACATCTAAGATAAGTATTTTTATTTTGATTCAAAGTTTATTTATTATGTTTTGTTATTTAATTTTAATGTATTCTGAGTAGTTACTTTACTTTCTCCTTTCAATTATGAAAAGATAAATAAGATAATACAAAATTCATCGGAGAATCAAAACATTGTGATGATATTAATACCGGTTCTTAATTTACTATTTAAATTGGCCATTTAATTTGTTAAAACCTGTTGAAGAGTTTTAAGACCTAGAAGGAGATGAATTCTTAACTTGTAGATATCACATGAATCCTTAGGTAGTCGAAGGCCTTGTGCGGGTTATTCAAGGTGAAGTGCAAATAAATAGGAAGATATTATACATTGGGCGTAGAATTGATAAGTTTTTTGAGTGACATACTAAATTTTTATGATTTGGTTTATAGAAAAGGAAAGGGTCACTAGTAGGGTCGACCATAGCCACCCTTGGACATCTAGTAGTGTGAGCCTATATTAACTCATTCTACTAACAATACATCCAGACCTCATTTATAGGCTAGCCAATGTTCTTTATACTATCAAGCGAAGATAAAGAATAGGAATGCTTCTATTTGGCACAATACCATAAATTTATATTCTCCACGAATATTATTATTATCTTAGAAAATCTTGGATTAATTGAAAGGGAGAAAGTTGCTTTCTTATTGCTATTTACATCAATCATTTTATCTCTGCTTTATTATTACATCTAGTAAATTAAAGATATTTTATTTTTAACTATAAAAGAAATACTTTAAAATAAAAATATTTAAAGATCTATAACTCTCTCCTAGTGGGAACGATACTGGGGTCTTTGTTTCAAAGCCCTATATTACTTGATACGATACGTGTACTTGCGTAGTACCCCTAGTGTGTAAAATATTTTTCATAAAATTATATTTCTATACTCTAGCCGCTATTATTATTTATAACATATATTTTTGAAAGCATTAATTAGTACGTTGATCTTTAGAGGACTTCGGGTCAAGTTTTTGGCGCCGTTGCCAGGGAAGAAGATTTTAGTACGCATATATTTATATCGGATCATTGACCCTAACCCCGATCCACCCTAGTAAGTTCGAGGGTATGGTGGTCAAAGAAATACATGATGGCGGTTCTAAGCCGATCAAATTCCACCATGGTGCTTCTTCTTCCAAAATTGAAAATGATGTAAAATTTGAAGATGTTACTTCTTCCGAATTAATGGAATTTCCTTTTGAGTGGTACTCTCCCTGTGTTTAGAATTTAGTTCAACATGGTGTCTTACCTAAACAATGGACAAAAGGTCAAGCACAACACTTTGAAAAATTATGAAATAATACACGTCGACCGCCCAATTCAAAGTATGGTCTCAGATTCGGCACAGTAGCACCAGTTGATGACATATAATTTTGCTTAGTTTTCACTCTCGGGTCTAATGAAAACTGCCTAGAAGCTTCAGAAGATCTCGAGGATCTACCAATTAGAGACGCTCCGCCATAATTCAAAGAAGAAATTAAATCTACAATAGACGAGTTAATGGAAGTTAACTTAGGTACTAGAGAAAAGCCTAGGTCAACCTTTGTTAGCTCCTTACTCAATAAAGAAGACTTTGAAAACATGTTCAAGCTATTAATGGAATTTAAGGACTGTTTTGGTTGGAGTTATGATGAAATGCCAGGATTAGCTCCGGAGGTTGCAGTTCACAAACTAGGAGTGGATCACACTGTCATTCCAGTCAGACAAGCTCCAAGAAGAATGAGTCTAGAGATTGAACAACAAGTAAAGGTTGAAGTTAAGAAGCTAATAGATGCTAAATTTATCCACGAAGAGCAATATCTAACTTGCTTAGCCAATGTGGTACCAGTCAGAAAGAAGAATGGTCAAATCAGAATCTGCGTAGATTTGAATAAAGCATGCCCGAAAGACGAGTTCCTATTACCAATTCTAGAATTTATGATCGACATCGCTTCGACACATGAAATCTTCTCTTTCATGGATGGATATCAGGATACAACCAGATAAAGATGGCACCGGAAGATTAAAAGCTCACGGCCTTCAGAACGCCGATTGGAATATACTGCCACACAGTAATGCCTTTTTGATTGAAGAAAGTAGGAGCAACTTACCAAAGAGTAATGACAAGGATTTTTGATAATCTCATTCACAACCAAGTCGAGTGCTATGTGGATGATGTGGTCATCAAGGGCAAACTGAAGGAAGATTACCTGTATGATTTGAGAATTGTTTTCGAGCGGTTAAGGCAATTTAACCTTAAGATGAATCCCTTGAAATGTACCTTCGACATTACGTCCGGGAAATTCTTAGGATTTGTTGTCCGACATCGCAGAATTGAAATCGATCCAGAAAAGATTAAAGCTATCTTAGAAATGCAACCTCCCAAAACTTTGAAACAACTACGATCCTTTCAAGGGAAGTTGGCATATCTTCAATGCTTTATTTCGAAATTGTCAGGTAGGTGTCAGACCTTCTCGAAATTTGTTAAAAAGGACGCCAAATTCATTTGGGAAGAAAAATGCCAACGGGCCTTCGAGGACATTAAGTAGTATTTAATGACATCTCCTGTCTTAGCAGCCCCAGTCTCGGGTCGACTGTTGATACTTTATACCGCAGCTTTAGATGACTCTCTCGAAGCCTTGCTAGCCCAGGTCAATGAAAAGGGTAAGGAAAATGCTCTCTATTACTTGAGTCATCGTCTGATCCCGATGGAGGTAAAGTATCCTCTTATTGAGAAGCATTGTTTAGCCCTGATCTTCGCTGCTCAAAAGCTCAGGCATTACATGCTCTCACATAAGTTCAACCTTATCTCGAAAGTTAATCCATTGCAATACTTGATGACCCAACCGACACTTTTCGACAGACTTGCCAGGTGGTCGATGATACTATTGCAATTCGATATAACTTTCGTTCCTCTTTGTGCCGTGAAGGGGCAAGTCCTAGCAGACTTTCTCGCAACACACCCTTTACTGGTAGAATCGCCTCTCAACGACTACTTGCTCGACGAGCAGATAATGAGCTTAGAAGACCCCGATGATCAACGTTGGGAGCTGTACTTCGACGGAGCATCATCAGCACAGAAAGACAAAGAATTGCAAATGATAGTGCCCGGTAAGGTAGGAATAAGACTAATCTTTATAACGCCGGAGCGGGGGATGTTAAGGTATTCCTACCATTTAACAGAACCGTGCATGAACAACGAAGAAGAATACAAAGCCCTTATAACCTAACTAGAGTTAACCATTCAGATGGGGATAACGGATATCAATATCTACGGTGATTCTCAGTTAATCATTCAACAGATCGCAGGATAGCTCAAAATTCTAAAGCCAATACTTAAGCACTACTTTCAGTATGCAATGAAGTTGTTAAAGCAGATTCCGAATGTAAGGATCTGTAAGATTCCCAGAAGAGAAAATACTCTCCCAGACGCGCTAGCTCTCCTCGCAAAAGAATTTGCCTGCTTACAGGATGAATCAGTTGAAATATTAGGTCAGGGACGACAAGTCCTCTCACAGCTCGACATGGATGCAATGCACCAATCAGAAAAAGAAGAAGAATCAGTTACCGTGGTGACAAAAACTGCAGAAGATTGGTGGTGACCATTAATAGACTACCTGCAAACAGGAAACCTACCGGATGATAAGGCATTATCCCATCATATCAACACAAGAACTCTGTCTTATGCATTAATAAACAATACGTTATACATAAGGTCTTTCGAATAGATGTGGCTTAGGTGCCTGGATGGGTCCGACTCATGAAATAGTTAAAGAAGTGCACTCAGGACTTTGTGGTGCTCATCAGTCGGGTCTGAAAATGAAAATGAAGATTAAAATATTAGGGTACTATTGGCCCTCAAGGATTACGACTGCATGAAAGTTGACAAGAGTTGTCACCAGTGCCAAGTGCAGGGAGTGGTTCTACATCAACCTCCAAATGTGCTACTTCCGACAATCGATTCGTGGCCATTTGAGTGTTGGGGCACAGATATTATGGGTCCGATAGAACCGCCTTCTTCAAGAGGACATCGCTTTATCCTTGCAACTACAGATTATTTTTCCAAATGGACATAAGCTATACCGCTCAGAGAGGTGAAAGCACATCACGTGTTACAGTTCTTCAATAATCAAATCGTCTACCATTTCGGGGTACCACACAGAATTATCTCAAATAACGGGTCAGCATTCAAAAGCATGAAGCTCAATAGTTTTGTCAGAAGACACGGGATTGATTGGCGTTATTCGATGATCCACTACCCAAGAGTAAACGACTTGGCCGAGGCTTTTAATAAAACTCTTGTCCAAATTCTAAAGAAAACTTTGGATGACAACAAAATAAATTGGCACGAGAAGTTATTAGAAGCCTTATGGGCCTACAGAACGACTTTTAGAACTCCTACTCAGCCTACACCTTACGCTCTAGTGTACGGGTCCGAGGCCGTCTTGCCCTTGGAAGTTCAACTTCCATCTCTCATAATTGCAGTTGCGAATAACATCACTACAGAAGAGAATGAAAAACTAGGATTAGAAGAATTAGAAAGCTTGGAAGGGAAACGACTTTCAGTGCAGCAGAATCTAGAATTGTATCAAGCCAAGATGATCCAGGCGCACGATAAACTGGTCCACCCAAGAACATTCAAAGTTGGTGACTTGGTTCTAGTTCTCAAGAGACCTATTCTTGCACACCGTAAGATAGGAGGTAAATTTGAATAGACTTAGGAGAGGCTGTTCGTGGTTGAGACAGCCTACTCAGGAGGTTCCTACAAACTCGTAAATTGCCGCAGAGAACGATCTATGCTTCCAATCAATGGACGATTTTTGAAGAAGTATTACCCAACCTGATGTTTCGAAGGATGAACTTTAAAAAATGAAGTCTCATTCCTAGAAGCACGGGTAAAGTAATCATTTGTAACTGGGTCTGAACCCAAAATATAAAAATGGATGATAAAAATCATTAACAAAAAGTTGTGTTAAGAAGAAAATATGTGAAATCATAATAATAAAATTTTTATCCTTCCTTCCGAATCAAGATCATTCCTGATATTTCCTCAACTCTTTTCCTACTCTTATTAAAATTTGAAAGAAACAAATAAGAATTTTCTATTAATAAGTAAATTTTCTTATTTGTTCTCGTTCTTAGTACAGCCCCTGATTCTTTCCTTATTTTTCGCAGGGAAATGTCAAACGACTAGTTGGTTCTAAACTTTAAGAATGGCGTGAGTCTAACACTCGACAAAGAGAAGATGAAGGGTGGGGTAGTGATTGAGATCGACTCTAATTTCACACCGGCCGGGCTACAGTACAAGGAAACTGATTGGACCTCGATTAACCGAGAAGAGTTCCATAGCCAGACAGTAATGAAATTGGGTAGCCCGAGTCAGCCAGCTACCGACAAGAAAAGGAAGGCAAACACTGCTCAGGTGACTAGAGGAGACAAGAAAGTTAAGTCCATGGTTACTACAGCAGAGGGCAGGCTTGTCAGCGCCATGCCCGCAGAAGTTCAAGAGGTAAGGAGAGCTACTCTCACTCCTACCCAACGAAGAAACAAGAATCACCACATTCAAAAGATGTTAAGCAAGCTAGAAGCGGACCAACATGAAGAGGCAACTGCTACCGTCAGTAAAAATACTTCAAAGAAGCCGGTTTGGTAGGAACCAGAAAAGAGGAAACCAACTCCAAGAACAGCAGAAAAGATAAAAAAAATTCCAAGAAGAGCAGAAACAGAATCAGCGCCACGACGCCAGACAGATGCACCAGTTTTGAAGAGTCTCTTTGTGAAAGCAACCTCGGGAGATGTCCTGATAGAGACTATCCCCGAGGAGCCTAGACAAGCAGGAGAACGTACTGGGGTTGAACCATGCATCCCACAGTATGTTACCAGACCTCCCCAATTGCAAATATTTCCAGAATACAAGCTGGAGAGAATGCAGAAGGTTGAAAAGAAAACTTTTGAATAATTTGAAAGAATTCGAGGCAAGAGGATCAACATCTTTGAAGGCCTTAATCTGCATACGGATGTGTTCTCAGACTACGAGCAGTAGCAAATTGTGGACTGTATCATCGAACTTCAAAAAATGGGTTGAGTTGGTCGTTTGAGAGAGAAGACCTACTCAGAACCTCGAAGATGGATGAAAAGAAAAGGAAGAGTTACAATCTAGTGTAGGTGTTGCTACAACTTTGCCGAGGACAGAAAGGGAAATCCACCAGGGATACTCTGTCATAGCGAGTTGGATCCGATGCCAAGAATTATCAAGAGAATGGTAAAAAGGATGGTGACATGGAGGGTATTGTCGGCAAATTGCATACCCAACAGCTGCATCATTAACATATACAAGGAGGGTGACTACATATCGCTACACATAGACCATCATGACTTTGTCAGACCTTTCTGGACAGTGTCTTTCGTCAACCAGTTTAACATCATGTTCAGATCTGACCTCCGGATAGCAAGCCCCGGAGAATTCCGAGGGCCGGTGGAGATACCTCTACCGGTAGGTTCCGTCTTGGTGCTAAAAGAAAATGGAGCAGACATAGCAAAACACTGCATTCCAGGTGTGCCTGTTGAGCGGATCTCCATCACTTTCAGGAGGATGGATGATAGCAAGATGCCTTTCCACTTTCAGCCAGATCCAGAATTAGAGAGCCTTCGACCCTACGAGTTGTAAGCTACATGGGAGATAAAACACCTCTAATGCACATCCAGATGGCATTTCCTGCCAAGGATGGCTTGGAAGGTGATGTTATTATCGATGTATCCCACAATTCAGACATGGATTTCGACAAATTCTTTTGGAAGAAACTTGCAAGAATCTTACACAATCCGTTTTTGGATTTATGTGGATTGTATGAGATACTAAATTTTCAAGGAAAATATCATCATGTTTTGGATCGAGCTATATGACGTATTTTCAACAAATTGGAATGGAAAAGACCATGTCGTGTTTTGCCTTCACCTCTTTTGTGTAAATTGACTGGGAAACGCCATTAAGTTAAATGAATTTCGAACGAAGAACGAAAAGAAAAGAAAATAAATAAAGAACTCTTTTTTAAAAAAAATCTGAATGTCAAAACGAATGACAAATTAACATAAACTCTAAATGAACAAAAATGAAATTGAACCACTAAAGCAAATGAAACGAATCTAAATCTCAAATTGAATTCTGATCTGAATCCGTTGATTTGAATCTTTCGATTGAAATCTATTTGAAGCTCCTTTGAGCCCTCTTTTGAGTTGATTCTTCCCCACAAAAGACTTCAACTTCAGTTTCAAACTTCTAAACTTTTTTCGTCATCTTGAAATCCTTTTGACTCTACACGATCTCTTTCCCTCTTTTGAGAAGGTCGACTGAGTCTACTGACATAGAACCACGAAATTGTCGATTTGGTTTTGATGGCATGGATTCATATCCTTTGCCAAACAATTAAACTTTGATCAACTCTCTTGTAATGTGAAACACTTTCATGTCTCATTCCAATCTCTTCTGCGCTAAATTTTCTGTAGGATATTGAAAACCCAAATTAAATACCAACTTTTAGGATTGGTACCTAAATTCTAGTTCCCATCTTCCTGAGGCTGGTACTCAAGTTCCAGTTCTCATTTCGAGATCGATACTCAAAGTTCGATTCTCTTCTATGAATTACCACCAATCCCGCAACCTTCCGAGAAACTTTTTTGCATTTTAATCCTCCGACTTGGGTATAAGACCGACAAGGCATCCTGATCTCGGTGTCCACTAATCTCGTACTCTGTCCGAGAAACTTTTAGGCATTCTAATCCTCTTACTTAAGTATAAGACCGAAAAGGCATCCTAATCTCGGTGTCTGCTAATCTCTCATTCTTTCCAAGAAACTTTTTCACATTCTAATCCTCCAACTCGGGTATAAGACCGACAAGGCATCATGATCTCGGTGTCCGCTAATCTTGCACTCTTTCCGAGAAACGTTTTTGCATTTTAATCCTCCGACTCGGGTATAAGACCGACAAAGCATCATGATCTTAGTGTCCTCTAATCTCGCACTCTTTCTAAGAAACGTTTTTGCATTATAATCCTCCAACTTTGGTATAAGACCGACAAGGCATCCTAATCTCGGTGTCCACTAAATTCACACTCTTCTGAGAAACTTTTTCGCTCTCCTGAAATCTCGAGGTCGGTACCTAACTTGCGACTCTCTTCTGAGACTGGCACCTAACTTCTAGTTCTCACCCTTTTCGAGGTCGGTACCTAACTTCCGACTCTCTTCCGAGACTGGTACCTAACTTCCAGTTCTAACCCATTTCGAGGTCGGAACCTAACTTCTGGATCTCTTCCAAGACTGGTACCTAACTTCCAATTCTCACTCTTTCCGAGGTCGATACCTAACTTCCGACTCTCTTTCAAGGCTGGTACCTAACTTCCAGCTCTCATTTCAAGATTAGTACCTAAATTCTGATTCTCATCCTTCTTGATCGGTACTTAAATTCTGATTCCCTCTTCAAGGCTGGTACCTAAATTCTAGTTCTCTTTGCAATTCCGAGGTTGGAACCTAGATTCCAATTCTTATCTTAAATCCAAAATTTCTGCGAAATACATCTCGAAATCAATCTCAAATAAAATTTCAATGAAAATGGAAACCCAAATCAAAATTCAAAACTCAAACTTAAAACTTGAAATAAAAATGAAACGAATCTAAAATTCGATCTCTTGAAATCTTGTGATTTGAAGTTCACCTCCTTTTTCCCCAGCGAGAGTTCTGGAATCTTCAGTATTGGAGGTTTACCTGATACTCCCCAGCGGAAATTTTCTACACTTTGTTGTAAGTTTGTCACTTAGAAGGTTGTGTTGGTTTTGTTGATCTCTTCAGTCAACGCCAATATGCTTGGTGTGTTTGGTTGGCACACCACACCTATTGGAGGTCCATTTGTTGACCACATTTTTGGTGAGGTCTTTTCTCTTCTTAGTGCTTAGGATCTAGCCATAGGTTTTTCCTTGGACTACCCTAGACGACTAGAAATGGAACCCACCACTTAGAAATACAGACACTTCTTAACTCTTCTTGAACCACACAGATGACCATAATCCTCCAAGCCACTTGGAAGGTTAAAAGTCAAATGTGGAGGTTCGAAGATGAGTTCATATAGGATGGTAAAGCCTTAGGACAACCCTAGGTGGCCTGGTCTTGGTGAAGTTCAACTTGCACACACTACACTTCCACATACATTCCAAACCCTAAAATCACTCGTACCCAACTTGGCTTTCTGACTCATGTAGGAAACTCATATGGATGGACCTCAACCCCTAAGCCCCTGGCTAAGAGGGTTAGGAACAACATATTGAGTACCTAAAATAAGTCCTCTCATGGCTCTTATTAGCTTAATATGGCTTCATGGCTCAGTCAAAATGGTTTCATTCTACTCACATCAAATCAATCTTCATTTTTCCCAAAATTTCAATTTTAGCCCCGGGGGCCCTAAACCCACCAAACCTACCAAATACCCTTGAAATTGCCCAAAATTCTAAAAAAATACCCAAATTACCAAAATTCCTTAAGATCAATCCTAAACACTACCCATCACTCAAATTGATCATCAATGGCCAAATGTACCAAAATTTCCAAAAATACCCCCAAATACCCTCCAAATACCCAAAATACCATTTTTGGCCCAAAAATCTAAAAATTCCAAAAATTCCCAGAAAATTTCAGAAAATCTCAAATATTCCTAATTTAATTTTGTTCAGCTGCCACATATCCCAATTTTGTTAATTTAACCTAATTTGATCAAAAATCCCAAATTTGCTTTTAAGGCATGTTGGCATATTTTTAGGTTAAGTGTTTTGTTTTGAAAAGGGGGTCGCCTAACAAAAATTGTCGGCGAATTTTAGATTTTAAACTTGATTTAAATATATAATTTAGAAAGTAGCATTTGATTTTGAAAATAATTTTAAGTTTGAAAATTTTAAGATATGAAATCAAAATGATTTCACATCCCAAATAGTTTATATAAACGAGCACCGCACCACAAACCATATATCTATCCCTATGATGTATTAATAACGCTTAATGGTGGGGCTCGATTAAATAAACTAAAAGATTTGTGACATCCGTTTGGTCTTCGACAAGTTCCCCTGCTTAATATGAAAGCATTAAACAGGGTTTATTTTACCTGGGTTCTTAAAATTCCCTATAAGGGCAAGCCCCTATAGTTAATTACATCTTAAGTGACGGAAATCACCTAAGAAAACTCTCGATAATAATCATTAATTTTGCTCTCAAGAATTTCAAAGTTTAAGTTTTCAAAGGGATTGAATTTTGGAATTTCAATAGGGAATGGATCAAATTTGGAACATTTTGTTTTGGGAATTCAAAGGAAGAAAGGTAGGAGAAATCACAGATTCGAAGCGAAATTCGGTAATTTCCCAACTATCCTATTGTTTGGCTTGGATTTAGGAAAGTCCTAATGTTTGTTTAATGTTTTGATTTTGCCAATTTTAATTAATTAGGACTTATATTTGTATGATGAAATCATACAAATAGCCCGGAAAATGTGAGGGTTTATGTCGTATCGGACGACTACCTCGGAATCCTAAGACCGGTTAGGGCTTAATTTGCAATGCAAATGCCTAAGAAAAGGTTGAGGATTTATGTTGCACTAGGCAAACTACCTCGAAGTCCTATGGCTTGGATATTTAATTCTAGGAATGTTTAGCTCGATGTAGATTCAAGTTTTGCTCGATGACGATGTTCGTGCCGCCCACCATGCTCGTAGCTCCTTGTTGTTGGCAGAGGTTTAGTTATAGAAGTCATAAATCGTGAGATGAGAAAAGTGTTTTGGTTTAGAGAAAATCTTAATTTCTAAGTGTTTTTTATGTTTTATTTAAAACAAATCTGAAAGTTTATTATAACAACACCTGCTAAGATCCCACGGTTCCATCCTTCCGCATCGTTATTTTTATCGATTTACTTAGTCCGTATGAATTTGCTAAACTCAACTGAATGAATTCCACACTTTCATTTAGACCGTGGGAGATCTCGTTAGCAACACGTAGGTTACATCATCCGAGGTATTCCCGATCATCCAACAAGACGTTTTAATTTAGTTGTAATTGCAGTTTTGTGTTCTGTTTGTGATTAAATTTTGAGTTGTTTTATATTTTGAAATGTTGTGGCGGTGAATTTTATCTTGCAATGACTTTTAATTTAGTTTTGGGTTTCAGCTTCTAGGGCTACCCTAGAGGTGTGGGTTTTCATGCAACAGCTTGTTTATCATGCAAAAAAAGTAAAGTGCATTTGCAATAAAGTAAATTGCAAGAAAAGTAAATCGTAATAAAATAAAAGCGTACCCTGGAGGGTCTTCCCGTCATCCCATGCTGCACTTAAACACAATTTAGAATATTTAAGCAAGTTCCTAGGTAAAGCTAAGGGAAGGGTTATGGTTTTCTACCAAATTCCTAATCCTTTAGCTAGTCATTTCCTATGACGTCTAGGTTCTTGTGTTTTGGTTTGAGGACGATTTTCTTCATCAAAGAACAATTAAGTTCAATTGTTCTTATAAATATCCAATCATATTGACGAAGTTCTTAAAAAGAATCTTAAACATCTTTTCAATATTGCTAGAATTGTTTTAAGTCCAAATGAATTTAATCATACAAATGGATTAATCGTCCGGGAAATCAAGTTTTGTTATTATCTCACTCAGTGAACTAGGACATTTGGATATCCTATGAGGGAAGTAACATTTCATTTAACGTTCTCTTTAGGAGTTATGATAACCAAAGCTTTCGAGGGCAAATTGGTGTTCAAATAGTTTGTGATTTAATTTAATTTCAGTTATCGGGTTTAAATTTGGAATAGTGTTCAAGTTGCTTTATTTTGAATTTCTTTATGTCTTAGTTGATGTTATCTTTAATTCAGTTTAATTTAACTTTAATTTAATTTAGTTTGGTTTAGTTTTAATTTTAATTTAATTTGATTTAATTTAATTTTATTTAATTTAATTTAATTAAATTTAATTTTAGTTTAATTTTAATTTATTTTAATTTATTTTAATTTATTTTAATTTAATTTAATTTAATTTAATTTAATTTTAGTTTAATTTTAATTTAATTGGAATTTTAAAAGGGTTTAATTTAAATAATTTAACTTTAATTTAATTTAATGATTGATTCTTTTAACATTTTAAACCTTAAACTTGGATTATCATTTTAATTAGGAATTAAATATTATGGAGATGATTAATTTAGGGATTCTTAAATTAAAGAACAAATCTCTTCCTAATAATATCTCTATTTTAATAATTCCAATTTTATTATTCTTCCAAATTTAATCAATTATTTAATTAAGGTTTATTTTAATTATTTTTAAATTGTTTAGTAGGTTTCTACCCCTTAATTATTTAAATTTCAATCATCCAAATCAGATTAGGATCAAATACTTTACTCTTTAATTTTATTAAGCCTAAAGTTTTAATTAAAGGTTAAAATTTTAATTACCATTTTGCCCTTCAAGCTTAATAATTTCATAACTCACTAAATTGAGCTTAAATGAACTTGAAATTTTTATGTGACTTCACTCATATGTCAATAAAGACATGAGAGGAGAAAATGTGATTTTTCTGTATTTAATTTATTTATGTAATTATTTTTGGTGGAAAATAGGGATTTCCAAGGAAAATTTAATAATATGACCAAGGGAAAGTTTCTGTCCTCAAGAAACTTATGGGACATTTCTAATGACTAGAGGACCACTTGGACCAATTTTGGTGATTTTTTGATTTATATTATTTTTATTATAATTATTTTAAATTTTGGAGTATTAATTAATTTAAAAATAAAATAAAGGTTGAAAAATAAATTTTATATTTTTAAAAAATCTCTCTGATATCAAGGAAATTAGAGAATCAATTTTTACAATTTTCTGATTTTTCTTTGATTTATTAGAATTATTTTAGTGGAAATACTAAAAAATACATTTTTTTTAATTTTAAAATTACCTTAGGGCTTTAAAATTCAATATCTCATCAAATAGACCTAAGAAAAATATGGGGTTTTTTCCTAAGTGATTAGAATTCAAAATGTGACATTTTAGTGAATTTTATTATTTTTGTGATTTTTATTATTTTTTAATTATTAAAATATTAAAATAATACAAAAAAATCAACTTTTTTAGAAAATTGAAATTTTAATTTTCTTAAATTTCCCTGATATCAGAGAGGCTCTAAAACCAATTTTGGTGAATTTTTAAAAAGTATTTTGAAAGTTATGAATTTTTAAAGTTTAAATTGGCTAAATGGCTTAATCAACCCATTTAGTAGGGCTAACCAAGTCCAATTGACTTCAAATTTTTATGGTGGGTTCCTCTGATCCTAAAGGTCAGTGGAGAATTAATTTCAATTCAATTTGATGCATGATTAGCTCTAATTAATTAATGACCTATTTTGGGTGTTTAGACCAATTAGGGTTATTCCAAGTGAGTTAATTCAAAACCTATTTTTCCTAGAGTCCTCTGGTCATAAGAAACATCACCAAATTTTTCTAGAATTTATTTCACAACATGCTAATTATTGGATTTAAAATACTCAAAACAGTAATATGAATTTGAAAAATCAATAACTTCTCATAGGGATGGCCTCTGACTTTGGAAAATTCAGGGAATGTTCCCAAATTCAGAGGCTTCAAAAGCCCTCTGGTCTCATGCCATGGTGAATTTCCTATATGCATGGAGAATTAAAACAATGCAGAGGGTAAATAAATCATTAAAAATAAAATACTTGATGAAATCAAATGATTTCTTTTCCACATTATTCTCCTCTGTTCACTAAGCAAGAGGGTATTTTTATTTTATTTTTCTGATTTTCCTACACAAAGTTATGCATTTTTGAAGTTTAAGGAATTAAATAAATCAAAAAATACCCTAATTTCCTACTTATCCACGCGGCGCCACGCCATCCTCGGCAGCTCCGAAACGCCGCGTGTCGCGCTGCCATTCGACGCCGCCATCCAACTCAGCGCTCCGGGAGCCCACCGTATCGTTCCATCTCCTCATCTGGCGTGATCCTGGCCGTCTGTCCGCGTGTATGGAATGAACAGCATCCGTTCATCGTCCCCAAAGCGTCCTCACCCGAGAGCCGTCCACACTAAAACCCTAAGAACTCACTCATTTCTCAACGGATTTTTGTGTTCTTGTGCTCTATGGATTCGTCTTGAAGAGACGAATACATCTATACGGTGATCATGCATTGAAATTAAAGCATTTGAAATGGAGAATGTCCGAAGCTCGGGATAAAGAGTTAGCTCATACCTTTGCTCGTAGAAGTGTAGCTTCAATCCGAGGGTTATGTCACCTTCGATTGGGTCCCGCAGAGCTCCGGATGAAGACTCTCGGTCCGGTGAATTGCCTAGGTATGATTTCGACCAAGCCCGATCACAAAGCTTGGAGTCCGGAACGGATGGGTGGCCCGGAGAGGGACTTTGCTTCGGTGGACTCCTTCCTCGGTCCGGTGAAGGTGTAGGACCAATCAATTCGAGGATTGATCCACTGTGGAGAAGTGTCCTGGTTTTGGGTGGAATTTTGGCTGAGAAATTGGGCTCTGTTGGTGGGGATTAGGGCAAATTATCACTGGGGATCAACTACTCTAAGTATGGAGAGTGTTCTGGAACAATTTTGGCAGGGTTTCAGTAAGGTCTGGTTCAACACCTTCCATGGCCGAGAGGAGGTGAAGTTTAAATATGAGAGGGTGGAGGGCCTCCCAAGGGGTTTTAAGGCTTGGGATCTGCTGCTCTTGGCAAGAGAAGAATAGCTGTAATGGCCACTGGGGATGGGGTAGCTCAGCAGGTGAGAATTCCAAGTTTGGGCTCACATGTGAGCTCTCGGCCTGATGGTTTCCGGCGGCTGTGGTGGTCGGCCGGCCGTGGTCGGTCACCCTCAAGGTCGGGGAGGTCGAGGCTGCGGCTTAGTGCAGTCAATTGGCCATGGACATGTGTAAAGGAGTTGAATTGAAATGGAATGGGGGGAAGGCTATTTTGGGTTCAAATGAGTCAACCATGATTTTGGGCTAGGTTCACCACCCAAGGCCTGGTTTTGGGCTGAAAAGGATCACTTGGGTCAGCCAAGAGAAAAAGGTGTGGTCTCCATCCATGATGAGGTGGCTAAGCATGGTTTAGTGTGTGACATGCTTAAGGTAAAAAAGGGTTTAAGAAGGATTAGGAAAGGGGGCCCTCCTTTTGCCAAATGTGGTAAGGTCACATCTGTGCAACTCACTTGGCTTACATGTGGCTTAAGAGTGGCTTCATGGCTCCATTTGGCTTTGGAAAAAGTTGGCTTGGTTTCATGAAAATGGTTTTTAAGGATATTGGGTATTTTTGATGGAATTTGGATAAAGCCGAATTTGGAATGATTTGATTATTGATTTAGGCTTTGGGGATAATTTCAATTAATGGAGTGATGAAAAGAATGTGTCATATGGGCTTTAGCATCAAGTTTGGGCTTTTAGGAAGGTTTAAGAAAGTGGGCTTTTGGTTTGAAAATAAATTTATGGATGGAAATTTTGTGAAGGATTGGGCCAAACAAATGTTGGGTTTAGCTCATGGATGTGTCATGAGTGATTTGAAGCAAGTTGGGAGTGATTTGGGTTTGAATTGGGTTGAATTTGGGCTTCTTTGGTGAATATGCCAATATAGGTCAAATTGGGCTAACTTGGGCCAATGTTGGGCTAGGGTTGAAATTGATGTAAAATAAATGTTGGGAAATGTTTATGGGAGTGTTTCAAAGAAGTTTTGGCTTTGGTTGGGTTTTGATTTTGGGGTTTGGGTTTATTTGGGTTAGGTTTGGGTTTAGGTCAAAATTGGGCCTTTTAGCTTTAGGTTGAATTTGAGTGGGGTTTGGGTCTAAATTTTGGGAAAATCATGTTAGTGTTTTGTTTGTGGGGATGCTAAGGAAGGTTTAGAAAAGGTTTGGGGTTAATTGGAGTTGAATTGGGTTAGTTTGGATTAGGTTTGGGTCATGGGTCTAAATTGGGCTTTAAGGCCAAAAGTGAAATTGGATTCAAATGTCAATCAAATTGGACTTGGATTTGGTCTAGATTGGTGTTGGTAATGTTGAATTGAAGTTTAGAATTGAATTGGACCAGAATTTGGGTCAATTTGGTAGGTTTGGCTTGACATTGGGTTCACTTTGGGTTAAAATGGATCAAATTGGGGGTTTTGACAAAAGTAGGGTAAATTGACAAAATTGGCCCAAGGTGTAGTTGAACAAAATGAAATTGGTAATATTTGGGATTTTCTAGAATTTTCTGGGAATTTTCTAAATTTTTGGATTTTTGGGTCAAGAGGGGTATTTTGAGTATTTGGAGGGTATTGGGAGGTATTTTTGGAATTTTTGGTATTTTTGGATATGGATGATCAATTTGAGTGGAGGGAAATGTTTAGGAATGATTTTGGGGAATTTTGGGTAATTTAGGTGATTTTGCAAATTTTAGGTAGTTTCAAGGGCATTCGGTAGGTTTGGTGGGTGTGGGGTCCCGGGGGTCAAAAATTGAAAATTTAGAAAATTAAAGATTGGGTAAATGTAAGTGGAATGAAATCATTTTTGTTGAGCCATGAAGCCATATCAAGCCCACATGAGCCATGAAGGGACTTATTTGAGGCATTCACTATGTTGTTCCTAACCATTTTAGCCAAGGGCTTGGTGGTTAAGGACCATCCATGTGAATCACCTTCATGAGTCAGGAGGTCAAGTTGGGTATGGGTGTGGTTTCAGGAGGTGTGTGAAAGTGTAGTGTATAAGTGTAGTGTATAAGTGTAGTGTGTGTGTAAGTCAGCCCTTCACCAGACCAGGCCACCCAGGGTAGTCCTAAGGCCAAAGAGTCCTATAGGAACTCATCCTTTAAACTTTCATATTTAATTTCAACCCTCTAGGTGATTAGGGGTCTATAGTCAAGTTTGTGGAGTTTGCAGGGAGTTAAGAAGTGGTTTGATTTTCTAAGTTGTGGGTCCCAATTGTAATCCTCTAAGATAGTCAAAGGAAAAGCCTAAGGCTAGATCCTAAGTACTAAAGAGAAGAAGAGAAGACCTCATCAAAAATGAGGTCAACAAATGGACCCCCAATAGGTGTGGTGTGCTAACCAAGCACACCGCGCGTATTGGAGTTGACCGAAGAGATCAACAAAACCAACACAGATGTCCAAGTGACAAACTTAGGACGAAGTAGAAGAATTTCCGCTGGGGAGTGTCAAGTATATCTCTGAGACTGGAGATCCCTGAACTCTCGCTGGGGAAAGGAAAAGGAGGTGAATCCCAAATCACATGACCTGGGGGAATTTCAATTTTGATTTTATTTTGTTTCAATTTAAGTTTTGATGTGTGAGCTTAGATTTTAGCTTGAGTTTCAATTTAGATTGAAGTTTTGTTAAGATTAATTTGAAGGGATTTGATTTGAAATGAAAAAAATGGAATTTTGTGGTTTTAGATGTAACATCTTCAACCTCAAAAGAAAATTGAATTGATTGGATTGAATCATTACAACGAGGAGAGATCTCAGAGTAATGCGGTATTGGATGTAAAATCCTTAACTTCAAGAGTTTGATTTTGATGTATTTCATTGCGATAGGGAAAGGATCCTAAAGCAATGCAGTCTCGGATGTAAAATCATCAACTCCAAAAGTTTGAATTTGATGTATTTCATTGCGATAGGGAAAGGATCCTAAAGCAATGTAGTCTCGGATGTAAAATCCTCAACTCCAAAAGTTTGAATTCGATGTATTTCATTGCGATAGGGAAAGAATCCTAAAGCAATGCAGTCTCGGATGTAAAATCCTTAACTCCAAAAGTTTGAATTCTATGTATTTCATTGCGATAGGGAAAGAATCCTAAAGCAATGCAGTCTCGGATGTAAAATCCTCAACTCCAAAAGTTTGAATTTGATGTATTTCATTGCGATAGGGAAAGAATCCTAAAGCAATGCAGTCTCGGATGTAAAATCCTCAACCCCAAGAGTTTGATTTTGATGTATTTCATTGCGATAGGGAAAGAATCCTAAAGCAATGCAGTCTCAGATGTAAAATCCTCAACTTCAAAAGTTTGATTTTGATGTATTTCATTGTCATAGGGAAAGAATCCTAAAGCAATGCAGTCTCCGATGTAAAATCCTCAACTCCAAAAGTTTGAATTTGATGTATTTCATTGCGATAGGGAAAGAATCCTAGAGCAATGCAGTCTCGGATGTAAAATCCTTAACTCCAAAAGTTTGATTTTGAGGTGTAATTGATTTTGCAAAGATTTGTAGTGTTGATTTGAATAGTGTGGAACTTTGGTGTTTCGAGAATTTCATGAAAGTTGTAAAAGACTTTCATGGAAGGAAATAGATTAGGAGGGAATATGTAGATGCTACATATCCCATTCAAAAGAGTTGATCAGAAGTCTTTGGTTTGGATTGGATACAATTCCTTGCCATCAGATTCGATCTGTGTCAATGGAATCAACCGCTTCCATCCCAGACAAGGGAGGGAGTAGAACGGATTGGATTTCGGATTTGGAAGATTGAATTTGAATTTGATTGAGGTTTGATTTGAGATTTGGAAGATTGAATTTGAATTTGATTGACATTTGATTTGAGATTTGGAAAGTTGAATTTGAATTTGATTGAGATTTGATTTGAAATCTAGAAGATTGAATTTGAATTTGATTGACATTTGATTTGAGATTTAGAAAGTTGAATTTGAAATTTGATTTAAAATTTGTGCTCATTTTGTTTGTCCTTTAACGATTCAAATTTTATTTTATCGTGAACTTGGAGTTCATCATTTTTTTATATTTAGATTTTTAAGGAAAGTTCTCTTTTATTCTTTTTTTTTTGTTTCTTTTCTGTTCTTTGTTCGAAGTTCATTTAACTTTAATGGTGTTTCTCAGTCAACTTGCACAAAAGAGGTGAAGGCCAAAAATGTGACATGGTCACTTTCATTCCAATCATGTTGAAGATACATCATACAACTCGATCTGGAATACATCTCATACAATCCATGTAGACTCAAAACGGACTATGTATGATCTTTGTCGATCCATCCAAAAAAGGTATCGTCGAGAAATCCATGTCCGAATAGTGAGGTACATGGTCAATAACATCACCTTCCAAGCCATCCTTGGCAAGGATGTCGTATGGATGTACGTTGGAGGTGTGATATTTTCCATGTAACTCACAGCTCGTAAGGCCGGAGGCTCTCTAGCTCCGGGTCTGGCTGGAAGTGGTAAGGTGCTTTCCTGTCATCCATCATTCTAAAAGTAACTGAGATCCACTTCACGGGTACTCCCGGTATGCAATGTTTAGCGACATCTGCTCCGTTGCCCTTCAGTATCATGACGGAACCTACCGGTAATGGTATCTTTACTGGCCCTCGGAACTCACCTGGGCCAGCTATCCGGAGGTCAGATCCGAACATGATATTACACTCGTTCAGAAAATAAACCGTGCAGAAAGGTCTGACAAAGTCGTGGTGATCTATGTGCGGGGGTATGCAGTCACCCTTCATGTAAATGTTAATGATGCAACTGTTGGGTATGCAATCTGCTGGCAGTACCCTCCATGTTATCATTCTTTTTACCATCCTTTTGATGACTAATGGCATTGGATCCACCTGGCCATGACGGAGTTTTCCCGGTGGGTTTCCCTTCCTGTCTTCTGCGAAGTTGTAGCAGCATCCACATTGTATTGTAATTCTACCTTTCCCTGGCATCCATCTCCGGGTTCCGAGTAAGTGTTTTCTCTTAGGCGGCCTCGCTCGGCCCATTCTTTTCAAATCCCGGATGCGATCCACGATTTGTTGTTGTTCGTATTCTGAGAACATGTCTGTATGTAGCTCGAGGCCTTCTAGTATATTGATCCTCCTACCTCTGATTCTCTCGAAGTATTCAAAAGTTTTCTTTTCGACATTCTGCATTCTTTCTAGCTCGTATTCCGGAATAATATGTAAATGGAGAGGCCTGGTAACGTACTGTGGGATATACGGCTCAATCCCCTCACGTTCTCCTGCATACCTCGGCTCCTCGGGGATGGTGTCCGTCGGGACATCCTCCGGGGTTGCTTCTGCAACAAGGTTATGCATTATTGGTGACTTTATCCGGTGGCGTGGTAGCCTTCCTTCTTCTAATCTTCTCGAGATTTTCCTGGTTTCTTCTGTCATCCTGGGAGCTGGCCTCCTTCCTTCAGGTACCTGGTGAACTGGCGTCCTTGAAGTATATGTACTGGCAGTAGCAACTGCCTCGTCGCGCTGGTCCGCTGCTAGTTTAGTTAACATCTTGCGGATACGGTGATTTTTATTTCTTCGCTGAGTTGCTGTGAGAGTAGCTCTTCGTACTTCCTGAGTTTCTGTAGGCGCGGCGCTGACAAGCCTGCCCTCTGCTGTAGTGACTACAGACTTGATTTTCTTGTCTTCTTCAGTGTTTGTTTTCCTTTCCTTGCTGCTGGATTGGTGGCTTGGGCCACCCACTTTCATTACTGTCTGACTGGGCAGTTCCTCTCGGTCAATTAGGACCCAGTCACCTTCCTCGTATTGCAGGTCTGCTGGTGCGAAGTCTGAGTCAATCTCTATTATCACTCCATCATTCACCCTCTTTTCGTCAAGTGCAAGGCTTACGCCATTTCTAAAGTTTAGGACCAACCGCCTGTTCGACATTTCCCTGCGAAAAGACAAGGAAAAGGATCAGGGGCTGTACTAAAAAACAAGAACATTAAGAAAATGTTTATTAAAGACAGTTTTTTTTTCATTACTTTTTGTATTTTTAAATTTAAGAGGAATGAAGTGGGATAAGATCAGGAAGAGATTTTGATATGGAAGAGAAAACAAGGAAAACTTAATTATCATGATTTTATTTATTTTAGCACATTTTTTATTATTTTTGGATTCGGACCCAGTCATAAGTAATTACTTCGCCCGTGCTTCTAGGGATGAAGAATTCATTCCTTCGAAACATCGGGTAGCGTAATACTTTTCAAGTATCGTCCATTAATCGGAAGCATATGTCGTTCTCCTTGGCAATTCACTAGCCGGTAGGAGCCTCCCGAGTAGACTCGCCTCAACCACAAACGGTCCTTCCCAAGTGGGTTCAAATTTTCCTCCTATCTTGCGGTGTGCAAGGATAGGTCTTTGAGAACGAGAACTAAGTCACCAACTTTGAAGGTTCTTGGGCGGACCAATTTGTCATTGGCTTGAACCATCTTGGCTTGGTATAGTTCTAAATTCTGCTGCGCTGCAAGTCTTTTCCCTTCCAGGCTTTCCAATTCTTCTAGCCGTAATTTGGCATTCTCTTCTGTCGTGATTTTGTTTGCGACTGTGATTCTGAGTGAAGGAAGCTGGACCTCTAAAGGTAACACTGCCTCGGACCCATACACCAGAGCGTAAGGTGTAGCTTGAGTAGGAGTTCGAAGGTTGTCCGGTAGGCCCATAAGGCTTCTAATAACTTCTCGTGCCAATTTCTCTTATTATCGTCCAAAGTTTTCTTTAAAATTTGAACGAGAGTTTTATTAAAAGCCTCGCCGAGCCGTTTGCTCTTGGATAGTAAATTGTTGAATACCGCCGCCGATTCCGTGTCTCCCGACAAAATTGTTGATTTGCGTGCTTCGAATGCTGACCCATTATCCGAGATGATCCTGTGCGGCACTCCGAAACGGTAGACAACTTGGTTCTTTAAAAACTGTAGCACGTGGCGTGCTTTCACTTCTCTAAGTGGAACTGCCTCTGCCCACTTGGAAAAGTAATCTGTAGCCGTAAGAATGAAGCGATGTCCTTTTGAAGATGGTGGTTCTATTGGACCCACTATATCCGTGCCCCAACATTCAAATGGCCACGATGCAATTGTCGGATGTAGCACATTTGGAGGTTGGTGTAGAACCACTTCGTGCACTTGGCATTGATGACAGCTCTTGGCGATTTTCATGCAGTCGATCATCATCGAGGGCCAGTAGTACCCTAGTCTTTTAATTTTCATTTTCATCTTCGGACCCGACCGGTGAGCGCCACGAGTCCCGAATGCACCTCTTTAACAATTTCACGGGCCTCGGACCCGCTTAGGCACCTCGGCCACATTTGATCGAAAGACCTTCCGTATAACGTGTTGTTTATTAATGCGTAGGACGAGTTCTTTTCTTGATCCGATGAGCTAGCGACCTATCGTCCGGTAGTTTCCCTGTTTGCGTAGTAGTACATTAATGGCTATCGCCAATCTTCTCGTGTTTTCCGTCACTCTGTTGCAACTGATTCTTTTTCTTTTTATGATTTGTGTATTGTTTATATGTCGAGCTGTGATAGGACCCGACGTCCGTGAACCGACACTTCCATCGATTTATCTTGTAAGCGAGCAAATTCTTTTGCGAGGCGAGCTAACGCATCTGCTAAAGCATTTTCTTTTCCGGGAATTTTGTAGATTGTCACATTCGGAATCCGTTCCAAGAACTGTATGGCATACTCGGAAGTATTGCTCGAGTCTTGGTTTTAAAATTCTGTCTTGTCCGACGATCTCGTTGAATGATTAACTGCGAATCCCCGTAGATGTTGATGTTTGTTATCCCCATTTGAATAGCTAATTCCGATCCTGTTATGAGGGCTTCGTATTCTGCTTCGTTGTTTGTACACGGCTCTGTCAAGTGGTAGGAGTATCTTAACATCCCCTGCTCCGGTGTCATAAAGATTAATCCGATTCCTGCCTTACCGGGCACTATCACTTGCTATTCTTCATCTTTGTGTGCTGAAGATGCTCCGTCGAAATATAATTCCCAATGTCGATCATCAGGGTCTTCTAAGCTCATCATTTGTTCATCTGGCAAGTCATCATTGAGAGGAGATTCTGCCGGCAAAGGGTGTGCTGCGAGGAAGTCTGCTAAGACTTGTCCCTTTACAGCACGAAGAGGCACGAAAGTTATATCAAATTGCAATAATATCATTGACCATCTGGCAAGTCTGCCGAAAAGCGTTGGACGAGTCATCAAGTATTGTAATGGATTAAATTTCGAGATCAGGTTGACCTTATGAGAAAGCATGTAGTGCCTGAGCTTTTGAGCGGCAAAGATCAGGGCCAAACAGTGCTTTTCAATTGCGAGATACCTTATTTCCGTTGGAAGTAAACGACGGCTTAGGTAGTAAAGAGCATTTTCTTTACCCTTATCATCGACCCGGGCTAACGGGGCTCCGAGAGAGTCGTCTAAAGCCGCGGTATAAAGTATCGGTGGTCTACCCGAGACTCGGGTCGCTAAGATAGGAGGTGTCATTAAATATTGTTTAATGTCCTCAAAGGCCTTCTGGAATTTCTCTTCCCAAATAAATTTGGCGTCCTTTTTAACTAGTTCCGAGAAAGGTTGACACCTACCTGACAAGTTTGAGATAAAGCATCGAACATATGCCAGCTTCCCTTGAAAAGATATTAGTTGTTTTAAGGTTTTGGGAGGCGGCATTTCTAAGATAGCTTTAATCTTTTCTGGGTCGATTTCAATTCCACGATGTCGGACAACGAATCCTAAGAACTTCCCGGAGGTGACCCCGAAGGCGAATTTTAAGGGATTCATCTTAAGGTTAAATTGTCTTAATCGTTCGAAAACAATTCTCAAATCATACAGGTGATTTTCCTTTACTTTTCTTTTGATGACCACATCATCCACATAGCATTCGACTTGATTGTGGATGAGATCATCAAAAATTCTTGTCATCGCTCTCCGGTAGGTTGCTCCCGCGTTCTTCGGTCCGAATGGCATCACCGTGTAGCAATATACTCGGATCGGATTTCCGAATGCTCGTAAGTTTTTCATCTTCCGGAGCCATTTTTATCCGGTTGTATCCCGAAGATCCATCCATGAATGAGAATATTTCATGTGTCGAAGCAATGTCGATCATTAATTCTGGGATCGGTAGAGGGAATTCATCCTTTGGACATGCCTTGTTTAAATCTCTGAAATCCACACAAATTCTGATCTGACCTTTCTTCTTCTTGACTGGTACCACATTGGCTAGCCAAGTCGGGTATTGTTCTTCATGGACAAATTTGGCGTCTATTAGCTTTTTAACTTCAGCTATGACTTGCTGTTCGATTCCCAGACGCATTCTTCTGGGACCTTGTCTGACTGGGACAGAAGTAGGATCCACTCCTAGTTTATGGATCGCGACCTCCGGAGCTAATCCTGGCATCTCATCGTAGCTCCAAGCAAAACAGTCTTTAAATTCCATTAATAACTTGATTATTTCTTCGGAGTCTTCTTTATTGAGTAAGGAGCTAACAAAGGTAGGTCTAGGCTCTTTGCTAGTACCTAAGTTAACTTCCGTTAACTCATCTATTGTAGATTTGATCTCTTCTTCGAATTCTGGTGGAGCGTCTCCAATTTGTAAATCTTCAAATTCTTCTATAGTTTCCATACAGTTTTCATTAGACTCGCAAGTGATAACCAAGCAAAATTCAGTATCGTCAACTGATCCTACTGTGTCGAATTCGAGACCATGCTTTGAATTGGGTGCACGACCGGAGTTATTCCATAAATTTTCAAAACATTGTGATTGACCTTTTGTCCATTGTCGTGGTAAGAAACCACGCTGAATTAAATTTTGAACACAGGGAGAGTACCACTCAAAAGCTAATTCCATTAATTCTGATGAAGTGACATCTTCAAATTGTACATTATTTTCAGTTTTGGAGGAAGGAGCAGCACGGTAGAATTTGATGGGCTTTGCACTGCCGCTACGTACCTCTTTGACCACCATACCCTCGATCTTATTAGAATGGATCGGGTTCAGGGTCATAGTATGTACGTAGTGGTTAATCTTCTTGTACATTGATTTATATTCTTCATTATTTTCATCTTCGAGCGGGATCCTGAATTGCGGCTTCTTCCGACTTATTGTCGCTACTTCTTGCTTAATTTCTTTTTCTTCTTCAGAACTGTCTTCCCAATAAACATTGATGGCTGGTTTTCTCTGTCCAACTGTCCTAACGTCTCTACCACGACCTCATCCCCGGCCTCGACCTCGGATACGAGTTGTGGAGAAACCTTCACCATCTTGCCGTAAGGGAGTGGTGAGTGACTGTTGGACTAGAACTTCAGGTTCTTCGTTATCCCGAACTTCCTTTGCTTCATTCGTTATGGTATCTCTGGAGAAGATTGTTTTCTTCGCAGGTGCGTAATAAGCTGCATCTTCATGGATTCCAATTTCATGTACGGAGAATGGTTGTAAGTCACCTTTGATGCACTGTTCACCTCCATCGTAGTATTTGATGCACTAATGTAGGGATGATGGTACCATCCGGTTTTCATGTATCCATGGTCGGCCCAGTAGAGCGTTGAACGACGTTTCTGAATCAATTATGTGAAATTTTGCGGTTGTCTTTGCCAAGTCACTGGTCTTCATTAGCAGCGTTATTGATCCGAGGGCTCTTTCTCCTTTCAGGTTGAATCCTCTTAATAACATTTTGTCCGGTTCGAGCTCGCGAGCATCAATTTCCAAATATGCTAGCGTTCGAAGATTCATTATGTTGATTGATGCTCCTGGATCCACCAATACTCTGGAGAGTGTAAACTTCCCTATTGTAACTGAAATGTACAACGGTCGGTTGTGGTCTGCTGTCCCAAGTAGTAGGTCATTGTCCGTGAAGGTGACACCTCGCTGTTCCTTTAACGAGCAAACCTCATCTAAGGAATCTCCGGCCATTTGAGTTAAGCAAATTTCCGGATCAAGTAAGGCCTTGATCAGAGTTTCTCTCATCTCCTTTGATAAGATGAGAGCGTCGTAGATGCTTAGTTTGGCTGGTAGTTTCTTAAGATGGGCTAGCACATTGTAGTCCACTTTATTTTCATGTGTCTCGGCTTCTTCTCGAATGGGTATTTCTACTGTCGGGGTTGGTTCTTCCTGAACAACCACCTGCTTTCCTTTGTCCTTTGGACCCATTCTCGGGGGTAGAACTCTTCCACTTCTTAAGTTGACTTCTGTGATTTCTTCTGAATATAGTATTGAGTTTGCTAGTGTCTCCTCTTGAATCGGAATGACAGGTTCTTCTAGATTAGCTTCAGAATCTGAAGGCTCTAACTCTATTGTGACTGGAGCTCCTCGAAACTCGCAAATAGATTCATTGCTTGTTGAACTCTCATAGCCTCCTTGGTGGATGTCTTCTTTGTCATTGTGATCGCTGAGATTATGTATGATTTGAGAATTGTCATTTGTATCGAAATCGATGTCCGGATTGTCGCTAGTTACGTAATCGTTAGAAATAGTCAAAAAGTAGCCAACGCTGTGACCCTTATCATCATAAGATCCCACCGGAGTGAGCAAATAATCATACAGAGTCAGAGATTCGACAGATTTCTCCCCCGAATCGGAAAGAACTATCCTAGGATAAGCAGCCCCTAGTCTAGCCTTAGGAGCCTCGATTTTCTCTTCTTCGTCGATTTTCTTCTTCTCTTCAATTGTCTCTTGTTGAGGTGGTTCTTCTATCGCAAGTGATAGTGTCGACTTAACAGGTTTCGAACTCTGAATTGAGGCTCGCACCGAAGCGGTTTGGATGTGATCCAAAATCTTCTTTGAAGACTTTGTCCAAGCGGTAGTCCATCCATCATCAGTCGCATAGGGATCTATCGGAACAATGAGATCGATCGAGACAACATTGACGGAACCTCCTTTACGGGGTTCCTTCATGTATTCCTTCGGGATCGTTATATTCCCTTTCCGAAGATTGTCGTTGAGCCAACTTTTAAAGGTAATACAATCTTCTATCTTGTGTCCAAGCATCCGGTGGTAAGGGCAAAAGTTGGGATAACCTTTCTTGTCGACTTCTTTGGGTCTTTTAGGTTCTGGTAGTTGGAAATCTGGAGTCTTCATCAGACTGTGGAACATTTTCGGCACTGCCTCATTCTTGAACGGATACTCCCTGCTCAGAAGCTCCCTTAAAGTACGTTGCGGACGAGGCGGTTGTTCATATTGTAGAGATGACTGATAGCTGGGTCGGGGTTGCTGGTAATTCTGTTGAGGTTGCTGCGGCCGTTCTGACGATATTTGTATCGGTTGCTTGCCTTTGTCGACTGCTGCAATGATCCCAGATTTCTTTTCAAAAGTTTTCACGGGCTTCTGTTTGTCTGTTTTGTCGGTGAAACTTAATTGCTTCACCTCCTCTTGCAAGCTTTCGGCCTTGCTTAACAACTTCTCGAAAGTCTTAATAGTAAATCCCTTGAGGAGAAGTGCTATCGGGCCGTGAATGCTCTTTAGTAAAATGCCAACTGCATGTTGTTCTTGTAGCTGTGGCTCACACTTCATACTTAGGTTCCTCCATCGAAGTATGTAGTCCACCAAAGTTTCGTTCGACTTCTGCTTCTCTACCACTAAATCACCTATAGTGATGTGGTGCTGAGCTCTAACAAATCGCTTGATGAAGAGGTTCTCTGGTTCTGAAAATGTTTTCACAGAACCGTTCGGTAATTCTGCATACCAATCAAAGGCGATCCCTGACAGGTTGCTGACAAATTGTCTGAAGAGTAAGGCATCACTTCCGCCAGCATTGCAACAACTGGCACAAAAATGTGCAACATGCTGCTGAGGGTTTCCGGTTCCATCAAAGGTCTTGAACAGAGGTGGTACAAAGCCTTTCGGATATTGGACAGCGTCGAATTCTTCAGGGTAAGGTCTACCCGTCCGAATGGATGTCCCGCTCTTTGATTGTGCCAAGGCTTCTCGCACCTGCTGTTCCACCATGTTCTTAATATCCTTTTCCGGAATCATGCTTTGTGTTGTATCCTTCTTTAACTGATCATCCCCATTAACGGACGTAATCTCCTTTCCTCCGTCTACAATGTGAATGACTTCTGGGGGTGTTTCTCTTTGGGGTTGCACCTGACTCTGGAGAGTGGCTAGGGCTACAACCATCTCTTCCATCCTTTTTGCCATTTGGGCGATCGTATCATCTTTCTCTTGAAGCTGCCTCCTCATTACTTCCGGTTCCTCTCTTTCTACGGCTGCAGGGGCACCTTGTGAAGCTGACGAAGCTCGTGTATCATCCATGTTAATTTCTGCATATTCATCATCCATGAACTCTGACGAGTCAATCTCATCTCCGAATTTCTCTTCTCTTTCCTTTGCTAATCGCCGAATATCAGTTCTTAGCTTTTCCAAAGCATCTTTTAGTGGTCTTTTCTATACATCCTTGCAGTTGTCATGTGATAACTGTCGGGTTTCCTTCTCATGAGTCCCCTTTACTGCAGTAGCACTTTCTTCGGATTCAAGTCTCCTGACGAGACTTTCCTTCTCAGGCTATTGTTTCAATCTTAATTGTCCAGTAGTGGGACGCCATACCATCCTTCTAGCAACAGAAGTTCTAGGACCGGATGGTCTGTCAGCCAAATGCTGGAAGGTGGTATCCTCCCTAATCTGTAGTCCTGAAACAACGACGGACGGACTAGCTTTCATTCTCTTATTTGGCTTTTCTGTAGCGATAGCAGGTTCTACTCGCTGCCCAAGACGAGATTTGACTGGCACCCGCCCTATTCTTCTTAAAATTTCTGATACAGGGCATTTTTCCTTCTTTGCCAACTTCTCTATCAAAGTTTGCAGTCGAGCAAATGGCGTAGTTCTGGCCCTTTTCTTACGGCTATCGTTGTAATATACGGGCTGAGGCAATGCGGCAGCAATCTTGCGAACATTTTCTTCATCCTCTACGGCGGAAAGGGGATGGAATCTACTTCCTCCCAAAAGTGGTATGTTTTCAGGCAGCGGTGTATACTCGGGCAGTTCTGGGATTTCTTCTAGGAAAGCAACTTCAGCAGCTCTGGCTTCTCTAGCGATCCTTCTACTTCTGTTCCTTCTCTGAGTCCGTGTCAGCGATAGAATTCTGGAGCTGGACCCAATTTCAAAAACAGATGGTCTCACAGGAAGGTATGTACCCTCCACGGTAACAGGTTCACCATAGTTCTGAATTTCCTTCCCTTTTAGTTTGGCAGGAGCCGGGGTAGGTGCAGAGACAACTAGACCAGTGGGGGTAGCAACAACAGTCCTTCTGTGGACAAAAATACTCCTCTCAGTTGGAATCTTCTGCAGAGGAGGGAATTCATGAGTTGACTTGAGGTTAAACTCAATCAACGGTTTCTCAGTCTCTGGTACTTTGCTTGTGAGTGAAAAGAGAGTGACGTCGGAGATTTTGATGTCGGTGTCCCCGAATCCCTGTCCGAATCGAATATTTCCATTATCAGGCAGTTCGTCCTTGAACACGGCCAGGTCGAGTTCGTTGACGAAGGAGAAGATCGGTTTTGGGGCTTCCATTTCGCGGGCGGATTCCAAGTGTTAGTCCCTGAATCGTGCTTCTTCTTATCGTATAACTTATGACAAAAAAGAAAGAGTCCGAACACATTTCTGTTTGTCTTAGTGTATTTGTGGTATTAAAGGAAGATTGTCTTTTTTCAAAAAGATTTATTCGTTAGGAAGGAGAATTATTAAAAGAAGGAGAGTTGTAGGAAGAGTAAAAGGAATTGATTAGGAACTAGAAAAGGAAGAGAAAGTCTTGCAGAAACTTCTCGACCCGCAAGACCGCTCCTAAACTAATACATATTGGGGGTCCACCCCACCTCAGAAATGAGGTAAAAGGATCTCGGAACCTCTCTGTTTAGGGGTGTCTAAACAGTGGCTCCTAAATCCGAGACAATGTTGGGTATACTTGTTCAAGGTAGAAATGAACATAGTATTCTAACGGAAAGAAGGGTAGTTTGATCCACTAGGAACATGGATACACTACCGATTTTTGAAAGTAGAATTGTCTGATTAAAATGGAGAGAGGAATTGTCCCCAGCGGAGTCGCCAGAAATTTGTCGGCATATTTTTAGGTTAAGTGTTTTGTTTTGAAAAAGGGGTCGCCTAATAGAAATTGTCGGTGAATTTTAGATTTTCAACATGATTTAAATATATAATTTAGAAAGTAGCATTTGATTTTGAAAATAATTTTAAGTTTAAAAATTTTAAGATATGAAATCAAACTGATTTCACATCCCAAATAGTTTATATAAACGAGCACCGCACCACAAACCGTATATCTATCCCTAAGGATAAACACACTGCTTGATGGTAGGGCTCGATTAAATAAACTAAAAGATTTGTGACATCCGTTTGGTCTGTGAACCTATTTTGTAAGCCGACAAGTTCCCCTGCTTAATATGAAAGCATTAAACAGGGTTTATATTACCTGGGTTCTTAAAATTCTCTATAAGGGCAAGCCCCTACAGTTAATTACATCTTAAGTGACGGGAATCACCTAAGAAAACTCTCGATAATAATCGATAATTCGCTCTCAAGAATTTCAAAGTTTAAGTTTTCAAAGGGATTGAATTTTGGAATTTCAATAGGGAATGGATCAAATTTGGAACATTTTGTTTTGGGAATTCAAAGGAAGAAAGGTAGGAGAAATCACAGATTCGAAGCGAACTTCGGTAATTTCCCAACTATCCTATTGTTTGGCTTGGATTTAGGAAAGTCCTAATGTTTGTTTAATGTTTTAATTTTGCCAATTTTAATTAATTAGGACTTATATTTGTATGATGAAATCATACAAATAGCCTGGAAAATTTGAGGGTTTATGTCGTATCAGACGACTACCTCGGAATCCTAAGACCGGTTAGGGCTTAATTTGCAATGCAAATGCCTAACAAAAGGTTGAGGATTTATGTTGCACTAGGCAAACTACCTCGAAGTCCTATGGCTTGGTTATTTAATTCTAGGAATGTTTAGCTGATGTAGATTCAAGTTTTGCTGATGACGATGGTCGTGCTGCCCACCATGCTCTGAGCTCCTTGTTATTGCAGAGGTTTAGTTATATAAGTCATAAATCAGGAGATGAGAAAAGTGTTTTGGTTTAGAGAAAATCTTAATTTCCAAGTGTTTTTTATGTTGTATTTAAAAAAAATCTTAAAGTTGATTATAACAACACCGGTTAAGATCCCATGGTTCCATCCTTCCGGCATCGTTATTTTTATCAGATTCACTTAGTTCAGATGAATTTGCTAAACTCAACTGAATGAATTCCACACTTTCATTTAGACCGTGGGAAATCCCGTTAGCAACACGTAGGTTACATCATCCGAGGTATTCCCGATCATCCAACAAGACGTTTTAATTTAGTTGTAATTGCGAGTTTTGTGTTCGTTTGTGATTAAATTTTGAGTTGTTTTATATTTTGAAATGTTGTGGCGGTGAATTTTATCTTGCAATGACTTTTAATTTAGTTTTGGGTTTCAGTTCTAGGGGCTACCCTAGAGGTGTGGGTTTTCATGCAACAGTTGTTTATCATGCAAGAAAAGTAAAGTGCATTTGCAATAAAGTAAATTGCAAGAAAAGTAAATTGCAATAAAATAAAAGCGTACCCGGAGGGTCTTCCCGTCATCCCAAGCTGCACTTAAACACAATTTAGAATATTTAAGCAAGTTCCTAGGTAAAGCTAAGGGAAGGGTTATGGTTTTCTACCAAATTCCTAATCCTATAGCTAGTCATTTCCTATGACGTCTAGGTTCTTGTGTTTTGGTTTGAGGACGATTTTCTTCATCGAAGAACAATTAAGTTCAATTGTTCTTATAAATATCCTATCATATTGAGGAAGTGCTTAAGAAGAATCTTAAACATCTTTTCAATATTGCTAGAATTGTTTTAAGTCCAAATGAATTTAATCATACAAATGGATTAATCGTTCGGGAATTCAAGTTTTGTTGTTATCTCACTCAATGAACTAGGACATTTGAATATCCTATGAGGGAAGTAACATTTCATTTAACGTTCTGTTTAGGAGTTATGATAACCAAAGCTTTCGAGGGCAAATTGGTGTTCAAATGGTTTGTGATTTTATTTAATTTCAGTTATCAGGTTTAAATTTGGAATAGTGTTCAAGTTGCTTTATTTTGAATTTCTTTGTCTTAGTTGATGTTATCTTTAATTCAGTTTAATTTAACTTTAATTTAATTTAGTTTGGTTTAGTTTTAATTTTAATTTAATTTGATTTAATTTAATTTAATTTAATTTAATTTAATTTAATTTAATTTAATTTAATTTAATTTAATTTTAGTTTAATTTTAATTTATTTTAATTTAATTTAATTTAATTTAATTTAATTTTAGTTTAATTTTAATTTAATTGAAATTTTAAAAGGGTTTAATTTAAATAATTTAACTTTAATTTAATTTAATGATTAAGTCTTTTAATATTTTAAATCTTAAACTTGGATTATCATTTTAATTAGGAATTAAATGTTATGGAGATGATTAATTTAGGGATTCTTAAATTAAAGAACAAATCTCTTCCTAATAATATCCCTATTTTAACAATTCCAATTTTATTATTCTTCCAAATTTAATCAATTATTTAATTAAGGTTTATTTTAATTATTTTTAAATTGTTTAGTAGGTTTCTACCCCTTAATTATTTAAATTTCAATCATCCAAATCAGATTAGGATCAAATACTTTACTCTTTAATTTTATTAAGCCTAAAGTTTTAATTAAAGGTTAAAATTTTAATTACCATTTTGCCCTTCAAGCTTAATAATTTCATAACTCACTAAATTGAGCTTAAATGAACTTGAAATTTTAATGTGACTTCACTCATATGCCAATAAAGACATGAGAAGAGAAAATGTGATTTTTCTGTATTTAATTTATTTATGTAATTATTTTTGGTGGAAAATAGAAATTCCCAAGGAAAATTTAATAATATGACCAAGGGAAAGTTTCTGTCCTTAAGAAAATTATGGGACATTCCTAATGACTAGAGGACCACTTGGACCAATTTTGGTGATTTTTTGAATTACATTATTTTTATTATAATTATTTTAAGTTTTGGAGTATTAATTAATTTAAAAATAAAATAAAGGTTGAAAAATAAATTTTATATTTTCCAAAAATCTCTCTGATATCAAGGAAATCAGAGAATCAATTTTTATAATTTTTTGATTTTTCTTTGATTTATTAGAATTATTTTAGTGGAAATGCTAAAAAATACATTTTTTTTAATTTTAAAATTACCTTAGGGCTTTAAAATTCAATATCTCATCAAATAGACCAAAGAAAAATATGGGGTTTATTCCTAAGTGATTAGAATTCAAAATGTGACATTTTAGTGAATTTTATTATTTTTGTGATTTTTATTATTTTTTAATTATTAAAATATTAAAATAATACAAAAAAATTAACTTGTTTAGAAAATTGAAATTTTAATTTTCTTAAATTCCCCTGATATCAGAGAGGCTCAAAAACCAATTTGGTGAATTTTTGAAAAGTATTTTGAAAGTTATGAATTTTTAAAGTTTAAATTGGCTAAATGGCTTAATCAACCCATTTAGTAGGGCTAACCAAGTCCAATTGACTTCAAATTTTTTTGGTGAGTTCCTCTGATCCTAAAGGTCAGTGGAGAATTGATTTCAAGTCAATTTGATGCATGATTAGCTCTAATTAATTAAGGAACTATTTTGGGTGTTTAGACCAATTAGGGTTATTCCAAGTGAGTTAATTCAAAACCTATTCTTCCTAGGGTCCTCTGGTCATAAGAAACATCACCAAATTTTTCTAGAATTTAGTTCACAACATGCTAATTATTGGATTTAAAATACTCAAAACAGCAACATGAATTTGAAAAATCAATAACTTCTCATTGGGATGGCCTCTGACTTTGGAAAATTCAGGGAATGTTCCCAAATTCAGAGGCTTCAAAAGCCCTATGGTCTCATGCCATGGTGAATTTCCTATATGCATGGAGAATTAAAACAATGCAGAGGGTAAATAAATCATTAAAAATAAAATACTTGATGAAATTAAATGATTTCTTTTCCACATTATTCTCCTCTCGTTCACTCGAGCAAGAGGGTATTTTTATTTTATTTTTCTGATTTTCCTACACAAAGTTATGCATTTTTGAAGTTTAGGGAATTAAATAAATCAAAAAATACCCTAATTTCCTACTTATCCACGCGGCGCCACGCCATCCTCGGCAGCTCCGAAACGCCGCGTGTCGCGCTGCCATTCGACGCCGCCATCCAACTCAGCGCTCCGGGGGCCCGCTGTATCGTTCCATCTCCTCATCCGGCGCGATCCTGGCCGTCCGTCCGCGCGTGTATGGAATGAACGGCATCCGTTCATCGTCCCCAAGCGTCCTCACCCGAGAGCCGTCCACACTAAAACCCTAAGAACTCACTCATTTCTCAACGGATTTTCGTGTTCTTGTGCTCTATGGATTCATCTTGAAGAGACGAATACATCTATACGGTGATCATGCATTGAAATTAAAGCATTTGAAATGGAGAATCTCCAGAAGCTCGGGATAAAGAGTTAGCTCATACCTTTGCTCAGAAAAGTGTAGCTTCAATCTGAGGGTTGTGTCACCTTCGATTGGGTCCCAGCAAGCTCCAGATGAAGTCTCCTGGTCTGGTGAATTGCCTAGGTATGATTTCGACCAAGCCCGATCACAAAGCTTGGAGTCTGGAACAGATGGGTGGCCCGGAGAGGGGGCTTTTGCTGGTGGACTCCTTCCCTTGGTCTGGTGAAGGTGTAGGACCAATCAATTTGAGGATTGATCCACTGTGGAGAAGTGTCCTGGTTTTGGTTGGAATTTTGGCTGAGAAATTGGGCTCTGTTGGTGGGGATTAGGGCAAATTGTCACTGGGGATCAACTGCTCTAAGTATGGAGAGTGTTCAGGAACAATTTTGGCAGGGTTTCAGTAAGGTCTGGTTCAGCACCTTCCATGGCCGAGAGGAGGTGAAGTTTAAATAGGAGAGGGTGGAGGGCCTCCCAGGGGGTTTTAAGGCTTGGGATCAGCTGCTCTTGGCAAGAGAAGAACAGCTGCAATGGCCACTGGGGATGGGGCAGCTCAGCAGGTGAGAATTCCAAGTTTGGGATCACATGTGAGCTCTCGGCCCGGTGGTTTCCGGCGGGCTGTGGTGGGCTGGCCGGCCGAGGTCAGGTCACCCTCAAGGTCAGGGAGGTCAGGGCTGTGGCTTAGTGCAGTCAATTGGCCATGGACATGTGTAAAGGAGTTGAATTGAAATGGAATGGGGGAAGGCTATTTTGGGTTCAAATGAGTCAACCCATGATTTTGGGCTAGGTTCACCACCCAAGGCCTGGTTTTGGGCTGAAAAGGATCACTTGGGTCAGCCAAGAGAAAAAGGTGTGGTCTCCATCCATGATGAGGTGGCTAAGCATGGTTTAGTGTGTGACATGCTTAAGGTAAAAAAGGGTTTAAGAAGGATTAGGAAAGGGGGCCCTCCTTTTGCCAAATGTGGTAAGGTCACATGTGAGCAACTCACATGGCTTACATGTGGCTTAAGAGTGGCTTCATGGCTCCATTTAGCTTTGGAAAAAGTTGGCTTGGTTTCATGAAAATAGTTTTTAAGGATATTGGGTATTTTTGATGGAATTTGGATAAAGCCTAATTTGGAATGATTTGATTATTGATTTAGGCTTTGGGGATAATTTCAATTAATGGAGTGATGAAAAGAATGTGTCATATGGGCTTTAACATCAAGTTTGGGCTTTTAGGAAGGTTTAAGAAAGTGGGCTTTTGGTTTGAAAATAAATTTATGGATGGGAATTTTGTGAAGGATTGGACCAAACAAATGTTGGTTTTAGCTCATGGATGTGTCATGAGTGATTTGAAGCAAGTTGGGAGTGATTTGGGTTTGAATTGGGTTGAATTTGGGCTTCTTTGGTGAATGGGCCAATATAGGTCAAATTGGGCTAACTTGGGCCAATGTTGGGCTAGGGTTGAAATTGATGTAAAATAAATGTTGGGAAATGTTTATGGGAGTGTTTCAAAGACGTTTTGGCTTTGGTTGGGTTTTGATTTTGGGGTTTGGGTTTATTTGGGTTAAGTTTGGGTTTAGGTCAAAATTGGGCCTTTTAGCTTTGGGTTGAATTTGAGTGGGGTTTGGGTCTAAATTTTGGGTAAATCATGTTAGTTTTTTGTTTGTGGGGATGCTAAGGAAGGTTTAGAAAAGGTTTGGGGTTAATTGGAGTTGAATTGGGTTAGTTTGGATTGGGTTTGGGTCATGGGTCCAAATTGGGCTTTAAGGCCAAAAGTGAAATTGGATTCAAATGTCAATCAAATTGGACTTGGATTTGGTCTAGATTGGTGTTGGGAATGTTGAATTGAAGTTTAGAATTGAATTAGACCACAATTTGGGTCAATTGGGTAGGTTTGGCTTGACATTGGGTTCACTTTGGGTTAAAATGGATCAAATTAGGGGTTTTGACAAAAGTAGGGTAAATTGACAAAATTGGCCCAAGGTGTAGTTGAACAAAATGCAATTGGGAATATTTGGGATTTTCTGGAATTTTTTGGGAATTTTCTGAATTTTTGGATTTTTGGGTCAAGAGGGGTATTTTGGGTATTTGGAGGGTATTGGGAGGTATTTTTGGAATTTTTGGTATGTTTGGATATGGATGATCAATTTGAGTGGAGGGAAATGTTTAGGAATGATTTTGGGGAATTTTGGGTAATTTAGGTGATTTTGCAAATTTTGGGTAGTTTCAAGGGCATTCGGTAGGTTAGGTGGGTGTGGGGTCCCGGGGGTCAAAAATTGAAAATTTAGAAAATTGAAGATTGGGTAAATGTAAGTGGAATGAAATCATTTTTGTTGAGCCATGAAGCCATATCAAGCCCACATGAGCCTTGAAGGGACTTATTTGAGGCATTCACTATGTTGTTCCTAACCCTCTTAGCCAAGGGCTTTTGGGTTAAGGACCATCCATGTGAATCACCTTCATGAGTCAGGAGGTCAAGTTGGGTATGGGTGTGGTTTCAGGAGGTGTGTGAAAGTGTAGTATATAAGTGTAGTGTATAAGTGTAGTGTGTGTTTAAGTCAGCCCTTCACCAGACCAGGCCACCCAGGGTAGTCCTAAGGCCAAAGAGTCCTATAGGAACTCATCCTTTAAACTTCCATATTTGATTTCAACCCTCTAGGTGATTAGGGGTCTATAGTCAAGTTTGTGGAGTTTGCGGGGAGTTAAGAAGTGGTTTGAATTTCTAAGTGGTGGGTCCCAATTCTAATCCTCTAAGATAGTCAAAGGAAAAGCCTAAGGCTAGATCCTAAGTACTAAAGAGAAGAAGAGAAGACCTCATCAAAAATGAGGTCAACAAGGCACAAATTGACCAAGTGACCCAATCCATCCCAAATTCAACCCAAATGTCATCCAATTTTCCCCAAGTTTATTTTAAAACCTTCCTAACATCCCCACAAATAAAACTCTAACTTAATTTACCGAATATTTGGACCCAAACTCCACCCAAGCCTAACTCAAACCAAAATTTCCCAAATTAGCCTAAACCAATCATGAACCCAAACAAGCCCAAATCCCAAAATAAAGACCCAACCAAAATTGGAAACTCTTTTTCACACTCCCATAAACCTTTTATAACATTAATTTTACATCAAAATCAACATTAGCCCAACTTTAGCCCAAGTTAGCCCAATTTGACGCACTTTGATCCTATTACTAAAAGACCCAAATTAAACCCAATTCAACTTCAAATTACTCCAAACTTATTCCAAATCATTCATGGCACATTCCTAAACCAAATTCAATATTTATTTGGCTCAACCTTTTACCAAATGTTCATCCAAAAGTTTCTTTTGAAACCTAAAGCTCATTTTCCTAAAACATTGAAAAGCCCATTTTCCTAAAACATTTAAAAGCCCATTTTCACTAAACTTAAAAAGCACAAAATTGACTGTAAGGCCCACATGACATTTTCTTCTCATCATCCATTTAATAAAATCATCCCTAAGTTTCAAAGTCATCATTAAACCATGCTAAATCAAGCCTCATGCCAAATTATCCCTAAAATGTCAAAAATCCTAAAACCCTTTTCCATGAAATTTACCAAGCTTTGCCCCAAGCCACATGGAGCCATGATGCAATGGGTAAGCCATATGCAAGCCATAGGAGCCACTTTCCACCTCACCAAGCCATTAATGACTAAAATAGGAGGCTCTTTCTTAATCCTTCACTAATTTTTTTAACCCCATTCATGTCACACTCTAATCCAAGTTAGCCACCTCACCATGGATGGGGACCTCACCACCTTTTCTTGGTTGAACCCACTGATTTCCCTCAGCCCATAATCAGGCCTTGGGGAGGTGCACCAAGCCTATTTCCATGGATTGACAAAACCAAGCTCAAAATACACCCTCCCCCATTCCATTTTAATCAAACCTTGTTACACATATCCAAAGCCAATTGAGCTCACAAACCTCAAGTCCTGACCTCACTGACCATGAGGGTGACTTGACCATGGCCGGACCACCACCTCAGTCGCTGGAAACCACCAGGCTGAGAGCTCCATGTGAGCCAAAAAATTTAAAACTCCCTTGTTGAGTTGTCCCATGGCCAATGGACACCATGTCCCTTCTTCCCTTGACCTAAGCAGCTGATCCCAGCCCCTGGCTTGCCCTGAGAGGCTCCACATCCATGGCTATTTAAACTCACCACCCCACGGCCAAAAGAGATGATGAACAAAAATCATGCCAAAACTCTGTCAAAATTACTGCACACTCTTGTCCTAGCAAAGAGAAGTTGATCCCCACTATTTTCCTGCCCTAATTCTTACTGGTTGAGCTCAATTTCAGAGTTCAATCTAAGGATTAAAACCAGGACATCCCTGAGACCTCTACCAAAATCAAATTAAACTCACCCACAGCTTCACCAGACCAAGAGAAGAAGTTCCCCAGTGGAAGCCCCCTCACTAGGCCACCCATTTGTGCTGGATACCAAAGCTTGAAATTGGGCTTGGTGGAAATCATACCTAGGCATTTTACTACAGCTCCAGAATTCATCCTTAGCTTTCCTGGACTTCAACGAACGTGCGAAGCCCCTCTGATTGAAGCCTTACTTCTCAAAGCTAAGTTATTGACCTCTTCTTCCTCCTGATATTCTATGAATCCTCCATTTTATTTGGCTTGATTTCAATGCGTCATAGCCATATGGATATGTTTGTCTAGTCTAGACGCGTCGATAGAGACCAACCACACATGATTTTGTTTATTATCGAGCGAGATCTTAGGTGTAGAAGTTAGACGGTTCTCTAGTTAGGATGCATGGGGACGATGAACAGATGCCGTCCATTCGCCTGTGTATTGGATGGACGGCTAGGATCACGTCGAACGGAGGCACGGAACGGAATCGCGGGATGCGTGGCTGCTGAGTCGGATGGCGGTGCCGAATCAAATTGCACCGTGTGTGCTTTCGACCCGGACGAGGATGACGCGGCGTGATGCACTGACCACAAGAAAATGTATTAAGAAATTAATACCCATTTTATATGAAATTTCAGTTTAAAGAAAGGTATTTTTTATGTTTTAATGCAGGAATGAAGATTAATAGGTACTGAGAGCAAAAAGAGCAAAAAGGAACCAATCTGGAACAAAAAGGACTAAAAATAGATGAAAATTAAAAATTCCCGCCGACGGCAAGATAGTTCCCGCTGACAGCGAGATTTTCCAGAAAGTTTTGAAAGTATTATAAAGGAGCTCACTGAAGGTGAAATAGAGCCTGTCGATAACGAGCATGAGCGGTTATCCATTATTCTAGAAGCCCACAGATGGAGAGACAGTTGATTCAAGACAAATACGTTGAATCTGGACGCTTTTTGAAGAGGTGCTTAAGCAGCCTTTGGAAATATGACTCGTTCTATATATAGAAACGAATTTTGTGTCATGAGGTGTGTCGTTAAGTGTCATTTAAGTGTAATCTGAAAGTCAGTAGTGTGTTTAAGAGTATTTAAGTTAGTGTCTTGGTGAGTATTTGAAGTGTGTTGTACAAAAAAGGAAGAGTCAAAGGAACTTCAAGGAGTCTGCTTGGGAAGAAGATTTGAGATAAGTATATTTGTTTATTATTTTATACCTTTAAATGAAATCCAAGTTTTGTGTTATTCTTCCTATGCATTCTGAGTAGTTTTCTTTGTCCTTGTTGATGAGATTTCGTGAAATGAAGAATTAAAGTAGTTGTGCCTAACAATATTAAATAAAGATTGTGATAATCTTTTTGCTTAAATCTTAATTTACTTTCAATTTGGACAACTGAATTGTTAACATATGTTGAATTATCAACTAACATAAAGATTACATCCAAAATTTAGGGAAGTTAAAAGCCTTGGAAGGAGGGTGCAAATAAATACGGAAATATTAATTATCAGGCATAGAATCAGACATGTTAGTGTGACAGACTAAAATATTTAATTCGGTCCTATTGTTTGGGAGCTGAAGTGTAGCTGTTAGCCCTGAAGCGAGGGCAACGTGGGAGCTCTGAAGTGGCAGCCAATATCCTCCCAGTCTAGCCGCAGATTCAATAACCAAACATAAGATTAGTCAATGTTCTTTGCACCTGGACCAAAGGGTAAAGAATAGGAATATTCCTATTTGGCACAATATAATTCTAAACTCATTTAATTCTTCATTCACTTAATTCTCTTAAAAAGGAGAAATATACGTTTCTAAATTGCAATCTTTTATTTAATCTTTATGTAATAGTTTTTAGTATAAGCGTTCTTAATTTTCGTATACTAGATTAGTAATTACAATTGCTGAATTTAGTCCTTATGTCTCTAACTTCCTTGTGGGATCGATATCTAGGATCCATTAGAGCCCTTTATTACTTGAGCGATACGTATACTTGCATTGATAAATAGGGGAGGGAGTACAATTACTATTTTACTTGAAAAACATTTATAAAGCTTAACAAACATATATACCCTCAAATTTCTGCTCTGCTCTACCCCGAGCCGGTCAAGTTTTTAGTGTTATTGCTAGGGATTTATATCTCTACGTAAGCATGCTGAATACTTATATTTATAACTATTACTGCCGTGCAATTATGCACCAAAAATATATACTCTTTTAGCTATATGTTTTTAGCTATTTTTGGTGATATTGAACTTTAAAGGAAGGTATTTTTCATGATTTATTGTGTATGATGATTATAGGTGATTGGAGCGAAAAGATGCAAAAAGGAACGAATTTGGAGCAAAAGGAAGAAATCTGGGGGAATACAGCTTATGCGCTGCCGGCGCCAGAATGGGCACTGCCGGCGCCCTCTTCTAGAAACTTCAACAACTATTAGCGGATAGGGCGCCACCGGCGCCACTATCCGACACCACCGGTGCCCTATGTCGGTTCATTTCAAATTGAAGTGTTTTGGTGGATTTTTAAAGGGGTGCGTGAAGAAACTCTTAGGGAATTTGTTCCTAACATAAAATTAAGTGTTCAAAACGAAAAAGGAAGAGGATTACTGTAGAGAGTGTAAGGAAAGTGTAAGTGAGAGTTAAGGTTTTTGATTTGAAGAGAGATTCATCTCTAAGGAGGGGAGAAGAGGGAGTAAAGTGAGAGATTGCTTCTTCATCTTTGTTCCAAGGAGGAAATCAAGTGTTGCAAGGAATAGAAAAGGAATCAAGGAAACTTTGAATGAATTTGCTTGGGGAAGAGAAGGAGATAAGTTGTATTTGCTATTATGGTTTGTATGACTCTTCTTTTATATATAAAATCCGTGTTTTATTGTATCTTCTTCATGATTTGTGAGTAGTTTACTTTGCCTTTCTTCTTACATAAAGTAGTGATGATGTGGTGATGTGGAATTGATGTGCCCTTAAAGTGTTATAAAAGTTGTGATGGTCCTTTCATTTGGAACTTAATTTACTTTTCAATCCGACCAATTGATTTGTTAAAATATGTTGAGGAACATTAATTCCAAAAGAATTGAATGTTCTACAACAAGAATGAAGAACCCATTCAATGTCCGTGAATGAATTGCATAGTTCATGGGGATTGAGTGCAAATAAATAGGGAAATAAGTTTGGATGGACTTCGAAATGGAGGTTTCATGGTGACAGAATGGGATCCCCAATTTGGTCCTAAGATTGGTAACTAAAGCCTATGGTTAGCCTTTGGGTGAAGGGTGAGTGGGAGCTCCCTAGTGAGAGTCAGTATCCTCGCAGCCTAGCCTTAGATTTAGTGACTAAACTTAAGATATGTCAATGTTCTTTGCATGCTTGGAAGAGGAGGCACTCTGTTAAGGTTAAAGAAGCAAATATACTCCTATTTGGCACAATATAGAAAATTACCATTCTTCATCATTCACACATCATAATTTTTATGCAGGAAGGAAGTCACTTTTCACATACAAGTATCTTATAAATCACTTAATTTAGTGTATGTTAGTTAAATTAGTTTAGTAAGTAGAAGAAATTGTAGTAGCTTTATTATTACCATACTTTGCATTCACTAGTTGTAGTACACTTGAGCAGTTGTTACAGTTGGTATTGGATTTTAGTGCTATATTATCTGATTTAAAGAACGTTGCCTTTCCTGTGGGATCGATAACCAGGACTCCATTAGAGCCCTATATTACTTGATACGATACGTATACTTACGTTGAATTTGTGACTTTACTAAATCATTATAAATATATAACTTTGAATTCATTAAGTCTTGCATTTTTAAGCATATATAAAATCGCTGTCAAGTTTTTGGCGTTGTTGCCGGGGAAGGTAGATAAACGGTACTTATTTATAGATATTGTAGTAACTGAAAACCTTTACTTTGTAGTATATTTATGTGCTTATTTACTTTTTAGTGTGATTTTGTATGCGTAGTAGTGGATCTGTAGTAAAAACTGAAAATTTTCAGTTTTTCACACGAATTCCCCCTTTAAATCTACCCATCCTCTTCCCTAACCATCAAACAATCAGAATTACATCCCTTTCATTTCATTCTTGAGAGATTTGAGAAATTATTGAAGAAATGGAAAGGAGAAATCATGGAGAAGAGGCTAGGGACAAGGTCTCATGGGATCCTCAACCCTACTTCAATGGTTTCATAGCTGTAAGTTTAGAGAAAATTTGTAGTCATTTAGATAAGTTTGAAGAAGATTTTAAAAGGACTGAAGATCGCCTTCATGAGATGTTTCATCAAGTTGAACATCTAGAATGGCAAATGAAACTTCAATTTGATCATTTTGCGGCTTATCAAGATGCTCAAGTTGAAATGTATGCGAAGAACAAGTGGATTAATGAAAAGACGGCTACAGATTTCTCGAGAGCGTTAGTCTTCTTTCCAAGTGGAATACACAATTTCCCTTGTGAAGATTAGAATATTCTGGTAAAGAGATAGTTATTATGGTTTGTTGAGTCATTGTATCGATTTAGAGATTCGATTGTGTTTGCTAATATATTTGCTTTCAAGTTCAATGTGTGTTGTATTTGCTTTAAACTTGTTATGATTGAGTGCGTATTAGGAACTTGAATCAAATGTAGTACTTATCTGGAATGTATTGAGTCAAAATTGAAGATTTTAAATGGAAATTAGTGAGTTTGATTGAAAACCTTATATTTGATTGGTGGATTTAATATTTAATTTTTATAAATTTTTGAAAAATGTTGTGGAAGTTAGAAACTGAAGCCCTACTCTGATATGAGTAATTGGAAGTTGAATTTATAAATTTTGGTAGAAAAATAAATTTTAAAAAAGATTTTTGTGAAAGGTGAGTCTGGCGCCTAGGCGCTAGAATTCGGCCCGAAAATTACATTTAAACCCCCGAAAGCCAATTTTGACGCCTAAGCTTCATCTTCTTCCCCATTTTCGTGAAAATACATCCTCTAGATCCATTTTGAGGTCAAAACATCAAGGATTTGATCGCGAAACCACTCAATTTCTTTGTCTCAAGGTCAGATCTACACTTTAAACCATTTTTTTTTTATTTTCACCATAGATTTTCCTAGTTTTTGCTAAGAACCAAAATTTTAAATTTTTTTTTGATTTTTAGTGATTTCTTTAGATTTTTAAACTTATTTTAAGTTTTATAAACTTAAAATGAGTTTAAATCTTTGATTACTAAATTAGTTCTTATTTTCTTTCACGTTTAGATGGCTCCAAAATCTAAGCGCGGGAAAGGACGAGAAAACTTTGATAGCAGCAAATTTCCAATTATGGCTGCACATTTTAGATTCCACGAACTTGCATCGTCAAGAAAGTTCATCTCGGAATGAAGTTTTTATCATCCTGGGGAGATGATCGAAAACACTATTTTTACTCACAACTGGCAACGATTTTGTTACTTTACTGCTATTACTGTTATCCCGATTCTTCGAGAATTTTATGCAAATTTTCTGGATGCTGAAGATTCTGAAGTCTTTGTTAGAAGTATCGGAGTAGGATTTACTCCAGAAAGAATCAACATATTTTATGGCCTACCACCGACTATTGAGTGTTGTTATTCTGGATTATCACCATCTGAGGGTGATTTGGATATGATTAATGCCTATTTGACTGACAGTACTGGATCTTGGAAGATCAGGAACGATAAAAGGGTAAATTTCAAATCTTCCAAGCTGAATTGTGTATCTAAAGCATGACACTACTTTATTTCTGCAAGATTTTTACCTTCCAACCACTTGTGCGAAGTGACTAGAGATCGAGCGATCTTAAATTTCTGCATTCAGGAGAGGAAGCCAATTGATGTCGGAAGCATTATTTATGATTCTGTGGAGTCTACTGCGAGATCCAGCACTTCTGTTGGATTGGGATTTCCTTCTTTGATTTATTCATTATGTGTTAATGATGGAGTCAGTGCTGATATTTCTGAGGAGAAGCTGAAGTCTACTAAGCCAATTGGGCAGGAGAGTGTTAGTATCTATGATCGTCTTCGAGGGAAGAGATCGACCGCTCCTTCTACTTCTGCACATACTTCAGGTAGACCTTCTACTTCTAGACCCTCTACTTCTGCTGAGCCACCATCAGATTTCTGGGAATCAATGCATGATCAATTTTTAGAACAGCAGTAGAAGTTATTTCAAACTCACTACAGGATAGATACTATTGATAGAAAACTAGATCATTTATCTGATTATACCCAGAGGAAGAGTAGTTACGATGCAGAGTATGATGAAGCCCTAGTCAGATTTCTGAAGGGTGAACATGATGTTAGCTTTCCTACTTTTCCTAGCTTTACACCATTTGTTGATCCTAAGGACGTTGAGTTTTCCTTTGGTGATGATGATGACGATGAGGCGACAGCTAGTGATTAGTAGTAGAGAGATCTTTATATAGTGCTACTTTGTTGTTAGTTTATTTTGTTTGGATTGTTTGTTAGTTTTATGTTTGATGTATGTTGTTTAGTTTATGTACTTGTGTGGATGGATTCTATTGTGTTGAGACTGATGTTAGAGTTAATTTATATGTTGTTTTTGTTTAATGTTTAGTACTTAATTATTTTGCTCAGTTTTAATTTTGTTTCAAATTTCATATCATCATAAAATTAGCATGCTTACCTTTCTATATACAGGCTTCAATTTTATCTTAATTATTCATAAAGCATATTTAGAAGTTAAATTTTCTTTTTAAGATTGTTTTTTCTTTTTACATACTTACTAAAAATACTTATGATTTTTTTTCTCTCATACTTTCAAATTATCATAGTATACCAAAACTTAAGTTTGGGGGAATGAAAAATCCATTCAAAATTAAATTTTATTTGTCCTTAAAGAGCTAATACTTTCTTAAAAATAGAAACTTTTTAACATAACTTAAGAAATGAAGAGTTTATTTGAGATCACTTTTATTTTTGAAATTATAAACAATTTAGTGAAAATTAACCAAAATTTTACTAACTTTGATTGATTTTAAGAATAGAATTATTTAACTTAAAGAAGAATGAGAAAATGAATTTTTCTATTCATGATAGAAATCATAGAATTTTAGAAATATTAAGTAATAATAAATTATCACTTGAAAAAGAAAAGATTGGAATTCTTTTTGAATTTTTATTTATGTTATAATAATTACGGGGAGATGTATAAGTTTTGAAAAATATAACTTAAGGATAGTGAAGTTCAAAACCATTAACATGCTATCTAGATATAGTAATCCTCTCTATTAAAAAAAAAATTGAGAGAAAAAAAAGAAAAAAAAAGATAGAGAGGAGAAGCTTGAGGAAATGCCTAATCAAAAATTGGCTTCACTTGAATTATCCTATAGGAAGAAAACTAATTACATACTTTACTTAATTTTTATGCATAAATATTTATTTAGAAAAGATTTTTCAAGAAGATCTTTTTCTTGTAAATAATCTATGAAAGCTTAATATAATAGACTTCTATTATTTTCAAAATTAATGAAAAGTTTGAAATCTTATGATTTGGTAGTTAAATATTCTTTAAATTCTTTAAATTAAACCTAGTTAGTGAAATTAGGTTAATAATTTACTAAAGACTTTATAAAATAAAAAATTATAAGGAATCTTAAATATTTATCTTTTATTTCCAAAAGTTATATTTTATGTAGTAAAAAGAGTTACTTGAGGACAAGTAACATTTAAGTTTGGGGGATTTTGATCTATAAAAAAATACCTATTTCTTTATGACTTAATTCTTATTAATTTCTAAGGATATTATGCTTTAATGAAAGGTATTTTTTGTATTTTTGGATGTAGGTAATGTAAAAAGTTCTAAGAAGGAAAAATGAGCAAAAAGGAGCAAAAATGGAGCAAAATACCAAAAGTATAAAAAATTATGGCCTGGCGCCTAGGCGCCAGACTCGATACGAAAACTTTTAAGTTTTTAACAACGTTTGATCAGTTATTTTAATGGAGTGAGTGGTGATTGAACATTCTAGAAGGCTGGTAGTTGTTCCTTGATAATAGGACATGTGATACATTGCATTTGGATGCTCCAAAAAGGTTTTAATCATGAAGAGGTGCGAGCCAAAGTGAAGAGGTGTGAAGAACTGGACGCGGTGTCCGGCGCCTAGGCGCCAGATTCCGGCGTCTAGGCGCCAGACCGACCTTCTAGAAGATTCATTGAATGTGGACATGTTTTGAAGAGGTGCCTCAAGGCAACTCTTAGAGCCTACAAATAGAGGTCCAATTCTTCAGAAAACGTGCCCCTCCCATTGTACCCCTTTCTCTTATCTACTTTAAGATCTCTCATCCTTAGAGAGAGAATTAGAGAGAGAAATTTTGGGCCACTTTTGTTTAGTTTAGTGAGTTTATTTTCAAGTTATTGCATCTGAAGTTTATTACATTGTGGAGTCAGTAGAAATCTGAAGTTCTGTGGAAGAAATATTGGAGATAAGTATATTTTTATATTTGATTCAAAGTTTAATTATCATGTTTTGTTATTTATTTTGAATGTGTTCTGAGTAGTTAGTTACTTTCTTACTTCAATTATGAAAAGATAGATAAGATAATATAAAGATTCGATGGAGAATTAAAATTCAAAATTTTTTCAAAACATTGTGATGACATTAATATATGATCTTACTTTACTTTTTAAATTGGCCGTTTGAATTGTTAAAACCTGTTGAAGAGTTTAAAAACCTTGTAGGAGAAGAACTCTTAACTTGTAAATGTCACATGAATCCTTGGGTAGTCGAAAGCCATATGTGGGCTATTCATGGTGAAGTGCAAATAAATAGGATGATAATATTTATAGGGCGTAGAATTGATAAATTTTTAGAGTGACAGAATAAATTCTTATAATTTGATTTGTAGACTAGGAAAGGGTCACTAATAGGGCCGACCATAGCCACCCTTGGACATCTAGAAGTGTGAGCCTAGATTAACCCACTACTACTAACAATACATCAGGACTTATTATGTAAATTAGTCAATGTTCTTTGCACCTGGATCAAAGGGTAAAGAATAGGAATGCTTCTATTTGGCACAATACCATAAATTAAATTCTCCAACAAATATTAAATTATCTTAAAAATCTTAGATTAATTGAAGGAAAGAAAGTTGTTTATTTTTATAGAGTTTATAAAATCATTTTCTTATTATTGTTTTCTTTAAATTGCATCTAGTAAATTAAATAGTAATTATAATCAAAATAAAAAATATTTTTACTATTATATTTCTCTTTCGCTTTATAGAAAATTTATTTCTATAAATCTTCCCTGTGGGATCGATACTGGGGTCTTTGTTTAAAAATCCTATATTACTTGAAACGATACGTATACTTGCGTAGTACCCCTAGTGTGTAAAAATATTACTTAAATAATATTAATTCTATACACTAGCCGCCAATTATAAATCGAGTCAAAGCTTTTTGGCTATCTTTTGGAAGCAACATCACTGCGTTAAGCACGGCGGTCGGGTCAGAAACTCAAAGAAATTGCACTACTACTGAGAAAGAGCTTTTAGCTATAGTTACATGCCTTTGATAAATTTAGACCTTATCTTCTTGGTACCAAATGCATAGTTCATACTGATCATTCCGCTATTAAATATTTAATGTAAAAAAAAGATGCTAAAACTACACTAATAAAATGGGTTTTTCTTCTACAAGAATTTGATTTTCAAATAGTGGATAGAAAAGGAACTGATAACCAAATTGTTGATCATTTATCTAGAATTAAGAATGATATTATTATTGAAGAAAATATAAATGAGAAATTTCCTGATGAAAAGTTATATGTTATTCAAGGATGCCAAACACCTTGGTATGCGGATATAGTTAACTATTTAGTTAGCAATATTCTACCTTATGGATTGAATAACAAATATATTAAGAAATTTAAAAATGATGCTAAACCTTATATTTGGGAAAATCCTCATTTATTTAAATTGGGAAGAGATTCTGTAATTCGAAGATGTGTACCTTTTGAAGAAACTTTTGTTTTTATTCAAAAATGTCATGATTCCAAATTTGGAGAACACTTTGGAGTAGATAAAACTGCATTTAAAATTTTAAATTCAGGATTTTTTTGGCCTACTTTTTTCAAGGATGTGAGACAATATGTGAAAACATGTGATCAATGTCAAAGGATGGGAAACATATCTAAGAAAGATGAAATGCCTTTAAACTATATATTTGAAGTTGAAATTTTTGATATATGGGGTTTAGACTTTATGGGACCATTTTTACCATCATCTGGAAAGATTTATATTTTATTAGCAGTTAATTATGTTTCAAAGTGGATTGAAGCTGTAGCTTTACCTAACTGTGATTCCAAATGTGTTTCAAACTTTTTAAAGAAAATGATTTTTTCAAGATTTGGAATGCCTAAGGTAATTATCACAGATGGTGGAAGTCATTTCAGAAATGCAATAATTCAATCATTACTGGAAAAATTTGGATTCAAACACAGAATTTCAACTGCTTATCACCCACAAACAAGTTGAATGGCCGAAGTATCAAGCAGAGAAATTAAAAGAATTTTAGAGAAGACTGTTAATCCTAAAAGAACTGATTGGGTTGATAGACTTGATTCTGCATTATGGGCTTATATAACAACTTATAAGACACGAATCAGAATGTCACCTTACCAGTTAGTTTATGATAAACATTATCACTTACCTGTTGAACAAGAACAAAAAGCTTATTGGGCGATAAATGACTTTAATTTTGATTTGAATACTGCAGGAGAAAAATGATTATTAAAATTAAATGAGATGGATGAAATAAGAAATGAGTTACATGAAAATGCAAAGATTTATAAAGAGAAAATGAAGATATCACATGATAAAAAGATTTCAGGAAAAATATTCGAGCCTGGACAAGAAGTATTATTATTTAATACTCGTTTAAGACTTTTCCTGGAAAATTAAGATCTAAATGGATGGGACCATATATAATTGAGAAAGTATACCATTATGGAGCTGTGGATATTAAAGACCCCAAAATGGAAAAAATATTTAAAGTTAACAGATTAAGACTGAAGCCTTATTTGGGAGAAATAAAAATGATTTATAAAGAGGCTTACGAGTTGAGTCTACCTGATTAAAGACATAATTAGGTTAGGCTGACGACGTTATACCAAGCGCTTTGTGGGAGGCAACCCATAGTTATTTTTGTGTGTTTTTACATTTTGATGTAAGGTTATGCCTCGGTCTTGACTAAATTTTATATAACTGTTGAAAATTGGATGCTAACAAGTATTTATTGACTTAAGCAAAAGATTATCTCGAAGTATATAAAGTTTGGACTTTGAATCACTCCATTTTGTATGTGAGTAAAAAGGAGATCAAGTTAACCTTCATTATGATTGTTTGGTATTTGAGATAATTTTTATTATTAAGTCTATATGGATCTTATCATTTACCTATTTTGGAGATCGAAACATTGAAATTTGACGTTAGGCGAAACGTAGTCGAACATGGTTCTGGCACCTAGGCGCCAAAATCCGGAGCCGAAGTGCTAGAGTAGACTGTGTATCGATGGGTCCGGCGCCTAGGCACCAGATTTGGCGCCTAAGCACCACAGTTACTGGGTCATGTAAAAACAAAAAATTTTCAGTTTTTCACATGATTTTCTCCTATAAACTACCCCATCTTCATTCCCAATCCCTAAGAAACCATAGTTACGACCTTTACACTTCATTCTTAAGGAGATAAGAGAAGATTTTGAAGAAATGGAGAGAAGAAATCATGAAGAAGAGGCTAGAGATAAGTGTTCTAAGGATCCTCAACCTTTCTTTAATGGTTTTATTGCTGTAAGTTTGGAGAAATTTTTGAGTCACCTAGATAAGTTTGAAGCGGAATTCAAAAGTATTGGAGATCGCCTCCATGAGATGTATCATCAAATTGAGCATCTGGAATGGCACGCAAAGCTTCAATTCGATAATATAGAGGCCTATCAAGATGCTCAAGTGGAGATGTATGCGAAGAACAAATGGATCGACGAGAAAACGACTGTAGATTTTCCAAGGGTGTTAGTGTTCTTCCCAAGTAGGCCGAGTAATCTTCATTGCGACGAGAATGGAAATTTCAAATTTGAAGATTAAATAGTAAATGTGGTTAGATCATTACTTTATCTAGTGTGTCGTTGTATCGATTTGGTATATCGATTGTGTTGTTTGTGTGTTTGTTTTATTGTTTAATGTGTGTTATATTTGCTTTGAAATTGTGTTGTTTGATTGTTAGTTAAGACTTGAATCTTATTATCATACGTATTTGTAATGTATTGAGCCTGAAATTGAAGATTATGAAATGGAATTAGAAGAGTTTGACTTAAACTACTGTCAGATTGATGGATCTAATTTATAATTTTTAAAATTTTTTGAAAATATTTTGGAAGTTGGAAACTGAAGTAATACTCTTATATGAGTAATTGAAAACTGAAGTTGTGAGTTTTGCTGAAAAATTAAATTTTTAAATGATTTTTGTGAAAGGCGAGTCTGGCGCCTAGGCGCCAAATGTCGGCTCCTAGGCGCAGGTTCAGCCTGCTAATCGAAAATCAGGATTTAAATCCTCATTAACCATTGTCGACGCCTAAGCTTCATCCCCTTCCTCTTTTTCGCGAAAACCTACCCCATAGATCCATCTAGAGGTCAAATTTTCACGTTTTTAGCCAGAAATCACTCGATTTTTTCATCTTGAGGTCGGATCTACCTTCTAATCCATTTATTTTTGATTTCTACCATGGATTTTCCTATTTTTGCTAAAAACCAAAATTTTGGAGAAAATTTTTTATTTTTAGAAATACTCCATGGATTTTTACTCATTTTAAGTTTCTGAAGCTTAATAGAGTTTAGTTTCTTTGATTCCTTAATTTATTTGTTTTTTCTTTCATGTTTAGTTGGCACCTAAATCTAAGCGCGGAAAAGAACGAGAAAATTTTGATCGCAGCAAGTTCGCTACTGCAGCAGCGCACTTTCGTAATGATGAATTTGCGACATCAAGGAAATTTATCTCGGAACGCAATTTTTACAATCCTGGAGAGATCATCGAGAACACGATCATTGCATACAACTGGCAGGGATTCTGTTATTTCACTGTCGTTGCTGTTATTCCTATTGTACGAGAATTTTACGCCAACTTTATAGATGAAGAAGACTATGAAGTCTTCGTTAGAGGTGTCAGAGTGGGATTCACTTTGGAACGGATCAATATTTTCTATGGCCTACCACCTACTATCGAGTGCTACTATTCTAGTCTATCTCCTTCTGAAGGAGATTTAAAGATGATCATTGCATATCTAACTGACGACACTGGAGCTTGGAAGATCCGGAAACGACAAACAGGTAAACATTAAATCTTCTAAGCTGAATGGTATTTCAAAGGTCTGGCACTATTTTATTTCTGCTAGACTACTTCCTTCCATCCACTTGAGTGAAGTTACCGGAGATAGAGCTATCCTAAACTACTGCATTCAGGAGAGGAAGCTGATAGATGTTGGCAGCATTATCTATGATTCTGTGGAGTCGATTGCAAGATCCAGCACATCTTTGGGATTAGGATTCCCATCTTTGATATATTCTTTATGTGTGAGCGATGGAGTTATTGCTGATATTACTGAGGAGAAGTTGAAGACTACAAAGCCTATTGGGTAGGTGAGTGTTAGTATTTATGATCGTCTTCGCGGGAAGAGATCTAATGCTCCTTCAACTTCTGTACCTACTCCAGGTAGAGGTTCTACTTCTAGACCTTCTACTTCTACTGCTGAGCCACCATCTAGTTTCTGGGAATCCATCCATGATCAATTTCTAGAGCAGCAGAATGAGTTATTTCTAACTCACTGCAGAGTAGATACTATAGACAAGAAGATTGATCATCTATCTGAATATACCCAAAGGAAGAGTGATTATGATGCTGAGTATTCAGAGTCTTTAGTTAGATTTTTGAAGGGTGAGCATGATGTTCAGTTCCCTACCTATCCTAGAATTTCACCGTATGTTGATCCAAAGAATGTGGAATTTTCTTTTGGTGATGATGATGACGAGGCTACAAATAGTGATTAGTAGCTTAATTTACCTCGTGAGATGAATTGATTCTGTTTTTAGTTTATTTCTTGTTTGTTAGTACTGATTAGTTTGTTGTTAGTTAGTGTCGATTTGTTTAAGTAACTTTGTGTGGATATTTTTTTTATGTTGAGACTGTTTTTAGAGTATCGAGTGTGATATGTTCTTAAGACTGAACTATGGATGAATTTTTTTTCTTTTTCCATGATAAATGTTTATTTCTGTTTTAGCCTACTATTTAGTATTCTTGAATAGTTAGTGATGTTGTTTTGTTTCTGTTATTGTGATTAGTATAATCATTTAATTTAACTAATGATATAAAAATTGAGCCTGCTTACTTTTATATATGCTTCATTATTTCAGTAATATTCATAAAAAGCATGCATAGAAGTAAATTTTTCTTTGTAGATTGTTCTTACATACTTATAAAAAGTCCTTTTTAAAATTATGCCTTTCTTTCTCTCATAATTTAAAATTTTTCATGATATATCAAAACTTAAGTTTGGGGGAAGGAAAAATACATGCAAATTTAAATTTTATTTGTCCTTAAGTGCTAATATTTTCTTTAATAAAAAAAATATTAGCATAACATAAGGAATGAAAAATCTATTTAAGATCACTTAAATTTTTGAAATTATAAATAATTTAGTAGACTAAACTAAAATTTTAATAACTTTAATTGATTTTAACAATAGAATTAGTTAACTTAAAGAAGATTAAGATTAAGAATTTTTTCTATTCATGGTAAAGATAATTGGATTTTAGAAGTATTAAGAAATCAAGAATTATAACTTGAAAAAGAAAAGATTGAAAGTCTTTTTAAAATATATTAAGTGAAAATGTATAAGTTTAAAAATATAAGTTAAGAATAGTGAAGTTCAAAACCATTAACAGGCTATCCAGATACAATAATCCTCACTGTGAAAAAAAAAAGAAAGAAGAGAGGAGAAGCTTGAGGAGATGCCTAATCAAAAATTGGCTTTACTTGAATTATCTTATAAGAAGAAAACTAATTACATAATTTACTTAATGTTTATGCATGCATCTTTATTAGAAAAGATTTTCATGAAGATCATTTTCTTGTAAATAACTTATGTGATCTTAATATAATAAACTGCAATCATTTTCGAAATGAATGAAAAATTTTTGAAGTCCTACAATTTGGTAGTTAAATATTCTTTAAATTCTTAAAATTAAACTCAGTTAGTGAAATTTGGTTAATGATTTACTAAAACCTTTATAAAATCAAAAAATTACAAGGAATCTTAAATATTTACCTTTTATTCCAAATGTTATACGTTTTATATATTAAAAAAGGGTTACTTGAGGACAAGTAATGTTTAAGTTTGGGGGATTTTGATCCATGAAAAAATAACCATTTTTATGCCTTGATTTTTATTAAATTTTTAAGGATATTGTGCTTTAATGAAAGATAGTTTTGTGTTTTTGGATATAGGTGATGCAAAAATGTTCAAAAAGTAAAAAGAATGAAAAAGGAGCAAAAAGGAGCAAAAATGGAGCCAAAATGCAAAATTGCTAAAAAAATGGGCCTGGTGCCTCGGTGTCAGCCAGCACGATACCAAAGCTGTGACGGTTTTTGTAACTACTTTGGGTGGTTATTTTGACAGTTAGAGCGGTTACTGGACTATCTAGAAGATTGGCAGTTATTCCTAGATTATATAACATGTGATACATTGTATCTAGACGCTTGGAAACTGTTTGAATCGCGAAGAGGTGCGATCTAAAGTGAAGAGGTGATAAGAACTGGACGCGGAGTCTGGCGCCTAGGCGCCAGATGCCGGCACCTAGGCGCCATACACACTTTCTAGAAGATTCATTGAACTTGGACACATTTTGAAGAGATGCTTTAGGTAACCCTTGAAGCCTATAAATAAGAGGCCTAATAAGAAGCCCGCCCTAGTCTGCTCCAATCAGAGAGAGAATTAGAGAGATAATTTTAAGAGCCACAATTGTAGTTTACTTTCGTAAATTAGTAAGTTTATTTTATTTAGAGTTTGTATTGAGAGTTTGAAAGAGTTGGTGCTTTTGAAGTCTATTTCGCATTGGAGTCAGAAGGAATCAGAGGTTCAGTTGGAGAAACACTTGAGATAAGTATTTGTAATTTGATTCAATGTTTTTTTTATATGTTTTGTTATTTAAATTCAATGTGTTCTGAGTAGTTAGTTTACTTTCTCCTTTCAATCATCAAAATATAAATAAGATAATATTAAATTCATTGGAGAATTAAAAACTAAATCTGTTTAAATATTTTGATGATATTAATATCGGATCTTAATTTACTTTTTAAATTGGTCATTTAAATTGTTAATCTGTTGAAGAAATTTGAGACCTAGAAGGAGATGAATTCTTAACTAGTAGATATCACATGAATCCTTGGGTAGTCGAAGGCCTTGTCCGGGTTATTCAAGATGAAGTGTAAATAAATTGTAAAATATTATTCAATGGGCATAGAATTGATAAGTTTTTAGAGTGACAAACTAAATTCTTGTAATTTGGTTTATAGAGAGGGAACGGATCACTAGTAGGGCCGACCAAAGCCACCCTTGGACATCTAGTAGTGTGAGCCTAGATTAACCCTTTCTACTAACAATACATCCAGGCTTGATCTATAGATTAGCCAATGTTCTTTATACTATTGAGCGAATGTAAAGAATAAGAATGCTTCTATTTGGCACAATACCATTAATTTATATTCTCCACGAACATTACATTATCTAAATATTCTTGGATTAATTGGAAGGAAGAAAGTTGTTTGCTTTTTATTATTTACATCACTCATTATTTTAGGACTGCTTAATTTTTGCATTTAGTAAATTAAATATTAAAACTTTAAAAGAAATACATAAAAATAAAATTAAAATATTTAAAAATATACAAACCTTCTCGTGGAATCGATATTGGGATCTTTATTTAAAGCCCTATATTACTTGAAATGATACGTATTTTTGCGTAGTACCTCTAGTGTGTAAAATATTTTCCATAAAATTATATTTATATACACTAGCTGCTATTATTTTTTGGGTCAAAGTATTGGCTATAACATATTTTTTGAAGCATAAATTACTGCGTTGTCCGCGGATCGAGGTCGGTACTTTACATGAACAAGAACAATAAGAAATTATTATTTAGTAAATTTCAAATTATATATATGCCATTATCTTATTTAATAAAACTTTATGGAGTTTGGTATTAAAAAAAGATTTCAATGTGTGCATTTTGTTTCAATAAAAATTTATTTTATTACAAAATTTCTTTTATGTTGGACCGAGTCACAGACACTGGGCACCTAGCTATAAAAAACAATGCCCTCTGGATTTGTCATATTGTATAATACTTCTTTAAATATCGTCCATTAATTAGCAACAGGGGCCTTTCTCCTTAGAAATCCACCAGCTAAAATGCTCCTCCGGAGTTAACTTTCTTTATCACAAATGGTCTCTCCTAGGTCGGTTCAAATTTTTCACCTAACTTGCATTGTTGAAGAATAGACCTTCTGAGAACGAGAAGAAGGTCATCAACGTTGAAAGTCCTCAGGCGGACTAATTTATTGTGGTCTTGAATCATCTTTGCTTGATTTTCAAATTCTATTGTATAAGTAATCGCTACCCTTCTAGGCTTTGCAACTCTACATGTTGGAGCTTGGCATTATCTTTTGTGGTGATTTTACTAGAGACGATGATTCTGAGAGACGACAGCTGAACATCTAATGGCGACAATAGGAATTTACCCACATTCTCACCAAGAGGTGCTTCGAATACTCCTTCAAAATGGAGCTTAAATTAAAATAATTCTTCTTTTTTAATTACCAAGTGACCGGGATGTTTTACAGACTTTTATATTGCAAGAATTTATGAACTCAAATTTATATATGTTTATAATGATTGTGTAAAGTCCAAGCACTCAACGCAAGCATACGTATCATATCAAGTAATATAGGACTCTAATGGAGTCCTGGTTATCTATCCCACTTGGAAGCTATGAAGTAGAAGAACGTGTTTCACAATAGATAATGTAGCACTGAAATCTGATACTCAAATTGCACTTAAAGTTTAAACTTACTTCTACTACCACTATGCAGAAAACAGTAACAATTAATCAAACTACAATTATTTCTAATAACTTTGAAAACAGAATTAACTAACAGACACACATTAAGCTATATATTTGAAAGGTTTTTGATATATGAGAAAATTATGTTTCCTCTTGCAATGAGAATATGATGTGTGGATGATATGGAGCAAATATCTGTGTTATTGTGCCAAATAGGAGCATAAACGTTTCTTTATCCTTAAAAGAGTACCCCCTCTTCCAAGCATGAAAAGAACATTGACATATCCTAAGTTTAGTCACTAAATCTAAGGCTAGGTTGAGAGGATACCAACACTCACTACGGAGCTCCTACACACCCTTCACCTAAAGGCTAACCTTCGAGTTTAGTTACTAATCTTAGGACCAATTTGGGGATCTCAGCCTGTCACCCTGAAACCTCCAAATTGAAGTCCATCAAAACACATTTCCCTATTTATTTACACTCAATTCCCATGAACTACACAATTCATCCATGGAAATTGAATGGATTTTTCATTATTTTTATAGGACATTAAATCCTTTCAGAATTAATGTTCAACAACATATTTTAACAATTCAATTGGCCAGATCAAAAACTAAATTAATTTCGAAATGAAAAACCATTACAATTTCTTCAATACGTTAAAAGTACTTCAATTCCACATCAATCGATCATCACATCTCTATGCAGGAAGAAAGACAAAGAGACTGCTCAAAATAGATGAAGAAGATACAATAAAACATGAATTTTATATATAAAAGAGATGTCATACAAACCACAAAAGGAAATACAACTTATCTCTTTCTCTTCCCCAATACAATTCCCTTGAAGTTCCTTTGAATCCTTTTCTCTCATCATTGCAACACTTAATTCCCTCTTTAGAATGGAAAGGAAGGAGTAATCTCTCACTTTACTTCTTCTCCTTCACTCCTTAGAGAAGAATTCCTCTCCAATTTTCACTTCTACACAGTTTTCTCCTAAACCCTAACACTCAAAACTCACTAGACTCTCCACAATACACAAGACACACTCCAAAACCACACCATTTTCGTCCAAAAATAGTTACTTATAAGTTAGAAATGAAATCCCAAGCGTTTCCATAAGCATCCGTTCAAAAATTCGCCAAAACTCCTTAAATTTGTATTACACTGACATTGGGTGCCGGCGGCGCTCTATCGCAAAAATATTGTCGAGTTCTCTGGCAAATGGCGCCGACGGCGCCAGAACCTGTTTTCCTCCTTTTGCTCCTTTTTATTCCTTTTTGCTCAAAATTCATTCCTTTTCGCTTCTTTTCTCTCCAATCACCTAAAATTATCATACCTGCAACAAATCATGAAAAATACTTTTCTTTAAAGTGAAATATCACCAAAATGGGTAAAATTATATAGCAAAAATAGTATATATTTTTTGTGCATCAAAATCCCCCAAACTTTAACTATTACTTGTCCTCAAGTAATCCTTTTACTACATAAAATATAACTCTAGGTAATTCACTTTTCACCTGTAATTTACTAAAATTTTTCATTCAAAAGAATATATTGGTTAAATCTGAATAAAGAAATTTAGTAACTTTGGTCAATACACACAACTATGACTTGCAATTCAAATATATGATTTCCAATACTACAAAAATAAATTTGAAGAGTTACTTTTTCTTTTTTTTTTACCTTGCCTCCCCGACAACCGCGCCAAAACCTTGGTGCTACTTTTTAATTTGCAAAAATTAATGAACTCAAATTTAGATTTATATATTGATTTAAATGATAATGAGTCACACAATTAACGTAAGTATACGTATCGCTCAAGTAATAGGGCTCTAGTGGAGTCTTGGAATATCGATCCCACAGGAAGGCTTTAATTTTATGGCATGCCATAGAAATATCTTAATGAATCACAACACAATTGCAAGTGGTTTAATTCTTGAAGTAAAGATAAACAGGTTCAGTTACTATATCTACCAAAGAACGTTCTAAAATCTAGCAAGTTAAACTAACACAAGACTAAATTTATAACAATATTATGTTGCAAGAAATAGTCTTCCTCCTTTCCATTAATAATGTGATGATTATTGTGACATAGATCAGTGATGCAAATGTATTGTGCAAAATAGGAGCATTATTATTCTTTACCTATATTTAAGCGTATAAAGAACATTGGCTAATCCTAAGTTTAGTCCACAAATCTGTGGTTAGGCTGAGAGGAAACTGGCTCTCACTCTAGAGCTCCCAATTCCCTTCACCTGAAGGCTAAATCTCGCTTCAGTTTCTAAATATTAGGACTAAATTAAGGGTTTCAGCGTGTCACTCTGAAATCTCCAATTCTACGCCCATCAAAATATATTTCCTATTTATTTGCACTCAACCCCCATGAACTTCTCCATTCATGGAATTTGAATGTGACCCTCAGTTTTGTTGCGGAAGTCATAATCCTTTCGGGACATATGTTTCCTAATAATTTTTAGCAATTTAATTGGCTAGATCAAAAAGTAAATGAAATTTTAAGTGAAAAGGCCATCACAAGTTCTCCATAATAAATCAGCACATCATTTCCATTTCAGAACATCAACACATCACATGAAAAAGAGAAAGACAAGGAAATATACTCAAGACTCATGAGGAAAAGATGACAAAATATGGATTTCATATATAAAAACAACGTCATACAAACAGAGTAAAGTAAAGACAACTTATCTCAAACTCTTCCCCAAGCGAATCTCAAGGAATTCCTTTGACTCCTCTTTTGTCTTCACAACAACACACAATTCTCTCTTTAGAATGATAAGGAAGAAGAAATCTCTCACTTTCCCTCTCCTCTTAGACTCCTTAGAAGAGAAAAACACAACCTAACTTCCTACAAAAAATGGAAAGAACCCACTCTCTAAACTCTAAACTCTTCTCTTCCTTTCTTCCCCCCTTTGAAATGTGGCTCCAAAAGTGAGCTCCACAAAATTCTATACACCTGACACTGATGACATTTCTTAGTAGTTTCCATACAATTGGCCACATTGCTGAGCAAGTAGTACTCAAGTCTTTTGATCTTCATCTTCGGTCCTGACTTATGAGCTCCACAAAATTCAGCATGCACTTCTTTGATGATATTTTGTGCTTATGCTCTGCTTAGACACCTAAGCTACATCTGGTCAAAAGATCGTCTGTACAGAGCTTTTTTTATTAAAGCATATGAAATTGACCTCTTTTGAATCTGATGTGCCATTCATTTATCATTTGGGTAACCTTCCTATTTACAAATATTCCATTAAAGGTTGACGCCATTCTTCAGTATCTTCTATCACTATAGTTGCTATCTCTTCCTTTCCGAGCTTGTGTAAAACTGTCGAGGTCAATCTGTGACAGAACTTGGTGTCCTTGTACTGTAATGTCTATGAGTCTGATCCACTGAAAATTTGATAGCTTTTTACTGTCCATTTCATAGTTGTTTTTGATGATATTGCTCTTTAAAGAAAATAATTTTTCTTGATTTCATGCAGGTACAATGATTTTAGGCCTTTGGAACAAAAGGAAGAAAAAAGGAGCAAATTTGGAGCAACATGATGCAAAAGTGCATTTTAATGAACTAACTCTAAACGATGCTGCTACCAGCACCGGATCACGCCAATTTATAGGGACTTTGGACCCAAAAGGCAAAACATAGTGCCGGACAGGGACCTATTCGGTGCCGGACTGCGCCCTATCCCGAATTTAAACTAGATTCAATGTATTTGGTCAGATTTTGGAGGATTGCTTGAAGAAACACTTGAGAAATCAGTTATGGCCAGATTTGTACTACTTTGGAGCCAAATTTAGAGAGGGGGAGAGAGTTTAGACTATAGAGAGAGTGAAGAGTGAGTGTGTCTTTTCATTTGTTTAGGAAATCTAGGGTTTGTGTGTTCTCTTCTAAGGAGTGTAAGAGGTGAGGAAAGTGAGATTTCTTCTTCCTTACTTATCTAAAGAGAGAATTGTGTGTTGTTGTGAAGAAAGAAGAGGAGTCAAAGGAATTCCTTGAGATTCGCTTTGGGAAGAGTTTGAGATAAGTTATCTTTTCTTTACTCTATTTGTATGACGTTGCTTTTATATATACAATTCATGTTTTGTCATCTTTTCCTCATGAGTCTTGAGTAGATTTCTTTGTCTTCCTTCTTTTCATGTGATCTGTTGATGTTGTGATATGGAAATGATGTGACAATTAATAATGGAGAATTTATGATGACCTTTTCACTTAGAACTTCATTTAGTTTTTGATCTGACCAATTAAAATGTTAAAACTTGTTGGGAAACATATGCTCTGAAAGGATTATGAGTTTCACAACAAAAGTCAAGGTCACATTCAATGTCTATGAATTAGTGACGTATTTCATGGGGGTTGAGTGCAAATAAATAGGAAAATATGCTTTCATGGGCATAAAATTGGAGATTTCAGAGTGATAGGCTGAAATCCTCAATTTGGTTCTAAGGTTTGGAAACCAAAGCGAGAGTTAGCCTTCAGGAGAAGGGAAGTGGGAGCTTTGGAGTGAGAACCAGTATCCTCCCAGCCTAACCACGGATTTTGGGTCTAAACTTAGTATTAGCCAATGTTCTTTATGCGCTTAGAAAAGGGTAAGGAATATGAATGTTCCTATTTGACACAATGCATTTGCATCACTTTCTATGTCACAAAAATCATCATATTATAATTGGAGATGAGGAAGATTGTTTCTTAGAATTGAACTTTTTTATAACTTTAGTCTTGTGTTAGTTTAACTTGCTAGAAGGTTAGAACGTACTTTGTTAGAAGTAATAACTACAACTGTTTGTCTCTATTTTAAGAATTGTAATTATTGCAATTGTGTTGTGATTCGAGAAGTGATTTTTGTGCTACACTATAAAATTAATTGACTCCCTGTGGGATCGATATCCAGGACTCCACTAAAGCTTTGTATTACTTGAGCGATACATATACTTGCATTTAATTGTGTGACTCAATAGAAAACTAAATCAATATATATAAATATGAGTTCATAAATTTTGGCAGATTAAAAAAGTCGCACCAAGTTTTTGGCGTAGTTTACGAGAATGAAAGGTAAGTGCTAAAATTAATTTTGTAGTATTTGAAACCTTATATTTGAATTGCAGGTCATAATTATGTATGTTTGTTTATTATTAGTGTGCTTATTGTGTTTGTATGTGTAGTATCAGATCTATATGTTTAGTGCCTTACGATTCTGAATTAGAGCGTACTATTAGAAAAATTTGAAAATAATAAAAATAATCTGAAAAATCCTCACAAAATGGCGAACAACTTAAACAATCAAAATGAAAATATACTAAGACCTTTAAGAGATTACGCTAATCCAACAGCAGATGAAATTAAATTAACTATCCAAAATCCTGATGTTGCTGCTAATTCATTTGAGCGTAAACCTGTTATCCAAATGGTACAGAATAATTAATTTGGAGGAACACCTAATGAAGATACTAACTTACATCTCACTAGTTTTCTAGAATTGTGTGCACCTTTAAATACGATGGAGTGTCAAACGAGGCTGTTAGGCTTATAATTTTTCTTTTTTCATTAAGGGAGGCTAAGGTGTGTCTAAATTCATTAGCACCTGGAACTATCAGAACTTGGGGAGAGCTTTCACATAACTTTCTGTCCAAATATTTCCCTCTTTCAAAAACTGTTAAGCTAAAATTATATCATGTTTTTTAGTCAGTTTGATGGAGAGTCCATAATTGAAGCTTGGGAAAGATTCAAAGATCTTCTGAGAAAGTGTCCACATCATGCTTTACCAGACCGGTTAATAATTCAAACATTTTATAATGAATTAGTGGGATATTTGAGATCGATTATCGATGCTGTTGCTGGTGGATCATTAATGTCTAAACCTTTTGATGAAGCATAAGAAGAGATGGCTACTAATAATTTTCAATGGCTCTCTGAGAGAGTAAATCCTAAGAAAGTAGCTAATATTCATGATTATGATGTTATAACAATGATAGTCTCTCAAATTGCTGCACTTTCTAAGAAAATGGATCAATATGGAATGAATTATTCTCCAACACCCCCAGTGTTAGAGGAAAATTCATGAGGACAGATGATAGACTCTCAAATGTCTTAGGAGACCTTGAATGCCATAAAAAACAAAGTCAATAATCCTTATTCAAATTATTATAATCCTAGTTGGAGGTATCACCCAAACTTCATCTAGAATAACACAAATGTTGTTGTTAACCCGCAATGGGGAAACAATTCTATGAAACCAGTTGGAAATCCTAACAACCAAGGAAATACCAATTATAGACCTTTTTATCCTCCTGGTTTTAATAGTAACCCACAATTTAAGGAAAAGAAGTTGTCTACTGAAGAAATGATTCTGAATATGGGTAATGAAATTCAAGCTCAAAATGTTGCGATGAAGAACATTGAGAATCAATTGGGACATATCTTTACTGCGCTTTGAACCGATCTTTATGAATTTATGTATATGCAAGAATTTATGAACTTATATTTATATATTTATAATAATTTCGTAAAGTCACAATTTCAAACTCAACTATACATATCGTTTCAAGTAATACAGGGCTCTAGTCATGTAATGGTTATTGATCCCACAAGGAAGATTAACTGAAGAGTGTCGGCATATTTTAGGTTATGTGTTTTATTTTAAAAAGGGGGTCGCCTAACAGAAGTTGTCGGCGAACTTTTAATTTAGTTTAAATAAATAATTTGAAAAGTAGTATTTGATTTTGAAAATAATTTTAAATTTGAAGGTTTTAAGATATAAGATTAAACCGATCTCACATCCCAAATAGTTTATATAAACGAGCACCGCACCACGAACCGTGTATCTATCCCTAAGGATAGATACACTGCTTGATGGTGGGGCTCGATTAAATAAACTAGAAGATTTGTGACATCAGTTTGGTCTGCGAACCAATTTTATAAGCCGACAAATTCCCACGCTTAATATGAAAGTATTAAACTGGGTTTATATTACACGGGTTCTTTAAAATTCCTTATAAGGGCAAGCCCCATAGTTAATTACATCTTAAGTGACGGGAATCACCTAAGAAAACTCTCGATAATAATCAATAATTCTGCTCTCAAGAATTTTAAAGTTTAAGTTTTCAATGGATTGAATTTTGGAATTTCAATAGGGAATGGATCAAGTTTAGAACATTTTTGTTTTGGGAATTCAAAGGAAGAAAGGTAGGAGAAATTACGGATTTAAAGTGAACTTCGGTAATTTCCCGACTATCCTATTGTTTGGCTTGGATTTAGGAATGTCCTAATGTTTATTTAGTATTTCATTTTGTCAATTTTAATTAATTAGGGCTTATATTTATATGATAGAATCATACAAATAGCCTCGAAGATATGAGGGTTTATGTCGTATCGGACGACTACCTCGGAATCCTAAAACCGGTTAGGGCTTAATTTACATGACCTGATCATGCAAATGCCTAACAAAGGTTGAGGGTTTATGTTGCACTAGGCAAACTACCTCGAAGTCCTATGGCTTGGTTATTTAATTCTAGGAAAGTTTTGCTGAAGTAGACTCAGGTTTTGCTGATGACGATGGCCGTGCTTTGCCCACCATGCTCCGAGCTCCTTCTTTGTTGCGGAGGTTTAGTTTTACAAATCATAAATCGGGGGATGAGAGAAGTGTTTTGGCTTAGAGAAAATCTTAATTTCCAAGTGTTTTCAATATTTTAATTAAAACAAATCTTAAAGTTGATTATAACGACACCGGTTAAGATCCACGGTTCCATCCTCCGGCATCATTATTTTTATCGGATTAACTTAGTCCAGATGAATTTGCTAAACTCAACTAAATGAGTTCCACACTTTCATTTAGACCGTGGGAAATCCCGTTAGCAACATGTAGGTTACATCATCCGAGGTATTCCCGATGATCCAACAGGACGTTTTAATTTAGTTATAATTGTAGTTTTGTGTTCTGTTTGTGATTAAATTTTGAGTTGTTTTATATTTTGAAATGTTGTGGCGGTGAATTTTATCTTGCGATGGCTTTTAATTTAGTTTTGGTTTCAGTTTTAGGGACTATCCTAAAGGTGTGGGTTTTCATGCAACAGTTGTTTATCATGCAAGAAAAGTAAGTGCGATACGGTTAAATAAATTGTAATAATGTAAATTGCAAGAAAGTAAATTGCAATAAAATAAAAGCGTACCTGGAGGGTCTTCCCGTCATTCCAAGCTGCACCTAAAACACAATTAGAATGTTTAAGCAAGTTCCTAGGTAAAGCTAAGGGAAGGGTTATGGTTTTCTACCAAGTTCCTAATCCTATGCTTAGTCATTTCCTATGACGTCTAGGTTCTTGTGTTTTGGTTTGAGGACAATTTTCTTTATCAAAGAATAATTAAGTTCAATTGTTCTTATAAGTGTCCTATCATATTGAGGAAGTGCTTAAGAAGAATCTTAAACATCTTTTCAATACTGATAGGATTGTTTTCAGTCCAAATGAATTTAATTACACAAATGAATTAATCGTCTGGGAATTCAAGTTTTGTTTTCTTGCTCAGTGAACTAGGACATGTGAATATCCTATAAGTGAAGTAACATTTCATTTAATATTCTGTTTAGGAGTTATGACAACTAAAACTTTCGAGGGTAAATTGATGTTCAAATGGTTTGTGATTTAGTTTAATTTCAATTAATGGGTTTAAATTTGGAATAGTGTTCAAGTTATTTTAGATTTATTTTGAATTCTTTATGTCTTTGGTGATGTTATATTTAATTCAACTTAATTTAATTTAATTTAATTTAATTGAGTTTTAATTTAATTTAATTCAATTTAATTCAATTTAGTTTGATTTGATTTTAAATTAAATTAATTTGATTTGATTTAATTTTAATTTAATTTGAATTAATTTCCTTTAATTTAATTTAATTTAATTTAATTTAATTTAATTTAATTTAATTTAATTTTAATTTAATTTACTTAATTTAATTTAATTTTTAATTTAATTTTATTTTTAATTTTAATTGAAATTTTAAAAGAGTTTTATAATTTAACTTTAGTTTAATGATTAAGCCTCTTAATGTTTTGAATTTGAGTTATCATTTTAATTAAGAATTGAATATTAATGAGATGATTAATTTAGGGATTTTTAAATTAAAGAATAAATCTCTTCCTAATAATATCCCTATTTTAATAATTCCAATTTTATTATTCTTCCAAATTTAATCAATTATTTAATTAAGGTTTAATTATTTTAAATTGCTTAATGGATTTCTACCCTTTAATTATTTAAATTTCAATCATCCAAATCAGATTAGGATCAAATATTTTACTTATTAATTTTTTTTAAACCTAAAGTTTTAATTAAGGGTTAAAATTTTAATTACCATTTTACCCTTTAAGCTTAATAATTTTATAACTCATTAAATTGAACTCAAATGAACTTGAAATTTTTATGTGACTTCACTCATATGTCAATAAAGACATGAGAGAGAAAATGTGATTTTTCTGTATTTAATTTATTTATATATTTATTTTTGGTGGAAAATAGAGATTTCCAAGAAAAATTCAATAACATGACCAAGGGAAAGTTTCTGTCCTTAAGAAAATTAGGGGACATTCCTAATGACTAGTGGACCACTTGGACCAATTTTGGTGATTTTTTGAATTATATTATTTTTATTATAATTATTTTAAGTTTTGGGGTGTTAATTAATTTAAAAATAAAATAAATGTTGAAAAATTAATTTTGTATTTTTCAAAAATCTCTCTGATATCAAGGAAATCAAAGAATCAAATTTTACAATTTTTTGATTTTTCTATGATTTATCATAATTATTTTAGTGAAAATGCTAGAAAGTACATTTTTTAATTTTAAAATTACCCTAGAGCTTTAAAATTTAATATCTCACTAAATAGACCTAAGAAAAATATGGGGTTTGTTCCTAAGTGATTAAAATTCAAAATGTGACATTTTGGTGAATTTTATTATTTTTGTGATTTTTATTATTTTTTAATTATTAAAAATATTAAAATAATATTAAAAATCAACTTTTTTAGAAAATTGAAATTTTAATTTTCTTAAATTTCCCTAATATCAGAGAGGCTCCAAAACCAATTTGGTGAATTTTTGAAAGATATTTTGAAAGTTATGAATTTTTAAAGTTTAAAATGGCTAAGTGGCTTAATCAACCCAATTAGTAGCGCTAACCAAGTCCAATTGACCTCAAATTTTTATGGTAGGTTCCTCTAATCCTAAAGGTTAGTGGAGAATTAATTTCAAGTCAATTTGATGTATGGTTAGCTCTAATCAATTAGAGATCTATTTTGGGTGTTTAAGCCAATTAGGGTTGTTTTAAATGAACTAACTCAAAACCTATTTTTCCTAGGGTCCTCTGGTCATAAGGAACATCACCAAATTTTCCTAGAATTTATTTCACAACATGCTATTTATTGGAATTAAAATACTCAAAACGAGTAACATGAATTTGAAAAATCAATAACTTTTCATAGGGATGGCCTCGACTTTGGAAAATTCGAGGAATGTTCCCAAATTCAGAGGCTTAAAAGCTTCTATGGTCTCATGCCATGGTGAATTGTATACATGCATGGAGAATTAAAAATATGCAGAGAGTAAATAAATTATTAAAAATAAAATACTTGATGAAATTAAATAATTTCTTTTCCACATTATTCTCCTCGTTCATTCGAGCAGAGAGGGTATTTTTATTTTATTTTTATGATTTTTCTACACAAAGTTATGAATTTTTGAAGTTTAGGGAATTAAATAAATAGAAAATACCCCTAATATTCTATTTATCCGAGTCGGCGCCGCGTCATCCTCGGCATCTCCGAACGCACACGCGTCGCGCTCCCATTCGACGCCGCCGCTTGAGTCAGCAGCCCGGGCCCCGCGGTTCACGTACCGTCTCCTGATTCGACGCCATCTGAGCCGTCCGTCCGTGCTTGTATTGAATGAACGGCATCCGTTCATCGTCCCCGAGCGTTCTCACCCGAGAGCCGTCCACACTAAATCCCTAAGATCTCACTCGATACTGAATGGATTTTCATGTTCTTATGCTCTATGGATTCGTCTTGAGAAGACGAACACATTCATACGGTTTATGTGAGATGAAATTTACGTAATAGAAATGGAGAATGTTCAGAAGCTCGGGAAGAAGAGTGAGGCCATACCTTTGCTCAGAGAAGTGTGGCTTCGATCTGAGGGTTGTTGCACCTTCGATTGGATCTCAGCAAGCTCCAGATGAAGTCTCCTGGTGCGGTGAATTGCCTAGGTAGGATTTCGACCACAGCCGATCACAAAGCTTGGAGGGTGGAGCAAGCCGGGTGGCTTGGAGATGGGGCTTTTGCTTGGTGGACACCTTCCCTTAGTGCGGTGAAGGTGTAGAACCAATCAATTTGGGGATTGGCTTACTTGTGGAGAAGTGTCTCGGTTTTGGGCTTGGATTTCAACTACGAAATTGAGCTCACGAGAGAAGAAATGGCAGGGGGATTTCAGTGGGGATCAAGTGCTCTGTGTATGGGGAGTAGTCTGGAATAATTTTGGCAGAGTTTCCTTAAGGTTTGTTTCAGCATCTCTCATGGCCGAGAGGGGTGGTGTTTAAATAGGAGAGGGTGGAGGGCCTCCCAGGGAGAGTTAGGGCTTGGGATCAGCTGCTCTTGGCAAGAGAAGAACAGCTACAATGGCCACTGGGGATGGGGCAGCTCAGCAGGTGAGAATTCCAAAGTTGGCTCACATGTGAGCTCTCGGCCAAGGTGTTTTCCGGCGGCCTGGTGGCTGGCCGGCCAGGCATGGGTCACCCTCAAGGTCAGGTGGGTCAGGGGTTGAATTTGGTGAAGTCAATTGGAGTTTGACATGTGTAAAAAGCTTGATTAAAATGGAATGGGGGAGAGTGTATTTTGAGCTCATTTTGGTCAACTCATGCAAATGGGTTTGGTTCACCCTCCCATGACCTGGTGTGGGCTGAGGGAAAGTCATTTGGTTCAGCTTGATTGGAGTGGTGAAGTCTCCATCCATGGTGAGGTGGCTAAGAATGGTTTAGAGTGTGACATGAATATGGTTAAAAGGTCTTAATGAAGTATTAGGAAAGAATCCCCTCTTCTTGCCATTAATGGCTTGGTGAGGTGGAAAGTGGTCTCCATGGCTTCCATGTGGCTTGTACATGGCTCAATGGCTCACATTTGGCTTGGAAAAAGTTTGGTCAATTTCATAAAAATGGGTTTTAAGAATTTTGGATATTTTGGTGAAAATTTGGATGAAGCTTCATTTAGAATTATTTGATCATTGGTTTATGTCTTAGGAATGATTTTAATTGAAGGGATGATGTAGAGAAATATCATATGGGCTTTGGGACCAATTTTGGGCCTTTGGATGTGGTGAAGGATGGGCTTTTAAAATGGTTTAAGGAATGGGCCTTTAAGTTTAAAAATGAATTTATGGATGAGAATTTTGTAAAGAGTTTGGGCCAAATAATTGTTGGTTTTAGCTCATGGATGTGTCATGAGTGACTTGAAGCAAATTGGGGGTGATTTGGGTTTGAATTGGGTTGAATTTTGGGCTCTTTTGGTGAATGGGCCAATATAGGTCAAAATGGGCTAAGTTGGGCCAATGTTGGGCTAGGGTTGAAATTGATGTAAAATTAATGTTGAGAAATGTTTATGGGAGTGTTTCAAAGAAGTTTTGACTTTGATTGGGCTTTGATTTTGGGGTTTGGGCTCATTTGGGTTAGGTTTGGGTTTAGGTCAAAATTGGGCCTTTTAGCTTTGGGTTGAATTTGAGTGGAGTTTGGGTCCAAATTTTGGGCAAATCATGTTAGTGTTTTGCTTGTGGGGATTCTAAGGAAGATTTAGAAAAGGTTTGGGGTTAATTGGAGTTGAATTGGGTTAGTTTGGGTTAGGTTTGGGTCATGGGTTCAACTTGGGCTTTAAGGCCAAAAGTGAAATTGGATTCAAATGTCAATCAAATTGGACTTGGATTTGGTCTAGATTGGTGTTGGGAATGTTGAATTGAAGTTTAGAATTGAATTGGACCAGAATTTGGGTCAATTGGGTAGGTTTGGTTTAACATTGGATTCACTTTGGGTTAAAATGGGTCAAATTGGGGGTTTTGACAAAAGTAGGTTAAATTAACAAAATTGGTTCATAGTGTAGTTGGACAAAATGAAATTGGGAATATTTGGGATTTTCTGGAATTTTCTGGGAATTTTCTGAATTTCTGGATTTTTGGGTTAAGGGGGGTATTTTGGGTATTTGGAGGGTATTGGGAGGTTTTCTTGGAATTTTTGATATTTTTGGGTATGGATGGTCAATTTAAGTGATGTGGAAATGTTTGGGATTGATTTTGGGGAATCTTGGGTAATTTAGGTGATTTTGAAAAATTTGGGTAATTTCAAGGGCTTTGGGTAGGTTAGGCGGGTGTAGGGTCCCGGGGGTCAAAAATTAAAAATTTGGAAAATTGAAGATTGGGTAAACTTGAGTGGAATGAAATCATTTTGGTTGAGCCATGAAGCCACATCAAGCCCACATGAGCCATGAAGGGACTCATTTGAGGCATCCACTATGTTGTTCCTAACCCTCTTAGCCGAGGGCTTAGGGGTTAAGGACCATCCATGTGAATCACCTACATGAGTCAGGAGGTCAAGTTAGGTATGGGTGTGGTTTTAGGAGGTGTGTGAAAGTGTAGTGTATGAGTGTAGTGTGTGTGTAAGTCAGCCCCTTCACCAGACCAGGCCACCCAGGGCAGTCCTAAGGCCAAAGAGTCCTATAGGAACCCATCCTTTAAACTTCCACATTTGATTTCAACCCTCTAGGTGATTAGGGGTCTATAGTCAAGTTTGTGGAGTTTGCAGGGAGTTAAGAAGTGGTTTGAAATTCTAGAAGGTGGGTCCCAATTCTAGTCCTCTAAGATAGTCAAAGGAAAAGCCTAAGGCTAGATCCTAAGTACTAAAAAGAAGAAGAGAAGACCTCATCAAAAATGAGGTCAACAAATGGACCCCCAATAGGTGTGGTGAGCTGACGGAGCACACCGCGCGTATTGGTGTTGACCGAGCGATCAACAAAACCAACACAGATGTCCAAGTGACAAACTTAGGACAAAGTAGAGAAGTTTCCGCTGGGGAGTGTCAAGTATATCTCTGAGACTGGAGATTCCTGAACTCTCGCTGGGGAAAGGAAAAGGAGGTGAATCCCAAATCGCATGATCTGGGGGAATTTCAATTTAGATTTTATTTTGTTTTAGTTTAAGTTTTGATGTGTGAGTTTAGATTTCAATTTGGAGTTTCAATTTAGATTGAAGTTTTGTTAAGATTAATTTGAAGGGATTTGATTTGAAATGAAAATTGGAATTTTGTGGTTTTAGATGTAACATCTTCAACCTCAAAAGAAAATTGAATCGATTGGATTGAATCATTACAATGAGGAGAGATCTCAGAGCAATGCGGTATTGGATGTAAAATCCTTAACCCAAAAGTTTGATTTTGATGTATTTCATTGCTGTAGGGAAAGAATCCTAAAGCAGTGCAGTCTCGGATGTAAAATCCTTAACCCTAGGAATTTTATTTGATGTATTTCATTGCGATAGGGAAAGAATCCTAAAGCAATGCAGTCTCGGATGTAAAATCCTCAACTCCAAAAGTTTGATTTTTTGATGTATTTCATTGCGATAGGGAAAGAATCCTAAAGCAATGCAGTTTCGGATGTAAAATCCTCAACTCCAGGAATTTGATTTGATGTATTTCATTGCGATAGGGAAAGAATACTAAAGCAATGCAGTCTCGGATGTAAAATCCTCGACTCCAAAAGTTTGAATTGGATGTATTTCATTGCGATAGGGAAAAGATCCTAAAGCAATGCAGCCTCAGATGTAAAATCCTTGACCCAAAAGTTTGATTTTGGATGTATTTCATCGCAATAGGGAAAGAATCCTAAAGCAATGCAGTCTCGGATGTAAAATCCTCAACCCCAAAAATTTGATTTTAGATGTATTTCATTGCAATAGGGAAAGAATCTTAAAGCAATGCAGTCTCGGATGTAAAATCCTCAACCCCAAAAGTTTGAATTGGATGTATTTCATCGCAGTAGGGAAAGAATCCTAAAGCAATGCAGTCTCGGATGTAAAATCCTCAACCCCAAAAGTTTGATTTGGATGTATTTCATCGCAATAGGGAAAGAATCCTAAAGCAATGCAGTCTCGGATGTAAAATCCTCAACCCTAAAAATTTGAATTGGATGTACTTCATCGCGATAGGGAAAGAATCCTAAAGCAATGCAGTCTCGGATGTAAAATCCTCAACCCCAAAAGTTTGAATTGGATGTATTTCATCGCAATAGGGAAAGAATCCTAAAGCAATGCAGTCTCGAATGTAAAATCCTCAACCCCAAAAATTTGAATTGGATGTATTTCATCGCAGTAGGGAAAGAATCCTAAAGCAATGCAGTCTCGGATGTAAAATCCTCAACCCCAAAAGTTTGAATTGGATGTATCTCATCGCAATAGGGAAAGAATCCTAAAGCAATGCAGTCTCGGATGTAAAATCCTCAACCCCAAAAATTTGAATTGGATGTATTTCATCGCAATAGGGAAAGAATCCTAAAGCAATGCAGTCTCGGATGTAAAATCCTCAACCCCAAGAATTTGATTTTGATGTATTTCATTGCGATAGGGAAAGAATCCTAAAGCAATGCAGTCTTGGATGTAAAATCCTCGACCCCAAGAATTTGAATTTTGATGTATTTCATTGCGATAGGGAAAGAGCCTAAAGCAATGCAGTCTTGGATGTAAAATCCTCGACCCAAAAGTTTGAATTTTGATGTATTTCATTGCGATAGGGAAAGAATCCTAAAGCAATGCAGTCTCGGATGTAAAATCCTCACCCCAAAAGTTTGAATTTTGATGTTTTTCATTGCGATAGGGAAAGGATCCTAAAGCAATGCAGTCTCGGATGTAAAATCCTTAACCCCAAGAATTTGATTTTGATGTCATTGATCTTTGCAAAGATTTGTAATGTTGATTTGAAAAGTGTGGAGTTTTGGTATTTCGAGAATTTCATGAAAGTTGTAAAAGACTTTCATGGAAGGAAATAGATTAGGGGGGAATATGTAGATGTTACATACCCCGTTCAAAAGAGTTGATCGGAAGTCACTGGTTTGGATTGGATATAATTCCTCGCCATCAGATTCGATCGATTTCAATGGAATCAACCGCTTCCATCCCAGACAAGGGAGAGAGTAGAACGGATTGAATTTCAGATTTGGAAGGTTGAGTTTGAATTTGATTGAGATTTGATTTGAGATCTGGAAGATCGAATTCGAAATTTGATTGAGATTTGAAATCTGGAAAGATTGAATTTGAGATTTGATTTAGTTTTGATTTGAAATTTGGAAGATCAAATTTGAAATTTGATCGAGATTGGATTTGAAATTTGATTGAAATTTGATTTGAAATTTGGAAAGATCAAATTTGAAATTTGATCGAGAGTGGATTTGGAATTTGAGTTGATTGAATTTGAAATTTGGAAGGATGAGTTTGAATCTGATTGAAATTTGATTTAATATTTGATTTGAAATTTATGTTCATTTTGTTTGTCTTTTAATGATTCAAATTTTATTTTATTGTTTATTTAATGTTCATGTGAATTTGGTGTTCGTCATTTTTAGATTTTTAAGGAAAGTTTTCTTTTATTCTTTTTGTTTCTTTTCTGTTCTTTGTTCAAAGTTCATTTAACTTTAATGGCGTTTCCCAGTCAATTTGCACAAAAGAGGTGAAGGCCAAAAATGTGACATGGTCACTTTCATTCCAATCATGTCGAAGATACATCATACAACTTGATCTGGCATATATTTCATACAATCCATGTAGACTCAAAACGGACTATGTATGATCTTCGTCGATCCATCAAAAGAAGCATCTGTCAAAAATCCATGTCTGAATAGTGGGGTACAAGGTTAATAACATCACCTTCCAAGCCATCCTTGGCAAGGATGCCGTATGGATGTACATTGGAGGTGTGATATTTCCCATGTAACTCACAGCTCGTAAGGCCGGAGGCTCTCTAGCTCCGGGTACGGCTGGAAATGGTAAGGCTGTCTTCCTGTCGTCCATCCTTACGAAAGTAGCTGAGATCCGCTTCACCGGTACTCCTGGTATGCAATGCTTAGCGATATCTGCTCCGTTGCCCTTCGGTATCATGACGGAACCTACCGGTAAAGGTATCTTCACTAGCCCTTGGAACTCACACGGGCCTGCTATCCGGAGGTCGGATCCGAACAAGATGTTACACTCGTTCGGGAAAGAGGCTGTGCGAAAGGTCGACAAAGTCGTGGTGATCTATGTGTGGGGGTATGCATTCACCCTGCTTGTAGATGTTGATAATGCAGCTATTGGGTATGCAATCTGCTGGCAGTACCCTCCATGTTATCAATCTCTTTACCATTCTCTTAATGACTAATGGCATCGGATCCACTTGCCCATGACGGAGTATTCCCGGTGGGTTTCCCTTCCTGTCCTCCGCAAAGTTGTAACGAGCATCCACATTGTATTGTGATTCTTCCCTTCCATGGCATCCATCTCCGGGGTTCTGAGTATGTGTTTTCCCTTAGGCGGCCTGCTCGGCCCATTCTTTTCAAATCCCGGATGCAATCCACGATTTGCTGTTGTTCATACTCTGAGAATACGTTTGTATGTAGCTCGAGGCCCTCTAGTATATTGATTCTTCTGCCTCTAATTCTCTCGAAGTATTCAAAGGTTTTCTTTTCAACATTCTGCATTCTCTCCAGCTCGTATTCCGGAATGATCTGCGGATGGCGAGGCACAGTGACATATTGTGGGATATACGGTCCAATCCCTTCACGTTCTCCTCGCATACCTCGGCTCCTCGGGGATGATGCCGTCGGGACATCCCCGGGGTTGCTTCACGCAACGGGGTCATGCTTTGCGGTGGTTCTATCCGGTGGCGTGGTAGCCTTCTTTCTTCTGATCTTCTGGAGATTTACCTAGTCCTTTCTGTTATCCTAGGATCTGGCCTCCTTTCTTCAGGTTCCTGGTGAACCGGTGTCCTTGAAGTGTACGTACTGGCAGTAGCAACTGTCTCGTCGCGCTAGTCCGCAGCTAGTTTTGTTAACATCTTACGGATACGGCGATTCTTATTTCTTCGTTGCGTTGCTGTGAGAGTAGCTCTTTGAACTTCTTGAATCTCTGTGGGCGCGGCGGCGACAAGCCTGCCCTCTGCTGTAGCGACTACAGACTTCATTTTCTTATCTTCTTCAGTGTTTGCCTTTCTTTTCTTGCTTGCTGGATTGGTGGCTTGGGCCACCCACTTTCATCCTTGTACGCCGAGGCGGTTCTTCTCGGTCAGCGGGACCGAGTCACTTTCCTCGTACTTGTAGGCTCGTTGGTGCGAAATCCGAGTCGATCTCGATTATCGCTCCATCTTTCACCCTCTTTTCATCGAGTGCAAGGCTTACGCCATTCTTAAAGTTCAAGACCAACCGCTCGTTTGACATTTCCCTGCGAAAAGACAAGGAAAATGATCAGGGGCTGTACTAAGAACAAGAACATTAAGAAAATGTTTATTAAAGACACACATTTTATATATATATATTTTTTTTATTTTCAAATTTAACAGGAATGAAGTAGGATAAGATCAGGGGAGAGATTTTGATTTGGAAAAGAAAACAAGGAAAACTTAATTATCATGATTTTATTTATTTTAGTACATTTTTATTATTTTTTGGGTTCGGACCCAGTCATAAGTAATTACTTCGCCAGTGTTTCTTAGCGATGAAGAATTCATTCCTTCGAAACATCAGGTAGCGTAATACTTTTTCAAGTATCGTCCGTTGATCGGAAGCATATGTCGTTCTCCCTGGCAATTCACTAGGCTGGTAGGAACCTCCACGAGTATCTTGTTTCGACCACAAACGGTCCTTCCCAAGTGGGTTCAAATTTTCCCCTATCTTGCGGTGTGCGAGAATAGGTCTCTTGAGAACGAGAACTAAGTCACCAACTTTGAAGGTTCTTGTGCGGACCAGCTTGTCATGGGCTTGAACCATCTTAGCTTGGTATAGTTCTAAATTCTGTTGCGCTACAAGCCTTTTCCCTTCCAGGCTTTCTAATTCTTCGAGTCATAACTTGGCGTTCTCTTCTGTCGTGATTTTATTTGCAACTGCAATTCTGAGTGAAGGAAGCTGAACCTCTAAAGGTAACACTGCCTCGGACCCATACACCAGAGCGTAAGGTGTAGCTTGAGTAGGAGTTACGAAGGTTGTCCGGTAGGCCCATAAGGCTTCTAACAACTTCTCGTGCCAATTTCTCTTATTATCGTCCAAAGTTTTCTTTAAGATTTGAACGAGAGTTTTATTAAAAGCCTCGGCGAGGCCGTTTGCTCTTGGGTAGTAAATTGTTGCGTATCGCCGGTCGATTCCGTGTCTCCGACAAAATTATTGATTTGTGTGCTTCGAATGCTGACCCATTATCCGAGATAATCTGCGCGGCACTCCGAAACGGTAGACAACTTGGTTCTTGAAAAACTGTAGCACGTGGTGTGCTTTCACTTCTCTAAGTGGAACTGCCTCTGCCCACTTGGAAAAGTAATCTGTAGCCGCAAGAATGAAGCGATGTCCTTTCGAAGATGGTGGTTCTATCGGACCTACTATATCCGTGCCCCAACATTCGAATGGCCACGACGCAATTGTCGGATGTAGCACATTTGGAGGTTGGTGTAGAACCTAAGAAGTTCAATGGTGGCCGTGGTCCTGTTGTTGCGGTTAACTCGAGTCTGCCAGTCGACCTGCCAGTTAGGCTTGCCAGTTCACGGGTCGAACCTGTGTTTAGGTTAAATTCGAGTTCAAGTTAGGTCGGACGGTTAAAGTTAGGTTTGCCAGTTCAACGAGGCCGAAACTTAAAGTCTGCTAACTCGAGTTCAGCTAGCTCACCAAGTTGACAGTTTAAGTTATGTCGGACCTTTAACAAGAGGTCGGATTAGTCCGATTGGAAACCCTAGTCGATTAAGGTTTAATAATTAATTAAGTCTAATGTACTTTTAATTTTGTCAGATTCGTTCGATTAAACCTTAGTTGGGCTATTGCCTAATTCGCTAATTGTCTAATCATACAGATCTGATCAGTGGTTTAAGTTTAATTAAACTTTAGTTGGCCAAGGTCTAATGGATTTGGTTTCAGTTCAATTGACACTCCACTGTGGTTTATGTTCGATTAAACCTTGCCATTAAGGTCTAGATTTCATTAATTGTGATTCAATTGCCGTACCTAATTAAAGGTTTAAGTTCGCATTAAACCTTAGTTAGTTAAGGCTCATCTAAGCTTGTTCAGTTCCACTGTTAGACGACCAGGCTGTTTCTGTTTTAAACCTAATGCGTAAGTATGTTAATTAAGTTTAATATGTCTTTGCTCTTAAACTTAATTAAAAGTGTTGATTTTTTGTATTTAAACCTAATTTGTGTAAGGTTTAAAATGGCTAATTAAGTTTATTATGCTTTAAACTTAATTAAAAGATTTATTGACACTAAGTTTAATATGTCTTTAAACTTAATTAAGATTTAATTTTATATTAAACCTAATTTAAGTATGTTTATCGAGTTAATTAAGTTTATTATGTCTTTAAACTTAATTAAAGATTTAATTTTGATTAATTGTTTAATATGTCTTTTAAACTTAATTAAGATTTAATTTTTATGTTAAACTTAATTTAAATAAGGTTTAATGAGTTAATTAAGTTTATTATGTCTTTTAAACATAATTAAGATTTAATTTTTTTTTGATTAATTAAGTTTAAATATATCTTTAAACTTAATTAAGATTTAATTTTATATTAAACCTAATTTAAATAAGGTTTAATGAGCACTAAGTTTATTATGTCTTTTAAACTTAATTAAAATATTTAATTTTTGATTAATTAAGTTTAATATGTCTTTTAAACTAATTAAGATTGATTTTTATATTAAACCTAATTTAAATAAGGTTTAACGAGTTAATTAAGTTTATTATGTCTTTTTTAAACTTAATTAAAAGGATTACTGACTTAATTAAGTTTAATATGTTTTTAAACTTTCTATTTAAGATTTAATTTCTCTTTTATATTAAACCTAATTCTAAGTGTTTAATGGTTTAAATATTGTTTTAAACTTAAGTCCAATTTGGTCATTTTAGACTTAAGTGAAATTTTTTCATTAGTTTATCATAATTAGAACCATTTTCTAACTTCTTTATCATTACTAAAAATAAAGTTAAATTTATAATGGTATTTTTGTGGATTAACACAATGATAAATGATGAACTTCAATGATACCATTCAAAATGATTTTCACTTAGAATAATTTTGTATATTATTCATATTTTATCATTTTGAAATATTTATATTTTTATTTTTCACTTAATTTTTACACTATTTTATTCAAATAATTACAAAATAACTTTAAAATTATAAAGGTCTTGATATGTTTTCTAATACATTTCAGAAATTGGTATGTCCTTAAGAATAGCTAATAGGAAACAAGTTTTCATAATTTTTTTGATTATAAGAATTTATTAATTAATATCTTATATTTAATTACTGTACTGATGACTTGAAGAAATTAATATTTTGTCTTTTGTAATTTTCCTCTTTGTTTTCCAGAGAAAGTATTTTTATTTATTTTTATAACTTCCTGATAAAAATATATTGATTTTTGAAGTTTTTAAGGTTTTAAATAATTTTCTTTTTTTAATACCTACAATAATCTCTCACGCGGCGACGCGTGTCCTGAGTCGGTTTTGGGAAGAGCTGGAAAATCCGCTCATGGATCCGAACACGGACACCACGCTGAGAGATCAACACACCATCCCTACAACATGATCGGACGATGAGAAAATTCGCCAAAATCCGAAAATTCTCGAGCCATTAAACTTCAACATTTAATTTTCACTCATTTCTTGATGAAATTCGAGTGATTTTTTTAAAATGATCATTCGGAGGAGAAGTATCTATCCATACGGTGACGATACATTTCTGCCAGATAACATATGATATATCGAAAACACGATTTATTTTGTAAGTTTAAAAATTCCATACCTTCGCTAATATAAATCAAGCTGTGACGTACCTTATGGTTGCTTTATAAATGACTCCATACGTCAAGAAGAATTTGATCCTAAGCCTGGCTTTGGGAGGAATTTTCGAATAAGTGCCTAAATCGTTGGCCGTTTTTGAAATTTGATCAAATTGGCTCAAATGGGCTCAAATTATGGTCAGATTCGATCCCCAAAAGGTCAGTCATGACCTCAGGAAGACTTTTTATGTCGGGGAGCAGTGGATTTGGGCACCTATAGTTCTCCCTAAGTTTTTTTTCTTCTTCTTCCTGCTCGGGCCATGGGGTCCTATTTATAGTAAAGGGATGTTGGTGGCTTAACTTAGGATGTTCTAGAGAAGTTACCTCCTCTATCACCATCGTGATAGCAGTGAATTGGCCGAAGATGTGCATCGATGCTCTCCCTAAGTTTTCCATGATGATCTTCTGATTGCTTTGTCTCTCATCCATCGTCTGCGGGTACTATGAGCCGCTCTTCTTCTGGGGAGCTTACACCTCATCTCTTAAGCTCGCAAATGGTGACACACAAGCTCACCCCTCATCATTGCTTCTAACCATGGTGCGGGGGTTTCATGCATGGTTTTCCCTTCCATCGATGGCTCGAGGTGGGTGATGAGGCCTCATGCCGCTCCCGCCACCTCACATAAATGAGGTTAGTGGTGAAGGAGAGAGTGACACCTCAATTTACGCATGATGATGGGTATTAACCCATGGCCATGGTCTTAGCCATGCTTAATTAAGCCTTAAGACGAGTTTAACCTAATTAATTATAAGGAGGTTGTATGTCATTTCATTTCTTTAATTTCCCATTTTAATTAATTATTTTATTAATTAAAATTGCCGGGAAATATTTTATTAACTAATTTATTAATTAAAATAATTTCAATTTAATTAATTCGATTAATTTTATCATTTTTATGATTTTATGATTTTAATTTAATTTTCATTTTAATTAATTATGTCATTTAATTAAAATATTGAAAATAAATCATTTTAATTAATCAAAATAATTTTGAAATTAATCATTCGATTAATTTTGTCGTTTTTTATTTCATTTTTATCTATTTTAATCAAAAATACATGTCAATTAATTTCACCTGTCAATTTAAAGCAATTTAAGATTGGATTAATTTATTCCAAATGTCAAATACTTCAGGATTTTGTCATCGTGGGGCTTCAAATGTGTCATCGGGTGAAAGAGTCGACTTTGCGGGTCAACAGGCAGTCATTAGTCCGTTCGACCAATTTGACCAAAGTCGACTTTGTGTCAGGCATGACCTATGGTCAACAGTAGGCCATTAGGTCTGCTTCTGACCATTTTAACCAAAGTCGACTTTTAGGTCATAAGGTTGACCTATGAGGTCAACATGCTCAGCGATTAGGTCCGTTCGACCAATTTGACCAAAGTCAATTTCAGTCATGTCAATTCCATGATCAATAAGGCAGTCATTAGGTCCTGCTTGACCAATCTGACCAAAAGCTTCACTTTTTAGGTCATAAGGTCGACTCCATGGGTCAACAGTTTGGTCATTAGGTCTCTGCTCACCACTCACCAAAGTCGACTTTAAAGTCATAAGATTTAGGTCATAATGGGGTTGACCTACAGGGTCAACAAGTGCAGTCATTAGGTCTGCTTTGACCATTTTCACTCAGCCAATTTTTTAGGTCAAAAGAGTGACTCATGTAGTCAACAGTTCGGTGATTGTGTCCGGCTCGACCAATTTGACCAAAGTTGACTTTTGAAGTCATAAGGTCGACTTGCGGGGCCAATGTGGCAGTCATTAGATCTCGGCTTGACCATTTTGACTAATGTTGACTTTTTAGGTCATAAGGTTGACTTATGGGTCAATAGGTAAATTATTGAAGTCTTGTTTCACCTGGGCCACTAATGTCACTTTTTAAAGTCAAAAGTGCATCGACTCATCGTAAAATGAGGTCAACATTATAATTATTTTGCTCAAAATGTTTACACTAATGGATCGAAAGATATTTTGGATATGTTACGAGCTATTAGTAGCTTTTCCCTATAAAACTTATTGCCTAGAAGCACAAATGAGGTGAAAAAATGATAAAAGTATTCATATGCTTATACAAAGTTAGATGTATTTCCTAATGATTGTATGCTATTTGGCAAAAAAATGTTCCATCAGACGGTGTAATACTTGCGGTTTTGGTATTAAGATGGAACAATACTCACTTTAAAAAATAATGAAGGAAAAAAAAACTCATATTAATGCAAAGAATATTATTCAATATTTTCCATTGATTCTTAGGTAACAAAGGTTATTAAAATTAAGGAAATCAGAAAGGTAGATGGCTTCGTATGCTAAACATCAACTGGAGATAGTATGTTATGACAACCAATTGTGATGGAGAAGCCTGGAAATCTTCTTTCTAAAGTATGAATTTGCTTCGTAACATCGTAATGTTCATCTTGGTTTGCCCCCGATGGTTTCAATTAATTAAGGTTGGGCGAGTATTGTGTACAACATTCGGATAGGTATGAAACATAGCTCATTCATCGTACGCAATTATTCCTAGAAAATCTTGGAAACAATATTGATGTCTATCTTCAATGACTAATTGAAGAATTAATCGAGTTATGACTTGGTGTTCTCAGGTTTAAGCTGATTAAAGTCAAGGCATGAATTTTATCATGCCTCGCTTTCTTCACATGGACTATTAATGATTTTCCCCGCGTATGGAATGTTATCTGGATTAAGTACAAAAGGAAGATTTCCGTATGTCATTGTTGTGTTCAAATACCGAGTCATTATGGTTGTATAAGAGTAAGAATTTTACTTATATGGGTCACCGATGCCGGCTATCATTCGATCATGTATTTAACAAACAAAAGCTTCCATATCAAGTGCACCTTAAAGATGTAATGCAAATACAATTTTATCCGATTACATAAAAATTTCAACTTTTTTAAATTTGCAAACCTTCTATGTCAATCGTCAAAGGTTTGAAAAGATTTCATTCTAAAACAATAGTCGGGAACAATGGATAAGATTTCCGTAAAATGGAAAAAAAGAGTATTTTTTTAACTTGCCATATTGGAAAACGCCATAATTTATATGTTTATGCATATAGAGAAAATATTTCTCGCAATATTGTTGGCAATTTATTAGTTCCGATAAATCTAAAGATAACCTTTAAGCATGCCAGATTTAGTTGACATTTCTATAAAGAGATTTACTTCTCCCATAATTCCCTAGAAAATGGTACATTTTCGCCTCCAACCTACTTTATAAGTTAAAAAGGCAAATTAATATTTTGCGAGGTACAAGAATATGAAACTACCAAAAGGTTAGTCATCGTATATTTCTAGGTTCTGTGAACGTTATTGATTATAAAACCATATGATTAAAATGTCATCAAGCTTCTGCTGTTCTTATTGATGATCTTCTTCCTGTTGCTCTCACTTGTGTACATTTTTAACCTATTACTGCTAAGGTTATTAATCCAAGTGAGTTATATAAATTGCTACCATAATTTACATTGACATTATGCAAAATGGTTAATTACTTCCTCCTTTTTTTACACTCGGTTCACTTATTCATTTGGTTGAGTAATTCAAATTATGTTCCCATTCACTACACAGTGATATACCTCCATTTAAAAGGTGAATTATTCTTATTTATTCATTAATTTTTAGTGCATTCTAAAATTTGATTTTAATAATAGTAATGTGTGTTCTTTTCCTTACTAAAGGATTACGTTGGTAATAATACAACTGGGAGGACCAATTGCTGAGAGATACGCTTTTGAAGAAGGAATAACATTTTGTTCTCAATATCTCTAAGGAGTTAAATTTTTACACAATTAAACAATTTCAAAAATTTTATCAAATGATGAAAATGACCATTATTTAAAATTTTATCAAATGAAGAAGGAATAACATTTATGTTCTTTTTTCTTAATAAAATTTTATTGCTATATAAAATTCATTTAAAATTAAAGACAAATATTTTTAAATAAAAAATTTTTCATTTAAATATTTACTTATATACAATTCAATTCTATGAAAGTCATAAGATTCCACCACCAACCAATCATTTCAACGTACAATACGTTCGATCTTACCATCAAATATCATTTACTCGCTATGCCATTAGTTCTTAAGCTCGCTTTTAAATTTCGATCACAATAATTAGTTCTTATTCTCGAAGTGTATTTGTAATGATAAGCTAATAGTTTAATAAATAGTATTATCCAAAAAAGCTAGTTGTGTTCGCTGAGCTAAGTTGCTTGTATTCACATATACACCACTCAAACATTTTTCATTTTAAACCAGATCAAACATATTAACGAAAGCGTTTTCAAAATACAACAAGACATTTACATACAATTCATACATATCCAAATAAAATACAATTACAATTTGAAACTTAAATACAAAACATGTATACCACATTCTTAATAGTGAGTTTACGAAACTTAAATAGAAAGAAGAAGTAGCAAAAGAATTACAAGGAGAAATGATTAAAATATTCATTTTATGATGCAAGAAAGCATGTCACGATGATCGTTCGTTCGACACCACGAATCGCGAGTAAACTTGTCTCAGTAAGCAACAACTAGAAGCAATGTCTGGAACTTGTGATACCATGCCGGATCCTCAAGCAACAGCTTTCTCTCATTGGATAATGTAGTTACGTACGTATTGTCAAACTCAATTGCATAACTCGTTAATCATCTAATCATTCCCACAGAGCTCTAAATACGTTGCCGAAACGGATCGATGTCCAGAAGGACTTTCAATCTAACGATTGTCTCCGACATTAGGGAGGTCATACGTGTAAACGCAGTCAAGCTGACGATAATACTCCAACAATATTACGACACCAATGTTAGTCATTATGCCATTCTCTTTACGACGTTCGTGTTGCGTATTCATGCTATAACAAAAAGAAGATATTAGAAAGATCAAACCGAATACAATTAAAATATAATTCCAAATGCATAAAATGCTACTAACAAGAAAACATAAGTCCAACAACAAGAAAACATAAGTCCAAATAACAATTGTGACACAATATTAAAGAGTATGGGTCAAGCGTAAGCTGTGTGAAAACATAAATAAGCTCAACATGTATTAATAACACGCGTATATTCGACGCTGATATCCGGGTTCTAACGCTAATATTCATTTTGTTGATCCTCCCGCTTTTTCATAGACATTGCGTAGAATTTACCATCCGCAACCACTTCGGGGGGATAGAAGACAAAATCTACCATTTCTAAGATAACGCAAGCCAGAGCCGAGGCCAGCGCCAGTGCTCTCAGCATCAATGAGACTCGCCGAGCTTATCCACGTAACACCTGCCCTTTTTTTCTTCTTTCTTCCCATGCCCGGCTCTCTTCGACTCGCTGAAGCTGACCACCCATCTCCTCCGTCGACACCGTGTATATCATTGTCAACATACACCGGATCTCGGTGGAGAATTATCCGGAATTCCGTAAACCCTCGTCTCACTGTGGCCGATCGCATATCGCCCCGTTGCCACCACACCTCTAAACATTATGTCCAGCTTTTTTCCAACTCGATTTAATTCCCGCTTGCTGAATTTTTTTCACGTCAGTTTTTCCCGTAATGTAACGTCACATCAGTTTAGGACATAATTGTCAATAAAAATTATAATAAACGAGGCATGGAAGAAAAATATTGCAAACAATAAAATCTTACCTCACTTTCTCACCATCACATCCGAAGCATCGATTGTCCGTTTAACGGGTCCCACCCCCAACCCCGTATATCCAAGCCTACCACAATTTGATCTTTCTTCAACCGATCCCATTTGTTTTTAACCGTACTTTTCTCATAATCTCTTCCCCGTTCGTCCTTGAACTTTCGAGCAATATTCACCAACATTCCTTACTAAAAATGTATGACGCACCGATACCGCGCCTAATCTCACTCCATGTATGTTGCGTAAAATGATCGTACCCTCCTTATCCCATATCAAGGAGTGTACCGCTTCATTTGTCCTAACCATTGCTAATAAAACAATACAAGAATCGCAACATAAAAACATGGATTCTATTTTATACATAACATCCAATACATGAATTCTAAAGTAGAATAATTTTGCAATAATAACATAAATACCAAAAATCATTTTGATTCTGTTCAATAAAACAAAGTTTGGCAGAAGAACAATTATTCACTTACCGCCACAAATACCATCTTGCCATTTCAAGGAGATGTTCAAAAATCATATTAGGCGAGGTTATCCTTACTAAAACATATAAAAAACGTATCACTGAGTTAAAATACCAAATGAATTGGTCTCTCATTATATCTCAATATGAGCACCACAAATAGAATAATCATGTGTATGAATTTAATCGCACAATTTCCGAGTATGTTCGCATCGTTACGAAGCAAACTAAACTCCAGAGAAATCAAACAAAACAAAGTTAAGATCAAATGTCCTTATCCATTACTATATTAATCTTTACTACTATATATTATTGTCTACATTTAAACACTCATATCAATATCTTATTTAATTCACAGAAAGAGAGTTAAATAATGTAAAATACTTCTTCCGGGCTATCAAAATGTTTACTAATTCAACTATCACATTTGTCTAATTCCATTATCATATCGATTAAATTTAGATATAAGTTGTAATCGGGAAATCTATATGTTTAACAAGAGCTCAAAGAACTTAAATCAACCAATGTAGACTCAAAAAAGCTTCCATCAAAACAAATATAAAGCAACAACGAGGACAATGACAATCCTTTTATCACACTAAAGTAGGATCATATTGTGATTTTTTACTAAAAAATTAATGTTGTTTGTCGCCTACCAACTTAACCCTTCATTTTTCATATCTAAGGTTTTGAGATAACCATGCTTAAACCAAGTGTAAGCCTTATTCTATAGTCGTATTCTACCAAGCTTAACTTTCCCATCCTTCTAGTAGTGGCAACTATAACAATGTAAGAAGAACGACCAACAAATGAAGTGTTAATGTAATTAATGTGATCGACAAAATTATCAAAGAATAATACACACATTTATGCAAAACTCGAGAAGGAGAAATCGACGAGCGTACGAGTGAATCACTTAAGATAAAGAAACACAAAGCAAAAATACACAAAGGAGCCATATCAACATCCAACGAAAACGCATAGTGGGACTTTCATTACCTATACGAGTGTCAATCATGATCGAATTTGAAGACATACAATGAAATACAATGTCGATAACCATCGAGATGCAAGGCAATATTAATTTCCTAGTGGATGCTCTCAACTTCTGCGCAGTAATACCAAAAAGATTGATAACTTACCTCAAAATGCCAGCAGTAGCCGAGAAATCGAGGAAAAATGGACCGATCTACCTCGATCTCGCCGATCCGACCGAAGGATGAGTCGGCGGAGATGTCGTTCGACGGAGGGGGAGAAGTGTGGCCAGTGGCACGCGAAGCGTTGCATCTAGCCGAAGGAAGAGGAGATCGGGTGTGCTCGACGGGTGATGCCGCCCGACGGTCTCCGCGTTGCTCCGAGCTGGCAGGTGACGAGAGAAAAGGGATCCCGTGAAAATAATTCTCTAAACCGCGCTTATAAGCTTCTCCCCCCGCTCCGCTTTCCGCCTTCGTTACACATTACGCACCGCGTGCTCGCGTATTATTAAGCGAATCCATAACGTTTTATTCGAACGGGCGTGGCGGTATCATACCGTCACCGCACTTTGAATAAGTGTTCCAAACTCTTACCTAAGTGGGACCTAATCCAAAATTTCCCATGACTTCGGTGAATTCCAACTTTTCTTGGTGGGGTTGGTAGAATTTGGCTCGTCTTCGATACGGGAAAAAGCTTTCAGCCGAACTCATCCTACAAAATCAAGCAAGCTCGTAAGATGAAAATACGTTTGTAGTTAGTCCGCCATACGAACTATGAAGGACTTCTCCTATGAGAAAATTGAAGGCAAAAAGTCCTCTATATGTTTTACACGACCGTGAGGTGGCTATGTCGCATCCAAGAGCTTCAACCATGTGTACCTACACGAGATCGGCAGGGGAGTTCGACGGCCGCCTAGCATTTCGGTTGGCACTGCATATACGGCTCTCAACGTTGTCATTTCGTACGTGGATCTCTATGCTTCATATTATATATGTGATCGTACAGAGCACTCACAAGTCGATCGACCGCCCCGACATGACGTCAATCCTTTCTTGCCTGACCCACCAGACCAATCACCCCTTCGTTCGGGCTGATCGATCGCCACGCGTCGATCACCCACTTCGGGTTTGATCGCCATCTCGAGTTAATCACCCGATCCTTTTCGGGTTCAATCGACCGTCACGCGTCATCACCCCTCCCCCCGTGCTCGATCAACTACCATGTACCAAGCTACCCATTCCCTTAAGTCCGGTAGATCATTCCGTATCGATCAACCCACCTCTTCAATTTGATCGGTTACCGCGCACAACCGACTCAATCACTTCGTACACTTGTATGTTTTTTGCATTATGACTTATTTATTTTCATGTTTGTGAAAATCTTATTTCGATGTGATGTCTACGACATTTCATCGAATGTGTAAAAATGATTTTTGCCTTGTACGCTATGCATGTGGCACATTCGATGTCACTGAAGACATTCGATTCTTATTTTAGATTTTCAAATTTTAGTTCGAGAGAGCTTCTGGGCTGAGATTTTGGTGAATTTTTTATTTAATCTCTCGATTTGCATTTTGATTGCATCCACCTTATTATATATCCTTACTCGTTGTGATTTTCATCTTTCGATACTTTCACTGGGCTCCTAAAATTAAGGGCAATAAATCAAAATCTCCTCGACAAGGTATTCATAAGCTCCAAAGGTAAGGAGTTACATAATGATCTCTGGTATCCAAGAAATCGATTGCTGAACATGGATTCATCACTGCCAAGTGGTACCATCGAGAGTATGATCAGAAATAAAACTGAAAGCTTATTACAATACATCTCCGTAGATGTGATTCTTGTGGTGAGGAAATTCTTCGCCAATCTTCGAGGCTTTTGCGGGGTCGCCTTGTGAGAGTGAAGCGGGTGGATATCTCTCATTCCAACATTGATGCCCAATTTTTATTGAGAGATAAACTCCTATAGCTTCTCCACTCAAAATTCACTCGCTTAGATACTTATCCGGATAAAGTTACCAAGTGGTTGTCCGATGGTAGAGGAGCGTGGAAGGTTAGAAAATGAACTTAAGATTAATTTCCCGTCTCCATGTTAAATGGAATATCAAAAGCCAAAAATTATTTCATTTCCGTTATGCTACTCCCTTCAACTAATCTTAAGGAAGCCGACTAAGGAACACACTTTCAAATTTTTGCATCCAAGAATAGAAATCCATCGATATATGTTTCCTTATCCATCATTCTATCGTGAATACCATAAGGGGGGTTCTACTCTTGGTTTTAGGCGCCCATCTACTATCTTTTCTTCTTTGTTCGAATTCCGGTGGTCTTTTTAGTAGTTTGAGGAGGCCACTTAGAAGCTATCTCTCCAAATTAGAAATTGGATTATACGTATAACATGCTAAGAGCCTGGAACTAGGACAACCCAATTAAACCTTCTTCTTATCCCGACCTCATCCTACTACCTCAATGGTGCTCTTTAACAAAAGTTAGAGAAGGTGGAGGATAATACCTCCATTTGCTATGGTGAGGTATGTTAATCATTTATCACAAATGGAATGACAATATAAAAGCCAATCGGACGCTCACAGGCTTCCAGCACTCAAATAAAAATATATAGAAGAAATTTGTGGATCGCAGGGTACAACTCTATCGAGTTTCCAATATATTCTCCTTACTAGCCTTTATAGCCGGGGCATTTCACCACTGACAGAGAGGATTCCGAGGAGGATGATGCGTAAGAGGAAGAAGAAGAAGTCGATGATGCCGAGGAGGGGATGATGATGCGGATAAAGAGTAGTGTTTATTTTCTTCGATGTGGATGTAGAGATGCTATTTTTATTCACCGCTCGCCGTGTCATTGCTTTTTTAATTTTTATTGATCATTTGTACTATATATCGGATCTTATTTTTATATTCCTTATATAATATTTAGACTTTCTAGTGCTAATTTTGTCTTGTGATTCCGTTTAGTTCGCATTTAGTTTCTAATACACTTATTCATTTCTAGTTATGCCCGTTGATCTGTTGATATACACATGTGGTACGGCAGTTCCGTACTTTATCTCCCCATTTAAATTCATGTTGCAAATTGCTAAAAATGTTCAAATTTTGTCGGTGTGGGAGGGGGGGGTCTTCAGAGCTTAAACTAGTTTTGTCCTAACCAAAGTGAGTTTGAATTACTATTTTTTAACTAACTCGAGGAAAAGTGGGGATAAATTTAGATCTATCACCATCATGAGGAAGGAGAAACATAGCTAGCTTTTTAAACTCTATGTAAATTAAGTTAGACTAGTGTTTAGTAACTTGTGATTCAACATATAGGAAAATGATTAAAATATTTTTTTCCAATAAGTATCAAATGTTTGTTAAAGTAGGTGTGCTTAGACATTTACTTAACAAGAATTAAGTATCCTTAAAATCGTATTTCCATCAATACTTAAACTTTGAAAAATTAAAAAGAAGGGGAATGTGGAGTGTTTAATTTAAAGAGATGATAGTGAGATTCAAAATTATTACAAGGTATATCTAGATATAGTAATTCTCATAAAGTTATGTTACGTATTTAAATATTCATCCTAAAGGACGAAAAACGAGTGTAAATGAAAATATAAAATGACGAGATGCTCGAGGAGAAACATTATTAATAATCGGTTGCACTAAATTCTTTTTAAATTTTGAACCTTACCACATTCCTATGTTGATGTTTAGGAAGTATTAATAAAGTTTTAAAGGGAGTGCTTAAGTTCTACCAAAATTTTTTGATTTCTTTTGCCCATGCTTTTCAATTTTAGCTTTATTCTGTATAGAAAATTGCATAATTTTTCTCATACATGGACTTTTTTATATGATATATAAAAAACATTGTAACCATGTTTTGAATACCAACATTATACAACATTTTATTGTAATGGTAATCACTACCCATTACATGACTTTAATTATGATAATAAAAAACTAGATATATATTTTTACTATCCCTTTAGTTGGATTGATGCTAAACTACAACTAAAATCGCTTAATATCGAAAAAAAAAGATAAATAATTAATGTGATAAGAAATCTATCATAATTAGGTAACAATATATAAATAAGATGAAATAATTTAAATCCGTGAAAATAATAGTATGATTTCAATCCTATATTTTTGGTAACTTCTAATTGAACACTTTTAAATTTATTACTATTGTATTATATTTATTTTTTTAAATTTAATATAATAATGGACAAGTTAGGTCTGTTAGGGCAATTATAGATTATTAATAATCATTTAATAAGAGATTACTCGACAATTCGATAACTGCGTGCATTATCGCATAAAACACTTATTGCTTGGGGAGCTTAAGGCACGTTTATCGAGCCGTCACGATAAATTACTATATTCTCATTGCTTAGTAAAATTATTATAAATAAAACTATATGATAATATCGAGAAAGTTTATTCACAACCCAACCAAATAAAATAGGTCATACAAGAAAATAAGGAAATATTTTGGAAGGGCTGTCCTAAATGAAACTCTAACTATAATCAATTCAACTAGGCTAGAACCATGAATTCAACCATAAGGAAATATTTTTAAGGAAATTCAACTATAATCAATTCAACTACAAGTAAATATTTTTAAGGGGCTTTGGTATTACTAACAATACTTTTCTATACTCACACGATTTTTTCTATTAGAACCCAACAACCATCTACGAAATAATCTGCTTGTTTTTCTTTTTAGCTTAAACTATCAATCAAACTATTTACTTAACTTTGATCATTTTCTTACCTCCCAATCAAAATGCAAAATAGCTTAAAAAAGTTACATAAGATGAAAATCTCCATATATAATATGCAAAATTTACACAAGATGAAGATGAAGAAATTCCACAAAAGTTACAAAAAGAGGAAATCCGGCCATCGAACAAGGATTCGTTGTTCCTGGCTTCTGCGGTGCTACCGAAGAAGCACTCCACGTATCCAGGGAAGGCAAACCCCCGACAATGGCTGCGCAAATGGGGCCATCGAACGATGAGGACGACGACACCATGCGGCACCTGAAGAGTCCCAATGATCCCCGCCGATCTTTCCTTCACACGCTCTTTGTTGGTTGAGAGCTATACCGTCGGTTCGCCTCCAACCTCCTCCGCTGCTCCCGCACTTCGACCGCAGCGTAAATGTGGCGAGAGCGAGAAGGGCACCTCCGGAATCCTTTCCCTAAAAGCGATAAGCAGACATGGGAAGCGGCTCTCTCTCCCGCTTCGCCATCACATAAGGATTTCACGAATTGCATTTTGGAGCGGCACAAAAAATCCGGCCGAACGCTCTTTCCAAACACGACAACAGAGTTTTTAAAATTCATACACACTCATCAATCTCGTTCAAAGGGGCCTTAATTGGCATCTCCTATACAAATTTTAAAGTGCGTTCATGTGTTCTAAGCAAATGTAATCAGTCTAAGAGCTCTCAGGGCTATTAGAACCATTTTTAACTTGTGTTCTTTAATTTTTTTTTCTAAAAATAGAGACAAAATTCTGTTTGTTTGTTGTTTTTTTATTTGTTTTAATTTCTATTTTTTTAATTAAAATGATTTTAAATCCATTTGAGAACAAAAGGTATTTTTAAAGCATTTTTAAAACATATTTTGCAGCAGCTAGTGCTAAACTTGACTTCAACGCTACCTTTCCTTAAACTCTTCTCAATGGCTTATATGGTCTTTCATCCTGCATCTTGGTCGTACCAATTCCATCCTTCCTCCAACCGTCCAAGCCATAGATTACGAGTTGGCGTCTTTTATGGCTTCTCCAACGTCCACCGCAACACTAATTGACACAAAAAACAAAAACTACAAAAATGCAAAAGGAAAAAAGAAGAAAATTTCTCCCAATTTAAGTTAGAAGTTTAAACCAAATATCCCATAAGGTTCAAAAAGTTCTACAACATTGTTTCTTGCTTTGAGAAACATAAAATATTCTCACATCACATAACTTAAGAACATTCAAAAGAAAATAGTATTATGAATCATGGGACCACACTTGTTCTTGTTTTATCTCAATGAGACAATCACCTGTAAAGAGTATGGTGGTAAATGAGCTTCACAATGTAAAAGCGCAAAGTTTAACCATGAGACCTGATTGAGGCGTTCTTATCAATATAATGTATAAAACAATTTCTATTTATAGGATATAGACAAAATTAATGTTTGGTTTTACATAGCACTTTTTATTACAACTCGCAGAAGTGTATGCTGCATCTATTTTATATTTCGCTAGTTGCAATGGACTAGATGTTATGCCTTTTTATGATATAAGAAATAAAATGTTAGATTTTCTATGCATATAATTATGAGCTATTGTGTAAACTAATTAATCTCTACATATAAATGTTTTTACACATTTTCACTTTGCATTTAGGATTCAATAAAAAATTTATCTGATGATGGTTTACCTTTTTTATCATACATATATATATATATATATATATATATATATATATATATATATATATATATATATATATATATATATATATATATATATATATAAAGATGGAGGTTGCGGCTAGGCTCGGGGAGACTTCCATGGTGATTTTGGTAAAGGTGGTGAGATCACGCGAGCATCGTTTGTTTATGTTCTTGCCAAAGAAACGACAATCGCCGGTTCTAAACTATGTTTTTATTCCTCAAGCTTTTCATGATTCATTATGTTTAGGTGAGGATTATAGCTTTGATTGAAAAGCGGGAAAGAAAAGTAGTGAATCGGATATTTTTATCTCCGACAATGAAACAATATCTCATTTCTTTCCTTTCGCTTTTTGCTCTCCGTGGAAAATTCTTCTACGACCATCCAAAACTTGAGTTTCTTAGAAATGAATTCGAATTGACGAATTTGGTGGGTGGTGTCGGGAAGAAAGGTCTATTATGCCGAGATGAGCCTTATCCAACTTACCAAGGAAGAACATTGCCAAGGCTTTTTGTCAGAGAATAGTGTGCATCGAGGATGTGGCTACGAGATTCTTAAATGGGCCTGGCAACTTCATCCACATATGGAATCTCCGTGATTCTGATTTTGATTTGTTTCATTGGTGTCAAGTTTCATTTATTTCGTCATGAAATTCTTTTCTCATTGCGGCAATATTCGGGAAACGGTTTAAGATGGATTCCTTCACCTTACATTGTCGAGACCTCAAAAACCATAATTTTAGTAGAACTAGTATTACTCGGGCCGATTTGGAAGAGGTATGGATGCTCAAGCCAAGAAGGCTATCAAGTGCCAGTGGCCATTGAACAACATCTCTATACCGTAATAATTGTAGAATTTTGATCACTCAATCAACAATGTTACAACTTACACCTACCCTAAGAAAATTTAACACTAATGGTGGTAATTCGCATCTTTCTCAGAAGAATACCGAGGTTTTGATTTCAAAGGAGGGTAAAACAATGGCTAAACTTGTCGAGGTGCAAAATTTAATTATTAATAAGCCCAATTTTTATATGCATTGAAAGTGAACTAGATGGTTGTTTGGGTTTTACCGAAGTGAATATGGTGGAGGGGTTTTGGCAGGGAGAGATCCTTCTTTGGGAGGGGGGTAGTGGGTCGAATGCCGAAGTGAGGGGTCGCCGAGGTCGGGTGATTCGGGATAGGTTAAGGCTTAACGCCTATGTGCGACATCCTCTTGGGGTTAGTGGTTGTTACCTGGCCGGTTCGAGAGGCCGGTGGATGCTTGGGAGGTTCAAACTTCGTCGTGAGATATGGAAAATTTAGTGTCGCAAAGACACTATTTTTGAAACTCGATCAATGTTAAGGAAATGGAAAACCAAAAGGGTTCAAGAAAAAAATTATGACACCGTGAATCGTTAAATCTGGAGGGTCATTTTTAACAGTAAGGGAGACATTATTATTATTCGAAGGAGATCGTCAAGACAGTCTACTGTGCAATATATCGCCAATCATGCTTAATGTACTTATCCTGAATATCATGCAGTAGCATATCCTTATTCACTTACTGCATTCAAAAGGCTTTAAGCAGGATCCACACAAGAACATCAGCTATTTTAAAACCTTTAGTTCCCTTAACAATGGTAAAATTATAAAGAGGTTCAAAAGTTTTTGAAAGTGTTTTCGTAATTCTCTAAATATTTTGGTCTTTTGGAAAAAGCATATTAAAGTGAAGATTATTTCGATGATAATCAACTTTTTCATATCTTTTCAAGAAATGAGCAAATTCCCTAACATTTCAAGACAACAAAAGTTAATCATTAATGAATTCGCCTTCTCCTGGGCCTCTATCGAGGGACTCCATTAACATTGTAAGAGCTCCCACTGCCAATGACATGACCTGGACATCATGTAGATTCATGAGTTCCATAAAACCTTTTTCTTCTTCTTCGCTTCGGTCCCACCACTCCTATTCAAGAGCATCACTCATCACCTTAATGGAAGATTCATCACTTCGGCATATAAGTGGTTACTTCCAAAGGTAGTGTGTTCCCGCATCGCCAGCACGGCTATGCTCAATGTCTAGCCTCAAGAGGTAACTGGCGGTTATCATCGATGGGACATTCTCATGAATGAGAAGTACCTTCGAAGACCAACCTAACATCATCCTCAATGGTTTTAGCGGTCAACTATGCTAGGAGACAACCAGACATCGATACACCTAAAATATATAGTATTTTATGTACATTTTTATATCTATTTTTGATGATATTGTACTTTAATGGAAGACATTTTCGTATTTTCATTGCATGATTAAATGGACGAATATGATGCAAAGAGTGAAAAAGTATCAAATTCGAGTAAAAATGAAGAAAATCAAGAAGTGACTGCGATGGCCAAGCGCTCTACCCCGCGCTTACGTGCCAAGGCCCCTTGCGATAGCGGGGCGCACATTGGAGCTTACACGCTGGGATGAATCAAGGTTTAAGCGCGAGACTACATGAAGCGCGATATTAGAAAAAAAGTGAGTTATTTCATTTTCGACGCGATTAAGAGGTTTCGAGGCATCTCTCGATGAGAACGCGGTAACTACCTATCGGCACCAATTTTCAAAATATACTTCAATGAACGCATCTTTTCGAAGACATTAACTCCAACACAATCAAATGATACGAAAACACCTTTTATAAAAGTGTTATTAAAAAAAAGACTAAGATCGTGAAGAGAGAGGTTTCGAGAGGAGTTTTAAGAGTAGTAATTGAAGTGTTGGGAGAGTAAATTGTAGTGTTTGGTTGTCGTTGTTATAGAGTGTGTAAGTATGTAAGAGTGTTTCTTCATTTACTACTACTCCACTTCAACACTTTTACCTAAATTTACTTTGTATTAAGAGCTTTTGTAGAATCGAGTCTCTGTAGCTGGCGCCTACCTCATGAGAGTTCAGAAGGAAAAACAAAGCCAGCATGAACTTCAAAAGACAGAAAGAGGATACTCGCATAAGTCTTTATCTTTGTTATTACATTCGATTTTTAATTAAGACTTCAGGTTTTCACTTACGATTTCCTCTTTTAAACAAAGCTGTGATTATATGTTCTCCATGAATTCGAGTAAAAGATTTCATTTTTTTCTTAAAATGATGAAATAATAAATATATGAAAGTATGTCATGGGTGAAGTATATGATTTCAATGTTGGAAGAAAGTGTGACGATTCAAAATCTCGTACTTCATTTACTCTTGATTCGCTAACTAAAATGTTAAACATGTCGCGAGAACATGTAAGAACCGGCTTTATATCGTCTCAGTTTAACATTTGGAAATAATAACATGAGATTATATGATTAGAATGCAATCATATATAACAGTACAAATAAATGTAGAAAGATATACATCACGGTGCAGATTGCAGAAATTTAGAGTGACAAAGCAAAGCTTCTCAATTCAATTTATCGTTTTATGTTTTGATACGAGATGATAGTTCTTGTGTGTGAGGGAATAGAGAAAAACTCTAGAGTGAGAATTAAGATTCTTCCCCGCCTAACCCTCTTCAAGGTTTATAAAACAATACGATTAACCTATGTTATTTATAGCATCTCTAAGAAGGGTAAAGAATATAATCGTCATATTCGACACAACATATTTAAGATATTTCCACAACACAATTTCATAAATTGTTACCGAATCATAAGAAGGAAAAAACGATATTTGGCATAAAAATTGGCTAAATATTTTCCACCATCAAAGGCCACTAAGCTAAGAAATTTTATTACATCTTTTTGCGATCAAGGGGAATCTATTTATGAAGCATAGAAACGTTTTAAAGATCTCATAAGAAAGTGCCAACATCATTCAATACTAAATTGGTTAATATTTCAAACTTTTTCATAATAGATTAAGTTTGGATTCTCTTTAAATCTATTTTCGATGCCGATCCCGGCGGTTCATCGATGTTTAAATAATGGAAATTACGTTTTTATACTTTAATTGAAGAAATTGTTACAAATAATTTTTAATGGTCTTGCGATAGGTAAATCTTAAAAAAATAACATCTATTAATGATTCTCGATGCTTTGCAATGTTAGAAAATCAAGCTACCGCAATTTAATAAAGGTGGGGACACTGGAACGAATTGTTCTCAACTAATTTTAATGATCAAGAAAATTCATTAGGCCAAATGGTAGATCCCCAAACATCATTAAACTTCAACGTTCGATGCGAAACAAGCCTAATAACCCATATTCCAATTATTATAACTTAAAGCGAGGAACCATCCAAAATTTAACTCAATAACAATAATTAGGGTGATAATAATAAAAAATGGGAGAACACTCAAGTAAACCAAGCTGTGGGAATTGAAAACTAAGTGAATCATAATTATTAATCTACTATCCTCCAGGTTTTACCGTGTTTCACAATTTGGCTTTGTTAAAGAAGTATTCGATGTAAGGTGCCCGTGTTATAAATAAATGAAATCAATTTTGTGCTCAATGAGCTACAATTAGAAATATCAAGAATCAATCGTTACGTATAACTAGTTCATTAAATAACAGATCCCGTTGAACACTTCTTAGTAATATAAAGATAAATCCAAGAGACAAAATAAAGGACAAGTAAAAAAGCTATTCAGCTAAGAAGTGTATGAGAGTTAAGGTAAAGTTTAAAAAATAGATTGAAGTAGTGAGGAAAGAAGAGATTAAAGAACTAAAAGAGGAAGCTCGAAGGGTTTTGGAAAGACCTATTTCTCCACCAAAATCGATTTAGAAAACCTCCAACACCATTTCCTCGTACTTTGACAATAAAAATTGGATGGGCAATTTTCAAAATTCATGAAGATTTTTAAGAAACTCATAATAAATATTTCATTTCATCAAGCCTTAATAAATGCCAAGCTACACAAGTTGACAAGAATATTCTAACAAAAGAAGTTCAAGATAACGAGATCACAATTTAAGAAAAATGCAAAGGTAATGAAATATAAAAACTCGTCAGTGCTCTTGTGTTAACCTCGTAGCTTCACAATTCCATGCGCAATCGAGATAAATTTTACGGGAAAGCTTTATGTGATTTAGGTACAAGTACAACCCTATGTCATTATCTATATTTAAAAAAGACTCGGGATTAGAGAAATAACCCCGACTACCGTAACTCAGCTAATCGCATCATTCAATAACCTATCCTAAAGGAGTTATAAATTAAGCCGTTTTAGTAAAAGTGAATCAATTTATTTTCCTTTGCTTTCGATTTTACTGTTTCAGATACTTAAGGAAGATAAGGAGATACCTATTATTTTTGAATTCCTTCAATGAGTAGGAAGAGCAATGATGAATGTGTAGAAAGTGGAAATTAACTACGACTATTAATGATCAAAGTAAGTTACATTTAATATTTCAAAATCAATGAAATATCCCGCAAAAGGTAAATATAATGAATGTTTCAGGATGAATGTAATAAGACATCTCGAGCGAATGTCATTTCAAGAAATTTAAGAAAATTTTGGAAAGTGAAAAGTCGGAAAACAAGGAAGAAGAGAAAAAACACAATATTCGATGACTTTAATGAAGAAGATTTAAATTATGTTTAACAAAGTTTTCAAGTTTTGACATGAAAGATGAATTTTTTTGTCCCAAATCAAAATCTCCCGAACTAATCAAGTTACTTCCTAAACATTTAAAATATAATGCTCTGTGTGATTACTCAGTCTTCACATGTTATAATTTCTCAAATTAACTACTAAAGAAGAAGAGAGTTTACTTAATCTTTAAAGAAGCATAAGAAAGCCTGACGCGACCATCGTTGGGATATTAAATGAATCATTAATTCAATTCGTATGCACAAAATCCTACAAGAAAACTACAACCTTACATTGATCTTCAAAGGAGATTAAATCCGTCTGTGCTGTCATATAAAGAAATTTTAAAGTGGTTAGATGCCGGAATTATCTACCCTATTTCAGATAACAGATGTAGCATTCCTATTCAATTCGTGTTCCTAAGAAAGGAGGAGTAATGAATCGTTAATGAAAATAATGAATTAATATCAACAAGACAAGTTATAGGATGATGAATATGTATCGATTATAGAGAACTAAATCTAGCCACCACGAAAGATCATTTTTCACTTTCCCTTTTCGATCAAACATCGTATTTAATTACCCTGGCATAAATACTTTTGCTTTGACGGATATATTGTTATCAACAATACAATTGCTTCCCGAGGATCAAGAGAAAACAACTTTCACTAGTCCTTATGGTACATTTCCTTTTAGAAGAATTCCCTTTGGTTTATGTAATGCCCCTACTACATTTCAAAGATGTACGATGATAATTTTCTCGATTTAATCAAAAGGAATCAAGTAAGCTTATACGATTTTTTAATATTGAATTTCATTTCAACCACGTTGTAATGATTTATTCAAAGCTATTAAACGCCGTGAGGAAACAAATTTAGTCCTTAATCGGGAAATGTCAATTTACGTACAGAGGATCATAGGACATTAAATTTCAAAAGGTATGGCATACCCTATAAAATTTAATTGGTCGTTAATTTACCTTACCCAACGAATATAAGGGAGAATGTGGAGTTTTTTACAGGATTTTACAGCGTTATATTAAAGACTTTTCAAAAATTACTAAACCTTTATATCATTTATTTTAAAAAGATGCAATTTTTAATTTTAATGAAGATCGCCTAAAAAGTTTGAATTATTAAAAGAAAATTAATCACTACATTAGTTATTATTTCATAAAATTGGGAAAACCTTTAAATTAATGTGTGATGCTAGCGATTATACTATTGAGCCGTTTTTAGATAAAACATGATAAAGTTTTCAAAGTAATTTACTATGCTAGTAGAACTCTTAATGAAGCTCAAATTATTTATACCACAAAATGTTAAAGAAGTTATTAGCTATAGTATTTGTTCTTCATAAATTCGATCATATTTAGTCGGAACTAAATGTGTTATGGTATACCGACCATTCGTTATTAAATATTTAATGAAAAAGAAGGATGTTAAACCAAGACCGATAAGATGGATTCTTCTTTGTAAGAATTCGACTTCGAGATAAGAATAAGAAGGGTGCCGATAATCAAATTTCGATTATCTATCCATGCTTGAAAATGAAAATATCTCTTTTCTAATGAAGAAATTAATAAGCACTTTCCGATGAAAAATTGTTCACTATAAATCAATGGCGTGTTCAAATTCGTACGCGTACATTATAAACTTTATTGTTGCGGACATTTAACCATATTGGACACATATAACAATGCAGTGAAAAATTTATCCGAAGCTAAGACTAATTTTTAGATGACCTATATTTATATAAACAAGAAAATGATCCGATTATTCGAGGATGTGTGCCATTAGAAGAAACCTATCAAATTATTCAAAAATATCATGATTCTCGATTTCGGGACATTTTCGTACGATAAAACTACATATAGCATTCTACAATCTAGATTTTATCGGGTCTACAATTTTTAAGGATATGACACTTATATTAAAATACATGTGATTTGATGTCAAATAAGCAGGAATATTTTAAGAAACGAGATGCTTCTTTAATTATATGTTCAGTTTAAATATTCGACATTTGGTAATTAGATTTCATGACCATTTATACCATCTTTCGTAAATTTATACATTTTGATAACAGTAGTATCGTGTATCCAAAACGATTTAAGCCGTTGCTTTACCTCGATGTGATGCTTCAAGTATTGTAAAATTTTTAAGAAAGTTAATATATTTTGCAGTTTCTCGATGCCAAGAGATGACGGGAAGACCCTCCAGTGTACGCTTTTATTTTATTGCAATTTACTTTCTTGCAATTTACATTATTGCAATTTCATTAATCGCATCGCACTTACTTTTCTTGCATGATAAACAACTGTTGCATGAAAACCCACACCTTTAGGATAGTCCCTAAAACTGAAACCAAAACTAAATTAAAAGTCATTGCAAGATAAAATTCACCGCACAACATTTCAAAATATAAAACAACTCAAAATTTAATCACAAATAGAACACAAAACTACAATTACAACTAAATTAAAACGTCCTGTTGGATGATCGGGAATACCTCGGATGATGTAACCTACGTGTTGCTAACGGGATTTCCCACTGGTCTAAATGAAAGTGTGGAACTCATTCAGTTGAGTTTAGCAAATTCATCCGGACTAAGTGAATCCGATAAAAATAATGATGCCGAAGGATGGAACCGTGGGATCTTAACCGGTGTCGTTATAATCAACTTTAAGATTTGTTTTAATTAAAACATAAAAAAACCCGGAAATTTAGATTTTCTCTAAACCAAAACACTTTTCTCATCCCCTGATTTATGACTTCTAAAACTAAACCTCTGCAACAACAAGGAGCTCGGAGCATGGTGGGCAGCACGGCCATCGTCGTCAGCAAAACTTGAATCTACATCAACAAAACTTTCTTAGAATTAAACAACCAAGCCATAGGATTTCGAGGTAGTTTGCCTAGTGCAACATAAATCCTCAACTCTTCGTTAGGCATTTGCATTGCAAATTAAGCCCTAACCGGTTTTAGGATTCCGAGGTAGTCGTCCGATACGACATAAACCCTCACATCTTCGAGGCTATTTGTATGATTGTGTCATACAAATATAAGTCCAAATTAATTAAAATTGGCAAGATCAAAACATTTAAATAAATATTAGGACTTTCCTAAACTCAAGCCAAACAATAGGATAGTCGGGAAATTACCGATGTTCGCTTCGAATCTGTGATTTCTCCTACTTTTCCCCCTTTGGATTCCCAAAACAAAATGTTCCAAATTTGATCCATTCCCTATTGAAATTCCAAAATTCAACCCTTTGAAAACTTAAACTTTGAAATTCTTGAGAGCAGAATTATTGATTATTATCGAGAGTTTTCTTAGGTGATTCCCGTCACTTAAGATGTAATTAACTATAAGGGCTTGCCCTTATAGGGAATTTTAAAGAACCCGAGTAATATAAACCCCGTTTAATGCTTTCATATTAAGCGGGGAATTTGTCGGCTTAAAATTGGTTCGCGGACCAAACGGATGTCACAAATCTTTTAGTTTATTTAATCGAGCCTCACCATCAAGCAGTGTGTCTATTCTTCGGGATAGATACACGGGTTGTGGTGCGGTGCTCGTTTATATAAACTATTTGGGATGTGAGATCGGTTTAATCTCATATCTCAAAACCTTCAAATTTAAAATTATTTTCAAAATCAAACACTACTTTTCAAATTATTTATTTAAATTAAATTAAAATTCGCCGACAGCTTCTGTTAGGCGACCCCCTTTTAAAATAAAACACAACCTAAAAAATAAGCCGTACACTATTCTGTAAACAAGGATGACAATTCTCTCTAAATTTTACGACATGAACAAGTGGACACGTTACCTACAATGATTATTCAAATTATCAGACAATTGATAACATGGAATAAAATGTCCACCAATTGTGTTCCAGACAGTTGCATCATAAATATATACGAGGAAGGATACTTTATATCACCTCATATTGACAGTGAGAGACTCCTTTGCACACTGTCACTCATGAAGATATATTCTATTTTATTTGGGAGAGAAATACAAATTGTAGGACTGGGGGATTTCATTGATCTTACCAGATTCTTCTACCAAGGGGATCAGTCATTAGTTTGCAAGATAACAGAGTAGATGTTTCTAAGCATTGCATACAGAGTGTAAGTCGGCAACGTATTTTGATAACTTTGTGAAGGATGCATCCTGAAAGCATCGTGATAGATGTCAGCCAATACTAGAAGTTGAAGGACTGCAACCCTTGGAACTACTTTGACCCTATAAACATCTAAAAAACTAAGACATACTCAACAGACATTCTCTTGGAGTGTTAGATATTTATGGTAGGCCTAGCAGTATCCAGGGTTATGAAAATGACAGACAAACAATCTAAAAGCTTCTCATATGATGATATGTAAATAGTTTGCAGTGTAAGTTCTGTAATATGCGATGTATTGTTGACTTCTACCATCTATGTACGTTATCTTTGGAATGGAATAAAATCTTGTAGGATACTCCCAAGTGTTAATAATACATTGAACGGTCCAAAAATGTCGAAACAAACACTTTAAATTAAAAGAATGACATGATATACAACTTATGATAATTAACATGAGATTTATCCTTTGACCTATAAAGTTCAAATCCCCAACGGCTACACTTTTTTTATGTGTTCTTCACACATAACCTTCAGCTATTGGATATAAGTCCTTTCCTGACATGGAAGTATGACATTCCTATAGCTCTTTCTTTGAGAAAGGATATAAGTCATATAGAATTCCTTCTCAAATCTGACATATCAACATTTAACATTGCTGAGAGATGATATGACATCTTCTCTTTCTTCAGCTATTGGATATAAGCCCCATCTTAACATGAAAATATAGCATTCCTATAGCTCTTTTTTTGAGAAAGTATATAAGTTGTTTAGTATTCCTTCTCAAAGCTGACTTATCGACATTTGACATTTCTGAGAGATGATCTGACATCTTCTCTCTCTTTAGATATTGGATATAAGTCCTTTCTTGACATGAAAATATGGCATTCCTATAGCTCTTTCTTTGAGAAAGGATATAAGTGATATAACATTCCTTCTCAAAACTGACATATCGACTTTAGATATTGGATATAAGTCCTTTCTTAACACAAAAATATGGCATTCCTATAGCTCTTTCATTGAGGAAGAATATAATTCGTATTGTATTCCTTCTCAAAACTGACATATCGACACTTGACATTTCTAAGAGATGACAGGACATCTTCTCTCTCTTCAGATGTTGGATATAAGTCCCTTCCTGACGTGGAAATATGACATTCTTATAACTTCTATAAGAAAGGATATAAGTCGTATAACATTCCTTCTCAAAACTAACATATCGACATGTGACATTTCTGAGAGATGATATGACATCTTCTCTCTCTTTAAATGTTAGATATAAATCCCTTCCTTACACAGAAATATGGCATTTCTATAACTCTTTTGAGGATATGAGTCGTATAGCATTACTTTTCAAAACCGACATATCGATATTTGACATTTTTGTGAGATGATATGACATCTTCTCTCTCTTCGGATATAAGCCCCTTCCTGACACGAAAATATGGCTTTCCTATAGCTCTTTCTTTGAGAACGGATATAAGTTGTATATTGATCTACCTAATAAAATACTCATTTTTATGCCTTATTTATGATTCAATTCTTAAGGATATTATGCTTTAATGAAAGGTATTTTCATGTTTTTGGATGTAGATGAATAGAAAGAGTTCAAGAAGGAAAAAAGGAGCAAAAAGGAGTAAAAATGGAGCTTATGGAGCAATTTTTGGAATTATTGGCCTAGCGCCTAGGCGCCAGAGTCCGGCGCCTAAGCGCCAGTTCGATACAGACGCTGTCAAGATTTTTTGATGACTTTGGGCAGTTATTTTGACGGTGTTAAGTGGTTATTGGAGCTTCTAGAAGACTGAAAGTTACTCCTAATATATAAGACATGTGATACAATGTAATTGGACACAAGGAAACGGTCTGGATCGCGAAGAGGTGCGACCCACAGTGAAGAAGTGCGAACGACTTGGTCACGGAGTCCGGCGCCTAGGTGTGATGGTTACCTTCTAGAAGATACATTGAATTTAGATGAATTTTGAAGAGGTGCATTAAGCAACCCCTGGTCAAATTCAGAGCTCTATAAATAGGATCCCATTCTACAAAGAAAATCACACCAAACCCCTCCCCCATCTTAGCACACATACCCATTTTAGCCTATTTTAGTCTCTTCCATACTTAGGGTGCCACTTTATTTTGTATCTTGTGAGTTTATTTTGAGTGTTTATTGTGTGTAATTGCTGTTGGAGTCTTGAATCATTGCATTGGAGTTAGTAGAAGTCAGCGGAGCTCTTGAAGGAACACTTCAGATAAGTATTTGTACTTTGGTTCAAAGTTTTATAAATATGTTTTGTTGTGTTATTTTAATGAGTTCTGAGTAGTTAGTTATCTTTCTACTTTCAACTATGAAAAGATTATAAATTAATTAAATTTCGTAGGATAATTAAATATTAAAAACTTTAAAATATTATGATGATATTCATACCTGATCTTAGTTTACTTTTTAAATTGGCCATTTAATTTCTTAAAACCTGTTAAAGAATTTTGAGACCTATCCGGAGATAAATTCTTAAATAGTACATATCACATGAATCCTTAGGTAATCGCAGGATATACACAGATTGTTTAAGGTGAAGTGCAAATAAATAAGAAGATATTATTTATTGAGCGTGGAATTAATTAGTTTTTAGTGACAGACTATATTCTAATAATTTGGTTTATAGAAAGGTAACGGGTCACTGGTAGGGCCGACCATAGCCACCCTTGGACTTCTAGTAGTGTGAGCCTATATTAACCCATTCTACTAATAGCACATCCTGAGCCTAACTATAGATTAGTCAATGTTCTTCGCACCTGAACCAAAGGGTAAAGAATAGGAATGCTTCTATTTGACACAATACTATAATCTTAATTCCTTATAAAAGATAATTAATCTATAATTCTTGGATTAGTTGAAAAAGGAGAAAGTCGTTTTTATAATTGCATTGAATTTTAATTACTGTTTACTTTACTTTCCTGCTTATTGCTTACTTTCATTTAGTAAAAGTTATTAGATAATTAAATTTGAATATATATATATATATATATATATATATATATATATATATATATATATAAGGAGCAAAAAATGCTCCCTACATGTTAATAAAAAAAGGGGTTACAAAAAGGCTGCCCCAAAGGGACCAAAACAAAACCCAGTACAACTCCACACCATATTCCTGTAAAAACTGCACATACCTACCAAAAAAGTATACCCAAAGAGAAAACAATAACCCAAAAAAGAAAAATGAGATCACCCTGAGAAGGTTGAAAATGGGACCAATCTCCAGTGCAGGCTGAGGAGGAAGAAGCTTCATTCCGCAACAATTCTAAAATGTGGGGCCTGGAACACATCTGCTTCCAAGAGAAATTTCAGCTGAGGTGGTGGGATGTAGGCAATTTTAACTTCCTGGTTAGAGAGAGCAGCTTTGGCAATCTAGTTGGCAGGCCTATTGCCTTTCATATGAATGAAATTAAACTAGATGGATAGCTGGTGGTCCAAGATCATGCTGCAGATACTGAATAAGGGTGCTGGAGTCTCCCTCCACATTAATATTGGACCAGCTGTTATGAACAACAATATAAATTGCCCAAAAAACTACTGCCAGTTCAGCCTCCATTGGGTCAGTAGCCAAGATGGGGGATTGAAAGTAACAAATGCAGTTTCCTTTATAATTCCTGAAGATTCCACCAAAGCCAGCAATCCCCTTTTTGAAGGCACCATCTGTGTTGACTTTAAGGGTGAGGTGACTGGGAGCTTTCCAATATATGAGGAGAATTTTGGTCTTTTTTGGATGGTTGGGGGGGGGTATTCAGGATATTGGGAAACTTCTTGTGAGTGATCAATTTGGAAATGAAGGAAAGGCAGTTGGCCACCACCAAGTCAGCCCGACTGACCTTGTCCTCATACTTCACCCCGTTCCTGTGCATCCAGATGAACCAAGCTACAATAAAAGGAATGCAGCCACCCATGGTCTTTTGCCATGATGTCCAGCAAACACTCAGGTCCTGCCAATCCAGCATTGGAGTGTTGATGTTCAAACACCTTAAGATGCCAGTCCAAACTCTCAGAGAGAAATAGCATGAGAAAAAAAGATGTTGAATTGTTTCATCATGGTTGCCACACAAACAGCATATGGAGGGTCCCCTTAAACCTTTCAATTTTAGAATATCATATGTTGGGATGCATTTATGGAAAACTCTCCATATCATAAATGACATAGAAGGGGTGAGAAACCTGTTCCATATCACCTTGCCCCAGCTGGCAGGAGTCCAGTTATAAATCTGTTGATAAATGTGTTTGGTGAGGGAGTGTTGTCTACCAGAATTCCAAATGATTTTATCAGGGAGTGATCGGTCAAACTGAATTTTGGATATTTGTCAAGCAGAATCAGCCTCCAAGAGTTGTAGAAGTTTATGGTCTGACCAGTTATTTCCCTCCCAGCAAGTAGCCACTGAAAACTGAGTTCTAACTGTATCAGGTAAAGCAATCAACATCTCACCTGGACACCACCTGTCTTGCCAAAAAAGAATTTCCCCCTTGCCCAGCTCCCACAGGAAAAGAGATTCAGCAATCTCCTTATTTCTTACCATCTGTTTCCAGATTCTTGAAGCTCCAGGTTGAATCTGGGCAGAAGATGGATGAGAATCCTTGCAGTATTTTCCTTTCAAGAATTTAGCCCAAAGAGATTTCTGCTGTCTAAAGAGAATCCAAAGTTTGCAAAAGTTCACCCTCTGCAGCTGATCTAGACCTTTATAGCCCAGGCCACCAGCACCTTTAGGTATAGCCAGTTTCTGCCAACTGGCCCAGTGGATCTGCTTCCTTTGCCCCGACCAAAGGAACCCGTTGAAAATTCTTTCAATCTGAGTCCGGAGCTTTTCTTCATGCCAGCTCATCCGGAGAATATAAGATGGGAAAGTGGTTAGTATGCTAGCCGGGAGGGTAATTCTCCCCGCAGGAAAGGTAAGAGTTTGCCCAATTAGACGAACTCGTGCATTGAGTTTCCCAATAATTTCATCAAACTGAATTTGATTGGATCTTCCTTTGGTTAGCATCACCCCTAAGTATTTCAGTGAAAGCTGGGCTTTAGTAAATCCAGTGGATTGAGTGATCCAGTGGGAGCTGGTAGGGGGAATGTGCTTGGGGCAGATCACCTCACATTTAGTATGGTTGAATTGTAGGCCAGATATTTGTTGAAAGTGAGTCAGACACTCAGAAATTCTTTTAACTGCAGGTTTAGAAGTCCTGAAGAAAAGCATTATATCATCTGCATACATCAAGTGGGAAAAGGCCATGTTAGATTTGTGATGATATCTAGCAAATGAATAAGAAGTGACCTTGATCTCCAGCAGCTTAGAGAAATAGTCCATAGCAATTATGAAGAGGGTAGGAGATAATGGATCCCCTTGTTTCAGACCCCTAGTAGCTTGGAACCCACCACAGCAGTTGCCATTAATAAGAATAGAATGATAGTTATGTAGTAGCCATCTTTTAATCAATTGGCAGAAACCATCAGGAAAACCTTTGGCATGCAAGACCTGAAGAATGAAATTCCAATCAATAGAGTCATAAGCTTTCTTTATGTCAAGTTTGTAAATAATATTTCCCCCTTGCAAGTGTTGTCCAAATCAAGCATCAACTCTTGTGCAAGGAGAACATTTTCAGCAATAAGTCTGCCTTTAACAAAAGCAGACTGACTGGGGCTAATAATTTTATCAAGTAGGGGTTGAAGTCTTCCCACAAGTATTTTGCTGATAATTTTTCTTATAACAGTTGTGAGGCTATTAGGCTTGTAATGGTGCCAGTTCTTGGGAGCAGCATTCTTGGGTGAGAGCACAATGGTGGAAGCATGGAAGTAGCTAGGTAACTCATTGCCTTGAAAAAAAACTCTGAACAGCAGCAATAACCTCCCCCTTGCAAATACCCCATGTCTTTTTATAGAAGTCAGCAGTATACCCATCCGGGCCAACAACTTTAGAACTATCAATGGAACTAAGGGCTTCCCAAATCTCCTCCTGAGATGGTGTGTCAGTCAGATTGATGTTGGTGAATTGATGATCAGCTCTGAAAAGGCTGTTATCAATAGTTGGTCTGATAGTTGATGAGTAAGTGAGGAGTTTATGAAAATAGTTGACAACATCTTCAACAATATCAGCATTGTCCCTGAGCATTGCCCCTTGTTCATTTTCAATGGTCTGGATGGTGTTACACTTCCTTCTATATTTGATCCAAGCATGATAGAATTTTGTATTTCTGTCCTCATCTTTGAATTTAATGCCAGCAGCCTTCTACCTCAGCAATTGGTCTTGCCAATTAAGTAATGTAAGAAGGTTCTCTTGAGCAGCAATAAGAGAACCATATTTAGAGTCATCCATCCGAGAAGCTGCTTCCAAGTTAGTAACTTCCTCCTCAGCATTATTGACACCATGATAAAGATCACTAATACATTCCCAACTCCATTTTCTGAGAATACCTACAAGATTTACTTGCAGCTGCTGTAACCTTATGAAAGGGTTAGAATGAAAACACCTAGTCTAGTGTTGAGAAATGAGAGACAAGAAAATGTGATGAGAAGACCAAAAATTTAAATATCTAAAAAGGGTAGGGGAGGTTTGATGAGTGGGTGAAGTAATAGATACAATTAATAGTTTGTGGTTTGAACCAGCAAAATTCAGATGATTGATGGTGGTGTAGAGGAAATTTTGATGCCAAGCACTGTTGGCCAAAAATCTATCCAATCTTTCCCAAATTTTTCCTCTTCTCCAGGTGAACTTGTTACCTTGAAATCCCAGGTAAAACAGAGCAGCCTTCTGGATAATGTCATTAAACTCAGTGATTTTATTGAGGTTGGGTGATCTTCCTCCTAACTTTTCATCAGTAGAAGCAATACTATTGAAATCACCACCCACAATCCAGCTGGAGTCTTCCTGAGTTCTGATTTTGTGGATTTCTTGCCATAGCTCAGTTCTAGCTGACCTGGTACATCCAGCATACACATAAGTTGCTTGCAAATTTATCGTCGCTAAATGAGCAATGCATGTGAATCGGCTGAGGATGATCAATAATCACCTTCCACCGGATTTCATTTCTACAAATGATCCAAATCTTATTAGATGAGTTAGTAAAAAAGGAACACCCAGGAAACCTGGTGAGGATTTTTTGTTGGTGTTTCTGTACCATGGGTTCCAAAAGTACCAAACACCAAAGTTTGTGTTTTTTGTATAAATGAATTGATCTTTTGAATGATTGGGGGTGGGAAACACCCCTTATGTTCCAGCAGTTGAAATTAAACATAATTTGGGTATGGTGGATGGAGGTGTGGTGAGGGTTGAGCAGAAGTAGACCTGGATCTTGATCTACCTCTTCTTGGTCTAGTTGGGGAGGTAGTATTCTTTCCTTTCAGAACATCAGCTGAAGGGGGACACTACAATTCAGAGGTAGTTTTCTTTGTTTTTCTGGTTTTTTGTTCCTTCCAATTTGATTCCATTTTGTTCTGAACTAAATCCATCTGTATGACAGAGGGAATAATCTCCTGAGGCACTTCTTGTGTAGTTGAGATTTGTGCTTGATTCTCTACTTCAGCATTATCTGATGGTAACTCTAATGTCTTCTCTGGGTTCTCTACTACTAGTTCCTCATTAGCAGCAAGACCCTGAGAAGCTGCCTCTTGGATCTCCTGCTGTTGAACTGCTGGTATTTCCATATTGGATGTGGTGGCTATGTTCTCTATTATTTTGATTTTTTCTCTCCTTTTAATTGGGGGTTTTAATCTATAGCATTTCTCTAGAGAATGGCCAAACATTCTGTAGTTTTGACAGAATAGTGGCTTATGTTCAAGGATCACTTCTTGCCAGAAACATATATATATATATATATATATATATATATATATATATATAAGGTATATATAATTTTCATAAGAAAATTTCAAAATATTACTTATAAATTTTTACTTTTTATTTTTATTATCCCTGTGGGATCAATAACCAGGACTCCACTAGAGCCCTGTATTACTTGAACGATACGTATATTTACGTTTAAAATTGTGACTTTTACAACAATTAAATCTAACAAAATAATAAAATTAAACCTCATACATCAAGTTTTTGAAGCCATTTGCCAGTAATTAAATCTTCTAAAAAGTGGTATCAAATTCTTGTAATTTAAAGCATATTTAAAGTCGCATCACATCAAGTTTTTGGTGCCTTTGTCAGGGATAAGATAAAATAAAAAGTAAAATCAAAACAAATTAAAAAAAATAGAAAGTAAAAAAACAACAAAACATAAAAACAAAAATAAATATTTTCTTTAAATTTTTATGCGTAATTCTGGATCTGAAGGATTACTACCTTTTGATTCTGAATTAGAAAGAAAAATTAAAAGAATTAAAAAAGGAAAACAAATTTCAAGACATAAAAAAATGGCTAACTTACATAACATTAATCAAAATTCAATCGAAATTAATGAACAAAATATTTAAAACCATTAAGGGAATATGCAAACCCTACAACTGATGAACTTCATGTTAATATTAAAATTCCAACTGTAGATGCTAATTCTTTTAAGCTTAGACCTTCTATTATTCAAATGGTTCAAAATAATCAATTTGGAGGAACACCTAATGAGGATCCAAATTTACACCTTGCTAGTTTTTTAGAACTTTGTGCTACCTTTAATTATAATAATAATTCTGAAGATGCAATTAGGCTTAGACTCTTTCCTTTTTCCTTAAAAGATAAAGCCAAGATGTGGCTTAATTAATTAACAACTTGTTATATTAAAACATGGGCAGATATGACACAAAAATTCCTTGCTAAATATTTTCCTCCTTCTAAAACTACTAAATTGAGAAATGATATTACTTCATTTACGCAATTTGATAGAGAAATAATTTATGAAGCTTGGGAAAGATTTAAAGAACTATTAAGAAAATGTCCTTATCATGCTTTACCAAATTGGTTAATCATTCAAACATTTTATAATGGAATTATTGGTTCACTTGAATCAATTATTGATGCTGCTGCTGGTGGTTCTTTAATGGCTAAGACATTTGAAGAAGCCTACACCTTAATTGAAGAAATGGCTAACAACAATTTACAATGGCCTTCTGAAAGGGTTAATATTAAAATAATGGCCAGTATTCATGATAATGAAGCCTTTTCTATTTTAGCTTCACAAGTGGCTGTGATATCTAAGAAATTAGATAATTTTGCTATTAATATATCGTATGTGAATAATGAAAATGCTGCAAATTCTGATGATTCTCAAACAATGGAAACTTTGCAAGCTATTGCTAGTAAAACTAATAATCCTTATTCTAATTATTATAATCCTGGCTGGAAAAATCATCCTAATTTTAATTGGAGTAATGAAAATCAAACCAATCTAAATTGGAATAATTAAGGAAATTCAAACTATAGACCAACTTATCCTCCTGGTTATAACAATCAGTAGAAAAAGTTGTCTGTAGAAGATTTGATCTTGCAACTTAGCAATCAATTACAAAGTCAAAACACTACTATTCGTAATATTGAGAATCAGATGGGTCAAATTAATAATTTCATTAATTACAGACCTCAAGGAACACTGCCTAGCAATGTCGAAATTAATCCTAAAGGATCTGGAAAAGAACATGAACAAGCAAAAGCTGTACAACTTAGATATGGAAAGGAATTAAAAGAGAAACATGGAATGAGATTGAAAAAGAGAAAGAAGTTGAAGAGATTGAAAAACCTAAAGATACCCATTCTCCAAGTAAAGATCATACTGTTGTACCTACTGAAGTGCAAGTTGAAGGACGACCACTACCTTTTCCTCAAAGACTTAAACAACAAAAGCTTGACCATCAATTTTCTAAGTTCTTTGAAATTTTTAAGAAACTTACCATCAACATTCCTTTGGCGAAAGCTTTGGTGCAAATGCTAAGCTATGCAAAATTTATAAAGGATATTTTAAGTAAGAAGAGAAAATTTGAAGCTTATGAAACTATTTCATTAAGTGAAGAAAGTACTGCAATAATTCAGAAGAAATTATCTCAGAAACTTAAAGATCCTGGAAGTTTCACTATACCATGTGCTATTGGAGAAAAATTTTATGGAAAAGCCTTATGTGATTTAGGAACTAGTATTAATCTCATGCCATTTTCAATCTTTCGAAGGTTAGATTTAGGAGAGATCTCTCCTACCACTGTAACTCTTTAGTTAGCTGATCGATCGATCACTTATTCTAAAGGAGTTATAGAGGATGTTCTTGTTAAGGTAGATAAATTTATCTTCCCTGTAGATTTCATTTTTCTAGATATGGAAGAAGATAAAGAAATACCTATCATTTTAGGAAGACCTTTTCTAGCTACCGACCGAGCTATGATTGATGTACAAAAAGGAGAATTAACGATGAGAGTTAATGATCAAGAGATAACATTCAATGTTCTGAAAGGAATGAGGTATCCTGAAAAAGAAAAATGCTATCGGATGGATATTTTTGATTATATGATTGAAAAGCATTACCAAGATAGATGTAAGGTCATTTTTTATGATAAAGATAAAGAATATATGTTATATGATGAGTCATTAAATAAAGAAAACTCATCTGAAGAAGCTCATTATATTCATGAAAATTGGGAAATTTTAGACACAACTACAAATGTGATATTATTACCCTCAATTGAAAAAGCCCCTGAACTGGAATTAAAAATGTTACCTACACATTTAAAGTATGCATTTCTTGGAGATTCAATAACATTACTTGTCATTATATCTTCAGAATTAAGCAAAGATCAAGAAGAAAAAATAATTAGAGTTCTAAAGAATTATAAGAAAGCTTTTAGTTGGACTATTGCAGATATAAAAGGAATAAGCCCTTCAATCTGTATGCATAGGATTTTAATGGAAGAAAATTGTAAACCCACTATTGAACCTCAAAGTAGATTCAATCCAATTATGAAAGAGGTTGTTAAGAAAGAGATTTTGAAATGGTTAGATGCTGGAATTGTTTATCTTATTTCGGATAGCCGATGGGTAAGTCCTATTCATTGTGTTCCGAAGAAAGGAGTAGTAACTGTCATTGTTAATGAAAAAAATGAATTAATCCCAACAAGACAAGTTACTGAATGGCAAATTTGTATTGATTATCAAAAATTAAACAACACCATTAGAAAGGATCTTTTTCCTTTACCTTTCTTGGATCAAATGTTGGATAAACTTATTGGACACTCATATTTCTATTTTCTGGATGGATATTCTGGTTATCATCAATTACCTGTTGCTCTTGAGGATCAACAAAAGACAACATTTACTAGTCCTTATGGAAAATTTGCCTTTAGAAGAATGCCTTTCAGTTTATGCAATGCACCTGAAACTTTTTAAAGATGTATGATGCCAATATTTTGTGATTTGATTGATAAAGGAATTGAAGTATTAATGGACGATTTTTCAGTTTTTGGAACTTCTTTTGAATCTTGCTTGGAAAATATAACAAAAATTTTGAAGAGATGTGAAGATTCAAATTTAGTTCTAAACTAGAAAAAATGTCAATTTACGGTCAAAGAAGGCATTGTACTTGGACATAAAGTTTTACAAATAGGGATGGAAGTTGACCAAACAAAAGTGAAAAATTATTGTTGAACTGCAACCACCTACTACAGTTACTGATGTAAGAAGTTTTTTGGGTCATGCTAGATTTTATAGGAGATATATAAAAGATTTTTCTAAAATTGCTAAACCTCTTTGCAATTTATTGGAAAAAGAAGCTAAATTTGAATATAATGAAGATTGTCTGATTGCGTTCAATATTCTGAAAGAAAAGTTAATCACTGCACCTGTCATTGTTACACCTAATTGGAATAAACCTTTAGAATTAATGTGTGATGCAAGTGATTATGCAATCGGAGCTGTATTAGGACAAAAATAAGAGAAGATTTTCAAAGTTATATACTATGCTAACAAAACTCTTAATGAAACTCAAATAAATTACACTAGTACTAAAAAAGAGCTGTTAGCAATAGTATATGGCTTTGATAAATTTAGACCATTTCTTCTTGGAACAAAATGTATCGTACATACTGATCATTCTGCTATTAAGTATTTAATATCTAAAAAGGATGCTAAACCTATATTGATCAGATGGATTTTACTTTTGCAAGAATTTTATTTTGAAATTGTGAACAGAAGAGGGACTGACAACCAAATTGTTGATCATTTATTAAGAATCAAAAACTATAATAAGAAGATTTATGAAGAAAATATAAATGAGAAATTCCCGGATGAGCAATTATTGTCATTCAAGGATTACAAATGCCATGGTATGCAGATATAGTTAACTATTTGTTTAGCAATATTTTACCATATGGGATGAAGAATAAATATATTAAGAAATTCAAGAATGATTGTAAATCATATATTTGGGAAGATTCTCATTTATTTAAAATAGGAAGAGATTTTGTTATTCAAAGATGTGTACCTTATGAAGAAACTTTTGCTATTATTCAAAAATGTCACGATTCTAAATTTGAAGGACACTTTGGAGTGGATAAAACTACATTTAAAATTTTAAATTCAGGATTTTATTGGCTTATTTTATTTAAAGATGTTGGATATTATGTTAAAACTTGTGATCGATGTCAAAGAATGGGAAATATATCTAGAAAAGGTGAAATGCCTCTAAACTTTATACTAGAAATCAAAATTTTTGATGTATGGGGTTTAGACTTTATGGACCTTTCATATCATCATCTGGAAAGATTTATATTTTATTAGCAGTTGATTATGTTTCAAAGTGGATTGAAGCTGTAGCTTTACTGAACTGTGATTCTAAAAGTGTTTCAAAATTTTAAAAGAAAATGATTTTTACAAGATTTGGAATGCCTAGGATAATTATCACAGATGGGGGAAGTCATTTCAAAAATATAAGAATTCAATCATTGCTAGAAAAATTCAGAATTAAGCATAGAATTGCAACTGCTTATCATCCTCAAACAAGTGGAATGGCTGAAGTATCAAACAGAGAAATTAAAAGAATATTAGAAAAGACTATTAATCCTAAAAGAACTAACTGGGTTGATAGACTTGATTCTGTATTATGGGCTTATAGAATAGCTTATAAGACACCTATTAGAATGTTACCTTATCGGTTAATTTATGGTAAACATTATCACTTACCTCTTGGGCGAGAAAGGAGTTCAATTATAATTTGAATACTGCAGGAGAAAAATGATTATTACAACTGAATGAAATGGAAGAGATAAGAAATGAGTCTTATGAAAATGCAAGAGTTTATTAGGAAAAAAATGAAGAAATTACATGACAAAATGATTTCAAGGAAAATATTCGAGCCTGAACAAGAAATATTATTATTTAATGCTCGTTTAAAACTTTTCCCTAGAAAATTAAAATCTAAATGGATGAGACTGTTTATAATTGAGAAAGTATACCCTTACGGAGCTGTGGATATTAAAGATCCCAAAATTGGAAAAGTATTTAAAGTTAACGGATTAAGTCTGAAGCCTTATATGGGAAAAATGAAATTAAATTACAAAGAGGCTTATGAGCTGAGTCTACCCGATTAATTTAATTAATTAGGTCGGGCTGACGATGTTAAACCAAGCACTTTATGGGAGACAACCCATATTTATTTGTTTGAGTTTAATTATCACTGTAAATTTATGCCTTGGTCTTAACTGAATTTGTATATAACTTCTAGAAATAAATAGCTAACAAGTCTGTATTGGCTTAAGCTAAACATTTTCTTGAAGTATATAGAAGTTGGACTTGGACCACTCCATGTCAAATGTGAGTAAAAAGGAGATCAAGTTAACCTTTGTTTGTGATTGTTTGTGATTTGAATTTTTCATAATTGTGTTTGTGTGTTGATCATATTCGTTTATTAGACCTATTTTTACGATTGATACTTTGCAAAATTTGACGATAGGCAAATCGGAGTCGATCAAGATGTTTAGTTGAATGGATAAGATTAAAGCAGAACTTCAAAGTATTGGTAATCATCTCCATGAGATGTATCACCAATACGAACACTTGGAATGACAAACCAAACTTCAATCTGATCGCATGGCTGCATATCAAGACGCTCAAGTAGAAATGTACACGAAGAACAAGTGGAATGATGAAAAGACGGCTTTGGAATTTCCAAGGGTGTTGGTGTTCTATCCCTTCGGTCCTAGCGACCTTCATTGCGAATGAGAAGGAAATTGAAGATCGGTGTTAAATAGATTACATATGTGTTTTAAGTGTGATTGAGTCTTATTTTAGTGTTTTGAATATCTAATGTGTGTATTTGCTTAAATTGTTCAATGTTTGTTGTTGGATTTGAATATTTGCTTAGTTGATTGTTTGTGTTATTCATAAAACGATGAACCTTGATACAAGTCTTGTGCTGAAGATTGTTAATTTTGGAATGGATATTAGGATTTTGAAGTGAAGAATTTGGATACATTTATATGGATCTATGCTATCATTTTAAATTGATTCTGAAAATATTTGGAGGATATAAAATGGATAAATACTCTCATAAGAGTAATTAGGAGTCAAATTTGATATGATTTGGTGGAAAATATTTAATTTAAATCGAATTTTTAGAAAGGCAAGTCTGGCGCCTAGGCGCCAGAATTCAACGCCTAGGTGCCGGTTCGGTCTGAACCTGAAAACTCATCTTCTTAAACCCCCCACGCCATTTTTGATGCCTAAGCTTCCTTCTCCACAATATTTTTGTGAAAATACCACATGGAGATCCCATTTAGAGGCGAATTTTCAAGTTTTTGTGCTTGAAATCACCCGATTTCTTCATCTCGAGGTCAGATCTACATTCTAAACTAATTATTTTTTATTTTTACCATGGATTTTGTTCTCATATAGAAAAACTGAAATTTTGAGGAAATTTTTGATTTTTTATGATCAAATCCATGGGTGCTTAAGCTATTTCAAGTTTGAAAAGCTTAAATTAGTTTATTTTCATAGATCCATTGAATTTATTTCGCGTTTTATTTTCACGTTTAGATGTCACCCAAATCTAAGCGAGGAAAAGAACGAGAAAACTTTGATCGTAGCAAGTTCTTCACTGCTGTTGCACACTTTCGATATAATGATTTTTCTACGACTCAGAAGTTTATCTCAGAGCTAAGTTTCTATAATCCTGGAGGAAGAATTAAGGAGACAATCGTTGAACTCAGCTAATTTTGAAAATTGTTTTTAATGAGAATAATTTATAGTTAATTCTTTCCTTCCCTCAAACTTAGATTTTGAATATCAATACAATTTATATGGGAAGAATGAAAAGATATAAACATATAACTCATACCTCAATATGTTGGGCTTTTCATACCTTTGAGTGTAAGCAGGTTTTTCTTCATAAAGTAGAATAGTAGGCCTGAAATAATTAAGAACATTTCTATAAACAAATATGGGTTAGAAATTTATAAGGGAAGATGTTTAAAAACATGAAACATAAACTATGAACACAACATTAAAATCAAACTGTTACTATCACAATTTAAACTAACAAACCAAACACATGAAAGCTCTACTATAACACCACATACATCATAAATCAATATAAAGTCTGCTATAAGTACAACCAAATACACATTACATTACATATACTAATCATAAAGAGTCTCAGGTACATGACATATACAAAACACAAATACATAACAAAGTACAATAAATAATAACATACAAAAACTACCAATCATCATCTGCAGGAGCTCCACCATCATCAAGTTCTTCAGGCTGGTATGGAGTATGCTCAGGGTAATAAGGAAATATAGTGCTAGTGTCTCCCCTGAAAAAATCTCATTTGTGTGTCATGATAAGCTATCACATTTTCTCTCCACCACACTTGATAATCATCATTTATCTTGTTCCTTAATTAGAGTCTCTCTACTCTGGTGTTCAACCTTTCCAACTGATCCAAAACATCATGCAGAGTAGGCTCCCAAGATGTAGATGGTCTATCATGACTAGAAGAAGGCTCATCAGTTTTCTTACTCCACTTCCAACTTACATGGGCTTCATATGTTTTCAGATTTTGCTTACTAATGAGCTTCAGGGGATGGATCACCTCATCATTATTTCAACTGCTACTTCTGACTAAATACACAAGGCATGAATAAGGCTAGGGTGTCTCGGTCCACCTGTAGTCTCTCTTTTTGAACTTGTCAAAATACTTTTATGAATAATAGCCCCAATATTATATTCTTCTTGTTATGAATACAGTAATTCAGAACAGCTCTATCAACAGTAACCTCGCTTTGATGGTTGGTAGGTAAAAGTCTTACAAAAATGAAATAATGTCAAGTTTTAGCCTTTTTTTAACCTTGAATTCCCCTTTTTCGTAAGTCAAAAAGTTTATAATCACATCCAATGCTTCATTCATGATTGAAAAATTTTCATATTCACAACGGTAGGGTTCTGTCAACTGATAAAATGCATTTATACGGGCAGGGGGTAAATTCAATCATTTGGTGTCTAACCAGTATGTATTCACTCTCAGAATAATATAGATTTGCATAAAATTCTTTAACAACACAAAGCATTGCTTCAGTACTAAAACAACAGAAAATTTCCCATCGATGATTCAAAATCAGTTCTTCAACCACTCTTCCAAGATTTTCAAAGGCTCTCTCTTGAATACACTTCTTATTGCTAAGAAATGTACTATAGTGGGAACAAGCCTTAAAATTCACATACTTACTTTCATCATACTCAAATTTCCTCTTCCCCTTTGAAATTTGTAGACCCATTTATCTAGAAATACCAAATTTATCCAAATCAATTTTAAAATTGCAATGTAATGGACTCCAATATAAATTTAAAAAGATATGAACTCAAAATCCATAAAAAATCTCCAAAGTTTCTCCAAAAACTTCGAAATTTCAAACCTTTCTCATGTACAATATTTCCACGGTCAAAATCAAAAAATTTTAGGTTAAACTGTAGCTCTTACCAAGAGAAGATGAAATTCAAACTTTTTTGGCCATGAAATCTCTTCAAATCCAAATGCTAGTAAGCCCTAGGTACAAAAAATCAACTTGGCTGGAGGTAGAAGACGATGGTTTGGGCAAAAATACCGGGTCCCAGGATTAAATCACACAAATTTGGAGTTTTAGGCCCTTTTCTGGTTGAGCGCTGTCCGGCGCTTGCGGCAGCGCCGTTCTGCGTATTTTTCTTCTCTAATGGCCAAACTCTCTTTCTTTTGGCCTGGTCCGGTGCTGGTGATAGTGACGTTCAACGTTAGTTAAAAAACTAGGCTTCAGACATTCTTTTGCAATTTCAATCTTTTCAAGCCTGCTTCGACGTCTAATTAGTCTAATTAAGCATTAATTAACATTCTAAATCCATGGAAAATGATATCTACAAGTGATTGAGCGTCAACGAACAGATTGTAGAATGGACAAAATAGAAGTTCTTCAGTAGAATCCTCTTCAATCCAACCTTTCATTTTCATTAATTGCATCAAACTTCCTTCAAGATATCCAGAATGATCAAAGTGCTCCTTCATTCTCCAATCCAGGTGATCAAAGAAATCACATAGATTGTTGATTGCCTTCATCAGGTGTTGTACTTCCTTCTCTAATTTCTTATATTTCTTCAAGATAATTTGTGAACTTTTAGGAAAGTAAGGAGGAATAGGTGTTGACCTCTGAGATGGTTGATCTTTAATAATGCTCATGTCATTCATATCACCAACTGGCTGGTTACTATAAGCATATGCTGGGTCTATAGGCTTCCAAGGTAGAAGTACTCTTTCTTAGTTCTCATATGGCACTTGTGATTGACTGCAGAGAAGAAATATGGTGGAAGGATGTCCAAGCGAGACTTAGATCCGTGAACGATCAATCCTAAAAAAAATTTAACGATTATTGAACCAACATCAATAGGCATCCCCATTTGAATACAATAGTTCAGAATAACACACTCCTTAGTTACTTTTCTGATTTTCATAATTGGGAGTAATTTTGCACATATGAAATAATGTAAGTGTTTCAACATAGGATTTAAGAGTGTGGTCGAGAAACATACATACCTGCTTTCTCTTATCTCCCATTCATCACTTTCATCCATGAGATATCTGTATATATCATTCATATTGTCTTTGGTGTGGGTAAAATTTGAATAGTGACAGATTGGTACATTCTCAACCATGTATAAATCATTAATCTTTGTAGGAGTAAATGTGACAAACCTACCTCGCATATAGACTTATCCTTGGTTGATTCCATGAAGATTTGCATAAAACTCCATCACAACTGGGACAACTACAGCGGTAGTAGTATAACACAATACTTCCCAGCATCTCTGAACAATAGTTTCATCAATTATAGCCGTAGAAGAATTCGTACCTCTATTCACAAAGCCTCGTTCCTTAATCAATCTGATTTTTGAGATATTATTGTTGAATAGACGCTGCGCCTCAAAACTGAAAAACTTTCTACTGTTGAAAAGTTGAAATCTTAAAGTTTCTATCGAGTCAAAGTCCATTTGGATAAGAATTTTAATCTTTCTCTTCGTTCCTTTGATAGATCATGCATCTAGGGGCGGTTTTTGGGAGTTCTAATGGAGGATTTACTGCCTAGAATTGCCAAAACTCAAATTTAAAGACATGAAACAGTTTTCTGAACAGCAGCGCTATCCAATGCTGATAAAAGCGCCGTTTAGTGCTAGTTAAAATTTCGCCAAACATCACTTCATTCAAATTTTTTCCAAATTTCGATTTCATTTATTTCTTAAATATTTTCAATGATATTTTGAGGAAGAATAAAACTTAATTAATTAACAAACAAATACAAATAACACATCAACAAAACAAAGACTCAATAATTATGGGTTGCCTCCCACAAAGCGCTTAGTTTAATGTCATCAGCCTAACATAACTTTTAGTTATTCAGGTTGATCCAACATTAAAACCACTTTAAAATTAGGTTTATTTCCTTATAAATATGGTTTTAATCATTGTCTGTTAACTCTAAATATTCTTCTAGATTTAGGGTCTTTGATAATCACAGCTCCAAACTGATATATTTTTACGACAATGAAAGGTCTTGTCCATCTGGATTTCAATTCCCAGGAAATAATTTCAATCTTGTATTGTATAATAAAACTTTTTGTCTTGGTTAAAATTCCTATTCTACAATGTTTTGATCATGCTGTATTTTTCTTCTTTCCTTATATATTCTATCATTATCATATGATTTATTTCTGATTTCTTCCAATTCATTCAATTGCAACAGTCTCTTGTCATCAGCATCTTTCAAATTAAAATTCAATTTCTTTATCTCCCAATATGCTATATATTCTAATTCAACTAGCACGTGATAGGTTTTTCCACAGATTAATCTGTAAGGGGACATTCCTATAGGAGTTTTATAAGCATTTTTGTATGCCCATAAAGCAGTATCTAATCTAGCAGACCAATCCAATTTCTTAGAATTAATGACTTTCTCTAAAATTCTTTTAATTTCACGATTACATATATCTGCTAAACCATTAGTTAAGGGATGATAAGCTGTAGAGATTCTATGCATAATATTAATTTTTCCACTAATCTCTGAATAAAATTATTCTTAAAATGGGATCCTCCATCAATGATGATTACTTACGGCATTCAATATCTCGTGAAAATACCTCGAAACACTTCTAGCATCAAACCTAGGTAAATTTATTGCCTCAATCCATTTTGATGCATAATCAACAACAATCAGTATATATATTTCTAAATGAAGGTTTAAATGGTCCCATAAAATCTAATTCCCATGCATAAAAAATTTCAACTTCCAAAGTAAAATTAAGAGGCATTTCATTTATTCTATATATATTGCCTATTCTCTGACATCGATCACAAGTTTTAATAAATCTATAAACATCTATGAAAAGTGTAGGCCAATAAAATCTAAATTACAAAATTTTATGTGCAGTTCTATCAATTCTGAAATGTCCTCCAAATTCAGAATCATGACATTCTTGGATAATTCTTTCAATTTCTTCAGAAGGCACACATCTACTAATAAAGAGATCCTTAATTGCTTGTACAGATAAGGATCATACTAGAAATAAAATTTAGCATCATGCTTAAATTTTTTCTGTTGTTGCATTGTTAAGTCAGGTGGTAAAATATTACTAATGATGTAGTTCACAATATCAGCATATCATGGTAAATTTCCTTCAATAATATTATATAATTGCTCATCAGGAAAAGTTTCAGTCAAAGTCATCCAAATTAAGTTGTTCAAGTCTAGATAAATGATCACCTATTTGATTATCAACCCCTTTTCTATTAGAGATTTCAAAATTAAATTCTTGCATTAAAAGCATCCATCAAATCAGTCTTGGTTTTGCATCCTTCATTTCCATTAACTATTTAATAGCAGAATGATCAGTTTGCACTATGAATTTAGCTCAAATTACGTAAGATCTAAAATTTTCAATGGCATAAATGATTGCTAATAACTCTCTTTTAGTAGTGGTGTAATTAATTTGAGCATCAGTAAGAGTATTATTAGCGTAATATATAAGTTTAAACATTTTGCCATGTCTTGGCCCTAAAAAAACTCCAATAGCGTAATCATAAGCATCACACATTAATTCAAATGGTTTCTCCCAATCAGGTGAAACTATTATAGGTGCAACGATTAATTTTTCCTTTAATAGATCAAAAGCTTTTAAGCATTCATCATTAAAATCAAACTTTCTATCTTTTTCGAAAAGTTGGCTTAGAGGCTTAGTAATTTTTTAAAAGTCTTTAATATATCGCCTGTAGAATCCTATATGTCCCAAAAATCTTCTTACCCCTCTCACCATTGTCGGTGGTGGTAATTTTTCTATAATTTGAATCTCCGCAGGATCTACTTCCATGCCATATTCAGATATTTTATGCCCAAGCACAATTCCTCATGCAACCATAAATTGACACTTTTCCCTGTTTAGGACTAAATTTGTTCTTTCGCATACCTCTAAAAATTTTTCTAAGTTGCATAAGGATGCATCAAATTAATCTCCAAATATTGAGAAATCATCCATAAACACTTTTATTCCATCATCAATTAATTTGCCAAATATGGACGTCATACATCTTTGAAATGTTGCAGGTCATTACATAGTCCAAAGGGCATTCTTCTAAAAGCAAAATTTCCATAAGGGCTAGTAAATATAGTCTTCTCTTGATCCTTAGGAACAATGGGTATTTGGTGATAACTGGTATATAAATCTAAAAAGCAATAGTACTTGTGTCCAGCAAGTCTGTCTAGCATTTGCTCTAAAAATGGTAAAGGAAAGTTATTTTTTCTGGTGGCGGCGTTTAATTTTCTATAATCAATACAAATTCGCCAACTAGTGACTTGTATTGTTGGTATAATTTTATTCTGATCAATTACGTTGATCCCCGAAAAATATAACGACGCAAAAAACTTGATCCCCGTTAAATATATGTGCTGATGATTTAGATATGAAAATTATGATTTTATAATATGGGATAATACGTAAGTATACATATCATTTATCAAGTAATATAGGACTTTCTGATTAAGCACCGAGATATCGAACCCACTCGGAAAATATGAAAATCTTTAAAGGAATCAGAAAATTATCTTTTTACTTTTTTTTAATGGCTTTTGAAAGTATGTCTTGATTTTGAAAAGTTTTGAAAGTTGATTTGTCTTTTGAATATTCCTTAATAAAATGTTAAGCAAGAAATTAAAATTTTAATAACTAATAACATTGCATGTAAAACACTATTAAAAAGAATATGTTTTTCTTTCCTTTTATGAATTAGTAATAATTATTAAAGTATTGTTGTGGAAGTATTTAAGTTTGTTGTGACAGATAGAAGGAAATGTGTTTTTTACCCTTACTTGGTTCTATAAAGAACATAGGTTAATTTGAAATGTTTATCATTTTGAACATTGTTAGGCAGGGAAGATACCGGTCTCTCACTCTAGAGTTCCCTCGATTCCCAACAACTGGGGGCTAACTTCTGCTAACAAAACTCAAAACTTCAAACCAAATTAGGGGGTTTTAGCTTGTCACTCTAAAATCCTCTAATTTTACTCCCTTCCATAAAAATATCTTCTACATTCAATTATATGGACTACAATTCTCACCCATATAATTGCATGTGATTCTTACTAACTTTTATGAGACAATACCGTATTGGATCTTACATAATCTCAAGAAATTCTACAAGTTAATAGACCAAATTAAGAAGTAAACAAAGTTTTCAGAATCAATCTTCACTACTTCTTCCAACTTTAAACACATATACTTTCCACAACAATTCTCCATAAACTAATTACTTCTCCATTTAAGAAAGAAAAAGATAAAGTAAACTACTCAGAATGCATTGAAAAAATAAAAAAATACATTGATTTGAAATTAAAAACCATAAGAAAAACAATAAACAAAAACAAGTATTAATTAAAAAACTAAATGTAAGAACAAAAGTAAGCACTTATCTGAAAATTATCTTCACAAGACTCACGAAGTTCCTCTGAAACTTTAACTCTTCACTAAACTCCTCCTTAGATCGGATCTCCCAACTCCGATGAATCAGAAAGCTTCAGACTTCAAAAGAAACTAAACTAAAAGAAAGAAAAGAAGTGGGAAGAAGAAGACATCACTCCGACCCTTTTCTGTTTTCTACTTTCTACTCCGATGAATCAGAAAGCTTCAGACTTCAAACGAATTAGCAGCTACAACAGGGTTTTGAATACTACCACAAAGTTCATCTACTGTAGTGTTAACATAATCTCTTAAAGGTCTTAATTCTTGATGGATTCCTACATTTTGATTTTTATGATTTGCCCTTTCTTGAATATTTTTATCTTTTTCTGTATTTTAATTTTTTTTATTTTTCTGATAGTTTTTTCTAATTCAGAATCGTAAGGCACAAGTCCCTCAGAACCTGAATTGCTCATACAACAATAAAACAAAACAAAACACAACACACTAACAAAAATAAAGAAAAGTAAAAATTTAAAATTTCTTAATTCTCTTTAAAATGCAATTTAATTATTTTCCCCCGCAACGGATGCCAAAAACTTGACTCCGCCAAATAAATATAACGGTGCCAAAAACTTGTTCTCCATTAAATATATGTGGTGATGATTTAGATATGAAAATTATGATTTTATAATATGAGATACTACGCAAGTATACATATCGTTTATCAAGTAATATAGGACTTTCTAATTAGGCCCTGAGATATCAAACCCACAGGGAAAATATGAAAATCTTTAAAAGAATCAGAAAATTATCTTTTTACTTTTTTTTTAAAGGCTTCTGAAAGTAAGTCTTGATTTTTAAAAGTTTTGAAAGTTGATTTGTTCTTTGAAATTTTCTTAATAAAATGTTAAGCAAGAAATTAAAATTATAATAACTAATAACACTGTATGTAAAACACTATTAACTAGAATATCTTTTTCTTTCCTTTTATGAAGTAGTAATAATTATTAAAGTATGGTTGTGGAGGTATTTAAATTTGTTGTGATAGATAGAATCAAATGTGTTCTTTACCCTTACTTGGTTCTATAAAGAACATATGTTAATTTGAAATTTTTATCATTTTGAACATGGTTAGGCAGGGAAGATACCAGTTTCTCACTCTAGAGTTCCCTAGATTCCCACCAGATGGGGGCTAATTTCTCATAAAAAACTCAAAACTTCAAACTAAATTAGGGGGTTTTAGCCTCTCACTCTAAAATCCTCTAATTTTACTCACTTCCACAAAAATATCTTCTAATATTACATTCAATTATATTTACTACAATTCTCACCCATATAATTGCATGTGGTTCTTACTAACTTTTATGAGACAGTACTGCATTGGATCTTACATAATCTCAAGAAATTCTACAACTTAACAAGACAAATTAAGAAGTAAACAAATTTTTCAGAATCAATCTACACAACTTCTTCCAACTTTAAACACTTATACTTTCCACAACAATTCTCCATAAACTAATTACTTCTCCATTTAAGAAAGAAAAAGATAAAGTAAACTACTCAGAATGCATTGAGAAAATACAAAAACACATTGATTTGAAATTAAAAATCATAAGAAAAACAACAAACAAAAACAAGTATTAATTAAAAAACTAAATGTAAGAACAAAAGTAAACATTTATCTGAAAATTCTCTCCACAAGACTCAGGAAGTTCCTTTGAAACTTTAAATCTTCACTAAAATACTCCTCAGAACGGATCTCCCAACTCTGATCACTCAGAATAAACTTCAGACTTCAAAAGAAACTAAACTAAAAGAAAGAAAAGAAGTAGGAAGAAGAAGACTACACTCCGACCCTTTTCCTCTTTCCCCTTTCTACTCTCTACTCCTACTCTTAATAAAAACTCTCAAAAAATAAAAGTAAAATACTGTAAAAACTCTCTTCAAAATGCAAGTGGAAGAGCACTTAATCATTCCTAAGACTCTCTTAAAAATTAAACGAAAAGGTGCCTTGGTGTCTCTTCAAATGTGTCCAGATTCAATGTATCCACCAAAGAATGCACCTCTTCATTCAAACTTGCCGCACAAAGGAAGTTATGAAAGTTACCACCAAGAGTTGCATCCCATCCCCTTTGAAATTGGCGCCAAATTCATATAGATTTTGATTTTTAACTGTGGAGGCTAAGCGCCGACCCAGCGGCGCTTTGCCGCTAGTGCCCAAATTTTCATTTTTCATTTTTTTTGCTTCAAATTTGATCCAATTTTGCTCCTTTCATCATGACCATCCATTTTCATCATACCTACAAGAAAAACACAAAATACCTTCCATTAAAGTCCAATATCATTAAAAATAGGTATAAAAATGTGCATAAAAATACTATATGTTTTAGGTGTATCAAACTCCCCCAAACTTAAAATGTTACTTGTCCTCAAGTGACAGTTAATCTCATAGAACATTTTAGCATTCAAATTATGTAATGAGTTTCTTAGGAAGATAACAAAATATTGTTCTAGAAATGGAATAGTCCAATTTAGAAAACATTTCAGTAATTAAAACCAACTTAAAGTTTAGAAAGTTCTTAAGTAAAGGAAAATGACAAATATAAGTTTCTATCTAATTCAAAAATATTTGTAGATTCTTCAAAATATAGGACTCAAACACTTATTTTTCTCACTTAAAAATCTTTATTTGAAAATAATTTTACTTACTATATTATAACCTTAAGCTTTAGATTTTCTCTAAACTTATATCTTAAACATTAGGTACGAAACCAATTTTGGATTAGGCCCTTAAATCCTCAAGCTTCTCCTCCCTTTTCATATACTATTTTTCACTTTTTCCTTTCTTTTTCTTTTTTTCTCTCTTTTTTTTATAAGGCAAGGATTACTATATCTGGATAGGCCCTTAGTGATTTTGAATTCTACCCTTCCATTTAAAATAAAGGTCAGATATACATCTTTCACTTAAAAATCATAATAATAATATTTAAAAATTACGCTTTAATAAAAGAAATTTAAGCTTTGAAGAATAAAAGTCAAATCTTCTATTTATCCAAAAATACAAAACTTCTTACTAAAGATAGTTTAACTTTATTTAACACCTCTTCATTAAGAAAATTTTAACTTTAAGTTTTTCATGATTACTATAAATTTTAACTAAATTCTTTTATTCATTTCTCTATTCAAAGTTTTTGTTCCCCTAATATAACTTCATGTACATAATTGTTCTTAATCAAAAATAAGATTTATTTTAAGTATTCTTAAGAATCAAATAAAATTTTAGGTTTTTGAAAAATCTTTGTTTTTAGAATCCCCCCTCAAAACTTTAATTTTTAGTTAAGAATGACACATGGGTGAGAAATAAAAACTGACATATCATGCTTGCAGGATTTTTTAATATCCTAATATGCAAGTATAACAATTTAAAAAACATGAGTAAAATGAAATCAAATTTAGTTTTTCAACACAATTTTTATACAAAGAAAAGTAAAAATTTCAAAAAGACTTCTACAGTAGTAGAGGTTTTCAAAGAAAATACACACCAACTTAAATAACACATTAATACAGATAACAGATGATAGTGGAATTTGAAAAATTTTAAACATGTAGTTTCCTAAGTAGAAGTTCCCAATAGTGGTTTATAATCTCCTAACAGTTTTTAAATTAAAGTACACACTACTAAAAACATTAACATAACATACACATAAAAACATTTACTATTACACACACTACCACAAAGACACATATAAAACATCAATACAACAACAATACATCTAAATATGCATAACAGAAAAATAATACAAACTACAGTCTGCATACTATCAAGGTTCACATCACAACTCAATGATCAAACTAAATACTAAACAAAACACACATCAGTACATCAACAACAACACCAAAATGAAAACAAATTACACAAATCTACTGATCATCCTCATCATCATCATCATCCTGCTCGTTCCGATCCCTAGATGGCACATAAGGTATGTAGAATGGATGAGGGGGCATCTCAGCACTCTGATCACCTCTAATCAGTCTATCCAAATATTGCTGATAACTCTCCTCATACTCGCTATGTTTCACAATATATCTATCCACATTATCCACTTTACCATCAATATCTCTAACGTGCTCACGAGTAAAACTCACTTTCTTCAAAATCTTTCTTAACAAACTAGTCTGTGAATCTGTAGATGATGAAGCACGTGAAGTAGTAGCACGAGAAGTAGATGCAACGGAAGCAGAAGCAGTAGAAGCCCTACCAAATCCTCCTCTCCAACCAAACTCTGAATGTACAGTGTAAGCGCCAATGTTGACACTGGTAATTGGTTTCAATGGCTGAAGTACCACTTCCAAGGTTTCAAACTTCACTCCAGATCGTTCACATAATGAATGAATCAAGGAAGGAAATCCCTTACCTACAGTAGTGGTTGATCTAGCACATTTCAAAACATAATCATAAATTATACATCCAATGTCAATAGGCTACCCTTGCTGAATGCAACGGTTTAACACAGCTCTTTCTCTCATTACTTCACTAGTATGACTCGAAGGTAACAATTTAGATGAGATAAAATAATGCCACGCCTTAGAAGTGGCATTCAATTTGGAAGCAGGAAAGTTTACTCTTTTATCATTTGTTATTTTCCATAATCCTCTTCCATCAGTCAGAAATTCCATGATCTCATCTAATTCTCCTTCCGTAGGATAATAGTTAGAATAAAAACAGAACATGTCAGGAGGTAATCCATAAAAAGTGTTGATTGCCCCAGAAGAAAAATTGACCTCATGCCTCCTAACCATCACTTGATTCTCTTCTGCAAGAGGCAAATTTGCATAAAATTCTCTAACCACAGAAACAACAACAACAGTGGAGAAGCAACAGTAATTCTCCCAGTTCCTTCTAGCAGTCATATCTTCAATTACTTCTCCTGGCTTACTAAATACTGTTGACCTCATTTTTGATGAGGTCTTCTCTTCTTCTTTTTAGTACTTAGGATCTAGCCTTAAGATTTTCCTTTGACTGTCTTAGAGGATTAGAATTGGGACCCACCACCTAGAAATTCAAACCACTTCTTAACTCCCTACAAACTCCACAAACTTGACTGTAGACCCCTAATCACCTAGAGGGTTGAAATCAAATGTGGAAGTTTAAAGGATGGGTTCCTATAGGACTCTTTGGCCTTAGGACTGCCCTGGGTGGCCTGGTCTGGTGAAGGGCTGACCTACACACACACTACACTTATACACTACACTTTCACACACCTCCTAAAAACACACCCATACCTAACTTGACCTCCTGACTCATGAAGGTGATTCACATGGATGATCCTTAACCCCTAAGCCCTTGGGCAAGAGGGTTAGGAACAACATAGTGGATGCCTCAAATGAGTCCCTTCATGGCTCATGTGGGCTTGATATGGCTTCATGGCTCAACTAAAATGATTTCATTCCACTTACAATTACTCAATCTTCAATTTTGCAAATTTTCAATTTTTGACCCCCGGGACCCTACACCCGCCTAGCCTACCCAAAGCCCTTGAAATTACCCAAATTTTTCAAAATTTTCAAATCACCCAAAATTCTCCAAAATTAACCTTGAAAATTTCCTCACCAATCAAGTTGATCATCCATAGCTAAAAATACCAAAAATTCCAAAAATACCTCCCAAATACCCTCCAAATACCCAAAATACCCCTCTTGACCCAAAAATCCAAAAATTCAGAAAATTCCTAGAAAATTCCAGAAAATCCCAAATATTCCCAATTTCATTTTGCTCAACTACACCATTAGCCAAATTTGTCAATTTACCCCACTTTTGTCAAAACCCCCAATTTGGCCCATTTTAACCCAAAGTGAACCCAATGTCAAACTAAACCTACCCAATTGACCCAAATTCTATTCCAATTCAATTCTAAACTACAATTTAACATTCCCAACACCAATCTAGACTAGATCCAAGTACAATTTGATTGACATTTGAATCCAATTTCACTTTTGGCCTTAAAGCCCAATTTGGACCCATGACCCAAACCTAACCCAAACTAACCCAATTCAACTCCAATTAACCCCAAACGTTTTCTAAACCTTCCTCAACATCCCCACAAACAAAAAACTAACATGATTTACCCAAAATTTAGACCCAAACCCCACTCAAATTCAACCCAAAGCCAAAAAGCCCAATTTTGACCTAAACCCAAACCTAACCCAAATAAGCCCAAACCCCAAAATCAAAACCCAACCAAAGTCAAAACCTCTTTGAAACACTCCCATAAACATTTCCCAACATTAATTTTACATCAATTTGAACCCTAGCCCAACATTGGCCCATGTTAGCCCAATTTGACCTACATTGGCCCATTTACCAAAGAGGTCCAAATCCAACATAATTCAAGCCCAAACCACTTCAAATTTATTCCAAATCATTCATGAAACCTTCCTAAATTAAATTCAACACTTATTGGATCCAATCCTTTACAAAATTAGCAACCTAAAATTTGTTTTGAAATCCAAAAGCCCATTCCTAAAATAATTTCAAAAGTCCAAACCCATCCTAAGGCTCACATTACAATCTCATCTCATCAGCACTCAATTAAAATCATCCCTAAGTTCTAAATTAGCCATCAAATTTTTCTAAACTAAGCCATATGCCAAATACTATCAAATCACCCCTAAATTAGCAAAATTCCTAAAAACCTCTTTCATGAAAGTTGACTTAGCTTTTTCCAAGCCAAAGGTGAGCCATGAAGCCATGCATGAGCCACATGTGAGCCATGAAAGCCTTGGACACTTCACCATACCCAAAATAGCAAGAAGAGGGGACCTTTTAATGATTCTCTTAAGAGTGATTAACCACTCCCATGTCTCCCCTAACTCTTGCTTAAGCTTAATTGTACTTGGATTGTGACTTGACCCCACTAATCAAGCTGATCCAAGTGACTTTCCCTTCAACCCAAATTGGCCTTAGATGGTGGACCTAACCCAAAACCAAGGATTGACCCATTTAGACCCAAAACTAGCCCTTTCCCATTCCACTTTAATTTAAACCCTTTACACATGTCCATGGCCAATTGACTGCACAAACCTCCAGCCTCGACCCACCCGGACCGCAGGGTGACCCATGCCTACCGGCCAGCCCGCCCGGGTCGCCGAAAAACACCGTGGCCGAGACCTCGGGAGGAGCCAAGTTTGGAATTCCCACTCGCGAGCCGCCCCATCCCCGGTGGCCATTGCAGCTGTTCTTCTCTTGCCAAGAGCAACTGATCCCAGTCCCTAACTTCCCCTGGGAAGACCTCCAGACTCTCCTATTTAAACACCCCCTCTCTCGGCCATGGGAGAGGTGCTGAACCAACCTTAAGGAAACTCTACCAAAATCATTCCAGACCACTCTCTACACATAGAGCACTTGATTCCCACCGGATTCCGACCCAATTCCTCTAGCCGAGCTCGATTTTGAGTTCAAACTTCGAAGACAAAACCGGGACACTTCTTCACAGTGGACCAATCCCCAAATCGATTGATCCTACACCTTCACCGGACCAAGGGAAGAAGTCCACCAACGAAAGCCCCCACTCCGTGCCACCCATCCGTTCCGGACTCCAAGCTTTATAATCGGCTGTGGTCGAAATCCTACCTGACAATTCACCGGACCGAGAGACTTCATCCGGAGCTTGCCGGGACGCAATCGAAGGTGACACAACCCTCAGATCGAAGCCACACTTCTCTGAGCAAAGGTATGGCCTCACTCTTCTTCTCGAGCTTCTGAACATTCTCCATTTTTATTGAGTCAATTTCATGCCACATAAACCGTATGGATGTGTTCGTCTTCTCGAGACGAATCCATAGAGCATAAAAACATTCAATTTGGTCAAGTATCAAGTGAGATCTTAGGCCTAGAAGACCGACGGTTCTCGGGCTAGGAGACTTGGGGACGATGAACGGATGCCGTTCATTTAATACACGCGCGGACGGACGGCTCAGATGGCGTCGGACCAGGAGATGATACGTGAATCGGCAGTGCGGCGTGGCGCCGAGCTCGGAAGGCGGCGTCGAATGGGAGCGCGCTGCGCGGCCGTTCGGAGATGCCGAGGATGACAGGGCGCCGCGTGGATAAGTAGGAAATTAGGTTATTTTCCTATTTATTTAATTACCGTAACTTGAAAAATGCATAACTTTGTGTAGAAAAATCGTAAAAATAAAATAAAAATACCCTCTTGCTCAGTGAACAGAGGAGAATAATGTGAAAAAGAAATAATTTAATTTCATTGAGTATTTGATTTTTAATAATTTATTTACTCTCTGCACATTTTCAATTCTCCATACATGTATACAATTCACCATGACATGAGACCATAGGGCTTTTGAAGTCTCTGAATTTGGGAACATTCCCTGAATTTTCCAAAGTCAGAGGCCATCCCTATGAAGCGTTATTGATTTTTCAACTCTAAGTTGCTAGTTTGAGTATTTTAATTCCAATAATTAGCATATTATGAAATAAATTCTAGGAAAATTTGGTGATGTTTATTATGACCAGAGGAACCTAGGAAAAATAGGTTTTGAATTAATCCACTTGGAATAACCTTAATTGGCTTAAACACCCAAAATAGGTCCTTAATTAATTAGAGCTAATCATACATCAAATTGACTTGAAATCAATTCTCCACTGACCTTTAGGATTAGAGGAACCCACCATAAAAATTTGAAGTCAATTGGACTTGGTTAGCCCCACCAAATGGGTTGATTAAACCATTTAGCCAACTTAAACTTTAAAAATTCATAACTTTCAAAATACTTTTCAAAAATTCACCAAATTGGTTTTGGAGCCTCTCTGATATCAGGGGAATTTAAGAAAATTAAAATTGTAATTTTCTAAAAAAGTTGATTTTTTGCATTATTTTAATATTTTTAATAATTAAAAATTAATAAAAATTACAAAACTAATAAAATTCACCAAAATGTTATATTTTGAATTTTAATTACTTAGGAACAAACCCCATATTTTTCTTAGGTCCCTATGATGAGATATTAAATTTTAAAGCCCTAAAGTAATTTTATAATTTAAAAAATGTATTTTCTAGTACTTTCATTAAAATAATTCTGATAAATCAAAGAAAAATCAGAAAATTACAAAAATTGGTTCTCTGGTTTCTTTGATATCAAAGAGATTTTTGAAAAATATAAAATCATTTTTCAATCTTTATTTTATTTTTAAATTAATTAATACTCCAAAACTCAAAATAATTATAATAAAAAGAATATAATTCAAAAAATCACCAAAATTGGTCCAAGTGATCCTCTGGTCATTAGGAATGTCCCATAATTTTCTTAAGGACAGAAACTTTCCCTTGGTCATATTATTAAATTTTCCTTGGAAATCCTTATTTTCCACCAAAAATAATTACATAAATAAATTAAATACAGAAAAATCACATTTTCTCCTCTAATGCCTTTATTGACATATGAGTGAAGTCACATAAAAATTTCAAATTCATTTGAGCTCAATTTAGTGAGTTATGGAATTATTAAGCTTGAAGGGCAAAATGGTAATTAAAATTTTAACCTTTAATTAAAACTTTAGGCTTAATAAAATTAAAGAGTAAAGTATTTGATCCTAATCTGATTTGAATGATTGAAATTTGAATAATAAGGGTAGAAACCTATTAAACAATTTAAAAATAATTGAAATGAACCTTAATTAAATAATTGATTAAATTTGGAAGAATAATAAAATTGGAATTATTAAAATAGGGATATTATTAGGAAGAGATTTGTTCTTTAATTTAAGAATACCTAAATTAATCATCTCAATAATATTTAATTCCTAACTAAAATGATAATCCAAATTTAAGATTTAAAATGCTAAAAGACTTAATCATTAAATTAAATTAAAGTTAAATTATTTAAATTAAATACTTTTAAAATTTCAATTAAATTAATACTTTAATAATTAAAATTAAATCATCTTTAAAACATAAAAAAAATAATAAAATATTAAATTAAAATTAAAAATAAAATTAAATTAAAATTTAAATTAAATTAAATTAAATTAAATTAAATTAAATTAAATTAAATTAAATCAAATTAAATCAAATCAAATTAAATTAAATCAAATTAAATTAAATTAAATTAAATCATATCAAATCAAATTAAATTGAATTAAATTAAATTAAATAATAGAATCAAGTTAAAATTAAAATTAGATTAAATTAAATTAAAATTAAAACTAAACCAAATTAAATTAAATTAAAGTTAAATTAAATTGAATTAAAAATAACATCACTTAAGACATAAAGAAATTCAAAAATAAATATAAAGCAACTTGAACACTATTCCAAATTTAAACCCGTTAACTGAAATTAAATTAAATCACAAACCATTTGAACATCAATTTGCCCTTAAAAGCATTGGTTGTCATAACTCCTAAATAGAACGTTAAGTGAAATGTTATTTCCCTCATAGGATATTCAAATGTCATAGTTCACTGAGTAAGGTAACAACAAAACTTGAATTCCCGGACGATTAATTCATTTGTATGATTAAATTCATTTGGACTTAAAATAATTCTAGCAATATTGAAAAGATGTTTAAGATTCTTCTTAAACACTTTCTCAATATGATAGGATGTTTATGAGAACAACTGAACTTAATTGTTCTTTGATGAAGAAAATCATTTATATTAAGCAGGGGAACTTGTCGGCCTATAAAATTGGTTCGCAGACCGAACGGATGTCACAAATCTTTTAGTTTATTTAATCGAGCCCCATTACCAAGCAGTGTGTCTATTCTTCGGGGTAGATACACGGTTTGTGGTGCGGTGCTCGTTTATGTAAACTATTCGGGATGTGAGATCAGTTTGATTTCATATCTTAAAATTTTCAAACTCAAAATTATTTTCAAAATCAAAAACTACTTTCTAAATTATATATATATTTAAATTAAATTTAAAATATAAAATTCGCCGACAATTTCTGTTAAGCTACCCCCTTTTCAAAATAAAACACTTAACCTAAAAATAAGTCGTACAAATACATGCTCAGGAATCAACTTACGTGACTGCAGTGCGTCAACGTATCATTCCTCAGTCCTCGTGCTAACAAATTTGTCAGAATCAAATCTGGCCTTTTCTCTCGCACGCATTGACTTAGGAGCCATCTATAAAAATTCATGAAAAATTCACCATAAATTCCAAAATCAAACTAAGCTTGCTAAATTAACTTCCAAAAGATATTTTCACTAAATCTAAGCAATTTCTCAAGTTTTTCCTCAAATTTTCACCATGAATAGTGATTTTAAGATTTTCTAAAATGTACCCAAAATACATGGTGAAAATAAAAAAAAAATTTACTTTGGAGTAGAGCTCTTTCCTCAAGGAATCCAAACCTAACAATTTTTGTTGAGATCGGCTCTTAAATGATCCACAATATGATGCCCTAGGCTCCTCTTTCGCGATAAACCGAAGGTTGAAGACGAATGGGTGGTTTAAAAATGGCAATTTTTGGGTTTTTAACTGCTGGGAACCAATTTTTTCGAACTGGCGCCTAAGCGTGAACCCTCGACGCTTAGCCGCGAAATCTGGTGCTTAAGAACTGGCACTCTGGTGCTTAGCCGACAACACCAAGATTTTCACAATTAAGGTATATACACTAAATCACATTGTTAATCACCCTTAATTACTCCAGAATAATTATTTCTCCCCACATAAATCTTCCAATATTCCAAATCAAAATTTAATATCCATTGATTCCACATAAATTTCACACAAACACAAACTTATATTAAAACAAACATAACACTTAATACAATTCTAGAATTTCTATCCACACATAAAGGATGAAATTCTCTAAATACAAGATACTTTAATCTCAAACTGATAAGTATACATCTCTAGGATGTAACCATCACATCATCAGGCTTAGTTAATACTTAAATATAAACACTAAACACACCAAACATAATACACATGAACACTAAACATAACACATAAGAACACTAAACAAATAAGAACAAAGCACTCTTAATTCCATTATCCATTAAGCGGATAATATCCTGAACCATTATGATTCTCATTTGACCCTTCTGGAATACAAATCTTATAAAACGGGCGATAATTGTTCATCCTTAAATCATCTTCTTCAATCCATTTGCTCTTTAGAAACATCGCCTTATCCGCTTCTTCCACGTACCTTAAATGACTGAATTACATCTTGAGTTGCCATCCCATGTGCTCCAAATGTAGGTTACATTCATGGATTTTTGCTTCCATTGAAGTCACTCGGGCTTCAATTTTTGCAATTATTTTAGCAATCCCTTGAATACTAACAGCGAGATAACCTTTGAATAACTCTTTAGCACTGTCACTAATGAACTTACTCTTGTAAAAATCTTTCTTCTTATTAATCTCATTCTCCTAAGAAGACATGATGCACTCAAAACTCTCTTTTTAAGACTCAGAAATGAAAAAAAGGACTTAGGGCAAGTTTTTCTCTTAAATTAGGTCCTTTTTATAGACTTGAGAAGTGCTAAAACTGCCCCAAGACATTTTAAAACTCCAAAATAACTTCCAAAATCACTCCCCCACGATCTAGGCTTCTAGAACCTCATTTTTCACGTTTTTTATAACTGCGGCGCCTAAGCGCCAACCAGTCGGTGCTTAGCCGCCAGTGCTCAATTTAGCACAGGTCTGCTAAGTGTCCAAATTTTCATTCTGACTTCTCTAAATCATCAATTAAGGTCAAATAAACTCTATTATAGTTAAAAACTCCAAATTACTACCACTAAAAACATAAAAACAAACCAAACAAAGCAAACAAAGCACACAAAACAAACATAAAGCAAAGCACACCGATAATTTTGGGTTGCCTCCCATAAAGCGCTTGTTTTAACGTCTTCAGCCTGACATACCCAGAACTCATTCTGAGTGACCCAACATTAAATTATTATCATATTTAGATTTATTGACTGAAAAATATGGTTTAAGTCTATGTCTGTTAACTTTAAATATTTTTCCAGTCTTAGTATTTTGAATATCTACAGCTCCATAAGGATAAACTTTTATCACAATAAATGGACCCATCCACCTGGACTTAAGTTTTCCAGAAAATATTCTCAATCTAGCATTATACAGTAAAACCTTTTGTCCTGGTACAAGATTTTTAGTAAGAATCTTCTGATGAAGCCATAACTTCATCTTTTCCTTATAAACCTTAGCATTTTCATAAGATTCATTCCTTATTTCTTCAAGCTCATTCAATTGCAATAATCTCTTTTCAATAGCATCTTTCAAATTATAATTGAACTCTTTGATAGCCCAATATGCTTTATGCTCAAGTTTAAAAGGTAAATGACAAGTTTTTCCAAAAATCAGCCTATATGGGGACATTCTTATAGGTGTTCTGTAAGCAGTCCTATAGGCCCACAAAGCATAATCCAGTTTGATTGACTAATCCTTTCTATTTGGATTAACAATTTTTTCCAATATTCTTTTAATTTTATGATTGGATAATTCAACCAAACCACTTGTCTGTGGATGATAAGCAGTAGCAATGCGATGATTAATATGATATTTCTTTGCTAACTTTCCAATAATCGCATTTCTAAAATGACTTCCCCAATCAGTTATGATTACACTTAGTATTTCAAATCTGTAAACTATATTCTTTTCTAAAAACATTACAACACTTTGAGCATCACATTGAGGTAAAGCAATAGCTTCAATCTATTTGGAAACATAGTCTACTACTATCAAAATATAAACTTTTATGAAAGATGGTGTAAATGGTCCCATAAAATCTAGTCCCCAAACATCAAATATTTCAACTTCCAACATATAATTGAGGGGCATCTCATTTCTTCTAGAAATATTGCCTACATGCTGACATCTATCACAATTTTTAATATAAACATTCACATCCTTAAAAATTATAGGCCAATAAATTGCTGATTGTAATATTCTATATGCAGTTTTATCACTTCCAAAATGTCCCCCATAATCAAAATCATGACATTTTTGAATAATTTCATAAGTCTCTTCCAAAGGTACACATCTTCGAATTATAAGATCCTTTCCTTGTTTATATAAAAATGGGTAATCCCAAAAATAAGTTCTAGCATCAAACATAAATTTCTTCTTTTCTTGGTATGTCAAAGAATAGGGTATCATATTACTAACAATAAAGTTTACTATGTCTGCATACCACAGAACACGTCATTCTTTAACACTGAATAGTTTTTCATTAGGAAACTGTTCATTAATTTCTTCAATATCACATAGAGATTTTTTAATTTCAAACCTGAACAAATGATCAGCAATTTGATTATCAGAACCCTTACTATCTACTATCTCAAAATCAAATTCTTGCAAAAGAAGAATCCATCTTATCAGTCTCGGTTTTGTATAATTTTTCTTTTTTTGTATTTAATATCAGAACGATGAGTATGCACCACACATTTAGTTTCAATTAAAAATGATCGAAATTTATCAAAGGCAAATACTATAACTAATAACTCTTACTCAGTAGTGGTATAATTAATTTGAGCTTCATTAAGAATTTTACTGGCATAATAAATAACTTCGAAAATTTTATCATATTTCTAACCTAAAACAGCACCAATAGCATAATCGCTAGCATCACACATTAATTCAAAAGGTTTTTCCCAATTTGGTGAAATTATTACAGATCCAGTGATTAATTTTTCTTTTAATGTTTCAAAGGCTTTACGACAGTCATCATCAAAATTAAAAATTGCATCCTTTTCCAGTAAACGACATAAAGGTTTTGTAATCTTTGAAAAGTCTTTGATGTAAAGCCTGTAGAATCCAGCATGTCCTAAAAAACTTCTAATTCCCCTTATTGAAATGTTTTTTCCTTGTGGCAAGGTTTAATTTTCTATAATCAATGCATATTCACAACCCTATAACTTGTCTTGTTAGTATCATTTCATTCTTTTCGTTAACAGTCACAGTTACTCATCCTTTCTTAGGAACACAGTGAATAGGACTAACCCATGCACTATCTGAAATAGGGTAGATAATTCCAGCATCCAACCATTTTAAAATTTCTTTCTTAACAACTTCTTTCATGATAGGATTTAATCTCCTTTGGGGATCAACCCGCGGTTTGCAATAATCTTCCATAAGAATTCTGTGCATACAAATTTAAGGACTGATTCCTTTAATATCAGCAATTGTCCATCCAAGGGCTTTCTTGTGCTTCTTCAAAATTTTAAGCAAACTCTCTTCTTCTTTTTCGGTTAATTAAGAGGAAATTATAATAGGTAAGGTTGAGGTTTCACCTAGAAAAATATACTTCAAATGATCAAGAAGCATTTTTACCTCAAGTTCAGTTGGTTTTTCAATTGATGGACCATAAGTTTCATCTTTTTCAGTCATATCCAACAATTCAAAACTTTCATGAACATACTTTAAATCTTCCTCTTGAAAATCTTCAGAATCAAGTAACACCTCTTCTTGCTTATATTCCCATTCTCCTCTTTCATCTTTCTCTTCATAAGTTGATTTTAAATGAAATTCACTTAAATATTCAATAACATCAATCCTATAACACTCATCTTCTTTACCTATAGCAGGATATTTCATCGATTTTGAAATATTAAATGTAACAGTCTGATCATTAACCCTCATCGTTAATTCCCATTTTTGTACATCTATCATAGCTCTGCCTGTAGCTAGAAAAGGTCACCCCAAAATTATGGGTATCTCTTTATCTTCTTCTATATCTAACACAATGAAATCCACAGGAAAAATAAATTGATCCACTTTTACCAAAACATCTCCTATAAATCCTTTAGGATATGTGATCAAATGATCTGCTAATTGCAGAGTTACAGTAGTTGGGGTTATTTCTCCTAGTCCAAGTCTTTTGAATATTGATAGAGGCATAATTTTAATGCTTGCACCCAAATCACATAAAGCTTTTCCACAGAATCTTTCTCCGATTGCACATGGAATTGTGAAACTTCCAGGATCTTTAAATTTTTTAGGAAGCTTTTTTTGAATTATCGCACTGCACTCCTCACTAAGTGCAACAGTCTCTTTTTCTTCAAACTTCCTCTTTTTATTAAGAATATCCTTTATAAATTTCGTATAGCTTGGCATTTGGTCTAGGGCTTCAGCAAATGGAATATTAATGGTAAGCTTCTTTAATATCTCCGTGAATTTTGAAATTTGCTTATCCAACTTTTGTTGACGAAGTCTCTGAGGAAATGGAGGTGGTGGTTTTTCTAAATCAACCTTAGGTGGAAAATAGGTCTTTCAAAACCTTTTGGAGCGCCCTCTTTAGGTCTTTCAATCTCTTCTTTCTCTACTTCAGTTTCTTTTTGAACTCTACCTTCCAATTCTTTTCCACTTCTCAGTTGAATTGCTTTTACTTGTTCTTTATTCTTTTCTCTTGGATTCACTTCAGTAATACTTGGAAGCATTCCTTGGGATCTATTACTTAAGGCATTTGCAATTTATCCCAATTAATTTTCTATATTTCTGATGGTTGCTCCTTGAATTTGTAATTGATTTCCCATATGTGATACTACTTCTTCCATAGACAACTTCTTCTCTTTATATTGTAAAGCATTTTTATAATTAGAAGGATAAGATAATCTATTATTATTATTACCTTGGTTGTTCCAATTCTCCAATGGGTTTACTTGGTGGTTCCCCCATTGTTGATTAACATCACCCTTATTATTGTTATTCCAGTTAAAATTTAGATGATTCTCCCAACCTGGGTTATAATAATTGGAATATGGGTTGTTAGGTTTGATTATAGCATTCACAGTTTCTGGTGAAGAATAAGAATCAACCATTTGGCCTAATGAATTTTCTTCAATCATGAGATTTGGCTGAGAAAAATTCATCCCAAATTGGTATATCGTCCTTGATACAGCAACAAATTGATTTGCTAACATTGTAAAAGCATCATATTCATAAACACTGGCTACCTTTTTAGGATTTAACCTTTCAGAAGGCCATTGAAAATTATTAGTAGCCATTTCTTCAATTAAAGCATAAGCATCAGAAAAGGTTTACACATTAATGATCCAACAGCAGCAACATCGATGATTGATCTAAGAGATCCAACTAATCCATTATAAAAAGTTTGAATTATTAACCAATTTGGTATCGCATGATGTGGACATTTTTTGAGATCTTTAAATCTTTCCCATGCTTCATATATTGATTCCCCTTCAAACTGACAAAAAGATGTTATATCATTTCTTAACTTAGCAGTTTTAGATGGTGGAAAATATTTAGCAAGGAATTTTTGTGACTGTTCATCCCAAGTTCTTATTGATCCAGGTGGTAACGAATATAACCATATTTTAGCTTTATCCTTTAGTGAGAAAGGAAAAAGACTAAGTCTAACAGCATCATCCGAAACACCATCATATTTAAAAGTAGCACACAACGCTAGAAAATTAGTAAGATGCAAATTAGGATCTTCGGTTGTTGCTCCCCAAACTGATTATTAGACAACATTTGGATAATAGCAGGTTTAAGCTCAAACGAATTAGCAGCTACAACAGGGTTTTGAATACTACCACAAAGTTCATCTACTGTAGTGTTAACATAATCTCTTAAAGGTCTTAATTCTTGATGGATTCCTACATTTTGATTTTTATGATTTGCCCTTTCTTGAATATTTTTATCTTTTTCTGTATTTTTAATTTTTTTTATTTTTCTGATAGTTTTTTCTAATTCAGAATCGTAAGGCACAAGTCCCTCAGAACCTGAACTGCTCATACAACAATAAAACAAAACAAAACACAACACACTAACAAAAATATAGAAAAGTAAAAATTTAAAATTTCTTAATTCTCTTTAAAATGCAATTTAATTATTTTCCCCCGCAACGGATGCCAAAAACTTGACTCCGCCAGATAAATATAACGGTGCCAAAAACTTGTTCTCCATTAAATATATGTGGTGATGATTTAGATATGAAAATTATGATTTTATAATATGAGATACTACGCAAGTATACATATCGTTTATCAAGTAATATAGGACTTTCTGATTAGGCCCTGAGATATCAAACCCACAGGGAAAATATGAAAAATCTTTAAAAGAATCAGAAAATTATTTTTTACTTTTTTTTAAAGGCTTCTGAAAGTAAGTCTTGATTTTTAAAAGTTTTGAAAGTTGATTTGTTCTTTGAAATTTTCTTAATAAAATGTTAAGCAAGAAATTAAAATTATAATAACTAATAACACTGTATGTAAAACACTATTAACTAGAATATCTTTTTCTTTCCTTTTATGAAGTAGTAATAATTATTAAAGTATGGTTGTGGAAGTATTTAAATTTGTTGTGATAGATAGAATCAAATGTGTTCTTTACCCTTACTTGGTTCTATAAAGAACATATGTTAATTTGAAATTTTTATCATTTTCGAACATGGTTAGCAGGGAAGATACCGAGTTTCTCACTCTAGAGTTCCCTAGATTCCCACCAGCTGGGGCTAATTTCTCATAAAAAAACTCGAAACTTCAAACTAAATTAGGGGGTTTTAGCCTCTCACTCTAAAATCCTCTAATTTTACTCACTTCCACAAAAATATCTTCTAATATTACATTCAATTATATTTACTACAATTCTCACCCATATAATTGCATGTGGTTCTTACTAACTTTTACGAGACAGTACCGCATTGGATCTTACATAATCTCAAGAAATTCTACAACATAACAAGACAAATTAAGAAGTAAACAAATTTTTCAGAATCAATCTACACAACTTCTTCCAACTTTAAACACTTATACTTTCCACAACAATTCTCCATAAACTAATTACTTCTCCATTTAAGAAAGAAAAAGATAAAGTAAACTACTCGTAATGCATTGAGAAAATACAAAAACACATTGATTTGAAATTAAAAATCATAAGAAAAACAACAAACAAAAACAAGTATTAATTAAAAAACTAAATGTAAGAACAAAAGTAAACATTTATCTGAAAATTCTCTCCACAAGACTCAGGAAGTTCCTCTCGAAACTTTAAATCTTCACTAAAATACTCCTCGAACGGATCTCCCAACTCGATGACTCGAATAAACTTCGGACTTCAAAAGAAACTAAACTAAAAGAAAGAAAAGAAGTAGGAAGAAGAAGACTACACTCCGACCCTTTTCCTCTTTCCCCTTTCTACTCTCTACTCCTACTCTTAATAAAAACTCTCACAAAATAAAAGTAAAATACTATAAAAACTCTCTTCAAAATGCAAGTGGATGAGCACTTAGTCATTCCTACGACTCTCTTTAAAAATTAAACTAAAAGGTGCCTTGGTGTCTCTTCAAATGTGTCCAGATTCAATGTATCCACCAAAGATTGCACCCCTTCATTCAAACTTGCCCCCCAAAGGAAGTTATGGAAGTTACCACCAAGAGTTGCATCCCATCCACTTAAAAATTGGCACCAAATTCCTTTAGATTTTGATTTTTAACTGTGGAGGCTAAGCTCTGGCGGCTAAGTGCCGGCCCAGCGGCGCTTAGCCGCCAGTGCCCAAATTTTTATTTTTCATTATTTTGCTCCAAATTTGATCCAATTTTGCTCCTTTCATCATGACCATCCATTTTCATCATACCTACAAGAAAAATAGAAAATAGCTTCCATTAAAGTGCAATATCATTTAAAATAGGTATAAAAATGTGCATAAAAATACTATATATTTTAGGTGTATCATACGTCAACAGTCACTCCTCCTTTCTTAGGAACAAAATGAATTGGCTTTCCCAAACACTATCAGAAATAGGATATATAATTCCAGCATCTAACCACTTCTTTCAGTATTGGGTTTAGTCTCCTTTGTGCATCAACTCTAGGTTTATATTGTTCATTCAACAAAATTCTATGCATACAGATCGTTAGACTAATTCCTTTAATATCAGTTATGGACCAACCAAAAGCCTTTTTGTATCTTTTAAGGTGTCCAATAATTTTTTTACTTGATATTCATTTAAATCCGAAAATACAATGAATGGAAAAGTAGATGATTCTCCTAAAAACATATACTTTAGATGATTTGGGAAAATTTTCAGCACAAGTTCTGGGGGTTTAATGATAGATGGAATTAAAATTTTATCTCCATTATCCATAGTATCCAATCTTTCAAATTTTTCCTGAACAAATTCTAACTTTTTATACTTCATATCATCCAAGTCATGTTCATTTTTACTTTCATACTCCTCCTCACAATCCACATTTTCTTCAAATACTTCTTTAAAATGATTATCTCTCAAATAATTACAAATTTCCATTTGAAAGCACCCATCATCTTTTTCAGTTGAAGGGTATTTCATAGATTTCAGAATATTGAATATTACCTCTTTATCATTAACTCTCATAGTTAATTCTCTTTTTTGAACATGAATCATTGCTCTCTAAGTAGCAAGGAATGGTCTTCCCAAAATAATTGGAATTTATTTATCTTCCTCCATATCTAATACAATAAAATCCACAGGAAAGATAAATTTAAACACCTTTACTAATACATCTTCCACAACTCCTTTAGGATAAGTAATAGAACGATTAGCCAGTTGAAGAGTCACAGATGTAGGTGAAATTTCTCCTACTTTCAATCTTTTGAAAGTTGATAAAGGCATAAGATTAATTCTAGCTCCAAGATCACATAAAGCTCTTCCAAAAAATTTCTCACCTATAGCATACGGGATAGAGAAACTACTTAGGTTTTTAAGTTTTTCAGGAAGCTTCTTCTGAATAATTGGACTATACTCACCACTAAGTGTAACAGTCTCGTGGTCTTTAAACATTGTTTTCTTTTTAAGAATATCCTTCATAAATTTTACATAATCAAGCATCTGCTCTAATGCTTCAGCAAAGAGAATATTAATCATTAATTTCTTAAGAATTTTTAAAAACTTTGCAAATCTGTTATCCCTGTTCTGTCTGTTTAGTCTTTGAGGAAACGGAGGAGGTGGTTTTTCAATAGTTATCTTCATTGGTTCTAGCGGGTATTCATCTGGATATATCTTATTAGAACCTTCTCATTGTTCTGTTCCTCTCTTTCAACTTCGACTTCTTTTTGAACTCTTGGTTCCAATTCTCATTCACTCTTTAATTGAATAGCCTTAATTTGCTCATTGTTTTGATCTTTTAGGTTTATCTCAACATTTCTAGGAAGATTTCCAAAAGGTTTATTATTAAGCGCATTAAAGTTATGTCCCAATTGATTCTCAATGTTCTTTATTGCAACTTTTTGAGCTTGAATTTGATTACCCATATTCAGAGTCATTTATTCAATAAACAACTTCTTTACCTTAAATTATTGATTACTACTAAAACCAAGAGGATAAGAAGGTCTATAATTGGTTCATCCTTGGTTGTTCAGATTTCCAACTGGATTCATAGAATTGCTTCCCCATTGCGGGTTAACAACAACATTAGTGTTATTCCAGTTGAAGTTCGGGTGATTCTAACCAGAATTATAAAAATTCAAATAAGGATTATTTACTTTGTTATTTACGGAATTCAATGTTTCATAAGACATTTGAGAGTTTATCATCACTCCTGATGAATTTCATTCTAACACTGGGGTTTTGGAGAATAATTCATTCTATATTGATCTATTTTCTTCCAAAGTGCAGCAATTTGAGAGATTATCATAGTTATCGCATCAGAATCATGAATACTAGCTACTCTATTAGGATTTACCCAATCAGAGGGCCATTAAAAATTTTTAATAGCCATCTCTTCAATTAACAAACATGCTTCAACAAAGAGATTATACATTAATGGTCCACCAGTAGCTACATCGATAATCAATCTCAAAGCTCCCACTAATACATTATAAAAGGTTTGAATTATTAACCGGTCTGGTAAAGCATGGTGTGGACACTTTCTCAGAAGATCTTTAAATCCTTCCCATGCTTCATATATGGATTCTCCATCAAACTCACTAAAATATGTGATATAATTCATCAATTTAGCAATTTTGGAAGGAGGAAAATATTTTGACAAAAAATTTTGTGAAAGCTCTTCCCAAGTTCTGATAGTTCCAGGTGCTAACGAATTTAACCATGCCTTAGCCTTATCCCTTAGTGAAAAAGAAAAACGTCTAAGCCTATCAGCATTGTTTGACACTCCATCATATATAAAAGTTGCACATAGTTTTAGAAAACTTACGAGGTGTAAGTTAGGATCTTCATTAGGTGTTCCTCCAAATTTATTGTTCTGTACCATTTAAATAATAGCAGGCTTAAGCTTTAATGAATTAGTAACAACATCAGGGTTTTGGATAGTTAAGTGAATTTCATCTGTTGTTGGATTAACCTAATCTCTAAAAGGTCTTGGTATATTTTTGTTTTGATTGTTTAAATTATTCGCCATATTGTGAGGATTTATAGATTGTTTTAGTGTTTTTGAATTTTTCTAATAGCATGCTCTAATACAAAAACGTAAGGCAATAAACCAATAGATTCGATACTATGCATACAAACACAATAAGGACACTAACAATAAACAGACAGACACAATTATGACTGCAATTCAAATATAAGATTTCAAATACTAAAAAATTAAATTTTAAAAGTTACCCTTTTTTGCAGTACGTCCCCGGCAACTGCGCCAAAAACTTGGTGCGACTTCATAAAATTGCCAAAATTTATGAACTCAGATTTAGATATATATATTGATTTAGTTTTATAATAAGTAACACGATTAAAAGCAAGTATAGATATCACTCAAGTAATGCAGGGCTCTAGTGGAGTGTTGGATATCCATCCCACAGGGAAGCTTTAATTTTACGACATAGCACAGAAATTACTTATTGAATCAAAACATAATTGCAAGTAAGTTTAATTCTTAAAATAAAGACAAACAGTTGTAGTTACTATTTCTACAAAAACACGTTCTAAACTCTAGAAAGTTAAACTAACACAAGACTAAATTTATAACAAAGTTCAGTTGTAAGAAAGAGTCTTCCTCCTTTCCAGTCATAATGTGGTGATTATTGTGACATAAATCAGTGATGCAAATGTATTATGCCAAATAGGCACGTTCCTATTCTTTACCCATATTTCAACGTAAAAAGAACATTGGTTAATCATATGTTTAGTCCCTAAATCTATGGTTTGGCTGGGAAGATACTAGCTCTCAGTCCAGAGCTCCCACTTCCCTTCGCCTGAAGGCTAACTCTCGCTTCAGTTTCCAAACATTAAGACCAAATTGAGGAATTCAGCCTGTCACTCTGAAATATCCAATTCTACGCCCGTCAAAGTATATTTCCTTATTTATTTGAACTCAATCACCATGAATTACTTCTCTCATTCATGGACATTGTATGTGACCTTAACTTTTGTTGTAGAACTCATAATCCTTTCAGAAAATATGTTTCCCAACAAGTTTTAACAATTCAATTAGCGAGATAAAAAAGTAAATGAAGTTCGAAGTGAAAAGGTCATAACAAATTCTCCAAAATAAATTGACACATCATTTCCATATCACAACATCAACACATCACATGAAAAGGAGAAAGACAAAGAAAGCTACTCATGACTTCTGAGGAAAAGATGGCAATACATGAATTTTATATATAAAAACAACATCATTTAAATAGAGTAAAGTAAAGACAACTTATCCTAAATTCTTCCCCAAGGGAATCTCAAAGAATTCCCTTGACTCTTCTTTCTTTAGATAAGTAAGGAAGAAGAAATCTCTCACTTTCTCTCTCCTCTCACACTCCTTAAAAGAGAAAACACAAAACCTAATTTCCTACACAAGATGGAAAAGAAACTCTCTCTAAACTCTAAACTCTTCTCTTCTCTTCTCCCCTTTCTTCTTCTCCCCTTTTCAAACTTAGCTCCAAAAGAGTTTAAATTTGGCCAAAACTGAATGCCCAATAGTTTCCTCAAGCAACCCTTAAATATCCAGCGAAATACATTCAATCTAGTTTAAAATAGAGATAAGGCGCGGTCCGATCTAGGATAGGGCGTTGTTCGGCACATTATTCCGCCATTCGGTTGCAACTCCCTGTAAAATAACGTGGTCCGGTGCCTGTGATAGCGCAGTTCGACGCTTCAATAAAATGCACTTTTATCCCTTTTTGCTTCAAATTTGCTCCTTTTCGCTTCCTTTTGCTCCAAAGGCCTGAAATCATTGTACCTGCATGAAATCAAGAAAAATACCTTCCTTTAAAGTGCAATATCATCAAGAACAGTTATGAAATGCATAGTAAAAAGCAATCAAATTTTTAGTGGATCAGACCACATTTAGACCTAATTAAACTAAGGTAGACCTTAATCATATTAGGTTTAATTTAACAAACCCTAATTAGGTCTAAGATACTATTTAGACCTAATTAATTCAAGTTAGACACTAATCATATTAAGACCAATATCTTAAACCAATTAGACTTAACCCTAATTAAGTCTGATTAATCTATTAAACCTTACCTAAATTAGGTTTAATCAACTTTAAACTAAATAGACTTAACCCTAATTAAGTCTAATTTTTGAATTAAGTCTTACCTATATTAGGTTTAATTAACCTTAAACCAATTTGACTTAAACCCTATTAAGTATAATTAATTAATTAAACCTTAACTAAAATATGTTTAATTAACCTTAAACCAATTAGAATAGCCATAATTAAGTCTAATTAATCAATTAAACCTTACCTAAATTAGGTTTAATTAACATTAAACCAACTAGACTTAACCCTAATTAATTCTAATTAATCAATTAAAACTTACATAAATTAGGCTTAATTAACCTTAAACTAATTTGAATTAGCCCTAATTGAATCTAATTAATCAATTAAACCATACCTAAATGAGGCTTAATTCATCATAAACCAATTAAACTTAACCATAATTAAGTCTAATTAATCAATTAAACCTTACCTAAATTAAGCTTAATTAACCTTAAACCAATTAGACTTAACCCTAATTAAGTCTAATTAATCAATTAAACATTACCTTAATTAGGTTTAACTAACCTTAAACCAATTAGAATTAACCCTAATTAAGTCTAATTAATCAATTAAGCCTTACCAAAATTAGTTTTAATTAACCTTAAACCAATTAGTCTTAACCCTAATTAAGTCTAACTAATTGATCCACTGAAAATTTGATAACTTTTTAATGTCTATTTCATACCTGTTTTTTATGATATTACACTTTAAAGAAAGGTCTTTTTCATGATTTCATGCAGGTAAAATGATTTTAGGCCTTTGGAGCGAAAGGAAGCGAAAAGAAGCAAATTTGGAGCAAAATGTGGCAAAAATGTGTTTTATTGAACTAGCGCTGAATGGTGCTGTCACCAGTGCTGAACCGTGCCAATTTAGAAAGACTTTGAACCCAAAAGGCAAAAAGTAGCGCTAGACGGTACCCTATCATGAGTCGGACCACGCCCAATCCCAAATTCAAACTAGATTCTATGTATTTGGCCAGATTTTGGATGGATGCTTGAAGAAACTCTTGGGAAATCTGTTATGGTTTGATTTGAACTACTTTGGAGCCAAATTTAGTGAGGGGGGGAAGAGATTAGAGTGTGGGGAGTGAAGAGTGAGTGTGTCTTTTCATTTTTTAGGAAATCTAAGGTTTGTGTGTTCACTTCTAAGGAGTTTAGGAGGAGAGGGAAAGTGAGAGATTTCTTCTTCCTTACTTATCTAAAGAGAGAATTATGTGTTATTGTGAAGAAAGAAGAGGAGTTAAAGGAACTCTTTGAGATTCGCTTGGGGATGAGTTTAAGATAGGTTGTCTTTTCTTTACACTGTTTGTATAACATTGCTTTTATATATATAATCCATGTTTTGTCATCTTTTCCTCATGAGTCTTGAGTAGATTTCTTTGCCTTCCTCCTTTTCATGTGATGTGTTTATTTTGTGATATGGAAATGTTGTGTCGATTTATTATGGAGAAATTATGATGATCTTTTCACTTCATACTTCATTTACTTTTTAATATGGCCAAATAAATTGTTGAAACTTGTTGGGAAACTTATTTTCCAAAAGTAATATGAGTTCCACAACAAAGGTGAAGGTCAAATTCAAAGTCCATGAATGAGTGACGTAGTTCATTAGGGTTGAGTGCAAATAAATAGGGAAATATAACTTGATGTGTGTAGAATTAGAGATTTCAGAGTGATAAGCTGAAATCCTCAATTTATTCCTAAGGTTTGGAAACCAAAGCGAGAATTAGCCTTCAGGGGAAGGGAAGTCGGATCTCTGGAGTGAGAGCCAGTATCCTCTAAGCCTAACCACGGATTTGGGGACTGAACATAGGATTAGCCAATGTTCTTTATGCGATTGGAAAAGGGTAAAGAATAGGAATGCTCCTATTTGGCACAATACATTTGCATCACTAATCTATGTCACAAAAATCATCTTACTATATGTAGAGAGGAGGAAGATTCTTTCTTACAACTAAACTTTATTATAAATTTAATCTTGTGTTAGTTTAACTTGCTAGAAGGTTAGAACGTAATTTGTTAGAATTAGTAACTACAACTGTTTGTCTCTATTTTAAGAATTATAATTACTGCAATTGTGCTGTGATTCGAAAAGTGATTTATGTGCTACACCACAAAATTAATTGCCTCTCTGTGGGATAAATATCCAAGACTCCACTAGAGCCCTGTATTACTTGAGTGTACGTATACTTGCATTTAATTGTGTGACTTAATAGAAAACTAAATCAATATATATATATATATATATATATATATATAAATCAATATATATATATATTTATATATATATATATATATATATATAAATCTGAGTTCATAAATTTTGGCAAATTAAAAAAGTCTCACCAAGTTTTTGGCACCGTTGCCGAGGAGGAAAGGTAACTGCTAAACTTAATTTTGCAGTATTTGAAATCTTATATTTGAATTACAAGTCATAATTATGTGTGTTTGTTTATTATTAGTGTGCTTATTGTGTTTATATGCATAGTATCAGATCTATAGGTTTAGTGCCTTATGATTCTGAATTAGAGCGTACTATTAGAGAAGTTTGAAAAACAACAAAAACAATCTGAAAACAATCACAAAATGGCGAACAACTTCAATAATCAAAATAAAAATATATTAAGACCTTTAAGAGATTATGCTAATCCAACACCAGATGAAATTCATTTAACTATTCAAAACCCTGATGTTGCTGCTTATTCGTTTGAGCTTAAACCTGCTATTATCCAAATGGTAAAAAATAACAATTTGGAGGAACACCAAATGAAGATCCTAACTTACATCGTGCTAGTTTTATAGAACTGTGTGCTACCTTTAAATACGATGGAGTGTCAAATGATGCTGTTAGGCTTAGAATTTTTTCCTTTTTCATTAAGGGATAAGGCTAAGGTGTGGTTAAATTTGTTAACACCTGGATCTATCAGAACTTGGGGAGAACTTTCACAAAAAATTTTGTTAAAATATTTTCGTCCTTAAAAAACTGCTAAGCTGAGGAATGATATCACATCTTTTAGTCAATTTGATGGAGAATCCATATATGAAGCTTCAGAGAGTTTCAAAGATCTTCTGAGAAAGTGTCCTCATCATGCTTTACTAGACTGGTTAATAATTCAAATATTTTATATTAAATCTGTGTGATCTTTGAGATCGATTATTGATGCTGCTGTTGGTGGATCATTAATGTCAAAACCTTTTAATGAATCATATTTGTTAATTGAAGAGATGGCTACTAATAATTTTCAATGGCCCTCTGAGTGGGTAAATCTTAAGAGAGTAGCTAGTACTCATGATTCTGATGCAATAACTATAATTGTCTCTCAAATTGCTGTACTTTCAAAGAAAATAAATCAATATGGAATGAATTATTCTCCAACACCCCCAGTGTTAGAACAAAATTCTTCAGGATAGATGATAGACTCTCGAACACCTTATGAAACCTTGAATGCCATAAATAATAAATTTAATAATCCTTATTCAAATTACTATAATCAAATTTAGAGGAATCACCCGAACTTCAACTGGAGTAATATCAATGCTGTTGTTAAACCGCAATGGGAAATAATTCTATGAATCTAGTTTAAAATCTGAACAACAAAGGAAATACCAATTATAGACCTTCTTGTCCTCCTGGTTTTAATACTAACCACTAATTTAAGGAAAAACGTTTTTTACTGAGGAAATGATTCTTAATATGGGTAATCAAATTCAAGCTCAGAATGTTGTGATGAAGAACATTGATAATCAATTGGGACATATCTTTACTACTTTAAATAATAGACCTTCTAGAAATCATCCTAGCAATGTTGAGATCAACCCAAAGGATCAAAACAATGAGCAAATTAAGGCTATTCAATTAAGGAGTTGAAAAGAAATGGAAACAAGAGTTTGAAAAGAAGTTGAAGTTGAAAGAGAGGAAGTGAACATTGAAAAAGGTTCTAATAGGATATATCCAGACGAATATCTGATTGAACCAATGAAGATAACTATTGAAAAACCACTGTTGACCTCATTTTTGATGAGGTCTTTTGCTTCTCCCTTTAGTAGTTAGGATCTAGCCTTAGGCTTTTCCTTTGACTAATCTTACAGGACTATAAGTGGAACCCACCCCTTTAGAAATTCAAATACTTCTTGACACACTGCAAACCCCACAAGCTTGATTGTAGACCCCTAATCACCTATAGGGTTGAAATCAAATGTGGAGGTTTAAAAGATGAGTTCCCTATAGGACTTCTTGGCCTTAGGAATACCCTGGGTAGCCTGGTCTGGTGAGGGTTGACTAGCACATACACTACATTCTCACACACATTCCAAGTCCTAAAACCACACTCTCACCCAACTTGACTTCCTGACTCATGTAGGTAATTCATATGGATGGTCCTTAACCCCTAAGCCCCGAGCTAAGAGGGTTAAGAACAACATAGTGAATGCCTCGAATGAGTCCTCTCATGGCTCATATGGGCTTAATATGGCTTCATGGCTCAACCAAAGTGATTCCATCCTACTCAAATTTGATCAATCTTCATTTTTCCAAAATTTTAATTTTTGACCCCCGGGGCCCTACACCTACTTAACTTACCAAAAGCCCTTGAAACTACAAAAAATTTACAAAATCACCTAAATTACCAAAAATTCCTCAAAATCAATCCTAAACATTCCCCTCCACTCAAATTGATCATCCATAGCAAAAAATACTAAAAATTCGAAAAGTACCCCCAATACCCTCGAAATACCCAAAATGCCCTTCTTAGCCCAAAAATCTAAAAATTCAGAAAATTCCCCAAAAAATTCCAGAAAATCCCAAATATTCCCAATTTCATTTTGTTCAACTACACTATGGGCCAATTTTTCCAATTTACCCCATTTTTACCAAAGCCCCCAATTTGACCCATTTTTAACCAAAGTGAACCCAATGTCAAACCAAACCACCCCAATTGACATCAATTTTGGTCCTATTAAATTTTAAACTCCAAATAAACATCCCCAATATCAATTTAGACCAAATCCAAGTCCAAGTTGATTGAAATTTGAGCCCAATTTCAATTTGAAGCCTAAGGCCCAATTTTGGCCCATGATCTGAACCAAGCTCAAACCCATCCAATTCAACTCCAATTGGCTCCAAATCTTTTCTAGAACCTTCCTAAAATCCCCATAAACAAAACACTAACTTGATTTGCCAAAATTTGAACCTAAACTCCACCCAATCCTAACCTAAAACCAAAAATCTTTAAATTGACCTAAGCCCAAACCTAACCCAAATTGGCCCAAATCCCAAAATCAAGCCCAACCAAAGTTGAAAACTCTTTGTGACATTCCCATAAACATTTCTCAACATTAATTTTACATCAAATCCAACTTTTTCCCAACCTTAACCAATTTAGCCCAATTTGGCCCACTTTGGCCCCTTTAACCAAAGACCCCACATTAAACCCAATTCAATTCAAAATCACTTCACACTTCCAAACCACTCATGACACATACCTAAACCAATTGCAACATTTATTTGGCATGATCCCTCACAAAATTTCCATCCACCAATTTATTTTCAAACCTAAAGGCCCACTTTCTTAAACCATTCTAAAAGCCCACTTCCACCAAATCCAAAAGCCCAAAATTCAACCAAAGCCACATGACATTTCTCTACATCATGCATTCAATTAAAATCATCCTTAAGTCCTAAACCAATGATCAAATAATTCTAAATTAAGCCTCATCCAAATTTTCACCAAAATATCCAAAATCCTTAAAATCCATTTTTATTAAATTGACCAAACGTTTTCCAAGCCAAATTTGAGCCATTAAGCCATGTACAAGCCACATGGAAGCCCACCTCACCAAGCCATTAATGGCAAGAAGAGGGGACCCTTTCCTAATCTTTGATTAAGCATTTTTAACCATACTCATGTCACACTCTAAACCATGCTTAGCCCCCTCACCATGGATGGAGACCACACCATTTTCTCTTGGCTGACCCAACTGATCCTTTTCAGCCCAAAACCAGGCCTTGGGTGGTGAACCTAGCCCAAAACCATTGGTTGCTCATTTGAACTCAAAATGAGCCTCTCCCCATTCTATTTCAATTCAGCCCCTTTACACATGTCAAACTCCAATTGACTTCACCAAATTCAACCCCTGACCCCACTGAGTCAGATGGTGACCCATGCCTGGCCGACCAGCCACCACAGCCGCCGGAAAACACTATATCCGAGAGCTCCATGTGAGCCAAAAAATTCAATTCTCCCTTGCTGAGCTGTCCCAACCCTAGTGGACACCAGAGCTCTTCTTCTCCTCCCCTGAGCAGCTGATCCCAGCCTCCAATTGCCCCTGGGAAGCCCTCCAGCCATGTCTATTTAAACCCACCACCCTCTCGGCCAAAAGAAGAGATGAACCAGACCTTAAGGAAACTCTGCCAAAATTGCTCCAGGACCTTCTACTAACCCAGAGCAGTTGATCCCCAGTGTTCCTTTGCCCTAATTCCCATTAACAGAGCTCAATTTCTGAGTTGAAAATCCACCCAAAAAATAGGACACTTCACCACAGTGAGCCAATCTCCAAATTGATTGGTCCTACACCTTCACCAGACCAAGAGGAGAAGTTCCCCAGTAAAAGTCCCCTCACCAGGCCAGCCATTGCTTCCAGCCTCCAAGCTTTGTGATGGGCCTTGGTCACTTTCATACCTAGACAATTCCCCAGAGCCAGAGACTTCATCTGGAGCTTGCCCAGACTCAATCGAAGGTGACACAACTCTCAAATCGAAGCTTCACTTCTCTGAGCAAAGGTATGAACTCACTCTTCCTCCCGAGCTTCCAGTGATTCTCCATTTTTTAAGTTAATTTCATAGCCTATAAACCATATGGATGTGTTCGTCTCTTCAAGACGAATCTATAGAGCATAAGAATACGAAAATCCATTGAGAATAGAGTGAGATCTTAGGGCTTTAGTATGGACGGTCACAGGTGCACACCAGTCGTAGACGATGACCGGGAGCCGTTGGACTGCGCATGTACCGAGCGGACGATTCAGATTGCGCTGGACCAGGGAATGTTACATGAACCGCGGGCCCCTGGAGCGCTGAGTTAGATGGCGGCGTCGAATGGGAATGCGTCGCGTGGGCTTTCAGAGCTGCCGATGTTGCGCTGGCGCCGAGTCGGATAAGTAGATAAATAGGGTATTTTTGAATTATTTAAATGCCCAAAACTTCAAAAATTGATATCTTTGCATAAAAAATCACAAAAATAAAATAAAAATACCCTCTTGCTCAGTGAACATAGGAGAATAATGTGGAAAAGAAATCAAATTAATTGGATGAGTATTTTATTTTTAATAATTTATTTACTATTTTCAGTATTTTGATTCTTCATTTGCATAGACAATTCACCATGGCATGAGACCATAGGGCTTTTGAAGCCTCTGATCTTGGGAACACTCCCTAAATTTTTTAAGGTCAGAGGCCATCTCTGTGAAAAGTTATTGAATTTTCAATTTCATGTCACTATTTTAGGTATTTTAATTCCAATAATTAGCATGTTGTAAAATAAATTCTAAGAAAATTTGGTAATGTTCCTTAGGACTAGAGGACCCTATAAAAAATATATTTTGAGTTAATTCATTCATAATAACCTTAATTAGCCTAAACCCCTAAAATTGAATTTGAATTAATTAGGGTTAATCACACATCAAATTGACTTGAAAACAATTCTCCACTGATCTTTAGGATCAGAGAGACCTCACATAAAAGTTTGAAATCAATTGGACTTGATTAACCCTACCAAATGGGTTGATTAAGCCTCATAAGCAAAATGGAACTTTAAAAATTCATAACTCAAAAAATACTTTTCAAAAATTCACAAAAATAGTTTTGGGGCTTCTCTAATATCAGGGGAGTTCAGGAATATTAAAATTGGAATTTTCTAAAAAAGGTGATTTTTCATAATATTTTAATAATTAAAAAATAATAAAATTCATAAAAATATTAAAAAATCATAAAAATGTCACATTTTGATTCCTAATCACTTAGGAACAAACCAAATATTTTTCCTAAGTCCCTAGGATAAAATATTGAATTTTAAAGGCTTAATGTAATTTTTAATATTAAAAAATGAATTTTCAGCCCTCTTCACTAAAATAATTCTAATAAATCAAAGCAAAATAAGAAAATTATAAAACTTATTTCTATGAACTCCTTGAGGTCAGAGAAATTTAAGAAAAATATAAAATCTATTTTTCAACTTTTATTTTATTTTATAATTAATTAATACTCTAAAACTTAAAATAATTATAATAAATAAAATATAATTCAAAAAATCACCAAAATTAGTCCAAGTGGTCCTCTGGTCATTAGGAACATCCCATAATTTTCTTAAGGATAGTAACTTTTCCTTGGTAATGTTGTTGAATTTTATCCCATAATTTTCTTAAGGACAGTAACTTTTCCTTGGTAATGTTGTTGAATTTTCTTTGAAAACCCTTATTTTCAACTAAAAATAATTATATAAATAAATTAAATTTAGAAAAATCACATTTTCTCTAATGTCTTAATTGGCATGTGAGTGAAGTGACATAAAAAATTTCAAATTCATTTGAGCCCAATTTAGTGAGTTATGAAATAAATAAGCTTAAAAGGGCATAAAGGTAATTAAAAATTTTAACCCTTAATTAAAACTTTAGGTTTAATCAAAATGGGGAGGTAAAATATTTGATCTTAATTTTCTCTTGGATGATTGAAACTTAGGGAAATTAAGGGGTAGAAACCCATTGAACATTTTGAAAACATAAAAAAAATGAAGCTTTAATTAATTAAATTATTTAGATTTTAGAAAGAATATATTTAAATTTGGATTATTAAAATAGGGATATTATTAAGAGGACATTTATTCTTTAATTTAAAAATCCCTAAATAAGTCACTTTAACAATATTTAATTCTTAATTAAAAAATTAAAATAATAATCCAAATTAACAATTAAAACTCAAATTGAAACTAAAATTAAATTAGACTAAATTAAAATTAAATTAAGATTAAAGTTAAACTAAAACTAACAATTAAAATTAAAATTAAAATCAAAATTTAAATTAAATTAAATTCAATTTAAATTAAATTAAAATAAAATTAAATTAAAATTAAATTAAATTAAAATTAAATTAAATAAAAAATTAAATTAAAATTAAATTAAAATTAAATTAAAATTAAATTAAAATTAAATTAAAATTAAATCAAATTAAAATTAAATTAAAATCAAATTGAATTAATATAAATACAAATCATTTAACAACAAACCTAAGTGAAATCATTAAGAATTAAATCTAAAATAAATTGAACACTATTCCAAACTTAAAATTATTGATTAAAACCTCATTATTAAATTAAAATACTTTAAATCATTAACTCAAAATTTTAATTAATTATGATTAAAATTCTCGATAAACCAATTTCCCTTAAAGGCTTTAATTATTATTACTCTTAAATAGAGTATTAAGTGAGATGTCACTTCATTCATCTAAGTTCATTGAGCAAGAAAAAAAGTTTAACTAAACTCCTGGATGATTTAATTGGACTCAAAATAATCCCAGAAATACTGAAAAGATGTTTAGGACTTGTCCTAAACACTTCTTCAATATGACGGGGTGTTTTAAAAGAACAACCGAATTTAATTGTTCTTTGATGAAGAAAATCATCCTTAAATCAAACCGAGAACCTAGACGTCAAAGGAGATGACTAGTTATAGGATTAGGAATTTGGTAGACAACCAAAACACTTCCCTTAGCTTTACCTAGGTATCTATTGAAATATTTAAATGCCTTAACATGTATTTTAAGTACAGCTTGGGATGACGGGAAGACCCTCCAGGTACGTTTTTATTTTATTACAATTTACTTTATTGCAATTTACTTACAAGCACTGTACTTTATTTTTCTTGCATGTTAAACAAGACTATTGCATGAAAACCAAAACCTTTAGGATAGTCCCTGAACTGAAACCAAATTAAAAGTCATTGCAAGATAAAATTCACCACAACATTTAAAAATATAAAACAACTCAAAATTTAATCACAAACAGAACAACAAAACTACAATCACAACTAAATTAAAACGCCTCATTGAATGATCGGGAATACCTCGGATGACGTAACCCACGTGTTGCTAACGAGATTTCACACGGTCTAAATGAAAGTGTGGAACTCATTCAGTTGAGTTTAGCAACTTCATCTGGACTAAGTGAATTTAATGAAAATAATGGTGCCGGGATGACGGAACCGTGGGATCTTAATCGGTTCTGTTTAATTAACTTTAAGATTTGTTTTAATTAAAATATTAAGCCATCTCAATTTTCAACCTTTCTAAACCAAAAAACTTTTCTCTTATCCCCTAATTTTAACCTTCCAAAACTAAACCTCTACAACAACAAGGAGCTTGGAGCATAGTGGCCAGCACGGCCATCGTCGTCAGCAAAACTGGAATCTACTTCAGCAAAACATTTCTTAGTTTTAAATAACCAAGTCATAGGACTTCGAGGTAGTTTTCCTAGTGCAACATAAATCCTCAACTCTTTGTTAGGCATTTGCATGATTATGTCATGTAAATTAAGCCCTAACCGGTCTTAGGATTCCGAGGTAGTCGTTCGGTACGACATAAACCCTCACATCTTCGAGGCTATTTGTATGATTGTTTCATAATAATATAAGTCCTCCTAAATAAATAAAATTGGTAGGATTGCAACATTAAATAAACTCCCAAATTGAAGCCAAACAATAGGATAGTTTGGGAAGTTGCTAAGATTCTTCTTGGATCCTCAACTTCTCCTACTTCTCTTCCTTCGGACTCCTCAAAATAACTGTTCCAAATTTGATCCATTCCCTATTGAAATTTCTAAAATCCAATCCTTTGAAAACCTTTAAACTTTGAAATTCTTGAGAGCAAAACCAATGATCATCATCGAGAGTTTTCTTAAATGATTCCCGTCATTTAAGATGTAATTAACTGTAGGGGCTTGCCCTTATAGGGAAATTTAAGAACCCAGGTAATATAAACCCTGCTTAATTCCTTTATATTAAGCAGGGGAACTTGTCGGCTTATAAAATTGGTTCGCAGACCAAACGGATGTCACAAATCTTTTAGTTTATTTAGTCGAGCCCTATCATCAAGCAGGGTGTCTATTCCTCGGGATAAATACACGGTTTGTGGTGCGGTGCTCGTTTATATAAACTATTCGGGATGTGAGATCGGTTTGATTTCATATCTTAAAGTTTTCAAATTTAAAAATTATTTTAAAATCAATTACTACTTTCTAAATTATATATATATTTAAATTAAATTTAAGATTTGCCGACAATTTCTGTAGGCGACCCCCTTTTTAAAATACAACACATAACCTAAAAATAAGCCTTACAACCACCTCCTCCTTTTCCTCAAAGACAAAATAAATAGAATAGGGATAATAAACTTGCAAAGTTTTTGGAAATTCTTAAGAAATTAACGATTAATATTCCCTTTGTTGAAGCATTAGAGCAGATGCCTGATTATGCAAAGTTTATGAAGGATATTCTTAAAAATAAAAGAAAGTTCAAAGAGCACGAGACTGTTACACTTAGCAGTGAGTGTAGTGTAATTATTCAAAAGAAGCTTCCTTAAAAACTTCAAGACCCATGTACTTTCACTATCCCGTGTGCTATAGGTGAGAAATTTTACGAAAGAGCATTATGTGTTCTTGGAGCTAGTATTAATCTTATGCCTTTATCAACTTTCAAAAGATTGGGAATAGGAGAAATTTCACCTATATCTATGTCTCTTCAGTTGGCTGATCGTTCTATCACTTATCCTAAAGGAGTTGTGGAAGATGTATTAGTGAAAGTGGATAAATTTATCTTTCTTGTGGTCTTTATTGTATTAGATATGGAGGAAGATATAGAAGTTCCAATTATTTTGAGAAGACCATTCCTTATTATTGGGAGAGCTATGATCGATGTTAAAAAAGAAGAATTAACTATGAGAGTTAATGATCAAGAGGTAACTTTCATTATTCCAAAATATATGAAATACCCTAGAACAAAAAAGATAATGAGTGCTTTTGAATGGAAATCTGTGATTATTTGAGAGAAGATCATTTTAAAAAAATATTTGAAGAAAATTTGGAATGTGAGGATGAAAATGAAAGTGTAAGTGAAGATGTTTTGGATGATATAAAAATGAAAGATTGGTTACTATAGAAAATGAAGATAAAAGTTTAATTCCATTGATCATTAAACTCCCTAAACTTGAGTTTAAAATTCTCCTTAATCATATGAAGTACATGTTTTTAGGAGAATCATCTATCTTACCGGTCATTGTATCATCGAATTTAAATGAATGTCAAAAAAAATTACTGGATATCATAAAAGGATACAAAAAGGCTTTTGGTTGGTCCATAGCTGATATTAAAGGAATCAGTCCATTGATCTGTATGCATAGAATTTTGTTAAGTGAACAATATAAACCTAGAGTTGATCCACAAAGGAGACTAAACTTAATAATGAAAGATGTGGTTAAAAAGAGATTTTAAAGTGGCTAGATGTTGGATTTATATATCCTATTTCTGATGCTCTCTTCTCTCTCTTCAATCTTTCTCTACATCTCTATTATGCTCTCTCACTCTCTATTCTCTTTTTCTATCTTATGCTCTTTCACACTCTACCTTGTTGCTCTCTCTTCTCTCTTTTCTATTACTTTTCTCTCGCTTAATCTCCCACTCCCTCCTCTCTCTCCTGTTTCCATCCCTCCATCTCTCATTTTCTCACTTCTCTACCTCCTCCTTTCCTTAATTTTATCCTTCTCTTTCTTACTCCCTCCCACCCTCTATATTCTCTCGTTTTCCCTGACTTCCCTCACTCACTCTTACTCAATCTTCTATTAGTCTCTCTTTTCACTCTCTCTTCCTTTCTCTTTCCTGCTCAATCTCTTTAAATCCTCTCACTACCTCATGTTATCTCTTTCTCACTCACTCTCTTCCTCTCTCTCACTCTCTATTCCACCTCTTTTTATCTCTCTCTCACTCTTTGTTCTATTCTCTTTTGATGCTCTCTTTATCCATCACTGAGTCTGTCTCGCTCTCTCTCCCACTTTCACTCCCTTCATGCCTCTCTTTCTCTTGCTTTCCTTATCTCCCTCTCTCTTACTCCCTCTCTCGCACGCTCGCTCTTTCCCTCTCTCCCACTCACTTTTCCCTTACTCTCCTTTCCCTCTATTTTTCTCTCACACTCTCACCCTTTCTAGCTTCTCTTCCTCTCCTTTGGTTTCACTCTCACTCTTACTCCCTCATTCCATCTCGCTTTCTCACTCCATGTGCACTCTCTCTCTTACTCTCTCTTTTGTTGCTCTCTCTCCTTGCTCTCCTCTCAATCTTCTCTCCCTCTCTCCTTAACTTTCTTGTTTCTTTCCCTACCTACTTCTCTCTCCCTTTCTTGCTCTTATTTCTCTTTCTCACGCACTCTCCCCTTTTATACCTCTCTCGCTCTATCCCTCTCACTCCCTTCCAGTTTACCCCCTCTCTCTCCCATTAAGCATCATTCTTTACCAATCTCTCCATCTCTCTCGCATTATCAATATTTTTTCCTTCACTTTATATTCTCTCTCACTGTCTCTTCCTCTCATTTCCACTCTCTTCCATTCCTCTCACTCACTTCTTCGGCCTCTCTCATCTCACTCTTTCCCTCTCTCATAAACATTCAATGGCCTTCTGAAAGGGTTAATCCTAAAAGAATGGCTATTATTCAAGATAATGAAGTCTTTTCTATTTTAGCTTCACAAGTGGCTGTGATATCTAAGAAATTAGATAATTTTGCTATTAATATATCACACATAAGTAATGATAATTCTGTAAATTCTGATGATTCTCAAACAATGGAAACTTTACAAGCTATTGCTAGTAAAACTAATAACCCTTATTTTAATTATTATAATCCTGGTTGGAAAAATCGTCCTAAATTTAATTGGAGTAATGTGCATCAACAATGGAATAATAATCAACTTAATCCTAATCGGAACAATCAAGGAAATTAAAACTATTGACCAACTTATCCTCCTGTTATAACAATCAGCAGAAAAAATTGTCTGTTGAAGAATTGATCTTGCAACTGAGCAATCAGCTACAAAGTCAAAACACTGTTATTCGTAATATTGAGAATCAGATGTGTCAAATCACTAATTTCATTAATTACATACCTCAAGGAACACTGCCTAACAATGTCGAAATTAATCTTAAAGAATCTAGAAAAGAACATGAATAAGCAAAAGCTGTACAACTCAGAAGTGGAAATGAATTAAAAGAGAAAACACGAAATGAGATTGAAAAAGAGAAAGAATTTGAAGAGATTGAAAAACCTAAAGATACCCTTTCTCCAAATAAATATCAGACTGTAGTACCTATTGAAGTGGAAGTTGAAAGACCACCACCACCTTTTCCTCAAAGACTAAAACATCAGAAGCTTGATCATCAATTTTCTAAGTTCTTTGAAATTTTTAAGAAACTTACCATCAACATAACTTTTACTGAAGCTTTGGAGCAAATGCCAAGCTATGCAAAATTTATGAAGGATATTTTAAGAAAGAAGAGAAAATTTGAAGCTTATGAAACTGTTGCATTAAGTGAAGAATGTAGTGTAATAATTTAGAAGAAATTACATTAGAAACTTAAAGATCCTGGAAGTTTCACTATACCATGTGCTATTGGAGAAAAATTTTGTGGAAAAGCCTTATGTGATTTAGGAGCTAGTATTAATCTCATGCCATTTTCAATCTTTCAAAGGTTAGATTTAGGAGAGATTTCTCCTACCACTGTAACTCTTCAATTATCTGATTGATCGATCACTTATCCTAAAGGAGTTATAGAGGATGTTCTTGTTATGGTAGATAAATTTATCTTCCTTATGGATTTCATTGTTCTAGATATGGAAGAACATAAAGAAATACCTATTATTTTAGGGAGACCTTTTCTAGCAACCGGAAAAGCTATGATTGATGTGCAAAAAGGAGAATTAACGATGAGAGTTAATGATCAAGAGATAACATTTAATGTTCTGAGATCAATGAGGTATACTGATAAAGAAAAATGCTATCAGATGAATATTTTTGATTATATAATTGAAAAGCATTATCATGAAAAATGTAAGGTCATTTCAGATAATAAAGATAAAGAATCTATGTTATATAATGAGTCATTAAATGAGGAAATTGAAAAATAAATGAAGAAAATTTATCTGAAGATACTCATTATATTCATGAAAATTGGGAAATTTTAGGCACAACTAAAAATGATATTCTTTTACCCTCAATCGAAAAAGCCCTTGAACTGGAATTAAAAATGTTACTTGCACATTTAAAGTATGCATTTCTTGGAAATTCATTAACTTTACCTGTAATAATATCTTAAGAATTAAGTAAAGATCAAGAAGAAAAATTAATAGGAGTTCTGAAGAATTATAAGAAAGCTTTTGGTTGGACTATTGCAGATATAAAAGGAATAAGCCCTTCAATCTGTATGCATACGATTTTAATGGAAGAAAATTGTAAACCCATTATTGAACCTCAAGGAAGATTAAACCCAATTATGAAAGAGGTTGTTAAGAAAGAGATTTTGAAATTGTTAGATGCTGGAATTATTTATCCTATTTCGGATAGCCAATGGGTAAGTCCTATTCATTGTGTTCCGAAGAAAGGATGAGTAACTGTCATTTTTAATGAAAAAAATGAATTAATCCCAACAAGACAAGTTTCTGGATGACGTATTGACCCGATATAAATATATGCGTACTAAAATCTTCTTCCCCGGCAACGGCGCCAAAAACTTGACCCGAAGTCTTCTGAAGATCAACGTACTAATTAATCCTTTCAAAAATTAATGTTATAAATAATAATAGAGGCTAGTGTATATAAATATAATTTTATGGAAAATATTTTACATACTAGGGGTTCTACGCAAGTATATGTATCGTTTTAAGTAATATAGGACTTTGAAACAAAGACCCCAATATCGTTCCCATGAGGAGAGAGTTATAGATCTTTAAATATTTTTATTTTAAAGTATTTCTTTTATAATTAAAAATAAAATATCTTTAATTTACTAGATGCAATAATAAAGCAGAAATAAAATAATTTATGTAAATAGCAATAAGAAAGCAACTTTCTCCCTTTAAATTAATCCAAGATTTTCTAAAATAATGATAGTATTCATGGAGAATAATAATTTATGGTATTGTGTCAAATAGAAGCATCCATATTCTTTACCCTTTGATCCAGGTGCAAAGAACATAAGATAGCCTATAGATCAGGTCCGGATGTATTGTTAGTAGAATGGGTTAATCTAGGCTCACACTACTGGATGTCCAAGGGTGGCTATGGTTGGCCCTACTAGTGACCCTTTCCTTTTCTATAAACCAAATCATAAGATTTTAGTCTGTCACTCTAAAAATTGATCAATTCTACGCCCAATATATAACATCTTCCTATTTATTTGCACTTCACCTTGAATAACCCGCACAAGGCCTTATACTACCCAAGGATTCATGTGATATCTACAAGTTAGGAATTCATCTCCTTCTAGATCTCAAAACTCTTCAACAGATTTTAACAATTTAAATGGCCAATTTAAATAGTAAATTAAGAACCGGTATTAATATCATCACAATGTTTTGAAAATATATGATTTTTAATTCTCTGATGAATTTTGTATTATCTTATTTATCTTTTCATAATTGAAAGGAGAAATTAAATTAACTACTCAGAACACATTGAAATTAAATAACAAAATATAATAAATAAACTTTGAATCAAAATAAAAATACTTATCTTAAATGTTTCTCCTACTGAACTTTTGATTCCTACTGACTCCACAACGTAATGAACTACAGATGCACCAAATCTTTCAAACTCTAAATACAAACTCTAAAATAAACTCACTAATTTATGAAGGAAAGTAAAAAGGTGGCCCTAATATGATCTCTCTAATTCTCTCTCTAGGTTGGACTCTAGATAGGGGGGTAGATGGGGCGTTTTTCTCTGAAGGAATACCCTCCTATTAATAGGCTTCAAGGGTTTCCTCAAGGCACCTCTTCAAAATGTGTCCACGTTCAATGAATCTTCTAGAAGGTGTGTCTGGTGCCTAGGCGTCGGACACCGCGTCCAGTTCTTCGCACCTCCTCACTTTGGATCACACCTCTTCGCAATTAAAACCGTTTTGAAGCGTCCAAATACATTGTATCACATGTCCTATAAACTAGGAACAACTGTCAGTCTTCTAGAAGGTCCAATAACCGCTCACACCGTCAAAATAACCGCCTAAAAGTTGTCAAAAACTTAACAGTTTTCTGTATCGAGCTGGCGCTTAGGCGCCGGACTCTGGCGCCTAGGCGCTAGGCCAATAATTTCGACAATTTTGCATTTTGGCTCTATTTTTGCTTCTTTTTGCTCCTTCTTGATCCTGTTTCATATTTTTCTCCTTCTTAAATATTTTTGAATCACCTACATCCAAAAACACAAAAATACCTTTCATTAAAGCATAATATCCTTAAAATTTTATAAAAATTAAGGCATAAAAATAGGTATTTTTTTCTTGGATCAAAATCCCCCAAACTTAAACGTTACTTGTCCTCAAGTAACCCTTTTTACTATATAAAATGCATAACATTTGGAATAAAAAGGTAAATATTTAAGACTTCTTATGATTTTTGATTTTATAAAGGCTTTAGTAAATCATTAACCAAATTTCACTAACTAAGTTTAATTTTAAGAATTTAAAGAATATTCTAACTACCAAATCATAAGACTTCAAAAATTTTTCATTCACTTCGAAAATAATTATAGTTTATTATATTAAGATCACATAAATTATTCACAAGAAAATGATCTTCGTGAAATTCTTTTCTAATAAAATAAATGCATAAAAATTAAGTAATATATGTAATCAGTTTTCTTTTTATAAGTTAATTCAAGTGAAGCCAATTTTTGATTAGGCATTTCCTCAAGCTTCTCCTCTTTTTTTCTATCCCTTTTTTTTTAAAGAGATGATTATTGTATCTGGATAGCCTGTTAATGGTTTTGAACTTCACTATCCTTAAATTATATTTTCAAACTTATACATTTTCACTTAATTGTTATAACATACATATATTTCAAAAAGAATTTCAATCTATTCTTTTTCGAGTTATAAATTTTGATTTCTTAATACTTCTAAAATTCAATTATCTCTACTATGAATAGAAAAATTTCTTAATTTTAATTTTCTTTAAGTTGAATAATTTTATTCTTAAAATCAATCAAAGTTATTAAAATTTTTGATTAAGTCCAGTAAATTATTTATAATTTCAAAAATTTAAGTGATCTTAAATAGATTCTTCATTCCTCATGTTATGTTAAAAAAATTTTATTTTTAGAAAATATTAATTTTAAAGGACAAATAAAATTTAAATTTGAATGTATTTTCCCTTTCCCCCAAACTTAAGTTTTGGTCTATCATAAAATTTTTTTTTAAATGTATGAGAGGAAGAAAAACATAATTTTAAAAAGGATTTTTTATAAGTATGTAAAAAAAAACATTCTAGAAAGAAAAATTTACTTCTACACATGCTTTTGTGAATAATACTGAAATAATGAAGCAGGTATAAAAGTAAGCAGGCTCATTAGTAATCAAATTAAATGACCATACTACATATAATAACAGAAATATAACAACAATACTAACTACTAAACAGTAGCCTGAAACAAAAATAAACATAAATTTATTCAGATTTCAATCTTAAACACAATACATTAAAAATACTCTAACAACAGTCTCAACACCCAACAATCCACACAAAGTACATAAACAAATCTAAACTAGCAAACAACAAACAACAATCAATACTAGCAAACAAACTAATCTAACAACAGACTTTGCATAACTCAGAGGTAAATCAGGCCACTAATCACTGTCTGTAGCCTCATCATCATCATCACCACCAAAAGAAAACTCAACATCCTTAGGATCAAAATATGGTGAGAAACTAGGAAACTGAACATCATGCTCTCCCTTCAGGAATCTAACTAGAGCTTCATCATACTCAGCATCGTAACAACTCTTCCTCTAGGTATACTCAGATAAATGATCAATTTTCTTATCAATAGAATCGACTCTGCAGTGAGTTTGAAATAACTCATGTTGTTGCTCTATAAACTGTTCATGCATCGATTCCCAAATACTAGTTGGTGGCTCAGCAGTAGAAGTAGAAGGTCTGGAAGTGGAAGGTCTACCTGAAGTGTGTGCAGAAGTAGAAGGAGCGGTCGATCTCTTCCCTCGAAGATGATCATATATACTAACACTCTCCTTCCCAAGACTTCAGCTTCTCCTCGAAATATCGACGAAGTGACTCCATTGCTAACACATAAAGAATAGATCAAAGATGGGAATCCCGACTCCACGTAGTGCTTGGATCTAGCAAGTAGACTCCACAAAATCATAAATGATATAGCCGACATCTATCAGCTTCCTCTCCTGAATGCAATAGTTCAGGATAGCTCTTTCTCTTGTAACTTCACTCAGGTGTTTGGAAGGTAGAAGTCTAGCATAAATAAAATAATGCCAAGCCTTTGAAACACCGTTTAGCTTAGAGGATTTGAAGTTTACCCATTTTCATTTCGGATCTTCCAGGCTCCAGTGCCGTCAGTCAAATAAGCAATAATCATCTCAAGATCTCCCTCAGATGGAGATAATTTAGAATAGTGGCACTCGATGGTAGGTGGCAGTCCATAAAACACAGTGATCCTCTCCTGAGTAAATCCTACTCCAATACCTTTGACGAAGACTTCGTAATCTTTCGCATCTAAAAAGTTAGCATAAAATTCACGAACGACTTGAATAAAAGTAACAGCAGTGAAATAACAAAATCGTTGCCAGTTGTGCGCAAAGATTGTGTTCTCGATCATTTCGCCCGGATTGTAAAAGCTTTGCTCCAAGATAAACTTTCCTGATGTCGCAAATTTGTGATATCGAAAATGCACAGCCGCAGTCTTGAACTTGCTACTGTCAAAATTTTCTCATCCCTGTCGGTATATTTTTAGGTTATGTGTTGTATTTTGAAAAGGGGTCGCCTAACAGAAATTGTCGGCAAATTTTATATTTTAAATTTAATTTAAATATATATATTTTAGAAAATAGTATTTGATTTTGAAAATAATTTTAAATTTGAAAATTTTAAGATATGAAATCAAACCGATCTCACATCCCAAATAGTTTATATAAACGAGCACCGCAGCACAAACCGTGTATCTACCCCTAAGAATTGACACACTGCTTGATGATGGGGCTCGATTAAATAAACTAGGAGATTTGTGACATCTGTTTGGTCTGTGAATCAATTTTATAAGCCGACAAGTTCCCCTGCTTAATATAAATGAATTAAGCAGAGTTTATATTACATGGGTTCTTAAAGTTCCCTATAAGGGCAAGCCACTATAGTTAATTACATCTTAAATGATGGGAATCATTTAAGAAAACTCTTGATAATGATCAGTGGTTTTACTCTCAAGAATTTCAAAGTTTAAGGTTTTCAAAGGATTTGAGTTTTGGAAATTTCAATAGGGAATGGATCAAATTTGGAACAGTTTATTTTAAGAGTCCAAAGAAAGAGATGTAGGAGAAGCTGTGGATCCAAGAAGAATCTTGACAACTTCTCAAACTATCCTATTGTTTGGTTTCAATTTGGGAGTTTATTTAATATCACAATCCTGCCAATTTTAATTGATTAGGACTTATATTTGTATGACATGATCATACAAATAGCCTTGAAGATGTGAGGGTTTATGTCGTACCAAACAACTACCTCGGAATCCTAAAACCGATTAGGGCTTAATTTGCATAATATGATTATGAAAATACCTGACGAAGTATTGAGGATTTATGTTGCACTAAGCAAATTACCTCGAAGTCCTATGGCTTGGTTATTTAATTCTAAGAAAGTTTTGCTGAAGTAGATCCGAGTTTTGCTGAAGACGATGGTCGTGCTGCCCACCATGCTCCGAGCTCCTTGTTGTTGCAGACGTTTAGTTTTGGAAGTTATAAATCAGGAGATGAGAGAAGTGTTTTGCTTTAGAGAAAATCTTACAATCCAAGTGTTTTTAATATTTTAATTAAAACAAATCTTAAAGTTGTTTAAACAGAACCGATTAAGATCCCACGGTTCCGTCATCCCAAGCATCGTTATTTTCATTGAATTCACTTAGTCCGTATGAATTTGCTAAACTCAACTGAATGAGTTCCACACTTTCATTTAGACCGTGGGAAATCCCGTTAGCAACACGTGGGTTACATCATCCGAGCTATTCCCGATCATTCAACGAGACGTTTTAATTTAGTTCCAATTGTATTTTTGTTGTTCTGTTTGTGATTAAATTTTGAGTTGTTTTTATATTTTGGAATGTTGTGGCGGTGAATTTTACCTTGCAATGACTTTTAATTTAGTTTTGGTTTCAGTTTAGGGACTATCCTAAAGGTTTTGGTTTTCATGCAACAGTTTTATTTATCATGCAAGAAAAAGTAAAGTACAATGCATGTAAGTAAATTGCAACAAAGTAAATTGCAATAAAATAAAAGTGTACCTGGAGGGTCTTCCCGTCATCCCAAGATGCACTTAAAACACATGTTAAAACATTTAAATATTTCAACAGATACGTAAGTAAAGCTAAGGGAAGGGTTTTGGTTGTCTACCAAATTCTTAATCCTATTGCTAGTCATCTCCTATGACGTCTAGGTTCTTGGTTTGGTTTAAGGATGATTTTCTTCATCAAAGAACAATTAGATTCAATTGTTCTTCTAAAACATCCCGTCATATTGAGGAAGTGTTTAGGACGAGTCCTAAACATCTTTTCAATACTTCTGGGATTATTTTGAGTCCAAGTAAATTTAATTGCACAGGTGAATTAATCATTCAGGGGTTTAGTTAAACTTTGTCTCTTGCTCAGTGAACTAGGACATTTGAATATCCTATAAGTGAAGTAACACTTCACTTGATACTTCATTTAAGAGTTATAATAATAAGAGCTTTAAAAGGGCAAATCAATTTATTAGGTATTTTAATGATTTAAACTTAATGATTTAATTTCAATTTTGACTTAATTATAAAAATTAGTTTAAGTTTAGAATAGTGTTCAAGTTATTTTAGATTTAATTCTTAATGATTTCATTTAGGTTTGTTGTTAAATGATTTTGATTTAATTTAATTTAATCAAATTTTAATTTAATTTATTTTAAATTTATCTTAATTTGATTTGATTTTTAATTTTAATTTAATTTGATTTAATTTAATTTAATTTAATTTTAATTTTAATTTAATTTAATTTAATTTAATTTTAATTTAAATTTAATTTAATTTTAATTTAAATTTAATTTAATTTTAATTTAAATTTAATTTAATTTTAATTTTAATTTTAATTTTAATTTAATTTTTTATTTAATTTTATTTTATTTAATTTAATTTAATTTTAATTTACTTTAATTTAGCTTAGTTTAATTTTAATTTAATTTAATTTTTAATTTAGTTTAAATTTAATTTTAATTAATTTTAGTTTAATTTTAGTTTTAATTATTAATTTGGATTATTATTTTTAATTTTTAATTAAGAATAAAGTATTATTGAAGTGATTTATTTAGGGATTTTTAAATTAAAGAATAAATATCCTCTTAATAATATCCCTACTTTAATAATTCCAATTTCTATTATTCTTCCAAAATTTCAATTACTTAATTAATTAAAGTTTTATTTTAATTATATTTGAAATGGTTAGTAGGTTTCTACCCTCAATCATTTAAGTTTCAATCATCCAAAATCAGTTCAAAATCAAATATTTTACCCTCCCCTTTTTGATTAATCCTAAAATTTTAATTAAGGGTTGAAATTTTTAATTACCTTTTTGCTCTTCAAGCTTAATAATTCTATAACTCACTAAACTAAGCTCAAATGAAATTAAAATTTTATATAACCTCACTCACATGTCAATTAAGACATTAGTGGAGAAAAATGTGATTTTTCTGTATTTAATTTATTTATGTAATTATTTTTAATGAAAAATAGGGGTTTTCATGGAAAATTCAATAACATGACCAAGGAAATGTTTCTGTCCTTAAGAAAATTATGGGGTGTTCCTAATGACTAGAGGACCATTTGGACCAATTTTGGTGATTTTTTGAATTATATTTTATTTATTAGAATTATTTTGAATTTTGGAGTATTAATTAATTTAAAAATAAAATTGAAGTTAAAAAATAGGTTTTATATTTTTCAAAAATCTCTCTGATATCAGGGAAGTCAGAGACCAAAATTTTATATTTTTTTGATTTTTCTTTGATTTATTAGAATTAATTTAGTGGAAATGTTAAAGAAAATTATTTTTTTTAATTCAAAAATTGTTTTAGGCCTTTAAAATTCAATATCTTACCCTAGAGACTTAGTGGAAAATATTTGGTTTGTTCCTAAGTGATTAGAATTCAAAATGTGACATTTTGGTGATTTTTAATATTTTTATGATTTTTATTATTTTTTAATTATTAAAAATATTAAAATAATGATAAAAATCAACTTTTTTAGAAAATTACAATTTTAATTTTCCTAAGTTCCTCTAATATCAAAGAAGCTCTAAAACCAATTTTGTGAATTTTTGAAAAGTATTTTGTGAGGTATGAATTTTTAAAGTTTAATTTTATCCATTTTGCTTAAGAGGCTTAATCAACCCATTTGGTGAGGTTAATCAAATCCAATTGACTTCAAATTTTTATGTGATATTCCTCTGATCCTAAAGATCAGTGTAGAATTGTTGTCAAGTTAATTTAATGTGTAGTTAACCCTAATTAATTAAAGTTCAATTTTGGGTGTTTAGGCCAATTAGGGTTGTTCCATGTGAATTAACTCAAGTCCTACTTTTCCTAGGTTCCTCTGGTCATAAGAAATATCACCAAATTTTCCTAGAATTTATTTCTTAACATACTAATTATTGAAATTAAAATACTCAAAACAGTAACATGCAATTGAAAAATCAATAACTTCTCATAGGGATGGCCTCTGACCTTGGAAAATTTAGGGAATGTTCCCAAGTTAAGAGGCTTCAAAAGCCCCATGGCCTCATGCCATGGTAAATTGCCTATGGAAATGGAAAATTAAAACAATGCAGAGAGTAAATAAATTATTAAAAATAAAATACTCAATAAAATTACTTGATTTTTTTCCACATTATTCTGCTCTGTTCTCTGAGCAAGAGGGTATTTTTATTTTATTTTTATGATTTTTCTACACAAAGTTATGAATTTTTGAAGTTCTGATAATTAAATAAATAGAAAAATACCTGATTTTCCTACTTATCCACGCGGCGCCACGCAATCCTCGGCAGCTCCGAAAGACCACGTAGAGCGCTTTGATTTAGCGCCGCCATCTAAGTTAGCTGCCACGGGGCCCACGGTTCACGTACCATCTCCTGGTCCGACACCATCTGAGCCGTCCACTCGATAAACACGCGATCCAATGGCTCCTGGTCATCGTCTACGATTGGTGTGCACTCGTGACCGTCCACACTAAAATCCTAAGATCTCACACGATTCTCAATGTATTTTTATGTTCTTTTACTCTATGGATTCGTCTTGAAGAGACGAACATATCCATACGGTTTATGTGGCATGAAATTAACCTAATCAAAATAGAGAATGTTCAGAAGCTCGGGAAGAAGAGAGAGCTCATACCTTTGCTCTGTGAAGTGAAGCTTCGATATGAGAGTTGTGTCACCTTCGATTGAGTCCAAGCAAACTCCAGATGAAGTCTCTGACCCTGGGGAATTACCTAGACCTGATTTCCACCAGACCCGATTTTATCCTTTAGAGGCTAGAACAAATGGGTGGCCTGGAGAGGAGGCTTTCACTATGGAACTCCTTCTCTTGGTCTTGTGCAGGGGTGGGAGAGTTTAATTTGATTTTGGTGGAGGATTTGAAAGTGTCCTGTTCTGGCTTGAGAATTGAGCTCCAAAATTGAGCTCAATCAGTGGGAATTAGGGCAGGAGGACAGTGGGGATAAAATGCTCTTGGTTAGGGGAAGCTTTGTGAGGAGTGTGGAGGGATTTTGTGAAGGTCTATTTCAGCCAACCTTTTGGCTGAGAGGGGTTGGCTGGCTTTAATTGCCATGACCATGGCCTCTCAGGGGAGTTAGGGGCTGGGATCAGCTGCTCTGGTGAGGAGAAGAACAACCACAATGGCCATTTGGAGTGGGGCAGCTCAGCCATGGGGAATTGCAATTTTTGGTTGATTTGGACCTCTCGGCCTGGTGTTTTCCGGCGACTGTGGTGGCCGGCCAGCCAAGGTCAGGTCACTGTTGAGATCAGGAGGATCAGTGCTTGAGGTTTGTGAGTTCAATTATCAAATGCCATGTGTAAAGAGGATGAATTGAAATGGAAAGGGGAAGAGGTGATTTTTGCTTGGTTTGGGTCAACCCATGTATTTGGGCTTGGTTCACCTCCCCATGGCCTAATTTTGGGCTGAGGAGGTCAGGTGGGTCAGGCTCACATGTGTGGTGAAGTCCACATCCAAACATATTTGGATTAATTTTGGGTTAAGGGTAATCATGGTTAAGGCTAATGACTTTAAGGGAATCTAGAAAGAGCTTCCTCCATTTGCCCAATGTGGTATGGTCACATGTCAAACCTTTCATGGCTCCACATGGGGCTTAAGGATGGCTCCACATGGGGCTTAAGGATGGCTCCATGGCTCTTATATGGCTTGGGAAAAGTTGGCTTGGTTTCATGGAAGTAGGTTTTAGGAATTTTGGTATTTTGGTGTGAAATTTGGATGGTTTGTCATATGGCTTAGTTTAGAAAAGTTTGATTGTTGATTTAGAATTTAGGGAAGATTTCAATTAATGAAATGATGAATAGAGTGTCATATGGGCTTTAGCATGAAGTTTGGGCTTTTAAAATTTGGTAAAGGTGGGCTTTTTTAAAATGGTTTTAGGGGAATGGGTTTTCATGTTTCAAAATGGCCTTTTAAATCAAAAAAATTTGTAAAGGGCTATGCCAAATAAATGTTGGGTTTAGTTTAAGGATATGTCATGAGTGATTTAAAACAAATTTGGAGTGATTTGGGATTAAATTAGATTAGATTTGAGTTTATTTGGTAAAGGGGCTAAGGTGGGCCAAATTGGGCTAACTTAGGCTAGGTTTGGGCTAACGTTGAAATTGATGTAAAATTGATGTTGAGAAATGTTTAGGGGAATGTTATGAAGAGTTTTCAACTTTTGTTGGGGTTCAATCTTGGGATTTGGGCCTGTTTGGGTTAGGTTTGTGTTTAGGTCAATTTAAGGGGTTTTGGGTTTGGGTTCAATTTTTGGGCAAATTATGTTAGTGTTTAGTTTATGGAGATGTTAGGGAAGGTTTAGAAAAGATATGGGGTCAATTGGAGTTGAATTGGGTTGGCTTGGGCTAAGTTTGGGTTATGGGTCAAAATTGGGCTTTAAGCTTAAAAATGAAATTGGATTCAAATGTCAATCAAATTGGGCTTGGATTTGGTCTAGATTGATATTGGGGATATTGAATTGAAGTTTGGAATTGAATTGGACCAAAATTGAGGTCAATTGGGGTGATTTGGTTTGACATTGGGTTCATTTGGGTTTAAAATGGGCTAAATTGGGGGTTTTTGGTAAAAGTGGGGTAAATTGGCAATATTGGCCCATGGTGTAGTTGAATAAAATGACATTGGGAATATTTGGAATTTTCTGGAATTTTCTGGGCATTTTTGGAATTTTTGGATTTTTGGGTCAAGAGGGGCAATTGGTAATTTGGAGGGTATTGGGGGTATTTTTGGAAAATTTGGTATTTTTTGGCTGTAAATAATCAATTTGATTAGTGGGGAAATGTTCAAGGTTAATTTTGGAAAATTTTTGGGTGATTTGAAAATCTTGGTGGTTTTGGGTAGTTTCAAGGGCTTTTAATAGGTTTGGTGGGTCCGGGGCCCCGGGGGTCAAAAATTGAAATTTTGGAAAAATGAAATTTGAGCAAGTGTGAGTGAAATGGAATCATTTTGGTTGAGCTATGAAGCCATATTAAGCCCATAGGAGCCATGAGAGGACTCATTTGAGGCATTCACTATGTTGTTCCTAACCCTCTTAACCAAGGGCCCAGGGGTTAAGGTCCATCCTATGAATTATCTACATGAGTCAGGAAGTTAAGCTAGGTATGAATAGTTTTAGGATTTGGAATGTGTGTGAAAGTGTAATGTGTGCAGGTGAACCCTCACTGGTCCGGAGCCACCTGGGGTGATCCTAAGGCCAAAGAGTCCTATAGAGAACTCATCCTTTAAACCTCCACATTTGATCTTAACCCTCTAGGTGATTAGGGGTTTACAATCAAGCTTGTGGGGTTTACAGGGAGTTAAGAAGTGGTTGAGTTTCTAAAGGGGTAGGTTCCATCTCTAGTCCTCTAAGATAGTCAAAGGAAAAGCCTAAGGCTAAATCCTAAGTACTAAAGAGAGAAGAGAGGACCTCATCAAAAATGAGGTCAACAGTCCCTTCCCTCCCTTAGATTTCGGTGCCATCTAAAAGTGAAAGAAAACAAGAAAAAATTTAGGAATCAAATATTTAAACTCTTTTTAAGCTTAAGAAACTTAAAATAAGTTTAAAAATCCAAATAGAATACCTAAAAATCAAAATTTTTCGCAATATTTCGGTTTTTAGCAAAACATAGGAAAAACTATGGTGTAAATCGAAAATAAATGGATTAGAGTGTAGATCTGACCTCGAGAAGAAGAAATCAAGTGATTTTGTGCCCAAATACTTGATGTTTTGACCTCTAAATGGATCTAAGAGGTGTATTTTCACGAAAATGGGGAAGGAGATGAAGCTTAGGCGTCATCCATGGCTAATGGGGTTTATATGGTGTTTTTCGGGTAAGCAGACCGAACCGGCGCTTAGGCGCCGAATTCTGGCACCTAGGCGCCAGACTCACCTTTCACAAAAATCACTCTAAAATTTTTATTTTCCACCAAAATTCATAAATTCAACTTCCAATTACTCATATTAGAGTAGGACTTCAGTTTCTAGCTTCCAAAACATTTTCCAAAAAATTTTAAAAATTAAATATTAAATCCACCAATCAAACACAAGGTTTAAATCAAACTCCTCTAATTTCCATTTATAATCATCAATATTGGCTCAATACACTTCAGATAAGTATAATATAATGATTCAAGTCCTAACACACAATCAAACAACGCAATTTGAAAACAAATACAACACACATTGAACATGAAAGCAAATACACAAACAAACACAATCGATTCACTAAATCGATACAACGACTCACTAAATAAATTACGATCTCACCAAATCACTATCTAATTTCCATTATCTTGGCAAAGAAAACTATTTAGCCCACTTTGGAAGAACACTAATGCTCTTGGAAAATCCGTATCCGTTTTCTCGTCGATCCAATTGTTCTTCACATACATCTCCACTTGAGCACCTTAGTAAGCCGCTAGATGATCAAATTGGAGTTTCACTTGCCATTCCAGATGTTCAATCTGATGATACATCTCATGAAGGTGATCTCCAATATTGTTGAAATCTACTTCAAATTTATCAAGAAGACTAGATATTTTCTCCAAACTTACAGCGATGAAACCATTGAAGTAGGGTTGAGGATCTTTTGGACCTTTGTCTCTAGCCTATTCTCCAAGATTTCTCCTCTCCATTTTTTTAAAACCCTCTCTAATCTCTCAAGAATGGAGTGTATGGGTCGAAATAATGATTGCAGAGGGATTGGGGACAAAGATGGGTGAATTTAAAGGTGAAAATCGTGTGAAAAACTGAAAGTTTTTGGTTTTTACACGACCCAGTAACTGTGGCGCTTAGGCGCCAAATCTGGTGCCTAAGCGCCGGACCCATCGATAGAAAGCTTATTCTGGCGCTTAGGCGCCGAATTCTGGCACTTAGGCGCCGAATTCTGGCGCATAAGCACCGGAACCATGTTTGAATTCGTTTCGCCTAATGTCAAATTTCAAGGTTTCGTTCTCCAAAAATAGGTAAATTATAATGATAAGATCAGAACAATCTCAATAACACAATTATACATAATTTCAATGAAGGTTAACTTGATCTCCTTTTTACTCACATATGAAATGGAGTGATCCAAAGTTTAAACTTTATATACTTCAAGATAATTTTTAATTTTCTGAAGTTAAATAAAATTAGTCAAGACCGAGGCATAACCATACATTAAAAATGTGAAAACACACTAAAAATAAAATCTATGGGTTGTCTCCCATTAAGCGCTTGGTTTAACGTCGTCAGCCCGACCTAAGTAATTCTTTAATCAGGTTGACTTAATTCATAAGCCTCTTTATAAATCTTTTTAATGTCTCCCAAATAAGGCTTTAATCTTAATCCATAAAATTTAAAAAATTTTCCCGTTTTGGGGTCTTTAATATCCACAGCTCCATATTGGTATACTTTTTCAATTATATATGGTCCTATCCATTTTGATTTCAATTTTCTAGGAAAAAGTATTAAACGAGTATTAAATAGTAATACTTCTTGTCCAGGCTCAAATATTTTTCCTAAAATCTTTTTGTCATGTAATACTTCCATTTTCTCTTTATAAATTTTTGCATTATCATATGATTCATTTCTTATTTCATCCATTTCATTTAATTGCAATAATCGTTTTTCTCCTGCAGTATTCAAATTAGAATTAAACTCCTTTATCGCCCAATAAGCTTTATGTTCAATTTCAACAGGTAAGTGACATTGTTTTCCAAAAACTAACCGGTAAGGTGACATTCCGATTGGTGTCTTATAAGCTGTTCTATAAGCCCATAATGCATAATCAAGTCTATCAACCCAATCAGTTCTCTTAGGATTAACAGTCTTCTCTAAAATTCTTTTAATTTCTCTCGTTTGATACTTCACCATTCCACTTGTTTGTAGGTGATATGCAGTTGCAATTTTATGTTTGATTCCAAATTTTTGCAGTAATGATTGAATTCTTATATTTCTAAAATGACTTCCACCATCTGTGATAATTACCTTAGGCATTCCAAATCTTGAAAAAAATCATCTTCTTTAAAAATTTAGATACACTTTTGGATTCACAGTTAGGCAAAGCTACAGTTTCAATCCACTTTGAAACATAATCAACTGCTAATAAAATATAAATTTTTTCAGATGATGGTACAAATGGTCCCATAAAGTCTAAACCCCATATATCAAAAATTTCAAATTTCAATATATAGTATAAAGGAATTTCATCTTTCTTGGATATATTTCCCATTCTTTGACATCAATCACATGTTTTAACATAATGTCTCACATCTCTGAATAAAGTAGGCTATTAAAATCCTGAATTTAAAATTTTAAATGCAGTTTTATCTACTCCAAAGTGTCCTCCAAAATTGGAATCATGACATTTTTGAATAAAAGCAAAAGTCTCTTCATAAGGTACGCATCTTCGAATTATAGAATCTCTTCCTAATTTAAATAAATGAGGATCTTCCCAAATATAATATTTAGCATCATTTTTAAATTTCTTAATAAATTTTTCATCAAATCCATAAGGTAGAATATTGCTAACTAAATAGTTAACTATATTCACATACCAAGGTGTTTGGTATCCTTGAATAACATATAAATGTTCATTAGGAAATTTCTCATTTATGTTTTCTTCAGTAATAACATCATTCTTAATTCTAGATAAATGATCAGCAATTTGGTTGTCCGTTCCTTTCTATCCACTATTTGAAAATCAAATTCTTGTAGAAGTAAAACCCATCTTATTATTTTTAGGTTTAGCATCTTTTTTTGACATTAGATATTTAATAGCGGAATGATCAGTATGAACTATGCATTTAGTACCAAGAAGATAAGGTCTAAATTTATAAAAGGCATATACTATAACTAGAAGCACTTTCTCAGTAGTAGTGTAATTTTATTGAGTTTCAGTAAGAGTTTTACTAGCATAATATATAACTTTGAAAATTTTCTCATATTTTTGTCCCAATACAGCTCCAATTGCAAAATCACTTACATCTCACATTAATTCAAAAGATTTATTCCAATTAGGTGCAACAATGATAGGTGCAGTTATTAATTTTTCTTTTAAAATATTAAAAGCATTAACACAGTCTTTGTTAAATTCAAATTTAGCATCTTTTTCCAATAAATGGCAAAGAGGTTTAGCAATTTTAGAAAAATCTTTTATATATCTTCTATATAATCCAGCATGACCTAGAAAACATCTCACATCAGTAACAGTAGTAGGTGGTTGTAAATCAGCAATAATTTTCACTTTTGCTTGATCTACTCCCATCCCTTTTTGTGAAATCTTGTGACCAAGTACAATGCCTTCTATGACCATGAATTGACATTTTTCCCAGTTAAGAACTAAGTTTGTTTCTTCACATATTTTCAGAATTTTGGAAATATTTTCCAAACAAGATTCAAAAGAAGTTCAAAAAACTGAAAAATCGTCCATGAATATTTCAATTCCTTTGTCAATCAAATCACAAAATATTGACATCATAAATCTTTGAAAAGTTGCAGGTGCATTACATAAACCAAAAGGCATTCTTCTAAAGGCAAATGTTCCATAAGGATTTGTAAATGTTCTTTTCTTTAGGTCCTCAGGAGTGACAGGTAACTGATGATAACCAGAATATCCATCCAGAAAACAAAAATATGAGTGTCCAGCTAATTTATCAAGCATTTGATCTAAGAAAGGTAAAGGAAAATGATCCTTTCTAGTGGCGTCAGTTAATTTCCTATAATCAATGCAAATTCGCCATCCAGTAACTTGTCTTGTAGGAATTAGTTCATTTTTATCACTAATAATGACAGTTACTCCTCCTTTCTTTCGAACACAATGAATAGGACTTACCCATTGGCTATCCGAAATAGGATAAATAATACTAGCATCTATCCATTTAACAATTTCTTTTTTAACAACCTTTTTCATGATAGGATTTAATCTTCTTTACGGTTCAATAGTAGGTTTAAAATTTTCTTCCGTTAAAATTCTATGCATACAAATGGACGGGCTTATTCCTCTTATGTCAGCAATTGTCCAACCAAATGCTTTCTTATAATTCTTTAACACTCCTAACAATTTTTCTTCTTGATCTTGACTTAGCTCAGAAGAAATAATAACAGGTAAAGTTAATGAATTTCCCAGAAATGCATACTTTAAATGTGAAGGTAACATTTTTAATTCCAGTTCAGGGGCTTTTTTAATTGAGGGTAAGAGTATATCATCTTGAGTTATGTCCAAAGTTTCCTTATTATCTTTAATATAATGAATTTCTTCTTCTTTTAGTTCTTCATCTTCATCGGTTAATAATTCAAATTTTTCTTCAGAAATGACTTTATATTTTTCTTGATAATGTTTCTTAATTAAATAATCAATTGTATCCATTTGATAACATTTTTCTTCGTCAGGGTACTTCATTGATTTAAGGACATTAAATTTAATCTCTTGATCATTAACTCTCATGGTTAGTTCTCCTTTTTGCACATCAATCATAGCTCGTCCGGCCACTAGAAAATGTCTCCCTAAAATAATAGGTATTTCTTTATTTTCTTCCATATCAAGTACAATGAAATCTATAGGGAAGATAAATTTATCTACTTTAACAAGAACAACCTCTATAACTCCTTTAGGGTAAGTGATAAATCTATCAGCTAACTGAAGGGTTACAGTGGTGGGAGTAATCTCTCCTAAATTCAACCTTCAAAAAATAGAAAATGGCATGAGATTAATACTTGCTCCTAAATCGCATAAAGCTTTTCCATAAAACTTTTCTCCAATAGCACAAGTTATAGTAAAACTTCCAGGAACTTTAAGTTTTTGAGGTAATTTCTTTTGAAATATTGCACTATATTTTTCGCTTAATTCAACAGTTTCAAAAGCTTCAAATCTTCGTTTCTTACTTAAAATATCCTTCATAAATTTTGCATAAGTTGGCATCTGTTCCAAAGCTTCAGCAAAAGGTATGTTTATAGTAAGTTTCTTAAAATTTTCAGAGAACTTAGAAAATTGTTGATCAAGCTTCTGCTGTTTAAGTCTTTGAGGAAAAGGAGGTGGTGGTTTTTCAACTTCCATATTAATAGAAATATCAATTTGATCTTTATTATGAGAAGGAGTTTCTTTAGATTGTTCAATCTCTTCAACCTTAATCTCATTTTTAATTTCATTTTGTATTTTTTCTTTTAATTCCTTTCCACTTCTAAGTTGTACAGCTTTAACATGTTCATGTTCTTTTCCAGTTTCTTTTGGATTGATTTCAACATTACTAGGAAGTGTTCCTGGGGGTCTATAATTAATTAAATTAGTGATTTGTCCCATTTGATTCTTAATATTACGAATAGTAGTATTTTGATTTTGTAATTGATTACTCAGTTGTAAAATTAATTCTTCTATAGAAAACTTTTTCTGTTTATTGTTAAATCCAGGTGGTTTATAGTTTGAATTAACTTGATTATTCCAATTTCCAGTGGGATGAGATTGATTATTACCCCATTTTCGTGATTTATTCCAGTTAAAATTAGGATGATTTTTCCATCCAGGATTATAATAATTTGAATAAGGATTATTTTTACTAGCAATAGCTTGTAAAGTTTCAATAGTTTGAGAATCTTCAATATTAGCAGAGTTATTATGTGATATATTAATAACAAAACTATCTAATTTCTTAGACATTGCTGCTACTTATGAAGCTAAAATAGAAAAGGCTTCATTATCATGAATACTTGCCATTCTTTTAAGATTAATCCTTTCAGAAGGCCATGTTGACCTCATTTTTTATGAGGTATTGTCTTTTATCTCTTCTTAGTCCTTAGGATCTAGCCTTAGGCTTTTCCTTTAAATAATCCTAGAGGACAAGAAATAGGACCCACCCTTTAGAAGTCTAAACACATATTGACTCCTTGCAAACCCCACTAGCTTGATTGTAGACCCCTAATCACCTAGAGGGTTGAAATCAAATGTGAAGGTTTAAAGGATGAGTTTCCTATAGGACTCTTTGGCCTTAGGAGTACCCTGGATGGTCTAGTCTAGTGAGGTCTAGCTTGCACACACCACACTCTCACACACATTCTAAACCCTAAACCCACCTAAATACCCCAATAGCCTCCAAATAACCTCCAAATACCCAAAATACCCTTTTTAACCCAAAATTCCAAAAATTCCCAAAAAATTCTAGAAAATCCCAAATATTCCCAATTTTATTTTTTCCAACTACACCATGGACTAATTTTGTCAATTTACCCTACTTTTACCAAAACCCCCCAATTTAGCCCATTTTAAACCCAAATGAACCCAATGTCAAACCAAATCACCCCAATTGGTCTCAATTTTGGTCCAATTCAATTATAAACTTCAATTCAATATCCCCAATATCAATCTAGACCAAATTCAAACCCAATTTGATTGGCATTTGAATCCAATTTCATTTTAAAAGCTTAAGGCCCAATTTTGACCCATGACCTAAACCTAGCTCAAACCAACCCAATTCAATCCCAATTAACCCCAAACCTTTTCTAAATCTTCCCTAACATCTCCATAAACAAACACTAACATAATTTGCCCAAAATTTGGACCCAAACCTTACTCAAATTCCACCCAAAACCAAAATTCCTTAAATTGGCCTAAATTCACCATGAACCCAAATAGGCCCAAATCCCAAGATTGAACCCCAACTAAAGTTGAAAACTCTTCATAACATTCTCCTAAACATTTCTCAACATCAATTTTACATCAATTTCAACATTAGCCCAACCTTAGCCTAAGTTAGCCCAATTTAGCCCACCTTAGCCCCTTTACCAAATAAACCCAAATCTAACCCAATTCAATCCCAAATCACTCCAAATTTGTTTCAAATCACTCATGACACATCCTTAAACTAAACCCAACATTTATTTGGCATGGCCATTTACAAATTTTTTTGATCTAAAAGCCCATTTTGAAACATAAAAGCCCATTCCCTTAAACCATTTTAAAAGCCCACCTTTACCAAATTTTAAAAGCCCAAAGTCCATTCCCAAGCCCACATGAAACCTTTCCTTGATCATTCCTTTGATAATCCTATTTGACCAAAGTCTTAAACCATCATGAAATCAACCCATTTGTAGCATCATGACAAATCCCATCAATGGAATCCAAAGTTTTCAAAATTCCAAATAACCCTTTTCCATGCAAGTGAACCAACCTTTTCCCCAAGCCATGAGCAAGCCAAATTAAGTCATGGAGCCATGCATAAGCCATATGCAAGCGATGGGGAGCCCTTTCCACCTCACCATGCCACTTATGGCAAGGAGAGGGGAGCCTTTCCTAAGCCTTCACTAAACCTTTTTTAACCCCATTCATGATACACTTTAACCAAAATTGGCCACCTCACCTTGGATGGGGACTTCACCACACATGTGAGGCTGACCCAAATGATCTCACATCAGCCCAAATCAAGCCTTGGTGAGTGAACCAAGCCAAAATCATGAATTGATCCAAATTGGACAAAAAATGCTCCTTACACCCATGCCATTTAAATCCTTGACTTTACACATGGCATAACCCAATTGATTGCAACAAGATCAAGCTCAATCATGTGAATTTTTCTCAGCCAAAAAACATTGATGAATGGCCAACCCTCATGGCCACCCAAGCTCCACCATAACCTTCCTTATTTAAACCCCACCTCCATGACCAAGTGGAGGAGATGCAAAAGATTACCTTGGAGAAACTCTACCAAATGGTTCCCAAAGCTTCTCTAAGCACTCCTAAGCTCAATCCAATCATTTCCAATTGAGGCCTCACCTCTTGGACAAAGGTATCAAATTTTTTCTCCTCCAACCAAGCATGTTTTAATTTTCTAAAATTATTCACATGTTTTAAGTATATCTTCACCTTATAGATGTGTGCTACTCGATTAGCCGATCATTTAAAAAACAAATCATTCAATTTCGTTGAGAATCGAGGGAGATATCAAGGTTTGAAGTTGAATGATTTTGGGTAAATAGAACTAGGGGAGAGAAGCGAGCAACCGTCCGATCAGGCGTGTATCCAATGGACGGCGCTGATGGAGTTGGACAGTAGCTGCATCCGTGAACAGAACCGCGCCAACAAATCAGGGAGCGACACGTGGAAATTGAGCGGGAAAAAGAAATATGTTATTTATTTTTGACCCTAAACTTCAAAAATGCATAACTTTGTGTAGAAAAATCATAAAAATAAAATAAAAATACTCCCATGCTCAGTGAATAGAGGAGAATAATGTGGAAAAGAAATCAAGTAATTTCATTGAGTATTTTATTTTTAATGATTTATTTACTCTATACATTATTTTAATTCTCCATTTGCATAGGAAATTCACCATGGCATGAGAGCATAGGGCTTTTGAAACCTCTGAACTTGGGAACATTCCTTGAATTTTCCAAGGTTAGAGGCCATCCCTATGAGAAGTTATTGATTTTTCAATTGCATGTTACTGTTTTGAGTATTTTAATTCCAATAATTAGCATGTTGAGAAATAAATTCTAGGAAAATTTGGTGAAGTTTCTTATGACTAGAGGAACCTAGGAAAAATAGGCTTTGGGTTGATTCACATGGAACAACCCTAATTGGCCTAAACACCCAAAATTGAACTTTAATTAATTAGGGTTAACTACACATCAAATTAACTTGAAAATAATTCTTCACTAATCTTTAGGATTAGATGAACATCATATAAAAATTTGAAGTCAATTGCACTTGATTAACCCCACCAAATGGGTTGATTAAGCCTCTTAAGCAAAATGGATAAAATTAAATTTTAAAAATTCATAACTCACAAAATACTTTTCAAAAATTCACAAAAATGGTTTTGGAGCTTCTCTAATATTAGAGGAACTTAGGAAAACTAAAATTATAATTTTCTAAAAAAGTTGATTTTTATTATTATTTTAATATTTTTAATAATTAAAAAAAATAAAAAATCATAAAAATATTAAAAATCACCAAAATGTTACATTTTGAATTCTAATCACTTAGGAATAAACCAAATATTTTTTTTAAGTCCCTAGGATAAGATATTGAATTTTAAAGGCTTAATGTAATTTTTAATATTAAAAAATGTATTTTCCAACCTTTTCACTAAAATAATTCTAATAAATCAAAGAAAAATGAAAAAAAATATAAAATTTATTTTTCTGGACTCCTTGAGGTTAGAGAGATTTAAGAAAAATATAAAATCTATTTTTCAACTTTAATTTTATTTTAAGATTAATTAATACTCCAAAACTCAAAATAATTCTAATAAATAAAATATTATTCAAAAAATCAATAAAATTGGTCCAAATGGTCCTCTAGTCATTAGGAATATCCCATAATTTTCTTAAGGATAGAAACATTTCCTTGGTCCTGTTATTGAATTTTCCTTGAAAAATCCTATTTTCCATTAAAAATAATTACATAAATAAATTAAATACAGAAAAATTACAATTTCTCCTCTAATGTCTTAATTGACATGTGAGTGAGGTTACATAAAAATTTCAAGTTCGTTTGAGCTTAATTTAGTGAGTTATAGAATTATTAAGCTTGAAGGGCAAAAGGGTAATTAAAAATTTCAACCCTTAATTAAAATTTTAGGATTAATCAAAAAGGGGAGGGTAAAATATTTGATTTTAAACTGATTTTGGATTATTGAAACTTAAATGATTGAGGGTAGAAACCTACTAACCATTTCAAATATAATTAAAATAAAACTTTAATTAATTAATTAATTGAAATTTTGGAAGAATAATAGAAATTGGAATTATTAAAGTAGGGATATTATTAAGAGGATATTTATTCTTTAATTTAAAAATCCCTAAATAAATCAGTTCAATAATACTTAATTCTTAAGTAAAAGATTAAAATAATAATCTAAATTAAAATTAAACTAAAATTAAATTAAATTAAATTAAATTAAATTAAATTAAATTAAAATAAAATAAAATAAAATTAAAATTAAAATTAAATTAAATTAAATTTAAATTAAATTAAATTTAAATTAAATTTAATTTAAATTAAATTAAATTTAAATTAAATTAAATTTAAATTAAATTAAATTAAAATTGAATTAAAATTAAATTAAATCAAAATTAAATTAAAATTAAATTAAAATTAAATTAAATTAAATTAAATTAAATTTAAATTAAATTAAATTAAAATTAAATTAAATTAAATTAAATTATATTAAATTAAATTAAATTAAAATTAAAATAAATTAAATTAAATTAAAATTAAAATAAAATAAAATAAAATAAATTAAATTAAATTAAAATCAAATTAAATTAAAATTAAATTAAATTGAATTAAATTAAATTAAAATCATTTAACAACAAACCTAAATGAAATCGTTAAGAATTAAATCTAAAATAACTTGAACCTTATTTCAAAGTTTAACTAATTTTCTATAATTAAGTCAAAATTAAAATTAAATCTTTAAGTTTAAATCATTAAAATACTTAATAAGTTGATTTACCCTTTTAAAGCTCTTATTGTTATAACTCTTAAATGAGGTATCAAGTGAAGTGTTACTTCACTTATAGGATATTCAAATGTCCCAGTTCACTGTGCAAGAGAACAAAACTTAAACCCCTGGATGATTAATTCACTTGTTTAATTAAATTCTCTTGAACTTAAAACAATCCTAGAGGTATTGAAAAGATGTTTAAGACTCGTCTTAAGCACTTCCTCAATATGATAGGGTGTTTATAAGAACAATTGAATTTAATTGTTTCTTTGATGAAGAAAATCGTCCTTAAACCAAAACACAAGAACCTAGACGTCATAGGAGATGACTAGCTATAGGATTAGAACTTTGGTAGACAACCAAAACCTCTCCCTTAGCTTTACCTAGATACTTGTTGAAATATTTAAATGCCTTAACATGTGTTTTAAGTGCAGCTTGGGATGACGGGAAGACCCTCCAGGTACGCTTTTATTTTATTGCAATTTACTTACATGCACTGTATTTTACTTTTCTTGCATGATAAACAACTGTTGCATGAAAACCAAAACCTTTAGGGTAGTCCCTGAACTGAAACCAAAACTAAATTAAAAATCACTGCAAGATAAAATTCACCAGCACAACATTTCAAAATATAAAACAACTCAAAATTTAATCACAAACAGAACAACAAACTACAATTGCAACTAAATTAAATCATCTCGTTGAATGATCGAGAATACCTCAGATGATGTAACCCACGTGTTGCTAACGGGATTTCCCACGGTCTAAATGAAAGTGTGGAACTCATTCAGTTGAGTTTAGCAAATTCATCTGGACTAAGTGAATTCAATGAAAATAATGGTGCCGGGATGACGGAACCGTGGGATCTTAATCGGTTCTGTTTAACCAACTTTAAGATTTGTTTTAATTAAAATATTAAAAAACACTCGAATTTTAAGATTTTCTCTAAACCAAAACACTTCTCTCATCTCCTGATTTATGACTTCTAAAACTAAACCTCTGCAACAACAAGGAGCTTGGAGCACGGTCGGAAGCACAGTCATCTTCGTCAACAAAACAACTCTACATCAGCTAAACATTCCTATAATTAAATAACCAAGCCGTAGGACTTCGAGGTAGTTTGCCTAGTGCAACATAAATCATCAACTCTTCGTTAGGCATTTGCATGATCATGTCATGTAAATAAAGCCATAACCGGTCTTAGGACTCCGAGGTAGTCGTTTAGCACGACATAAACCCTCATATCTTCGAGGCTATTTGTATGATTTTATCATACAAATATAAGTCCAAATTAATTAAAATTGGCAAGATTGGAATATCAGATAATATTAGGATTTTCTTAAATCCGTGCCAAACTACAGGATAGTTTGGGAAGTTGCCAAGATTCTTCTTGGATCCTCAGCTTCTCCTGCTTTTCTTCTATTGGACTCCTGAAAATAACTGTTCCAAATTTGAGCTAATCCCTTTTGAAATTTCAAAAATCAAATCCTTTGAAAACCTTAAACTTTGAAATTCTTGAGAGCAAAACCACTAATCATTATCGAGAGTTTTTTTAAATGATTCCCGTCATTTAAGATGTAATTAACTATAGGGGCTTGCCCTTATAGGGAACTTTAAGAACCCAGGTAATATAAACCCTGCTTATTCATTTATATTAAGCAAGGGAACTTGTCGGCTTATAAAATGGGTTTGTAGACCAAATGGATGTCACAAATCTTCTAGTTTATTTAATCGATCTCCATCATCAAGCAGTGTGTCTACTCTCCGGGATAGATATACAGTTTGTGGTGCGGTGCTCGTTTATATAAACTATTCGGGATGTGAGATTAGTTTGATTTCATATCTTAAAATTTTCAAGTTTAAAATTATTTTAAAAATCAAATACTAATTTTCAAATTATTTATTTAAATTAAATTAAAAATTTGTCGACAATTTTTGTTGGCGACCTCTTTTCAAAAATACAACACATAACCTAAAAATATGCCAACAATTTCTGGCGACTCCGCTGGGGACTAGTTCCTCTCTCCATTTTGATCAGATGGTTTTGCTTTCATAAATCGGTAGTGAGTCCATGCCCCTAGTGGACCAAACTACTATTCTTTCCGTTGGCATACCCCGCTCATTTCTGTCCTGAGCGAGTATAGTTAACTTCTTTTTGGATTTTGGAGCCACTGTTTAGACACCCCTAAACAGAGAGGTTCCAAAATCCTCCTTTTGTTACCTCTCCAAAGAGGTGGGGAGGACCCCTGATAGGTGTGGTGGGTTATGATTGGTCTATCGAATTAAATTCGATGAAAAATCAATCCCACGCAAATTTTAGTCCGGGTCCTACTCTTCATTCCTCTTTGAGTTTGACTTTTTTTTTGTAAACAAGTTAAACCTAAATCTCGCTCTAACAACATTCCATTTAAATTTCAACTAAAACAAAATTTCTTCAAAATTTCAAAAGCAAAATAAAACTTTTTAAAAAAAACACAGCAAATACACAATACACAAAATTTGAAATAAAAATTTACAAGGGCGTCCAGTTTGTAAGACGAGTGCGTTAACTTCAGTACTTTCACTGAAACTGCAAGACACAGGACGTCATTGACTTCTGGGAATTTTTCAAATGACAATGTCTTCACCGAAGTTGATCTTGTCTTTCGCCACCGGAGAAGAATTCGCTATCAATAGAGACGAGTTGCCTGATCTGGCAGTCATTAAGTTTGGACAAGGGTTCGATAATGTTGTAGCAATGTTCGGTGATGTGGGCCATCACAATGGTCGAAGTCCGATATAAGCAAGTTCGTTAAGCTCGTTATGGAGTTCAACTTGAAGCCTGTTACAAAATTCTCCCCTCTGGAAAGGATGTCTTTTGGAATGAATTCTTCTTTTGCTATAAGGTCTGCTACGAAAAATGTTAGGATTGCTCCTGGAGTTGTGTCTGCTCTTACTGCTGGATTCACCACCGCTGTACCAGTCGCTCCGCTAACTAAGGGAAAAGAGATTCTACACGAGGGAAAGTCAACCAGTGTTTATGACCTACCATTTTCCATATTCAATATTGGGTCCAATTCAAAGCCCATACAACTGACAAAGGCACAGAAAAGAAGACCATCTCTTACGGATAGAGCAACAATAAGTCAATGATTAAACAAGGTATAACCGTTCAAGGAAGAGTCAGTGTCGAAGATATTCCATGACTTACTTCTAAGTTCAAAAATCAGGCTACCTGAGCCGAAAAAGCCAGAGGAGGCTGGCAAGGAAGATCACCCGATGTACTGCCCATACCACCGATTGCTCGGCCATACTATAGAAAACTGCTTCAGCTTTAAGGATTGCCTTGAGGAGAATTTCAGAGGTGGAAAGGTGGTAATCTTGGAAGAATATTTAAAAGAACCTGAAAAAGGTTCTGTAAATATGATTTCAGATGATTCAATTGACTTCTACGCGACGACACCAGTGCTCGGGGAAATAAGTGATATTTCTCGAAAATCTCCGATTGACCTTAAAGTCATCAAAGGAAAGTCAATTGAGGAGGTTGTGGAAAAGCTTCGAGCTAACATTGCACAACTGTCTAAAGATCAAAAAACAACATTGAAGAGGAAGATTACGAACTAGCAGATTTCATGGAAGGTGAATTCGTAGAAATAGACGTCGTCGAGACCCATTCAACATTATCTGCGAGCGACACTCTACCTTTTGGTGAAGAGAACGCCGCAGAGGATTGGCAAAGGGCCATTCAACAACGAGATGAACATATCAACCATTTGAAGAAGCAACTAGAAGAAGTGATGGCTGCTATGGCCACAATTCAAGGAAAGTCACAATCACCGCAAATAACACCTCCGAAACAAACCTACTAGAGATCATTAATGTTACGGATGAAAGAAGGGAGTTCACCGTCGATGTACAATAGAAGAGGGATTCAGTTCAGGGTCCAGTACCAGAAAAGGACATTAAGCAAATGGTGGAACAACAAGTGAGAGAAGCTCTGGCTCAGTCTAAAGAACGAACATCAATTCTGAAGGGTAGAACATACCCTGAAGAGTTTGTTGCTGTCCAATATCCCAGAGGTTTCGTATCACCTCAGTTCAAGATTTTTGATGGTACCGGAAACCCCCGACAGCATGTTGCACACTTTCGAGCAAGTTGCTGCAACGCGGGGGGTAGCGATGCATTGTTGTGTCGTCAATTTGTGAATAGCCTTTCGGGGGTTGCATTCGACTGGTACGCAGAGCTGCTAAATGGTTCGGTGAGAACGTTTGTAGAATTGGAAGACATCTTTGTTAAGCGTTTTGCTAGAGCTCGGCACCATATCACCATCGGTGATCTTGTGGTGGAGCGACAGAAGCCAACTGAAACATTGGTAGACTACATTTTGCGATGGAGAACTTTGAGCCTGAAGTGTGAGCTACAGCTCCGTGGAGCAACATGCGGTTGAAATTCTCTTAAAGAGCATCCATGGACCAGCTTGCATTTCTCCTCAAAGGATTCACAATCAAAACGTTCGAGAAACTACTTTGCAAAGATGGAAGTTTGCAAGATGAAGCCAAACAGATTGGGTTTTCCGGAAAATTCGAAAAGCTAGAGCCGGTCAAGACATTTGAGGAGTCTGAGACAATGGCAGTGGTGGATAATGGCAAGCAGCCAATGCAGATCCAGATTGAACAGCCTCAACAACAGTACTACCAGCAGTCGTCTCAGCAGTGGTCGCTTCAGATGGATGGAAGACAGTGTCCGTCTACGGCCAAGAAACTAAGCAGAGTATATTCTTTCAAAGATGAGGAGGTGACAAAGATGTTTCAAAACTTGATTAAGAGGCCTGAGTTCATATTGCCTGAGCCAAAGAAGCCAGATGAGGTTAATAAAAAGGATCACCCAAGATATTGCCCATATCACAGACTGCTTGGGCACACCATAGAAAATTGCATCAGTTTCAAAGAATGGCTCGAGAAGAACTTTAAGAAGGGGAACATAACGATCCCGAAAGAATATTTGAGAGAGCCTGAAAGAGGTTTTATCAATATGATTTCGGTCGATCCAGTTTTCGATTGTTTCCTACGCAGCTGATGTCGAATGACACGGTGCAGGTGAAAGCTTCGAAGGAAACAAAGGAAAATAACCGGATCCAGGCAGTTTCGGTACAGGCTAGAAGGCAGATTTAAAGACCTCTCCATCGGGAGAATGTAGGGTTTATCGTTTTAATACTACAATAAGTGTAAAAGGGACATTAGTGGAATTGATGTTAGTCTGTCCCATCCCTCCCACCGCAATGAATGAAAGAAAAGGAGTTTGTTTTTGTCCAGAATTGCTCTATATTTGGAAAAGCTTAAATTTGGATATTTTGCTAAGACTATGGTTTCAGGGAAGAATGAAATTAGTGCTCTAATAACTGAGTTGTTTACTTTAAGGAATTTGAACAAAGGTCCGAAATTGATTTCAAAATGAAGTAGTGTGGTTGAAATACTAATAATTGATTCGGGATATCACGAGCCTTTTAATTTCCCGCCATGTGGCTGGGTCCGGACTTTCTAATAAGTTATAATATCCCAGGATTCATGTTAAGAAACATTTTGGAATTATTAATTAGGGGAGTTTCGACATTCAAAATCTTTAACAAAAATATGCACTGCCAGATACAGTAATTCTCAGAAAACAAGAGTAAAAAAAAGGTGTTCCTGAGGAGAAGCTTGAGGTGAGCACACAATCAAAAATTGGTGTCCCAATTCAGACATTCAAAATCTTTAACATGTGCTCCACCAGATACAGTAATCCTCAATTAAAAAAAAAGAGCGAAAAGCTTAAGAAAAAAAAAAGGAAAAAAGAGAAAACAAGAATGCTCCCTGAGAAGAAGCTTGAGGCAACATATAATCAAAAATTGGTGTCTTAATCCTCCCCCGATTGATAAAACTTGAAAGACAACCTTAAGAAGTTTCCTCCGATATTATGCTTTGAAAAGAGTCAAGTGATTCTATGCCTTTTGGTCGGTCATTAATTGGCTCAGAAATATCTTTGGACGGTGAAAAATATTTTAATCACATGAACAGAAATTTTGAAATCTGCTTAAGCCCAGGAAGAAAGAATTAAACAAATGACAACGATATTAGCAGTTAATGTAAATTCAACCCCGAAGTCGTATCCTTCAACGCCCAGCAAATACAACTTCAACGTCATTTCAAAGAACGTCATAGTAATTTCTCGAATACAGTGTGAACACCCTTTACGAAATCAGTGACAAAATCAAATGACAACTGCTACGAACAAAGCTACGGAGTTGCAGCCTCCTAAACTGCGACGTCCTTAGAGATAACACATCTTTATAGGTGCTTGAAAGAATATAAATGCCGATAGCAACTTAAAGAGTGAGTTATTATCTACAGTTGATTTCAATCAGTTGATGATACCCTCAGAAGTACTGCGCATCGTGATGTTTCAGAGACAAATTCTTGTCATACGAAGCACTGATGCCGCACTTGTCTAAAATTGGGTCCAGATCTTAAAACAAATGAAATTAAATAAAACCCTGCATCAAACAAAATAAAAGTCAACATTTGAACAAAACAAAAGAACTCTGCACCTTGTGAATTTTCAAAAATCTCTGCATAAGCATTTCGATAAAATCCAGCATTTACATGAACTTCTACAAACATTTCTCTACACTTTACAATATGTTTTCACAATCTCTGCATTCATAAATCTCAGAAATATGTTCAGTCTCTGCTTTCATAAAACTCTGCATTCCTAAATATCAGCAAAATCTTTCTCAAATCTCAGCATAAGCCAAATCTCAGTAAAATTCTTCATAGTCATAGCATAAATCAAATATCAACAAAATTTTTCACAACCACTACATACACTAAATCTCAGAAAAAATTCCCCATGGACCTCAGCAAAATTTCCCTCAATCTCTGCATAAATAAATTTCAACAAAATTCTTCAGTCTCAGCATAAGTCATCAAAATTCTTCAATGTCTCTTCATTAACAGAATCTCTACAATTCTCAGCATTCGGGATAGGCTTCCGCCGTACTCCCATCTCAACATATTCTCAGCAGTTCTCAGCACTTGGGATAGGCTTCCGCCCTTCTCCCTTCTCAGCAATTCTCAACAGTCCTCAGCAATCTCAGCAATTCTCAGCAGTCTCAGTAATCTCAGCAATCCTCAGCAATCCTCAGCAATTCTCAACAATCTCAGCAATTCTCAGCATATTCTCAGCAATTCTCAGCAATTCTCAGCAATCTCAGCACCTCAGCAATCCTCAGCAATCTCAGCAATTCTCAGCATATTCTCAGCACTTGGGATAGGCTTCCGCCCTACTCCCTTCTCAGTAATTCTCAGCAATTCTCAGCACTCGGGATAGGCTTCCGCCATACTCCCATCTCAGCATATTCTCTGCAATTCTCAGCACTCGGGATAGGCTTCCGCCGTACTCCTATCTCAGCATATTCTCAGCAGTTCTCAGCAATCCTCAGCAATTCTCAGCATTTCTCAGCAATTCTCAGCAATTCCCAGCACTCGAGATAGGCTTCCGCCGTACTCCCATCTCAGCATATTCTCAGCAGTTCTCAGTAATCCTCAACATTTCTTAGTAATTCTCTGCAATTCTCAGCTCTCGGGATAGGCTTCCGCCCTACTCCCTTCTCAGCAATTCTCAGTACTCGGGATAGGCACAGTCCTACTCCTTTCTCAGCAATCTCAAAATTTGATCCCCTCAGCAAGAAATTGAAATTAAAGCACTCTGCATTTCGGATAGGCTTTGTCCTATTCTTCCTCAGCATTTGGGATAGGCTCACTCCTAATCCTTCTCAAAATACACATTTGGAATAGGCTTACTCATAATCCTTCTCAACATACACATTTGGGATAGGCTCAGTTTTAATCCTTCTCAGCATACACATATGGAATAGGTTCAGTCCTGCTTCCTTCTCAGCATACAAATGCATTCGGGTGGGCCTTAGCCCTACTCTTTTCTCCGCATAAAACCAAAATTGAAACTCAAATCGAAATTCAAACTCAAAATTAAAACTTGAAATAAAAAATGAAACGAATCTAAGATCCAATCTCATAAAATCTTGTGATCTAAAATTCACCTCCTTCTTTTCCCCAGCGAGTGTTCATGAATCTCCAGTCTTGGAAACATACTTGATACTCCCTAGCGAAAATTCTTCTACTTTGTCCTAAGTTTGTCACTTGGACATCTGTGTTGGTTTTGTTGATCTTTTCGGTCAACGCGTATTACGCCAATACGTGCGGTGTTCTTGGTCAGCACACCACACCTATTGGGGGTCCATTTGTTGACCTCATTTTTGATGAGGTATTGTCTTTTCTCTCTTCTTAGTCTTTAGGATCTAGCCTTAGGCTTTTCCTTTGACTAATCCTAGAGGACTAGAAATGGGACCCACCCTTTAGAATTCCAAACACCTCTTGACTCCCTGCAAACCCCACAAGCTTGATTGTAGACCCCTAATCACCTAGAGGGTTGAAATCAAATGTGAAGGTTTAAAGGATGAGTTTCCTATAGGACTCTTTGGCCTTAGGAGTACCCTGGATGGTCTGGTCTGGTGAGGTCTAGCTTGCACACACCACACTCTCACACACATTCTAAACCCTAAACCCACCAAAATACCCCAATACCCTCCAAATAACCTCTAAATACCCAAAATACCCTTTTTAACCCAAAATTACAAAAATTCCCAGAAAATTTCAAAAAAATCCCAAATATTCCTAATTTCATTTTGTCCAACTACACCATGGACCAATTTTGTCAATTTACCCCACTTTTACCAAAGCCCCGAATTTAGCCCTTTTTAAACCCAAATGAACCCAATGTCAAACAAAATCACCCCAAATTTGTTTTAAATCACTCATGACATATCCTTAAACTAAACCCAACATTTATTTGGCATGGCCCTTTACAAATTTTTTTGATCAAAAAGCCCATTTTGAAACATAAAAGCCCATTCCCTTAAACCATTTTAAAAACCCACCTTTACCAAATTTTAAAAGCCCAAAGTCCATTCCCAAGCCCACATGAAACCTTTTCTTCATCATTACTTTGATAATCCTATTTGACAAAGTCTTAAACCATCATGAAATCAACCCATTTGTAGCATCATGACGAATCCCATCAATGGAATCCAAAGTTTTCAATATTCCAAATAACCCTTTTCCATGCAAGTGAGCCAACCTTTTCCCCAAGCCATGAGCAAGCCAAATGAAGTCATGGAGCCATGCATAAGCCATATGCAAGTCATGGGGAGCCCTTTCCACCTCACCATGCCACTTATGGCAAGGAGAGGGGAGCCTTTCTTAAGCCTTCACTAAACCTTTTTTAACCCCATTCATGTTACACTTTAACCAAAATTGGCCACCTCACGTTGGATGGGGACTTCACCACACATGTGAGGCTGACCCAAATGATCTCACATCAGCCTAAATCAAGCCTTGGTGAGTGAACCAAGCCAAAACCATGAATTGACCCAAATTGGACCAAAAATGCTCCTTACACCGGTGCCATTTAAATCCTTGACTTTACACATGGCATAACCCAATTGATTGCACCAAGATCAAGCTCAATCATGTGAGTTTTTCTCAGCCAAAAAACTTCATGAATGAACCAAGCCAACCCTCATGGCCACCCAAGCTCCACCATAACCTTCCTTATTTAAACCCCACCTCCATGACCAAGTGGAGGAGATGCAAAAGATTACCTTAGGGAAACTCTGCCAAATTGTTCCCAAAGCTTCTCTAAGCACTCCTAAGCTCAATCCAATCATTTCCAATTGAGGCCTCACCTCTTGGACAAAGGTATCAAATTTTTTCTCCTCTAACCAAGCATGTTTTAATTTTCTATAATTATTCACATGTTTTAAGTATATCATCACCATATAAATGTGTGCTACTCGATTAGAAAATCATTTAAAAAAAAAATTCATTCAATTTCGTTGAGCATAGAGGGAGATATCAAGGTTTGAAGTTGGACGGTTTTGGGTGAATAGAACTAGGGGAGAGAAGCGACGGCCGTCCGATCGGGCGTGTATCCAATGGACGGCGCCGATGGAGTTGGACGATAGCTGCATCCATGAACGAACCGCGCCGGCAAATCGGGGAGCGACACGTGGCGATTGAGCGGGAAAATGAAATATTTTATTTATTTTTGACCCTAAACTTCAAAAATGTATAACTTTGTGTAGAAAAATCATAAAAATAAAATAAAAATATCCTCTTGCTCAGTGAATAGAGGAGAATAATGTGGAAAAGAAATCATGTAATTTCATTGAGTATTTTATTTTTAATGATTTATTTACTCTATACATTATTTTAATTCTCCATTTGCATAAGAAATTCACCATGGCATGAGACCATAGGGCTTTTGAAGCCTCTGAACTTGGGAACATTCCCTGAATTTTTCAAGGTCAGAGGCCATCCTTATGAGAAGTTATTGATTTTTCAATTGCATGTTACTGTTTTGAGTATTTTAATTCCAATAATTACCATGTTGAGAAATAAATTCTAGGAAAGTTTGGTGATGTTTCTTATGACTAGGGGAACCTAAGAAAAATAGGTTTTGGGTTGATTCACATGGAACATCCCTAATTGGCCTGAACACCCAAAATTGAACTTTAATTAATTAGGGTTAACTACACATCAAATTAACTTGAAAACAATTCTCCACTAATCTTTAGGATCAGAGGAGCATCACATAAAAATTTGAAGTTAATTGCACTTGATTAACCCCACCAAATGAGTTGATTAAGCCTCTTAAGCAAAATGGATAAAATTAAACTTTAAAAATTCATAACTCACAAAATACTTTTCAAAAATTCACAAAAATAGTTTTAGAGCTTCTCTGATATTAGAGGAACTTAGGAAAATTAAAATTATAATTTTCTAAAAAAGTTGATTTTTATTATTATTTTAATATTTTAAATAATTAAAAAATAATAAAAATCATAAAAATATTAAAAATAACCAAAATGTTACATTTTGAATTCTAATCACTTAGGAACAAACCAAATATTTTTTTTAAGTCCCTAGGATAAGATATTGAATTTTAAAGGCTTAATGTAATTTTTAATATTAAAAAATGTATTTTCCAACATTTTCACTAAAATAATTCTAATAAATCAAAGAAAAATCAGAAAAATATAAAATTTATTTCTCTGGACTCCTTGAGGTTAGAGAGATTTAAAAAAAATATAAAATCCTTTTTTTAAATTTAATTTTATTTTAAAATTAATTAATACTCCAAAACTCAAAATAATTTTAATAAATAAAATATAATTCAAAAAATCACCAACATTAGTCCAAATGGTCCTCTGGTAATTAGAAACATCCCATAATTTTCTTAAAGACAGAAACATTTTCTTGGTCATGTTATTGAATTTTCCTTGAAAACCCCTATTTTCCATTAAAAATAATTACATAAATAAATTAAATATAGAAAAATTACATTTTCTTCTCTAATGTCTTAATTGACATGTTAGTGAGATTACATAAAAATTTCAAGTTCATTTGAGCTTAATTTAGTGAGTTATAGAATTATTAAGCTTGAAGGGCAAAAGGGTAATTAAAAATTTCAACCCTTAATTAAAATTTTAGGATTAATCAAAAAGGGGAGGGTAAAATATTTGTTTTTAAACTGATTTTGGATGATTAAAACTTAAATGATTGATGGTAGAAACCTACTAACCATTTCAAATATAATTAAAATAAAACTTTAATTAATTAATTAATTGAAATTTTGGAAGAATAATAGAAATTGAAATTATTAAAGTAGGGATATTATTAAGAGGATATTTATTCTTTAATTTAAAAATCCCTAAATAAATCAGTTCAATAATACTTAATTCTTAATTAAAAGATTAAAATAATAATCCAATATAAAATTAAACCAAAATTAAATTAAATTAAATTAAATTAAATTAAAATTAAATTAAAATTAAAATTAAATTAAATTAAATTAAAATTAAATTAAATTAAATTAAAATTAAATTAATTTAAATTAAAATTAAATTAAATTAAAATTAAATTAAATCAAAATTAAATTAAAATTAAAATTAAATTAAAATTAAATTAAAATTAAATTAAATAAAAATTAAATAAAATTAAATTAAAATTAAATTAAATTAAATTAAATTAAATTAAAATTAAATTAAATTGAATTAAAATTAAATTGAATTAAATTAAATTAAAATCATTTAACAACAAACCTAAATGAAATCGTTAAGAATTAAATCTAAAATAACTTGAACCTTATTCCAAACTTAAACTAATTTTCTATAATTAAGTCAAAATTAAAATTAAATCATTAAGTTTAAATCATTAAAATACTTAATAAGTTGATTTGCCCTTTTAAAGCTCTAATTGTTATAACTCTTAAATGAGGTATCAAGTGAAGTGTTACTTCACTTATAGGATATTCAAATGTCCCAATTCACTGTGCAAGAGAACAAAACTTAAACCCCTGGATGTTTAATTCACTTGTATAATTAAATTCTCTTGAACTTAAAACAATCTTAGAGGTATTGAAAAGATAATTAAGACTCGTCATAAGAACTTCCTCAATATGATAGGGTGTTTATAAGAACAATTGAATTTAATTGTTTCTTTGATGAAAAAAATCGTCCTTAAACCAAAACACAAGAACCTAGACGTCATAGGAGATGACTAGCTATAGGATTAGAACTTTGGTAGATAACCAAAACCTCTCCCTTAGCTTTACCTAGATACTTGTTGAAATATTTAAATGCCTTAACAAGTGTTTTAAATGCAGCTTGGGATGACGGGAAGACCCTCCAGGTACGCTTTTATTTTATTGCAATTTACTTACATGCACTATATTTTACTTTTCTTGCATGATAAACAACTGTTGCATGAAAACCAAAACCTTTAGGGTAGTCCCTGAACTGAAACCAAAACTAAATTAAAAATCACTGCAAGATAAAATTCACCGCCACAACATTTCAAAATATAAAACAACTCAAAATTTAATCACAAACAGAACAACAAACTACAATTGCAACTAAATTAAATCGTCTCGTTGAATGATCGGGAATACCTCGGATGATGTAACCCACGTGTTGTTAACGGGATTTCCCACGGTCTAAATGAAAGTGTGGAACTAATTCAGTTGAGTTTAGCAAATTCATCTGGACTAAGTGAATTCAATGAAAATAATGGTGCCGGGATGACGGAACCGTGGGATCTTAATCGGTTCTGTTTAACCAACTTTAAGATTTGTTTTAATTAAAATATTAAAAAACACTCGAATTTTAAGATTTTCTCTAAACCAAAACACTTCTCTCATCTCCTGATTTAAGACTTCTAAAACTAAACCTCTGCAACAACAATGAGCTTGGAGCACGGTGGGCAGCACGACCATCTTCGTCAGCAAAACAACTCTACATCAGTTAAACATTCCTAGAATTAAATAACCAAGCCATAGGACTTTGAGGTAGTTTGCCAAGTGCAACATAAATCCTTAACTCTTCGTTAGGCATTTGCATGATCATGTCATGTAAGTTAAGCCCTAACCGGTCTTAGGACTCCGAGGTAGTCGTTTAGCACGACATAAACCCTCATATCTTCGAGGCTATTTGTATGATTTTATCATACAAATATAAGTCCAAATTAATTAAAATTGGCAAGATTGAAATATCAGATAATATTAGGATTTTCTTAAATCCGAGCCAAACAATAGGATAGTTTGGGAAGTTGCCAAGATTCTTCTTGGATCCTCGCCTTCTCCTCGCTTTTCTTCCATTAGACTCCTGAAAATAACTGTTCCAAATTTGAGCTAATCCCTTTTGAAATTTCAAAAATCCAATCCTTTGAAAACCTTAAACTTTGAAATTCTTGAGAGCAAAACCACTAATCATTATCGAGAGTTTTCTTAAATGATTCCCGTCATTTAAGATGTAATTAACTATAGGGCCTTGTCCTTATAGGGAACTTTAAGAACCCAGATAATATAAATCCTGCTTAATTCCTTTATATTAAGCAGGGGAACTTGTCGGCTTATAAAATTGGTTCGTAGACCAAACGGATGTCACAAATCTTATAGTTTATTTAACCGAGCCCCATCATCAAGCAGTGTGTCTACTCTCCGGGATAGCTATACAGTTTGTGGTGCAGTGCTCGTTTATATAAACTATTCTGGATGTGAGATCAGTTTGATTTCATATCTTAAAATTTTCAAATTTAAAATTATTTTCAAAATCAAATACAACTTTTCAAATTATTTATTTAAATTAAATTAAAAATTCGCCGACAATTTCTGTAGACGACCTCTTTTCAAAAATACAACACATAACCTAAAAATATGCCGACATGCCATTGAAAATTATTGTTAGCCCTTTCTTCAATTAAAGTATAAGCTTCTTCAAATGATTTAGACATTAAAGAACCTCCAGCAGCAGCATCAATAGTTGATTTTCAAGATCCAATTAATCCATTAAAAAATGTTTGAATAATTAACCAATCAGGTAAAGCATGATGAGGACATTTTCTTAATAGTTCTTTAAATCTTTCCCAAATTTTATAAATTGTCTCCCCGTCAAATTGACTAAATGAAGTAATATCATTTCTTAATTTAGCAGTTTTAGAAGGAGGAAAATATTTAGTAAGGAATTTTTGTGCCATTTCGACCCATGTTTTAATAGAACCCGTTGCTAATGAGTTCAGCCACATCTTTGCTTTATCTCTTAAAGAAAAAGAAAAGAGTCTAAGCCTAATAACATCATCAGAAACATTGTTATATTTAAAGGTAGCACAAAGTTCTAAAAAACTAGCAAGGTGTAAATTTGGATCCTCATTTGGTGTTCCACCAAATTGATTGTTTTGAACCATTTGAATAATAGACGGTTTAAGCTCAAAAGAATTAGCATCTACAGTGGGTATTTGAATACTACTATGAAGTTCATCAACTGTAGGGTTAACATAATCCCTTAATGGTTTATAAACATTTTGATCATTAATTTCAATTGGATTTTGTAAATTGTTATGTAAATTAGTCATTTCTTGATATTTTTGATTTTTTTTCCTTTTTTAATTCTTCTAACAGTTCTTTCTAACTCAGAATCTAAAGGTAATAATCTTTCGGATCCAGAACTACTCATAAAAGTCAATTAACAAGAATTAAAATAAATATTATATATATATATATATATGTTTTTTGTTTTTTTTATAATAAAGAAAATGAATAAAATAAAAATACTTAAAATCTAAAAGTTTCCCTCTGCTCTCCCCGACAATGGTGCCAAAAACTTGACCTGATATAAATATATGTGTACTAAAATCTTATTCCCCAACAACGGTGCCAAAAACATGACCTGAAGTCCTCTGAAGATCAACGTACTAATTAATGCTTTCAAAAATATATGTTATAAATAATAATAGTGGCTAGCATATATAAATATAATTTTATGGAAAATATTTTACACACTAGGGGTTCTACGCAAGTATACATATCGTTTCAAGTAATATAGGGCTTTGAAACAACGACCCCAGTATCGTTCCCACGAAGAGAGAGTTATAGATCTTTAAATATTTTTATTTTAAAGTATTTCTTTTATAATTAAAAATAAAATATCTTTAATTTACTAGATGCAATAATAAAGAAGAAATAAAATAATTGATGTAAATAGCAATAAGAAAGCAACTTTCTCCCTTTCAATTAATCCAAGATTTTCTAAGACAATGATAATATTCGTGGAGAATATAAATTTATGGTATTGTGCCAAATAGAAGCATTCATATTCTTTACCCTTCGATCCAGGTGTAAAGAACATTGGCTAGCCTATAGATCAGGTCCGGATGTATTGTTAGTAGAATGAGTTAATCTAGGCTCACACTACTATGTGTCAAAGGGTGGCTATGGTCGGACCTACTAGTGACCCTTTCCTTTTCTATAAACCAAATCATAAGATTTTAGTTTGTCACTCTAAAAACTTATCAATTCTACGCCCAATATATAACATCTTCCTATTTATTTGCACTTCACCTTGAATAACCCGCACAAGGCCTTCAACTACCCAAGGATTCATGTGATATCTACAAGTTAAGAATTCATCTCCTTCTAGGTCTCAAAACTCTTCAACAGGTTTTAGCAATATTTTACCATATGGGTTGAATAGCAAATGCATTAAGAAATTCAAGAATGATTGTAAATCATATATTTGGGAAGATCCTCATTTATTTAAAATAGGAAGAGACTCTGTGATTCAAAGAAGTGTACCTTATGAAGAAACTTTTACAATTATTCAAAAATGTCACTATTTTGAATTTGGAGGACACTTTGGAGTAGATAAAACTGCATTTAAAATTTTAAATTTTGAATTTTATTGGCCTACTTTATTTTAAAATGTTGGACATTATGTGAAAACTTGTGATCGATGTCGAAGAATGGGAAATATATCCAGAAAAGATTAAATGCCTCTAAATTTTATATTAGAAATCAAAATTTTTGATGGGGTTTAGACTTTATGGGACTTTTCGTACCATCATCTGGAAAAACTTATATTTTATTAGTAGTTGATTATGTTTCAAAGTGGATCGAAGCTATAGCTTTACCTAACTGTAATTCCAAAAGTGTTTCAAAATTTTTAAAGAAAAAGATTTTTATAAGATTTGGAATGCCCAGGATAATTATCACAGATCGGGGAAGTCATATCAGAAATATAAGAATTCAATCATTACTGGAAAAATTTAGAATTAAACATAGAATTGCAACTGCTTATCATCCTCAAACAAGTGGAATGACTGAAGTATCAAACAGAGAACTTAAAAGAATATTAGAAAAGACTATTAATCCTAGAAGAACTAACTGAGTTGATAGACTTGATTCTGCATTATGGGCTTATAGAACAGCTTATAAGACACCTATCGGAATGTCACCTTATTGGTTAATTTATGGTAAACATTGTCACTTACCTGTTGAACTTGAACATAAAGCTTATTGGGCGATAAAGGAGTTTAATTATAATTTGAATACTGCAAGAGAAAAACAATTATTACAATTGAATGAAATGGAAGAGATAAGAAATGAGTCTTATGAAAATGCAAGAATTTATAAGGAAAGAATGAAGAAATTGCATGACAAAATGATTTCAAGGATAATATTCAAGCCTGGACAAGAACTATTATTATTTAATGCTCGTTTAAATCTTTTTCCTGGAAAATTAAAATCTAAATGGATGAGACCATTTATAATTGAGAAAGTATACCCTTATGGACCTGTGGATATTAAATATCCCAACACTGGAAAGTATTTAAAATTTACGAATTAAGTCTGAAGCCTTATATGGGTGAAATGAAATTAGATTACAAAGAGGCTTATGAGATGAGTCTACTTGATTAATTCAATTAATTAGGTCGGGCTGACAACGTTAAACCAAGCACTTTGTGGGAGGCAACCCATATTTATTAGTGTGAGTTAAATTATTGCTTTAAGGTTATGCCTTAGTCTTAACTAAATTTGCGTATAACTTCTAGAAATAGAAGGTTAACAAGTTTGTATTGGCTTAAGCTAAACATTATCTTGAAGTATATAGAATTTGGACTTGGACCACTCCATTTAAAATGTTAGTAAAAATGAGATCAAGTTAAACTTCATTTGTGATTGTTTAAGATTTGAAATTTTCGTAATTGTGTTTGTGTGTTGATCATACCCATTTGTTAGACCTATTTTTATGACCGAAACTTGTAAAATTTGATGATAGGCGAATCGGAGTCTATCGAGGTTCCGGCGCCTAGGCGCCAAAAGATGGTGCCTAAGCGCCAGAATGTCCTGCGTATCGATGATTCGGTGCCTAGGCGCCAGATTTCGGCGCCTAAGCGCCACGGTTACAGATAATATAAAAACAAAAAATCTTCAGTTTTTCACACGAAATATCATTATATATTGCCTTATCTTCATCCCCAATCCCATAGAAACCTTAATTTTGACCAGAGCAATTCATTTTAGAGGAGTTAAGAAGGATTTGGAGCAATGGATAGAGGAAATCATGGAAATGAAGTAAGAGACAAATCTCCTAAAGATCCTCAGCCTTATTTTAATGGTTTTATTATTGTTAGTATGGAGAAATTATCTAGTCGATTGGAGAAGATTGAAGCTGAACATCAAAGTATTGGTAATCGTCTCTATGAGATGTACCACCAATACGAACACTTGGAATGGCAAACCAAACTTCAAACTGATCATATGGGGGCTTATCATGACACTCAAGTAGAAATCTATGTGAAGAACAAGTGGATCGATGAAAAGATGGCTTTAGAATTTCCAAAGGTGTTGGTGTTCTATCCCTTCGGTCCTAGCGAACTTCGTTGCGAAAGAGATGGTAATTGAAGATTGGTGTTAAATAGATCTTATATGTGTTTTAGGTGTGATCGAGTCATGTGTTAGTGTGTTTAATATTGAATTTGTGTGTTTTCTTAATTGTTCAATGTGTGTTGTTGGATTTGAATATTTGCTTTGAATATGTTGTTGTTTGTGTTATTTATAAAACTATGAACCTTGGTACAGCCTTGTACTGAAGTTTATTGAATTTGGAATAGAAGTTATGGATTGGAGTTGAGGAATTTGGATATATTTTTGTAGATCTAAACTATCATTTTAAATTGATTGTGAAAATGTTTGGAGGATATAAATTAGATTAATACTCGCATAATAGTAACTAGGAGTCAAATTTGATAAGATTTGGTAGAAAATATAAAATTTAAATTAAATTTTTGGAAAGACGAGTCTGGCACCTAGGCGCCAGAATTCGGCGCCTAGGCGTCCGTTTAGCCTGAACCCGAAAACTAATCTTCGTAAACCCCCGCACACCATTTTTGATGCCTAAGCTTCCTTCTCCACTATTTTTCACGAAAATACTCTCTATAGATCCCATTTAAAGCCGGATTTTTAAGTTTTTGAGCTTAAAATCACTCGATTTCTTCATCCCGAGGTCAGATCTACATTCTAAACTTATTATTTTTTATTTTCACCAGGGATTTTGCTCTCATTGAGAAAAATTGAAATTTTGAGAAAAATTTTGATTTTTAAGGTTAAATCATGAAATTTTTAAGCTCTTGCTTAAATTAGTTTATTTTCTTAGATCCGTTGAATTTATTTTGCATTTTTATTTCACGTTAAGATGGCACCCAAATCAAAGTGAGGAAAGAAACGAGAAAATTTTGATCGTAGCAAGTTCGTCAGTGCTGCTGCACACTTCCGATACAATGATTTTGATACGACTCAAAAATTTATTTCGGAGCGATGTTTTTACAATCCTGGAGGAAGAATTAAGGATAAAATCGTTGCAATCAACTGACAACGATTCTGCTACTTCACTGTTGTTACCGTTATCTCGGTTGTTAGAGAGTTTTATGCTAATTTCGTGGATGCTAAAGAATACGAGATTTTTGTTCAAGGAGTTGGAGTAGGATTCACTCCTGAACATATCAATATTTTCTATGGCCTGCTGTCAAACATTGAGTGTTATTACTCTGGATTATCTCCATCTGAGGGAGATTTGGATATGATCATTGCCTGCCTGACTGATAGTACTGGAGCCTGGAAGATTCAGAACGGAAAAAGGGTAAATTTTTCATCTTCTACGCTTAAAGGTGTTTCAAAGGCATGACACTACTTTATTTCTGCTCGTCTTCTTCCATCCAATCATTCGAGTGAGGTTACCAAGGATAGAGCAATCCTCAACTACTGCATTCAAGATAGGAAGCCTTTTGATGTAGGGAGCATTATTTATGATTTTGTAGATGCTACTGCTCGTTCTAGCACTTCTATTGGACTTAGATTTCCATCTCTGATCTATTCTCTATGTCAAAGTGTTGGATTAGTTGCTGAGTTATCTGAGGAAAAGCTCAAGTCGACAAAGCCTATAGGAAGAGAAAGTGTTAGTATCTATGATCAACTTCGAGGTAAGAGTTCTACTACACCTTCTGGTTCATTACCTACTTCAGGTAGAGCTTCTACTTCCAGACCATCTACTTCTGCTGAGCTACCATCTACTTTTTGGGAGACCATGCATGATCAGTTTATAGAACAGCAGAATGAGTTATTCCTAATTCATTGTAGAGTAGATACGATCGATAAGAAGAACGATCATCTTTCTGAGTATACACAAAGAAAGAGTGATTACGATGTTGAGCATTCTAAGTCTTTAGTGAGATTTTTGAAGGGTAAGCACGATGTTCAGTTCCCTACTTGTCCCAGATTTTCACCATATGTTGTTCCGAAGGATATGGAGTTTTCTTTTGGTGATGATGATGATGAAGCTACAGATAGAGATTAGTAGCTTGACTTACCTTTGGAGATGTGTTAATTCTGTTTTTAGTATGTTTCTTGTTTCTTGTATTGTTAAGTGTGATGTTATTGGTTAGTATTAATGTGAACTTTTTATGTTGAAACTGTTTTTAGATTATCTGATGTGTCTTTGAGACTGAAATATGAATGAATTTTTATAAAAGTTTATTTCTGTTTCAGCCTACTGTTTAGTGTTCATGAATAGTTAGTAAGTTTGCACGTTCAAAAATAATAAAAATTAATTAAAAAAATTAACTCCTGCTCTGCAAAACTTTTCTATTTATGCTTAATCGTTTCTGTTATATTTATATTAAAGCATGTGTAGAAGTAGTTAGTTTTTCCTTACTACATCATTATTGTACTTAGATTAATTCATGTTTATTTCTTTTTCTCATGCATTAGAAAATTTCATGATTCATATTTATACTAAAGCCGAAGTTTGGGAGAAGGGAAAACATTTTTCAAATTTAAACATTATTTGTCCTTAATGAACTAATATTTTCTTTAAAAATATATTAACATAACATAAGGAATGAAAAATCTGTTTAAGATTACCAAAATTTTTGAATTTATAAATAATTTAGTAAACTTAACTAAAATTTCAAAAATTTTGATTGATTTTAAGAATAAAATTATTTAACTTAAAGAACAATAAGATCAAAATTTTTCAATTTATAGAAAAGAGAACTGTATTTTTGAAATACTAAGGAATCAATATTATTGCTTGAAAAAGAAAAGATTGAAATAAGTTTTGAAAAATAATAAGTTATTAAAAATGTGTCGGCATAACTTTAGGTTATGTGTTGTATATTGAAAAGGGGTCGCCTAACAGAAATTATCGGCGAATTTTAGATTTTAAATTTAATTTAAATATATATAATTTAGAAAGTAGTATTTGATTTTGAAAATAATTTTAAATTTGAAAATTTTAAGATATGAAATCAAACCGATCTCACATCCTAAATAGTTTATATAAACGAGCGCCGCATCACAAACCGTGTATCTATCCCGAGGAATAGACTCACTGCTTGATGATGGGGCTCGATTAAATAAACTAGGAGATTTATGACATCCGTTTGGTCTGCGAACCAATTTTATAAGCTGACAAGTTCCCCTGCTTAATATAAATGATTTAAGCAGGGTTTATATTACCTAGGTTCTTAAAGTTCCCTATAAGGGCAAGCCCCTATAGTTAATTACATCTTAAATGACGGGAATAATTTAAGAAAACTCTCGATAATGATCAGTGGTTTTGCTCTCAAGAATTTCAAAGTTTAAGGTTTTCAAAGGATTTGAGTTTTGGAAATTTCGATAGGGAATGGATCAAATTTGGAACAGTTTATTTTAAGAGTCCAAAGAAAGAAAAGTAGGAGAAGCTGAGGATCCAAGAAGAATCTTGACAACTTCTCAAATTATCCTATTGTTTGGTTTCAATTTGGGAGTTTATTTAATATCGCAATCCTGCTAATTTTAATTGATTAGGACTTATATTTGTATGACATGATCATACAAATAGTCTTGAAGATGTGAGGGTTTATGTCATACCAAACAACTACCTCGGAATCCTGAGACCGGTTAGGGCTTAATTTGCATAATATAATTATGAAAATGCCTAACGAAGAGTTGAGGATTTATGTTGCACTAGGCAAACTACCCCGAAGTCCTATGGCTTGGTTATTTAATTATAAGAAAGTTTTGCTGAAGCAGATCCGAGTTTTGCTGATGATGATGGCTGTGCTGCGCACCATGCTCCGAGCTCCTTGTTGTTGCAGACGTTTAGTTTTGGAAGTCATAAATCAGGAGATGAGAGAAGTGTTTTGGTTTAGAGAAAATCTTAAAATCCAAGTGCTTTTAATATTTTAATTAAAACAAATCTTAAAGTTGTTTAAACAGAACCGATTAAGATCACACGGCTCCATCATCCCGACACCGTTACTTTCATTGAATTCACTTAGTCCAGATGAATTTGCTAAACTCAATTGAATGAGTTCCACACTTTCATTTAGACCGTGGGAAATCCCGTTAGCAACACGTGGGTTACATAATCCGAGGTATTCCCGATCATTCAAGGAGACGTTTTAATTTAATTACAGTTGTAGTTTTGTTGTTCTGTTTGTGATTAAATTTTGAGTTGTTTTTATATTTTGGAATGTTGTGGCAGTAAATTTTATCTTGCGGTGACTTTTAATTTAGTTCTGGTTTCGGTTTTGTGGCTATCCTAGAATGTTTCAATTTTCATGCAACAATCTTGTTTAACATGCAAGAAAAAGTAAAGTACAGTACATGTAAGTAAATTGCAATAAAGTAAATTGCAATAAAATAAAAGCGTACCTGGAGGGTCTTCTCGTCATCCCAAGCTGCACTTAAAACACATCTTAAGGCATTTAAATATTTGAACAGATACCTAGGTAAAGCTAAGGGAAGTGTTTTGGTTGTCTACCAAATTCCTAATCTTATAACTAGTCATCTTCTATGACGTCTAGGTTTTTAGTTTGGTTTAAGGATGATTTTCTTCATCAAAGAACAATTACATTCAAATGTTCTTCTAAAACATCCCGTCATATTGAGGAAGTGCTTAGGACGAGTCCTAAACATCTTTTCAATACTTCCGAGATTATTTTGAGTCCAAGTAAATTTAGTTGCACAGGTGAATTAATCATCTAGGAGTTTAGTTAAGCTTTGTCTCTTGCTCAGTGAACTTGAGTATTTGATTACCTCATGAATGAAATGACATCTCACTTAATACTCTATTTAAGAGTTATAATAATTAAAGCCTTTAAGGGCAAGTTGGTTTGTCGAGAATTTTAATCATTTCTAAATTAAAGTTTAAGTTAATGATTTAAAATGTTTTAATTTAATTATGAGGTTTTAATTAATAATTTTAAGTTTGGAATAGTGTTCAAATTATTTTAGATTTAATTTAAATCTTTACATTTTTTATTATCTTGGTATTTCAAATTGATGTTCATGTTTTAAATTTACTTAGATAGAAAGAGGTGTTGAAATTATTGGTATCTTTTGATTTAACTCTTAATGATTTCATTTAGGTTTGTTGTTGAATGATTTTAATTTAATTTCAATTTCATTTGATTTTAATTTAATTTAATTTTAATTTAATTTTAATTTAATCTAAATTTAATTTAATTTTATTTTATTTTTAATTTAATTTAATTTTAATTTAATTTAATTTAATTTAATTTAATTTAATTTTAATTTTAAATTAAATTAAATTAAATTTAAATTTAATTTTAATTTTAATTTTAATTTAAATTAAATTAAATTTAATTTTAATTTTAATTTTAATTTATTTTATTTTATTTAATTTGAATTTAATTTAATTTAATTTTATTTTATTTTAATTTAATTTTAATTTTAGTTTAACTTTAATTTTAATTTAATTTAATTTTAGTTTTAATTTTAGTTTCAATATTTTAAATTTAATTTTAATTTAATTTTAGTTTTAATTGTTAATTTGGATTATTATTTTAATTTTTAATTAAGAACTAAATATTGTTAAAGTGACTTTTTAGAGGATTTTTAAATTAAAGAATAAATATCCTCTTAATAATATCCCTATTTTAAAGATCCAAATTTAAATATATTCTTTCCAAAATTTAAATTATTTAATTAATTAAAGTTTCATTTTGATATTTTCAAAGTGTTTAATGAGTTTCTACCCCTTAATTTCCCCAAGTTTCAATCATCCAATAAAAAGTTAAAATCAAATATTTTACCCCCCATTTTGATTAAACCTAATGTTTTAATTAAGGGTTAAAATTTTTAATTACCTTTATGCCCTTTTAGGCTTATTGATTTCATAACTCACTAAATTGAGCTCAAATGAATTTGAAATTTTTATGTCACCTCACTCACATGCCAATTAAGACATTAGAGGAGAAAATGTGATTTTTCTGGATTTTATTTATTTATTTAATTATTTTTAGTAGAAAATAGGGGTTTTCAAAGAAAATTCAACAACATTATTGAGGAAAGATTTCTGTCCTTAAGAAAATTATGGGATATTTCTAATAACTATAGGACCACTTGGACCAATTTTGGTGATTTTTTGAATTAAATTTTATTTATTATAATTATTTTAAATTTTAGAGTATTAATTAATTTTAAAATAAAATAAAAGTTGAAAAATAGATTTTTATTTTTCTTAAAACTCTCTGACTCAAAGAGTTGAGAGAAAAAAATTTATAATTTTTTGATTTTTCTTTGATTTATTGGAATTAATTTAGTGAAAAGGTTGGAAACTACATTTTTTAATATTAAAAGTTGTTTTAAGCATTTGAAATTCAATATCTTTACTTTGAGACTTGGGAAAAATATTTGGCTTTGTTCCTAAGTAATTAGGAGTCAAAATATGACATTTTTATGATTTTTTATATTTTTATGATTTTTATTATTTTTTAATTATTTAAAATATTAAAATATGATTAAAAATAAAAAATTAGAAAATTCCAATTTTAATTTTTATAGACTTCTCTGATATCAGACAGCCCACAAAACCTATTTTGTGAATTTTTGAATTGTATTTTTGGAGTTATGAATTTTTAAAGTTTAATTTTAGTTATGTGACTTAATTAATTTATTTAGTGGGGCTAAACATTTTCAATTGATATCAAATTTTTATTTGAGGTTCCTCTGATCCTAAACATTAGTGGAGAATTGTTTTCAAGTCATTTCCATATGTGGTCAACCCTAATTAATTAAAATTCAGTTTTGAGTAATTAGGCTAATTAGGATTATTTTTAATGAATTAACTCAAACCATAATTATCCTAGGGTCCTTTGATCCTAAGAAACATCTCCAAATTTTCCTAGAATTTTCTAAGTAATATGCTAATTTATGGAATCAAAAAATCACAAACAGTGACATAAACTTGGAAAATACATAACTCTTTATAGAGATGGCCTATGATCTTGAAAAATTCAGAGAATGTTCTCAAGATCAGAGGCTTCTAAAGCCTTATGGTCTCATGCCATGGTGAGTTGTATACATGCATGGAGAATTGAATGATTAAAAACATTTTTAATTAATTAAAAATAAAATATGCATAAAATAAATATGAAGTCACATCCACATTATTCTCCTCATTTCAGTGAGCAAGTGGGTATTTTTATTTTATTTTTTCGAGTTTTCTATAAAAAGTTATGAGTTTTTGAAGTTTAGGTTCAAAAATAAATCAAGAAAAATCCATTTCCCGCTCAAATGACACGTGTCGCGCTGCTACTAGCTGGCGTGGTTGCCTGTTCATGGATGAAGTGCCATCCAACTCCATCAGTGCCGTCCGTTGGATACATGCCTGATCGGAAGGTTGCTGCTCCTCTTTCATTGCTCTATTCACTCAAAATCGACCCACTTCAAACCTTGATATCTCCCTCGATTCTCAATGAAATTGAATGAATTTTTTTTAAAAATGATCGTCTAATCGAGTAGAACACGTCTATATGGTGATGATATACTTAAAGCATGTGAATAATTACAGAAAATTAAAACACGCTCAGTTGGAGGAGAAAAAATTTGATACCTATGTCCAAGAGGTGAGGCCTCAATTGGAAATGGTTGGATTGAGCTTAGGAGTGCTTGGAGAAGCTTTGGGAACAATTTGGCAGAGTTTCCCCAAGGTAATCTTTGCATCTCTTCCTCTTGGCCATGGAGGTGGGGTTTAAATAAGGAAGGTTATGGTGGAGCTTTGGGTGGCCATGGGGGTTGATTAGTGGGTTCAAAATATGTGTTTAGGTGGAGGGGAGGTCAGAGTTTGATTTTGGTGCAATCAATTTGGAATTGTCATGTGTAAAGTCAAGGATTTAAATGGCATGGGTGTAAGGAACATTTTTGGTCCAATTTGGGTCAATTCATGTTTTTGGCTTGGTTCACTCACCAAGGCTTGATTTCGGCTGATGTGAGATCATTTGGGTCAGCCTCACATGTGTGGTGAAGTCCCCATCCAAGGTGAGGTGGCCAATTTTGGTTAAAGTGATGGGGTTAAAAAAGGTTTAGTGAAGGCTTAGGAAAGGCTCCCCTTTTCTTTCCATAAGTGGCATGGTGATGTGGAAAGGGCTCCCCATGGCTTGCATACGGCTTATGCATGGCTCCGTGGCTTCATTTGGCTTGCTCATGGCTTGGGAAAAGGTTGGCTCACTTGCATGGAAAATGGTTATTTGGAATTTTCAAAACTTTGGATTCCTTTGATGGGATTTGTCATGATGCTACAAATGGGTTGATTTCATGATGGTTTAAAACTTTGATCAAATAAGATTATCAAAAGAATGATGAATAAAAGGTTTCATGTGGGCTTGGGGATGGATTTTGGGCTTTTGAATTTGATGGAAAGTGGGCTTTTAAGTTTGAAAACAAATTGGTGGATGGAGATTTTGTGAAATATTGGGCTAAACAAATGTTGGGTTTAGTTTAGGAGTGTGGCATGAGTGATTTGGAGAAGGTTTGGTGTCATTTGGAATTGAAATAGGTTTAATTTGGGCCTTTTTGGTAATGGGGCCAAGGTGGGTCAAATTGGGCTAACTTTGGTTATCTTGGGTTAATGTTGGTTTAAGGTTGGATTTGATGTAAAATTAATGTTAAGAAATGTTTAGGGGAGTGTTATAAAGAGTTTTCAACTTTGGTTGGGCTTTGATTTTGGGATTTGGGCTTATTTGGGTTAGGTTTGGTTTTAGGCCAATTTAGGGGATTTAGGCTTCAAATTGAAATTGGATCCAAATGTCAATCAAATTGGGCTTAGATTTGGTCTAAATTGACATTGGGGATATTGAATTGAAGTTTAGAATTGAATCAGACCAAAATTGAGGTCAATTGGATTGGTTTAGTGGGACATTAGGTCTAGTTGGGTTAAGAATGGGTCAAATTGGGGGTTTTGGTAAAAGTGGGTTAAATTGACAAAATTGGCCCATGGTGTAGTTGAACAAAATGAAATTGGGAATATTTGAGATTTTCTGAAACTTTTTGGGAATTTTCGGAATTTATGAAATTTTTGGCTAAGAAGGGCATTTTAGGTAGTTGGAGGGTATTGTAGGGTATTTTTGGAAATTTTAGTATATTTGGCTATGGATGATCAATTTGAGTGGGGGGAAATGTTTAGAATTGATTTTGAGAAATTTTGGGTAATTTAGGTGATTTTGCAAATTTTGGGTAGTTTCAAGGGCATTTGGTAGGTTTAGTGGGTGTAGGGCCCTGGGGGTCAAAAATTGAAATTTTGGAAAAATGAAGATTGATCAAATTTGAGTAGAATAGAATCACTTTGGTTCAGTCATGAAGCCATATCAAGCCCATAAGAGCCATGAGAGGAGTCATTTGAGGCATTCACTATGTTGTTCCTAACCCTCTTAGCCAAGGGCCTAGGGGTTAAGGTCTATCCATATGAATTACCTACATGAGTCAGGAAGTCAAGCTAGGCATGAATACTTTTAGGATTTGGAATGTGTGTGAAAGTGTAATGTGTGCAGGTCAACCCTCACAAGACCAGGCCACCCAGGGTAGCCCTAAGACCAAAGAGTCCTATAGGGAACTCATCCTTTAAACCTCCACATTTGATCTTAATCCTCCAAGCGAATTAGGAGTTTACAATCAGGCATGTGGGGTTTGCAGGGAGTTAAGAGGTGTTTAAATTTATAAATGGTGGGTGCCATCTCTAATCCTCTAAGATAGTCACAGGGAAAGCCTAAGGCTAGATCCTAATTACTAAGGAGAGAAAAGACCTCACCAAAAATGAGGTCAATAATTGGACCCCCAGTAGGTGTGGTGTGCTGAAGGAGCACACCGCGCGTATTGGCGTTGACCGAAGAGATCAACTGAAATAACACATACGTAAAAAACAACTCTTTCAGAAAAAATGGAGGGAGCGAAGAAAGTTTCCGCTGGGGAGTATCTGGTGGATTTTCACTATGGAAGAATACCAGACTCTCGCTGGGGAGGAAATGTGAAATCCTTCAAAATGAGGCAAAAGAATTTAAAATTCCACATTACGAAGGGGACACAATCGGATTTGATTTAGAGCTTAAGATTGAAAATTTCAAGATTTGAGTTGAAGGTTTGGAGTTTGAAATTTGAAGTTTGAAATTTTGTTTTAAATTTGAAGTTTGGAATTTTGGTTTGAATTTGAAGTTTGGAATTTTGGTTTAGTTTATGTGTGATTTCATTTAAGTTGAAAATGTTGATTTTGAATCTGAATTTGAGGTTTCAAATAATTCCGATTTGCAAAAGTTCTTGAGAAAAGTTTGAATTTGGTAAGATGAATTGATCGAATTTGAATGAGAGATGGAAGTTCGACTCCTGCCTCGAGAATTGATTTGAAAACTGGAAGTTTGACTCTAGCCTCAAGAATTGATGTTCTACGATGAGAACATTGACTTGAACAATTGCGATATAAAATGATCTTAAAGCAATGTGGTGTTGGATGTTGTGATCCTCAACCTCTAAAACTTGAAAGGAGATCATTGCGAAAGCGATGCGGTATCGAATGCTTGGAATCCTCAACCTCTAAAATTTGATGTTTTGAATTTGAACCATTGCGATAGGAAGGAATCCTAAAGCAATGCGGTATCGGATGTAAATCCTCAACCTCTAAATTTTGATATTGATTTGAACCATTGCGATAGGGAAAGAACCTAAAGCAACGCGGTATCAGATGAAAATCCTTAATCTCTAAAATTTGAAATTTTCGATTTGAACCATTGCAATAGGGAAAGATCCTAAAGCAATGCGGTATCGGATGTAAAATCCTCCACCTCTAAAATTTGATTTTGATTTGAACCATTACGATAGGGAAAGAACATAAAGCAATGCGGTATCGGGATTTAAAATCCTCCACCTCTAAAATTTGATTTTGATTTGAACCATGTGATAGGGAAAGAACCTAAAGCAATGCGGTATCGGATGTAAAATCCTCAACCTCTAAAATTTGATATTTGATTTGAACCATTGCGATAGGGAAAAAACCTAAAGCAATGTGGTATCGGATGTAAAATCCTCAACCTCTAAAATTTATTTTGGTTTGAACCATTGCAATAGGGAAAGAACCTAAAGCAATGTGGTATTCGGATGTAAAATCCTCAACCTCTAAAATTTAATTTTGATTTGAACCATTGCGATAGGGAAAGACCCTGAAGCAATGCGGTATCGGATGTAAAATCTTCAACCTCTAAAATTTGATTTTGGTTTGAACCATTGCAATAGAGAAAGAACCTAAAGCAATGCGGTATTGGATGTAAAATCCTCAACCTCTAAAATTTGATTTTTGATTTGAACCATTGCGATAGGGAAAGAACCAAAAGCAATGTGGTATCGGATGTAAAATCCTCAACCTCTAAAATTTGATTTTTAATTTGAACCATTGCGATAGGGAAAGAACCTAAAGCAATGCGGTATCGGATGTAAAATCCTCAACCTCTAAAATTTGATTTTTGATTTGAACCATTGCAATAGGGAAAGATCTTAAAGCAATGCGGTATCGGATGTAAAATCCTCAACCTCTGAAATTTGATTTTGGTTTGAACCATTGCGATAGGGAAAAACCTAAAGCAATGCGGTATTGGATGTAAAATCCTCAACCTCTAAAATTTGATTTTTGATTTGAACCATTGCGATAGGGAAAGAACCTAAAGCAATGCGGTATCGGATGTAAAATCCTCAACCTCTAAAATTTGATTTTTGATTTGAACCATTGCGATAGGGAAAGAACCTAAAGCAATGTGGTATCGGATGTAAAATCCTCAACCTCTAAAATTTGATTTTTGATTTGAACCATTGCAATAGGGAAAGATCCTAAAGTAATGCGGTATCGGATGTAAGATCCTTAACCTCTAAAGTTTAATTTTGATTTCGTGATTGATTTTCAAAGATTTGTAGTGTCAACTTGAAAAGTGTAGAATTTCGGTGTTTTGAGGATGTCATGAAAGTTGTAAAAGATTTTTTTGGAAAGAAACAGATTAGGAGGGAATATGTGGATGCTACATATCTCATTCAAAAGAGTAGATTGAAAAGTTGCTGGTTTGGATTGGATATGATTCCTCACCATCAGAACCAAATTGAAAACCTCGTGGCTCCGTGTCAATGGAATCGACCGTTCCTATCTCAGACAAGGGAGAGAATTGAAGGGATTGGATTTTAGATTTGGAAGTTTTGAATTTGAATTTGATTGGAATTTGATTTGAGACTCAAATTTAGATTGGATTTGAAAGTACATATTGGAGATTCAGATTTGAGCTTTATTTTCAATATTTAGATTCCATTTTTTTCGATGACTTGAGTTCATTTTGATTTAGATTCAATTTAATTTCGGATTTCATTTTGATTTAAAGTTTCGTTTTGACTTAAGTTTGTTTCGTTATCTTATACGATTTTTTTTTTAAGTTTTCATTTTTTTATTATTTGTTGTCATCGTTGGGGAATTTATTATGGGTTTTTTTGTGAAGTTTTATTTTATTCATTTATGTTTCATGATTTTTCATTTTCATCATTTCATTTTTTTTAGTTAGGGTTTGGACCCAGTCATAAGCAAGTGTGGCATCTGTGCTTCATAGAACGAGGTTGTCTTTGAAACATCACGATGCATAGTTCTCCTTGAGATATCGTTCACTGACCGAAGACATGTAGAAAATGACCTACTCTTCGAGGTACTATTGGAATTATATCCTTTCAAGTACCTACAAAGATGTGTTATTTCTACAGACACCATAGCTAGAAATGTTGTAACTTTGTAGTTACGTCGCAATGCGGTTTGTAAGGATTGTACAAGTTGTCTTTAAGAAGTCGCTGCGGCGCTCTTCAAATTGATGTTGGAGTTGTATTTCTTTGAGTGCTTGAATGATATGACTTCGAGATTGAATTCCATCAATTGCTAATAACAAGATCCTCTACTTCAATTCTTTCTTTCTGGTCCTAAGCAGATTCAAAATTTATGCTCATGTGACCAAAATATTTTTCATTGTCCAAATATATTTCTGAGTCAATTAATGACCAACCAAAACACATAAAATCACTTGACTCTCTTCGAAGCATAATATCAGAGGAAACTTCTTAAGGTAGTCTTTCAAGTTTTATTAATCAGGGGGGATTAAGACACCAATTTTTGATTATATGCTTGCCTCAAGCTTCTTCTCTGGGAGCCTTTTATTTCCTTTTCTTTTTTTTTAGCTTTTTTCTTTTTTCTTTCTCTTTTTTTTCTTCTTTTTATATTCTGGATTACTATATCTAGTGGAGCACATGTTAAAGATTTTGAATGTCTAGATTGTGACACCAATTTTTGATTTTGTGCTCACCTCAAGCTTCTCCTCAGGAATACTTCTCTTTTTTTTTCTTTCTTTTTTTTTCGCTCATTTTGTTTTCTGAGAATTACTGTATCTGGTAAGACATATTTCTGTTATAGATTTTGAATGTCAAAACTCCCCTAATTAATAAATCTGAAATGTTCCTTAATATGAACCCTGGGATATTATAACTCATCCAAAAGTCTGGACCCAATCACATGACAGAAAATTAAAAGACCCTTGATAGCCCAGACTAATTACTCGTATTTCAACCACACTTGCTTCATTTCAAGATCTACTTAGGACCCAGTCTGAATTCCTTCAAGTGAACGACCTAGTCATTAGGGCATAAATTTCATTCTTTCCTGAAGTTACTGTCTTATCAAAATATTCAAGTTTGAGCTTTCCAAATATCGAACAATTCTGAACAAAAAAACTTTTTCCTTTCATTTTCATTCATAACAATGGGAGGGATGTGACAGATATACATCAATCCTGCAAATTTTGCTTTACATTGGTAGATGTAGTACAATGGTAGTCAAGAAATGTCTTCATTGTTGTCGATTGCGTAGTGATCGACTAGAACAAACGGATCGATCGAAATCATATTAATAGAACCTTTTTCAGGTTCTTTTCAAATATTCTTCCGGGATTGTTACGTTCCCACTCTTGAAATTTTCTTTGAGCCAGTCTTTGAAATTGCAACACTCTTCTATGGTGTGTCCAACAAACCTGTGGTACAGACAGTATCTTGGATGTCCTTTCTTGTTGATTTCATCCAGTCTTTTTGGCTCAGGTAACTAGAATTTAGGGTTCTTGATTAGATTGCAGAACATCTTTCTTGCTGCTTCTTCTTTAAAAGAGTACACCTTGTTTGTTCGAGCAATCACTGTTGGAACTTGTCTTTCATTTGTCTGGTAGAGTCTTTGCTGAAAGGATTGCTGAGCGTTCTGCCTGGGATGTTGGAAGGTCCGCTGGTGTTGTTTGGCCTGTACTTGCAATTGTCGCTTTCCCCTGTTAACCACAACAACTGTCCCAGATTCCTTCTCGAATATCTTCGTTGGCTCTAGCTTGTTGGCTTTTCCAAGAAAACCAAGTTGTTTAGCTTCTTCCTGAAGTCTTCCGGCTTTATTAAGTAACTTCTCGAATGTTTTGATGGGAATCCCTTGAGCAAGAGACCAACTGGACCATGAATGCTCTTTAGAAGAATTTCAACTGCGTGTTGCTCTTGCAACTGTGGCTTGCATCTCATGCTGAGATTTCTCCAACGCAGGATGTATTCCACCAGGGTTTCATCTAGTTTCTGTTTCTTTATCACAAGATCACCGACGGTGATGTGGTGCTGAGCTCCAGCAAACTGTTTGACAAAAAGATTTTTCATTTCTATAAATGTTCTTAGAGAACCATTTGGTAACTCTGCATACCGATCAAAGGCAGCTCCAGTGAGGTGTTGACCTCATTTTTGATGAGGTCTTCTCTTCTTCTTTTTAGTGATTAGGATCTAGCCTTAGGCTTTTCCTTTGACTATCTTAGGGGACTAGAATTGGGACCCACCTTTTAGAAATTCAAACCACTTCTTAACTCCCTGCAAACTCCACAAACTTGATCGTAGACCCCTAATCACCTAGAGGGTTGAAATCGAATGTGGAAGTTTAAAGGATGAGTTCTATAGGACTCTTTGGCACTTAGGAGCTATCACGGGTGGCCCAGTCGCAGTGAAGGGGCTGACTTACACACACACTACACTTATACACTACACTTATACACTACACTTTCACACACCTCCTAAAACCACACCCATGCCTAACTTGACCTCTTGACTCATGTAGGTGATTCACATGGATGGTCCTTAACCCCTAAGCCTTTGGCTAAGAGGGTTAGGAACAACATAGTGAATGCCTCAAATGGGTCCCTTCATGGCTCATGTGAGCTTGATGTGACTTCATGGCTCAACCAAAATGATTTCATTCCACTCAAATTCACCCAATCTTCAATTTTCCAGATTTTCAATTTTTGACCCCCGGGACCCTACACCCGCCTGACTTACCAAAGCCCTTGAAATTACCCAACTTTTTCAAAATCACCTAAATTACCCAAAATTCCTCAACATCAATCCCAAATATTTCCACACCACCCAAATTGATCAACCATACCCAAAAATACCAAAAATTCCAAGAAAACCTCCCAATACCCTCCAAATACCCAAAATACCCCCCTTGACCCAAAAAAATCCAAAAATTCAGAAAAATCCCAGAAAATTCCAGAAAATCCAAAATATTCCCAATTTCATTTTGTCCAACTACACCATGGGCCAATTTTGTCAATTTACCCTACTTTTGTCAAAACCCCCAATTTGACCCATTTTAACCCAAAGTGAACCCAATGTCAAACCAAACCTACCCAATTGACCCAAATTCTGGTCCAATTCAATTCTAAACTTCAATTCAACATTCCCAATACCAATCTAGACCAAATCCAAGTTCAATTTGATTGACATTTGGATCCAATTTCACTTTTGGCCTTAAAAGCCCAATTTGGACCCATGACCCAAACTTAACCCAAACTCACCCAATTCAACTCCAATTAACCCCAAACCTTTTCTAAACCTTCCTTAACATTCCCACAAGCAAAAAACTAACATGATTTACACAAAATTTAGACCCAAACCCCACTCAAATTCAACCCAAAGCCAAAAGGCCCTATTTTGACCTAAAACCAAACCTAACCCAAATGAGCCCAAACCCCAAAATCAAAGCCCAACAAAAGTCAAAACCTCTTTGAAACATTCTCATAAACATTTCCCAACATTTATTTTACATCAATTTCAACCCTAGCCCAACATTGGCCCAACTTGGCCCACTTGGGCCTATGTTGGCCCATTCACCAAAAGAACCCAAATTCGACCCAATTCAAACCCAAATCACTCCCAATTTGCTTCAAGTCACTCATGACTCATCCATGAGCTAAAAACAACATTTGTTTGGCCCAATCCTTCACAAATTCCCCATCCATAAATTTGTTTCCAAACCAAAAGCCCACTTTCTTAAACCTTCCTAAAGCCCATCTCCACCAAAATCCAAAGGGCAAAATCAATCTAAGGCCCATATGACAAATTCTCTTCATCATGCATTCAATTAAAATCATCCCTAAGTCCTAATCCAATGATCAAATAATTCTAAATAAAGCTTCATCCAACTTTCCACTAAAATTTCCAAAATCCTTAAAATCCATTTTTATGAAGTTGATTAAACTTTTCCCGAGCGAAATGGAGCCATGAATGAGCCATTCACAAGCCATATGAAGCCATGAAAGTTTGGCATGTGACCATGCCATTAATGGCAAGAGGAGGGGCTCCTTTCCTAATCTTTCATTAAGCCTTTTTAACCTTATTCATGACACACACTAAACCATGTTTAGCCGCCTCATCATGGATAGAGACCATACCATTCTCTCTTGGTCGACCCAGCCGATCCTCTCAGCCCAAAATCAGGCCATGGGGAGGTGCACCCAACCCAAACCAATGGGTTGACCAAATTGAAGCCAAAAATGACCCCTTCCCCATTCCATTTTAATTCAAAGCCTTTACACATGGCAATTGCCAATTAACTGCACAAACCTCCAGCCCTGACCCACTGGACTACGAGGGTGACCCATGCTGCCCGGCCAGTCGCCTGGGTCGTCGGAAAACACCATGGCCGAGACCTTGGGAGGAGCCGAACTTTGGAATTCCACCTTGCTCGAGCTGCCCCATGCCCGATGGCCACCATGGCTCGTTCTTCCCATGACCGAGCAGCTGATCCCGACCCTTGGCCATCCCTGTGAGGCTCTCCAGCCACCTCTGATTTGAACCCGACCCCCTCACGACCATGAGGGGAGAGTTGCACAAACCTTGCCGAAACTCGCCAAAATTGTTCCAAACCCTTCTCCACCCTTAGAGCAGTTGATCCACGGTGTCGATTTGCCACTAATCCCCAGTCGACAAAATCCGATTTCTCAGCTGAAATTCCACCCAAAACCAGGACACTTCTCCACAGTGAGCCAATCCCCAAATTGATTGGTTCTACACCTTCACCAAACCAAGGGAAGGTGTCCACCAGCAAAAGCCCCATCTCCAGGCCACCCAGTTGCTCCAGCCTCCAAGCTTTGTGATCGGCTGTGGTCGAAATCATACCTAGACAATTCACCAGACCAGGAGACTTCATCCGGAGCTTGCTAGGATCCAATTGAAGGTGCAACAACCCTCGGATCGAAGCCACACTTCTGCGAGCAAAGGTATGAGCTAACTCTTCATCCCGAGCTTCTGGAGATTCTCCATTTCAAATGCTTTAATTTCAATTCATGATAACCGTATAGATGTGTTCGTCTCTTTAAGACGAATCCATAGAGCATAAGAACATAAAAATCCATTGAGTATCGAGCGAGATATTAGGGATTTAGTGTGGACGGCTCTCGGGTGAGGACACTTGGGGACGATGAACGGATGCCGTCCATCCAATACACGCGCGGACAAACGGCCAGGATCGCGTCGGATCAGAAGATGGAACGATACAGCGGGCCCCGAGAGCGCTGAGTCAGATGGCGGCGTCGAATGGGAGCGCGCCACGCAGCGTTTCGGAGCTGCCGAGGTTGACGCGGCGCCGCGTGGATAAATAGAAAATTAGGGATTTTTTTGATTTATTTAATTCCCTAAACTTCAAAAATTCATAACTTTGTGTAGAAAAATCAGAAAAATAAAATAAAAATACCCTCTTGCTCGGTGAACGAGAGGAGAATAATGTGGAAAAGAAATCATTTAATTTCATCAAGTATTTTATTTTTAATAATTTATTTACTCTCTGCATATTTTTAATTCTCGATGCATGTATACAATTCACCATGGCATGAGACCATAGGGCTTTTGAAGCCTCCGAATTTGGGAACATTCCCCGAATTTTCCAAAGTCGGAGGCCATCCCTATGAAGAGTTATTGATTTTTCAAATTCATGTTACTTGTTTTGAGTATTTTAATTCCAGTAAATAGCATGTTGTGAAATAAATTCTAGGAAAATTTGGTGATGTTCCTTATGACCAGAGGACCCTAGGAAAAATAGGTTTTGAGTTAGTTCATTTAAAACAACCCTAATTGGCATAAACACCTAAAATGGATCTCTAATTAATTAGAGCTAACCATACATCAAATTGACTTGAAATCAATTCTCCACTAACCTTTAGGATCAGAGAAACCCACCATAAAAATTTGAGGTCAATTGGACTTGGTTAGCCCTACTAATTGGGTTGATTAAGCCATTTAGTCATTTTAAATTTTAAAAATTCATAACTTTCAAAATACTTTTTAAAAATTTACCAAATTGGTTTTGGAGCCTCTCTGATATCAGAGGAATTTAAGAAAATTAAAATTTCAATTTTCTAAAAAAGTTGATTTTTTAAAATTATTTTAATATTTTAATAATTAAAAAATAATAAAAATCACAAAAATAATAAAATTCACCAAAATGTCACATTTTGAATTTTAATCACTTAGGAACAAACCCCATATTTGTTTTAGGTCTATTTAGTGAGATATTAAATTTTAAAGCTCTAGGGTAATTTTAAAATTAAAAAAAATGTATTTTCTAGCATTTTCACTAAAATAATTATAATAAATCATAGAAAAATCAGAAAATTGCAAAATTTGATTCTCTGATTTCCTTGATATCAGAGAGATTTTTGAAAAATATAAAATTCATTTTTCAACATTTATTTTATTTTTAAATTAATTAACACTCCAAAACTTAAAATAATTATAATAAAAATAATATAATTTAAAAAATCACCAAAATTGGTCCAAGTGGTCCTCTGGTCATTAGGAATGTCCCATAATTTTCTTAAGGACAGAAACTTTCCCTTGGTCATGTTATTAAATTTTCTTTGGAAATCTCTATTTTCTACCAAAAATAATTATATAAATAAATTAAATATATAAAAATCACATTTTCTCCTCTCATGTCTTTATTGACATATGAGTGAAGTCACATAAAAATTTCAAGTTCATTTGAGTTCAATTTAGTGAGTTATGAAATTATTAAGCTTAAAGGGTAAAGTGGTAATTAAAATTTTTAATCCTTAATTAAAACTTTAGGTTTAATAAAAAATTAACAAGTAAAATATTTGATCCTAATCTGATTTGGATGATTGAAATTTAAATAATTAAAGGGTAGAAACCCATTAAGCAATTTTAAAATAATTAAACCTTAATTAAATAATTGATTAAATTTGGAGGAATAATAAAATTGGAATTATTAAAATAGGGATATTATTAGGAAGAGATTTATTCTTTAATTTAAAAATCCCTAAATTAATTATCTCATTAATATTCAATTCTTAATTAAAATGATAACTCAAATTCAAAACATTAAAAGACTTAATCATTAAACTAAAATTAAATTATTAAATTCTTTTAAAATTTCAATTAAAAAAAATAATAAATAAAATTAAATTTAAAAATTAAATTAAATTAATTAAATTAAATTAATTAAATTAAAAAATTAAATTAAATTAATTAAATTAAATTAATTAAATTAAATAAATTAAATTAAATTAAATCAAATTAAATTAAATTGAATTAAATTAAAACAAATTAAATTAAATTAAATTAAATTAAATTAAATTAAATTAAATTAAATTAAATTAAATTAAATAAATAAATTAAATTAAATCAAATTGAATTAAATTAAAATTAAATTAAAATCAAATTAAATTAAAATTAAATTAAATTAAATCAAATTAAATTAAAATCAAATCAAATTAATTTAATGTAACATCAAATCAAAATAAATTGAATTAAATTAAATTAAATTAAATTAAAACTCAATTAAATTAAATTAAATTAAATTAAGTTGAATTACATATAACATCACCAAAGACATAAAGAATTCAAAATGAATCTAAAATAACTCGAACAACTATTCCAAATTTAAACCCAGTTAACTTAAATTAAATCATTTGAATACCAATTTACCCTCGAAAGCTTTGGTTATTATAACTCCTAAACAGAACATTAAATGAAATGTTACTTCACTTATAGAATATTCGAATGTCTCTAATTCAATGAGCGAGATAACAAAACTTGAAATCTCGGACGATTAATTCACTTGTATAATTAAATTCATTTGGACTTAAAACAATTCTAGCAATATTGAAAAGATGTTTAAGATTCTTCTTAAACACTTTCTCAATATGCAGGATGTTTATAAGAACAATTGAATTTAATTGTTCTTTGATGAAGAAAATCGTCTTCAAACCAAAACACAAGAACCTAGACGTCATAGGAAATGACTAGACTTATAGGATTAGGAATTTGGTAGAAAACCATAACCCTTACCTTAGCTTTACCTAGGAACTTGCTTAAATATTCTAATTGTGTTTTAAGTGCAGCTTGGGATGACGGGAAGACCCTCCAGGTACGCTTTTATTTTATTGCAATTTACTTTCTTGCAATCTACATTATTGCAATTTATTTAACTGCATTGCACTTATTTTTCTTGCATGATAAACAACTGTTGCATGAAAACCCACACCTTTAGGATAGTCCCTAAAACTGAAACCAAAACTAAGTTAAAAGTCATTGCAAGATAAAATTCACCGCCACAACATTTCAAAATATAAAACAACTCAAAATTTAATCACAAACAGAACACAAAACTACAATTACAACTAAATTAAAATGTCATGTTGGATGATCGGGAATACCTCGGATGATGTAACCTACGTTTTGCTAACGAGATTTCCCACGGTCTAAATGAAAGTGTGGAACTCATTCAGTTGAGTTTAGCAAATTCATCTGGACTAAGTGAATCCGATAAAAATAATGATGCCGGAAGGATGGAACCGTGGGATCTTAACCGGTGTCGTTATAATCAACTTTAAGATTTGTTTTAATTAAAATATTGAAAACACTTGGAAATTAAGATTTTCTCTAAACCAAAACACTTTTCTCATCCCCTGATTTATGACTTCTAAAACTAAACCTCTGCAACAACAAGGAGCTCGGAGCATGGTGGGCAGCACGCCCATCGTCATCAGCAAAACTGTCTTATAATTAAATAACCAAGCCATAGGACTTCGAGGTAGTTTGCCTAGTGCAACATAAATCGTCAACTCTTCGTTAGGCATTTGCATTGCAAATTAAGCCCTAACCGGTCTTAGGACTCCGAGGTAGTCGTTTGGTACGACATAAACCCTCACATCTTCGAGGCTATTTGTTTGATTCTATCATATAAATATAAGTCCTAATTAACTAAAATTGGCAAGATCAAAACATTAGATAAATATTATGACTTTCCTAAATTCAAGCCAAACAATAGGATAGTCGGGAAATTATCGAAGTTCACTTCGAATCTGTGATTTCTCCTACCTTTCTTCCTTTGAATTCCCAAAACAAAATGTTCCAAATTTGATCCATTCCCTATTGAAATTCCAAAATTCAATCCTTTGAAAACTTAAACTTTGAAATTCTTGAGAGCAGAATTATTGATTATTATCGAGAGTTTTCAGGTGATTCCCGTCACTTAAGATGTAATTAACTATAGGGGCTTGCCCTTATAGGGAATTTTAAAGAACCCAGTAATATAAACCCCGTTTAATGCTTTCATATTAAGCAGGGAATTTGTCGGCTTATAAAATCGGTTCGCGACCAAACGGATGTCACAAATCTTTTAGTTTGTTTAATCGAGCCCCACCGTCAAGTAGTGTGTCTATCCTTAGGGATAGATACATGGTTTGTGGTGCGGTGCTCGTTTAGATAAACTATTCGGGATGTGAGATCAGTTTGACTTCATATCTTAAAACCTTCAAATTTAAAATTATTTTCAAAATCAAATACTACTTTTTCAAAATTATTTATTTAAACTAAATTAAAAATTCGCCGACATACTTCTGTTAGGCGACCCCCCTTTCAAAATAAAACACACAACCTAAAAAAATAAGCCATACAAATTTCTGGCGACTCCGCTGGGGACAATTCCTCTCTCCATTATAATCGGATAATTCTGCTTTCAAAAATCGGTAGTGCATCCATGTCCTTAATGGATCAAACTACCATTCTTTCCGTTGGAATACTATGTTCATTTCTACCGTGAACAAGTATAGCCAACATTCTCTCGGATTTAGGAGCCACTGTTTAGACACCCCTAAACAGAGAGGTTCCGAGATCCTTTTACCTCATTTCTGAGGTGGGGTGGACCCCCAATAGGTGTTAGTTTAGGAATGATCCTTCGAGTCGAGAAGTCTTGCATAAGACTTTCTTTTCCTTTCCAATTCCGATTCGGATTCCTTACCTTCTCTACATCTTTGAACATTCCGTTCTAAATAAACGAACCCTCTAATAAATGATTCTTTTAACAAATGATTCCTTCTTATAAATACGTGAACAAGAATGTTTTCAGACTCTTTTCAATTCCTTTCTTTTTGTCCTAAAGAAAAGAAGCATAACTTGGGACCGACAACCGCAATCTACCCTGCGAAATGGAAGCCCCAAAGCTGATTTTCTCCTTCACCAACGGACTCGGACTTCGCCGTCCATAAGGATGAGTCGCCCGATAATGGGATCATCCGATTCGACAAGGATTTGAAAACACGAATGTCAAGATCACCGACGTCTCCCTCTTTGCCCTAACGAACAAGGTATCTGAAGCTGAGAAGCCGCTGCTTGAATTCAACCTTAGGTCGACCCAAGAGTTTCCTCCCCTGCAAAGGGTCCCGACTGAGAGGAGTACTGCTGTCCGCAGGAGGACTGTTCTTACTACCCCCACTCGGTCTAGTTGTTTCCGCACCTACCCCGACTTCGCCAAATTAAAGGGGAAAGAAATCCGGAATTATGGTAAACCCGTTACCGTGGAGGGTACGGATCTTCTCGTAAGACCTTCGTTTTCGAAATCGGGTCCGGGCTCAAAGATTCCATCACCGACAAGGACCCAAAGAAGAAACGAAGTAGAAGGATCGCCGGAGAGGCCGAGTCGCCGAAATTGCTTTCCGGAGGAAATCCCGGAACTACCCGAATATACACCGCTACCGGAATATACACCGCTGCCCGACTACGTACCACTTTTGGGAGGAAGCGGGTTCCATCCCCTCTCCGCCGCGGAGGACGAGGAAAATGTTCGCAAGATTCGCTGCCGCATTGCCTCGGCCCCGCATATTACAACGATAGCCGCAAGAAAAGGACTAGAACTACGCCGTTTGCTCGACCGCAAACTTTGGTAGAAAAGTTAGCAAAGAAGGAAAACTCGCCCCGTATCGGAGATTCTACGAAGGATAGGGCGGGTGCCGCTCAAATCCCGTCTAGGGCCCCGAGTAGAACCCGCCATCATGACGGAAAAGCCAAGTAAAAGAATGAAGGCTAGTCCGCCCGTCGTCGTCTCGGGATTACGGATTAGGGAGGATACCACCTTCCAAGCATTTGGCCGACGGACCATCCGGTCCTAGACCTTCCGCTGCTAGAAGGATGGTATGGCGTCCCACTCATCGAGCGATTGAGATTGAAACAACAGCCGAGAAAGAAAGTCTCGCCAGAGACTCGAATGCGAAGAAAGCGCTACTCGCGATAAAGGGGACCCGGCAGCCTATCGCATGACAACCGCGAGGACACACGTAAAGCCCCGCTAGAAGATGCCATGGAAAAGTTGAGAACCGATATCCGACGATTGACAAAAGAAAGAGAAGAAAAGTTCGGAGACAAGATTGATTCATCGGAGTTCATGGACGACGAATATGCGGAAATCAACATGGTCGAAACACGAGCTTCATCGCCTTCGCAAGGTGCTCCCGCAGGCCGCAGAAGAGAGGAGCCGGAGCCGATGAGAAGGCGGCTTCAGGAGAAAGACGACACGATCGCTCGAATGGCGAAAAGGATGGAAGAGATGGTCGTAACTCCGGCCACTCTCCGAGTCGAAGTACAACCACAAGAGAGACACCCCCGAGAGGTCATTCACATTGTAGACGGAGGAAAAGAGATTACATCTGTCAACGGGGATGATCGATCGAAAAAGGATACAACACAAAGTATGATCCCCGAAAAGGATATCAAGAACTTGGTGGAACGACCAGGTGCGAGAAGCCTTAGCACAATCGAAGAGCGGGACATCCATTCGGACGGGTAGACCTTACCCAGAAGAATTCGACGTTGTCCAATACCCGAAAGGCTTCGTACCACCTCTGTTCAAGACCTTCGACGGAACCGGGAACCCCCGACAGCATGTTGCACACTTTCGTGCCAGTTGTTGTAATGCCGGCGGGAGCGATGCATTGCTCTTCGGACAGTTCGTCAGCAGTCTGTCAGGAATCGCCTTCGACTGGTATGCGGAATTGCAAATGGTTCGGTGAAGGCGTTCTCGGAGCTAGAGAACCTCTTCATCAAGCGATTCGCCGGAGCTCAGCACCACATCACTATAGGTGATTTAGTGGTAGAGAAACAAAGGCCGAACGAAACTTTGGTGGATTACATACTTCGATGGAGGAACTTAAGCATGAAGTGTGAACCACAACTACAAGAACAACATGCAGTTGGCATCTTACTTAAAAGCATTCACGGCCCGATAGCACTTCTCCTCAAAGGATTCACTATTAAGACTTTCGAGAAGTTGTTAAGCAAGGTCGGAAGCTTGCAAGAAGAGGCGAAGCAATTAAGTTTTGCCGACAAGACGGACAAGCAAAAGCCTGTGAAGACTTTCGAAAAGAAATCCGGGATCGTTGCAGCAGTTGACAAAGGCAAGCAACCGATGCAGATACCACCAGAATGGCCGCAGCAACCACAACAGAATTATCAGCAACCCCGACCAAGCTATCAATCATCTCCACAGTATGAACAACCGCCTCGTCCGTAACGTACATTGAGGGAGCTTCTGAGAAGGGAATATCCGTTCAAAAATGAAGCAGTGCCGAAAATGTTCTGTAGTCTGATGAAGACTCCGCATTTCCACTACTGGAGCCTAAAAGACCGTGAGGAAGTCAACAAGAAAGGTGATCCCAACTTTTGCCCTACCACCGGATGCTTGGGCACAAGATAGAAGATTGCATTACCTTCAAAATTTGGCTCAATGACAACCTTCGGAAAGGGAATATAACGATCCCGAAGGAGTACATGAAGGAACCCCAGAAAGGAGGTTCCGTCAATGTTATCTCAATCGATCCCATCATTCCGATGAGATCCCTACACGACCGACGATGGATGGATCTACCGCCTGGACGAGGTCTTCGAAAAGATTTTAGACAAGGCATCCAAACCGCTTCGGTGCGAGCTTCAATTCGGAGTTTGAGACCTGTTAAGCCGAGTACTATCACTTGCGATAGAAGAACCACCTCAACGAGAGGCGATTGAAGAAAAGAAGAAAATCGACGAAGAAGAGAGGACCTGAGACCCCTAAGGCTAGACTAGGGGCCGCTTATCCTAGGATAGTTGTTTCCGATTCGGGGAGAAATCCCTCGAACCTCTGATTTTGTATGATTATCTCGCTCACTTCGGTGGGATCATATAATGATAAGGGTGATGACGTTGGCTACGTTTTGATCGTTTCTAACGATTACGTAACTAGCGACAATCCGGACATCGATTTCGATACCAACGACAATTCTCAAATCATACACGATCTCAACGAGCAAAATAACGAAGAATGCATCCATCAAGGAGGCTACGAGAGTTCAACAAGCAACGAATCTATCTGCGAGTTTCGAGGAGCTCCAGTCACAATAGAGTTAGAACCTTCAGACTCGAAGATAATTCGGAAGAGCCCGTCATTCCGATTCGGGGAGGAGACACCGACAAGTTCAACACTAGATTCGAAGAAATTACGAAGTCAACTTAAGAAGTGGAAAAGTTCTACCTCCGAGAATGGGTCCAAAAGACAAAGGAAAGCGGTGGTTGTTCAAGAAGAACCAACCCCGGCGAAGAAATACCCATTCAAGAAGAAGTCGAGACACATGGAAATAAAGTGGACTACAACGTGCTAGCCTCATCTTAGGAAACTACCGACGAACCGAGCATCTACGACGCCCTCATCTTATCAAAGGAGATGAGAGAAGCTCGATCGAGGCCTTACTTGATCCGGAAATTTGCTTAGCTCAAATGGCCGGAGATTCCTTAGATGAGGTTTGCTCGTTAAAGGAACGAGAGACGTTACCTTCACGGACAATGACCTACTACTGGGACGACAGATCACAACCGACCATTGTACATTTCGATTACAATCGGGAAGTTTACACTCTCCGCAGTATTGGTGGATCCAGGAGCATCAATCAATATAATGAGTCTTCGAACACTAGCATACTTGGAAATTGATGCTCTTGAGCTCGAAGCTGACAAAATATTATTAAGGGGATTCAACCAGAAAGGAGAAAGAGCCCTCGGATCAATAACGCTACTAATGAAGACCGGTGACTTAGCAAAGGCAACCGCAAAATTTCACATAATTGATTCAGAAACGTCGTTCAACGCTCTACTGGGCCGACCATGGATACATGAAAACAGGATGGTACCATCATCTCTACATCAGTGCATTAAATACTATGATGGAGGGGAACAGTGCATCAAAGGTGACTTGCAACCATTCTCCGTACATGAGATTGGAATCCATGAAGACGCAGCTTATTATGCACCGCCAAAGAAAACAATCTTCTCCAAGAGATACCGTAACAAATGAAGCAAAGAAAGTTCGGGACAACGAAGAACTCGAAGTTCTAGTCCAACGAGTCACTCACCACTCCCTTCCGGTGAGATGGTGAAGGTTTCTCCACAACTCGCATCTGAGGTCGAGGCCGGGGACGAGGCCGTGGTAGAGACGTTAGGACAGTTGGACAGAGGAAACCAGCCATCAATGTTGATTGGGAAGATAGTGTTGACCTCATTTTTGATGAGGTATTGTCTTTTCTCTCTTCTTAGTCCTTAGGATCTAGCCTTAGGCTTTTCCTTTGACTAATCCTAGAGGATTAGAAATGGGACCCACCACTTAGAAATTCCGAACACTTCTTGATTCCCTTCAAACCCCACATGTTTGAGTGTAAACCCCCAGGCCACTTGGAGGGTTAAGACCAATATGTGGAGGTTTAAAGGATGAGTTTCTATAAGACTCTTTGGCCTTAGGAGTACCCCGGATGGTCCGGTCGCAGTGAGGTCTAGCTTGTACACACCACACTCTCACACACATTCTAAACCCTAAACCCACCAAAATACCCCAATACCCTCCAAATAACCTCCAAATACCCAAAATACCCTTTTTAACCCAAAATTCCAAAAATTCCAAAAATTCCCAGAAAATCTCAGAAAATCCCAAATATTCTCAATTTCATTTTGTTCAACTACATCACAGCCCAATTTTGTCAATTTAAGCCGATTTCATCAAAAACCCCAATTTTGACCTAAGCCCGACCTAGGCTCCGATTTGACCCAAATTGACCCGGCGCTAGCCATTTTCTTCTCAATTTAAATTTTAAACGCTTCGACACACTCCCCTAAACTGAATGCAACATTCGATCACTACCGAGTTCAACCTCGAATTTCAACCAAATCCGATTTAATCGCGAAATCCCCATTTCACCCTTTTTGACGCGACTCGTCGACGAGGTTGTCCGAGCGACCTCGGATGACGAAATGGACTCGCGCCGTTACGTCCGGAACGTCGATTTTAGTGCAGTAGGACACCCGATTCTTGCTAGTGCTCCATGCACGAGCGAATTGCATAGATATCGATGTTTGTAATTAAAATTAAAAAAAAAAAGAATTTCTGTCCTATATAAACTCACGCACACAAACCCTAAGCGGCCCCGGCTTCTTTTCTTTCAGCGCCCCTTCTCATCTTCAGGAAGCCCTAACTTCCTTACACTCAGCTCCTTAGCTGAATCTCCTCTTCTCACGTCACTCCCTCAATGCCTAGCAGCTCCCTACTCTCGCACATGAGGCTGTCGGTGTTCCAATCCACCTCCGACGATCTCTCCATCCATTGGGCCGCTTCTCTTCTCTACCGGCGGCAGCAACCTTTCGTGGCCAAACCACACGACGATGAAGCTTCTCCGGCATCCTCCCTCGCGGTTCGCCACAGTAGTTCGCTGCGAAGCACAACAGCAAAGAATGCTCTGCTGAGAGGTTTATCAAAAAAGAAAAATAAATAAAAAAAAATATGCAGTTCATAGAAAGCATTTGTATGGCTTGGTACCGTTCTACCTTATTTTCTGCGTGAGTTCCTTCACTGCATTTGGGATGAAAACTGCACTGTGAATGTTTAAAAAAAAAAAAAACAAACCTTTAGTTATGGTTGGATTTACATTTGCTTAATTACAGGTGCTTTATTCTTATTGTTATTATTTTCTCTAAAAGCACTTTTATCATTGCTAGTGTAATATCACCTAAACTGACCTAAAAAAAAAAAAGAGAAACTGGAAGACAGTACCCATAACGTGATGCTTATTTAGAAAGCTAAGATCATCGTGGTATAATGGTAGGGATATTCTTCATTTGGAGCTTTGTTTATCTAATTCATTGAAATATCAATATTTTATTATTATTATTTTGACTAAGAATATATTTAAATATTGCCTTCTTCGATTTGACCCAACTGTTTGATGCAATAATTACATGCATGAGGCATGTATTATTTTTACAGGAATATTAAAAAAAAAATAATTTCTTTTATGATATTAAAACTCTAAATCATATCTATGCCTACATTGAAATTTAGGCATTGGATTGGTAAATGGATGGAATGAGTGTTATGTATACAAATCTCTTTTATATTCATACATGCAGCCCCAAATTTTTATGTTTTATTCATGGTGTTTTGGTGTGATACATGTACGCAGGAGAGGGTGCATCTCAGTTGTATCTTCATATGCTATAATAATTTATCTTAGGTATTTGTATACCTCTCTCACTCTCCATCTCTCTTTCACGCATTTGTGTGTTTTGTTGCGAGGTATATCGGCGTGTGGACTAGACATCAATATCTCGGAACAAGCTTGAAGGACTTCTTCAACCGACGTGACGGTATAACCCCTTAGGGCCCTCGTATTTGTGTGCATACTCGTGGTCTTTGCGCATTTTACATACCGTTAAATTCCAATGTTCTTACTTATTTGATTTGATTTTGAGCCTCGATTTGAACATAAATATGCCACTTTATGAACTAAAAGGGAAGTTTCCCTATATACCAATTGCTAGAGTTAAGGGAAAGATTTACGATGTTCTTAGGTGGGGGTATCTTTGATAGATTGAAAACATGCTTAAATGATCTACATTAATACCACTTTCTTCTTATATTTTTACATCTTAAACAACTGGACTTACAATTCTTAACGTGCTTACCACTTCACGTGTATAAAAAGGAGCATTTTACTTTTCTTAAAGTTAAGATTGGTGATATTTTTCTCATGATATGAATGGTTTGGTTGTATAAATGTGAAAGAAAATCTTTAAAAGTTTGGTGTATAAATATGTAGGAATTGGGTGACTTGTATGTAAATGCCCCATTTTAATTTTAGGGGCTTCTTTCCACAAGTAGTTTTCAGTTCTCTTATGAACTTGTAATGCTTCTCTGTCTTCGTTTTATGAACTCATAGGCACTTGCCTTAAATCACTTTGATGCCATTGAATTCGCTTATGCTTGTGTGTCTACCACCCAATGCTTGTTTATTTACATGTATAACACCAAGATTTGAACATTTACATACATTGCACACAATTCTTATTTATTTACATATCTACCACCTAAGCTTCTTTTAAAGAGGGATCCACATTCATGCCTTTTAAGTTTTCTTCTGTGTTTGCATGCCCCACATCTAGAAATTTGGTATATGCGTACATGAACATTTAGACTTTGCTCTTTGTATTTATTGAAATATATATACCACCTTTTAAAGTGAAATACACCTTTTCATGCATTATTTTAGATTTAAAGTGCGAAGTGCAATGAATGCAAATACGAAAGCTTTAGTGTGGGACATGTAAATACATAGAAATTGTGATATATATCTAAATGTCATTTTTTTTATTATATCGCAAATTCTGCGTGAGTTGTAAATTTATATATGAAACTAACGCATGTTTCTTATTTATTTGTGTTCATTGCGAGGTACATTGGCACATAGATGGGACATCGACAATTCGTAGCAAGCGGCGAGGACGTCCGCAACTTTCGCAACGGTATAACTCTCCCCAATTATGCTTTTGTTAACTTAAACATTATGTTGGTAGAAGATCTATGCTGGTAATTATGACAACTCTTTTGTGAAGCGCATCTTTAAATGTTGATTGATGAATAACATTCATATCTACTCATACGTTTACCTTAATGTCAATTGTGAAAATTTGGGAAACCTTATCATGCATTTAATATTTAAGCAGTGGGAATGTTTATTGCGCTCCTTTATGAAATCTAGAAAGATCTCAAATGCTTTGTTTCCTTTGGAGATATGAAATATGTGGTGATTTTGTACTAAAAATCTGAAATGTTTATAGTTTTGAAGCTTGGTACGATCATATTTCTTGGAAATTTTGAAATCGTATCGATTTTGATTTATGAAAGGTTTTTGGGGTTTAGAAATTTACTATCTAAAAATTACAAAATCCTCATGCCTTTTGATTAACTCGTTAAATTTGGAAGTTTTTAGAGCTTTGTTTTGGGAAGTATAAATTGATATAAATTGGATTTATGAAAAAAAAGCTTGAAGACACAAATTACTATTTTGGAAAAATCTGGAATTGATTCATGAAAGATTCGGGTGGGATGAATTTAGGAGTAAAATTTAAGAATGCGATATACAAAACACATAGGAGCTGGGTAAAGTCGAGCTTGAACAATCCTCTCCATTTCAAATCTTTTCTTATTATTATTATTATTTTTCTTTCTTTTTTCGTACTATTATAATTCCAATAATATATTTCATTTGTTTCAATTGAATGGATTATTTCTCATACGAATTTCTCCGTGTGCCTTTTGCGAGGTACATCCAATCGTGGTCAAGACGTTGAAGGATTGTGAAACTACTCCAAGCGGACAAAACGGACAACATCATACTTCATTTGGGAGAGATCCTTCCAATTTTTATTTCATGAGTAAGGCGACATAAAATTTCAAGTTCATTCGAGACTTAATTTGATGAGTTATGAGATGAATAAGCTTAAGAGGCATTAAGATAATTAAAAGGATAAAACAGCTCAAAATTTAATCACAAACAGAACAACAAAACTACAATTGCAATTTAATTAAAACGTCTCGTTGGATGATCGGGAATAACCAGGATGATGTAACCTACGTATTTGTTAACGGGATTTCCCATGGTCTAAATGAAAGTGTGGAACTTTCATTTAGTTGAGTTTAGCAAATTCATTTGGACTAAGTGAATCAATAATAATAGCGTAATCGGAATGATGGAAGTGTGGGATCTTAGCAAGTGTTGTTATTATCAACTTTATGATTCACCTAATAAAACATTAATGACATTTGAACTTTAAGATTTTTATAAACCAAAACACTTTCCACATCTCTGATTTTCACCTTCTAAAACTAAACCTCTACAACAACAAGAAGCTTGGAGCTTAGTGGGCAGCACAACCATCGTCGTGACAAAGCCCAAAATCTACATCGCTGAGAAAACCTTTCTAATTTTAAATAACAAAGCTATAGGATTTCGAGGTGGCTTGCCTAGTGCAAAATAAATCCTCAACTTTGTCATTAGGCATTTGCATAATCATGTTATGCAAATTAAGCTCTAACCAGTCTTGGATTCTGGAGTAGTCATGATGCGACATAATCCTCACATCTTCAAGGCTCTTTGTATGATTGTGTATGCATCTGAATGAAAGTCCTAATTAATTGAAAAATTAGCGGGATTGAAACATTAAACAATTTCTCAAATTCAAGCAAAACAATAGGATAGTTTGGGAAGTTGCCAAGATTCCTCTTGGATCCTCAACTTCTCCTACCTCTCTTCCATTGGACTCTTAAAATAAAGTTTGTTCCAAATTTGATGTTTATTCCCTTTTAAAATTTCCAAAATCCAATTTGTTTGAAACCTTAAACTTTGAGGGAATTCTTGAGAGCAAAACCAGTGATCATTATCAAGAGTTTTCTTAAATGATTCCCGTCATTTAAGATGTAATTAACTATAGGGGCTTGCCCTTATAGAGAACTTTAAGAACCAGTTAATATTCCTTTGCTTAATTCATTTATATTGGCAGGGGGAACATCGACATAAAATTGGTTCGCGGACCAAACGGATGTCACAAAACTTCTAGTTTATTTAATCGGGCCCCATCATCCAGACGTTGTGTCTATTCTTCAGGAGAGATACCGACTTGTGATGCGGAGCTCCTTTATATAAACTATTTGTGATGTGAGATCGATTTGATTTCCTATCTTGAAATCTTTAAACTTAAAATTATTTTGAAAACCAAATGCTACTTTCAAGTTATATATAATTATAAATTAAACACAACTTAAAATATGTCGACAACTTCGGCGACTCCGCTGAACTAATTCCTCTCTCATTTTGATCAGATGGTTTTGCTATCATAAATCAGTGATGAGTCCATGCCCCTTGTGGACCAAACTATCATTCTTTTTGTTGGCATACCATGTTCATTTTAAATGTGCACCGTTACGGTCAACTCTCTTGGATTTTGGAGCCAATGTTTTGGAGCACCCCCTATAAACGGAGATGTTCTGAAATCCTTTTGCCTCTTTCTAAGGTGAGGTGGACCCCCAATAAGTGTTGTCTTAGGAGCGGTCCTTCGGGTTGAGAAGTCTTACGAGACTTTCTCTTCCTTCAATTACGAATCGGGTCCTTTACCTTTCCTTTAACCTTCCACCATTAATCATTTTGTTCTAACAAACAAATTCTCTAATAAACAACCTTGCAATAAACGAACTCTTTTAAATCGTGAATATACTAAGATAAACTAAAAAGTGTTCAGACTCTTTCTTTTATGTTTTAAGTTTTGCGAAACAAGGAAGCATAATTTGGGGTGACGTTAGGAATTTACCCTGCCGAGAAAATAATGACACCAAAGTTAATTTTCTCCTTCACTAATGGAATGGTCTTCGTCGTCTATAAGGATGAACTGCCCAATAATGGAATCATCCATTTTTGGAGAAGGATTCGATAATACGGATATTAAATTCAACGACGTCCACCCTCTTCACACTAATGGGTAAAGTATCGAAGGCGAGGAGCCGGTGATTAAGTTCAGCACAAAGTCGACTTAAGAGTTTCCTCCCCTGCCGAAGTCTCAGCTGAAAAGAAGTACCACTTGTTAGTAGGAGGAATGTTGTCTCTACCCCCATCGGTCTGATCATCTCTGCACCTACCCCGATTCCTACCAAGCGAAGGGGAAGGAAATCCAAGTCTATGATGAGCACACCCGTGGAGGGTACGGAGTTTTGCTACAATACCTCTTGTCTTCGAGATAGGGTCCGGTTCGAAGTTACACCACTAACTGCGACTCAAAGAAGAAATAGGAACGAGAAAGATCGCCAGGATCGAGAAGGCCCAGAACTCTTGAAGTTGCTTTCTGGAAGAAGATCACGAGGAAGAGGAAGAACTACTTGAAATTTCACCATTGTTGGGAGGAAGTAGGTTCCACCTTCGGCTACTGCGCATCGGATGAAGAAGATGTTCGGAGGATCGGCTAACATTACCCTAACACATACTATAGTGAGCGTAAGAGGAAGAGGGCCAAGACTATGCCGCTTACTCGGTACTGACATAATTGAGAAACTAGCTAAGACGGAAGGATGCCACGTATCGAGAGATCTTAAGAAAAATGGGACGAACGCAGTCGGAAATCCCGCCTCGGACCGTGAGTAAACCCCCATCACCGCTGGAGAGACGAGGAAGAAAGTGTACTAGTTCGCCTATTGTCGTATATGGACACCATATTAGGGAGGACACCACCTACGCGACGCCCTGTGAGACAAACCATATGGTCCTCGACTTCCTCTGCCGAGAAGGATGGTGTGGCGACCTATTATTGCCGAACTGATACAAGCACGGTGTTTTGGAAAGAAGAGTCTCGTCGGGGAAAGTCGAAATCTGAAGAAAGTGCTACTACACTAAAAGAAACTCCGAGAAAGAAGTCCAATAGTCATTACATGACAACGAGTAGCTTGTTTGGAAGAGGCCACTAGAGGATGCACCATAGGCAAACTGGAAATGACAACCGGCGGTTGGCAAAAGAAAGAAGGAGAAAATTGGAAACTAAAATAGATTCATCAGAGTTTATGGATGAATTATGTTGAGATCAACATGGTTAAGACATGAGCATTGTCGGCTTCGCAAGGTGCTCGAACGGCGGCGGAAAGAGATGAATCGGAAGTGATGAGAGCACAACTTCAAGAGAAGGATAACACAATTTCCCAAATGGCAAAAAGGAGGAGGAGATAGCTGCCGCTTTGGCCACTCTCTAGAGTGGTGTAACCTCGGGAAAGAAATTCCCCCGAGAGATCTTTCTATGTTTAATCTCTTTTACACTTCTTGCATATTTTTTAATGAGATTAAACTTTAAATAAAGGATTGTTTTTATGCTTATTTTATAGGGCTATCTGTTAGGAACCCAACGCAACTGAAACGGGGCGAATCGAAGCTAAAATGGGACGAATCAGAGCTAAAACAGAGTCAAAAGAAACAAAATGGTGGAGCTGCGCAGAATGGGCGCCGGCAGTACCAGAAACCCGAGACCACAAAAAATCGGGTGCCGGCGGTGCCCAAGACTGTCTGGATGCAAAATTGAGCGGTTATTGGCCATATACATCGAACCTAGACGCTTTTTGGAAGGTTTCTTCATGCACCTCTTGGGAAATTCATCCCTACACTATTTTAAACCGAATTTGAAGCCAAAAAATGGGGGAGATGATAGGAAAAATGTGGAGAATGATTAGAGATCTTAGAATAGGAGTAGAAATGTAAATTTCTATCTTTTTGGAGAGATTGGTGAGGGGATTTTGAGAGATTCTGTAAGGGAATATTCTAGCACTGCATGGATCGACAGGAGCCTTTGTGGGAGAGATTTTCATCTTTCTTTCAAGGGAAAATGCTAAGTATTGTGTTCTTCATTATTTTATGATTTTGTAAACACTTATTTTTTGAATTTACTTTAAAATGAAGTTTTCCGTTGTGTTTTCTTCGTGTTTTATGATGTCTTTCTCTTACTATTTCTTCTTGTTTGGAAATAGTGGAATAAGAAAATTGTGTCATTATTTTCATTCTACTTTTCTTTTGCAATGAGTAGGATTCATGTTTAGAATATTGGGATGTTTTATAAAAGAAGTTTAATTATAAATGAGATAGTTTTTACTTGTGCTTCATTTACATTACAAAAAGAGCTCGTTGTAGTGTTAAAATTTGTTGTAATTGCATTGACCCGAAAGGGCAGTGTAATTCTCAACAAAGTGGAACCACATTCAATGTCCATGAATGAGTTATGTAGTTCATGGGGATTGAGTGCAAATAAATAGGGAAATATGGTTTCATGGGCATCGAATTGGAGGTTTCAGGGTGACAGGTTGAGATCCCTAATTCGATCCTAAAGTTTGGTAACTAAAGCTAAGGTTAGCCTTCAGGTGAAGAGAAGTGGGAGCTCTGAAGTGGCAGCCAGTATCCTGCCAGCCTAAGGTTAGCCTAGGATTTTCCAATGTTCTTTATAACATTTTGAAGAAGGGGTACTTGGAAGAGGGTAAAGAATAGGATTGCTCCTATTTGGCACATATAATATTTAATGCATCTCATTCCTAAACTTTATCCAATTCATTACATAAGAATAATAAATTTTATTAGCTCAAAATTCACCAAACCAATTTCCCCAAAAAAGGTTATCTTTAGTATTAATATTTGCATTAGGGAGTAGTTATTATTCTGACATATAATCATCTGCATTTAGGAGTAGTTGTTAGAAAAACCACTTATATCACCCTTCCAAACTATGGCTGTTAGTAGTAGACTAGAATTTGACTAAGAACTTCTTACCTCGCTTCCCTGTGGGATCGATAAACGGCACTCCATTATAGCCATGTATTACTTGATACGATACGTATACTTATGTTAGATCATTGTGACTTTATAAAAATTATTATATATCTATTGTTCATAAATCCTTACAAATAAAAAATTTGCATCAAGTTTTAGGCGCCGTTGTCAGGGAAACTTTGGTAAAAATTTTAAGAGAATTTTAGTTGAGTAATTAGGCTTAGAATTGGAAAACTTTAGTGTCGTAAAATTGTGTTTGTGTGAAAAGTATTTTTTTTTGTATGAAAAAGTGTTGTGAAAAAAATACTGTTTGTGTGAAAAATAAGGTGTTTGTGAAAATGTTTTGTTGTGTTAAATATATTTTTCGTTTTATTTGTTTTATTGTTAATGTTTTATTTGTTGTGTTATCTGTAGGACTTGTATCTTATGGTCCCGAGTTAGAAAAATGAAAAAAAATCAAAAAATAGAAAGGACTAAAAAAACTAAAAATGAAAATGGAAAGCATTCAAAATACTGACTTGGAAAATCATAAATCATTGAGGGATTATGTAAATCTTACGATAGATAAAATTCACTCAAGTATACAAAACCCTATTGTAGAAGGTGACTCGTTTGAACTAAATCCAGTGATTATCCAACTTGTGCAGAACAATTAGTTTAGGGGAACTCCTTCGGAGGATCCTTATTTACACTTATCTAGTTTTCTAGAACTTTGTACTACATTTAGTTATAATGGCATGTTAGACGATGCTGTTAGGCTAAGGCTTTTTCCTTTCTCACTAAGGGATAAGGCTAAAATGTGGTTATACTCATTAGCACTCGGTTCTATTAAAAATTGGGAGGAGTTAACTCAGAAATTTCTAGCTAAGTATTTTCCACCTTCAAGGACTACTCAACTTAGAAACGATATTATTTCATTTTGTCAGTATGAAGGGGAATCAATATACAAAGCCTAGGAAATATTTTAGGAACTCCAAAGAAAGTGTCCACATCATGCTCTGCCAGATTGTTTAATCATTCAAACATTTTATAATGGGTTAGCAGGATCCCTTAGGTCCATTATTGATGCTGCTGCTGGTAGTTCATTAATGTCAAAAACATTTGATGAAGCGTATGCCTTAATTGAAGAAATGGTTACAAATGAATTTCAATGGCCCTATGTAAGGGTAAATCTTAAAAATGTAGCTAGTGTTCATGATACAGATGCGATTGCAATTCTTGCATCTCAGGATGCTGCAATATCAAGGAAGTTGGACCAATTTGGAATGAACCAACCTCAATTTACTCCTGTAACTGAGGAAAGTTTATTAGGGCGTATGATTGATTCCAACTTATTATATGAGACATTAAATACTATAAACAACACATATTCTAACTTTTACAACCCATGTTGGAAGAATCATCCTAATTTTAACTGGAATCATACTACTGAGGATGGAAACCAAGAATGGGAAAACAATCATGCAAATCCTAATGGAAGTTGGAATAGGCAGGGTAACATAAGATATAGGCCTTCACATCCACTGGACTTTAATATTGATCAACAATTTAAGGATAAGAAGATGTCTATAGACAATGTGGTATTGCAAATGGGAAACCAGTTGCAAAGTCAAAATGCTGCGATTAGAAACATAGAGAATCAACTAGGAGAAATTGCTAATTCACCTAGCAATAGACCCAAAGGAACACTTCCTAGCAACACTGAGATCAAACCTAATGAGAACGATAATAAACAACTATTCCTTGTTACTGGACAAATTATGATAGATGTGCAAAAATGAGAGTTGATTATGAACATTAATGACTAGGAAGTCACTTTAGATGTGTTAAAGACTATGAAATATCCAACTAAAAGAAAAGATGATGATTGTTTTTGGATGGATGAAATTGATTATGTAAGTAAATACCATTTCCAAGATAGTTTTGAGAGTAAGTTAACATATAAGATCGAAATGGACTTTCATGATGAGTTGAAAATGTTATCTAAAGAAGACTATATCTATGTTCAAGAGAGGTGTGAAATGATGAAAGCTGTCAAAAATAGTGAACTTTTAATTTCATATGTTGAAAAATCTCATGAACTTAAGATGGATGTACTCCATACAATTTTAAAGCTCATCTATTTAGGGAATTCATCTACACCACCAGTCTTTATATCTTTATATTCAACTCAATTACAAGAAAAACCTGAATTGAATGATGAACAAAATAAAGTTTTTGAACTAGGACTTGAAATTAAAATTGATAAAATATATATGCAAGTAACAAAGCAAGTTGTATAAGAATAAATTTTAGTAAAAGTCCACCCGCAGAAAAGTTAGAAGAGGCATATGTGCAATCTGTCGAGAATTCAAATATATCGTTTCCTACGTTTAAATTCTTAAATTGAAAAATTGAAAGTAAAAAGTTCTTAGAATTGAATATTAAATGAACATTAATTAATAAAATAGAAAAAATTAATAGATTATGAATACAAAAAAAGTGAATTAAATGTTTATTTGTAAATTTTCCAATAATTATAAATATATTTTTTTCATTATTGAACCCTATAAATAAAATAATTAAGATTGAAAATTTAAGTTCATAAATTTGAATCGTTCATTAACAGAGAATAAAATATAGTGAATAATTTTCATTTGTAAGATGAAGTAGTTTTGCCGAAAGTAATAATTTTACAAATATACCCTTGCAAACTAAAATCCTTATAACTTTACGTTATAAGATATTTAATCACTTTTCCATATTATTTTTAGTTCTTAAAAGTCTGAATAATTGTCAAATAATTAAATGCCTTATGAGCATATACAAGACATTTAACTAAAAAAAAATCAGAAAAAGATAATTTCTGAAATTCAGAAAATATAAACTCATATTAAAACATAGTTAATTAAACAAATATTTACCCTGGACCTATAAAGATCTCTTGGATGATACAACACCTTGTTGCTGATAAGAATCTTTCAATTATATTTAGTAAACTACCTCCTATGACTAAGTAGATCTTGAATTATAACCGCGATGATAAAATCATGGGATCTCAATTAGTTGTCATTGTTTGACCTTACTTTACACTCATTATCTTTAGACGTCATAAGACACTAACCCTAGTTTTAGAATAAGGCCAAATTTGGTCGTTGTGTTTGGTTCTTTATGTTGTATGCATGTTTGCTCATTAGACATTTATTTATGATGAGTAAATTATTTTATTTTCATCATGGTTTATAATCTTTTACATGTTAGTTTAGGTCGTTGTAATTTTCTTTATGTGTTTCTGAGGATGTGTTGTAATAGCTTAAGGTGTTGTAGTAAACCTACACTGTTGTAGTAAACATAAACTTCTTTTTATGCAGTATCTATTCTTTATAGAGTTAGGGTGTATTTCATAGTTGGCTAAATATTGACCTTTAAACTATCCAATGGAAGATGATCATGAAAGCAAATGACGAATCTCAATTAAACCAACAACATTGTTTGGATGACATTTTTTATCGACGTGTATGTTGTACGTCTAAGGATGTTTACCCTCTTGTTGTCTTGGTCATGTTGTTCTGTTTGTTATTTTTGCTTGATAGGTTTGCCAAAATTTCACATCGTTGTTTTATTTTGTTATTTGTCTAGATGTACGGTAGGCTCTTTAAGGATAATGATTTATACCCAGACCAAATAATTTTAACATAATTTTCCAAAATAAATGAAATTAATAACAAAAGCTAAAATAAAATAAATTATTGTATTCACACATTAAAATATCATGCATTCAAAATAAAAAAAAATTAATCATTAAAAAAATTGAGTAGAAACCTCTTTACGATATATGAATAGTCATAAAAAGATCATTTTAGTGATATGCATTTTATACAAATTTTATTCCCTATCATCAGACCCTTATTCATTGCACGAAAATGGGTGATTTGTCTTTTGAGAATCACTGCTTATAGAGTGAGTCAGTCTCTGCATACCGATTGGCCTTATGAATTAATACTCTAAGCATTAATCTCTAAGGACATGCACACATATGCATTGCTTCCTTTTTTCAACTTGGTACTAAGAGTTAACAACAATAATAGAAATTGCTTCAGTGTAGTAAGCTAAAAAATTTTAAATTTTAAATTGCAAAAATATGTTCGTATTACTCTTAGGACACTGCGAGTACCGATCATACTTCAGCATATTGATTTTTTTAATCAAATTGTATGACTTACATATAATAATAAATAATAGCTCATTTTATTCTACGTTTATTAAGACCAACCAAGCATGATTTTACATCAGCTTGGTAGTTTAGATGGCAACTCTCACTATACAGAATTATAAGTCCTGTCATGTTTTTTTTTTGTTTGTTCTTTTTTTTTTTATTTGGTGTTCGCTTTGTTTTCCCTCCTTTAGACTAGTTTCTCAAGGTTTCAATTCTTTCGAGAAACCTCACTTTAGTCTTGGGATTCTGAATTTTTTTTTCTAGTTACAACATAAATCCTTAACTCCTCGGCTTTCTAACAATATATATCATATGGTATAAGTCTGAATTTTCTAACAATATGTCAAATAAAACCTCACAAAAACCTTTTTTTTTAAATCATCAAAGACAAAAACTAGGATAGTTAAGACGACATTGAGTTTTCTCAGTATTTCAGTATCTTTTACTTTATTCCTCCATTGGGTTCTGTTTATAATTGTTCTACATTTGAGCTTTCTCATTTCATATTATAATAATCAATCTCAGAATCTAAGCATAGAAAGATTCTTGAAGAAAAAATCTTAGCATTATTTAAGGGGTTTCTTAATTACTTTTTGTTACTTAAGATGTATTTAATGATAGGGGGTTTTCTTTGTAGGAAATTTAAACCCTAATCTAGTCTTCAATTTAGATTTGGAAAAATTTTGTTGGTTAAATTATACACCTTGAAAATACTTAAATTTCTTCATTTGAAAAATTGAACACATTATAAACTAATATTTTTATTTTTAAAGATAATATACTAGTTTTGTTGTCGAGTTTGATTATTTAAATAAATAAATTTTTAAAATCTATATGGTCTCAAACACACAACAAAAATTAAAATAATACATACACCTAATTGTGTGCAAATCAATGTGATCTAAAACAAGCTTATACGGTGTAGGTGGGGTCACCAAGTCTAGCCCCACCATTAGAATCTAAGCAAGACAACATTTATCACCCTGAAGTATATTTTCTTGCATATATTTTTATATAATATTAGTTAAGTAATCATATTAAGGAAATTGTTTTTATTTAAAGTGAGTGACCTCACTTTTGGTCTAAATAGCAAATGGCTTAAATTAAAATATATTTTGACAGAAAATTATGAATAATAACGTTTATAAAATAAATTTGTATAGTAAAAATCATGTATATAAGGTCTAATTAACCAAAGAGAAATATTTTAGATCACATAAAATCTTAGCATAATAATAAGAGTTTAACTGTAATGCAATAATTTACATTGTTTAATAAAATATGCTCATTTATAGTGCTCATTTCTGCACTACAACCAAGACTTGGATTCCTTACCTAAGATGATTTTGCTATCGGGGTGTTGAATTTCCTAATCTACATGAAAACGAAATGTAATATGCACCAAAATAGATGATAAGGAGAAAATATGATGCACACATAAAATACTATATCATATATTGGACATCTTTTTTTAGTTATAAAGACATAATACATTAAATATTAGTAAACAAACTCTAAGCAAATCAATTATGATTGAAATTATAATGGATATTATGTTATGATGTAAAATATTAATATGAAAGTGCATGACATTATTCATTTCATGATGTCATAAAACATGGAAGGTTGAACAAATTCAATCTTATTGATACATGAGTTGAAGAGAGGAATTAAAAGAACAGGAAAAAATATAAGCATGAATTGATCAACTAACAATACGTGCTAATATGTGCTAATAATTTACTAACAACGTGCTTAGAGAAGATGACATAAATCACCCATATAGCCATCTTAAGATGAAGATGACCACAAAGAGATGTAGATATTAGAAAAAAATATGATGTGCAAATAGTTGCTTAACTCACAAACACAATTTACATATAACTTAATACAAAAAAATAATATAATAATTATATATCACACACACACACAGATATACACACAGATATATATATATATATATATATATATATATATATAGCCAATCTCATATAGGTTAGGTTCTAGGTTACAAGGTATACTAAATAAATCATTCTATAAATGATGACATGCTCACCATCATTTGTTTGATTAAACTGAGATCATAAAAAATTTCTTTGAAAAAGATTTAATATGATTGGAGAACACAAAAATCTAGATTTACATTTCCAAAGTACTTAAGCTTCATATATTCCACTATTATGGTGAAGCAAACAAGCAAACCTCAAAGGGAGTTTAACTATGGTTTGAAGACCATAATGTTAAACTCTAACAAAAAGGGGTAAGAGGAATACTACGGTTTGGACTCCCTCAAGGAACGAAATTGTATAGAAAATTTATTTAACCTATAGTTTTTCTCTAATATCAGTCCAACATAGATCTCTACTACTAAACTTGAAAGGCTTTATGTGGATGGAGAGAGAGGGAATGGTTCAGAAGCTCACGAAGTTGGGATTAAGATTAATCTCGTCTCACCGAACAATAATAATGAAAATCATAGATTAATTTTAGTTTAGCAAAATTATGCAATATCTTCTAATTCGAGTATTATAATTTTTATTGGCATCATTGAAGTGATGAACAAAGTTGAAATCTTAGGGAGATACTAGTAGCCCTCTTAAGAGGTCTTGATTCTTGTAGCTATCATTTGAAGCAGGGATGGGCCAAAAAAATTTTCTTTTTTACTTGAATTCATTCATAGATTATATTTACCTTAATTTATTTTATTTACAGCCTTGAATGAAACAAACATCTACACAAAAGATTAATCTGAGAGATTCAAACATTTAGCATCCACAGAACTAATCCATCAACTTGCAACAACAAGAACTTGACACAACTTTGCCGATCAGAAAGATTTTATCATGTTGTTATTCATTTGATCCGATCAACAAGCCCTTTCAAAATTTCTTAATAACCAGGCAACCAGGGTGGAAGACCGGCCTGCCTCCAAGAAAAGAAATTGGGTGAATTGGTTGAATCCATTTGGATTTTGACCGGTCACTTCAAGAGAGTTAGTGTGAGATAGATGACCTCTTGAAAATTAGTTTCGTGATATTCAGTTTGCCACTTTAATAATATAAGAAAATTATAATTTTAAAGAATGTATGTAAATTATGATTATTCATAATGTTACAAGCTAAATTTTATTTTAACATTTTTTTTTCATTCTTCTAATTACTTTTAAGCAACTATAATTTTACTAGTACTATAAATAATGATCTCATAGTTTTTTTTTTTTAATTAATGATCTCAAAGTTATTTGTTCGATCTACGCTATCACTAGAATAATATAAAAAAAAAGTATTTTATTAAAATATTCAAATGCAATTTGCAGATTTGCTAAGTTATAGTACAAATGCTTGAAGTTATAAGATATTCGAACAATAATAATAAAAACCATATATTAAATTTTTTTGAAAAAAAAAAGTGCAGCATTTTCTAATTTGAGTATTACAATTTCTATTCATATTACAACAAAAAGGACACCATCAAAGTGACAAAGAAAGTAGAAAGAAGTCTTAGGAGATCCCAATAGTCCTCATAAGAGGTTTGGATGAACGCTGATTGTAACTATTGTTTGGAGCAGGGTTTGGGTAACTGAAGTTTTTTATTTTCTTTAATACATTAATGGAATTATATTTTTTATATTTTATAGAATTTTCTTTCAAAAATTGAACGGAAACAAAACCTCCATTATTCCACCAACCGGTAAAATCATCAACCTATCCATCAATTAGCAGCACTTTGACACGTTATAGCCGACCAGATAAGATATTATTGCGTCGTTATCAGCTTAAATGGAACATCAAATTCATTCAAAATTGCCTAATAGCCTCCGCCTCTAAGCAAAGAGATTTTGCGGTTTCCCACATCACAAACGCTAACAATAAGAAAAATGCATCCAAAGGAGAACAACTACAAATATCTTGCATCCAAAGCATGTAAATAAAAACGCGTTTAATTTTCGGTTCTCCCATTGAAAGTAGCTCTTCATATTATATATAAATATCCCTGCCCTATTTAATTTAGTTCCCAATAAGACTAATTTATTAATCTCTTTGCTTCAACCTTTCGGATTTTAAGTACATAAGTTGCCACCATGCCGTTGGAGCACCACCACAAGTATCATCATCAAGACATCTTCCACCAACATAAGGAGAAAAATGATAATAAGCTTTCAGCAGATGACTTAAAGAAGGATGAGAAGCATCACAAACGCTTGGAGCATCTCGGCAAGCTCGGGGCTATGGCCGCAATTGCTTATGCACTTGTAAGATTTTCTCATTATTCATTTGGTATTCAAACCTGCTAATTGGATAAGCTGCCATTTTATGATATGTTATTACTAAACATTTATTCTCGGGTTTTTCTTCTTGTTATTAATCATAATGTGATATTTTGGATAATAATTAAGCACGAGAAGCATAAGTCTAAGAAAGATCCGGAACGCGCTCACAAACATAAGGTCAAAGAAGAGATATCAATGACTACAGCGGTTGCTAGTGCAGGTTTTGCATTACATGAGCATCACCACAGTAATAAAGCAAAGAAGGAAGCTAAGAGACATCATCACCATTAGTACACCAACGAGTTGCAATACTATTGTTTTATTTTATTTTATTTTTCAAAAAATGTGGAACAATTTTGATGCATTTATTTGATTCATTCATATGTATAAGCTATTTTTGTTTAGGTAAGTGTTTGTTTCATTATTCAGTTTATTTATATTTGATTTTGTTTTTTTATTTTGAGTTAATTGGTATAATTAATAAATTTCATTTATTATTATTATTTTTTTTTTTTGGAAATTTTGCACGGATTCCTTGAGGCATGCATGCCCTGTCAACTAAGGCCCTGTTTGGTTGGGATTATTTGTGTGCGGTGCGGCTAAGCATCGCGAATTTGCGCGGACCGCGCCATTCAGGAGTGCGACTTCGCAGCAACGTGCCGCGGAGTTTGGTAAATGCGGGCCGCGGGATAAACCCCACGGCCCCAACTTTCACTCCGCTTTTTTACTTGAAAATTCCCTTGGCTTTCCCTCGTTCGCCTGCACTCCCGAACTCCTGCTCTCCCTTTCCGCCCTAGAACTTCTCTCGCGAGCTCCGTGCACCTTTCTTGACCGAGTACGATTCTTTGAAGGTAAAGCCCTTCTTCTTCCTCGTTTTCTTTGGTGAATCTCTCTTCTCCTCTTCTTGGTAAATGGTTACACGTGGGAGACATTTCTTCTGTCTTCTCCCCTGCCCTAATCTATTTTCTTCCCGCGGACGAAGCTCACTTCTCCCCTGTAAATTTCCCATTTGGATTTGCGTTTTTGGGATGGTCCTGTAATTGGATCTGTCTCCTATTTGGATTTGCATCTTTTGATGTTCGATTAGTTTTGTGCATAGTTTCATCTCACTTGATTCTTTCTTTAAGAGCTATTTTACTTTTGGAATATTATTACTTTTGGAAGCTTTACATACATGCCACTCAGGGCCTGTTTGTTCATCAAGAATAGTTTCTCCCATGCCTTAATCTCTCTTCTGTAACTGGGAATGAGGATTTTATATGGATTATTAGATTAGGAAATGAAATGGAGAGCATTGTCTTTGATTTGTTAGCACAGATTTGAAAACATTAATTTGCATAAGGAGATCTTCAGGTTTGGGAGCTTAGGGGTTTCAAATTTCCTGTTGTTTCTGTTTTTGTTTGTGAAGGAGTTTCGAATTTCTATTTTGGAATTCTATTTTTGGAATTCTGCTTTACATATTATAGTTGTCTCTCAGAAAGATGAGAGAATTGATGTTCAGGTCCAGGCATACATAAGAATTGTGTGCTATTTTGTGATACACTTTTAGTGTTGTTTTTTAGCTATATAAATGCTGATTTTTTAGGACATATAAGAGCTATCTTGCCTTATACACTTTTTGATTTTGGAGACATATAAAAGCTGATTTTGTTATATATATACTTGTTGAATTGGACTGCTTGAGGTCATTACAAATGACTTTTTTTTCATATATACCTGCTACATTTAAATGGTGTAGTTGGGTCATTTAAACGTCGATTTTGGAGCCGGTTAAATGCTGTTTTCTGGACTGTTTTGTTCACCATTTTAGAATTCTTAAAACACGTGCTTGAGAGGACTCTCTGTACATTTGCAGAACTTTATGACTTTTTGGGATATGCAATCGATAACTTGATATTTTTTTGTTTCAAATCTTTTTCAATTAGATGATTCAAAACTCAAAAAATTTTAATACTTTTAAAATATATAGATATATAAAAATATGTAGATTAAAATCGATCAATATTTTTAATCACATCTTTTCATACTTTTAAAATATATAGATATATAAAAATCAATTAATTTCGTTTGAATAAATAAAACATAGTTTTTTCAATTTTTATGTATTCGTTAAAATTACAAACATAAATTTCAAACAGTTTTAACAGACAGGGGCGGTCTGGTCATTTTTACCAAAAAACATGTCCATGCATCAACAAGCCTTCCACGCACTGCTTCTCGAAGTAGTCATTGCAAGTTACTGCAAACTAAAAAGTGCAACCAAACCAAACAGGCCCTAAATATGCTTTTAGTAGAATTCAACTTTTAGGCTGAATGAAGAGCAATTAACTATTGATCACAATTTCTTAATTTAATTCATTTACTATGGTTATATTTATTTGTGTCAAAAAGCTTCCAACTTACTCGGGGACCATTACGGTTGTATTGAGCATCACCCCTTTTGTAACATCAATATTTTGAGCATCATTTCTCTTATTTTCTTATCCTTCCGAAGCAACGGTTAAGCAATAGACTTGGAGCAAAAGACTGTGAGTTTCTTTCATGATTAAATATAATAATTTAATAACTATTTCATTTTATAATCTACATCATTTAAAATTCTCTTAAATGATAATATTAATTATTCTGAATCATATTGTATTAGATACATTACATAATAACTGAGCATAATGTGATTCATTTTCTCTAGAGGGCTTTAATAACATCCATCCACAGCATTATACTATTATTGCCAAATTCAAATTATTAACAAATTAGATTCATCAGGAATCATAACAACGCTCAACAATTCTCGTCGATTCAGCCCCCTCTAAACAAATAATCAATTAATAGAAGTAGCTTATGAAGCATTTCTAAATATAGAATCCCACGATGTTTTTCGAGTGAACAATTGGCTTTTTTTTCTTTGTTTTGCAAGATGAATCAAGGGAGATGTAAGTATATATAACATCAGAATCTATTAAAAATAAATTTATTTTCAATAAATAAATTTGTTGAAAAGAAGATATGTTAAAAAGTAAAATATTAGGTAAATCATGTGATGCACGTGTGTGCAGTAGGTGTGTCAGGTAAAGAATGAATAAATGAAGTTAGCTTGGTTGATGACTAATGTGTGGTATTGATTACTTTTTTTTTCTCATACTAAATTGAATAGTGAACTTGATCTGGGAATGTTGTATAAAGTCCCCACGCCTCATCTTTTCATTTATGTTTTTGAAGAGGGTCATATTTGAACTTCTAGTTGCATTAGAATACTACAAAATTGATAGTTTGTGATCAGCATTATGACTTTAATGTTATTGTATAGATTTAGGTTTTTAATAATGAGATATTCATCACTGAAGATTATATATGGTTGACTTATCATTGATGGACAAGAAGAATTTGTAGAATCATTTTGCCATGTCGAATTCACTGAAGTCTTCATTATTGAGAAGCTTCTCGTTCGTCCTCTCCAATGATGGCTGACCGTACTCCTAAAATGTGGATGGCCTATGCTGGGTTAGAACCACTATGAGCTTCTTTAATGGGTGTTCTACCTTCTCTCCTGTTTGTTTCTAGTGCTATGAACTCATTCAACCTCTAACTTTCATTAATTCTTCATTCAATTTTATTGATTGTCTAAATTTTCCATGTCATGGAAATACTTACTATGATATACTTCTTGGGTTATTCAGGTGATCTACTTTCAAGAGTGTCAACCTTTAAATTTAGTCCTTATTATGGATGGCTGATAAGAATGAATTATGTGATATTTTGGTAGCACGTTCCCCGATGTATTTTCATCTTTCTTGACTTAAGTTATGCTTTAGAAATGTATTTTTGTCTTAATTGTTTAGAGGATAGGGTGAACGAAGAATTTGGAGCAAAACAGAACAAAAACCAACACAATATAAGAATTTTGGACTAGCGCACCCGCGTCTACAAGACTGTGCGCCTGATTTAACTTCGATGCACCTAAACTGTGTTCAAATCCCCCATACCCAGTCTAAAGCACTCGTGCCAGATCCCAAGCATCCACACATGTTCTCTTGTTCAACTTTCAGCGCACACGTGTTGTAACCGCGGCGCTCCCGTACAAACTTCGACACACTCGCGCCAGTTCGCAGAACTTATTTTTATAAATATTTTCTCGCCTTTGCTAAGGATCGTAGATAAATTAATGCATGAGTTCGATCTTAGTGGATCATGGCTGCTAGAGGATGTAAGAAACATAGGGTTTTGATTAGAGAAAGTTTCTTTTTAGTATTCTCTCCTTCCTTTAAATTGGAACATCAAAAGGTGAGTTTGCACCACTAAATTCTTGGATTTCTTTAGAGATATTTTTTATGAGAGGAAAAGATGATACTCCTATGGAAAAGATAAGTTTTATTGTATGTTTTTACTCTTGTTTATTTCTTGCAACGAAAATCTGCAAGGATTTTTTTTATGTGTAAGAAAACTGCATGAATTACTTTATGTTTTGCACATTATTTTGGATGAAATTGCACTTTAAAGAAAGATACTTTTATATTTTTCTTATAGGTATAACATATATTAGGAGTGGAATGAGTTGGAAGAAACTTGGACTGAAATGGGGACAAATGGACCAAAATTCAAAATAGTGAGCTTGGGCGTTGGCACTTAAAAAGTTTGGCATTTAGGCATCAGCCCCAATATTTGCAACTCGTGAGGCCAGTACCTTGGCACCAGCCGCTGGGCGCCAAGGCATCAGATGTGAAAGCCAAGGCCTTGGCACCAATAAATTTGGGTGCCTAAGCGTCAGAAACGAAGTCTGAGCAGTTACAGCTGTTCGATCTACCTATTCGAAGTGTCGTTTGGGTGGACCAGAGGCAATTTGAATAGAGAATATTAAAGGCAATTTATGGAAGACTAGAGATTTTTTAAGAGGGCACTTGGGAAGAAAGGGAAATTTGTACTTTCCTTAAAAGTGTCATATTTAGAGTAGAACACTTCTAGGAAGAGCAAGTCTTGGGTAAGGAATTTGTGATAATCTGAGTGCTTAAGTTAAGAGAGTCAACATGTGAATCGTAAGGGCTTTGGTAGAGTATTCTCAAGGTTGTATTGAGGGAGAAAGATAAGTATTTCAATGTTTGAGCATTGCATTTTTTTGTAATCACTTTGGTATGTGGATTATCCTGGTTTCAATGAGGCATGTGGTGTTTTCACTATGTTTTTTAAGTACTCTCCTCTATCTTTACCTTGTGGTGATGTAGTAGGATCTGTTGGAATGTGGAAATGATTTTAAATTGTCTTTAATGTTTTAATGTGAAGATTTTACCTGTTCTTTTTGTTTACATATCATTCTAGACAAATGGTTTGTTAAAATATTTTATGAACCATAATCACTCAGAAGAGCTATAGAATGAAATACTAGGAATATCACATTGAACTATAGGGCATGAAGCAAAATTTTCCTATAAGGAGAAGCAAATAAATAGGGTGATGATAGTTGTTGAGTTTAAAGTGGGGCTTAGTAAATTAAGGTCACTTTAACCAAACTTCTTTATGCACTTGGGAGAGGGTAAAGAAGATAAATGCTTATATTTTTCACAAGCCACATTTCAGTTTGCATTTTCTCATTTTATACACTCCACTACCATCAATGCAAGGAAAGGTAACTTTAACACTTAGTGATCCCCAATCACGTAGGATAATTATAACTTTTGTAGGAGAAACTTTAAACTTATATGCATTGTAGTAGAAAATATTAGCACAACTAAAATCTCTTTAAATTCCAAACTTAGGACGAATTAAGTAGGCTAGAAACATTTCCTAAATTTGTTAACCCCGTGTTCTCTGTGTGATCGACAATCTGGACTCAACAAAATCTGATACTACTTTGACAGTGCATTGGCGTAATCCACCTGAGCGTTGAAGCATTTTTTAGGGGTCAAGCTCTTTTTGCTCCATTGTCAGGGAATACGATGGTGAAAAACTTAGGAGAATTTAAGTTGAAAAGGACTTATATTTGAAAATTTTTAATATTATTTTTTTTTGTTGTGTGTAAACATGCTAATGACCCTTTAGTTAGTGAATGCGTAGGATAGGTCCAACAGAACTTGAACCTTACGATTCAAAACTAGAGAGAGCTATTACGAAAATGAGAAAACATAAATAAATTAATAAACGTGAAGAAGAAATGGCGAATAATTAGCTTATTAATATAGATACTCAAGAATTAATTAATGAGCATCAGAACCCACAATGACCATTAAAGGATTATGCTATGAAATTCATTTAAGTATTCAAACTCCTTCTATAGAAGTCATTAGTTTTGAAATTAAGCCTGCTAACATCCAAATGGTGCACAACAACCAATTTGGGGGAACCCCGTATGAGGATCTAAACTTATATTTGGCAAGTTTCTTAGAATTTGTGCCACTTTTTGCTATAATGGCGTTTCTAATGATGTTGTTAGGCTTAGTCTTTTTCTCTTTTCAAGAGGGATAAATCTAACATGTGGTTGAACTCATTAGCACCAAGATCTATTAGAACATGGAATGAACTACCTCGAAAACTCCTAACCAAGTATATTTCGTCCTAAAAAATGATGATATTAAGGGATCATATTACTTCATTGTTCTAGCATGAAGGTTAGTAGATATATGAAGCTTGGGAGAGATTTAAAGAACTTATAAGAAAGTGCACGTATATTACTTCATTTTTCCAGCAAGATGGTGTTGGCTTATTTAGAGTTGTGTGTTGTTTTTTGAAAAGGGGTCGCCTAACGGAATTTGTCGGCGAATTTTAAATTTTAAATTAAATTTAAATTTATATAATTTGGAAAGTAGAATTTTATTTTTGAAAATAATTTTAAGTTTGAAAATTTTAAGATATGAAATCAAACCAATCTCACATCCCAAATAGTTTATATAAACGAGCACCGCATCACAAACCGTGTATCTATCCCGAAAAATACACACTGCTTGATGATGGGGCTCGATTAAATAAATTAGAAGATTTGTGACATTCGTTTGGTCTGTGAGCCAATTTTATAAGCCGACAAGGTCCCCTGCTTAATATAGAGGAATTAAGCAGGGTTTATATTACCTGGATTCTTAAAGTTCCCTATAAGGGCAAGCCCCTATAGTTAATTACATCTTAAATGACGGGAATCACTTAAGAAAACTCTGGATAATGATCAGTGGTTTTGCTCTGAAGAATTTTAAAGTTTAAGGTTTTCAAAGGATTGAATTTTGGAGATTTCAATAGGGAATGAATCAAATTTGGAACAATTTATTTTAAGAATCCAAAGGAAGAGAAGTAGGAGAAGCTGAGGATCCAAGAAGAATCTTGGCAACTTCCCAAACTATCCTATTGTTTGGTTTCAATTTGAGAGTTTATTTCATGTTGCAATCCTGCCAATTTTAGTTAATTAGGACTTATATTTTGTATGACATAATCATACAAATAGCCTCGAAGATGTGAGGGTTTACGTCATACCGAACGATTACCTCGGAGTCCTAAGACCGGTTAGGGCTTAATTTGTATAATATGATTATGCAAATGCCTAACAAAAAGTTGAGGATTTATGTTGCACTAGGCAGAATACCTCGAAATCCTATAGCTTTGTTATTTAATTCTAAGAAAGGTTTTTCTGATTTAGATCCAAGTTTTGTTGACGACGATAGCCGTGCTGTCCACTATGCTCCAAGCTCCTTGTTGTTGCAGAGGTTTAGTTTTAGAAAGTGAAAATTAGGAGATGAGAGAAGTGTTTTGGTTTAGAGAAATTTTAAAGTCCAAATGGCTTTAATGTTTTTATTAAAACAAATCTTAAAGTTGGTTAAAGAGAACCGATTAAGATCCCACGGTTCTGTCATCCCGACACCATTATTTTCATCAAATTCACTTAGTCTAGATGAATTTGCTAAACTCAACTGAATGAGTTCCACACTTTCATTTAGACCGTGGGAAATCCCGTTAGCAATACGTGGGTTACATCATCCGAGGTATTCCCGATCATCCAACAAGACGTTTTAATTTAGTTGTAGTTGTAGTTTTGTGTTCTGTTTATGATTAAATTTTGAGTTGTTTTATATTTTAAATGTTGTGGCGGTGAATTTTATCTTATTGTGACTTTTAATTTAGTTTTGGGTTTCAGTTTTGTAGCTATCCTAAAGGTTTTAGTTTTCATGTATGGTGACATTCTTGTTTAACATGCAAGAAAAGTAAAGTGCAGTATAGGTAAATAAATTGCAATAAAATAAAAGCGTACCTGGAGGGTCTTCCCGTCATTCGAAGCCACACTTAAAACACATGTTAGAGCATTTATATATTTGCAAGATAATACCTAGGTAGAGCTAAGGGAAGGTTTTGGTTGTCTACCAAAATCCTAATCCTATAGCTAGTCAACTCATATGACGTCTAGGTTCTTGTATTTTTATGGATGATTTTCTTCATCAAAGAACAATTAAGTTCAATTGTTCTTCTAAAACACCCCATCATATTGAGAAAGTGCTTAGGACGAGTCCTGAACATCTTTCAATGCTTATGGGATTATTTTGAGTCCAAATGAATTTCATTGTACATGTGAATTAATCATCCAAAAATTTAGTTAAGTTTTGTCTCTTGCTCAGTGAACTTGGACATTTGATTGTCCGGTGAGTAAAGTGACATTTCACTTAATGCTTCATTTAAGAGTTATGATAATGATAGCCTTTAGGGGGCAAATCAGTTTGTTAAGGAATTTAACCGCTTTGATTAAAGTTGAATTGATGATTTAGGATGATTTAATTTAGTTTCAAAATTCAAGTTGATTTTCTCTTAAGTGTTTTAAATTGTTTGATTCAAAAGAGGTGTTTAGATTATTCAATTTAATTAAACTTTTAATAATTTAAATTTAATTTGACTTAATTGTAACACTTTAGATCAATTTTAATTGGTTTGATTTTTTATGTTTTTAATTATGAATTGTCTTAAGGTTGATTTTCTTTAATGTTTCAAATTTGTTTTATATTTGTTTTTTTAAGTGATTTCAAATTAATTTTAATGTTTTAAATTTATTTCAATTTGATTATCAAATCACTTAATGTTTTAAACTTTTAATTTAATTAAGGTTTATCTTCCTTTTAATTATTTAATTATTAATTTCAATTATCATCTTTGAGTTTGATTAAGAGTTGAATATTATTAAAGTGATTCATTTAGAGATATTAAACTAAAGAATTGATATCTTCTTAAATTATACCCCTAATCTTAATAATCCACATTTTAATTTATTCTTCCAAAATTCAAATTGTTTAATTAATTAAAATTTACTTTGAATATTTTCAAGATGATTAATGGGTTTCTACCCCTTAATTTCCTAGGTTTTAATCATTTAATAAAAATTTTAAAATCAGATATTTTACCCTCCTCTTGATTAAACCTAAATATTAAGTAGGGTTAAAATTCTTTAATTACCTTTATGTCCTTTTAAGCATGTTAATTTCATAACTCATCAAATTAAGCTCAAATGAACTTATAATATTTATGTCACTTCACTCATATGTCAACTAAGACATTAGAGGAGAAAATATAATTTTTCTGAATTTAATTTAATTTATATATTTATTTTTGTGGGAAAATGAGGGTTTTCAATGAAAATTCAACAACATGACCAAGGTTAGGTTCCTATCCTCAGAAAAATTATGGGATGTTTCTACAGACTAGAGAACCATTTGGACCAATTTTGGAGTTTTTTTTAGTTATATTTTATTTATTATAATTATTTTAATTTTTAGAGTGTTAATTAATTATAAAATAAAATAAAAGTTAAAAAATAGATTTTATATTTTTCTTAAGTCTCTCTGGCCTCAAGGAGTCCAGAGAAGTAAATTTTATATTTTTTTTATTTTTATATAATTTATTAGAATTAATTTGGTGAAAATGTTGGAAAATCCATTTTTTAATATTAAAAATTGCCTTAAGCCTTTAAAATCCAATATCTTAACCTATAGACTTGAGAAAAATATTTGGTTTGTTCCTAAGTGATTTGGAGGCAAAATGTGATATTTTTATGATTTTTAATATTTTTTGTGATTTTTATTATTTTTTAATTATTAAAATATTAAAAATATGGTGAAAAATGAAAATTTTTGAAAAATTCAAATTTTAATTTTATTAGACTCCTCTGATACTAGAGAAGTCCCAAAATCAATTTGGTGAATTTTTGAAATGTATTTTGGGTTTTATGAATTTTTAAAATTTAATAATGATCATGACACTTAAATAATTCATTTAGTAGGGCGAATCATTTTTAGTTGATTTCAAATTTTTATGTAAGACTCCTCTAACCTTAAAGATCTGTGGAGAATTTTTTTCAAGTGGTTTTGATATGTGGTTAGTCCTATTTAATTAAGATTCGGTTTTGAATGTTTAGGCCAATTAAGGTTATTCTTAATGAGTTAACTAAAAATATATTTTTTTTAGTGTCCTATGGTCATAAGATACCTCTCCTATTTTTTTAAGATGAATTAAAATGCCAAAATAGACACTTAAACTTGAAAAATCAATAACTTGCCATAGAGATGGCCTCTGACCTTGGAAAATTCAGGAATGTTCCCAAGAACAGAGGCTACAAAAGCCCTATAATCTCATACCATGGTGAATTGTATAAATGAATGGAGAATTAAAATATTAAAATCATTAAATAATTAATTAAAAATAAAATACTCATCAAAATGACTTAACTCATTTTCCACATTGTTCTCCTCTATTCACTGAGCAATAGGGTATTTTTATTTTATTTTTGTGATTTTTCCACACAAAGATATGGATTTTTGATGTTTCAAGTATTTAAACAAATATAAAATATCCTATTTATCTACATAACCCAGTCAGCGCCGCGTCAACCTTGGCAGCTCCGAAAGCCTACGTGGCGCGCTCCTATTCGACGCCGCCACCTGAGTCAGCAGCCACGCGTCCTGCAGTCTCGTTCCATCTCCTTGTCCTGCTCGATCTAGATCATCCATTCGATACACGCGTGATCCGACGGTTCCTAGTCATCATCTACGACTGGTGTGTGCCGAGAGCCGTCCACACTAGAACCCTAATATCTCCCTCATTTCTTAACCAATTTACATGAAATTTGATCCTATGTGTTCGTCTAAACGAAAGCTATAGATCCATATGGCTAACATGCATTAAAATTAACTCAAATGAAATGGAGATTCGCTGGAAGCTCTCGGGAAGGAGGAGTTCCATACCTTGGCTCTGAGAAGTGAAGCTTCAATCAGAGGGTTGTGGCACCTTTGATTGAACCTAAGGAAGCTCCAAATGAAGTCTCTGGCTCTGAGGAATTGTCTAGGTATGAAAGTGACCAAGGCTGATTTCAAGCTTTGGACTCTAGAACAATTGAGTGGCCTGGTGAGGGGGCTTTTGCTGGAAAACTTCTCCTCTTGGTCTGGTGAAGGTGTAGGGTCAATAAATTTAAGGATTAACTCACTGTGGTGAAGTGTCCTGGTTTTGGGCTTGAAATTCAACTCGCGAAATCGAGCTCGCGAGAGGAAATTAGGGCTGGATTTCGAGTGGGGATCAAGTGTTCTATGCTAGGGGGAGGGTCTGGAGCAATTTTGGCAGAGTTTCTGTATGGTTTTTGTTCAACTCTTTTTTGGTCGATGTCGGCATATTTTTAGGTTTTAATTTAAATATATAAATAATTTAGAAAGTAGCATTTGATTTTGAAAATAATTTTAAGTTTGAAATTTTAAGATATGAAATCAAACCGATCTCACATCTCAAACAGTTTATATAAACGAGCACCGCACCACAAACCATGTATCTATCCTGAAGAATAGACACACTGCTTGATGATGGGGTTCGATTAAATAAACTAGAAGATTTGTGACATCCATTTGGTCAATGAACTAATTTTATAAGCCGACAAGTTTCCATGTTTAATATAAAGAAATTAAACAGGGTTTATATTACCTGGGTTCTTAAAGTTCCCTATAAGGGCAAGCCCTTATAGTTAATTACATCCTAAATGATGAGAATCATTTAAGAAAACTCTCGATAATGATCAGTGGTTTTGCTCTCAAGAATTTCAAAGTTTAAGGTTTTCAAATAATTGAATTTTGGAAATTTCAATACGGATTAGCTCAAATTTGGAACAGTTTATTTTAAGGAGTCCAAAGGAAGAGAAGTAAGAGAAGCTGAGGATCCAAGAAGAATCTTGGCAACTTCCCAAACTGTCCTATGGTTTGGCTTCAATTTTGGTATTTATTTAATGTTACAATCTTGTCAATTTTAATTAATTAGGACTTATATTTATATAACATGATCATATAAATAGCCCCGAAGATGTGAGGGTTTATGTCGTACCAAACAACTACCTCGGAATCCTAAGACCGGTTAGAACTTAATTTGCATAAAATGATTATATAAGTGCCTAACGGAAAGGTTGAGGATTTATGTTGCACTGGGCAAACTACCTCGAAATCCTATGGCTTGGTTATTTAATTCTAAGAATGGTTTTGCTGAAGCAGACCCGAGTTTTGCTGATGACGATGGTCGTGTTGCCCACTGTGCTCCAAGCTGCTTGTTGTTGCAGAGGTTTAGTTTTAGAAGTCATAAATCAAAGGATGAGAGAAGTGTTTTGGTTTAGAGAAATCTTAAAATCCAAATGTTTTTAATATTTTAATTAAAACAAATCTTAAATTTGTTTAAAGAGAACCGATTAAGATCCCACGGTTCAGTCATCACAGCACCGATATTTTCATCGTATTCACTTAGTCCAGATGAATTTGCTAAACTCAACTGAATGAGTTCCACACTTTCATTTAGACCATGGGAAATCCCGTTAGCAACACGTGGGTTACATCATCCGAGGTATTCTGGATCATTCAACGAGACATTTTAATTTAGTTACAATTATAGTTTTGTTGTTCTGTTTGTGATTAAATTTTGAGTTGTTTTATATTTTGAATGTTGTGATGGTGGATTTTATCTTGTAGTGACTTTTAATTTAGTTTTGGTTTCAGTTCAGGGACTACCTAAAGGTTTTGGTTTTCATGCAACAGTTTTGTTTAACATGCAAGAAAAAGTAAAGCGTAGTGTAGGTAAATAAAATGCAATACAGTAAACTGCAATAACATAAAAGCGTACCTGGAGGGTCTTCCCGTCATTCCAAGCTACACTTAAAGCACATGTTAAGGCATTTAAATGTTTAAACCCGTACTTAGGTAAAGACTAAAGGAATGGTTTTGGTTGTCTACCAGAATCCTAATCCTATAGCTAGTCATTTCCTTTGGCGTCTAGGTTCTTGATTTTTGGTTAAGGATGATTTTCTTCATCAAAGAATAATTAAATTCAATTGTTCTTTAAAGCTACCCATCGTATTGAGGAAGTGCTTAGAATAAATTCTAAACATCTTTTCAATATCTCTGGGACAGATTGGGTCCAAGTGAATTTAATTACACAGGTGAATTAATCATCCAAGGGTTTAGTTAAGTTTTGTTCCCTTGCTCAGTGGACTAGGATATTTGATTATCCTATGAGTGAGGTGACATTTCACTTAACGCTTCATTTAATAGTTATAATATTTTAAAGCTTTTAGGGGCAAGTAAATTTGTTAAAGATTTTAATGATTCGAAGTTAAAGTTGATGATTTACTTTAATGTAATTTAATTATGAAACTTTAATCAATGATTTTAAGTTTGAAATGATGTTTAAGTTGAACTTTTTTTTATAAATGATATCAAAATTTCATGTTAATTTAAATTTTGAGATTAACTTAGGTCAAAAGAGGTGTTCAAATTATTTTTTAAATTTTGATGATTTAATTTGGATTAATAATATTAATTAATTTAATTTTTACATTATGTTTAAAGGTAAGTTGTCTTAAAATTATTTAAAATTTTTAATTTTGGTTTAAGTTTGTTTTGAGATGATTTAGGTTAGTTTCAAATATTTTAATTTACTTTTTTAATTATTTAACATTTTAGGTTTTAATCAATTATTAAATTATTTAATGATGTAGGTCTAAGAATTATTTACTTTTAATCATTTAATTATTAATTCCACTTATCCTCTTAAGTTTAAGCGTTAAGTATTTTTAAATGGTTTATTTAGGGATTTTTAAATTAAAGAATCAATATCCTCTTAAGTTATATCCCCATTTTAATAATCCAATTTCAATTAATCTTCCAAAATTTAAATTATTCACTTAATTAAAATTTCATTTTTTGTTTATTAAAGTGATTAATGGGTTCCTACCCTTTGATTTCCCAAAGTTTCAATCATCTGAGAGAAAATTAAAATCAGATATTTTACCCCCATTTTGATTAAACCTTAAGTTTTAGTTAGGGGTTAAAATCTTTTAATTACCTTTATACCGCTTTAAGCTTATTTATTTTATAACTCATCAGATTAAGCTTAAATGAACTTAAAATTTTTATCGCACTTTACTCACATGTCAATTAAGACATTAGAGGAGAAAATGTGATTTTTCTGAATTTAATTTATTTATATAATTATTTTTAATGAAAAATAGGGGTTTTTAAAGAAAATTCATTAACATGACCAAGGTAAAGTTTCTGTCCTTAAAAAAATTATGAAATATTCCTAATGACCAGATGACCACTTGGACCAATTTTGGTGATTTTTATTATTATATTTTATTTATTTTAATTAATTTAAGTTTTGGAGTGTTAATTAATTATAAAATAAAATAAAAGTTGAAAAATAAATTTTATATTTTTCAAAAATCCCTTTGACCTCAAGAAAGTAAGAGAAATGAATTTTATATTTTTATGATTCTTTTTGATTTATTAAAATTAATTTCGTTGGGAGGCTAGAAAATACATTTTTTAATTAAAAAAATGTTTTAAGACTTTAAAATTCAATAGCTTAACCTAGAGACTTAGGAAAAAAATTTGATTGGTTCCTAAGTGATTAGGGGACCAAATATGAATTTTTTTTATGATTTTTATTATTTGTGTGATTTTTACTATTTTTTAATTATTAAAAAATATTAAAATATGCTTAAAATTGAAAATTTTTAGAAAATTCTAATTTTATTTTTCCTAGACTCTTCTGATATCAGAGAAGTCCCAAAATTAATTTGTTGAATTTTTGAAATGAATTTTTGGAGATATGAATTTTTAAAGTTTAATTTTGATTATGTGGTTTAATTAAGCCATTTAGTGGGGTTAAACATTTCCAATTGACTTCAAATTTTTATATAAGGTTCTCCTGATCCTAAAGATCAGTAGAGAATTATTTTCAAGTCATTTTAATGTGTGATTAACTCTAATTAATTAAAGTTCAATTTTGAGTATTTAGGCCAATTAGGGTTATCCTTAATGAATTAACTCAAACCATAATTATCCTAGGGTCCTCTAGTCCTAAGGAACTTCACCAAATTTTTCTGGAATTTTCTAAGCAACATGCTAATTTTTGGAATTAAAATGTCAAAAACAGTGACATAAACTTGAAAAATACATAACTTGCCACAGGGATAGCCTCTGACCTTAAAAAATTCAGGGAATTTTCCCAAGATCAGAGGATTCAAAAGCCCTATGGTCTCATACCATGGTGAAATGTATACATGCATGGAGAATTAAAATACTCAAAACAGTATTAAATTAATTAATAATAAAATACTCAACAAAATAGATCAATTCCTTTTCCACATTATTCTCCTCTGTTCACTGAGCAAGGGAGTATTTTTCTTTTATTTTTATGATCTTTCTATGCAAAGATATCAATTTTTGAAGTTTTTAGTATTTAAATAAATAAGAAAAATCAGATTTTCCTACTTATCCACATCGACGCTCCCTGATTCAGCGTCGCCATCTGACTCAGCAGCCACGCGGCCCGCAATTCATGTCCCGTTGATTCGTCCGGCGCGATCCTAGCCGTTCACCTGATACACAAACCATCCGAAGGTCCCTGGTCATCGTCTATGACTGGTGCATCCCGTGAGCCGTCCACCTTCTAACCCTAGGATCTCGCTAGATACTTAACCAAATTAAACATTCTTATGCTCTATGGACTCATCTTGAAGAGACGAACACATCCATACGGCTAACATGCATTGAAATTGACTCAAACGAAATGAAGAATTGCTGGAAGCTCGGGAGGAAGAAGAGGGTAATACCTTGGCTCTGAGAAGTGAAGCTTTTATCAGAGAGGCTCGACACGTTCGTTGGAGTCCAAGGATACTAGGGATGAAGCCTGGAGCTGTGGTGAATTGCCTAGTCTTGACTTCCACCAGGCCCTATCACAAAGCTTGGAGGCTGGAACAACTGAGTGGCCTGGAGAGGGGGCTTTCACTGGGGAACTTCTCCTTTACCTCCGGTGAAGGTGTGGGAAGAGTTAATTTGGATTTGGTGAAGTTTCGGAGAGTGTCATGTTTCTGGCTCGATTTTCGACTGAGAAATCGGGCTCAGTCAGGGGATTCGGGCGGAGAGAACAGTGGGGATGAGCTTCTCTTGGCTAGGAGGAGCTCTAGGAATAATTTGGAGGGCTTATGTTGACAAAAGTTTCAACCCCTCTCTCATGGCCGAGAGGTGGTGCTTAAATGGCTAGGGCCATTCAACAGGGTTTGGGCTCAATTGAGGGGTGGATTCAGTTGCTTATGTGGAGGGCAGAGAGGCTCCAATGTTTAATTTGGCTGAGGTGGACATTTGGTAGAGTTTGGGTGAGTTTAGGTGGGTGGTGGCTCTCGGTTTTGACCCCCTCCCTTAGCTAGGCTGGCTGACAAGGACAGGGGAGCTGGCCCCTGAGGTCAGGTGAGTCTTGGAGAGGTTTAATGGTGATTAGTAGTTGTGGGGAGGTTTTGGGGTAAGACAAAAGAGGATTTATCCACTTAAGGGAAGATATCCCTTAAAATGGGGAACCCTTGGTCCATAACTCACTTAGCTTGGGCTAGGTGGATCTAGGGTGGTTCCTAGGGATCACTTGGTGGCTGTGGAAAGGTTGGCTTAGCCACACTTGGTTCAATTTGGTTTTATTAGGCCATAGGTTCAAATTGGCGCACTTGGGTTTGGGTTAGGCTAACTTGGGTTTGGGTTTGATTTAGGTCCAAGTGTCTTCTGAAACATTATAGAAATGATTGCCATGAAAAACGTTCATGAAGACATGGAATGATTTTGAGTTCAATTGGAAGGTCAATTTGGTGGATTTTGGTATTTTGGTTAATTTAGGCAATGTTGAATCAACCTGGGTCCAAGTTGGGTTAAGGTGGGGTTTAGACCCAATTGAAAGTTCCAAATGGTCTAGGGGAATGTATTGAAGAGTTCCCAATATCAATTGGGAAGAAATTTTAGGGTTTGGCTAATCAATTTGGTAGGTCTAGGGAATGGATTCACTTTAGGCTAAAATGGAGATATTTTGGTTTTCAAATGGAATTGAACTCAAATATGAATCAAATTGGGCTTGGATTTGGTTTAGATTGATATTAATGATGTTGAATTAAAGTTTAGAATTGAAATTGGATAAAATTGAGGTCAAATGGGTTGGTTTGGTGTGACATTGGGTCCATTTAGGTTAAAAATTGGTCAATTTGGGGATTTGATAAATGTGGGTTATTTTGGCAAAATTGGGTTATGGTGTAGTTGAACAAAATGAAATTGGGAATATTTGGGATTTTCTGGAATTTTCTGGAATTTTCTGGAAATTTTTGGAATTTTGTGCCGAAAGGGTATTTTAGGGTATCAAGAGATTATTTGGAGGGTATTGGGGTATTTTGGTGAATTTAAAAGGTGGGGGCTAGTTCAAAAATGATCTTTAGGATTTTTGGAGATTTTGGGTAGTTTTTGGAAAATTTGGGGCAATTAGGTAATTTTAGGTAGGTTTGAAGGACCCAATGTCAAAACCAGGCATTTTGGCAAAAGTTGAATTTTGATCATGATGAAGCTTAAAGTGAGCCATGGACCAAGAAATGTCCACTCTGAACATCTCATGGGTTGTTCCCAACCCTCTTAGCCAAAGAGATAGGGGTTTGGACTTAACCACATGAGTGCTCCAATGAACTAGGGGGAAGATTTGGGTAAGGATGTGTGTGTAAGCCAGACCTCACCAGGGTAGTCCTAAGGCTTAAAAAACCTTATAGGAGCTCACTATTGGTTCTCCATATGGTGGTCTTAACCTTCTAAGGTGATTTAGAGGTTTGCAACCATCCAAGTGGGATCCCAAGAGAAGTCAAGAAGTAGCTGACTTGCTAAAGGGTGGGTCCCAATTCTAGTCCTCTAGGATAGTCAAGGAGAAACCTTAGGGCTAGATCCTAAGAACTAAGGTGAGAAGAAAAGACCTCACCAAAAATGAGGCCAACAAATGGACCCCCAACAGGTGTGGTGTGCTGACGAGCACACCGCGTGTATTGGCGTTGACCGAAGAGATCAACAAAACCAATATAGACGTCTAAGTGACACATTTAGAACAGAGTAGAGAAAAGAAATTTTCGTTGGGGAGTGTCTGGAAGATCTCTAAGACTGAAGATCCCTGAACTCTCACCGGGGAAGAAGGAGGTGAATTCCAAGTCACAAGACTTGTAGAGATTAGATTTTGGATTCATTTCATTTTATTTCAAGTTTCAATTTTGAGTTTCAAATTGATTTGAGTTTCAATTTTATTTAAAGTTCAATTTAAGATTAATTTTAAGGTGGACCTCGTTGAGATTCAGAATTTGGAATGAGAATCGGAACCTAGGTTCTAACCTCAGAATTCGAAAGAGAACTGGAATTTAGGCTCTAGTCTCGACGAAGAGAGTTGGAATTTAGGCTCCAACCTCAGAAAGAAGATCAGAATATAGGTCCTGATCGAAAGGAATGAGGACCGGAATTTAAGTACCAGCCTCAGAGAGAGAATCGGAATTTAGGTACCGACCTCACAAAGGATGAGAATCAGAATTTAGGTACTGATCTCGAAAGAGTGAGATTTGAAATTTAAGTATCAATCTCAAAAAGAGAGTCAAAATTTTGGTACCGACCTCTAAAGGGATGAGAATCAGAATTTAGGTACTGATCTCGCAAGAGTGAGAATTGAAATTTAAGTATCAATCTCAAAAAGAGAGTCAGAATTTAGGTACCGACCTCACAAAGGTTGAGAATCAGAATTTAGGTACTGATATCTGACCCACTTTTTATATGTTTGCAAATTATGTTAATTGCAACGGTACCAAAAACTTGATTCCGCTTTAATATATATATATATATATATATATATATATATATATATATATATATAATTTTATGATGGAATGTTTAATGTGGATTCTACACAAGTATACATATCAAGTAATACAGGGCTCTAGTGGAGTCCTGGTTATCGATCCCACAGGAAAGTTTTTAACGGATTTGTATTAGCTAAAATTTAAAGGAATTACTTACTAATATAGTAATCAGAAATTTAAAGTAACTAAAGAAACTAAAGTAAACTAATGCTTGAAATAAAGTTGATTTAAATAATTCAGAAAAAGTATCTTTCTCCTGTTTTTAGAAAATTAAGTGAATGATGAATCTAAATAGAATTTTTGAATTGTATTGTGACAAATAGGAGCATTCCTATTCTTTACCCTTTGGTCTAGGTGCAAAGAACATTGACTAATCCTATGTTTGATTGTTGAATCTGTGGTTAGGCTGGGAGGATACTGGCTGCCACTTCAAAGCTCCGACGTTCCCCTCACCTGAGGGCTAACATCTACACTTCAGCTCTCAAACAATAGGACCAAATTGAATATTTTAGTCTGTCACACTAAAATGTCCAATTCTACGTCCGATAAATAATATTTCCCTATTTATTTGCACCCTCCTTCTAAGGCTTTTGACTTCCCTGAATATTGGATGTAATTTTTACTATAATTGATAATTTAACATATTTTAACAAATCAATTGGCCAGATTGAAAGTAAATTAAGTTTTAAGTAAAAATTATCACAACTTATTTTAATATATTAAGTACTTCTATTTAATTTCATCATTTCATATAATTTTCATAAACAAGGAGAATGACTAAGAAAACTACTCAGAATGCATGGAAATAAAACAAAGCATGGATTTCATTTAAAGTTAACAACAATAAACAAAGATACTTATCTTAATTTCCTCCCCAAGCAGACTCCTTGAAGTTCCTTTGACTTTTCCTTCTAGTACAACACACTTCTAACTCACTAATTATACTCTAAAACTCTTAAATTAGCACACAAACACAAATAGACTCTCTAAATAGACACACTGAAGACTCAAGAGACACACACAGACACACCAATGACACACAAATGACACTAGAATTCGGCCTCTATTTATAGAGGTAGACAAAGGTCCAACGGATGCTTAAACACTTCTTCAAAAAGTGTCCAGGTTCAATGTATTTTGCATTTTGAACTGTCTCGCCGTCGGCAAGAAACGACCTCGCCGTCAGCGGGGCTTCTAGAAGGTCTTCAAACCGCGAGATCTCGCTGTCGGCGGGCTCGGGTTCGCTGTCGGCGAGGTAGTTGTAATTCATTCAGAAATTCTCCTCGTGATCTCGCAGTCGGTGGCCTTGATCTCACCATCGGTGACTTAGTTCATTTTGCATGAATTTCTTTCTTTTTGATCCAAATTAGCTCCATTTCATGCTTTTTGCTTCCATCACTTATAAATTTTAGTTCCTGCGTGATAAAATAAAGAAAATACTTTTCTTTAAAGTGCAATTTCATCAAAAATAGATATGAATTTCTTAATATATTTTTCTGTGATCAAAATCTCCCAAACTTAATTATTACTTGTCCTCAAGTAATTTTTATACTAAATAAAAATAATGATTTTTGTAATAGAATTTTTCATTCAAACCAACTATGAATTTAATTCAAATAATATTATAGTAAAGTTAAAATAGAAATTTTTTTAAGTAATTAAATTAATTTTATAGATATAAGATTATTTAGTTATCAGATCTAAGATTCTAGCTCTCTATTTATTTCAGGAAAGACTATATTTAAAAGAGTAATTTACTTAAGATATTTAGATGATAGGTAGTTCAAGAAAACACTATTTAGTAAAATACTAATCCATATATATAAGTTTAGAAATATATTTGAGTTTTACTCTTTAGGTTAATTCCATTGAAACCAATTTTTGATAAGACATCTCCTCAAGGTTCTCCTCACTTATATTTTTCTTTTCTTTTCTCTCTTTTCTTCTTTTTGGATTGATTTTCAATCCTTCTCTTTTTTTTCTTTTTCAAGTGAGGATTACTGTATCTGGATAACTCTGTAAATAATTTTGAACTTCAACTTTCTCTTCCTAAATTTGAAACTTAAAATATTTCTTTGCTTATATGTATTTCATAGCCTTTACTTCATTGAGTTTCATTCTCTTCTTTTTCATCTAAATACTTAAGAATTTCAATTTTAGAATATAGTTTTCCCTTACTTTAAAAAGTTTACTATATTCTTATTTCTTTTAACCAAATATCTTATTCTATTAAATAATTGAATTACTAAAAACATTTTATTTAACTTTCTATAATAATTAAATAAAGTAATTCATGTTTATTGAATTGAAAAATTACTATAGAAAAATCATTTGATAATAATTTTTGAAAATAAAAATTCAGAACAATTTAATAATTAAATTTGTATTTTTACCTTCCCCCAAACTTAAATTTTTCTATCTATACTTAATAGTGAAAAGGGAAAGTATATAGTAAATTTCATCATACCTTTGAGCTTTAGATATTTATTTCTTTGAAATTTTTGCAGGTTTTTTCATTACTTACAAAACATGTACTGTTAGTATTCTTCCACATATAGTATTTAAAAGAAAGTGCAGTGATGAAATTTTGAAATAAGTATAAAACAGAACAAATGAAAACTTAATCTATTACTACACATACAATCAATTAACCTACTTTAAAACATATTAAAACAATCTAAACAATATTAAAAGTTCATAACTTATAAAAAACTTAAACAACACATTAAAGAAAGACTAACATCCTATCTAAAAGAAAAAAAAATTACAAACTAATTTAACACACATAAGAAGTCTAATATCACAGCATAAGCAAACATACCAACATCCATAGTCCACAGAAAGTACAGAATAATTACACACAGAATAATAAAGTTTCCAAAATAACAACAAATCTAAACAAACTAAACAAAGGCTCTAATCTTCTGCATCAAAATCCCAAACTATATCATCTCCCTGATCTCCAGGCTGAGAAGGTCGAGCAGTGACAGGTATCGTGTATAGCGGGGGCACTCAGGAAAGACAACATCTAAATCACCACTCCTATATCGACGTTCAGCCTCATAGTATGCAATTTCGTATTATGAATGTCGCTGTAGATATTTGCTATCATAATCGTGTCTTCTTTCCAAGCCTCCAATCCTTTGGTCTATATGCTCAAATCTTCTTTCCATATTTTCTCCAAATTGCTCAAAACTCTTTCTAATCAGAGTCAGCTCATTCATCAGATCTTGAAGGGTAGGAGTGGTGTACTGAGGGGGTTCATAACTAGTAGACGTTATATCTCTACTTGAAGAAGGTACATAATCCCTTGTCCCAGATCTCCATCCTTCGTGGGTTTCATATTTCTTTATATTAGCCTGAGTAATGGGTTTCATAGGTTTAACCCATTCCTCATCATCTCTTGCCTCTACCCCAGATAATTGGCAGAGTGCATAGATAAGACCAGGATGTCCTAGTCCTTTTCCACTTTCATTTCTAGAGGTGGCTAATATATTCTTATAAATGACACTTCCCACATTAATGCTTTTTTGGTTATGAATACAGAAATTCAGAACTGCTCTATCTCTTGTTACCTCACTATGGTGGTAGGTAAGTAACAAAGTAGAACAATTAAAATAGTGCCAGGCTTTGTTGACCTCATTTTTGATGAGGTCTTCTCTTCTCTCTTTAGTACTTAGGATCTAGCCTTAGGCTTTTCCTTTGACTGTCTTAGAGGACTAGAATTGGGACCCACCTTTTAGAAATTCAAACCACTTCTAAACTCCCTGCAAACTCCACAAACTCGACTATAGACCCCTAATCACCCAGAGGGTTGAAATCAAATGTGGAAGTTTAAAGGATGAGTTCCTATAGGACTCTTTGGCCTTAGGACTACCCTGGGTGGCCTGGTCTGGTGAGGGGGCTGACTTACACTACACTTACACACTACATTTCCACACACTTCCTAAAACCACACCCATACCCAACTTAACCTCCTGACTCATGTGGGTGATTCACATGGATGGTCCTTAACCCCTAAGCCCTCGGCAAGAGGTTAGGAACAACATAGTGAATGCCTCAAATGAGTCCTTTCATGGCTCATATGGCTTCATGGCTTCATGGCTCAACCAAAATGACTTCTTTCCACCTAAATTCACCCAATCTTCAATTTCCCAAATTTTCAATTTTTGACCCCCGAGACCCTACACCTACTAAACCTACCCAAAACCCTTGAAATTACCCAAATTTTTGCAAAATTTCCAAATTACCCAAAATTTTCCAAAATCAATCCCAAACATCTCCACATCACTCAAATTGATCATCCATACCCAAAAATACCAAAGATTCCAAAAATACCCCCCAATACCCTCCAAATACCCAAAATACCCTTCTTGGCCTAAAAATCAAAAAATTCAGAAAATTCCCAGAAAATTCCAGAAAATCCTAAATATTCCCAATTTCATTTTGTCCAACTACACCATGGGCCAATTTTGTCAATTTACCCTACTTTTGTCAAAACCCCCAAATTGACCCATTTTAACCCGAAGTGAACCCAATGTTAAACCAAACCTATCCAATTGACCCAAATTCTGGTCCAATTCAATTCTAAACTTCAATTCAACATCCCCAATACCAATCTAGACCAAATCCAAGTCCAATTTGATTGACATTTGGATCCAATTTCACTTTGGGCCTTAAAGCCCAAATTTGGACCCATGACCCAAACTTAGCCCAAACTAACCCAATTCAACTCCAATTAACCCCAAATCTTTTCTAAACCTTCCTTAACACCCCCATAAACATTTCTCAACATTTATTTTACATTTATTTCAACTCTAGCCCAACATTAGCCCAATTTGGCCCACTTGGACCTACATAGGCCCACTTACCAAATAAACCCAAATTCAAACCAATTCAACTCCAAATCACATCAAACTGATTCCAAGCCCTTCATAGAACATCCCTAAACCAATTATGACATTTATTTGACAAAGTTCTTCACAAAATTTTTATCCAAATGCCCATCCTAAAATCAAAAGCCCATTTCCCCTAAACTTTCCTAAAAGCCCACTTCACCACATTCAAAAGCCCAAATCTACCCTAAAGCCCACATGACATCTCCATTTGTCATCCACTTAATTAAATCCATTACCTAAGTCCTAAATTCACCATCAAATTATTCCAAATCAAGTTTCATACAAATTTCCATCAAAACATCCAAAATTCTTAAAACCCATTTTCATGAAATTGACCAAACCTTTTCCCAAGCCAAATGGAGCCAAGGATGAGCCATTCACAAGCCATATGAAGCCATGAAAGTTTGGCATGTGACCATGCCATTAATGGCAAAAGGAGGAGGTCCTTTAACCATCTCCTAAAAGTCATTAGCCTTAAGCATGTCTCCCCTTAACCAAGATTTAATCCAAATATTCTTGGATAAGGACATCACCACCTCTCGACCGGCTAGCCTAACCGATCTTCTCAGCCCAAGACCAGCCACTGGGGAGGTGAACCCAACCCAAACCAATGGGTTGACCAATTTCAAGCCAAAATGGCCTCTCCCCCATTCCATTCTAATCCAAACACTTTACACATGTCCAAGCCCGATCGACTTCACCATTGCCAAGCCCCGACCTCCCCGGTCAAGATGGTGACCCATGCCTGCCGGCCACCGCCCTGGATCTCCGGAAAACACCACACCCGAGAGCATCATGTGAGCCCAAGCTTGGAATTCTCACCTGCCGAGTCGCCCCATGCCCAATGGCCACCATGGTCGTTCTTCTCCTCACCGAGCAAGCTCGATCCCATGCCTCAACTCCCCCGGGAGGCCCTCCACCCTCTCCTATTTAAACTCCACCCCTCTCGGCCATGAGAAAAGCTAAGCACAAACCTTGCCAAAACTCCGCCAAAATTGTTCCGTACCCTTCTCCACTCTTAGAACACTTGATCCCCAAGTGAGATCCCCCCGCCATTTCTCCTCCGTAAGCTCAATTTCGTAGTTGAAATTCCACCCAAAACCAGGACACTTCTCCACAAGTGAGCCAATTCTCAAATTGATTGGCTCTACACCTTCACTGCACCAAGGGAAGGTGTCCACCAAGCAAAAGCCCCATCTCCGAGCCACCCAGGCTTGCTCCAGCCCTCCAAGCTTTGTGGATCTGGCTTGGTCGAAATCATATCCGGACAATTCCCTGCACCAAGAGACTTCATCCGGAGCTTGCCGGGACCCAATCGAAGGTGCAACAACTCTCGGATCGAAGCCACACTTCTCCGAGCCAAGGTATGAGCTAACTCTCCATCCCGAGCTTCGGAGATTCTCCATTTCAAATGCCTTAGTTTCAATGCATGTTAGCCGTATAGATGTGTTCGTCTCTTCAAGACGAATCCATAGAGTATAAGAACGTAAAAATCCATCGAGAATCGAGTGAGATCTTAGTGGATTTAGTGTGGACGCGCTCTCGGCGAGAACACTCGGGGACGATGAACGGATGCCGTCCATTCGATACACGCGCGCACGAACGGCTCGGATGGCGTCGGACCGAGAAACGGTGCGAGAACCGCGGGGCCCGGCCGCCGACTCGAGTGGCGGCGTCGAATCGGAGCGCGCCGCGCGGCCTTTCGGAGTCGCCGAGGATGCGCCGGCGCCGCGTGGATAAATAGAAAATTGGGTATTTTCTTATTTATTTAATTCCCTAAACTTCAAAAATTCATATCTCTGTGTAGGAAAATCATAAAAATAAAATAAAAATACCCTCTTGCTCAGTGAATCGCAGGAGAATAATGTGGAAAAGAAATCACTTAATTTCATCAAGTATTTTATTTTTTATAATTTATTTACTCTCTGCATTGTTTTAATTCTCCATGCATGCATACAATTCACCATGGCATGAGACCATAGGGCTTTTGAAGCCTCCGAATTTGGGAACATTCCCCGAATTTTCCAAAGTCGAGGCCATCCCTATGAAGAGTTCTTGATTTTTCAAGTTCGATGTCACTGTTTTGAGTATTTTAATTCCAATAAATAGCATGTTGTGAAATAAATTCTAGGAAAATTTGGTGATGTTCCTTATGACCAGAGAACCCTAGGAAAAATAGGTTTTGACTTAGTTCATTTAAAACAACTCTAATTGGCTTAAACACTCAAAATAGGTCTTCAATTAATTAGAGTTAACCATGCATCAAATTGATTTGAAATCAATTCTCCACTAACCTTTAGGATCAGAGGAATCTATCATAAAAATTTGAGGTCAATTGGACTTGGTTAGCCCCACTAATTGGGTTGATTAAGCCACTTAGCCATTTTAAATTTTAAAAATTCATAACTTTTAAAATACTTTTCAAAAATTCACCAAATTGGTTTTGGAGCCTCTCTGATATCAGGGGAACCTAGGAAAATTAAAATTTCAATTTTCTAAAAAAGTTGATTTTTAATAATATTTTAATATTTTAATAATTAAAAAATAATAAAAATCACAAAAATAATAAAATTCACCAAAATGTCATATTTTGAATTTTAATCACTTAGGAACAAACCCCATATTTTTCCTAAGTCTATTTAGTGAGATATTAAATTTTAAAGCCCTAGGGTAATTTTAAAATTAAAAAATGTATTTTCTAGCATTTTCACTAAAATAATTATAATAAATCATAAAAAATCAGAAAATTGCAAAATTTGTTTCTCTGGTTTCCTTGATATCAGAGAGATTTTTGAAAAATATAAAATCCATTTTTCAACATTTATTTTATTTTTAAATTAATTAACACTCCAAAACTCAAAATAATTATAATAAAAATAATATAATTCAAAAAATCACCAAAATTGGTCCAAGTGCTTCTCTGGTCATTAGGAATGTCCCCTAATTTTCTTGAGGACAGAAACTTTCCCTTGGTCATGTTATTAAATTTTCCTTGAAAATCTCTATTTTCCACCAAAAATAATTATATAAATAAATTAAATACAGAAAAATCACATTTTCTCCTCTCATGTCTTTATTGACATATGAGTGAAGTCACATAAAAATTTCAAGTTCATTTGAGTTCAATTTAGTGAGTTATGAAATTATTAAGCTTAAAGGGTAAAATGGTAATTAAACTTTTAACCCTTAATTAAAACTTTAGGTTTAATAAAAAATCAACAAGTAAAATATTTGATCTTAATCTTGTTTTGATGATTGAAATTTAAATAATTAAAGGGTAGAAACCCATTAAATAATTTTAAAATGATTAAACTTTAATTAAATAATAGATTAAATTTGGAGGAATAATAAATTGGAATTATTAAAATAAGGGATATTTATTAGGAAGAGATTTATTCTTTAATTTAAAAATCCCTAAACTAATTATCTCATTAATACTCAACTTTTAATTAAAATGATAACTCAAATTTAAAATATTAAAAGACTTAATTAAATTATTAAACTCTTTTAAAATTTTAATTAAAATTAAAAATAAAGTAAATTAAAGATAAATTAAATTAAAATTAAATTAAATTTAACAATTAAATTAAATTAAATTAAATTAAATTAAATTAAATTAATTAAATAAAATTGAATTAAATCAAATTAAATTAAATTAAATAAATTAAATTAAATAATTGAATTAAATTAAATTAAATAATCAAATTAAAATTAAATCAAATCAAATTAATTAAACATCAAATCAAATTAAATCAAACTCAATCAAATTAAATTAAATTAAAACTCAATTAAAATTAAATTAAATTGAATTAAATATAACATCACCTAAACATGAAAGAAAATAAATTTAAAGCAACTTGAACACTATTCCAAATTTAAACTCTTTAACTTAAACCAAATCATTCGAATACTAATTTACCCTCGAAAGCTTTAGTTATTATAACTCCTAAATAAAACATTAAATGAAGTGTCACTTCACTCATAGGATATTCAAATGTCCTAGTTCACTCGAGCAAGTTAACAAAACTCAAAACCCTTGACGATCGATTCATTTATATAATTAAATTCATTCGGACTTAAAACAATCCTAGAAATATTGAAAAGATGTTTAAGATCCTTCTTAAGCACTTCCTCAATATGATAGGACATTTATAAGAACAATCGAACTTAATTGTTCTTCGATGAAGAAAATCGTCCTTAAACCAAAACACAAAGAACCTAGACGTCATAGTGAAATGACTAGCTATAGGATTAGGAATTTGGTAGAAAACCATAACCTTTCCCTTAAACCTTACCTAGGAACTTGCTTAAGTATGCTAATCGTGTTTTAAGTGCAGCTTGGGATGACGGGAAGACCCTCCGTGCACGCATTTATATTTATTGCAATTTACTTTCCCGCAATTTACTTTCCAGCAATTTACATTATCAATTTGCATAATCGTACGTTTATTTTTCTTGCATGATAAAACAACAGCTTGCATGAAAACCCACACCTTTAGGATAGTCCCTAAAACCGAAACCAAAATTAAGTTAAAAGTCATTGCAAGATAAAATTCACCGCCACAACATTTCAAAATATAAAACAACTCAAAATTTAATCACAAACGTAACACAAAACTACAATTACAACTAAATTAAAACGTCCCGTTGGATGATCGGGAATACCTCTGATGATGTAACCTACGTGTTGCTAACGGGATTTCCCACGGTCTAAATGAAAGTGTGGAACTCATTCAACTGAGTTTAGCAAATTCATCCGGACTAAGTGAATCCGATAAAAATAATGATGCCGAAGGATGGAACCGCGGATCTTAACCGGTGTCGTTATAATCAACTTTAAGATTTGTTTTAATTAAAACGAAAAAAAAAAAACACTTGGAAATTAAGATTTTCTCTAAACCAAAACACTTTTCTCATCTCCCGATTTATGATTTCTAAAACTAAACCTCTCGCAACAACAAGGAACTCTGGAGCATGGTAGGCAAAGACGGCCATCGTCGTCACAGAAACTCGAACCTACTTCAAGAAAACTTTTCTAGAATTAAATAACCAAGCCATAGGACTTCGAGGTAGCTCGCCTAGTGCAACATAAATCCTCAACTCTTCGTTAGTGCATTTGCATTGCAAATTAAGCCCTAACCGGTCTTAGGATTCCGAGGTAGTCGTCCGATACGACAATAAACCCTCACATCTTCTAGTGCTATTTGTTTGATTTTATCATACAAATATAAGCCCTAATTAATTAAAATTGGCAAGATCGAAATATCTAAATAAACATTAGGACTTTCCTAAATTCAAGCCAAACAATAGGATAGTCGGGAAATTACCGAAGTTCACTTCGAATCAGCTGATTTCTCCTACCTCTCTTCCTTTGGATTCACAAAACAAAATGTTCCAAAATTCGATCCATTCCCTATCGAAATTCCAAAATTCAATCTTTCAAAACCTTAAACTTTCAAATTCTCGAGAGCGTAATTATCGATTATTATCGAGAGTTTTCTTAGGTGATTCCCGTCACTTAAGATGTAATTAACTATAGTGGCTTGCCCTTATAGGGAATTTTAAAGAACCTGTGTAATATAAACCCCGTTTGATACTTTCATATTAAGCTAGTGGAATTTGTCGGCTTATAAAATTGGTTCGCAGACCAAACGGATGTCACAAAACTTCTAGTTTATTTGATCGAGCCCCACCATCAAGCAAGTGTGTCTATCCTTAGGGATAGATACACGATTTGTGGTGCGGTGCTCGTTTATATAAACTATTCGGGATGTGAGATCGGTTTAATCTCATATCTTAAAACTTTCAAATTTAAAAATTATTTTCAAAGCCAAATACTACTTTCTAAATTATATATATATTTAAATCAAATTTAAAATTTAAATTCGCCGATAACTTCTGTTAGGCGACCCCCTTTTAAAATACAATACAACCTAAAAAATATGCCGACATACTTTTGGCGACTCCGCTGGGGAGTAATTCCTCTCTCCATTATAATCAAATAATTCCGTTTTCAAAAATCTGGTAGTGTATCCATGTCCCTAATGGATCAAACTACCCTTCTTTCCGTTGGAATACTATGTTCATTTCTATCTCGAACAAGTATAGCCAACATTCTCTCGGATTTAGGAGCCACCGTTTAGACACCCCTAAACAGAGAGGTTCCGAGATCCTTTTACCTCATTTCCGAGGTGGGTGGACCCCCGATAGGTGTTAGTTTAGGAGTGATCCTTCGAGCTCGGGAAGTCTTGCTTAAGACTTTCTTTTCCTTTCGAATCGGATTCCTTACCTTCTCTACACCTTTCGAACATTCCGTTCTAAATAAACAAACCCTCTAATAAGTGATTCTTTTAACAAATGATTCTTTTTTATAAATACATGAACAAAGAATGAGTTCGGACTCTTTTCAATTCCTTTCTTTTCGTCCCGAAGAAAAGAAGCATAACTCGGGACCGACAACCGCAGTCTACCTCGCGAAATGGAAGCCCCGAAACCGATTTTCTCCTTCACCAACGGACCGGACTTCGCCGTCTATAAGGATGAGCCGCCCGACAATGGGGTCATCCGATTCGGGACAGGGATTCGAAAACACGAACGTCAAGGTCACCGACGTCTCCCTCTTCGCACCGACGAACAAGGTATCCGAAGCCGAGGAACCACTCGCTCGAGTTCAACCTTAGGTCGACCCAAGAGTTTCCTCCCCCGCAAAGGGTCCCGACTAGGAGGAGTACCGCCGTCCGCAGAGGACCGTTCTTACTACCCCCACCGGTCTAGTTGTTTCCGCACCTACCCCGACTTCTCGCCAAATCAAAGGGGAAAGAAATCCGTAACTATGATAAACCCGTTACCGTGGAGGGTACGGATCTTCCCGTAAGACCTTCTCGTCTTCGAAATCGGGTCCAGCTCGAAGATTCCGTCGCCGACAAAGACCCAAAGAAGAAATAGAAATAGAAGGATCGCCGTGGAAGCCGTAGCCGCCGAGATTGCCTTCCCGAGGAAATTCCAGCAGCTGCCGTAATATACACCGCTACCGTAATATACACCACCGCCCGACTACATACCACTTTTGGGAGGAAGCGAGTTCCATCCCCTCTCCGCCGCAGAGGATGAGGAGAATGTTCGCAAGATTGCCGCCACATTACCACGTACCCGCATACTACAACAATAGCCGCAAGAAAAGAACTAGAACTACGCCGTTCGCTCGACCGCAAACTTTGGTGAAAAGCTAGCAAAGAAGGAAAACCGCCCCGTGTCGGAAATTCTACGAAGGATAGTGGCGGGTGCCGCCAAATCCCGTCTTGGGCCCCGAGTAGAACCCGCCGTCATGATAGAAAAGCCAAGCAAGAGAATGAAGGCTAGCCCGCCCGTCGTAGTATCGGATTCGCGCATTAGGGAGGATACCACCTTCCAAAGATTCGGCCACCGTACCATCCGGTCCTAGCACCTTCCGTCGCTAGAAGGATGGTGTGGCGTCCCACTACGGGGCAGCTGAGATCGAAACAGCAGCCTCGAGAGAGAAAGTCTCGCCAGAGGCTTCGAATCCGAAGAAAGCGCTACCGCGATGAAGGGGACTCGTGAAAAAGGACCCGCAACCATCGCACGACAACCACAAAGATACACAGTAAAGCTCCGCTAGAAGATGCCATGGAAAAGCCGAGAACCGACATCCGACGGTTGGCAAAAGAAAGAGAAGAAAAGTTCGGAGATGAGATCGACTCATCGGAATTCATGGACAACGAATATGCGAAATCAACATGGTCGAGACACGAGCTTCATCAGCCTCAAGGTGCTCCCGCAACTCGCAGAAGAGAGGAGCCGGAACCGATGAAGAGACAGCCTTCAGAAAAGGACGACACGATCTCTCAAATGGCGAAGAGGATGGAAGAGATGGCCATAGCTCCGGCCACTCTCCAAAGTCAAGTACAACCACATGAGAGACACCCCCGTAAGTCATTCACATCGTAGACGGAGGAAAGGAGATTACATCCGTCAATGGGGATGACCAACCGAAAAGGATACAACACAAAGTATGATCCCCGAAAAGGATATCAAGAACTTGGTAGAGCAGACAGTGCGAGAAGCCCTAGCACAATCGAAGAACGGACATCTATTCGGACGGGTAGACCTTACCCGAAGAATTCGACGCCGTCCAATACCCGAAGGGCTTCGTACCACCTCTCGTTTAAGACCTTCGACGGAACCGGGAACCCCCGACAAGATGTCGCACACTTTCGTGCCGCTTGTTGCAATGCCGGCGGGAGCGATGCGCTACTCTTCCGACAGCTCGTTAGCGTACCGTCGTGAATCGCCTCGACCGGTATGCGAACTACCCAACGGTTCAGTTGAAGACATTCTCGCAGCTAGAGAGCCTCTTCATTAAGCGATTTGCCGGAGCTCAGCACCACATCACTATAGGTGATTTAGCGGTAGAGAAACAAAGGCCGAATGAAACTCTAGTGGATTACATACTTCGATGGAGAAATTTAAGCATGAAGTGTGAACCACAACTCGCAAGAACAACATGCACCAGCATCTTGCTTAAAAGCATTCACGGCCCGATAAGCACTTCTCCTCAAGGGATTCACTATTAAGACTTTCGAGAAGTTGTTAAGCAAGGCCGGAAGCTTGCAAGAAGAGGCGAAGCAATTAAGTTTTGCCGACAAGACGGACAAGCGTAAGCTTCGGTGAAGACCTTCGAGAAGAAATCCGGGATCGTTGCAAAGCAGTCGACAAAGGCAAGCAACCGATGCAAATACCACCGTAACGGCCGCATCAACCACAACAAAATTACCAAGAACCCCGGTCCAACTGATCGCCGTCTCCGCAGAGATGAACAACCGTCTCGTCCGCAACGCACATCGAGGGAGCTTCGAGCGGAGAATATCCGTTCAAGAATGAAGCAAGCACCAAAGATGTTCCGTAGCTTAATGAAAACTCCAGCATTTCCAACTCGCTGCAGCCCAAAAGACCGCAGGAAGTCAACAAGAAAGGTGATCCCAACTTTTGCCCCTACCATCGGATGCTCGGGCACAAGATAGAAGATTGTATTACCTTTAAAAGTTGGCTCAACGACAACCTTCGAAAAGGAAATATAACAATCCCGAAGGAGTACATGAAGGAACCCCAGAAAGGAGGTTCCGTCAATGTTATCTCAACCGATCCCGTCATCCCGATAGATCCCTATGCAACCGACGATGGATGGACTACCGCTCGGACGAGATCTTCGAAGAAGATTTTAGACAACATCCGAACCGCTTCGGTGCGAGCTTCAATTCGGAGTTCGAGACCCGTTAAGCCGGTACTATCACTCGCGATAGAAGAACCACCTCGACAGAGAAAATCGAAGAGAAGAAGAAAATCGACGAAGAAGAGGGGACCGAGATTCCTAAGGCTGTGACTAGGGGCCGCTTATCCTAGGATAGTTGTTTCCGATTCTGGGAAGAAATCCCTCGAACCTCTCGATTTTGTATGATTATCTCGCTCACTTCGGTGGGATCATATAATGATAAGGGTGATGGCGTTGGCTACGTTTTGATCGTTTCTAACGATTACGTAACTAGCGACAATCCGGGCGTCGATTTCGATACCAACAACAATTCTCAAATCATACAAGATCTCGACGATCAAAATGACGAAGAAGGCATCCATCAAGGAGGCTACGAGAGTTCAACAAGCAACGGATCTATCTCGCGAGTTTCAAGGAGCTCCAGCTACGATAGAGTTAGAGCCTTCGCATTTGGAAGATAATCCGAAGAGCCACTCATTCCGATTCGAGAGGAGACACCGACAAACTCAACACTAGATTCGAAGAAATTACGTAAGTCTACCTAAGAAGTGGAAAAGTTCTACCTCCAAGAATGGGTCCAAAAGACAAAGGAAAGCAGTGAGGTTGTTCAAGAAGAACCAACCCCAACGAAGACATACCCGTTCGAGAAGAAGCCGAGACGCATGGAAACAAAGTGACTACAACGTGCTAGCCCATCTTAGGAAACTACCGGCCAAACCGAGCATTTACGATGCTCTCATCTTATCAAAGGAGATGAGAGAAGCTCGATCAAGGCCTTACTTCGATCCGGAAATTCGCTTAGCTCAAATGGCCGGAGATTCCTTAGATGAGGTTTGCTCGTTAAAGGAACAAGCCGAGGTGTTACCTTCACTGGACAATGACCTACTACTTGGGACAGCAGATCACAACCGACCGTTGTACATTTCAGCTACAATCGGGAAGTTTACGCTCTCCGCAGTATTGGTGGATCCAGGAGCATCAATCAATATAATGAGTCTTCGAACGCTAAAGCATACTTGGAAATTGATGCTCGCGAGCTCGGCGTACAAAATGTTATTAAGAGGATTCGACCGTAAAGGAGAAAGAGCCCTCTGGTCAATAACGCTACCGATGAAGACCGGTGACTTAGCAAAGACAACCGCAAAATTTCACATAATCGATTCGTAAACGTCGTTCAACGCTTTGTCGGCCGACCATGGATACATGAAAACAGGATGGTACCATCATCTCTACACCAAAGGCATCAAGTACTACGATGGAGGGGAACAAAGGCATCAAAGGTGACTTGCAACCATTCTCCGTACATGAAATTGGAATCCATGAAGATGCAACCTTATTATGCACCGCCGAAGAAAACAATCTTCTCCGCAGATACCGTAACAAATGAAGCAAAGAAAGTTCGAGACAACGAAGAACCCGAAGTTCTAGTCCAACAGCCACTCACCACTCCCTTCCGACGAGATGGTGAAGGTTTCTCCACAACTCGCATCCGAGGTCGAGGCCGGGGACGAGGTCGTGGTAGAGACGCTAGGACAATCGGATTGCAGGAAACCAACCATCAATGTTGATCGGGATGATAGTTCCAAGAAGAAAAAGAAATCAAGCAAGAAGCAGCGACAATAAGTCGAAAGAAGCCGCAATACAAGATCTCCCTCGAAGATGAAAAGAACGAAGAATACAAATCAATGTACGAGAAGATTAACCACTATGTACATACTATGACCCTAACTCCGATCCATTCTAATAAGATCGAGGGTATGGAGGTCAAAGAGGTACGTAGTGACGGTGCAAAGCCGATCAAATTCTACCGCGGTGCTTCTTCCTCCAAAACTGAAAATAATGTACAATTCGAAGATGTCACTTCATCGAATTAATGGAATTACCTTTTCGAGTGGTACTCTCCCCGTGTTCAAAATTTAATTCAACGTGGTTTCTTACCTCGACAATGGACAAAAGGCCAATCACAACATTTTGAAAAGTTATGGAATAACTCCGGCCGTCCACCCAATTCAAAGTATGGACTCGGATCTCAGCACGCAGGGTCGCCGACGATACCGAATTTTGCTTGGTTGTCACTTGCAAGTCCAATGAAAACCGCATGGAAACTACGTACGAACTCGAAGATTTACAAATCGGAGACGCTCCACCGTAATTCGAAGAAGAAATTAAATCCACAATAGATGAGTTAACTGAAGTTAACTTAGGTACTAGCGAAGAGCCTAGACCTACCTTTATTAGCTCCTTACTCAATAAAGAAGACTCCGAAGAAATAATCAAGTTATTAATGGAATTTAAAGACTCGTTTTGCTTGGAGCTACGATGAAATGCCGTGATTAGCCCCGCAGGTCGTGCATCCATAAGCTAGGAGTGGATCCTACTTCGTTCCGACCGTACAAGGTCCCGTAAGAATGCGTCTAGAAATCGAACAACAAGTCATAGCCGAAGTTAAAAAGCTAATAGACGCTAAATTTGTCCGCGAAGAACAATACCCGACCTCGGTTAGCCAATGTGGTGCCACCGTAAAGAAGAATGGTCGATCGAATTTGTGTGGACTTCGCAGATTTAAACAAGGCATGTCCAAAAGATGAATTCCCTCTACCGATTCCGAACCGATGATCGATATTGCTTCGACACATGAAATATTCTCATTCATGGATGGATCTTCGTGATACAACCAGATAAAAATGGCTCCGTAAGATGAAAAGCTTACAGCATTCGAACGCCGATCGGAGTATTTTGCTACACAGTTGATGCCATTCGGACCGAAGAACGCAGGAGCAACTTACCAAAGAGCAATGACAAGAATTTTTGATGATCTCATCCACAATCAAGTCGAGTGCTACGTGGACGATGTCGTCATCAAAAGCAAAGTAAAGGAAAACCAACTCGTATGATTCTGAGAATTGTTTTCGAACGATTAAGACAATTTAACCTTAAGATGAATCCCTTAAAATGCGCCTTCGGCGTCACTTCCGGTAAATTCTTAGGATTCGTTGTCCGACATCGTGGAATTGAAATCGACCCGGAGAAGATTAAAGCCATCTTAGAAATGCCGCCTCCCAAAACCTTAAAACAACTACGATCTTTTCAAGGGAAGTCGGCATATCTTCGACGCTTTATCTCAAACCCGTCAGTAGGTGTCAGCCTTTCTCAAGCACTAGTTAAAAAGGACGCCAAATTTATTTCGGGAAGAGAAATGCCGTAAGGCCTTCGAAGACATTAAACAATATTTAATGACACCTCCCCGTCTTAGCAGCCTCTGGCCTCGGTAGTATCGACCGATACTTTACACCGCGGCTTTAGATGACTCTCTCGAGCCCCGTTAGCCTGTGTCAATGATGAGGGTAAAGAAAATGCTCTTTACTACTTAAGCCGTCGTTTACTTCCGACGGAAGTAAGGTATCCCGCAATCGAAAAGCATTGTTCGGCCCCGATCTTCGCCGCTCAAAAGCTCAGTGCACTACATGCTTTCTCATAAGGTCAACTCGATTTCGAAGTTTAATCCATTGCAATACTCGATGACTCGTCCAACACTTTCCGGCAGACTTGCCGCATGGTCAATGATATTATTGCAATTCGATATAACTTTCGTGCCTCTCGCGTGCCGTAAAGGGACAAGTCTTAGCGTACTCTCGCAAAGACACCCTTCGCCGCCGAATCTCCTCTCAATGACGATTTGCCGGATGAACAAATAATGAACCTAGAAGACCTCGACGATCGACGTTGGGAATTATATTTCGACGGAGCATCTTCAAGCACACAAAGACGAAGAATCGCAAGTGATAGTGCCCTGTAAGGCAGAATCGGGCTAATCTTTATAACACCGGAGCGGGGATGTTAAGATACTCCTACCACTTGACGTAACCGTGTACAAACAACGAAGCGTAATACGAAGCCCTCATAACGGGATTGGAATTAACCATTCAAACTGGGATAACTGTACATCAACATCTACGGGATTCACAAGCTAATCATTCAACAGATCACTGGACAATACAGAATTCTAAAGCCAAGACTCGAACAATACTTCCAAGATGTCCATACAAATTGCTGAACGCATTCCAAATGTGACAATCTACAAAATTCCTAGAAAAGAGAATGCTTTAAGCAGATGCTTTAACTCGTCTCGCAAAAGAATTTGCCTGTTTGCAAGATGAATCGCTGGAAGTGTCGCTCACCTGACGTCAGTCCTATCACAAACTGACATAGTACACAATACACAAATCAAGCAAAAGAAAAAGAATCAACAGAAAGAAGGATGTAAAACACGAAGATCAGGCGACGACCATCGATAGACTACCCGCAAACAGAAAGCTACCGACGATAGGTCGCTGGCCCATCGATCAAGAAAAGAACTCGTCTTACGCATTAATAAACAACACATTATACGTAAGGTCTTTTCGATCAAATGCGGCTAAGGTGCCTAAGCGGGTCCGAGGCCCGTGAAATTGTTAAAGAGGTGCATTCGGACTCCGTGGCGCTCACCGCCGGGTCCAAAAATGAAGATGAAAATTAAAAGACTAGGGTACTACCGGCCCTCGATGATGACCGACCGCATGAAAATCGCCAAGAGCCGTCACCAATGCCAAGTGCACGGAGTGGTTCTACACCAACCTCCAAATGTGCCGCACCCGACAATTGCGTCGCGGCCATTCGAATGTCGGGGCACGGATATAGTGGGTCCGATAGAACCACCATCTTCAAAAGGACATCGCTTCATTCTTGCGGCTACAGATTACTTTTCCAAGCGGGCGTAGGCGCTCCACTTAGAGAAGTGAAAGCACACCACGTGCTGCAGCTTTTCAAGAACCAAATTGTCTACCGTTTCGGAGTGCCGCGCAGATCATCTCGTATAACGGGCCGCATTCGAAGCACACAAATCAACAATTTTGTCGTGAGACACGGAATCGACCGGCGATACTCAACAATTTACTACCCAAGAGCAAACGGCCTCGCCGAGGCTTTTAATAAAACTCTCGTTCAAATCTTAAAGAAAACCTCGGACGATAATAAGAGAAATTGGCACGAGAAATTGTTAGAAGCCTTATGGGCCTACCGGACAACCTTCGAACTCCTACTCAAGCTACACCTTACGCTCCGGTGTATGGGTCCGAGGCAAGTTGTTACCTTTAGAGGTTCAAGCCTTCCTTCACTCGAATCTGCAGCTGCAAACAAGATCACGACGAAGAAAACGCCGTACTACGACTCGAAGAATTAGAAAGCTTCGAAGGGAAAAGACTTGCAGCCGCAACAGAATTTAGAACTATACCAAGCTAAGATGGTTCAAGCCCATGACAAACCGGTCCGCCCAAGAACCTTCAAAGTTGGTGACTTAGTTCTCGTTCTCAAGAGACCTATTCTCGCACACCGCAAGATAGGAGGAAAATTCGAACCCACTCGGGAAGGACCGTTTGTGGTCGAAGCAAGATACTCGTGAGGTTCCTACCAGCCTAGTGAATTGCCATGGAGAACGACATATGCTTCCGATCAACGGACGATACTTGAAAAGTATTACGCTACCCGATGTTTCGAAGGAATGAATTCTTCATCCCTAAGAAACACGGCGAAGTAATTACTTCGTGATCGGGTCCGAACCCAAAAATAATAAAATGTGCTAAAATAAATAAAATCATGATAATAAAGTTTTCCTCGTTTTCTTCTCCAAATCAAAGTCCCTTTTCTCGATCTTATCCTACTTCATTCCCGTTAAAATATAAGAATAATAAAAAATGTATCTTTAATAAACATTTTCTTAATGTTCTTGTTCTTAAGTACAACCCCCGATCCTTTTCCTTGTCTTTTCGCAGGAAATGTCGAACGGCGGTCGGGTCTTGAACTTTAAGAATGGCGTAAGCCTCGCACTCGATGAAAAGAGGGTGAAAGATGGAGCGATAATCGAGATCGACTCGCATTTCGCACCAGCAGCCTACAAGACGAGGAAAGTGACCGGGTCCCGGGCTAACCGAGAAGAACCGCCCGGATGTACAGATGATGAAAGTGGGTGGCCCAAGCCACCAATCCAACAACAAGAAAAGAAAAGCAAACATCGAAGAAGACAAGAAAATGAAGTCCGTAGTCGCTACAACGGAGGGCAGTGCTTGTCGCCGCCACGCCCGCGAGATTCAAGAAGTTCGGAGAGCTACTCTCACGCCCACGCAACGAAGAAATAAGAATCGCCGTATCCGTAAGATGTTAACAAAACTAGCCGCGGACCGCCGCGACGAGACAATTGCTAACGCCGCACATACACTTCAAGGACACCGGCTCACTCAGAACTCGAAGAAAGGAGGCCACCTCCTAGAATAACGAAAAGAACCAGTGGAGATCTCCGTAAGATCGAAGGAAGAAGGCTACCACGCCACCGGATAGAACCACCACAGCTGCATGACCTTGTTGCGAAGCAACCCCGGGGATGTCCCGACATGCATCATCCCCGAGGAGCCGAGGCATGTGGGAACGTGAAGGGATCGAACCATATATCCCACAATATGTCACAAGGCCTCGCCATCTCGGCATCATTCCGGAATACGAGCCGGAGAGGATGCGTAATGTTGAAAAGAAAACTTTCGAATACTTCGAGAGAATTAAAGGAAGAAGAATCAACATACTGAAGGCCTCGAGCTACACACCGACGTATTCTCGCAGTATGAACAACGAAGAAATCGTGGATTGTATCCGGATCCGAAAAGAATGGGCCGAGCATGCCGCCCGAGGGAAAACACATACTCGGAACCCCGGAGATGGATGCCGTGGAAAGGAAGAATCACAATACAATGCGGATGCCGCTACAACTTTGCCGAAGACAGAAGGGAAACCCACCGGAATACTCCGTCATGGGCAAGTAGATCCGATGCCATCGCTATCAAGAGAATGGTAAAACGATTGATAACATGGAGGGTACCGCCAGCAGATTGCATACCCAATAGCCGCATTATCAACATCTACAAACAGGGTGACCGCATACCCCCACATATCGATCACCACGACTTCGTCGACCTTCGCACCTGCCTCTTTCTCGAATGAGTGTAACATCATGTTCGGATCCGACCTCCGGATAACAGGCCCGGTGAGTTCCGAGGGCCAAGCAAAGATACCTTTACCGATGGGTTCCGTCATGATACCGCAAGGTAACGGAGCGTATATCGCAAAGCATTGCATACCAGGGTGCCAGTGGAGCGAATCTCGCTACTTTCGGAGGATGGACGACAACGAAGATACCTTACCATTTCCAACTGCACCCGCAGCTAGAGAACCTCCGCATTTACGAGCCGTGAGTTACATGGGAAATATCACACCTCCAACGTACATCCAACTCGGCATCCTCGCCAAGGATGGCTTGGAAGGTGATGTTATCGACCATGTACCTCACTATTCAGTACATGGATTTTTGACAGATGATTCTTTTGATGGATCAACAAAGATCATACACAATCCGTTTCGAGTCTACATGGATTGTATGAAATATATTCCGCATCGAGTCGTATGATGTATTTTCAACATGATTGGAATGAAAGTGACCATGTCACGTTTTTGGCCTTCACCTCTTTTCAGTGCAAATCGATTAGGAAACGCCATTAAAGTTAAATGAACTTCGAACAAAGAACAGAAAAGAAATAAAAAAGAGAATAAAAGAAAACTTTCTAAAAAAAAAAATCCGAAAAATGACAAACACCAAGTTCACATGAACATTAAATAAACAATAAAATAAAATTTGAACCATTAGAAGATAAACGAAATCAACACAAATCTCTAAAATTTCATCCTTACAAATTTCAAATCAAATCCTCAATCAAATTCCAAATCCGATCTCGATCAAGTTTCAAATTTGATCTTCCAAATTTCAAATCAAATCTTAAATCAAATTTCAATCGAGTTCAAACTCATCCTTCCAAATTTCCAAAATTCCGAATTCAATCTTTCCAGTTTCAAGTCTCAATCAAATTCAAATTCAATTTCTTCCAGATCTCGAATCAAATATCAAATCAAACCTTTTGGGTCAAGGATTTTACATCCAAGACTGCACTGCTTTAGGATTCTTTTCCTATCAGCACCGAAATACATCAAAATTCAAACTTTTGGGTCGAGGATTTTACATCCAAGACCGCACTCGCTTTAGGATCCTTTTCCTATCAGCACCGAAATACATCAAATTCAAACCTTTTGGGTCGAGGATTTTACATCCAAGATCGCACCGCTTTAGGATTCTTTTCCTATCGCACCGAAATACATCAAAATCAAACTTTTGGGTCGAGGATTTTACATCCAAGACCGCACCGCTTTAGGATTCTTTCCCTATCGCACCGAAATACATCAAAATTCAAACTTTGGGTCGAGGATTTTACATCCAAGACCGCACCGCTTTAGGATTCTTTTCCTATCGCACCGAAATACATCAAAATTCAAACTTTTGGGTCGAGGATTTTACATCCAAGACCGCACCGCTTTAGGATTCTTTCCCTATCGCACCGAAATACATCAAAATTCAAACCTTTTGGGTCGAGGATTTTACATCCAAGACCGCACCGCTTTAGGATCCTCTTCCTATCGTACCGAAATACATCAAATTCAAACTTTTGGGTCAAGGATTTTACATCCAAGACCGCACCGCTTTAGGATTCTTTCCCTATCGCACCGAAATACATCAAATTCAAACTTTTGGGTCGAGGATTTTACATCCAAGACCGCACCGCTTTAGGATTCTTTCCCTATCGCACCGAAATACATCAAAATCAAACCTTTTGGGTCAAGGATTTTACATCCAAGACCGCACCGCTTTAGGATTCTTTCCCTATCGCACCGAAATACATCAAATTCAAACTTTTGGGTCGAGGATTTTACATCCAAGACCGCACTCGCTTTAGGATTCTTTCCTATCGCACCGAAATACATCAAATTCAAATTCCTTCGGGTCGAGGATTTTACATCCGAGACCGCATCGCTTTAGGATCATTTCCCTATCGCAATGAAATACATCAAAATCAAACTCTCGAGGTTAAGGATTTTACATCCAACACCGCTTTGCTCCGAGATCTCTTCTCATTGCAACGATTCAATCTAATCAATTCAATTTTCTTTCGAGGTTGGAGATGTTACATCTAAAACCTCGTAACTCCAATTTTAATTTCAAATCAAATCCTTCAAATTAATTTCGACAAACTTCAATCTAAATAAAAACTCCAAGTTAAAATCTAAACTCACACATCAAAAATCTAAAACAAAATAAAATCTAAATCGAAATTCCCCGTATCATGTGATTTGGGATTCACCTCCTTTTCCTTTCCCCAGCCGAGAGTTCAAGAATCTCCTGCCTGGAGATATACTCGACACTCCCCAGATAGAATTCTTCTACTTCGTCCTAAGTTTGTCACTTGGACATCCGTGTTGGTTTTGCTGATCGCTGCGGTCAACACCAATACGCGCGGTGTGCTCCGTCGCTCACCACACCTATCGGGGGTCCATTTGTCGACCTCATTTTCGATGAGGTCTTCCCTTCTTCTTTAGTGCTTAGGATCTAGCCTCAGCTTTTCCTTTCGACTCATCTTGAGGACTAGAATCGGGACCCGCCTTTTAGAAATTCAAACCACTTCTAAACTCCCCGCAAACTCCACAAACTCGACTATAGACCCCTAATCACCTGGAGGGTTGAAATCAAATGTGGAAGTTTAAAGGATGAGTTCCTATAGACTCTTTCGCCTTAGACTACGCCCGGCGGCCCGGTCCGTGAGGGGGCTGACTTACACTACACTTACACACTACATTTCCACACACTTCCTAAAACCACACCCATACCCAACTTAACCTCCCGACTCATGTGGGTGATTCACATGGATGGTCCTTAACCCCTAAGCCCTCGCTAAGAGGGTTAGTGAACAACATAACTGAATGCCTCAAATGAGTCCTTTCATGGCTCATATGGCTTCGAAATGGTTTCATGGCTCAACCAAAATGACTTCTTTCCACCTAAATTCACCCAATCTTCAATTTCCCAAATTTTCAATTTTTGACCCCCGAGACCCTACACCTACTAAACCTACCCAAAACCCTCAAATTACCCAAATTTTCGCAAAATTTCCAAATTACCCAAAATTTTCCAAAATCAATCCCAAACATCTCCACATCACTCAAATTGATCATCCATACCCAAAAATACCAAAGATTCCAAAAATACCCCCCAATACCCTCCAAATACCCAAAATACCCTTCTCGGCCTAAAAATCAAAAAATTCAGAAAATTCCCAGAAAATTCCAGAAAATCCTAAATATTCCCAATTTCATTTTGTCCAACTACACCATGGGCCAATTTTGTCAATTTACCCTACTTTTGTCAAAACCCCCAAATCGACCCATTTTAACCCAAAGTGTAACCCAATGTTAAACCAAACCTATCCAATTGACCCAAATTCTGGTCCAATTCAATTCTAAACTTCAATTCAACATCCCCAATACCAATCTAGACCAAATCCAAGTCCAATTTGATTGACATTTGGATCCAATTTCACTTTGGGCCTTAAAGCCCAAATTTGGACCCATGACCCAAACTTAGCCCAAACTAACCCAATTCAACTCCAATTAACCCCAAATCTTTTCTAAACCTTCCTTAACACCCCCATAAACATTTCTCAACATTTATTTTACATCTATTTCAACTCTAGCCCAACATTAGCCCAATTTAGCCCACTTGGACCTACATAGGCCCACTTACCAAATAAACCCAAATTCAAACCAATTCAACTCCAAATCACATCAAACTGATTCCAAGCCCTTCATAGAACATCCCTAAACCAATTATGACATTTATTTGACAAAGTTCTTCACAAAATTTTTATCCAAATGCCCATCCTAAAATCAAAAGCCCATTTCCCCTAAACTTTCCTAAAAGCCCACTTCACCACATTCAAAAGCCCAAATCTACCCTAAAGCCCACATGACATCTCCATTTGTCATCCACTTAATTAAATCCATTACCTAAGTCCTAAATTCACCATCAAATTATTCCAAATCAAGTTTCATACAAATTTCCATCAAAACATCCAAAATTCTTAAAACCCATTTTCATGAAATCGACCAAACCTTTTCCCAAGCCAAATGGAGCCAAGGATGAGCCATTCACAAGCCATATGAAGCCATGAAAGTTTGGCATGTGACCATGCCATTAATGGCAAAAGGAGGAGGTCCTTTAACCATCTCCTAAAAGTCATTAACCTTTAAGCATGTCTCCCCTTAACCAAGATTTAATCCAAATATTCTTGGATAAGGACATCACCACCTCTCGACTCAGCCTAGCCTAACCGATCTTCTCACCCAAGACCAGCCATGGGGAGGTGAACCCAACCCAAACCAATGGGTCGACCAATTTCAAGCCAAAATGGCCTCTCCCCCATTCCATTCTAATCCAAACACTTTACACATGTCCAAGCCCAATCGACTTCACCATTGCCAAGCCCCGACCTCCCCGGTCAAGATGGTGACCCATGCCTCGCCGGCCACCCGCCCGGATCGCCGGAAAACACCACACCCGAGAGCATCATGTGAGCCCAAGCTTGGAATTCTCACCCGCCGAGTCGCCCCATGCCCAATGGCCACCATGGTCGTTCTTCTCCTCACCGCAGCAAACTCGATCCCATGCCTCAACTCCCCCTGGGAGGCCCTCCACCCTCTCCTATTTAAACTCCACCCCTCTCGGCCATGAAAAGAGCTAAGCACAAACCTTGCCAAAACTCTGCCAAAATTGTTCCGTACCCTTCTCCACTCTTAGAACACTTGATCCCCAAGGAGATCCCCCGCCATTTCTCCTCTCGTAAGCTCAATTTCGTAGTCGAAATTCCACCCAAAACCAGGACACTTCTCCACAATGAGCCAATTCTCAAATTGATTGGCTCTACACCTTCACTCGTACCAAGGGAAGGTGTCCACCAAGCAAAAGCCCCATCTCCGTGCCACCCAGCTTGCTCCAGCCTCCAAGCTTTGTGGATCTGGCTTGGTCGAAATCATATCCAGTACAATTCCCTGCACCAAGAGACTTCATCTCGGAGCTTGCCGGGACCCAATCGAAGGTGCAACAACTCTCGATCGAAGCCACACTTCTCCGAGCCAAGGTATGAGCTAACTCTCCATCCCGAGCTTCGGAGATTCTCCATTTCAAATGCCTTAGTTTCAATGCATGTTAGCCGTATAGATGTGTTCGTCTCTTCAAGACGAATCCATAGAGTATAAGAACGTAAAAATCCATCGAGAATCGAGTGAGATCTTGTGGATTTAGTGTGGACGGCTCTCGGCGAGAACACTTGGGGACGATGAACGGATGCCGTCCATTCGATACACGCGCGCACGAACGGCTCGATGGCGTCGGACCAGAAACGGTGCGAGAACCGCGGGGCCCGGCCGCCGACTCAAGTGGCGGCGTCGAATCGGGAGCGCGCCGCGCGGCCTTTCGGAGCCGCCGAGGATGCGCCGGCGCCGCGTGGATAAATAGAAAATTAGGGTATTTTCTTATTTATTTAATTCCCTAAACTTCAAAAATTCATATCTCTCGTGTAGAAAAATCATAAAAATAAAATAAAAATACCCTCTCGCTCAGTGAACAGTAGGAGAATAATGTGGAAAAGAAATCACTTAATTTCATCAAGTATTTTATTTTTTATAATTTATTTACTCTCTCGCATTGTTTTAATTCTCCATGCATGCATACAATTCACCATGGCATGAGACCATAGTGGCTTTTGAAGCCTCTGAACTTGGGAACATTCCCTGAATTTTCCAAAGTCGAGGCCATCCCTATGAAGAGTTCTTGATTTTTCAAGTTCGTGTCACTCGTTTTGAGTATTTTAATTCCAATAAATAGCATGTTGTGAAATAAATTCTAGGAAAATTTGGTGATGTTCCTTATGACCAGCAGAACCCTAGGAAAAATAGGTTTTGACTTAGTTCATTTAAAACAACTCTAATCGGCTTAAACACTCAAAATAGGTCTTCAATTAATTAGAGTTAACCATGCATCAAATTGATTTGAAATCAATTCTCCACTGACCTTTAGGATCAGAGGAATCCATCATAAAAATTTGAGGTCAATCGGACTTGGTTAGCCCCACTAATTGGGTTGATTAAGCTACTTAGCCATTTTAAACTTTAAAAATTCATAACTTTTAAAATACTTTTCAAAAATTCACCAAATTGGTTTTGGAGCCTCTCTGATATCAGGGGAACCTAGGAAAATTAAAATTTCAATTTTCTAAAAAAGTTGATTTTTAATAATATTTTAATATTTTAATAATTAAAAAATAATAAAAATCACAAAAATAATAAAATTCACCAAAATGTCATATTTTGAATTTTAATCACTTAGGAACAAACCCCATATTTTTCCTAAGTCTATTTAGTGAGATATTAAATTTTAAAGCCCTAGGGTAATTTTAAAATTAAAAAAATGTATTTTCTAGCATTTTCACTAAAATAATTATAATAAATCATAAAAAATCAGAAAATTGCAAAATTTATTTCTCTGGTTTCCTTGATATCAGAGAGATTTTTGAAAAATATAAAATCCATTTTTCAACATTTATTTTATTTTTAAATTAATTAACACTCCAAAACTCAAAATAATTATAATAAAAATAATATAATTCAAAAAATCACCAAAATTGGTCCAAGTGCTTCTCTGGTCATTAGGAATGTCCCCTAATTTTCTTAAGGACAGAAACTTTCCCTTGGTCATGTTATTAAATTTTCCTTGAAAATCTCTATTTTCCACCAAAAATAATTATATAAATAAATTAAATACAGAAAAATCACATTTTCTCCTCTCATGTCTTTATTGACATATGAGTGAAGTCACATAAAAATTTCAAGTTCATTTGAGTTCAATTTAGTGAGTTATGAAATTATTAAGCTTAAAGGGTAAAATGGTAATTAAACTTTTAACCCTTAATTAAAACTTTAGGTTTAATAAAAAATCAACAAGTAAAATATTTGATCTTAATCTGATTTGGATGATTGAAATTTAAATAATTAAAGGGTAGAAACCCATTAAATAATTTTAAAATGATTAAACTTTAATTAAATAATAGATTAAATTTGAGGAATAATAAATTGAAATTATTAAAATAAGGGATATTTATTAGGAAGAGATTTATTCTTTAATTTAAAAATCCCTAAACTAATTATATCATTAATACTCAATTTTTAATTAAAATGATAACTCAAATTTAAAATATTAAAAGACTTAATTAAATTATTAAACTCTTTTAAAATTTTAATTAAAATTAAAAATAAAGTAAATTAAAGATAAATTAAATTAAAATTAAATTAAATTTAACAATTAAATTAAATTAAATTAAATTAAATTAAATTAAATTAAATTAAATTAATTAAATAAAATTGAATTAAATCAAATTAAATTAAATTAAATAAATTAAATTAAATAATTAAATTAAATTAAATTAAATAATCAAATTAAAATTAAATCAAATCAAATTAATTAAACATCAAATCAAATTAAATCAAACTCAATCAAATTAAATTAAATTAAAACTCAATTAAAATTAAATTAAATTGAATTAAATATAACATCAACTAAAACATAAAGTTAAAATAAATTTAAAGCAACTTGAACACTATTCCAAATTTAAACTCTTTAACTTAAACCAAATCATTTGAATACTAATTTACCCTCGAAAGCTTTAGTTATTATAACTCCTAAATAAAACATTAAATGAAGTGTCACTTCACTCATAGGATATTCAAATGTCCTAGTTCACCGAGCAAGTTAACAAAACTCAAAACCTCTGGACGATCGATTCATTTATATAATTAAATTCATTCTGGACTTAAAACAATCCTAGAAATATCGAAAAGATGTTTAAGATCCTTCTTAAGCACTTCCTCAATATGATAGGACATTTATAAGAACAATCGGACTTAATTGTTCTTCGATGAAGATAATCGTCCTCAAACAAAAACACAAAGAACCTGGACGTCATAGAAACGACTAGCTATATGATTAGAATTTGATGAAAACCATAACCTTTCCCTTAGCCTTACCTAGGAACTTGCTTAAGTATGCTAATTGTGTTTTAAGTGCAGCTTGAGATGACGGGAAGACCCTCCGTGTACGCTTTTATTTTTATCGCAATTTACTTTCCGCAATTTACTTTCATGCAATTTACTTTATCGCAAATGTACTTTATTTTTCTCGCATGATAAAACAACAGTTGCATGAAAACCCACACCTTTAGGATAGTCCCTAAAACTGAAACCAAAATTAAGTTAAAAGTCATCGCAAGATAAAATTCACCGCCACAACATTTCAAAATATAAAACAACTCAAAATTTAATCACAAACGTAACACAAAACTACAATTGCAACTAAATTAAAACGTCCCGTTGGATGATCGGGAATACCTTGGATGATGTAACCTACGTGTTGCTAACGGGATTTCCCACTGGTCTAAATGAAAGTGTGGAACTCATTCAACCGAGTTTAGCAAATTCATCCGGACTAAGTGAATCCGATAAAAATAATGATGCCGAAGGATGGAACCGCGGATCTTAACCTGTGTCGTTATAATCAACTTTAAGATTTGTTTTAATTAAAACGTAAAAAAAAAAACACTTGGAAATTAAGATTTTCTCTAAACCAAAACACTTTTCTCATCTCCCCGATTTATGATTTCTAAAACTAAACCTCTCGCAACAACAAGGAACTCGGGCATGATGGGCAAGACGGCCATCGTCGTCACAAGAAACTTCGAACCTACTTCACAGAAACTTTTCTAGAATTAAATAACCAAGCCATAGGACTTCGAGGTAGCTTGCCTAGTGCAACATAAATCCTCAACTCTTCGTTAGGCATTTGCATTGCAAATTAAGCCCTAACCGGTCTTAGATTCCGAGGTAGTCGTCCGATACGACAATAAACCCTCACATCTTCTGAAGCTACTTGTTTGATTTTATCATACAAATATAAGCCCTAATTAATTAAAATTGGCAAGATCGAAACATCTAAATAAACATTAGGACTTTCCTAAATTCAAGCCAAACAATAGATAGTCGGGAAATTACCGAAGTTCACTTCGAATCAGTGATTTCTCCTACCTCTCTTCCTTTGGATTCACAAAACAAAATGTTCCAAAATTTGATCCATTCCCTATCGAAATTCCAAAATTCAATCTTTCGAAAACCTTAAACTTCGAAATTCTCGAGAGCAGAATTATCGATTATTATCGAGAGTTTTCTTAGGTGATTCCCGTCACTTAAGATGTAATTAACTATGTGGGCTCGCCCTTATATGGAATTTTAAAGAACCTGGTAATATAAACCCCGTTTGATACTTTCATATTAAGCAGTGGAATTTGTTCGGCTTATAAAATTGGTTCGCAGACCAAACGGATGTCACAAAACTTCTAGTTTATTTGATCGAGCCCCACCATCAGCAGCGGTGTCTATCCTTAGTGATAGATACACGATTTCATGGTGCGGTGCTCGTTTATATAAACTATTCTGGGATGTGAGATCGGCTTAATCTCATATCTTAAAACTTTCAAATTTAAAAATTATTTTCAAAGCCAAATACTACTTTCTAAATTATATATATATTTAAATCAAATTTAAAATTTAAATTCGCCGATAACTTCTGTTAGGCGACCCCCTTTTAAAATACAATACAACCTAAAAAATATGCCGACAACTTCTGGCGACTCCGCTGGGGAGTAATTCCTCTCTCCATTATAATCAAATAATTCTGCTTTCAAAAATCGGTAGTGTATCCATGTCCCTAATGGATCAAACTACTCTTCTTTCCGTTGGAATACTATGTTCATTTCTATCTCGAACAAGTATAGCCAACATTCTCTCGGATTTAGGAGCCACCGTTTAGACACCCCTAAACGAGAGGTTCCGAGATCCTTTTACCTCATTTCCGAGGCGGGTGGACCCCCGATAGGTGTTAGTTTAGGAGTGATCCTTCGAGTCGGGAAGTCTTGCTTAAGACTTTCTTTTCCTTTCCGAATCGGATTCCTTACCTTCTCTACACCTTCGAACATTCCGTTCTAAATAAACAAACCCTCTAATAAGTGATTCTTTTAACAAATGATTCTTTTTTATAAATACATGAACAAAGAATGAGTTCGGACTCTTTTCAATTCCTTTCTTTTCGTCCCGAAGAAAAGAAGCATAACTCGGGACCGACAACCGCAGTCTACCCTGCGAAATGGAAGCCCCGAAACCGATTTTCTCCTTCACCAACGGACCGGACTTCGCCGTCTATAAGGATGAGCCGCCCGACAATGGGGTCATCCGATTCGGACGAGGATTCGAAAACACGAACGTCAAGGTCACCGACGTCTCCCTCTCGCACCGACGAACAAGGTATCCGAAGCCGAGGAACCACCGCTCGAGTTCAACCTTAGGTCGACCCAAGAGTTTCCTCCCCGCAAAGGGTCCCGACTGAGGAGGAGTACCGCCGTCCGCAGAGGACTCGTTCTTACTACCCCCACCGGTCTAGTTGTTTCGCACCTACCCCGACTTCGCCAAATCAAAGGGGAAAGAAATCCGTAACTATGATAAACTCCGTTACCGTGGAGGGTACTGGATCTTCCCGTAAGACCTTCCGTCTTCGAAATCGGGTCCAAGCTCGAAGATTCCGTCGCCGACAAAGACCCAAAGAAGAAATAGAAATAGAAGGATCGCCGTGGAAGCCGTAGCCGCCGAGATCGCCTTCCCTGAGGAAATTCCGTAGCTGCCGTAATATACACCGCTACCGTAATATACACCACCGCCTCGACTACATACCACTTTTGGGAGGAAGCAGTGTTCCATCCCCTCTCCGCCGCAGAGGACGAGGAGAATGTTCGAAAGATTGCCGCCACATTACCATCGACCCGCATACTACAACAATAGCCGCAAGAAAAGAACTAGAACTACGCCGTTTCGCTCGACCGCAAACTTTGGTAGAAAAGCTAGCAAAGAAGGAAAACTCGCCCCGTGTCGGAAATTCTACGAAGGATAGGACGGGTGCCGGCCAAATCCCGTCTCGGGCCCCGAGTAGAACCCGCCGTCATGATAGAAAAGCCAAGCAAGAGAATGAAGGCTAGCCCGCCCGTCGTAGTATCGGATTCACAGATTAGGGAGGATACCACCTTCCGACGATTTCGGCCAATCGCACCATCCGGTCCTGGACCTTCCGCCGCTGAAGGATGGTGCGGCGTCCCACTACGGGGCAAGCTGAGATCGAAACAAGCAGCCTCGAGAGAGAAAGTCTCGCCAGAAGCTTCGAATCCGAAGAAAGCGCTACCGCGATGAAGGGACTCGTGAAAAGGACCCGCAACCATCGCATGACAACCACAAAGATACACGAAAGCTCCGCTAGAAGATGCCATGGAAAAGCCGAGAACCGACATCCGACGGTCGGCAAAAGAAAGAGAAGAAAGTTCGGAGATGAGATCGACTCATCGGAATTCATGGACAACGAATATGCGAAATCAACATGGTCGAGACACGAGCTTCATCAGCTCTCAAGGTGCTCCCGCAACCGCAGAAAGAGAGGAGCCGGAACCGATGAAGAGACAACCTTCGTGAAAAGGACGACACGATCGCTCAAATGGCGAAGAGGATGGAAGAGATGGCCATAGCTCCGGCCACTCTCCAAAGTCAAGTACAACCACATGTAGAGACACCCCCGTAAGTCATTCACATCGTAGACGGAGGAAAGGAGATTACATCCGTCAACTGGGGATGACCAAACCGAAAAAGGATACAACACAAAGTATGATCCCCGAAAAGGATATCAAGAACTTGGTGAGCAAGCAAGTGCGAGAAGCCCTAGCACAATCGAAGAACGGGACATCTATTCGGACGGGCAGACCTTACCCGAAGAATTCGACGCTGTCCAATACCCGAAGGGCTTCGTACCACCTCTCGTTTAAGACCTTCGACGGAACCGGGAACCCCCGACAGCATGCCGCACACTTTCGTGCCGCTGTTGCAATGCCGGCGGGAGCGATGCGCTACTCTTCCGACAGCTCGTTAGCGTCCGTCGTGAATCGCCTTCGACCGGTATGCGTAATTACCCAACGGTTCGTTGAAGACATTCTCGTAGCTAGAGAGCCTCTTCATTAAGCGATTTGTCGGAGCTTCAGCACCACATCACTATAGGTGATTTAGTGGTAGAGAAACAAAGGCCGAATGAAACTCTAGTGGATTACATACTTCGATGGAGAAATTTAAGCATGAAGTGTGAACCACAACCGCAAGAACAACATGCAGTCGGCATCTTGCTTAAAAGCATTCACGGCCGGATAGCACTTCTCCTCAAGGGATTCACTATTAAGACTTTTGAGAAGTTGTTAAGCAAGGCCGGAAGCTTGCAAGAAGAGGCGAAGCAATTAAGTTTCGCCGACAAGACGGACAAGCAAAAGCATGTGAAGACCTTCGAAAAGAAATCCGGATCGTTGCAGCTAGCTCGACAAAGGCAAGCAACCGATGCAAATACCACTCGTAACGGCCGCATCAACCACAACAAAATTACCAAAGAACCCCGGTCCAGCCTATCAGTCGTCTCCGCAAGTATGAACAACCGTCTCGTCCGCAACGCACATCGAGGGAGCTTCGAGCGGAGAATATCCGTTCAAGAATGAAGCAAGACTAAAGATGTTCCGTAGCTTAATGAAAACTTCGCATTTCCAACTGCGTAGCCCAAAAGACCGTAGGAAGTCAACAAGAAAGGTGATCCCAACTTTTGCCCCTACCATCGGATGCTCGGGCACAAGATGAAGATTGTATTACCTTTAAAAGTTGGCTCAACGACAACCTTCGAAAAGGAAATATAACAATCCCGAAGGAGTACATGAAGGAACCCCAGAAAGGAGGTTCCGTCAATGTTATCTCAACCGATCCCGTCATCCCGATAGATCCCTATGCAACCGACGATGGATGGACTACCGCCTCGGACGAGATCTTCGAAGAAGATTTTAGACAACATCCGAACCGCTTCGGTGCGAGCTTCAATTCGTAGTTCGAGACCCGTTAAGCCGTACTATCACTTGCGATGAAGAACCACCTCGACAGAGACAATCGAAGAGAAGAAGAAAATCGACGAAGAAGAGGGGACCGAGATTCCTAAGGCTAGACTAGGGGCCGCTTATCCTAGGATAGTTGTTTCCGATTCGGGGAAGAAATCCCTCGAACCTCTCGATTTTGTATGATTATCTCGCTCACTTCGTGGGATCATATAATGATAAGGGTGATGGCGTTGGCTACGTTTCGATCGTTTCTAAAGATTACGTAACTAGCAACAATCCGGGCGTCGATTTCGATACCAACAACAATTCTCAAATCATACAAGATCTCGACGATCAAAATGACGAAGAAGGCATCCATCAAGGAGGCTACGAGAGTTCAACAAGCAACGGATCTATCTCGTGAGTTTCGAGGAGCTCCGGCTACGATAGAGTTAGAGCCTTCGCATTTGGAAGATAATCCGAAGAGCCAGCTCATTCCGATTCAGGAGGAGACACCGACAAACTCAACACTAGATTCGAAGAAATTGACGAAGTCAACCTAAGAAGTGGAAAAGTTCTACCTCCAAGAATGGGTCCAAAAGACAAAGGAAAGCAGGAGGTTGTTCAAGAAGAACCAACCCCACGAAGACATACCCGTTCGAGAAGAAGCCGAGACGCATGGAAACAAAGTGGACTACAACGTGCTAGCCCATCTTAGGAAACTACCGGCCAAACTGAGCATCTACGATGCTCTCATCTTATCAAAGGAGATGAGAGAAGCTCTGATCAAGGCCTTACTTGATCCGGAAATTTGCTTAGCTCAAATGGCCGGAGATTCCTTAGATGAGGTTTGCTCGTTAAAGGAACAACGAGGTGTTACCTTCACGTGACAATGACCTACTACTGGGGACAGCAGATCACAACCGACCGTTCGTACATTTCAGCTTACAATCGGGAAGTTTACGCTCTCGCAGTATTGGTGGATCCAGGAGCATCAATCAATATAATGAGTCTTCGAACGCTAAAGCATACTTGGAAATCGATGCTCGCGAGCTCGAGCCGTACAAAATGTTATTAAGAGGAATTCAACCGTAAAGGAGAAAGAGCCCTCGGGTCAATAACGCTACCGATGAAGACCGGTGACTTAGCAAAGACAACCGCAAAATTTCACATAATCGATTCGAAACGTCGTTCAACGCTTTGCTGGGCCGACCATGGATACATGAAAACAGTGATGGTACCATCATCTCTACACCAAGGCATCAAGTACTACGATGGAGGGGAACAAGTGCATCAAAGGTGACTTGCAACCATTCTCCGTACATGAAATTGGAATCCATGAAGATGCAACTTATTATGCACCGCCGAAGAAAACAATCTTCTCCGGAGATACCGTAACAAATGAAGCAAAGAAAGTTCGAGACAACGAAGAACCCGAAGTTCTAGTCCAACAGCTCACTCACCACTCCCTTCCGGCGAGATGGTGAAGGTTTCTCCACAACTCGCATCCGAGGTCGAGGCCGGGGACGAGGTCGTGGTAGAGACGCTAGGACAATCGGACTGAGGAAACCAACCATCAATGTTCGATTGGGATGATAGTTCGAAGAAGAAAAAGAAATCAAGCAAGAAGCAAACGACAATAAGTCGAAAGAAGCCGCAATACAAGATCTCCCTCGAAGATGAAAAGAACGAAGAATACAAATCAATGTACGAGAAGATTAACCACTATGTACATACTATGACCCTAACTCCGATCCATTCTAATAAGATCGAGGGTATGGAGGTCAAAGAGGTACGTAGTGACGCGTGCAAAGCCGATCAAATTCTACCGCGGTACTTCTTCCTCCAAAACTCGAAAATAATGTACAATTCGAAGATGTCACTTCATCGAATTAATGGAATTACCTTTTGAGTGGTACTCTCCCCGTGTTCAAAATTTAATTCAACGTGGTTTCTTACCTCGACAATGGACAAAAGGCCAATCACAACATTTTGAAAAGTTATGGAATAACTCCGGTCGTCCACCCAATTCAAAGTATGGACTCGGATTCGGCACAGTAGGGTCGGCTGACGATACCGAATTTTTCTTGGTTGTCACTTGCAAGTCCAATGAAAACCGCATGGAAACTACAGTACGAACTCGAAGATTTACAAATTGGAGACGCTCCACCGAATTCGAAGAAGAAATTAAATCCACAATAGATGAGTTAACTGAAGTTAACTTAGGTACTAGCGAAGAGCCTAGACCTACCTTTATTAGCTCCTTACTCAATAAAGAAGACTCCGAAGAAATAATCAAGTTATTAATGGAATTTAAAGACTCGTTTTGCTTGGAGCTACGATGAAATGCCGGGATTAGCCCCGCAGGTTGCAGTCCATAAGCTAGAGTGGATCCTACTTCGTTCCGACGACAAGGTCCCGAAGAATGCGTCTAGAAATCGAACAACAAGTCATAGCCGAAGTTAAAAAGCTAATAGACGCTAAATTTGTCCGTGAAGAACAATACCCGACTCGGTTAGCCAATGTGGTGCCGCCGAAAGAAGAATGGTCGATCGAATTTGTGTGGACTTCGTAGATTTAAACAAGGCATGCCCAAAAGATGAATTCCCTCTACCAATTCCAGAACCGATGATCGATATTGCTTCGACACATGAAATATTCTCATTCATGGATGGATCTTCGTGATACAACCGGATAAAAATGGCTCCAGAAGATGAAAAGCTTACAAGCATTCGAACGCCGATCGGAGTATTTTGCTACACAAAGGATGCCATTCGGACTGAAGAACGCAGGAGCAACCTACCAAAGAGCAATGACAAGAATTTTTGATGATCTCATCCACAATCAAGTCGAGTGCTACGTGGACGATGTCGTCATCAAAAGCAAAGTAAAGGAAAATCACTTGTATGATTTGAGAATTGTTTTCGAACGATTAAGACAATTTAACCTTAAGATGAATCCCTTAAAATGCGCCTTCGGCGTCACCTCCGGGAAATTCTTAGGATTCGTTGTCCGACATCGTGGATTTGAAATCGACCCGGAGAAGATTAAAGCCATCTTAGAAATGCCGCCTCCCAAAACCTTAAAACAACTACGATCTTTTCAAGGGAAGTTGGCATATCTTCGACGCTTTATCTCAAACCTGTCGGTAGGTGTCACCTTTCTCAGCACTAGTTAAAAAGGACGCCAAATTTATTTGGGAAGAGAAATGCCGTAAGGCCTTCGAAGACATTAAACAATATTTAATGACACCTCCCGTCTTAGCAGCCTCTAGCCTCGTGTAGATCGCCGATACTTTACACCGCGGCTTTAGATGACTCTCTCGGAGCCCCGTTAGCCTGTGTCAATGATGAGGGTAAAGAAAATGCTCTTTACTACTTAAGCCGTCGTTTACTTCCGACGGAAGTAAGGTATCCCGCAATCGAAAAGCATTGTTCGGCCTCCGATCTTCGCCGCTCAAAAGCTCGTGCACTACATGCTTTCTCATAAGGTCAACTTGATTTCGAAGTTTAATCCATCGCAATACTCGATGACTCGTCCAACACTTTCCGGCAGACTTGCCGATGGTCAATGATATTATTGCAATTCGATATAACTTTCGTGCCTCGCGTGTCGTAAAGGGACAAGTCTTAGCAGACTTCCTCGCAAAGACACCCTTTGCCGGCCGAATCTCCTCTCAATGATGATTTGCCGCGATGAACAAATAATGAACCTAGAAGACCTCGACGATCGACGTTGGGAATTATATTTCGACGGAGCATCTTCAAGCACACAAAGACGAAGAATCGCAAGTGATAGTGCCCGGTAAGGCAGGAATCGGCTAATCTTTATAACACCGGAGCGGGGGATGTTAAGATACTCCTACCACTCGACGTAACCGTGTACAAACAACGAGCGTAATACGAAGCCCTCATAACGGGATTGGAATTAACCATTCAAATGGGGATAACAGACATCAACATCTACGGGATTCACAGCTAATCATTCAACGTATCGCCGGACAAGATAGCAATTCTAAAGCCAAGACTCGAACAATACTTCCAAGATGCCATACAACTGTTGGAATAGCATCCCAAATGTGACAATCTACAAAATTCCTAGAAAAGAGAATGCTTTAAGCAGATGCTTTAGCCCGTCTCGCAAAAGAATTTGCTCGTTTGCAAGATGAATCGGTGGAAGTGTCGGCTCACCTGACGTCGTGTCCTATCACAGCTCGACATAGACACAATACACAAATCAGCAAAAGAAAAAGAATCAGTTGCAGCAGTGACAGAAAACACAGAAGATAGAAATTTTTGAAATTCGTCAGTCATTTTCAACCTCGATTTGCCCTTAATCAATCTTCCGATCACTTAATTTAATAATAGTATGAAGATTAGTTACTTATACTCACAAAAAGTTCACACAACACAAACAATATAACTTTATATATGAAATCCATGAGACTTACAAACTTCACTCTAACAACTTAACAATATACTTAACTTAAATGTTCAAATCCATAATACTCAACATCACAATCCACACCACAACACTCTAAATGCTGAGACATAACAATTACAAATAATCTCATCAAATCTGAGATGATCAAATTAAAATTCAAATCATAATAAAACCTAAATCCAAATCAACACATATATGCACAAATATATGACATAAGATAGAAATCTTTCCTACTCTTTAGTGTCTGAACTATCATCTTCTCTGATATTGCCAATGAGACGCAGGTGCACAAATAAATTGTAGAAAGACCTAAAAGGGAATTCTACAATAGATTCTTCATTAATCCACCCTTTCTGTCTCAGTAAATGAATAAAACTGGCCTCTAGATGTCCAGTATGATCAAAGTGCTCCTTCATCCTCCAGTTAATGTGATCAAACATATCGTAGATATTGTCGATGGAATTCATCACATTTTGCAGCTCTTTTTCCAATCCTTTAATCTTCTTCGAATGAAATTAGTTTTATCGGCAAGGGGCCTTGCTAAAGGATTGTTCTCGTGATGCTCGTCGAAATAATGGTAATCTCATCATTGTTATCCAAAGATGGAAACATATCTGTAGGATCAAGTGGTTTCCATAGAAAAAGTACTTTTTCCTAAGCCTCATAAGAAACTTGTTACTGACTGCATAAAGCAAATATAGTCGATGGGTGTCCAAGTCCATGAACTGACCCATGCACAATCAATCCCAATGCGTACTTTACTATTATTGATCCAACATCGATAGTAGTCCAATTTGAATACGTAGTTTAATATAGTGCATTCCTTTGAAACTTTATTTACCCTCATAAGTAGGTAATACTTTTGATGAGATAAAGAAATGCCAATGCTTCGAGACAGAGGTTAAGAAGTGATGTAGAAAAACCGACATACCCATCTTCGCGTAACTCCCAATCATCGTGTTCGTCGGTCGTATCTATAGCATCTCGTTCATATTGTATCTCAAGGCACAAAGTTGGAATAATGATGTACGTAGGTATTCTCTATAGAAAATAAATCATTTACCCTTGAAGGAGTAAATGTTACCCATCTTCCTTTCGACGTAGAAATTTCCATTATTGATCGCATGTATATTAGAGTAAAACTCTTTAACTACTCGGAATAACTACAAGCGGATGTCGTATAACAAAATACCTCCCAATGCCGCCGTGCGATCATTTCTTTGATTTTTGTGGTGGAATTCTCTACTCCTCTGTTGACAAATCCCCTTTCTTTAATAAGTCTTTTCTTCATAAAGCCTTTGTTGAAGATACGCTGCGCCTCCGAACTGACGAATTTTCTTCGGTTAAAAATTTTAGTTTTTGTGGTTTCTAAGAGTTTGGTGGCCATTTCAGATTGAAAGGATTGGTCTCTAGTCTTTTCTAAGGAAGAAAACAGTGTAAAATTGGAATTGGGATAATTTCCTACATAGAAATGGCTTAGAATCGTCCAAAACCGCACGAAAATTCTTAAGAAACTAAAATTTCAACTATCTCGTCGTCAGCGGGAAGTTTCTCGCCGTCGGCGAGCTAGTTATAAAATTGAATTAAGTCAGGGCACACGATCTCGCTGTCAGCGGGCTCGGGCTTGCTGTCGGCGAGATTCGTATAAATCGCACATTTTCGCTCTGGTCCAAATATTTTCTGATTTCATTCTAATTGAAAATTTAAGTAGTAAGATTTGTTTTAATAATATAGACTCACTAATTTGTAGATAATCAAAAATAAATGAATACTATGGGTTGCCTCCCATAAAGCGCTTGGTTTAACGTCGTCAGCCCGACCTAATTTTAGTTAGTAATCTGGTTGACTAAGCATTAAAACCTCTTTAAAATTTGGTCTTCTCCCTTCGAAATATGGTTTTAATCTATGTCCGTTTACTTTAAATCTATGTCCTATTTTTGGATCTTCAATTTCTATAGTTCCATATGAAAATATTTGAGTTATGGTGAAAGGTCCTAACCATCGAGATTTCAATTTCCCTGGAAATAATTTCGATCTAGTATTATATATTAAAACTTCTTGTCCTGGTTCAAAATTTCTCTGATTAATCTTCCGATCATGCCATAATTTCATCCTTTCTTTATAAATCCTATCGTTATCATATGATTCATTCCTTAATTCTTCCAATTCATTTAATTGCGTGAATCTCTTTTCACCAGCCTTCTTTTATATTATAATTATATTCTTTAATTGCCCAATATGCTTTATGTTCTAATTCAACTGGTAAGTGACAAGTTTTTCCATATATAAGCCTATAAGGAGTCATTCCAATCGGAGTTTTATAAGTAGTCTTGTATGCCCATAATGCAGTATCTAGTCTTATAGACCAGTCTAATCTATTAGGGTTTTCAGACTTTTCTAATATACGCTTAATCTCTCGATTAGAAACTTCACCTAATCCACTAGTTTCGTGGATGATAAGCAACTGATATCTTATGCATAACATTATATTTTTCTACTAGTTTGTGAATATATTTGTTTCTAAAATGAGTTTCTCCGTCGATGACAATCACTCTCGCATTCCAATTCTAGTAAAAATATTTTTCATTAAAAATTTTGAAACACTTTTAGCATCACACCTAAGTAAAGCTTCAGTGCTTCAATCCATTTGGAAACATAATCAACAGCTATTAATATATATGAGTTTCCAAATGAAGGAATAAAAGGTCCCATGAAATCTAATCCCCAAACATCAAAATTTTCAACTTCTAATATAAAATTCAGAGGCATTTCATTTTTTGTTGATATGTTTCCTACTCTTTGGCATTTATCGCAGGTTTTTATATATCTATATACATCTCTAAATAGAGTAGTACCAAGAGAATCCAGATTGTAGAATTTTATATGCAGTTTTATCTGTCCCAAAATGTCCTCCAAAATCAAAGTCATGACATTTTTGAATGATTGGTTCAGTTTCTTCATAAGGCACGCATCTTCTAATAATTAGATCCTTACAATGCTTATATAAGTATGGTTCATCCCAAAAGTATGTTTTAGTATGAATGAATTTTTTCTGTTGTTGAAAAGTTAACATAGGTTGTAAAATATCACTTACAATATAATTTACTATATCAGCATACCAAGGTAATTTCCACTCATTTATATTATAAAGTTGTTCATCAGGAAAAGTGTCTAAAATTTCATTATCAGTATTAGATAATTCATGGTTTTATAATCTTGATAAATGATCCGCAATTTGATTATCTGTTCCCTTTTTGTTAATGATCTCAAAATCAAATTCTTGCATTAATAATATCCATCTAATTAATCTTGGTTTAGAATCTTTCTTTTGCATTAAATACTTTATACAGAGTGATCAAGTATGTACAATACATTTAGTTCCTATTAGATAATGCCGAAATTTATTAAAATCATATACAACTGCTAATAATTCTCTTTCAAGAATCGTATAATTTATTTCAAAGATCATTTAGAGTTTTACTAAGATAAGTATATAAATTTGAAAATCTTATAATATCTTTGCCCAAGAACTCGCTCCTATAAGCATAATCACTAGCATCACACATAAGCTCAAATGGTTTCTCCCAATTAGGTGAAACTATTATAGGTGTTGTAATTAATTTATCTTTTAATAATTCGAAAGCATTCGAGCATTCAGTTGTAAATTCAAATTTCTTGTCCTTTTCAAGAAGTTGGCATAGAGTTTTAGTAATTTTTGAAAAATCTTTAATATAGCGTTTGTAGAATCCATCATGTACAAGAAAACTTCTTACCCCTTTCACCGTAGTTGGAGGTGATAATTTAGCTATAACTTGAATTTTTGCAGGATCTTCTTCCATGCCCTTTTCCAAAATTTTATGCCCTAATACAATGCCGCCTGTAACCATAAATTAATATTTCTCCCAATTAAGAACTAAATTAGTTTTCTCACATACTTCAAATACTTTTTCAAGATGATTTAAGCATGTGTCAAAGGTTGTTCCAAATACAGTAGAAATCATCCATAAATACTTCTATTCCATTATCAATTAATTTACTAAATATAGACATCATACATTTCGGAATGTTGCGTGTGCATTACATAATCCAAAAGGCATCCTTCGAAAAGCGAAAGTTCCATAAGGACTAGTAAATGTAGTTTTCTCTTGATCCTCGTGAGCAATTTGTATTCGATGATAACCAAGATATCCATCTAAGAAACAAAAATATTTATGTCCGCTAATCTATCTAACATCTGGTCTAGAAATGGTAAAGGGAAGTGATCTTTCCTGGTGGCTATGTTTAATTTTCTATAATCAATACATATTCTCCATCAAGTAACTTGTCTTATAGGGATAAGATCATTATTTTCATTTGCTTTTACGGTCACTCCACCTTTCTTAGGTACACAAGTGAATCGGGCTTACCTAAGCACTCGTCGAAATAGGATATATAATACCATTATCTAACCATTTTAAAATTTCCTTTTTAACTACTTCTTTCATTATCTAGTGTAATCTCCTTTCGGGATCTACTTTAGGCTTATGTTCATTATCTAAAATAATTTTGTGCATACAGATATCAAGGACTAATTCCTTTAATATCTCGCTAAAGTCCAACCAAAAATTTTCTTATATTTTTTTAAGGTATCTAAAAGTTTTTGTTCTCGAGATTCATTTAATTCAGATAAAATAATAATTGGTAGAGTTGAAGAATTACCTAAGTAAGCATATTTCAAATGATTAGGTAATATTTTTAACTCAAGTTCAGGAGGTTTAATAATCGATGGAACTATATTTTTTTAGTGTTTTCTGTGTTATCCAAAAATTCAAATTTCTCTTGAATATAATCTAGTTCTTCATTTATATCGGCTTTTTCAATTAATTCAGTATTTTCTTTTTCTAATTTTTCTTCATAATATTCCTTAAAATGTTCTTTTTGTAAATGATCGAGTACTTCCATTCGAAGCGCAGGATATTTCATTGATTTAGCAATATTAAAAGTTACTATTTGGTCATTTACTCTCATAGTTAATTCTCCTTTCTGAACATCAATCATAGCTTTTCCAAATGGCTAAAAATGGTCTTCCTAAAATGATAGGAATTTCTTTTTCTTCTTCCATATCTAAGACAATAAAATCTACAGGGAAGATAAATTTATCCACTTTTACTAATACATCTTCAATAACTCCCTTAGGATATGTAATGTAACAATCACCTAACTCGAAGAGTTACTCGAAGTAGTGAAATTTCTCCCAATCCTAATCTCTTAAAAATTGATAGAGGCATTAGATCGATGCTTGCTCCTAAGTCGCACAAAGCTTTTCCATAGAATTTTTCTCCAATAGCTGCAGGTATAGTGAAACTACCAGATCTTTTAATTTTTCGGGAAGTTTTTTCTGAATAATAACACTACACTCTTCACTAAGTGCGACCTTTTCATTATCGGTAAATTTTCTTTTTTTATTTAAAATATCTTTCAAGAATTTTACATAGTTTGGCATCTGTTCTAAAGCTTCTACGAAAGGAATAGTTATAGTTAATTTCTTCAGAATTTCAAGGAATTTAGCAAACTGTTTATCTTTTTTATGTTGAATTAGTCGTTGAGGAAATGGTGGTGGAGGTTTTTCAACAGAAATTTTCATTGGTATTAAAGGATTTTCTAAGTTTGGATCTTGTTGATTCTTTTCCTTTTCAATTTCCACTTCCTCTTTTTGACTTTCAAGTTCTTTCGGAATTCGAGGTTCTAATTCATTTCCACTTTGTAATTGTATCGCTTTAATTTGTTTATTTCCCTTGTCTTTGAGATTTATTTCCACATTACTAGGAAATGTTCCAGGTATTCTTTTATTAAGTGCGGTAGCGATATGTCCAAGTTGAGTTTCAATATTTTTAATAGTTGTTCCTTGATTTTGTAATTGGTTACCTTGTATTTGTAATTGATTTCCTTGATTTTGTAAATGTTGACCCATATTTAATATTAATTCTTCTATAGATAATTTCTTATCTTTAAATTGTGGGTTATTATTATTAAATCCAGGTGGATAATTAGGTTTATAATTAGAATTTTCTTGATTAGAGCGATTTCCTAATGGTTGTGTTATGTTATTCATCCACGGTTGATTAGTTGTGTTATTATTCCATTTAAAATTAGGATGATTTTTCCATCCAGGATTATAATAATTCGCATAAGGATTATTGGGTCTGCTATTAATTGCATTTATAGTTTCATATTGAGATTGAGATTCTATAAGTTGTCCAGATGAATTTTCTTCTAATATAAGTCGAAGAGTAATTCATTCCAAAATGATCTAATTTTTTAGATACAGCAGCAATTTGTGAAGCTAACATAGATATTGCATCATTTTCATGAATACTAGCTATCTTTTTCGAATTCATACTAGATATTCCATTGAAAATTATTGGTTGCCATTTCTTCGATTAGTGCATAGGCTTCATCAAATGGTTTTGACATTAATGATCCTCTAGCAGCAGCATCGATGATTGATCTTAAAGATCCTACTAATCCATTATAGAAAGTTTGAATAATTAACCAATCTGCATGATGTGGGTATTTCTTAAGAAGTTCTTTAAATCTCTCCCAAGCTTCATATATTGTTCTTCATCAAACTGCCTAAAAGAAGTTATATCATTTCTAAGCTTAGCAGTTTTAGATGGTGGAAAATATTTGGATAGAAATTTTTGTGATAACTCTCCCCAAGTTTTAATAGATCCAAGTGCTAACGAATTTAACCACATTTTAGCCTTATCCCTCAAAGAAAAAGGAAAAAGTCTAAGTCTAATAAAGCATCGTTAGATACTCCTTTATATTTCGAAAGTAGCACATAGTTCTAAAAAACTAGCAAGATGTAAATTAGGATCTTCAAGTAGGTGAACCACTAAATTGATTGTTTTGTACCATTTGAATAATCGCAGTGTTTAAGTTCAAATGAATTAGCAACTACATCGTGGTTTTGAATAGTTAAATGAATTTCATCTAATGTAGGGTCGGCACAATCTCTTAATGGTCTCTGTTGATTGATATTTTCATTTTCAGGAATATTTTCCATTTGTGTTAAATTTATAATTTCTCTTTTTTGTTTTCTAATTCTTTTAATTGTACACTCTAATTCTAAATTGTAAGGTATTAAATTTTCATTTCCAAATTTTCGCATACAATTTTATAAAACAAAATAATCTCGTTACTCTAGTAAATAATTTCTTTACTTCCCGCACAACGACACCAAAAACTCGACCCACTTTCTATATATTTGCAAATTATGTTAATAAGCAACGACACTAAAAACTTCGATCCCGCTTTAATATATATATATATATATATATATATATATATATATATATATATATATATATATTTAATTTTATGATGGAATGTTTAATGTGGATTCTACGCAAGTATACTTATCAAGTAATACGGGGCTCTAGTGGAGTCCTGGTTAATGATCCCACAGGGAAGTTTTTAACAGATTTGTATCAGCTAAAATTTAAACGAATTACTTACTAATATAGTAATCGGAAATTTAAATTAACTAAAGCAACTAAAGTAAACTAATGCTTGAAATAAAGTTTATTTAATTAATTCAGAAAAAGTATCCTTCTCCTTGTTTTTAGAAAATTAAGTGAATGATGAATCTAAATAGAATTTTTGAATTGTATTGTGACAAATAGGAGCATTCCTATTCTTTACCCTTTGGTCCAGGTGCAAAGAACATTGACTAATCCTATGTTTGATTATTGAATCTGTGGCTATGCTGGGAGGATATTGGCTGCCACTTCAGAGCTCCCATGTTCCCCTCACCTGAGGGCTAACATCTACACTACAACTCTCAAATAATAGGACCAAATTGAATATTTTAGTCTGTCACACTAAAATGTCCAATTCTACGTCCGATAAATAATATTTCCCTATTTATTTGCACCCTCCTTCCAAGGCTTTTAACTTCCCTGAATATTGGATATAATTTTTACTATAATTGATAATTCAACATATTTTAACAAATCAATCGTCAGTATTGAAAGTAAATTAAGTTTTGAGTAAAAATTATCACAACTTATTTTAATATATTAAGTACTTCTATTTAATTTCATCATTTCGCATAATTTTCATAAACAATTGGAAAGATTAAGAAAACTACTCAGAATGCATGGGAATAAAACAAAGCATGGATTTCATTTAAAGTTAACAACAATAAACAAAGATACTTATCTTAATTTCCTCCCCAAGCAGACTCCCTGAAGTTCCTTCGAATTTTCCTTCTAGTACAGCACACATCTAACTCACTAATTATACTCTAAAACTCTTAAATTAGCACACAAACACAAATAGACTCTCTAAATAGACACACTGAAGACTCAAGAGACACACACAGACACACCACTGACAGACAAATGCCACTAGAATTTGGCCTCTATTTATAGAGGTAGGCAAAGGTCCAAGGGATGCTTAAACACTTCTTCAAAAAGCCTCCAGGTTCAATGTATTTTGTATTTTGAACTGTCTCGCCGTCGTCGAGAAACGACCTCGCCGTCGGCGGGCTTCTAGAAGGTCTTCAAACCGCTCGATCTCGCTGTCGGGGGGCTCGGGCTCGCTTTCAGCGAGGTAGTTGTAATTCCTTCAGAAATTCTCCTCATGATCTCGCCGTCAGCTGCCTCGATCTCGCCGTCGGCGACTTAGTTCATTTTGCATGAACTTCTTCCTTTTTGATCCAAATTCACTCCATTTCATGCTTTTACTTCCATCACTTATAAATCTTCGTTCCTACAGTAAAACAAAGAAAATATCTTTCTTTAAAGTGCAATTTCATCAAAAATAGATATGAATTTATTAATATATTTTTCTGTGATCAATATCGAACGAGTGAGAATTGAAATTTAAGTATCAATCTCAAAAAGAGAGTCGAAATTTAGGTACCGACCTCGAGAGGGATGAGAATCAGAATTTAGGTACTGATCTCGCAAGAATGAGAATTGAAATTTAAGTATCAATCTCAAAAAAAGAGTCAGAATTTAGGTACCGACCTCGAGAGGGATGAGAATCAGAATTTAGGTACCGAACTCGAAGGGAGAGAGCTGGAATTTAGGTACCACTCTCGAAAGAGAATTGAAATTTAGGTATCGATCTCGAAAAGAGAGTCAGAATTTAGGTACCGACCTCGAAAAGAAGATAACTGGTATTTAGGTACCAGTCTCGGAAGAGAATCGAAATTTAGGAATCAATCTCAAAAAGAGAGTCAAAATTTAGGTACCGACCTCGAAAGGAGAGAGCTGGAATTTAGGTTCCAGTCTCGAAAGGTTGATGATTGATTCATGAAGATTTCAATGGTTAGAAGTGCAAGAAAGATTAGAATGGGACATGAAAGTGTTTCACATCCCGAAGGATTTCATCAAAGGTTGAAAGTTTGGCGAAGGAAGTGAATCCATGCCATCAGGACCAAATCGAGAATCTCGTGGTTCTGTGTCAGTAGACTCAGCGACCTTCTCAAAAGAGGGGAGAAATTGCAGAGAGTCGAAAAGATCTCGAGAACAGCCAGAGGCTAGGATATCAGATTCGGGAATTTGTTTTCATTATTCATTGCTTTTAGTGACTTGATTTTTTAAGTTTCGTTCTCGATTGAAATTTCACTTTGATTCAGATGTTAATTGATTTACTTGGTTCACATTTTGAAGTTTTACGTTGATCTGTTTTGAGTTTTGGTTTGCATTTTATTCAGACTTAAAATTCAAATTTTATTTTGTTGTTATTATTTCATTCAAATCGTTCTTCGTCCAACTTTTTTTTAAACCAAGTTAAACTCAGATCTGGTGGCGTTTGCAGTCAATTGCACAAAACTAAAGGCAAACACAAAGCTCATTTCCATCAAAATGTCCAAGATACATCAGGCGATTCCATCAAAAAATTTCTGATGACATCTTTCTGAAAACAAACTTTTACAAAAGTTCACATATATATCTGAACACAGACTGCATTGATATCTTCATGTACTCTGACAAAACTTTCTGCTTGATTCATCCATGTCTGAAAAGTAAACTACATAGGTAATAACATCACCTTCTAAGCCACTTTCCAGAGGAGAATCTCACGTAAGTGTATTTTAGAGGTGTGCTACTACTATGTAGCCTAAGCTCGTAGGGCTGCAAATTCTCTAGTTCTGGATCAGGCTGGAAGTAGACCAGAATCTCACTCTCATCCATCCTTCTGAGGGTGATGGAGACTCGCTCGTAGGGAACTCCCGGTATGCAGTGTTTTGCTACATCTGCACCATTTCCTTGTAGTACAAGGACAGAGCCTACCGGTAGAGGTATCTCCACCGGCCCTCGGAATTCTCCTGGGCCAACTATCCGGAGTTCTGTCCCGAAGATAATGTTGCATTGGTTGATGAAGGAAAAGGTACAAAAGGGCCTTACAAAATCATGATGATCTGTGTGAGGTGGGATGCAGTCTCCTTCTACATAGAAGTTGATAAAATAGCTGTTCGTTATGCAATCAGCGGGTATAACTCGCCAAGCCACCATCCTTTTTATCATTTTATTAATTAAAACTGGCATTGGATCCACTTCATCGTAGCGGACTATCCCTGGCGGATTTCATTTCTTGTCATCAGCAAAGTTGTAACAACATCCAAATTAAATAGTAATTCTCCCTTTACCTCTTTTCCATTTCTTTGGCTCGGAGTAGGTCCTGCTATGTAATCGTCCTGCACGACCTTATTTTTTCAGCTCATTGACATAGTCTACAATCTCACTCTACTTGTAGTGAGAGAATACATCTGTATGTAACTCTAGTTCTTCCAGGATGTTGACATATCTGCCTCTGATTCTCAGAAAGTATTCAAAATTCTGCTTCCGCACCCTATGGATCATCTCCAATTCGTGCTCTTAAATTATCTGTAGCTGTCGGGGTCTAGTGATGTACTGTGGGATGTATGGCTCCACACAGTCACGCTCTCCTGGGATCATCACTATCTCAGGTGTAGGCTCTATAGTAACCTTTTCTGGAACAACCTCTGCTATGGTGCTCCTGAGGACTGGCCTCCTTGGGGCAACTGCTATGGCCGTCGGGGTTTCTTCCTTGTTTTGCTCTTCTGTTAATTTCTTCAGCATCTTGGTGATACGGCGATTCTTATTTCTTCTCTGAGTTGGGGTCAGGGTGGCTCTCCTCTCTCCCTGAATCTCAGTAGGAGCAACACTAACAAGCTTTACTCGTGCGGACGTTATCACTAATTTCATCTTATTTTCCTCGATCATATTGATCTTCCTCTTCTTGTTTACAGCTTGGGGAACCTTCTTGTTGAGCCTCATCACTGTCTTCCCACGGAACTGCTCGGGGTCCACAACAGTCCAAGCAGTTTCCTCATATTCCAACTCCAGCTGTGTAAAGTCCGAGTCAACCTCTATCACAGCATCAGCTTTCAGCTCTTCTTTGTTAAGTGCAAGACTTACTCCATCCTTAAAGTTCAGGAACAGCCGCCCGTTCGACATTTCCCTGAAAAGAAAACAAGGAAAGGATCAGGGGCTGTACTCAGGACGAGAACAATAAGAAAATTTACTTATTAATGAAAAATTCTTATTTAATTATTTCAAATTTTATAAGAGTAAGAGAAGATAAGAAAAGATCAGGAGTGAGCTCGTCTCGAAAGGAAGAGTCAAAATTTTATTATTACTTCAATTGCATATGTTTTCCTTTAACACACATTTTTTTATTTATGATTTTTATCATTCATTTTCTTTCGGGTTCGGACCTCGCTTATAAGTGATCACTCTACCCGTGCTTCTAGGAATGAAATTTCATTCTTCGAAACATCGAGTCGCGTAATACTTCTTTAAATATCGTCCATTGATTGGAAGCATAAATCGTTCTCCACGGCAATTCACAAGCTGATAAGAACCTCCTGAGTAGACTGTCTCGACTACGAACGACCCCTCCCAAGTTGGCTCAAATTTACCTCCTATCTTGTGGTGTGCAAGAATAGGTCTTCTGATCAAAGAAAAATACATTAAGAAATTCATATCTATTTTTGATGAAATTGCACTTTAAAGAAAGGTATTTTCTTTATTTTACTGCTGGAATAAAGTTTTATAAGTGAGGGAAGCAAAAAGCATGAAATGGAGCGAATTTGGATCAAAAAGGAAGAAATTCATGCAAATTGAACTAAGTCGCCGACGGCGAGATCGAGGCCGTTGACAGCGAGATCATAAGAAGAATTTCTGAAGGATTTATAACTACCTCGCCGAAAGAGAGCCCGAGCCCGCCGACAGCGAGATCGCGTGGTTTGAAGACCTTCTAGAAGCCCCGCTGACGGCGAGATCGTTTCCCGCCGACGGCGAGATAGTTCAAAATGCAAATACATTGAACCTGGACACTTTTTGAAGAGGTGTTTAAGCACCCCTTGGACCTTTGCTTACCTCTATAAATAGAGGCCAAATTCTAGTGTCTTAGTGTGTGTGTCTCTAGAGTCTTCAGTGTGTCTGTTGTTTATCATTAGTGAGTTTCTTTAGTTTATTTGAGTGTTATTTACTTAGAAGTTTGTTGTACTAGAAGGAAAAGTCAAAGGAACTTGAAGGAGTCTGCTTGGGGGGGAAATTAAGATAAGTATCTTTATTTATTGTTGTTGTTAACTTTAAATGAAATCCATGCTTTGTTTTATTCACATGCATTCTCGAGTAGTTTTCTTAGCTTTTCTCCTTGTTTATGAAAATTATGCGAATTGATGAAATTAAATGAAGTACCTAATACATTAAAATAAATTGTGATAATTTTTACTTAAAACTTAATTTACTTTCAATCCAGCCAATCGAGTTGTTAAAATATGTCGAATTATCAACTATAGTAAAAATTACATCCAATATTCAGGGAAGTCAAAAGCCATGGAAGGAGGGTGCAAATAAATATGGAAATATTAATTATCTGGACGTAGAATTGGACATTTTAGTGTGACGTGACTAAAATATTCAATTTGGTCCTATTGTTCGAGAGCCGAAGTGTAGATGTTAGCCCTCGTGTGAGGGGAATGTGGGCGCTTTGATGTGGCAACAAGCATCCTCCCGCACTAACTGCAGCATTCAGCAATCAAACATAAGATTATTCAATGTTCTTTGCACTCGAACCAAAGGGTAAAGAATAGGAATGCTCCTATTTGTCACAATACAATTTAAGAATTCTATTTAGATTCATCATTCACTTAATTTTCTAAAAAACAAGGAGAAGGATACTTTTTCTGAATTATTTAAATCAACTTTATTTCAAACATTAGTTTACTTTAGTTTGCTTTAGTTACTTTAAATTTTCGTTTACTATATTAGTAAGTAATTCCTTTAAATTTAGCTGATAACAAATCTGTTAAAAACTTCCCTGTGGGATCGATAACCATGACTCCACTAGAGCCTTGTATTACTTGATATGATACGTATACTTGCGTAGAATCCACATTAAACATTCAATTATATAATTTAATATATATATATATATATATATATATATATATATATTTAAGAAAAGTAGAAAATTCATTCAAAGCAAAACTCGACAAAGTTTACATACATCTAATATAATGGAATATCACCAAATCCCCAAAAGTAAAAGCTTTAAAGGATCATCAAGTTTAACGTAAAAAATAATCCTTTCGAGCCGCAAGAAGACGTTTAGCCAACCAAGCTAGCAGTGTTGGTTACCTTCTCTAAAGATGTGGGACCACTCGAGGGTGATAGAGCCAAATGTAGAGAGCAATGTTCTGTAGGGGTATACCAAATTCCATGGAGGAGGGGATAATACTTGTATAATATTAACAAGCTGCTGAGAATCAGTTTCAATCCAGACAAATTGGTAGTTCAAAGCTTTATATATATATTAAAATGGAATCAAGTTATTGCTGCCGTTGCTATAAACATAAATTGCAAACATATTAAAAAGTGGGTCATCTTCTGAGAACTAGGACCAAGTCACCAACTTTGAATGTCCTTGGGCGGACCAGTTTATCATGGGCCTAGAACATCTTAGCTTGATACAGTTCCAGATTCTGTTGAGCTGCGAGTCGCTTTCCTTCTAAGTTTTCCAATTCTTCCAGCTGTAATTTGGGATTTTCTTTTGTAGTAATCTTCTCTGCAACTACAATTCTGAGTGATGGGAGCTGAACTTCCAAGGGTAGAACTGCCTCGGAGCCGTACACCAAAGCGTAGGGCATAGACTGAGTAGGAGTCCAGAAAGTCGTTCTGTAGGCCCATAAGGCTTCTAACAACTTCTCGTGCCAATTCATTTTGTTATCATCCAAAGTTTTCTTTAAGATTTAGACGAGAGTTTTATTAAAAGCCTTGACCAAGCCGTTTGCTCTTGGGTAATAGATCGTTGAATAGCGCCAATCGATCTCGTGCCTTTTGACAAAACAATTGATCTTCGTGCTTCTCAACACAGACCCATTATCTGAAATGATTTTGCGCGGTACCCCAAAGTGATAGACGACCTGATTCTTGAAGAACTGTAGCACGTGATGTGCCTTCACGTCCCTGAGCAGTACTGCTTCTGCCCACTTAAAAAAGTAGTCTGTAGCTGCAAGAATGAAGCGATGTCCTCTTGAAGAAGGCGGTTCTATTGCACCCACAATATCTGTGCCCCAACATTCAAATGGCCATGACGCAATTGTCGGATGTAGTACATTTGGAGGTTGATGTAGAACCACTCCATGCACTTGGCACTGGTGACAGCTTTTAGCGGTTTTAATGTAGTCGGTCATCATTGAGGGCCAGTAGTACCCTAGTCTTTTAATCTTCATTTTCATCTTCAGACTTGACTGATGAGCGCTACAAAGTCCCGAATGCACCTCTTTAACAATTTCATAAGCCTCGGACCCGCTCAGGCACCTTAGCCACATCTGGTCAAAAGACATTTTGTATAACATATTGTTTATAAATGCGTAAGACAAAGTTCTTTTCTTAATCTGATGGGCTAATGACTTATCGTCCGGTAGGTTTCGTGTTTGCAAGTAGCCTATTAGCGGCTGACGCTAGTCTTCTGCATTTTCTGTTACTACTGCAACTATTTCTTCTTCTTTTTCTGATTTGTGTATTGTATCCATGTCGAGCTGCGAGAGAACCTGACGTCCCTGAACTGACATTTCAACTGATTCATCCTGTAAGCAGGAAAACACTTTTGCGAGGCAGGCTAGTGCATCCGCAAGAGCATTTTCTTTTCTGGGAATCTTGTAGATTGTTACATTAGGAATAAGCTCCAATAGTTTCATGGCATACCGAAAGTACTGCTCGTGCCTCGGTTTCAGAATTTTGTACTGTCCGACAATCTGCTGAATGATCAATTGCGAATCTTCGTGGATGTTGATATCCGTTATACCCATCTGAATGGTTAATTCCAATCCTTTTATGAGGCCTTCGTATTCTGCTTCGTTATTTGTACACAGTTCTGTTAGGTGATAGGAGTATCTTAACATTCCCCGCTCCGGTGTTATAAAGATTAGTCTGATTCCTGCCTTTCCGAGCCCTATCGTTTGTGGTTCTCTATCTTTCTGTGCTGACGATGCTCCATCGAAGTACAATTCCCAACACTAATCATCGGGATCTTGTAAGCTCATTATCTGTTCGTCTAGCAAGTCGTCATTGAGAGGCGATTCTGCCGGCAAAGGATGTGCTGCGAGGAAGTCTACTAGGACTTGTCCTTTCACGGCACGAAGAGGAACAAAAGTTATATCGAATTGCAATAGTATCATCGGCCACCTAGCAAGTCTGCCGGAAAGCTTCGGGCGAGTCATCAAATATTGCAATGGATTGAACTTCGAAATAAGGTCGACCTTATGAGAAAGCATGTAATGCCTGAGCTTTTGAGCGGCGAAGATCAGGGCCAAACAATGCTTCTCAATCGAGGGATACTTTACTTCCGTCGGAATTAGATGATGACTTAAGTAGTAGAGAGCTTTTTCTTTTCCCTCGTCATTGACCTGAGCTAACAGAGCTCCAAGGGAGTCGTCTAAAGCCATGGTATAAAGTATCAATGGTCTACCCGAGACTAGGGCAGCTAAGATAGGAGGTGTCATTAGATATTGCTTAATGTCCTTGAAGGCCCATTGGCATTTCTCTTCCCAAACGAATTTGGCTTCCTTTTTAATTAATGCCGAGAAGGGCCGACACCTACCTGACAAATTCAAGATAAAGCGTCGAAGATATGCCAATTTTCCTTGAAAGGATCGTAGTTGTTTCAAGGTTTTAGGAGGCGGCATTTCTAAGATAGCTTTGATCTTCTCCAGATCGATCTCAATTCTGCGATGTGGTACAACAAATCCTAAGAATTTCCCAAAGGTGATGTTGAAGGCGCATTTCAAGGGATTCATCTTAAGATTAAATTGTCTTAATCGCTCGAAAACAATTCTCAAATCATACAAATGATCATCCTTCAGCTTGCTTTTGATGACCACATCATCCACGTAGCACTCGACTTGGTTGTGAATGAGATCATAAAAAATCCTCATCATTGCTCTTTGGTAAGTTGCTCTTGCGTTCTTCAATCCGAAAGGCATTACTGTGTAGCAGTATATTCCGATTGGCATTCTGAAGACTGTGAGCTTTTCATTTTCTGCTGCCATCTTTATCTGATTGTATCCTGATGACCCATCCATGAAAGAGAAGATTTCATGTGTCGAAGCGATGTCAATCATTAATTCTGGAATCCGTAGCGGAAACTCGTCTTTCGGGCATGCTTTATTCAAATCTCTGAAATCCACGCAGATTCTTATCTGACCATTCTTCTTTCTGATTGGTACGACGTTGGCTAACGAAGTTGTGTATTGTTCTCCACGGATAAATTTAACATCTATTAGCTTCTTAACTTTAGCTATTACTTGTTTTTCAATCTCTAGACGCATTCTTCTGGGAGCTTATCTGACTAGAACGACAGTGGGATCCACTCCTAGCCTATGAACTACAACCTATGGAGCCAGTCTTGACATTTCATTGTAAATCCAAGCAAAATAGTCCTTATATTCCATTAATAGCTTGATTATGTTTTCAGAGTCTTCTTTATTGAGTAAGGAGATAACAAAGGTCGGCCTAGGATCTTCGCTAGTACCTAAGTTAACTTCCATTAACTCGTCTATTGTAGATTTAATTTCTTCTTCGAATTCTAGTGCAACATCTCCGATTAGCAGATCTTCGAGATCATCTGAGGTTTCCAAGCAGTCTTCATTAGGCTCGTAAGTGACAACCAAGCAAAATTCCGTGTCATCAACAGACCCTACTATGCCGAATCTGAGACCATGTTTTGAATTGGGAGGCCGACTGGCGTTGTTCCATAACTTTTCAATGCGTTGTGATTGGCCTTTTGACCATTGCTTAAGTAAAATACCGCGTCGAATTAAATTTTGAACACATGGATAATACCACTCAAAAGGCACTTCCATTAATTCAGAAGAATTAACATCTTCAAATTGTACATCATTTACAGTTTTGGAAGAAGAAGCACCACGGTAGAATTTGATTTGTTTAGTACCACCACCATGCACTTCCTTGACCACCATACCCTCAATCTTATTAGAATGGATCGGGGTCAAGGTCATAGTATGTACATAATGGTTTATCTTCTCGTACTTTGCTTTGTATTCTTCACTTTTTTCATCTTTGAGAGAGATCTTGAACTCGGGGTTTCCTTTCGTTTCATCGTTGTCGCTTCTTTTCGATTTCTTCTTCTTCTTCGGAACTATTCTCCCAATCAACATCGATGACCGGTTTCTTCTGTTCAACTGTTTCACCGTTTCTTCCTCGACGTCGTCCCCGGTCTCGACCTCAGGTGCGAGTTCTAGAGAAACCTTCACCATCTCGCCGTAAGGGAGTGGTGAGTAACTGTTAAACAAGAATTTCAGGTTCTTTGTCGTCTCGTGCTTTTTTTTCTTGATTTGGTATGACATTTCTGGAGAAGACAGTTTTCTTTGGGGGTGTGTAGTAAGCTGCATATTCGTGGATTCCGATTTCATGCACGAAGAATGGTTGCAAATCACCTTTGATACATCGTTTCGTCCTCCTTCATAAGTACTTTATACACCGGTGTAGAGACGACGGTACCATCCGGTTCTCATGGATCCACGGCAGGCTCAGTAGAGCGTTGAATGTTGTCTCAGAATCAATTATGTGGAACTTTACGGTTGTCTTGGCTAATTCACCGATATTCATTAACAGTGTTATCGATTTAAGAGGTCTTTTTTTCTCCTTTCTGGTTGAAGCCTCTTAGCATCATCTTGTCTGCCTCGAGGTCACGGGCATCAATCTCTAAATAGGCTAGCGTTCGAAGGTTCATTATATTAATTGACGCCCCTGGATTAACTAGCACCTTGGAGAGTGTGAACTTTCCAATACTGACTGAAATGTACAACAGTCGGCTGTGATCTGCTGTCCCAAGTAGTAAATCATCATCCTTGAAGGTAACATCGCGCTGTCCTTTCAATGAGCAAACCTCATCGAAGGAATTACCAACCATTTGAGCTAAGCAAATTTCTGGATCAAGCAAGGCCTTAACCAGAGATTCTCTCATCTCCTTTGATAGGATCAGAGCGTCATAGATGCTCAGTTTGGCTGGTAGCTTCCTAAGATGGGCTAGCACATTATAGTCCACTTTGTTACCAGAATGTTCAATTTCTTCCCAAACGGGTAATTCTTCTGTTGGGGTTGGCTCTTCCTGAGCAACCACCTGCTTTCCCTTGTCCTTTGGACCCAATCTCGGAGGTAGGACCTTTCCGCTTCTCAGATTGACTTCAGTAATTTCCTCTGAATCTACTGGTGTCTTCTCTTGAATCGGAACGACTGACTCTTCTGAATTCGCCTCGGTGTCTGACAATTCTAACTCTATCATGATCAGAGCTCCTTGGAATTCACAAATAGACGTGTCACTTACTGAACTTTCGTAGCCATCCTTGTGAATGTCCTCCTCTTCGTCGTGGTTATCTAGGTTTTGTTTGATTTGAGAATCGTTATTTGTATCGAAATCGAGATCCGGATTAGGTTGGTTGTTGTTAGTTACATAATCGTTAGAAACAGTCAAAAACGTAGCCAACACCAAAACTCTTATCATTATAAGATCCCGCCGGGGCGAGCAAATAATCATACAGAGTCAGAGGTTCGTGGGATTTCTTCCCCAAATTAGAAAAAACCATCCTAGGACAAGCAGCCCCTAGTCTAGCCTTCGGAGCCTCCGTCTTCTTTTCTTCTACGATCTTTTCCTTCTCCTGGGGCGGTTGTTCAATCACTAGTGATAGTGCCAGCTTGGCAGGTTTCAAACTCTGAGTTAAAGCGCGCACCGAAGCGGTTTGGATGTGATCCAAAATTTTCTTTGATGACTTTGTCCAAACTGTATTCCATCCATCGTTGGTCGTGTATGGGTTGATCAGAACAATAGGATCCATCGAAAAAACATTGACGACACCTCCTTTTTGGGTTTCCTTCATGTATTCCTTTAGGATCGTTATGTTCCCTCTCCGAAGATTATCTTCCAGCCAGTTCTTGGAGGTGAAGCAGTCTTCGATTTTATGTCCGATCATTCGGTGGTAGGGACAGTAGTTTGGATGATCCTTCTTGTCAACTTCCTCGGGCTTCCTAGGCTCTGGAAACTGAAAGTCGGGCATCTTCATCAAACTGCGAAACATTTTAGCCACTGCCTCAGTCTTGAAGGGGTATTCTTTGTTTAAAAGTTCCTTCAGGGGACGAAGTGGACGAGGCGGCGTTTGATCGTACCACTGCGACTGATAACTCGGTCGAGGCTGAAAACTCTGTTGAGGCTAATAATTCTGCTGAGGGTGTTGATAAGTCTGTTGTGGTGGTTGATAACTCGGTTGTGGTTGCTCTGGTTGTAACTGCACTGGCTGTTTCCTTTGTCCACTGCTGTGACGGTTTCGGACTTCTTCTCGAATGCTTTCACAGGCTTCTGCTTATCGGTTTTATCAATGAAACTTAGTTATTTAGCTTCCTCTTATAAGCTCCCGGCCTTGCTAAGCAACTTCTCGAAAGTCTTAATGGTGAATCCCTTAAGGAGAAGTGCTACCGGGCCATGGATACTCTTAAGCAAGATACCGACCGCATGCTGTTCCTGAAGTTGTGGTTCACACTTCATGCTCAGGTTCCTCCATCAAGGTATGTAATCCACCAATGTTTCGTTCGGTTTCTGTCGCTCCACCACTAGATCACCGATGGTGATGTGGTGCTGAGCTCCTGCAAATCGCTTAACGAAGAGATTTTCTAATTCTTTAAAAGTCTTGACTGATCCATTCGGCAATTCTACATACCAGTCGAAGGCGATCCCTGACTAACTGCTGACGAACTGACGAAAGAGTAAGGCGTCGCTCCCACCGGCATTGCAGCAACTGGCACAAAAATATGCGACATATTGCTGGGGATTTCTCGTTCCATCGAAAGTCTTGAACAAAGGTGGTACGAAGCCTTTCGGGTATTGGATTGCATCAAATTCTTCAGGGTAAGGTCTACCCGTCTGAATAGATGTTCCACTCTTAGACTGAGCTAAGGCTTCTCGCACCTGCTGTTCTACCATGCTCTTAATATCCTTTTTGGGAATCATGTTCTGTGCAGAATCTTTCTTCAGCTGATCATCTCCGTTAACAGATGTAATCTCTTTTCCTCCATCTGTAATATGGATGACCTCTAGAGGTATTTCTTTTTTAGGCTGGGCCTGACTCTGGAGAGTGGCTATGGCGGCAGCCATCTCTTCCATATTTTTCGCCATCGTGGAAATCGTATCATATCTTTCCCGAAGCTGTGCTCTCATTAACTCTATCTCATCTCTTTCTAAAGCTGGCGGAACTCCCTGCGAAGCTGACGATGCTCGTGTCTCAACCATGTTGACATCAGCATACTCTTCATCCATGAATTCTGACGAATCCACTTCGTCCCTTAATTCTTCTCCTCTTTCTCTTGCTAGTCGTCGGATGTCCATTCTTAGTTGCCCCTTGACATCCTCAAGTGGCCTTTTCTGAACGGTCTCATGGTTGTCAGGAGACGAATGTTGAACCTCTCCTTCAAGAGTTTCTTTTATTGCAGCACTTTCTTCAAATCTGGTATCTTCAGCAAGACTTTGCTTTCCAAAATGTTCTTTTAGTATTGTTTCGGCAATAATAGGTCACCACACCATCTTTCTTGTAGCAGAATGCCTAGGACCGGCTGGTCTATCGGCGGTGCATAAGTAGGTGGTGTCCTCCCTAATATGGAGACCCGGTATAACAACAGGTGAGCCTTCCTCGCTAGCTTGAAACTTTTTCTTTGGTCTTTTAGGGACAATAGAAGGCTCTACTCGAGGACTGAGGTGAGACTTAACTGACACTCGTCCCATTCTTCTCAGAATCTCTGATACAGAACATCCTTCTTTTTTGGCTAATTTCTCGACTATCACACGCACAGGTAAGCGGTGTAGCCTTGCTCTTCTTCTTCTTACTGTCACTGTAATATGCAGGCCAGGGTAACACAGCAGCGATCTTTCTGGCATCTATTTCATCAGATGCAGCAGAGAGAGGGTGGAATCTATTTCCTTCCAACAGTGGTGAGTATTTTGGCAGTTCTTCCTCATTCTCTTCGAGGATTTATTTAAGACAGGTGGCTTCAGCTTCGCTGACCTTCTTGATCTTAGCAAACTTCCTGTTTTTATTCCTCCTCTGTGTCCAGGTTAAGGGCTTATACTTCGAACCGGACCCTATCTCAAAAATCGACTCGTATCGCAGCTGAAGTCCGAACCCTCCACAAAGGATGTGCTCATAACCGACTTGTACTTCCTTTCCTATCAGCCTAGGCAGAACCGGGTAAGTGCAGAATGACCGAGACCTAGGTGGGGTAGAGACAACAGCTTCTGGGGGTAGTAGTCAACTTCCGCGAACAGCAGAGGTTCCCTTCAACTCGGGGCCTCTCGCAAGGGAGGGAACTCTCGAGTCGACTTCAGGTTAAACTCAATCATAAGCTCTTCAGTCTCAGGCACTTTGTTCATCAGTGCGAAAAGAGTAACATCGGAAAACTTAACATCAGTGTTTTCAAACCCTTGTCCATAACGGATGATTGCATCGTTAGGCAGTTCGTCCTGGTAGACAGCTAAGTCAAATCCGTTGGTAAAGGAGAAAATCAGCTTCAGGGCAGACATCTTCTGCAAGTCAAGTTTCGATTATCAGTCCTAAATTATGCTTCCTTCGTAAGGACGAAAAGAAGAAAAGAAATTGAAAAGAGTCCGAACACAATTTATTTAAGTTTCATTTATGCATTTACAATTTAAAAAAGAGTATGTTTGTTAGGCGGTTAGTTTATTAGTTAAAAACTGAGAGGAGACTAGAGAGGGTAAAGGACCCAATCCAGAGCTTAGAAGGGAAGGGAAAATCTCATAGGATTTCTCAACTCGAAGGACTGCTCCTAAACTAACACCTATTGGGGGTCTACCTCGCCTCTTCGAAGAGGTATCAAAAGGAGGATTTTGGAACCTCTCTGTTTAGGAGTTTCTAAATAGTGGCTCCAAAATCCAAGAAGAGTATATCACACCCGTTGAAGACAGAAATGAGTGAGGTATGTCAACGGAAGAATGGTAGTTTGATCAACTAGGGGCATAGACTCACTACCGATTTATGAAAGCAAAACCATCTGATCAAAATAGAGAGAGGAACAAATCCCCAGCGGAGTCGCCAGAAACATGTCGACGCATTTTTAGGTTTTAATTTAAATATATAAATAATTTAGAAAGTAGCATTTGATTTTGAAAATAATTTTAAGTTTGAAATTTTAAGATATGAAATCAAACCGATCTCACATCTCAAATAGTTTATATAAACGAGCACCGCACTACAAACCATGTATCTATCCCGAAGAATAGACACACTGCTTGAGATGGGGTTTGATTAAATAAACTAGAGGATTTGTGACATCCGTTTGGTCTGCGAATCAATTTTCTAAGCTGACAAGTTCCCTTGTTTAATATAAAGAAATTAAACAGGGTCTATATTACCTGGGTTCTTAAAATTCCCTATAAGGGCAAGCCCCTATAGTTAATTACATCCTAAATAACGGGAATCATTTAAGAAAACTCTTGATAATGATCAGTGGTTTTGCTCTCAAGAATTTCAAAGTTTAAAGTTTTTAAAGGATTGAATTTTGGAAATTTCAATACGGATTAGCTCAAATTTGGAACAGTTTATTTTAAGGAGTCCGAAGGAAGAGAAGTAGGAGAAGCTGAGGATCCAAGAAGAATCTTGGCAACTTCTCAGACTGTCTTATGGTTTGGCTTCAATTTGGGAATTTATTTAATGTTTCAATCTTGCCAATTTTAATTAATTATGACTTATATTTATATGACATGATCATATAAATAGCCCTGAAGATGTGAGGGTTTATGTCGTACCAAACAACTACCTCGGAATCCTAAGACCGGTTAGGAATTAATTTGCATAAAATAATTATACAAGTGCCTAACGGAAAGTTTGAGGATTTATGTTACACTAAGCAAACTACCTCGAAATCATATGGCTTGGTTATTTAATTCTAAGAATGGTTTTGCTGAAGTAGACCTGGGTTTTTCTGACGACGATGGTCGTGCTGCCCACTGTGCTCCAAGCTCCTTCTTCTTGCAGAAGTTTAGTTTTAGAAGTCATAAATCAAAGGATGAGAGAAGTGTTTTGGTTTAGAGAAATCTTAAAATCTAAATGTTTTTAATATTTTAATTAAAACAAATCTTAAATTTGTTTAAACAGAACCGATTAAGATCCCACCTGCTCCGTCATCCCGGCACCGTTATTTTCATCAAATTTACTTAGTCCAGATGAATTTGCTAAACTCAACTGAATGAGTTCCACACTTTTATTTAGACCGTGGGAAATCTCGTTAGCAACACGTGGGTTACATCATCTGAGGTATTCCCGATCATTCAACGAGACGTTTTAATTTAGTTGCAATTGTAGTTTTGTTGTTCTGTTTGTGATTAAATTTTGTGTTGTTTTATATTATGAATGTTGTGACGGTGGATTTTATCTTGTAGTGACTTTTAATTTAGTTTTGTTTCAGTTCAGGGACTATCCTAAACGTTTTTGTTTTCATGCAACAGTTTTGTTTAACATGCAAGAAAAAGTAAAGCGCAGTGTAGGTAAATAAAATGCAATAGAGTAAACTGCAATAACATAAAAGCGTACCTGGAGGGTCTTCCCGTCATTCCAAGCTACACTTAAAGCACGTGTTAAGGCATTTAAATGTTTAAACCCTTACTAAGGTAAAGACTAAAGGAAGGGTTTTGGTTGTCTACCAGAATCCTAATCCTATAGCTAGTCATTTATTATGACGTCTAGGTTCTTGATTTTTGGTTAAGGATGATTTTCTTCATCAAAGAATAATTAAGTTCAATTGTTCTTTAAAACTACCCATCGTATTGAGAAAGTGCTTAGAATAAATTCTAAACATCTTTTCAATATCCAAGGGTTTAGTTAAGTTTTGTTCCCTTGCTTAGTGGACTAGGATATTTGATTATCCTATGAGTGAAGTGACATTTCACTTAACGCTTCATTTAATACTTATAATAATTTAAAGCTTTCAGGGGCAAGTAAATTTGTTAAAGATTTTAATGATTCGAAATTAAAGTTGATGATTTACTTTAATGTGATTGAATTATGAAACTTTAATCTATGATTTTAAGTTTGGAATGATGTTTAAGTTGAACTTTTTTTATAAATGATATCAAAATTTCATGTTAATTTAAATTTTTAGATTAACTTAGGTCAAAAGAGGTGTTCAAATTATTTATTAAATTTTGATGATTTAATTTTGATTAATTATAATAATTAATTTAATTTTTACATTATGTTTAAAGGTAAGTTGTCTTAAAATTATTTAAAATTTCTAATTTTGGTTTAAGTTTGTTTTGAGATGATTTTAGATTAGTTTCAAATATTTTAATTTACTTTTTTAATTATTTAACATTTTAGGTTTTAATCAATTATTAAATTATTTAAGGATGCAGGTTTAAGAATTATTTACTTTTAATCATTTAGGTATTAATTCCACTTGTCCTCTTAAGTTTAAGAGTTAAGTATTTTTAAATGGTTTATTTAGGGATTTTTAAATTAAAGAATCAATATCCTCTTAAGCTATATCCCCATTTTAATAATCCAATTTCAATTAATCTTCCAAAATTTAAATTATTCACTTAATTAAAATTTCATTTTTTTTGTTTATTAAAGTGATTAATGGGTTCATACCCTTTGATTTCCCTAAGTTTCAATCATCTGAGAGAAAATTAAAATCAGATATTTTACCCCCATTTTGATTAAACCTAAATTTTTAGTTATGGGTTAAAATCTTTTAATTACCTTTATGCCCCTTTAAGCTTATTTATTTTATAACTCATTAAATTAAGCTTAAATGAACTTAAGATTTTTATACCACTTCACTCACATGTCAATTAAGACATTAGAGGAGAAAATGTGATTTTTCTGAATTTAATTTATTTATATAATTATTTTTAATAGAAAATAGGGGTTTTTCAAAGAAAATTCATTAACATGACCAAGGAAAAGTTTCTATCCTTAAACAAATTATGGGATATTCCTAATGACCAGTTGACCACTTGGACCAGCTTTTGGTTATTTTTATTATTATATTTTATTTATTATAATTATTTTAAGTTTTGGAGTGTTAATTAATTATAAAATTAAATAAAAGTTAAAAAATAAATTTTATATTTTTCAAAAATCCCTCTGACCTCAAGAAAGTCAGATAAACAAATTTTATATTTTTATGATTTTTCTTTGATTTATTAGAATTAATTTAGTGGGGAGGCTAGAAAATACATTTTTTAATTAAAAAAATGTTTTAAGACTTTAAAATTAAATATCTTAACCTAGAGACTTAGGAAAAATATTTGAATGTTTCCTGAGTGATTAGGGTACCAAATATGACATTTTTATGATTTTTATTATTTTTTTTATTTTTATTATTTTTTAATTATTAAAAAATATTAAAATATGCTTAAAAATGAAAATTTTTAGAAAATTCCAATTTTTTTTCTTAGACTCCTCTGAGATTAGAAAAGTCTCAAAATAAATTTGGTGAATTTTTGAAATTTATTTTTGGAGTTATGAATTTTTAAAGTTTAATTTTGATTATGTGGTTTAATTAATCCATTTAGTGGGATTAAACATTTCCAATTGACTTCAAATTTTTGTGTGAGGTTCCACTGATCCTAAAGATCAGTGGAGAATTATTTTCAAGTCATTTTAATGTGTGATTAACTCTAATTAATTAAAGTTCAATTTTTACTTTTAGGCCAATTAGAGTTATCCTTAATGAATTAACTCAAACCATAATTATCCTAGGGTCCTCTGGTCCTAAAGAATTTCACCAAATTTTCCTGGAATTTTCTAAGCAACATGCTAATTTTTAGAATTAAAATGTCAAAAATAGTGACATAAACTTGAAAAATACATAACTTGCCACAGGGATAGCCTCTGACCTTGAAAAATTCAGGGAATGTTCCCAAGATCAAAGGCTTTAAAAGCCCTATGGTCTCATGCCATGGTGAAATGTATACATGCATGGAGAATTAAAATACTCAAAATAGTATTAAATTAATTAAAAATAAAATACTTAATAAAATAGATCAATTCCTTTTCCACATTATTCTCCTTTGTTCACTGAGCAAGCGAGTATTTTTCTTTTATTTTTATGATTTTTCTATGCAAAGATATCAATTTTTAAAGTTTTTGGTATTTAAATAAATAAGAAAAATCAGATTTTCTTACTTTCCACGTCGGCGCCAACACAACCTATGGTGGATCGAACTCCACGCGTCGCTCCCTAATTCGGCGCCGCCATCTAACTCAGCAGCCACGCAGCCCTCGGTTCATGTCCCGTTGATTCGTCCCGCGTGATCCTAGCCGTTCACCAGATACACAAACCATCCGACGGTCCCTGGTCATCGTCTATGACTGGTGCGTCTCATGAGCCGTCCACCTTCTAACCCTAAGATCTCGCTCGATACTTAACCAAATTAAACGTTCTTATGCTCTATGAACTCGTCTTGAAGAGATGAACACATCTATATGGCTAACATGCATTGAAATTGACTCAAACGAAATGAAGAATTACTGGAAGCTCGGGAGGAAGAAGAGGGCAATACCTTGGCTCTGAGAAGTGAACCTTCTATCAGAGAGGCTCGGTACGTTCGTTGGAGTCCAAGGTAGCTAGGGATGAGCCTGGAGCCGCGGTGAATCGTCTCGGCTCGACTTCCAACCGGCCCGATCACAAAGCTTCGAGGCCGGAACAACCGAGTGGCCCGGAGAGGGGCTTTCACCTGGGAACTTCTCCTTTACCTCCGGTGAAGGTGTGAGAAGAGTTAATTTGGATTTGGTGAAGTTTCGCAGAGTGTCCTATTTCTGCTCGATTTTCACCGAGAAATCGGGCTCACTCGGGGATTCGTAGCAGGAGAACAGTAGGGATGAGCTTCTCTTGGCTAGGAGGAGCTCTGGGAATAATTTGGAGGGCTTTTGTTGAGAAAAGTTTCAACCCCTCTTTCATGGCCTAGAGGTGGTTCTTAAATGGCTAGGGCCATTCAGCAGGGTTTGGGTTCAATTGAGGGGTGGATTCAGTTGCTTAGGTGGAGGGCAGAGAGGCTCCAATGTTCAATTTAGCTAAGGAGGCCATTTGGTGGAGTTTGGGTGAGTTTAGGTGGGTGGTTGGTCTCAGTTTTGACCCCCTCCAGCAGCTAGGTTGGCCGGCAAGGACAGGGGAGCTGGCCCCTGAGGTCAGGTGAGTCATGGAGAGGTTTAATGGTGATTAGCAGTTGTGGGGAGGTTTTGGGGTAAGGCAAAAGAGGATTTATCCACTTAAGGGAAGAGATCCCTTAAAATGGGGAACCCTTGGTCCATGGCTCACTTAGCTTGGGCTAGGTGGATTTAGGGTGGTTCCTAGGGTTCACTTGGTGGCCGTGGAAAGGTTGGCTTAGCCACACTTGGTTCAATTTGGTTTGATTAGGCCAAAGGTTCAAATTTGATCACTTGGTTTTGGGTTAGGCTAACTTGGATTTGGGTTTGATTTAGGTCCAAGTGTCTTGAGCAACATTATATAAATGATTGCCATGAAAAACTTTCATGAAGACATGGAATGGTTTTGAGTTCAATTGGAGGTCAATTTGGTGGATTTTGGTATTTTGGTTAATTTAGGCAAGGTTAAATCAACTTGGGTCCAAGTTGGGTTAAGGTGGGGTTTAGACCCAATTGAAAGTTTCAAATGGTATAGAGGAATGTATTTAAGAGTTCCCAATATCAATTGGGAAGAAATTTTATGGTTTGGATAATCAATTTGGTAGGTCTAGGGCATGGATTCACTTTAGGCTAAAATGGGGGTATTTGTGTTTTCAAATGGAATTGAACTCAAATATGAATCAAATTGGGCTTGGATATGGTTTATATTGATAGTAATGATGTTTAATTAAAGTTTATAATTGAAATTGGGCAAAATTGAGGTCAAATGTGTTGGTTTGGTGTGACATTGCGTCCATTTAGGTTAAAAATGGGTCAATTTGGGGATTTTGATAAAAGTGGGTTATTTTGGCAAAATTGGGCTATGATGTAGTTGAACAAAATGAAATTGGGAATATTTGGGATTTTTTGGAATTTTGTTCCAAAAGGGTATTTTAGGGTATCAAGAGATTATTTGGAGGGTATTGGGGTATTTTGGTGAATTTAAAAGGTGGGGGCTAGTTCAAAAATGATCTTTAGGATTTTTGGGGATTTTGGGTAGTTTTTGGAAGTTTTTGGAAAATTTGGGGCAATTAGGTAATTTTAGGTAGGTTTGAAGGACCCAATGTCTAAACCAGGCATTTTGGCAAAAGTTGAATTTTGATCATGATGAAGCTTAAAGTGAGCCATGGACCAAGAAATGTCCACTCGAACATCTCACGGGTTGTTCCCAACCCTCTTAGCCAAAGAGATAGGAGTTTGGACTTAACCACATGAGTGCTCCAATGAACTAGGGGGAAGATTTTGGTAAGGATGTGTGTGTGGAAGTGCAGTGTGTGTAAGCCAGACCTCACCGGGACCAGGCCACCCAGGGTAGTCCTAAGGCTTGAAAAACCTTATAAGAGCTCACTATTGGTTCTCCATATGGTGGTCTTAACCTTCTAAGGTGATTTAGAGGTTTGCAACCATCCAAGTGGGATCCCAAGAGGAGTCAAGAAGTAGCTGAATTGCTAAAGGGTGGGTCCCAATTCTAGTCCTCTAGGATAGTCAAGGAGAAACCTTAGGGCTAGATCCTAAGAACTAAGGAGAGAAGAAAAGACCTCATCAAAAATGAGGTCAATAGCTGAGAGGTGGTGGAGTTTAAATAGAGCTGGCTGGAGGGCTTCCCAGGGGCAATTGAGGGTTGGGATTTGCTGCCTAGGTCAAGAGAAGAACAACCATGGTGTCCATTAGGCATGGGACAGCTCAGCAAGGAAGAATTCAAAATTTTGGCTCACATGGAGCTCTCGGCCATGGGGTTTTCTGGCGGCTGTGGGTGGCTGGCTGGCCAGGGTCAGGTCACCATCCTGATCAGGAGGGTCAGAGTTTAAATTTGGTGAATTTAATTGTAGTTTGCCAAGTGTAAAGGGGCTGAATTGAAATGGAATGGGGGAGGCTTATTTTGGGTTCAATTTGGTCAACCCATGGTTTTAGGATTGGTGCACCACCCAATGCCTGGTTTTGGGCTGAAAAGAATCACTTGGGTCAGCCTCACATGTGTGATGAAGTCCCCATCAAGATTGTTTAAGTTAATTTTGGGTTAGGGTGTGACATCAAAGGGGTTAAAAATGCTAAAGGGGAAGCCTAGAAAGGGATTCCCTCCTTTGCCATAAATGTATTGGTGATGTGGAAAGTGTCTTTCATGGCTTGCATGTGACTTATACATCGCTTCATGGCTCCATTTGGCTTGGGGATGGCTTGGCGTAGTTTCATGAAAATGGATTTTAGGGACTTTGGCATTTTAACGGAAGATTTGGATGAAGCTTGATTTAAGTTGATTTAATCATTGGTTTGGAACTTAGGGATTGATTTAGATTAAATGGATGAAGGGGGGGGGGGTTCCATATGGGCTTTAGATTCAATTATGGGCTCTTTTGGATTTGGTGAGAGATGGGCTTTTAAAATGGTTTAAGGAGGTGGGCTTTTAAGTTTTAAAATGAATTAGTGGATGGAAATTTTGTGAAGGGCTATGCCAAATGAATGTTGCATTTGGTTTAGGGGTGTGCCATGAAAGGTTTGAAACAAGTTTGGTGTGATTTTGAGTTGAATTGGATTTAATTTGGGCCTTTTAGTAATAGGGTCAAAGTGAACGAAATTGGGCTAACTTGGGCTAAGGTTGGGTTAATGTTGATTTTGATGTAAAATTAATGTTGAAAAATGTTTATGGGGGTGTGACAAAGAGTTTTCAATTTTTGTTGGGTTTTGATTTTGGGATTTGGGCTAGGTTTGGGTTCATGATGGGTTTAGGCCAAATTGGGGATTTTGGGTTTGGATTAAGCTTGGGTGGAGTTTGGGTCCAAATTTGGGGCAAATTAAGTCAGATTTTTGTTCGTGTGGATGTTAGGAAGATTTCAAAATAAATTTGGGGAAAATTGGGTAACATTTGTGTTGAATTTGGGATGGATTGGGTTGGTTGGTCATTTTAGGCTTTAAAGGCCCATTTGGAATTTTTTGATCAAACAAGGTTAAATTGACAAAATTGGCTTATAGTATAGTTAAAGAAAAAGATGTTAGGAATATTTGGGATTTTTTGGAATTTTCTGGGAATTTTTGGAATTTTTTGGATTTTTGTGGGCTAAAAGGGTATTTAGTAGGTTTGGTAGGTGTAGGCGCCCCCCCCCTCCCACGGGGGTCAAAAATTTAAATTTTGGAAAAAAAGGGAGATTGATCAAGTGTGAGTGAAATGAAATCATTTTGGTTGATCCATGAAGCCATATTAAGCGCATAAGAGCCATGAAAGGACTCATCTTAGGAACTTAATATGTTGTTCCTAACCCTCTTAACCAGGGTCTTAGGGGTTAAGGTCCATCCATATGAGTTACCTACATGAGTCAGGGAGTCAAATTGGTTAAAGGTAGTTTTAGGGTTTGGAATGTGTGTGAGAGTGTGGTGTGTGCAAGCTTACCCTCACCAGACAAGGCCACTCAGGGTAGTCCTAAGGCCAAAGAGTTCTATAGGGAACTCATCCTTTAAACCTCCACATTTGATCTTAACCCTCCAAGTGGCCTGGGGGTTTACAATCAAACTTGTGGGGTTTAAAGGGAATTTAAGAGGTGTTTTGAATTTCTAACTGGTGGGTTCCATCTCTAGTCCTCTAGGATAGTCAAAGGGAAAGCCTAAGGCTAGATCCTAAGTACTAAGGAGGGAGATCAGACCTCATAAAAAATGAGGTCAAAAAATGGACCTCCCATAGGTGTGGTGTGCTGACGAAGCACACTGCGCGTATTGGTGTTGACCGAAAAGATCAACAAAACCAACACAGACGTCTTAGCGACACACTTAGAACGAAGCATAGAAAAAATTTTCTGCTGGGGAATATCAGCTAAATCTCCAAGACTGAAGATCCCTGAACTCTCACTGGGGAAAAGAAAGGGAGGTGAATTCCAGATCACTAGATCTAAAGAAATTTGATTTAGATTTCGCTTCATTTTCTTTTTCAAGTTTTAGTGTTGAGTTTGGATTTTGATTTTTTTCGAGTATCAATTTCGGTTGAAGTTTAATTTAAAATCGATTAAAAAAACTCTGAATTTGAAATGAGAATTGGAACCTAGGTTCCAACCTAGAGATTTTCAAAGAGAACTAGAATTTAGGTACCATCCTCGAGGTAAGAGTCAGAGTTTAAGTATCGATTGCAAAGGATGAGAATCAGAATTTAAGTACTAATCTCGAAAGAGAGAATTGAAATTTAGTATCAATCTCGGAAAGGGAGTCGGAATTTAGTACCAACCTTGAAAGGAGAGAACTGGAATTTGGTACCAGCCTCGAAAGGAGAGAATTAAAATTTAGTATCAATCTCGGAAAGAGAGTCGGAATTTGGTACCGACCTCGAAAGGAGAGAACTGGAATTTGGTACCAGTCTCGAAAAAGAGAATTGAAATTTAGTATCAATCTCAGAAAGAGTCGAAATTTGGTACCGACCTCGAAAGGAGAGAACTGGAATTTTGTACCAGTCTTGAAAGAGAGAATTGAAATTTAGTATCAATCTCGGAAAGAGAATCGAAATTTGGTACCGACCTCGAAAGGAGAGAACTGGAATTTGGTACTAGTCTCGAAAGAGAGAATTAAAATTTAGTATCAATCTCAGAAAGAGAGTCGAAATTTGGTACCGACCTCGAAAGGAGAGAACTGGAATTTGGTACCAGTCTCGAAAGAGAGAATTGAAATTTGGTATCAATCTCGGAAAGAGACTCGAAATTTGGTACCGACCTCGATGGAGAGAATTGAAATTTAGTATCAATCTCGGAAAGAGAGTCAGAATTTGGTACCTACCTCAAAAGGAGAGAACTGGAATTTGGTACTAGTCTCGAAAGACAAAATTGAAATTTAGTATCAATCTCGGAAAGAGAATCGGAATTTGGTACCGACCTCGAAAGGAGAGAACTGGAATTTGGTACCAGCCTTGAAAGAGAGAATTGAAATTTGGTATCAATTCCAAGAGTTTGTATTTGAATTGGTTTGGAAGATTTTGTGAAAATTATAGTTTAGTTGAAGATTGGAATGAGACATGAAAGTAATTCACGTCCCAGGAGAGTTGATCGAACTTTGATGGTTTGGCGAAGGATATGAATCCATGCCATCAGAACCAAATCAAAAATTTCGTGGTTCTGTGTCAGTAGACTCAATCGACCTTCTCAAAAGAGAAAAGAGATCATGGAGAGTAGAAAAGGTTTAAGAATAGCCTGAGGCTGGGGATTTCAGATTCTGGAATTTATTTTCGTCGTTTGTTGTGATTTGATTTTAGCTTGATTTTCAATTTAGAGTTCACGCTTACTTGGGGTTCGTTTTGACATTCAGATGTTTTTAAGAGAGTTCTCGTTTATTTTTTTTATTTTTCTTTCGTTCTTTGTTCGAAGTTCATTTAACTTAATGGCGTTTCCCAGTCAATTTGCACAAAAAGAGGTGAAGGCAAAACATGACATGGTCATTTTCATTCCAATCTTGTCGAAAATACATCATACAACTTGTTCCAAAACATGATGACATTTTCCTTGAAAATTTAACATCTCATACAATCCTCATAAATCCAAAATGGACTGTGTAAGATTCTTGCAAGTTTCTTCCAAAAGCATATGTTGAAATCCATGTCTGAATAGTAAGATACATGGACAATAACATCACCTTCCAAGCCACCCTTGGCAGGAATGCCGTGTGGATGTGCATTGGAGGTGCGTTATTTCCCATGTAACTCACAGCTCGTAAGGCCGGAGGCTCTCTAACTCTGGATCTGGCTAAAAGTGGAAAGGCATTTTTCTGTCATCCATTCTCCTGAAAATGATGGAGATTCGTTCAACAGGCACTCCTAGAATGCAATGCTTTGCTACATTCGCTCCATTTCCTTTTAACACTAAGACGGAACCTACCGGTAGTGGTATCTCCACCGGCCCTCAGAATTCTCCGGGGCCTGCAATCTGGAGGTCAAATATGAACATGATGTTGCACTGGTTGACAAAAGACACTGTGCAGAAAGGTCTGACGAAGTCATGATGGTCTATGTGTGGAGGTATGCAATTGCCCTCCTTGTAGATATTAATGATGCAGCTGTTGGGTATGCAGTCCGCGGGCAATGCCCTCCATGTCACCATCCTCTTTACCATTCTTTTAATAATTCTTGGCATCAGATCCACCTCACTGCGAGTAGCAACACCCACATTGGATCGTAATTCTTCCTTTTCCTGGCTTCCATCTTCAGGGTTTTGAATAGGTCTTTTCCCTTAGGTGGCCAGCTTGACCCATTTTCTGAAGCTTGATGACGCAGTCCACAATTTGCTGCTGTTCATAATCTGAGAACACATCTGTATGCAGCTCGAGGCCTTCCAAGATATTAATCTTCATGCCTCAGATTCTTTCAAAATATTCAAAGGTTTTCTTCTCAACATTCTGCATCCTTTCCAGCTCGTATTCAGGAATTATCTGCAATCGGCGAGGCCTGGTGACGTACTGGGGAATGTATGGTTCAACCCTAGCATGCTCTCTTGCATGTCTTGGCTCCTCGGGGATAGTCTTTGTTGGGACATCCTCCAGGGTTGCTTTCGCAACAAGACTCTTCAAAATTGTTACATCTGTTTGGCGTCGAGGTGTTGATTCTATTTCTGCTCTTTTTATAGTTTCTTTCATCCTTTCTGTTGTTCTTGGAATTGACTTTGTCTTTTCTGGTTCCTGATGAACCGATTTCTTTGAAGTACTCGCATTGACGGTAGCTACTATCTCTTCATGTTGGTCCACTGCTAGCTTGGTTAGCATCTTGCGAATGCGACGGTTCTTGTTTCTTCGCTGAGTAAGAGTGAGAGTAGCTCTCCTTACTTCTTGAATTTTTGTTGGCATGGCACTGACAAGCATGCCCTCTACTGTAGCAACCACGGACTTAACTTTCTTGTCCTCTCCCGTTACATGAGCGACATTTGCTTTTCTTTTCTTGTTGGTGAACTGTTGACTTGGGCCACCCAATTTCATTACTATCTCGCTGTGGAATTCTTCCCGGTCAATCGGGGTCCAATCAGTTTCTTCATACTGTAGCCCGGCCGGTGTGAAATCAGAATCAATGTCAATTACGACCCCATCCTTCATCCTCTTTTCATTGAGTGCCAGACTCACGCCATTTTTAAAGTTCAGAACCAACCATCTGTTCGACATTTCCCTGTGAAAAATAAGGAAAGGATCAGGGGCTGTACTAAGAACAAGAACAATAAGAGAACATTTATTAATGAAAAATTTTATTTACTTCTTTTATATTTTAAAGAGAGTAGGAAGAGAAGAGGAAAGATCAGGATTGAATTGATTTAAAAGGAAGGAATCAAAATTTAATTATTATGATTTCACATGTTTTCTTTTAACACATTTTTTTATGATTTTTATCATCCATTTTTATGTTTTTGGGTTCGGACCCAATTACAAGTGATTACTGTGCCCGTGCTTCTAGGAATGGGAATTCATTCTTCAAAACATCAGGTCACATAATACTTGTTTAGATATCGTCCATTAATTGGAAGCATAGATCGTTCTCCGTGGCAATTCACAAGCTGGTAGGAACCTCCTGAGTAGACTGTCTCAACCACGAACAACCCTTCCCAAGTCGGTTCGAATTTACCTCCTATCTTGCGATGTGCGAGAATAGGCCTTTTGAGAACTAGAACCAAGTCACCGACTTTGAATGTCCTCAGGTGGACCAGTTTATCATGGGCCTGGATCATCTTGGCTTGATATAGTTCCAAATTTTGCTGTGTTGGGAGTCGTTTCCCTTCCAAGCTTTCCAATTCTTCTAGCCGTAGTTTGGCATTTTCTTCTGTAGTAATCTTGTTCGCAACTACAATTCTGAGAGACGGAAGCTGCATCTCTAAGGGTAAGACGGCCTCGGACCCATACACTAAAGCGTAAGGTGTAGACTGAGTAAGAGTTCTGAAAGTCATCCTGTATGCCCATAAGTCTTTTAACAACTTCTCTTGCCAATTCTTTTGTTGTCATCCAAAGTTTTCTTTAGGATTTGGACAAGAGTTTTATTAAAAGCCTCGGCTAAGCCGTTCGCTCTTGGGCAGTAGATCATTGAATAGCGCCAGTCGATCCCGTGTCTTCTGACAAAATTGTTGATCTCTGTGCTTCTAAATGCGGACCCGTTATCTAAGATAATTCTGTGTGGTACCCCAAAATGGTAGATGACTTGATTCTTGAAGAACTGTAGCACGTGATGTGCTTTCACTTCTCTGAGCGGTACTGATTCTGCCCACTTGAAATAGTAATTTGTAGCTGCAAGTATGAAGCGATGTTCTCTTGAAGAAGGCGGTTCTATTGGACCCACGATATCTGTGCCCCAACACTCAAATGGCCACGACGCGATTATCAGATGTAACAGATTTAGAGGTTGATGTAGAACCACTCCATGCACTTAGCACTAGTGACAACCCTTGGCAAATTTCGTACAGTCGGTCATCATCGAGGGCCAGTAGTACCCTAGCCTTTTAATCTTCATTTTCATCTTTGAACCTAACTGATGAGCGCCACAAAGTCCTGAGTGCACTTCTTTAACAATTTCAGGGGCTTCGGACCTGCCCAGACACCTTAACCACATCTGATCGAAAGACCTTTTGTATAACGTATTATTTATTAAAGCGTAAGATAGAGTTCTTTTCTTGATTTGATGGGCTAATGACTTATCATCTGGTAGGTTTCTTGTTTGCGGGTATTTTATTAATGACTTCCGCCAATCTTCTATATTTTCTGCTGCTGTCGCAACTGTTTCTTCTTCTTCTTCTTCTTCTGATTGGTGTATTGTATCCATGTCGAGTTGTGAGTGGACCTGTCGTCCCTAAACTGACATTTCAACTAACTCATTCTGTAAGTAGGAAAATTCCTTTGCAAGGCCGGCTAACACATCTGCGAGAGCATTTTCTCTTCTGGGAATCTTGTAAATCGTTACATTCGGAATCTGCTTTAACAATTTCATGGCATACTGGAAGTACTGCTCAAGCCTTGGCTTTAAAATTTTGTACTGTCCGGCGACCTGTTGAATGACCAGCTGAGAATCTCCGTAGATGTTGATCTTTGTTATCCCCATCTGAATGGTTAATTCCAGTCTAGTTATAAGGGCTTCATTTTTGGCTTCGTTGTTTGTACACGGTTCTGTTAAGTGGTAGGAGTATCTTAATATCCCCCGCTCTGGTGTTATGAAGATTAGTCCGATTCCTGCCTTACCGGGCACTATCATTTGCAATTCTTTGTCTTTCTGTGTTGAGGATGCTCCATCGAAGTACAGTTCCCAATGTTGATCATCGGGGTCTTCTAGGCTCATTATCTGCTTGCCTGGCAAGTCGTCATTGAGAGGCGATTCTACTGGTAAAGGGTGTGCTGCGAGGAAGTTTGCTATGACTTGTCCCTTTACGGCATGAAGAGGAATGAAAGTTATATCGAATTGTAATAGTGTCATCAACCACCTGGCAAGTCTGCCGAAAAGCGTCGGTCGGGTCATCAAATACTGCAATGGATTAAACTTTAAAATAAGGTTGACCTTATGAGAAAGCATGTAATTCCTGAGCTTTTGAGCAGCGAAGATCAGGGCCAAACAATGCTTCTCAATTGGAGGATACTTTACTTCTGTCGGAATTAGATGACGACTTAAGTAATAAAGAGCATATTCTTTTCCCTCATCGTTGACCTGGGCTAGCAGGGCTCCGAGAGAGTCGTCTAAAGCCGCGGTATAAAGTATCAACAGTCTACCCGAGACTGGGGCTGCTAAAATAGGAGGTGTCATTAAATATTGTTTGATGTCATCAAAGGCATGTTGACATTTGGAGTCCCAAGTAAACATGGCATCCTTCTTAACTAAAGCAGAAAAAGGCTGACACCTTCCTGACAAATTCGAGATAAAGCATAGAAGATATACCAATTTTCCTTGAAAGGATCGTAATTGCTTCAAGGTTTTGGGAGGCGACATTTCTAAGATAGATTTAATCTTTTCTAGATAGATTTCAATTCCACGATGTTGGACGACAAATCCTAAGAATTTCCCAGAGGCAACATCGAAGGCGCGTTTTAAGGGATTCATCTTAAGGTTAAATTAACTTAATCTCTCAAAAATAATTCTCAAATCATACAAGTGATCTTCTTTTAGTTTGCTCTTGATGACCACATCATCCACGTAGCACTCAACTTGGTTGTGAATGAGATCATCAAAAATCCTTTTCATTGCTCTTTGGTAAGTTGCTCCTGCATTCTTCAATCTGAAAGGCATTACTGTGTAGCAGTATATTCCGATTGGCGTTCTGAAGGCTGTGAGCTTTTCATCTTCTAGTGCCATTTTTATTTGGTTGTATCCCGATGATCCATCCATGAAAGAGAAGATTTCATGTGTCGAAGCGATGTCGATCATCAGTTCTGGAATTGGTAGAGGAAATTCATCCTTTGGACATGCCTTGTTCAAATCTCTAAAATCTACGCAGATTTTGATCTGTCCATTCTTCTTTCTGACAGGTACCACATTGGCCAACCAAGTCGGATATTGTTCTTCACGGACAAATTTAGCGTCTATTAGCTTCTTAACTTTAGCTATAACTTGTTGTTCAATCTCTAGACACATTCTTCTGGGAGCTTGCCTGACTTGAATGGCAGTGGGATCCACTCCTAGTCTGTGAATGATCTATAAAAAAAATACCTATTTCTTTATGTCTTAAATCTTATTAATTTCTAAGGATATTATACTTTAATGAAAGGTATTTTTTGTGTTTTTGGATGTAGATAATGTAAAAAGGTCTATAAAGGAAAAAGGAGCAAAAAGGAGCAAAAATGGAGCAAAATACAAAAAGTATAAAAATTATGGCCTTGCGCCTAAGCGCCAGACTCGATACAAAAACTGTCAAGTTTTTGACAACGTTTGATCAGTTATTTTAACGGAGTGAGCGGTTATTGGACATCCTAGAAGACTGGTAGTTGTTCCTTGATAATAGGACATGTGATACATTGCATTTGGACGCTCCAAAATGGTTTTAAACGCGAAGAGGTGCGAAGAACTGGACGCGGTGTCTGGCGCCTAGCGCCGGATCGACCTTCTAGAAGATTCATCGAATGTGGACATGTTTTGAAGAGGTGCCTCAAGGCACCCTCGAAGCCTATAAATAAGGGTCCATTTCTTCGAAAACGTGCCCCTCCCATTGTAACCCTTTCTCTTATCCACTTTAGTATCTCTCATCCTTAGAGAGAGAAATAGAGAGAGAAATTTAGGGCCACTTTTGTTTAGTTTAGTGAGTTTATTTTCAAGTTATTGCATCTAGAGTTCATTACACTGTGGGGTCAGTAGGAATCAGAAGATTTGTAGAAGAAATATTTGATATAAGTATTTTTATATTTGATTCAAATTATCATGTTTTGCTATTTATTTCCAATGTGTTATAAGTAGTTAATTTACTTTCTTCCTTCAATTATGAAGAGGTAGATAAGATAATATAAATATTCGATGGAGAATTGAAATTCAAAATATTTTCAAAACATTGTGATGACATTAATACATGATCTTACTTTACTTTTTAAATTGACCATTTCAATTGTTAAAACCTCGTCAAGAGTTTTGAGACCTCGAAGGAGAAGAACTCTTAACTTGTAAATGTCACATGAATCCTCGGGTAGTCGAAGGCCATGTGCGGGCTATTCAAGGTGAAGTGCAAATAAATAGGAAGATAAGATTTAAAGGGCGTAGAATTGATAAGTTTTTATAGTGACAGACTAAATTCTTATAATTTGATTTATGGATTATGAAAGGGTCACTAGTAGGGCCGACCATAGCCACTCTTGGACATCTAGAAGTGTGAGCCTAGATTAACCCATTCTACTAACAATACATCCGGACCTATTCTGTAAATTAGCCAATGTTCTTTGCACCTGGATTAAAGGGTAAAGAATAGGAATGCTTCTATTTGGCACATTACTATATATCAAATTCTCCAACGAATATTAAATTATCTTAAAAATCTTAGATTAATTGAAGGAAAGAAAGTTGTTTATTTTATATAGATTTCATAAAATCATTTTCTTATTATTGTTTTTTTTATTTGCATCTAGTAAATTAATAGTAATTTATAATCAAATTAAAAGATAAAATAAAAATATTTTTTTATTTTTTATATAGAAAATTTATCACTATAATTCTTCTCCGTGGGATCGATATCGGGGTCTTTGTTTCAAAACCCTATATTACTTCGAAACGATACGTATACTTGCGTAGTACCCCTAGTGTGTAAAAATATTTTCTAAATTTACATAATATTAATTTTATACCCTAGCAGCTATTTATAAATTGAGTCAAAGTTTTTGGCTATCTTTTGGAAGCAAACATTACTGCGTTATTTGCGGTCGGGTCAGTGAACTGTGACTTCTGGAGCTAATCCTAGCATTTCAACAAAACTCCAAGCAAAACAGTCTTTAAATTCCATTAGTAGCTTGATCATTTCTTCAGAGTCTTCTTTATTGAGTAAGGATCTAACAAAGGTTGGCCTAGGCTCTTCGTTAGTACCTAAGTTAACTTCCATTAACTCGTCTATTGTAGATTTAATTTCTTCCTCGAATTCTGGTGGACCAATTGGTAGATCTTCAAGATCTTCTGAAGCTTCCAAGCAGTCTTCGTTAGGCTCGCAAGTGACAACCAAGCAAAATCCCGTATCATCAACTGATCCTACTGTGCTGAATCCGAGACCATGTTTTGAATTGGGAGGCCGACTGGCATTGTTCCATAATTTTTCAAAGTGTTGTGATCGACCTTTTGTCCATTGTTTAGGTAAGACACCACAATGAATTAAATTCTGAACACAGGGAGAATACCACTCAAAAGGCAATTCCATTAATTCGGAAGAAGTAACATCTTCAAATTGTACATCATTTTCAGTTTTGGAAGAAGAAGCACCACGGTAGAATTTGATCGGCTTAGCACCACCACCATGCACTTCCTTGACCACCATACCCTCGATCTTATTTGAATGGATCGGGGTCAGGGTCATAGTATGCACATAGTGGTTAATCTTCTCGTACATTGATATGTATTCTTCGTTCATTTCATATTCGAGAGAGATCTTGAACTGTGGTTTCTTTTGATTTATTTGCATTGCTTCTTTCTTGATTTCTTCTTCTTCATAACTGTTCTCCCAATCAACATCGATGACCGGTTTCTTCTATTCAACTGTTCCACAGTTCCTTCCACGACCTCATCCCCGGCCTCGACCTCGGGTTCGAGTTCTGCAGAAACCTTCACCATCTCGCCGTAAGGGAGTGGTGAGTAACTGTTGAACTAGAATTTCGGGTTCTTCATCATCTCAAACTTCTTTTGCTTCATTTGGTATGACATTTCTGGAAAAGATAGTTTTCTTCGGAGGCGCATAGTATGCTGCATCTTCATGAATTCTGATTTCGTGTACAGAGAATGATTGCATATCACCTTTGATACACTGTTCTCCTCCTTCATAATATTTTATGCATTAGTGTAGAGACGACGGTACCATCCGGTTCTCATGGATCCATGGCCGACCCAGTAGAGCGTTAAACGATGTCTCAGAATCAATTATATGGAATTTTACAGTTGTCTGTGCTAAGTCACCGGTCTTCATTAATAGTGTAATCGATCCAAGGGCTCTTTCTCCTTTTTGATTGAAGCCTCTTAGTAACATCTTGTCTACTTCGAGGTCGTGAGCATCAATTTCCAAATATGCTAGCGTCCGAAGATTCAGTATGTTGATTGATGTTCCCGGATCAACCAACACTCTAGAGAGCGTAAACTTTCCAATAGTGACTGAAATGTACAATGGTCGGTTGTGATCAGCTGTTCCCAGTAGTAGATCATTGTCCGTGAAGGTAACACCTCGTTGTTCTTTTAACAAGAAAACCTCATCGAAGGAATTACCGGCCATTTGAGCTAAGCAAATTTCTTGATCAAGTAAAGCCTTGATCAGAGTTTCCCTTATCTCCTTTGACAGGATCAGAGCATCGTAGATGCTCAGTTTGGCTGGTAGCTTACTAAGATGGGCTAGCACGTTATAATCCACTTTATTACCAGGCTCTTCAGTCTCTTCCCAAATGGGTAATTCTTCCGTTGGGGTTGGTTCTTCTTGAGCAACCACCTGCTTTCCTTTATCCTTTGGACCCATTCTCGAGGGTAGAACTTTTCCGCTTCTTAGATTGACTTCAGTTATTTCTTCTGCATCTGGTGCTGAATCTGTCGGTGTCTCCCCTTGAATTGGAACTACTGGCTCTTTTGCAGTTGCTTCAGAATCTGATAGCTCTAATTCTATTGTGATTGGAGTTCCTCGGAATTCACAAATGGACTCGTTGCTTGTTGAGCTCTCGTAACCATCCGTGTGAACGTCTTCTCCTCTGTCGTGGTCGTCGAGGTTTTGTATGATTTAAGAATCGTTATTTGTATCAAAATCGAGATACGAATTAGGTCGGTTGTCGATAGTTACGTAATCGTTAGAAACAATCAAAACGTAGACAATGCCATAACTCTTATCACTATAAGATCCCGCCGAGGCGAGAAAATAATCATACAGAGTCAGAGGTTCGAGGGATTTCTCCCCCATATTGGAAACAACCATCCTAGGATAAACAGCCCCTAGTCTACCCTTCGGAGCCTCGGTCTTCTTCTCTTCCACGATCTTCTCCTCCTTCTGGGGCGGTTCTTCAATCGCAAGCGATGGTGTTGGCTCAGCAGGTTTTAAACTTTGAGTTGAAGTTCTCACCGAAGCGATTTGGATGTGATCCAAAATTTTCTTCAAAGACTTTGCCCAGACGGTACTCCATCCATCATTGGTTGTGTAAGGGTCTATCAAAACAATAGGATCCGTTGAAATAACATTGACAGAACCTTCTTTTTGGGGTTCCTTCATGTATTCCTTCGGGATTGTTATGTTCCCTTTCCGGAGATTGTCGTCAAGCCAACTCTTTAAAGTGATGCAATCTTCTATCTTGTGCCCGAGCATCCGGTGGTCAGGGCAATAGTTTGAATGATCTTTCTTATTGACTTCTTCCAGCCTCTTGGGCTCTGGTAGCTGGAAATCGGGTGTCTTCATTAAACTGCGGAACATCTTCGTTACTGCTTCGCTTGAATGGATATTCCCTATTTAGAAGTTCTTTCAAGGTACGCGATGGATGAGGTGGTTGCTCATAATGCTAAGGCGATTGATAGCTCGGTCGAGGTTGTTGGTAATTCTGTTGAGGTTGCTGATAAACCCTTTGTGGTGGTTGATAACTAGGCTGTGGTCGCTTTGGCTGTATCTGCACTAGCTGCTTGCCTTTATCTACTGCCGCGATGATTCAAGATTTCTTTTCCAATGCTTTCACAGGCTTCTGTTTATCGGTCTTGTCCACAAAACTTAGCTGCTTTGCTTCCTCCTGCATGCTCCCAACCTCGAAAGTCTTGATTGTAAATCCTTTAAGGAGAAGTGCTATTGAGCCGTGGATACTTTTCAGCAAAATACTGATCGCATGCTGTTCCTAAAGCTGTGGTTCACACTTCATGCTTAAGTTTCTCCATCTAAGTATGTAATCCACTAGAGTTTCGTTCAGTTTATGTTGCTCTGCCACTAAATCACCGATAGTGATGTGGTGTCGAGCTCTGTCGAACCGTTAACGAAGAGGTTTTCTAACTCTGAAAAGGTCTTAACTGAGCCATTTGGCAATTCTGCATACCAGTGGAAGGCAATCCCTAATAAGCTACTGACGAACTGACGAAAGAGTAAAGCATCGCTCCCACTGGCATTGCAACAACTAGTACGAAAATGTGCGACCTGCTGCCGGGGGTTTCTCGTTCCATCAGAAGTCTTGAACAGAGGTGGTACGAAGCCTTTTGGGTATTGGTCCGCATCAAATTCTTCGGGGTATGGTCTACCCGTCTGGATAGATGCTCCACTCTCTGACCGAGCTAAGGCTTCTCGCACCTGCTGTTCTATCTTGTTTTTGATATCCTTTTCAGGAATCATGCTTTGTGTAGAATCTTTCTTCGGTTGTTCATCTCTGTTAACAGATGTGATCTTCTTTCCTCCATCCGTGATGTGAATAATTTCTGGGGGTGTTTCCTTTTGAGGATGCAGCTGACTCTTGAGAGTGGCTAAAGCGACAGCCATCTCTTCCATCCTTTTTGCCATTTGGGAAATTGTATCATCCTTTTCTTGAAGTTGTTCTCTCATCACTTCCGGTTCTTCCCTTTCTGAAGCTGACAGAGCGCCTTGTGAAGCTGCCGATGCTCGGGTCTCGACCATATTAATCTCGGCGTACTTTTCATCCATAAATTCTGATGAATCTACTTTAGTTTCCAATTTTTCTCCTCTTTCCTTTGCCAACCGTCGGATGTACGTTCTTAGCTTGTCTATGGCATCCTCTAGTGTCCTCTTCCAAACGGTTTCACAGTTGTCATGTGATGACTGTTGGACTTCTTTCTCAGGAGTTTCTTTTAATGTAGTTGCACTTTCTTCAGATTCTGGCTTTCTGACGAGACTATTCTTTCAAGAACATTGTGCTTGTATCAGTTCAGCAATAATAGGTCGCTACACCATCCTTCTCGCAAGAGAAGGCCCGGGACCCGGATGGTCCGTTCTGGCCATACGTCGGTAGGTTTTGTCCTCTCTAATATGGTGTCCCTATACGACAACATGCAAACTAGCTCGCACTTTCTTCCTTGGCCTCTCCAGTGCAGTGACGGGGTTTACTCGCTGTTCGAGGTGGGATTTGACTAGCACTCATCCCATTCTTATTAAAATCTCTGATACTTGGCATCCTTCCTTCTTAGCTAGTTTCTCTACTACGGCTCGCAGTCGAGTAAGCGGCGTAGTCTTAGCCCTCTTCCTCTTATAGTCACTATAGTATGCAGGTCGGGGTAATGCAGTGGCGATCCTCCGGACATCTTCCTCATCCAATGCAGCAGAGAGAGTGTGAAACCTACTTCCTTCCAACAAGAGTGAATACTTAGGTAGTTCTTCCTCCTCAGGAATCTCTTCCAGAAAAGCAACTTCAACATCCATGGCCTTCTCAATCCTGGCGATCTTTCTACTCCTATTTCTTCTCTGAGTTCGAGTCAGGGGTGCAACTCTTGAACTGGACCCTACCTCGAAGACAGGAGGTATTGTAGTAAAATCTGTACCCTCCACGGTGGCAAGCTCATCACAGACTTGGATTTCCTTCCCCTTCAATTTGGCAGGAGTCGGGGTAGGTGCAGAGATTACTAGACCAGTGGGGGTAGAGACAATAGTCCTCCTACGAACAGTGATACTTCTTTCAGCTGGGACCCTTTTCAAAGGAGGGAACTTATGAGTCGATTTCAGGTTAAACTCAGTTACGGACTCCTCAGTTTCTAATACTTTGTCCATTAGTGTGAAGAGGGTAACGTCAGCGAACTTAATATCTGTATTGTTGAATCCTTGTTCAAAACGGATGATTCCATTGTCGGGCAGTTCATCCTTATAGGCTACGAAGTCCATTCCATTGGTGAATGAGAAAATTAACTTTGGTGCAGTCATTTTCTGTAGGGTAAATTCCGAATGTCAGTCCCGAATTATGCTTTCTTTTGTCGCAAAACTTAAGATGGCAAGGAAAGAGTCCGAACACTTTTTTAGTTTATCTTAATGTATTTGCGATTTAAAAGAGTTCATTTACTAAAAGGTTGTTTATTAGATTATTTGTTTGTCAGGAACAAAACGATTAATGGAGGAAGGTTAAAGGAAAGGTAAAGGACCCGATTCAGAATTAGAAAGGAAGAGAAAGACTCGTAAGACATCTCAAATCAAAAGACCGCTCCTAGGCTAACACCTATTAGGGGTCCACCCCACCTCAGAAAGAGGCAAAAAGATTCCAGAACCTCTCTGTTTAGGGGTGTCTAAACAGTGGCTCCAAAATCCAAAAGGAATTGACTATACCCGTTCAAGACAGAAATGAGCGAGGTATGCCAATGGAAGGAATAGTAGTTTGGTCCACAAGAGACATGGACTCACTACCGACTTATGAAAGCAAAACCATCTGATAAAAATGGAGAGAGGAACTAGTTCCCAGCGGAGTCACCAGAAATTTTCAGCATATATATGTTGTGTGTTGTTTTTTAAAAAGGGGTCGCCTAACAGAAATTATCGGCGAATTTTAAATTTTAAATTAAATTTAAATTTATATAATTTGGAAAGTAGCATTTGATTTTGGAAAATAATTTTAAGTTTAAAAATTTTAAGATATGAAATCAAACCGATCTCACATCCCAAATAGTTTATATGAACGAGCACCGCATCACAAACCGTGTATCTATCCCGAAGAATAAACACACTGCTTGATGATGGGGCTCGATTAAATAAACTAGAAGATTTGTGACATCCGTTTGGTCTGCGAGCCAATTTTATAAGCTGACAAGTTCCCTGCTTAATATAGAGGAATGAAGCAGGGTTTATATTACTTGGGTTCTTAAAGTTCCCTATAAGGGCAAGCCCCTATAGTTAATTACATCTTAAATGATCGGAATCACTTAAGAAAACTCTCGATAATGATCAGTGGTTTTGCTCTCAAGAATTTCAAAGTTTAAGGTTTTCAAAGGATTGAATTTTCGAGATTTCAATAGGGAATGGATCAAATTTGGAACAATTTATTTCAAGAACTCAAAGGAAGAGAAGTAGGAGATGCTGAGGATCCAAGAAGAATCTTGGCAACTTCCCAAACTATCCTATTGTTTGGTTTCAATTTGACAGTTTATTTCATGTTGCAATCCTGCCAATTTTAGTTAATTAAGACTTATATTTGTATGACATAATCATACAAATAACCTCGAAGATGTGAGGGTTTACGTTGTACCGAACGACTACCTCGGAGTCCTAAGACTGGTTAGGGTTTAATTTGTATAATATGATTATGCAAATGCCTAACAAAAAGCTGAGGATTTAGGTTGCACTAGGAAGACTATCTCAAAATCCTATGGCTTTGTTATTTAATTCTAAGAAAGGTTTTGCTGATGTAGATCCAAGTTTTGCTGACGACGATGGCCGTGCTGCCCACTATGCTCCAAGCTCCTTATTGTTGCAGAGGTTTAGTTTTAGAAAGTGAAAATCAGGAGATGAGAGAAGTGTTTTGGTTTAGAAAAATTTTAAAGTCCAAATGTCTTTAATGTTTTAATTAAAACAAATCTTAAAGTTGGTAAAATATAACCGATTAAGATCCCACGGTTCTGTCATCCCGACACCATTATTTTCATCGGATTCACTTAGTCCAGATGAATTTGCTAAACTCAACTGAATGAGGTCCACACTTTCATTTAGACCATTGGAAATCCTGTTAGCAACACGTGGGTTACATCATCTGAGGTATTCCCGATCATCCAACGAGACGTTTTAATTTAGTTGTAGTTGTAGTTTTGTGTTTTGTTTGAGAATAAATTTTGAGTTGTTTTATATTTTAAATATTGTGGCGGTGAATTTTATCTTGTTGTAACTTTTAATTTAGTTTTAGGTTTCACTTTTGTGGCTATCCTAAAGGTTTTAGTTTTCATGCATAGTGATATTCTTGTTTAACATGCAAGAAAAGTAAAGTGCAGTACAGGTAAGTAAATTGCAATAAAATTAAAGCGTACCTGGAGGGTCTTCCCATCATTCCAAGCTACACTTAAAACACATGTTAGAGCATTTATATATTTGCAAGATAATACCTAGGTAGAGCTAAGGGAAGGCTTTGGTTGTCTACCAAAATCCTAATCCTATAGCTAGTCAATTCCTATGATGTCTAGGTTCTTGTGTTTTTATGGATGATTTTCTTCATCAAAGAACAATTAAGTTAAATTGTTCTTCTAAAATACCCCATCATATTGAGAAAGTGCTTAGGACGAGTCTTGAACATCTTTTCAATACTTATGAGATTATTTTGAGTCCAAATGAATTTCATTGTACATGTGAATTAATCATCCAAAAATTTAGTTAAGTTTTGTCTCTTGCTCAGTGAACTTGGATATTTGATTCTCCGATGAGTAAAGTGACATTTCACTTAATGCTTCATTTAAGAGTTATGATAACGATAGCCTTTAGGGGGCAAATTAGTTTGTTAAGAAATTTAACCGCTTTGATTAAAGTTGAATTGATGATTTAGGATGATTTAATTTAGTTTCAAAATTCAAGTTGATTTTCTCTTAAGTGTTTTAAATTATTTGATTTGAAAGAGGTGTTTAGATTATTCAATTTAAATAAACTTTTAATAATTTAAATTTAATTTGACTTAATTGTAACACTTTAGGACAATTTTAATTGGTTTGATTTTTTATGTTTTTAATTATGAATTGTCTTAAGATTGATTTTCTTTAATGTTTCAAATTTATTTTAGATTTGTTTTTTTTTTACGTGATTTCAAATTAATTTTAAAGTTTTAAATTTATTTCAATATGATTATCAAATCACTTAATGTTTTAAGCTTTTAATTTAATTAAGGTTTATTTTTCTTTTAATTATTTAATTATTAATTTCAATTATCATCTTTGAGTTTGATTAAGAGTTGAATATTATTAAAGTGAATCATTTAGGGATTTTAAACTAAAGAATTGATATCTTCTTAAATTATACCCCTAATCTTAATAATCCATATTTTAATTTATTCTTCCAAAATTCAAATTGTTTAATTAATTAAAATTTACTTTGTATATTTTCAAGATGATTAATGGGTTTCTACCCCTTAATTCCCTAGGTTTCAATCATTTAATAAAAATTTTAAAATCAGATACTTTACCCTCCCCTTGATTAAACCTAAATATTAATTAGGGTTAAAATTCTTTAATTACCTTTATGTCCATTTACACGTGTTCATTTCATAACTCATCAAATTAAACTTAAATGAACTTAAAATTTTTATGTCACTTCACTCATATATCAACTAAAACATTAGAGGAGAAAATGTGATTTTTCTGAATTTAAATTAATTTATATATTTATTTTTGTGGGAAAATGAGGGTTTTCAATGAAAATTCAACAACATGACCAAGGTTAGGTTCCTATCCTTAGGAAAATTATGGGATGTTCCTACTGACTAGAGGACCATTTGGACAAATTTTGGTGATTTTTTGAATTATATTTTATTTATTATAATTATTTTGAGTTTTTGAGTGTTAATTAATTATAAAATAAACTAAAAGTTGAAAAATGAATTTTATTTTTCTTAAGTCTCTCTGACCTCAAGGAGTCCAAAGAAGAAAATTTTATATTTTTTTTATTTTTCTATGATTTATTAGAATTAATTTGGTGAAAAGGTTGGAAAATCCATTTTTTAATATTAAAATTGCCTTAAGCCTTTAAAATCCAATATCTTAACCTATAGACTTGAGAAAAATATTTGGTTAGTTCCTAAGTGATTAGGAGGCAAAATGTGATATTTTTATGATTTTTAATATTTTTTGTGATTTTTATTATTTTTTAATTATTAAAATATTAAAAATATGGTGAAAAATAAAAATTTTTGAAAAATTCAAATTTTAATTTTCTTAGACTCCTCTGATACCAGAGAAGTCGCAAAATCAATTTGGTGAATTTTTGAAATGTATTTTGGGTTTTATGAATTTTTAAAATTTAATAATGATCATGACACTTAAATAATTCATTTAGTAGGGCTAATCATTTTCAATTGATTTCAAATTTTTATGTGAAACTCCTCTGACCCTAAAGATCAATGGAAAATTGTTTTCAAGTGGTTTTCATGTGTGGTTAGTCCTATTTAATTAAGATTCAGTTTTGAATGTTTAGGACAATTAGGGTTATTCTTAATGAGTTAACTCAAAATATATTTTCCTTAGTGTCCTCTGACATAAGATACCTCCCCTAATTTTTCTAGAATTTATTGATCAATATGCTAATTATTGGAATTAAAATGCCAAAACAGACACTTAAACTTGAAAAATCAATAACTTGCCATAGAGATGGTCTCTGACCTTGGAAAATTCAGGGAATGTTCCCAAGAACAGAGGCTACAAAAGCCCTATAGTCTCATGATATAGTGAATTGTATAAATGCATGGAGAATTAAAATATTAAAATTTGTAAATAATTAATTAAAAATAAAATACTCATCAAAATGACTTAATTCTTTTTCCACATTGTTCTCCTCTTTTCACTGAGCAAGAGGGTATTTTTATTTTATTTTTGTGATTTTTCTACACGAAGATATGGATTTTTGAAGTTTCAGGTATTTAAATAAATAGAAAATATCCTATTTATCTACTTAACCCAGTCAGCACTGCGTCAACCTCAGCAGCTCTGAAAGCCTACGCGGCGAGCTCCTATTCGATGCCGCCACTTGAGTCAGTAGCCCCGCGTCCCGCGGTCTCGTTCCATCTCCACGTCCGGCTCTATCTGGATCGTCCATTCGATACATGCACGATCCGACGGTTCCTGGTCATCTTCTACGACTGGAGTGTGCCAAGAGCCGTCCACACTAGAACCCTAATATCTATTTCTTAACCATTTTTCATGAAATTTTATCCTTTATGTTCGTCTAGACGAGAGCTACAAATCCATACGGCTAACATGCATTAAAATTAACTCAAATGAAATGGAGAATCGCTGGAAGCTCTCGGGAAGGAGGAGTTCCATACCTTGGCTCTGAGAAGTGAAGCTTCAATCAGAGGGTTGTGGAACCTTCGATTGACCCTAAGGATGCTCCAGATGAAGTCTCTGACTCTAAGGAATTGTCTAGGTATGAAAGTGACCAAGGCCGATTTCAAGATTTGGACTCTAGAACAATTGGGTGGCCTGGTGATGGGGCTTTTGCTGGAAAACTTCTCCTCTTGGTCTGGTGAAGGTGTAGGGTCAGTCAATTTAAGGATTAACTCACTGTGGTGAAGTATCCTGGTTTTGGGCTTGAAATTCAACTCTGAAATTGAGCTCACAGAGAGGAAATTAAGGCTGGATTTCAGTGGGGATCAAGTTTTCTATGCTAGGAGGAGGGTCTAGAGCAATTTTGGCAGAGTTTCTGTACTGTTTTTGTTCAATTCTTTTTTGGATGAGAGGGGGTGGAGTTTAAATAGAGCTGGTCGGAGGGCTTCCTGTGGGCAATCGAGGGTTGGGATTTGCTGCCTAGGTCAAGAGAAGAACAGCCATGGTGTCCATTATGCATGGGACAGCTCAGCAAGGAAGAATTCAAAATTTTGGCTCACATGGAGCTCTCGGCCATGGGGTTTTCAGGCGGCTGTGGTGGCTGGCCGGCCAGGGTCAGGTCACCATCCTGATCAGGAGGGTCAGGGTTTGAATTTGGTGAAGTCAATTGGAGTTGGCCAAGTGTAAAGGGGCTGAATTGAAATGGAATGGGGGAGGCTTATTTTGGGTTCAATTTGGTCAACCCATGGTTTTAGGCTTGGTGGACCACCCAACGCCTGGTTTTGGGCTGATAAGAATCACTTGGGTCAGCCTCACATGTGTGGTGAAGTCCCCATCAAGATTGTTTAAGTTAATTTTGGGTTAGGGTGTGACAACAAAGGGGTTAAAAAGGCTTAAGGGGAAGCTTAGAAAGGGATTCCCTCCTTTGCCATAAATGAATTGGTGATGTGGAAAGTGTCTTCCATGGCTTGCATGTGACTTATACATGGCTTCATGGCTACATTTGGCTTGGGGATGGCTTAGCTTAGTTTCATGAAAATGGATTTTAGGGACTTTGGCGTTTTTATGGAATATTTGGATGAAGCTTGACTTAAGTTGATTTAATCATTGGTTTGGAACTTAGGAATTGATTTAGTTTAAATGGATGAGGGGGGGTTCCATATGGGCTTTAGAATCAATTTTAGTCTTTTTGGATTTGGTGAGGGATGGGCTTTTAAAATGGTTTAAGGAGGTGGGCTTTTAAGTTTTAAAATGAATTAGTGGATGGAAATTTTGTGAATGGCTATGCCAAATGAATATTGAATTTGGTTTAGGGGTGTGCCATGAAAGGTTTGAAACAAGTTTGGGGTGATTTTAAGTTGAATTGGATTTAATTTGGACCTTTTAGTAATATGGTCAAAGTGGACCAAATCGGGCTAACTTAGGATAAGGTTGGATTAATGTTGATTTTGATGTAAAATTAATGTTGCAAAATTTTTATGGGGGTGTGACAAAGAGTTTTCAATTTTGGTTGGGTTTTGATTTTGGGATTTGGGCTAGGTTTGGGTTCATGATGGGTTTATGCCAAATTGGGGATTTTGGGTTTGGGTTAAGCTTGGGTGGGATTTGGGTCCAAATTTGGGGCAAATTAAGTCAGATTTTTGTTTGTGAGGATGTTAGGAAGATTTCAAAACAAATTTGAGGAAGATTGGGTAACATTTGGGTGGAATTTTGGATGGATTGGGTTGGTTGGTCATTTTGGGCTTTAAAGGCCCATTTGGACTTTTTTGATAAAACAAGGTTAAATTGACAAAATTGGCTTATAGTGTAGTTGAAGAAAATGATGCTGGGAATATTTGGGATTTTATGGAATTTTTTGAGAATTTTGGGAATTTTTTGGATTTTTGTGGGCTAAAAGGTTATTTAGTAGGTTTGGTAGGTGTAGCGCCCCCCCCCTCCCTCGGTGGTCAAAAATTTAAATTTTGAAAAAAAAGAAGATTGATCAAGTGTGAGTGAAATGAAATCATTTTGGTTGAGCCATGAAGCCATATTAAGCTCATAAGTACCATGAAAGGACTAATCTTAGGCACTTAATATATTGTTCCTAACCATCTTAACCAGGGGTGTAGGGGTTTAGGTCCATCCATATGAGTTACCTACATGAGTTAGGGAGTCAAATTGGTTAAAGATAGTTTTAGGGTTTGGAATGTGTGTGAGAGTGTGGTGTGTGCAAGCATACCCTCACCAGACCAGGTCACTCAGGGTAGTTCTAAGGCCAAAGAGTCCTATAGGGAACTCATCCTTTAAACCTCCACAAGTGGCCTGTGGGTTTACAATCAAACTTGTGGGGTTTAAAGGGAGTTTAAGAGGTGTTTTGAATTTCTAAGTGGTGGGTTCCATCTCTAATCCTCTAGGATAGTCAAAGGGAAAGCCTAAGGCTAGATCCTAAGTACTAAGGAGGGAGATCAGACCTCATCAAAAATGAGGTCAACAGATGGTGAATAGATATACGAAGCTAGGGAAGCCGCCAATTTTACTTCTCAAGTCATCATTATGAACCACCCCAGCTAGATTGGCAATGGTTATGCTCCAGTCCTTGACTGCCACGCTTCTCACATTGTCATCAAATTAGCTGAAATCTTGACCAAAATCGACAGGCGGTACAGAAAGGAGCTTGATAAGGAGCCAAAATTTCTCAAGAATGGAGATACTAGTTTCATGAAGATGATTCCCACCAAGCCTATGGTAGTTGAGACATTCTATGAGTTTTCGCCACTCACAAGGTTTGTCGTGAGGTACATGAGGCAAACACTGACAATCGAGTCATTCAGAACATGAAGAACAAGGATCGGAGTGGAGTGAAGGTGACCAAATATGCTGCTAAGAAGAAATGAATGTGTGTTCTTGTTTGAATAAGGGGAGTCAAGAATCGGTCAAATCCGTTTTTGGTGTTTGGATGCAAAACTGGGAGCTTGACAGACGGTGGCACTGCTCGCTCCACTTATCTTTTTAGTTGTTGTTTGTGTTTGTTGTTTTCCTTGTGTTGAAGTTTGTATTGCTTTTCTATGGTTGTATTTTTTATCACTACTTATTTTGATTGTACAATTGTTATTGTATGAGTTTGAATTTGATGTTTAGTTTTTGTGTTCTATTTATTTTGGTAATTTTGCTGTAGTTCTTTTTTCCAGCTTTACATTACCACCAGTGGCCGAGTCATTATTCATTGGCACACAATTCTTTGTATATTACATCTTGAACTCGTAACTAGAGAGCTTTCCACTTCCTCACAAGGTTTTGATTTTGTAGATTCTTAAAAGATGGATGCCTCTATTCATAGGCCAATCTAGATCTTTACGAAGTTCAACAATTTCTTTAAGTTAGTACTGCAGTTAGTATTGTCAGGAAAGTGTAAATTGTTTTAATGATATTTTCTCAAGAAAGTCAATCATTTTTTGTCGGTGGAGGAAGCTTTAAGCCGCAGGTGGTTACATGGAAATGATGGACAAGAACACCAGCACGCAATGGGGGGAAGTGGGCAACTTACAAAAGTGACTTGTGGTTGGTAATGATCATTGGCAACTGGTATAAACTGACATTTGTCCCATGTATTTGAAAATATGACGCTTCTAGCCGTTTTAGACTACACTACATGTGGATCAAATGTTAAGGTTAGAAACTCCTAAAATTTTATATTGTATTTCAATTTTCGCAAACTAAGGATTATTATTTATTTAAATCCATTAAATCTCATAAGCATTGCACTGAAGATAGTTTCCCCGAATTATGACCTTTTATGATTCTCAATGTAAGAATTTTAGTCAAATTTAATATTCTTATGTCATTGCTAGCAATATTTTTCAAGATTTTCATCATGTCATTATATTAATTAATAAGATTTTGATTAAAAATGTTACATTATTTTTGAATACTGGTTTGCCCGTGAATCACACCCAAGGATGACAGTGTAAGGAAGGAGATAGGGAACAATAATACTTCATGTCTTATTCATAAAATGATCTCTCTATTTATAGGGGACGGGTGCAACTTGATGATATTATATTTTTACGCATACTTTAAAGGGGTTCGTATGGAGTTTTTCTGATATTTCACATGTATGAGTTTATCGTTTAGCTGCTCTCTAGGTTGGTCGGCTTATATACCTAAAATATATAATATTTTTATGCACATTTTTATACCTATTTTTTATGATATTGCACTTTAATGGAAGGTATTTGTGTGTTTTTATTTCAGGTACATTTAAATGGACCAAATAGCTCAAAAGCAGTGATTGAAGCAAAAATGAAGAATGTGTTAAAATGAATTGGGCCGCCTAAGTGCCCAGATCTAGCGCTTAAGTGCCCGCAGACAGAGAAGGTCGCGTCTAAGGGCCAAAACCCTGCTCTTAAGCGCCAGGTAGTTACTTTGCAATTTTAATGAATTTTTAGAGAATTTTGAAGAGGTGTTTGAAGCATCCTTTGGTACAAACGTGGGTAACTGATCAAGGGCACCGAAAGACATTCAAATTTCACATGAAAGGATGCATCTCTTGCGAAGATTCGTTGAATATTGGCACATTTTGAAGATACACTAAGACATCTTTTGAGAAAGTATAAAAGAAAGGAGTTTTTAGAGTAAAAAGCGGTTGCTATGAAAGGAGAACTAGTGTGTTTTTAGTGAATAGTTAGAGTTAGAAGTTGTAGTATTCTTACTTGGGGTTTCTTTACACTTTTCTTATTCCTAGTGAAAGAGAAGCTGAGTAGGGATTCCTAAGTAAATCTCTATTGTCGTAGAGAGAATTAAACGCTCTTGGATTGGGCGACTTCTACAAGGTAGTCTTGTAAGTGAAACGAAGAGATTCAAAAGAACTTCAAGAGTTTGGTGGAGAGGAACTTGAGATAAGTTTTATCTCTGTACTTCATTTGGTTCTAATTGAGACTTCTTGTGTTTTCTACATGGTTTCTATTTTTAAAATTTCTTATTTTTGTGTTTTCTCCATGGATTTTGAGTAGTCTTCTTTATCTTTTTTCTTAAAATAAAAAGTAATTAAGTGTTGGATGAAAGTTGTGGAAGTATTGATCCTTAATGTTGGAGAAAGTTATGTTGATTTAATCCTTACACGTCATTTACTTCTTGATTTGGCCAATAAGATGTTAATATTTTTTGTGAGAGCATGTAAGATCCTAGTATGTATTGTCTCAATCAACAATAGGTAGAAATCACATAGGATTATATGGATGAGAAATTAATTCATATAATTTGTAAAACTAAATAGGAAAATATACTTTGATAGGTTTAGAATTAGAAGACCTTAGGGTGACAGAATAAAGCCCCTAATTTGGTTTATTGTTTTAGGTTTTGATGCGAGATGTTAGCCCCCAGGTGGAGGGAAAGGAGGGAACTCTAGAGTGAGAGCTAGTCTCTTCCTTATCTAACCTGTCTTCAAAACTATTCAAACTTTAAAATAGCCAATGTTTTTTATAGCATCTCTAGTAAAGGTAAAGAATAGGATTGCTCCTATTTGACACAGCACATTTTGAATACTTCCACAATAGAATTCTTGTACTTATGACTAATTCATGATAAAAGATATTTTCATCTATACTTCTTTAATCTTACAAAAATCTCGTTATAGTTAGTAAAGTGTTTACTTTATTTCACAATTTAAGAAAATACAAAAAAAATTTGCATTTTAAACTTTTTTGTTATCTTAAACACTTTAAATGCCTTTTTCTAAATAGAATTTAAGATCTAAAGACCTTTTTATCTTTTAAATTTCCAATATTTTTCCCCAAGGGATTGATATTTCGGGGCTTAATTAGAAAGTTTTATATTACTTAATAATGATATGTATACTTGCGTAGAATCCCTAAATTTAAATATCACTGTTGCATTCTTATTTACATAAGAATCAAGTTTTTAGTGCGTTGTAAAGAAGAAAATTTTATATTAAAAATATAAGTTTAATCTGGTTAACACAAGTATAAATATATCAGTATTAATATGGTAGTAAAAAGAATCGAGATTAAGCTTTTGGCGTCGTTGCCGGGGAAAAATTGAATTTTATTTGGATTTGAATTTAAAAGAAAAATTAAAAGAATTTTTAGGAAAACAAAATTTCTATTTTTAGAAAATCTTATTTAAACCTTATATGTTTATGTGTGTTTTATTTTTATTGTTATTGTTATGTTGTAATAGTTTATGTGAAGCTCAGGTTCTAATGGACTCGTGCCTTACGATTCTGAATTAGAATAAACTATTAGAATTTTAAAAAAAATTAAAAAAAAATAAAAAATTCAAAATTTTCAAGAAATGGCAAATCAAATTATCAAAATGCTAAAATTCATCATCAAGTAAGTTCTTTAAGAGATTATGCAAACCCTAGAGTGGATGAACTTCATGGTAGTATTCAAAATCCTATTGTAGCTGCTAATTCGATTGAACTTAAACCTACTATTATCCAAATAATATCTAATAATCAGTTTGGGGGATCACCAACTGAATATTCAAATTTACATCTTGCCAATTTTCTAGAATTGTGTGCTAAATTTAAGTATGATGGTATTTCTAATGATGTTATTAGGCTTAGGCTTTTTCCATTCTCACTTAAGGATAAGACTAAGATATGGTTGAATTCTTTAGCACTTGGATCTATTAGAACTTGGGGTGATTTAGCACATAAATTCCTTGCTAAATATTTTTCTCCATAAAAAATTTCAAAGCTTAGAAATGATATTAAATTTATTTGTCAATTTGAAGGAGCATCTATTTACGAAGCTTTGGAACGATTTAAAGAACTCTTAAGTAAGTGTTCACACCATGTTGTGCCAAATTAGTTAATTATTCAAACTTTTTATAATGGATTAGCTAGATCTCTTAAATTTATTATCGATGCTGTTGTTGGTTGTTCATTGATATCTAAACCATTTCCTGAAGCTTATGCTTTAATTGATGAAATGACTACTAATAATTTTTTATGGCCTTCTGAAATGTTACATCCTAAAAAGGTAGCCAATATTCATGATTCTGAAGCTTTTTCCATTTTATTAAATCAAGTTGCTACAATTTCAAGATAGACCAATTTGGAATGAATTTTTTTCAACCAATTCCGATGATTGAAGAGAATTCATTGGACCAAACGGTAGGTTCTCAAACATCAATTGAGACTTTAAATACTATAATTAATAAGTTAGATAACTCATATTCAAACTACTATAATCCAGGTTGGAAAAATTATCCTAATTTTAACTGAAATAACAACTCGGGTGGTACTAATCAGCAATGGGGAAGCAACCAAGTAAACTCATTAGGGAACTGGAACAACTAAGGTAATAGTAATTATAGACCTACATATCCTCTAGGTTTATATCCACAATTTAAGGAAACGAAGTTGCTATAGAAGAAGTGGTGTTACAAATGGGAAATCATTTACAAAGTCAAGGAGCTGCTATAAGTATTATTGAGAATTAGTTGTGACAAATTACAAATTCACTAAGTAATAGAACCCAAGGAATACTTCTTAATAACACAGAAGTAAATCCTAAAGACCAGATAAAGAGCAAGTAAATGTTGTTTAACTTAGAAGTGGAAGAGAATTGGAAGGGAGAGTTCAAAGAAAGATTCAAGTAGAGAAAGAAAAAATGAAGAACCTAAAGAGGACGCTCCAAAAGGTTTTGAGAGACCTATTTCTTCATTTAAGATTGATTAAGAAAAACTGCCACCACCTCCATTTTCTCAAAGACTTTGTTAACAAAAGTTGGATAAACAATTTTCAAAATTTTTGCAATTCTTTAAAAAGCTTACAATTAATATTCCTTTGCTGAAGCTTTAGAACAAATGCCAAGCTATGTGAATTTTATGAAGGATATTCTCAATTGAAAAAGGAAATTTGAAGATAATGAGATAGTTGCACTTAGTGAGGAGTGCAGTACCATAATTCAGAAAAAAACTTCTTGAAAAGCTTAAAGATCCTAAATGCTTCACAAGTTCATGTGCAATCGGAGACAGATTTTTTTGGAAAAGCTTTATGTGATTTTGGTGCAAGTATTAACCTTATGTCATTACCAATATTTAAAAGACTGCGATCAGGAGATATATCTCCTAGAATAGCATATCGTTCTTTAACATATCATAAGGGCGTTGTAGAAGATATTTTGATGAAAGTGAATCAATTTATCTTTTCTTTTGATTTCATTGGGTTAGATATGGAGGAAGATAAAGAGATACCTATCATTTTGGAGAGATCTTTCCTAACAACAGGCGGAGCAATGATATATCTGCAAAAAGGGGAATTAACTATGCATGTTAATGATCAAACAGTTATTTTTAATATCTCCAAATCAATGAAATACCTTGCAAAAGGTAAAGATTTTGAATGTTCCAAGATAGATGTAATGAGATATTTTAGTGAATGTCTTTTTAAAATAACTTATGAAAAGAATTCAGAAATAAATGATTGGAACACGAGTAAGAGGAGAAATTAAAACAATTTAATGATTTTATTGAAGAAGATTCAAATTTTGTTCAAGAAAGGTTTAAAGTTTTGGACATTATAGAAAATACAAATCTTTTTGTCCATCAATTAAGAAACCTCTTGAACTTGAATTGATGTTACTTCCGAAATGTTTAAAAAATGCCTTTTTAGGTGATTCCTCAACATTGTCAGTTATAATTTTCTTGAACTTAACTTCAGAAGAAGAAGTGTGTTTGCTGAAAATTCTAGAGGAATATAAGAAAGCCTTTGGATGGAAAATTGCTAACATTAAAAGAATCAGTCCTTCAATTTGTATGCATAGAATCCTGATGAAAGAAAACTGCAAGCCCAGGGCTAATCCTCAAAGGAGATTAAATCATATTATGAAAGAATTTGTTAAGAAAGAAATTTTAATGTGGTTCGATGCTAGGATTATCTGTCATATTTCAGATTGTGCATGGGTTAGTCCTATACACTGTATTCCTAAGAAAGGTGGAGTGACTATAGCTGTTAATGAAAAAGAATTAATTAATACCAACAAAACAAGTTACAGGATGGCTAATATGCTTTAATTATAAAAAATTAAACCTTATCACAAGGAAAGATTATTTTCCATTACCCTTTCTTGATCAAATGTTACATAGACTAGCTGAGCATAAATACTTTTGTTCTCTGGATGGATATACTGGTTATCACCGAATAAAAATTATTCCAAAGGATTAAGTGAAAACAACGTTTACCAGTCCTTATGGTACTTTTTCTTTTAAAAAAATATTTTTCTGTTTATATAATGCCCCTACTACATTTCAAAGATGTATGATGTCTATTTTCTGTGATATAATTGAAAAAGGAATTAAAGTTTTATGGACAATTTTTGGGTGTTTGGAACTTTATTTGAATCATGGTTAGAACATTTATCACGAGTTCTTAAACGTTGTGAAGAAATAAACTTAGTTCTTAATTGGGAAAAATGCTAATTTGTGGTAGCAGAAGGAATTATTTTGGGACATGACATTTCAGAATAAGGTATGGAAGTAGATCCTACTAAAATTCAAGTGATCACTAATTTACCTCATCCAATAAATGTGCAGGAAATTCAGAGTTTGTTAGGACATGCTGGATTCTAAAGGCTGTATATTAAAGATTTTTCAAAAATTGCTAAGCCACTATGCCATTTGCTCGAGAAAGATGTGATTTTCAATTTTGATAAGGACTGCTAACAAACTTTTAAACTTTTAAAAGAAATTTTAATCACTACACCAGTTATTATTTCACCAGATTGGAAAAACCAATTTGAATTAATGTGTGATGCTATTAATTATGAGCTGTTTTGGGACAGAAATATGATAAAATTTTCAAAGTAATTTATTATGCTAGAAAAACTCTTAATGGAGCTCAAATTAATTATACCACAATTGTTAAGGAATTTTTAGGAATGGTATTTTCCATTAAAATGTTCACATCATATTTAAGTGCATATAGATAATTCTGCTATTAAGTATTTAATGAAAAAGAAGAATGCAAAAACCAACATTGACAAGATAGGTTCTTCTTCTGCAAGAAATTGACTTTGATATAGTAGATAGAAAGGGATCTGATAATCAAATTGTTGATCATCTATCCATACTTAACTCTAAAAAATCACTTTGTTCTGAAGAAGAAATTAATGAACATTTTCCAGATGAATAATTCTTCAATATTAATGAATGGTGTGTTCCATAGCATGCAAGCATTAAGAACTTTCTTGTTAGTAACATTTTACCTTATGGTCTAACACACCAACAAAAGAAGAAATTTTTATCTGAAGCTAAGACTTATTTTTTGGACAACCCATTTTTGTATAAACAGAGGAATGATCTAATTATTCGAAGATGTGTACCTTTAGAAGGGACTTTTGAAATTATTCAAAAATGTCATGATTCTGATTTTTTTGGGGGAAATTTGGTGTTGATAAAATAACATATAAAATATTGTAATCTGGATTTTATTAGCCTACTATCTTTTGAGATGTTAATGCTTATATTAGGAATTGTGATCAGTGTCAAAGTGTAAGCAATATTTCTAGAAGAAATGAGATGCTCCTCAATTATATTTTGGAAGTTGAAATATTTAACATTTGGGTATTAGATTTCACGGGACCATTTAAACCATCTTTTAGAAATTTATATATACTGTTAGCAGTTGACTATGTGTCTAAATGGATAGAAGGTGTTGCTTCATCTCAATGTGATGCTCAAAGTATTGCAAAGTTCTTAAAAATGAATATATTTTGTAGATTTGGAATGTCAAGGGTTATCATAACTGATGGGGGAAGTCATTTCAAGAATTCCTTAATTGAAAAATTATTGAAGAAATATTGTATCTTTCATTGAACTTCAACTGCATATCATCCTTAGATAAGCGGTTTGGCTGAAGTTTCCAATCAAGAAATCAAAAAATTCTAGAAAAAAATTTAAATCCGACAAAAATGGATTGGTCAGTCAAACTTGATTTTGCTTTGTGGGTTTATAGGATTGCATACAGATTTCATATAAGAATGTCACCATTCAGGTTAATATATGGGAAAGCTTGTCATTTACCAGTTGAATTTGAGCATAAAACTTATCGGGCTATTAAAGATTTTAACTATAATTTGAAGGATACTGGTAAAAAGAGATTATTGCAATTAAATGTGTTGGAAGAGATTAGGAATGAGTCTTATGAGAATGTTACTATTTTTAAAGATAAGATGAAAAAATGGTATGATCAGAAGATTCATAATAAAAATTTTGAGCCAAGACAATAAGTTTTGCTTTATAATGCAAGATTGAGGTTATTTTTAGGAAAACTTATGTCTAACTGGATGGGCCCATTTATTGTGATAAAAGTTTATCTCTATCAAGCTGTGAATATTAAAGATCCTAAAACCCTTAAAATTTTCAAAGTGAAAGTTCATTGGCTTCAACCTTATTTCTTAGGGGATCATGATAAATTGAATGATTTTTTGATGTAGGTTCACCTAGAATAAGCAATGGGTACGTCGGGCTAACGACATAAAACCAAGCGCTCTGTGGAAGGCAACCCATAGTTATAGTTGTGCTTTTATTTAGATTGTTGTTGTTGCATTTGTTTTAGAAAATAGTGGAAGTATTTTAAACTTTTGGTGATAATTTTAAGTCTTTAAATGATGGCTTAGAAGTGTATGAATGAGTATTTAGACATTAAGCTGACTTATGTTAAATTGAGCATTGGCTCCTAAGTGCCAAAAACTGGCGGTTAAGTGCCAGAGTTATAAAAATGTGCCTAAATGATGTTCTAGAAGAAATAAATGTGGTAAATTAGTCTTGAACGTTATTTGGTGGTTTATAGAAGTCAGAAGTGGAATAAGCTCTACCAAAATTTATAAATAGTATTGAATTGAAGAGAGAATTTGCCCCGTTCAAAAAACTTCATTCTTAAGTTTAAGTGAAGAAAAAATTGAGTTGTTAAAGGAATTAAACTAGCAAAGCTGTCATCTTGGGAGAATGATTTAAAGAAAAAGGAAAAAGCTATCATGAGGAAGTTTGTAAGTCAAAGTACGCAAGAGTTATATAACGGATTCCTATTCGTTAGTATTTAGGCAATAGCAAAGAAGATTGCAAAAATTGAGGCTGATGTGGCTTCAATTGAGGTAAAGGTAAATGAAACCAATGCACATTTATCTCATAGTGATTGTCAACTTAAAATGAAATTCAGTCATTCAAGTTATATTGAAGCAGCGGACAAGGTTATGTATCTGAAAAAATAAGTGGATTGAAGAGGATTCTAACAGAGTTCTTTATCATCGTCTGTTTTATCAAATCTATGAGCTAAATGGTTCAGAAGAAACAACTAAAGGTCAAGGATATGTTCCACCTAATGGAGAATGGAATTGAGTTCTTTGTTTAGTTTGTTTGCTTATGTGATCTTGTGTTTTTGTTATGTGTTTATGTAAGTTTGTATTGTATTATTATGAATTTAGAGAGTATCTCATCCAAAACTTTTTGGAAGGGGATTAGACATGTGAAGTGTATTTGTGCTTATTGAATATATGTTAATGAAATTGTTGTGTTTGTGTGAAAATATTTGAGTTATTGTGATCGAATCTAAGTTAGGAAAAGTTGATGAATTATTAAGAAAGAAGAGAGAAGAAGGGGAAGAAATTGTTATTATGACATATTTAAGACCATGTGAGGGTGGTGAACTTGGGAAGTAGTGCATTTGAATCAAAATTTGGAAATATCAAAATTTGTGCACTGGCACCTAAGCGCCAAAACACGCGCTTAAGCGCTGGCACACCCAAGAGCATGGCACCTAAGCGCCGAACCAGTCATGCTTAAGCGCCGGTTCATGAAAACCGGTTGTTGACCTCATTTTTATGAAAGGTCTCAAACAACCCTACTGACCCAACAGGTCAACCCTTGACCCAAAAAGTCAACATTGGTCAAAATTGTCAATCTTGACCCAATGACCAGCCCTACTAACCCAACAGGTCAACCCTTGACCCAAAAAGTCAACTTTGGTCAAAATGGTCAATCCATACCCAATGACCAACCCTACTGGCCCAACAGGTCAATTCTTAACCCAAAAAGACAACCTTGGTCAAAATGGTCAATTCTGACCCAATGACCAACCCTACTGACTTAACAGGTCAACCATTGACCCAAAAAGTCAAATTGGTCAAAATGGTCAATCCTGAACTAATGACCAACCCTACTGACCCAACAGGTCAACTCTTGACTCAAAAAGTCAACTTTAGTCAAACTGACCAATTATTCACCCGATGACCAATTATTGACCCGATGACCAATTATTGACCCAATAGGCCAACTTTTGACCCAGAAAACAACTTTGGACAAATTGATCAATTTTTGACTCAATGATCAACCATTGATCACCAAGTCAACCAAGATACTAAAATGGTCATATATGACTCATTTGACCAATTTAAGACATCACATGACTGTTAATACAAATTTGGTTAACTTTGACCTAAATAGGTCAAATTTGGTCAAAAAATGGCTAACACATGCTCCTTTGACTACAAAATTGACCTCAAAGATAGACATTGACATAATCAATTTGATATTGATCAAATTGATCAAAATTTAACCCAGATGTCACCACATTGACCATTGAGTTAACCTAATCACTAAAATTGGTCAACATGACCAAATTAAACCCCAAGTGACAAAATTTTTAGACATTATGACTAACCCAAACCCTGACAATGTTAGGAAAGTCCAAATTGATCACCCTTGGACAAAAATGGGTCAACCTGTGTCAACCTAGGTCAATCAAAGACAAATTTGGTCAAAATACTCAATTTTGAACAAAAAATAATATAAATTAATCAAATAATTATTCCAAAATTATTTTGATTAATTAGTTGGAAAATAATATAATTTTCAACATTCTAATTAATTAAATAATTAATTAAAATGAAAATATAATTAAAAGCCATGAAATAAGACAAAATCCAATTTTAAATAAAAATGACATGAAAATTAATCAAGTAATTAATTTAGAATTATTTTGAATTAATAATTGATTAATAAAATAATTTCCAATATTTTAATTAATGACATAATTAATTAAAATGGAAATTAATTTAAGAAAATGGTATGAAATGGAATTTTAACCTACGACATCATGGTTTTAAAAAATTTCAATCTCCTTTATGACATCACACAAGACTTCATATAAAGTCATCCATGAGTCACCCATGACCCATGAGACTCATTAGATGTGTGTTAACACATTACATAACCCATGATTCACCACTTTAATCATGGTTAAGAAAGTTCATCATGAAAGAAAGTGAGGTGTCATCCTCTCCCAAATTAAAAGTATGACTCATCTCCTCCATCAAGATGAGGTGGCTCACCACATTAGGTGCCTCATGAACTCACCAATGAGATTTAAATGTTAATTAAACTCTCTTGGATACCATGCTTAACTCAAGTCATGTTTCATCATGACTAAATTCTAATTTTTTTTAATGAGAGGTTTATGTGTCACTCCCTCATTAAAAATTTAAATGACATGTTGGAAGGAGAAGAGCTTGCCTTCTTGACTCACCATTCACTTCCTAGACCACCCAATAGATGGGAAACAAGAATCTAGCTCATGCCACACCATGGTTAGAAGCCATTATGGCTAAGGCATGAATGAAATGACTAAGTAGATAATGTGTCACCATTCCTCCAAATGAAACAAATAAATTTGGAAATTACCTAGGGGAGGTGAACTCAGCAAGATTCACCAAACCCAAGCCACCTCACTAGGGATCCAATGAGGACAAGACAAGATCCAAACTCAAAGCCTTCACCATGGTTAAACCTACGATGCCTAGGCTTGGAGATCAGCAATTCATCATTGCCATAGCCTAAATCTTCCCCCAAAACATCAATGAGATAGATAAAAAACTCCCCCCAAGTGTTTCTAACCAGCTCAAACCCATCCATAGCCATTGTCATGGCTACAAAAGCCCCTTACCCGAAACTATGAGAAAGAAGAAGAAAAATTACTAGAGACCTATAGGCTAGCCAAATCCTCTGGCTTTCAACATAAGAAGTCTGCTAGGGATCTTAGCAACCCATTCCAATGAAAATTGAGCCATAAAATTAGCCTGATCGAACCAATTTGGCTAAAACCCAAAGTGCACCTAAACCGAGCCACTTTGTCAAAATTACCCGCCAAGGCTTGTTATAAATCAAAATTGAAGTGACAAAGAACTTTTCTGGGATCACTAAAGGCAGACCAACAAGTTTGATCAAGCTCAAGGTCATTGTAGCCAAGGTATGAATTTTTTTATTTCAAAATAATTCATATAGTTGGAAAATCGTGGACTAAACTAGCCCAAAAAATTATGATCACCATGCAGATGTGATCTACATCTCAAGATGATGCCATAGGATAACAAATCACTCAATTCCATGGAGAAATGAGTGAGATATTGACCCTAGAAGTTGGACGGTTCAGGAATTATCTGAATTATCTGGATTAATCCATGGCCTCCCGATTCCGTGTTTTAGAACGGGCGGCCCAGATTGAACCATGCGTTGTTTGCTGTCCGGATCCGCACAGCAGATCATCCCGTTCTTTCGACGGTACAAGGACATGTAGCAGCCGCTGGATTTTTCTAGAGCCATTTAATTCCAAACAACCTTAAAACAATCGAAAATTCATATCTTTTTGCACAGACCTTCTAAAAATAAAATAAAAATACCTCTGGAATGCTCTTAAAGACAAGAAAATTATGAAATTAAAATAATAATTTTATTCTCTGTATTTAATTTTTAAATAATTAAATACTCTATAGAGTACTTTAATTATTAAAAATTATTTATAAATCAGAAAAATATGAAAATTTTATAGAAGAACCTTTAAGTCCTTATACACATATCCTGATTTTTCTAAGGCTAGGATAACTCTCTAAGATATGATTTTCTAATTTTCAAGACACTTTATAATTATTTTTAATAATTATAAAATTTGAAAAAAATGGAAATTTAAAATTAAAAAATGGTTAAGAATTTTAGGTGACAGACAATAATCCTAAAATAATAATTCTTAAGCCATTAAGTTAATTTTAAAAGACATTTTAAAATAGGGTTAAGATTTATTAATTATAAATTAATATTTCAAAACCCTTTTCTTCACTTACTTAGCCCATTTCACAATGGACTAAGTCAATGATGAGTCTAAACCCAAATAAACTCAAATCAAACATTAATTAGGTTTAAAGACATATTAAACTTAATTAATTCATTAAACCTTAATTACATTAGGCTTAATACAGAATAAAACTTTAATTAGGTTTAAGACATATTAAACTTAATTAATTGATTAAACCTTAATTATATTAGGTTTAATACAAAATTAAACTTTAATTAGGTTTAAAGACATATTAAACTTAATTAATTTATTAAACCTTAATTACATTAAGTTTAATACAAGATCAAACTTTAATTAAGTTTAAGGACATATTAAACTTAATTAATTCATTAAACCTTAACTAAATTAGGTTTAATACAAATTCAAACTTAAATTAAGTTTAAGGACATATTAAACTTAATTAAACTCATTATAATTACATTAGGTTTAATACAAAATCAAACTTTAATTAAGATTAAGAACATATTAAACTTAATTAATTCATTAAACCATAACTAAATTAGGTTTAATACAAAATGAAACTTAAATTAAGTTTAAGGATATATTAAACTTAATTAATTCATTAAACCATAATTACATTAGGTTTAATACAAAATCCAATTTTAATTAAGTTTAAAGACATATTAAACTTAATTAATTCATTAAACTTTAACTAAATTAGGTTTAATACAAAATCAAACTTAAATTATGTTTCAGGACATTTTAAACTTAATTAACCCATTAAACCTTAATTACATTAGGTGTAATACAAAATCAAATCAAGTTTAAGGACATATTAAACTTAATTAAACACCTTAAACCTTAATTACATTAGGTTTAAGACAAATCAAACCCAAATTAGGTCTAACCCTTTAGACCTAATTAAACCATTAAGTCTTAACTAAATTAGACTTGATTAAACTTAAACCCTAATTAGGTCTAACCCGTTAGACCTAATTAAACCATTAATTCTTAACAAAATTAGACTTAATCAAACCTAAACCCTAATTAGGTCTAACTAAATTAGACTTAATCAAACCTAAACCCTAATTAGGTCTAACCCATCAGTCCTAATTAAACCATTAAGTCTTAACTAAGTTAGACTTAATCAAACCTAAATCCTAAGTAGGTCTAACCCATTAAACCTAATTAAACCATTAAGCCTTAACTAAATTAGACTTAATCAAACCTAAATCTTAATTAGTTCTAACCCATTCGACCCAATTAAACCATTAAGTCTTAACTAAATTAGACTTAATCACACCTAAACCCTAATTAGGTCTAACCCAATAGACCTAATTAAACTTTAAGTCTTAAGTAAATTAGACTTAATCAAACCTAAACCCTAATTAGGTCGAACCCATTAGACCTAAACCCTAATTAGGTCTAACCCATTAGACCTAATTAAACCATTAAGTCTTAATTAAATAAAACTTAATCAAACATAAACTCTAATTAAGTCTACGACATTAGACTTAATTACACTATTAAACCTTAACTAACTAAGGTTTAATCAAATTTAAACTCTAATTAAGTCTAACACATTAGACTTAATTAATCTATTAAACCTTAACCAACTAAGGTTTAATTAAAGTTAAACTCTAATTAAGTCTACCACATTAGACTTAATTAAACTATTAAACCTTAACCAATTAACTTTTAATCAAACTCAAACCTAAAATAAACCTAACTTAAGTTCAACCTTTAACTTAAGTTCAACCTTTAACTTAGGTTCAACATAACTTGAATCCAAGTTCAACCTTTAACTTAGGTTCAACGCAACTTGAACCCAAGTTCAAACCTTAACTTCGATTGTACCTAACTTGAACCCAAGTTCAATCTTAACTTCAGTTCAACCCAACTTGAACCCAAGTTCAACCTTCAACACAACTTGAACCCAAGTTTAACCCTTAACTTAGGTTCAACCAAACTTGAACCTAAGTTCAACCTTTAACTTAGGTTCAACATAACCTGAACCCAAGTGCAACCCTTAACTTAGGTTCAACACAACCTGAACCCAAGTTCAACTTTTAACTTAGGTTCAACCCAACTTGAACCCAAGTTCAACCTTTAACTTAGATTTAACATAACGTAAAACCAAGTTTAAAACCTTAACTTAAGTTCAATCCATATTGAACATAAGTCAACAAACCAAACATAAAATCAGCCTAAGTTAATTTAAAACCTTAACTTGAGTTCAACCCATATTGAACTTGAGCCAACCTTAAGTCTAGGTTTAACCAAACTTGAACCCAACTTAAATCAAACTTAAATATAACTTGAGTTTAACCCATATTGAACCTGAGTCAACCATAATTCTAGGTTCAACCTAACTTGAACCTAACTTAACTCAAACTTAAATCTAACTTGAGTTCAACCTATATTGAACTTAAGTCAACCTTAATTCTAGGTTCAACCTAACTTGAACATAACTTAAATCAAACTTAAATATAACTTGAGTTTAACCCATATTGAACTTGAGTCAACCTTTATTCTAGGTTCAACCTAACTTGAACCTAAATTAACCAAAACTTAACTTAAGTTCAACTTATATCGGACTTAAGTCAAATTTAACTTAAGTTTAACAATATTGAGCTTAAGTCAAACCCAAATCTTAGGTTTAATCTAAGTCCAAACTAAATTGAACTTAAATCAAATCTGAACCTTAGGTTCAACTCAAACTGAACCTAAATCGAAATAAACCTTAGGTTCAACCCAAATTGAACCTAAATCGACATAAACCTTAGTTTCAACCCAAATTAAACCTAAGTTGACATAAAACTTAGGTTCAACCCAAATTGAACCTAAATTGACAAAATTGAATGTAAATCGACATAAACCATAGGTTCAACCCAAATTGAACCTAAATTGACATGAACCTTAGGCTCAACCCAAATTGAACCTAAATCGACAAAATTGAATTAAAATCAATATAAATCTTAGGTGCAACCAAAGTTGAACCAAAATTTTCATAAATCTAACATTTCAAACAAAAATCAACATAATCAACATAATCAACATAAATTTGATATTTCAAACAGAAATTGACATAAACAACATAAATTTGACATTTCAAACATAAATTGACATAAATTTGACATTTCAAACATAAATCGACATAACCAACATAAAGCTGACATTTCAAACATAAATCGACATTAATCCGACATAAATTTGACATTCTAAATGAAACTCAACAAATTCAACAATTTCAAACCAAATTCAACAATTTCAAACCAAACTCAACATAATTCGACATTAATTAACATTTCAAACTTAACTCAATATAATTTGACATAAATCGACATGATTTCACATAAACCGACATTTTTGACATAAATCAACATAAACTAACATTTCTAACCCAATTCGACAAAATCAAACATAAATCGACATAAAATCCAAAATCAAATTTAATTTGACATAAATTGACATAAAATCCAAAATTCAAACCAAATTGACATTCAAGACAAATCAAAAATTAAACCTAAATTGACATAAATCTAAATTGATATTTCGACCAAACTCGGTTATCTGACAACTCTGAATCAATAGTCACTTTGACCAGGTAATCTAAATATATGATATTGTTTCTGACTTTGTTTTTCTTGCAGGATGAAGACTTGAAGTTTCGTTTAGATTTTCTTTGCATGTTATAGGGTGTGTTAACTCTGTTTTGCCGGACGATAAAGACGGAACGACAATATTTAAAATAAAACAAAACACAATGATAAAACAACATAACATGACTTGAAATCAAACCAAAACACAATGACAAAACAATATCACATGACATTACAAACATCATTGCAACACGACAAAAGACATCATAACAAAATGACATAACGACATGATAAAATTACGTGACATTACGACATGACATAAAATAACATGACATTACGACATCACATGACATTACGACATGACATAAAACAATATGACATACAAACTATGAAATCTCGACATGACACATGATATGACACTAAAAAAACAAAACAAAATGCCACAAAGGAACGACATACACCGAACATAAAAAATATTTTCTGGTAGTATCGATTCTTTAGAAACGTACAACCACGACAACAATTGTACTTTTTCGAGGATAAATGTTAACCTTAATCGGGAGTTTTCCTAGGCAATATTATTTGCTCAGGATGTAATTAACTATAGGAGCTTCCTCCTATAGAAGATTAAAGAACTCAGGATAGGTATTTCACCTATAAGATCTCTCTGGTTACCTAAGATCTTCATATGATTTTCTTATACAAAAACTTCAGTAATTACACAATCTGAAGATTTATTCTATGAGATTATCATTTGATCTCTTTTTCTCTCAATCTCTATCATATTAATCCTTCTTCAATTTCTCCAAAGACTTTTGAGAATAAGTCTAAGTAGAATAAGAATTAGGGTGATAGATAGAGAAAGAGAGTGACGACTCCTTGACATTGACATGATATGGGAATTGATAGTGATGACTCCGCGACAATCTGTCGCCATCAAGAGAGTGGTGACTCCGCTGGGGAACTTCTCCCTCCCCATCTTTGGTTAATCAATTTGTCCTCATTACTATGATAATATATCCTTTGAAAGGCTAAATAATCCTTTCTTCTGTTCTATATCTTACTCAATCTCGAGTAAAATAGAACTAACACCTTTTTGATTCAAAGATTTGTTCACAACGAACAAATCCTAGAATCTTACATTTTCATAATCGACAGACCAAAATGACATAAATGACATACAAAAATAACATATATTGCCTCTCTTCCCACCCAGTTTACATAACAAGTCTAAAACAAAAATGACAATGAACTGATATAATGGATTCTCCGATGTTGATCTTTTTCATGGCTTCAAAATTCTGATTTGTCAGTCAATAAGATAGTATGTTATAATCAAATTTGAATCAATTAGTGCTCAATGGTCTGCCACACATCGTTTCTGAATTTATAGAATGAATTTAAATTCAATCAAGGATTTTCCCTAATAACTCAATATCCACCTATTAATAGAAAGACAATTCAGAAAAGAGAAATCTAAGAAAAAATTCTAACATTTTGAAAAGAAAAATATGATTTCTGGGGAAAATGAAATTAATGCCCTAATAACTGGGCCCTTTACCTTAAATCTTCAGACTGGGTCCTAAATAAAAATAAAATATTGTGATCAAAATATAAGTAATTGACTAAAGAGATCATGAGCATCTTAATCTTCTACCATGTGATTGGATCCTGACTTTTGAATGAATTATAATATCTCAGAATTCGTCTTAAGAAATATTTAAGAATTATTAATTAGGGGAGTTTGAACATTCAAAATCCTTAAAATATGCTTCACCAGATATAGTAATTCTCTGAGAAGAAGCTTGAGGTGAGCATGAATTCAAAAATTGGTGTTTGAATTCAGACATTCAAAACCTTTAAAAATATGCTCCACTAGATATAGTAATTCCTTAAGAAAAAGCTTGAGGTGAGCATGAAATCAAAAATTGCTGTTTAAATTCAGACATTCAAAATCCTTAAGATATGCTTAACCAGATATTGTAACTTTCTGAGAAGAAGCTTGAGGTGAGCATGAAATAAAAAATTTGTGTCCAAATCCTCCCCTAATTGATAAATCTTAAAAAACTATCTTAAGAATTTTCTTTCAATATTATATTCAGGAAAGAATTAAGCGATCTCATCTTTTGGTTGACTATTAATTGGTTCAGACATATCGTTAGAAGAAGATGAAAAATATTTTGATAACATAATCAAAATTTTGAAATATGCCTAGACCCAGAAAGAGAAAACTAAGGTAAATGGCTTTGTTATTGGAAATTAAATTATACTCTGAAGTCATAATTTTCTAAAGATCCAACCCCAATCCCAATTCAGAAATGTCAAAGTGATTTTTCAAAAACAATCTATATAATCTTTATAGAATTGGTGATTAATGGAAGCTTCATGAACCTACATGACCGACATCATTTGCTCTAATGAACGGGTCCTAAGTTGTGCTTCCACTTGAAGTGCAATGACCTTATCTATAAATGACACTAGTAGACGAAATAACATAAGAAAAAATGAAATTATAACTCGGAGAACTTAGAAGCTTGGAAGGCAAGCACGCTCAACTAAATTTGGAATTATACGGGCCCATGATAAATTAGTTCACCATAGGACACTCAGATCAAGGATTTGGATTTAGTACTTCAAACACCTATCCTCATGGGAGGTCTCATATGCTTGTTAAGAAGACACATTTGGAGAAATCCTGTCAGTTGGTAGACTACCGAGAAGAAATAATACACCCAATCAATTGGCAGTATTTGAAAAAGATGCGATATAAGCAAAAATGAATGACTTGTTTTGTAAACTGGGAAACAAATAACCAAAATAAAAAATTTTTGACATTGACATTTCTAAGAGATAGTATAAGACCTCCTTAAGTGGAAAATGGCATCTACTCTCTTTTTTGCTATTGGATATAAAACCATCATGATATTGGCTTTCCTTTAGTAATCTCTCTTTGGATAGGATATAAATCTTAAATGCATTCCTATTCCAAAACTGACATATCAACATTGACATTTCTAAGAGATAGTGTAAGACCTCCTTAAATGGAAGATGACATCTACTCTCTTTCTCGCTATTGGATATAAGACCATCATGACATTGGCTTTCCTTTATAAATCTTTCTTTGTATAGGATATAAGGCTTTTATGCATTCCTATTCCAAAACTGACATATTGACATTAATATTTCTAAGAGATAGTATAAGACCTCCTTAAATGGAAGATGGCATCTACTCTCTTTCTCAATATTTGATATAAGACCATCATGACATTGGCTTTCCTTTAGCAATATGCCATTGGATAGGATATAAGTCTCATACGCATTAATATTCCAAAATCGACATTTTGACATTGACATTTCTAAGAAATTGTATAAGACCTCTTTAAATGGAAGATAGCATCTACTCTATTTCTCGTTATAGGATATAAGACCATCATGACATTGGCTTTCCTTTAGCAATCTCTCATTGGATAGGATATAAGTCTCATACGCATTCCTATTCCAAAATCGACATTTTGACATTGAAATCTCTAAGAGATAGTGTAAGACTTCCTTAAATGGAATGTGACATCTATTCTCTTTCTCGCTAATGAATATAAGGCCATCGTGACATTGGCTTTCCTTTAGCAATCTTTGGATAAGATATAAGTCTCATACACATTTTTATTCCAAAGTTTACATTTTGACATTGCCACCTTTATGAAAAAAATTAACACGACATTCGCTCTCTTTTTCCTTAATTGTCTACGGTACATTGACAGTTCCAAAAATGCCAAAATAAGGACTTCGAATTGAAAATGACATGATAAACAACTTGTGATGATTAGCATATTTCGAACCATAAAGGTCAAATCCTCAGCAGATACATTCTTCGTTCTGAGTTTGCCACTGACTTTATAGTTAATGGATATAAGTCCTTTCCTGACATGGAATTATGGCATTCCATTAGCTATAATTTTGAGATAGGATGTAAGTCGCATAGCATTCCTTCTCAAAATCGACATTTGACATTGTTGACCTCATTTTTAATGAGTCAATACCTTTTGACCTAAAAAGTCAACTTTGGTCAAAATGGTCAAACCAGACCCAATGACCAACTCTGTTGACCCAATAGGTCACCCTTTTCACCTAAAAAGTCAAATTTTGTCAAAATGATCAATCTAGACCCAATAACCAACCCTGTTGACCCAATAGGTCACCCTTTTGACCTAAAAAGTCAACTTTGGTCAAAATGGTCAAACCAGACGCAATGACCAACCCTGTTGACCCAATAGATCACCCTTTTGACCTAAAAAGTCAACTTTGGTCAAAATGGTCAAACCAGACCCAATGACCAACCCTGTTGACCCAATAGGTCACCCTTTTGACCTAAAAGTCAACTTTGGTCAAAATGGTCAAACCGCACCCAATGACTAACCCCGTTGACCCAATAGTCACCCTTTCGACCTAAAAGTCAACTTTGGTCAAAATGGTCAAACTAGACCTAATGACCAACCTCGTTGACCCAATAGTCACCTTTTCGACCTAAAAAGTCAACTTTGGTCAAAATGGTCAAACCGGACCAATGACCAACCCCTGTTGACCCAATAGTCACCTCGCGACCTAAAAAGCCAACTTTGGTCAAAATGGTCAAACCGCACTCATGACTAACCCCGTTGATCTAACAGTCACCCTTTCGACCTAAAAAGCCAACTTTGATCAAAATGGTCAAACCGCATCTAATGACTAACCCCGTTGACCCAATAAGTCACCCTTTCGACCTAAAAAGTCAACTTTGGTCAAAATGGTCAAACCGGACCCAATGACCAATCCTCGTTGACCTAATAGTCACCCTTTCGACCTAAAAAGTTAACTTTGGTCAAAATGATCAATCTAGACCCAATGATCAACCCTGTTGACCCCATAGGTCAACCTTTTTGCCCAAAGGGTCAACTCTATTAATTTTTTACTAAATAATCAATTATTGACCTAATGACATGATTAATACCCAAAATGTCAAGAATTAATCAAATAATTAACTTTAAAATTATTTTGATTAATAAAATTGACTAATGATTTAATTTTCAATATTTTAATTAATGACATAATTAATTAAAAAGAAAATTAAATTAAAAATCATAAAATGACAAAATACACCAAAATGAAATAAAAAATGACAAAATTAATCAAATAATTAATTTCAAAATTATTTTGATTAATTAAATTGACTAATGATTCAATTTTCAATATTTTAATTAATGACATAATTAATTAAAATGAAAATTAAACTAAAATTCATAAAATGACAAAATACACCAAAATGAAATAAAAATGATAAAATTAATCAAATAATTAATTTCAAAATTATTTTGAAGAATTAAATGACTAATGATTTAATTTTTTAATTTTTTTAATTTTTTAAATTAATGACATAATTAATTAAAATAAAAATTAAATTAAAAGGACATCAAATTCAATTTCAAATCCAAAATGACATATAAAATAATCAAATAATTACCCCAATATTATTTTGATTAATTAATCAACCAATAATATAATTTCTAATATTTTAACTAATTAAATAATCAGTTAAAATAAAAATATAACTAAAAGACATAAAATGAGACAAAATTTAATGACATGAAATTTAATCAAATAATTAATTTGAAATTATTTTCAATTAATAATTGATTAATAGAATAATTTTCAAAATTTTAATTAATGACATAATTAATTAAAATGGAAATTAAAATTAAAAATGGCATAAAATGGAATTTTAACCCATGAAACCATGATTTTTAAAAAATTCCAAATCTCTTTATTACATCATAAATGAACTCATCCAAGGATTATTCAAAATATTTTAGACCTAATTAAACCAAGTTAACCTTAATCATATCAAGTTTAACTTAATAAACCCCAATTATGTCTAAGACATCAATCAGACCCCATTAAACCTTGTTAAACCTTAATCACATTAGGTTTAACACCATAAACCTTAATTAAGTCTAATCTAATTTTACTTGATTAAACCTTAAGCTTTACTTAAATTAGGCTTAAGTAACCTCTAAACTCTAATTAAGTCTAATCTAATTAGACTTGATTAACCCCTAAGCTTCACTTAAATTAGGCTTAATAAACCTCTAAACTCAAATTATGTCTAATCTAATTAATCCTTAAGCTCTATTTATAATAGGCTTAAGTAATCCATTAACCTTAATTAAACATAACTAAATTATGTTTAATTAATCCCTAAATTTTAGGTTCAACCCACATTGAACCTAACTTAACTTAAACTTAACCAAACTTCGAGTCCAACCTAACTCAACTCAAGTTAACCTAAAACCTCAGTTCAACCCACATCGAACCTAACTTAACTTAAACTTAACCAAACTTCGAGTCTAACCTAACTTCAACTCAAGTTAACCTAAAACCTCAGGTTCAACCCACATCGAACCTAACTTAACTTAAACTTAACCAAACTTGAGTCCAACCTAACTTCAACTCAAGTTAACCTAAAACCCAGTTCAATCCATATTGAACCTAACCTAAATTTAACCAAACTTGTGTCCAACTTAACTTGAACTCAAGTTAACCTAAACTTTAGGTCCAACCCATATTGAACCTAACTTGAACTCAAGTTAACCTAAACTTTAGGTCCAACCCATATTGAACCTAACTTGAACTTAAGTTAACCTAAAACCTTAGGTTCAACCCACATTGAACCTAACTTAACTTAAATTTAACCAAACTTGAGTCCAACCTAACTTGAACTCAAGTTAACCTAAAACCTTAGGTTCAATCCATATTAAATTTAACCTATATTTAACCAAACTTGGGTCCAACTTGACTTGAAATCAAGTTAACCTAAACTTTAGGTTCAACCCATATTGAACCCAACTTAACTCAAGTTAACCTAAACTTAAGTTCAACCCACATCAAACTTAAGTCGATTTTAATTCTAGGTTGAACCTAACTTGAACTTAACTTAATCTAAAACTCAAACCTTAATTTAAGTTCAACCCGTATTAAACTTAAGTAGACCTCAAGTCAAGAATCAACATAACTTGAACCTAACTTAACTTAAGTTAAATCCTAATTTGAGTTCAACTCATATTGAACTTAATTCAACTTTAATTCTAATTAAATCATTAAACTTAATTAACTAAGGTTTAAATTAGCAAACCATGATTAAGTCTAATTCATTAGACTTAATATCTAAACAAACCTCAAGTAAATTAAATTAGACTTAATTAAAAATTAAGCCTTACCTAAAAGGACTTAAATGGTCTGCAATTCTAATTAAGTCTAATTTATTAGACTTAATTAACCTTTAAGTCCTGTTTAAATAAGGCTTAAAACTTAATTAGGTCTATTCTAAACCAAACCTTCTAACTTAAGTTCAAACAGATATGAACTCAAGTTAATTAGATTCAATCAACATTGAATTTAACTTAGGTTCAACCAGACATAAACCCAAGTTAATTCAATCAATATTGAATCTAACTTTCAACCTTCTAACTTAAGTTCAAACAGACATGAACTTAACTTAATTAGATTCAATCAACATTGAATTTAACTTAGGTTCAACCAGACATGAACCTAAGTTAATTCGATCAATATTGAATCTAACTTTCAACCTTCTAACTTAAATTCAGACAGACATGAACTCAAAATCGACATAAATTAATATTTCAAACATCTCATCAAACAAAACCGACATAAATTTTACACTTCAAATATTTAATCAATAAAATTGACATAAATTTGACACTTCAAATATTTAATCAACAAAATCGACATAAATTTGACATTCAAAATATTTAATTGACAAAATCGATATAAATTTGATATTGCAAACCTGAATTGATATAATCGACGTAAATTTGACATTTCAAATAAAATTTGACATAAAATTGACAAAAGTTGACAAACACCAAAATCAATCGAATATTCCAAACAACATTTAACATTAATCGATATGATTTAAAATAAACTAACATTCAAAATCAAAACAACCTACAAAATTCTGAGATAATGAATGTGACACTATTTCTGACAATGTTTTCTTTGCAGGATGAAGACAAGTTTCATTTAGATTTTCTTTGCATGTTATAGGGTGTGCTAACTCTGTTTTGCAGGACGACATGGAAAACAAAACCAAAACTTTTAGGATAGCCATCAAACATAAAATTTTCAACAAAACAAAACAACGACATGGAAAACAAAACCAAAACTTTTAGGATAGTCACCAAACATAATATTTTCAACAAAACAAAACAACGACATGGAAAACAAAACCAAATAAAAAAATGATAAATATGACAGAACATTTAGTAGTGATAGTGGGTACATCTCTCCTTAAAAATAAAATTTTAGAAAACAAATGATCGACATTAATCAGAAGTTTTCTTGAACAATTAAAATTGTTTAAGATGTAATTAACTATAGAAGCTTGCTTCTATAGGAGATCTAAAAGAACATATGATAGAAATCTCTGGTTTTTCATGATTTTCTTTATATGAAAATTCTAGGATATGTTATTCTAAAATATTGTCATATAAGGATTATCATAAACATCCTTTTCTACTATTAGTCCTAAATTCTTCAAATCCTTCGTAGGATTTATAGGGATAAAATTAGGCTAATATTAGACAAAATGGCGATACCTCAACATTGACATCCACCCCTCTCTTTTCATCGTCACCAGACATTTGAAGAGATAGTACGACATATACTCTCTCTCTCTCCAGCTATGGATATAAGTCTCTTCCTGACACAAAAATATGGTATTCCATTAGCTATAATTTTGAGACTGGATGTAAGTCGCATATCATTTCTTCTCAAAATTGACATTTGACATTTTTTAGAAATGAAATCTGACATCCATTTTCTCTTTCCAGTTATTGGATGTAAATCCTTTCCTAGCACGAAAATTATGGTATTCCTATAACTCGACATTTGATATTTTTGAGAAATGGAATCTGGCATCCATTTTCTCTTTCCAGTTATTGGATATAAGTCATTTCCTGACACTGAATATAATATTCCTCTTACTTGACACCGACATATTAACATTTGACATTTCTGAGAGATGATATGGCATCTTCTCTCTCTCCAGTTATGGGATATAAGTCCTTTTCCTGACACGGAACTATGACAGTCCTTTAACTATTTCTTTGAAAAAGAATATATGTCCTTTTCTTGACAACAAGACTTTACCATAGTTCTTTCTTTGAGAAAAGATATAAGTCGCATAGCATTTCTTCTCAAAGTTGACATCGACATTTGACATTTTCGAGAAATGGAACATGACATCCATTTTCTCTTCTCGGTTATCGGTTGTAAGACCTTTCCTGACACAGAAATTATGGCATTCCCATAACTTAACATTTTGACATTTGACATATCGACATTTCGACATTTGACATATCAGCATTTAGACATTGACATTTTGACAATTGTTATCGACATTTGACATAATCGACATATCGCCATTTGACATATCGACAATTGATATATTGTTATTTTGACATTTTACATTTGTCATATCGACATTTGGACATTTGACATATCAAAATTTCAACATTGACATTTCGACAATTGTTATCAACATTTGACATATCAACATTTCAACATTTGATATATCAACATTTCGACATTGACATTTCAACAATTGTTATCGACATTTGATGTACCAACATTTCGACATTGACATTTTGACAATTGTTATCAACATTTGACATACCAACAATTGATATATTAATAATTCAACATTTGACATATTGACAATTGTTATCGACATTTGACATATCAACATTTCGACATTGACATTTCGACAATTGTTATCGACGTTTGACATATGGATATTTCGACATTTGACGTATTAACATTTTGACATTGACATTTCGACAATTATTATCGACATTTGACATATCAAAATTTCGACATTTGACATATTGACATTTTGACATTTGACATATTGACAATTGTTATCGACATTTGACATATCAACACTTCGACATTGATATTTCGACAATTGTTATCGACGTTTGACATATCGAGAATTCGACATTTGACGTATCAACATTTCAAAATTAACATTTCAACAATTGTTATCGCCATTTGACATATCGATATTTTGACATTTGACATATCGACATTTCGACATTTGAAATTTCGACAATTGTTATCTACATTTGACATATCAACATTTGACACTCATTCTCTCCTTTGCTATTGGATATAAATTATTTCCTGACACGAAAAAGACATTCCTTTAACATGACATCGACATTTAACATCTTGAGAAATGAAATATGACATCCATTTTCTCTTCCCAATTATTGGGTGTAAGTCCTTTCGTGACACGGGAATTATGACATTCCTTTAACTCAACATTGACGTTTGACATTTTGAGAAATGGAATATGACATCCATTTTCTCTATCCTGTTATTGGATATAAGTCCTTTTCCTGGCACAAAAATTATGGCATTCCTCTAACTAAACATCGACATTGACATTTCGAGAAATGGAATTTGACATCCAATTTCTCTCCCCTGTTATTGGATATAAGTCCTTTTCCAGACACGGAAATTATGGCATTGGAATGAATATTCCTCTGAGAAAGGACATAAATTGCATAGTGTTCCCTCTTAAAACTGACATATGAGACATCTGACATTCTTTAGGGGCGATATGACACCCACTCCTTTCCTGATTATTTGAGACATTTCTTGACAATAGATATTCAGACAATTTTGGTCAACGCCAATATTTGTGGCATTCTTATGCAGTATTCCACACATATTGGGGGCCCCTTTGTTGACATCATTTTTATGAAAGGTCTTAAACAATCCTACTGACCCAACAGGTTAACCCTTGACCCAAATGTTAACTTTGGTCAAAATGGTCAATCTTGACCTAATGACCAACCTTACTGACCCAACAGGTCAACCCTTGACCCAAAAAGTCAACTTTTGTTAAAATGATCAATCCTGGCCCAATGACCAACCCTACTGACTAGGTCAACCCTAGACCCAAAAATTCAACTTTTGTCAAAATGGTCAATCCTGACCCAATGACCAACCTTACTGACTCAACAGGTCAACCCTTGACCCAAAAAGTCAACGTTGATCAAAATGGTCAATCCTGACCCAATGACCAACCCTACTGATCCAACAGGTCAACCCTTGACTCAAAAAGTCTACTTTGGTCAAACTAGTCAATTTTTGACCCAATGACTAATTATTGACCCAATAAGCCAACTTTTGACCCGAAAAATAACTTTCGACAAATTGATCAATTTTTTACTCAAAGATCAACCCTTGATCACCAAGTCAACCAAGATACTAAAATGGTCAAATATGACTCATTTGACTAATTCAAGACATCACATGACTATTAATACAACTTTGGTCAACTTTGACCTAAATAGGTCAAATTTGGTCAAAAAAATGGCTAACACATGCTCCTTTGACTACAAAATTAACCTCAAAGACAGAAATTGACATAATCAATTTGATATTGATCAAATTGATCAAAATTTAACCCAGAGGTCACCATATTGACCATTGGGTTAACCTAAACCCTAAAATTGGTCAACTTGACCAAATTAAACCCCAAGTGACAAAATTTTTGGACATTATGACTGACCCAAACCCTGACAAGGTAGGAAAGTTCAAATTGATCACCCTTGGACCAAAATGGATAAACCTGGGTCAACTTAGGTCAGCTATAGTCAATCAAAGATAAATTTAGTCAAAATACTCAATTTTGAACCAAAAATAATATAAATGAATCAAATAATTATTCCAAAATTATTTTGATTAATTAATTGGAAAATAATATAATTTTCAACATTTTAGTTATTTAAATAATTAATTAAAATGGAAATATAATTAAAAGCCATGAAATAAGACAAAATCCAATTTTAAATAAAAATGACATGAAAATTAATCAATTAATTAATTTGGAATTATTTTCAATTAATAATTGATTAATAAAATAATTTCCAATATTTTAATTAATGACATAATGAATTAAAATGGAAATTAATTTAAGAAAAGGGTATGAAATGGAATTTTAACCTATGACATCATGGTTTTCAAAAATTTCAATCTCCTTTATGACATCACACATGACTTCATATAAAGTCATCCATGAGTCACCCATGACCCATGAGACTCATTAGATGTGGGTTAACACATTAAATAACCCATGATTCTCCACTTTAATCATAGTTAAGACAGTTCATCATGAAGGGAAGTGAGGTGTCATCCTCTCCCAAATTTAAACTATAACTCATCTCCTCCATCAAGATGAAGTGGCTCACCACATTAGGTGCCTCATGAACTCACCAATGAGAGTAAAACACTAATTAAACTCTCTTAGATAACATACTTAACTCAAGTCATGTTTCATCATGACTAAATTATATTTTTTAATGAGAGGTTTTTGTTGGAAGGAGAAGGGCTTGCCTTCTTGACCATTCACCTCCTAGACCACCCAATGGAGGGGAAACAAGAATCTAACTCATGTCACACCATGGTTAGAAGCCATTATGGCTAAGGCATGCATGGAATGACTAAGTAGCTAATGTGTCACCATTCCTCCAAATGAAACAAATAAATTTGGAAATTACCTAGGGCAGGTGAATTCAGTAAGATTCACCAAGACCAAGCCACCTCACAAGGGATCCAATGAGGGCAAGACAAGATCCATACTCAAAGCCTTCACCATCGTTAAACCTATGATGCCTAGACTCGGAGATTGGCAATTCATCATTGTCATAGCCTAAATCTTCCCCCAAAACATTAATGAGACATATAACAACTCCCCAAAGTGATTCTAACCAGCTCAAACCCATTCATAGCCATATACATGGCTATAAAAGCCCCTTACCAAAAACCATGAGGAAGGAGAAGAAAAATTTCTAGAGACCTATAGGCTGGCCAAATCCTCTAGCTTTCAACATAAGAAATCTTGCTAGGGACCTTAGCAACCCATTCCAACCAAAATCAAGCCATAAAATTAGCCCGATCGAACAAATTTGGTTAAAACCCAAAGGGCACTCAAACTGAGCCACTTAATCAAAATTACCCACCAAGGCTTGTTATAAATCTAAATGGAAGTGACAAAGAACTTCTCTGGGATCACTAAAGGTTGACCAATAAGTTTGATCAAGCTCAAGATCATTGTGGCTAAGGTATGGATTTTTTTATTTCAAAATAATTCATATAGTTAGAAAATCGTGGACTAAACTAGCCTAGAAAATAATGATCACCGTAGATCTACATCTTCAGATGATTCCATAGGATCAAAAATCACTCAATTCCATGGATAAATGAGTGAGATAGTGACCCTAGAAGTTGGACAGTTCAGGAATTTTATGAGTTATCTGGATTAATCCATGGCCTCTCGATCCCGTGTTTTGGAACGGGCGACCCTGATTGAACCACGCGTTGTTTCCTGTCTGGATCCGCATAGCGGATCAGCCCACTCTTTCGACGGTACAAGGACTTGTGGCAGCCGCTTGATTTTTCTGGAGCCATTTAATTCCAAACAATTAAAATAATTGAAAATTCTTATCTTTTTGCACAGACCTCCTAAAAATAAAATAAAAATACCTCTGGAAAGCTCTTAAAGAGAAGAAAATTATGAAATTAAAATCATAATTTTACTCTCTGTATTTAATTTTTAAGTAATTAAATAATCTCTGGAGTATTTATTTATTAAAATTTATTTATAAGTCAGAAAAATATGAAAATTTTAGGGAAGAACCTTTAAGTCCTTATACACATTTCCTGATTTTTTTTAAGGCTATGATAACTCTCTAAGATATGATTTCTTAATTTTCAAGACACTTTAGAATAATTTTTAATAATTATAAAATTTGAAAAAATGGAAATTTAAAATTCAAAAATGGTTAAGAATTTTAGGGTGACAGACAATAATCCTAAAATGATAATTCTTAAGCCATTAAGTCAATTTTAAAAGACATTTTAAAATAGGGTTAAGATTTATTAATTATAAATTAATATTTCAAAACCCTTTTCTTCACTGACTTAGCCCATTTCACAATGGACTAAGTCAACGATGAATCTAAACCCAAATAAACTCAAATCAAACTTTAATTAGGTTTAAAGACATTAAACTTAATTAATTCATTAAACCTTAATTACATTATGTTTAATACAAAATTAAACTTTAATTAGGTTTAAAGACATATTAAACTTAATTAATTCATTAAACATTAATAACATTAGGTTTACTACAATTAATTAGGTTTAAAGACATATTAAACTTAATTAATTTATTAAACCTTAATTACATTAGGTTTAATACAAAATCAAACTTTAATTAAGTTTAAGGACATATTAAACTTAATTAATTCATTAAACCTTAACTAAATTAGGTTTAATACAAAATCAAACTTAAATTAAGTTTAAGGACATATTAAACTTAATTAAGCTCATTAAACCATAATAACATTAGGTTTAATACAAAATCAAAGTTTAATTAAGTTTAAGGACATATTAAACTTAATTAATTCATTAAACCTTAACTAAATTAGGTTTAATACAAAATTAAACTTAAATTAAGTTTAAGGACATATTAAATTTAATTAATTCAGTAAACCTTAATTACAATAGGTTTAATACAAAATCAAACTTTAATTAAGTTTAAGGACATATTAAACTTAATTAATTCACTAAACCTTAACAAAATTAGGTTTAATACAAAATCGAACTTAAATTAAGTTTAAGGACATATTAAACTTAATTAAACTCATTAAACCTTAATTACATCAGGTTTAATACAAAATTAAACTTTAATTAAGCTTAAGGACATATTAAATTTAATTAATTCATTAAACCTTAACTAAATTAGGTTTAATACAAAATCAAACTTAAGTTTAAGGACATATTAAACTTAATTAACCCATTAAACCTTAACTACATTAGGTGTAATACAAAATCAAATCAAGTTTAAGGACATATTAAACATAATTAAACACCTTAAACCTTAATTACATTGGGTATAAGACAAATCAAACTCTAAATAGTTCTAACCCATTAGACCTAATTAAACCATTAAGTCTTAACTAAATTAGACTTAATCAAACCTAAACCCTAATTAGATATAACCCATTAGATCTAATTAAACTATTAAGTCTTAACAAAGTTAGACTTAATCAAACCTAAATCCTAATCAGGTCTAACCCATCAAACCTAATTAAACCTTTAAGTCTTAACTAAATTACACTTAATCAAACCTAAACCTTAATTAGGTATAACCCATTAGACCTAATTAAACCATTAATTCTTAACTAAATTAGACTTAATCAAACCTAAACTCTAATTAGGTCTAACCCATTAGACCTAGTTAAACCATTAAGTCTTAACTAAATTAGACTTAATTAAACCTAAAATCTAATTAGGTCTAACCCATTAGATCTAATTAAATCATTAAGTCTTAATTAAATAAGACTTAATCAAACTTAAACTCTAATTAAGTCTACCACATTAGACTTAATTACACTATTAAACTTTAACCAACTAAGGTTTAATCAAACTTAAACTCTAATTAAGTCTACCACATTAAACTTAATTAATCTATTAAACCTTAATCGGCTAGGGTTTAATAAAACTTAAACTCTAATTAAGTCAACCATATTAGGCTTAATTAAACTATTAAACCTTAACCAATTAAGGTTTAATCAAACTCAAACCTAAAATAAACCTAACTTAAGTTTAACCTTTAACTTAAGTTCAACCTTTAACTTAGGTTCAACATAACTTGAACCCAAGTTCAACCTTAAACTTAGGTTCAACACAACTCGAACCCAAGTTCAACCCTTAACATAGGTTTGACCTAACTTGAACCCAAGTTCAATCTTAACTTCGGTTCAACCCAACTTGAACCCAAGTTCAACCTTCAAAACAACTTGAACCCAAGTTCAACCCTTAACTTAGGTTCAACCAAACTTGAACCCAAGTTCAACCTTTAACTTAGGTTCAACATAAAATGAACCCAAGTGCAACCCTCAACTTAGGTTTAACACAACCTGAACTCGAGTTCAACTTTTAACTTAGGTTCAACCTAATTTGAACCCAAGTTCAACCTTTAACTTAGATTCAACACAACGTGAACCCAAGTTTAAAACCTTAACTTAAGTTCAATCCATATTAAACTTAAGTCAACAAACCAAACTTAAAATCAGCCTATGTTAATTCAAAAACTTAATTTAAGTTCAACCCATATTGAACTTGAGTCAACTATAAGTCTAGGTTAAACCTAACTTGAACTAACATAAATCAAACTTAAATATAACTTGAGTTCAACCCATATTGAACTTGAGTCAACCTTAATTCTAGGTTCAACCTAACTTGAACCTTACTTGAACCTAACTTAACTCAAACTTAAATCTAACTTGAGTTTAACCCATATTGAACTTAAGTCAACCTTAAGTCTATGTTCAACCTAACTTGAACCTAACTTAAATCTAACTTAAAAATAACTTGAGTTCAACCCATATTGAACTTGAGTCAACCTTAATTTTAGGTTCAACCTAACTTGAACCTAAATTAACTCAAACTTAACTAAAGTCTAACTTATATCAGACTTAAGTTAAACTTAACTTAAGTTCAACCAATATTGAGCTTAAGTCAAACCCAAAACTTAGGTTTAATCTAAGTCCAAACCAAATTGAACTTAAATCAAAACTAAACCTTACGTTCAACTCAAACTGAACCTAAATCGACATAAACCTTAGGTTCAACCTAAATTGAACCTTCAAAATCGACATAAACCTTAGGTTCAACCCAAATTGAACCTAAATTAACATAAAACTTAGGTTCAACCCACATTGAACCTAAATCGACAAAATTAAATCTAAATCAACATAAACCTTAGGTTCAACCCAAATTGAAACTAAATCGACAAAATTGAATTTAAATCAATATAAATCTTAGGTGCAACCAAAGTTGAACCCAAATCTACTTAAATCTGACATTTCAAACAAAAATCAACATAATCAACATAAATTTGACATTTTAAACACAAATTGACATAAACGATATAAATTTGACATTTCAAACATAAATCAACATAAACGACATAAATTTGAAATTTCAAACATAAATCGACATAACCAACATAAATCTATCATTTCAAACATAAATCGACACTAATCCGACATTCTAAATGAAACTCAATAAATTCAACATTTCAAACCAAACTCAACATAATTCGACATTAATTAACATTTCAAACTTAACTCAATATAATTCGACATAAATCCACATGATTTGACATAAACCGACATTTTTGACATAAATCAACATAAACTAACATTTCCGACCCAATTCGACAAAATTAAACATAAATCTTCATAAAACCCAAAATCAAATCTAAATCGACAAAAATGACATAAAATCCAAAATTCAACCCAAATTGACATTCAAGACAAATAAAAAATTAAACATAAATTGACATAAATCTAAATTGATATTTCAACCAAACTCGGACATCTGACAACTCTGGATCAACAGACACTTTGACCAAGTAATCTAAATATGTGACATTGTTTCTAAATTTATTTTCCTTGCAGGATGAAGACATGAAGTTTCGTTTAGATTTTCTTTGCATGTTATAGGGTGTGCTAACTTTATTTTGCATGACGATAAAGATGGAACAACAACATTTAAGATAAAACAAAACACAATGACAAAACAACATAACATGACTTGACATCAAACCAAAACACAATGACAAAACAATATGACATGACATTACAAATATCATTGCAACATGACAAAAGACATCACATAACAAAATGACATAATGACATGATAACATTACATGACATTACGACATGACATAAAATGACATGACATTACAACATCACATGACATTACGACATGACATAAAACAATATGACATACAAACTACGACATCTCAACATGACACATGACATGAAACCAAAACAACAGAACAAAATACCACGAAGGAACGACATACACCCAACATAAATTAAATTTTCTGGTAGTATCAATTCTTTAGAAAGATACTACCACGACAACACTTATACTTTTTTGAGGATAACTGTTAACCTTAATCGGGACTTTTCCTAGGCAACATTATTTTTTCAGGATGTAATTAACTATAGGAGCTTGATCCTATAGGAGATTAAAGAACTCAGGATAGGTATTGCACCTAAAAGATCTCTCTGGTTACCTAAGATCTTCATATGATTTTCTTATACGAAAAACTTCAATAATTACACAATCTGAAGATTTATTCTATGAGATTATCAGTTGATCTCTTTTTCTCTCAATCTCTATCATGATTAATCCTTCTTCAATTTCTCCAAATACTATTGACAATAAGTCTAAGTAGAATAAGAATTAGGGCAATAGATAGAGAAAGAGAGTGGCGACTCCTTGATATTAACATGATACCAAAAATAACAGCGACCACTCCGCGACAATCCATCACCATCACTGATTTATGATGGTTTTAAGTGTTAAAAACCACCATTTTCTCCTCATTTCATCATCTTCTTCCTCAATCTTTCATGATTTTGCCCTAGAGCATCCCTGAAAGTGAAGATTTCTTGGTGGATTGAGCAAGGTTAGAACTTCTCTTTTATGTAAAAATTTTTTACTTTCACCATGGACTTGGAGTTCATTATTGAAAATTTGAAAATTTACTATTCATGGTGAAACTTTGATGAAAATTGATGGATTTTACATGGAAAAGTGAGTTTAAGCTTTTAGAAGTCAGATCTAGTGAGTTAGGGTTGATTCTAGAATTTATTATGAATTTATTGTAATTGTTAGAATGGCACCCAAAATGAAAAGAAGCATAAGGAAGGCTACATTTGATTCAAACAAGTTTGTGAGTTCTAAGGCTCAGGATTGTTATGCCAATGTGCTACAATCAAGGAAGTTAATTCCTGAGCGTTGTTTTAAAAATCTGGGCAGAAAAGTAGAAGACCTAATTGTTCGCCGATAGTGGGATCGATTCTGTTGTTTCTCTGCTGTTGCGGTGACTTTTGTGTTTAGGGAGTTTTATCCAAATCTCCCTGAATTAGAAGATGATCTGGTGATGGTAAGAGGGAAGATAGTAGCATTTTCACCAATTGTAATCAATTTGTTTACCAACTGCCTACAGATGCATTATGTTTTTATTTTAATTTCAATCCTACTTAGGAGGAGTTAGATGAGATTATTTCTTTGTTAACTATTGGAAGAGGTCTCTTGAAGATTACCAGTAACAGAAGAGTTAACTTTCCTACATTGAAGACGGATGCCACAGCGAAAGCATGACATTATTTTATTTTTGCTCGTCTACTCCCCACAAATAATGTTAACAAAGAGACTAGAGAGAGGGATACACTGAACTACTGCATTCAATAGTACAAGTCGATCAATATTGAGACTCTCATTTATCAGGTTATCACTAGTTTTCTACAGGTTTGGGATTCTCTTCCTTAATCTTTTCTTTATGCAAGCAAGCTGGTGTTAGATTTGAAAGTTGGGAAGAGATTCTTCAACCTCTTAAGCCCATTACTAGTGTGAATGTGAAGACTTATTCTAAACATTCAATTTTTGGCTGGAGAGGGGGATTTTTTAGAAGTTCTGGTGCTTCTACGTCACATGCTTCTACATCTCGAGCATCCACATCTCGTGGTAGATCCAGTCCTGATTCACAATCTAATATGTTGCAAATGATGATGGATAAGATTGATTATACTATGGATACTATATCAAATTTTGAAAACTATGTTGATCATATTGATTCCTATTTAAGGAGAAATACAACACTTCTTTGGAGAGACTTATTAGAGGTGATCAAAGTGTGGTATTTCCTCTATATTCACGGTACACTCAGTTTGATTCAACTAGTTCTTAGAATTATGATGATGAAAAAGAAGAAGATAATGATGGTGACAAGGATGAGTAGAGATTGAGTTATGTTATGTTTTATTTGAACTGTTAGTTATGTTGATGTCTGGACTACTATATGTGTGGTTATTTGTGGTTATGGTGAACAATGTTGTTATGGTTAGCTGTGATGTGTATTTATATGATGTTGATGTGGTAGTATGAATTTGAACTCTTTTATTTTAAATGTGTTTTGTTAGTTTTTGTTGAACTTATTCCTATTGCGTTAGAAAGTTTAGATAGAGCTAAACTTCATTTAAAATTTATGTTTAAATTTCAATTTACTACCATGAATTTTTTGTTGTGGGTGTGATATTATATTAGTATGTGTGATTTGCTTTTATATTAGTCTCCACTGCATAGAAGTCTTTTGAATCTAATATATACTAAAATCAAAGCGAAATTTGATCAATTTTACTCCTATTTTTAAATTTTTTTACCTACATAACTAGGATATGAAAATTCTGTAAGCATAAGTTTTATTTTTCATTCCAATTTTTATATATATTATATGCTAAAATGTTTAATCATTGTAAAAATTTAAGTTTGGGGGGGGGGATGAAAAATCAATTTTACAAAACATAAAATTTATTTGTTCTCAAATATACTACAAATAAATTTGATTTTTTATTTGAAAAATGATTATGTGTATGAATTTATATTAGGATAATAAAATTTTCAATATAGAAATGTGTAAGAATTTGATTAAAACTTTGTAGTGATGAAAAAATTTTCAAGGTAAAAATTTTTCTTAGCGAAGAAATGTTAAATATGGTGTAACTATCTTTAGTAAGAGATATTGTATTTTAGAAAAATATAGAAGAATTAGACTTTTCTTTTCAATACTTTAATTTCTTTTATTAAAAGTAATTTTCAAAATCTATTATTATATTTTAAGTAAATAATATATATCGGACCTTTGTTGTAAAAAAGCAAGAGTGGAATTCAAAATTATTAAAGGCCTATCCAGATATAGTACTCCTTGCCAGAAAAAAAAGAAAAAGATACAAAAATGAAAAAAAAAGAAAAGAAAAAGAAAAGAAAAAAGTGAAGTATAGTATGGGAGGAGAGCTTGAGGATCAATGCTAATCAAAAATTGGTTCCACATCTGATCTTTTTAATGCATAAGTTTTGAGAAACTCCTAAGCTTAGGAATCTAATATAGTGAGTATAATTATTTTTAATGAAAATTTTTAAGTCAAGAAGATAGAATGCCTAAACTCTATATTTAGAGAATCTAAAATATTTCTGAATTAGATTGGAGATCAATTTTTCATACTTTTTCACTTTAGAAAATTTCTAAACTTTAAATTGGTCTCATTCACTAAAGTTTTATCTAAATTGAAATACTGCATTTCTAGAACAAAATGTTAAAATCTCCTAAAGAAACTTATTCATATAATTTGTTTATGTTGGTTTTGAAAGATTGTAATGTCACTTGAGGACAATTAACATGGGTAACTAATCAAGGGCACAAAAAGACATTCAAATTTCACTTGAAAGGTTGCATCTCTTGGGCAGATTCATTGAAAATGGATACATTTTTAAGAGACAGCGATGCACTTTTTGAGATAGTATAAAAGAAAGGTGTTTTTAAAGTAAAAAAGAGGCAGTTAAGAAAGGAAAATTAGTGTATTCTTAGTGAGTAGTTAAAGTAAGAAGTTATGAAATTCTTACTTAAGGTTTCTTCACACTTTTCCCATTCCTAGTAAACAGAAGGTAAGTAGGGATTCCTAAGTAAAAAACCATTATTGTGGAGATATTTAAACCCTCTTGGGTTGGGTGACTAGCCCAAGGGAGATTTGTAAAAGAAATGTAGAGATTCAAAAGAACTACAAGAGCTTGATGGAGAGGAACTTGAGCTAAGTTTTATCTTTGTACTTTATTTAGTTTTACTTGAGACTTCTTTTGTTTTTTACATGGTTTCTACTTTTAAAACTAATTTTTGTTGTGTTTTCTCCTCGGACTCTGAGTAGTCTTCCTATCTTTTTCCTTAAAATGAAAAGTAATTAAGTGTTGGATGAAAGTTGTGGAAGTATTGATCTTTAATGTTGGAAGAAGTTGTGTTGATTTAATCCTTGCACTTCATTTGCTTCTTGATTTAGCCAATTAAAATGTTAAGATTTATTATGAGAACATATAAGATCCTAGTAGGTATTGTCTCAATCAACAATAGGTAGAAATCACATGAGATTAATTGGATGAGAAAGTAATTCATATAATTTTGTTCAAATAAATAGGAAAATATATTTTGATGGGTGTATAATGCGGAGACTTTTGGGTGACAGACTAAATCCCCTAATTTGGTTTATTGTTTTAGCATCTTCCCTACCTAACTAGTCTTCAAAACTATTCAAACATTAAACTAGCCAATGTTCTTTATAGCATCTTTAGTAAGGTTAAAGAGTAAAATTGCTACTATTTGACACAACGCGTTTTGAATACTTCCATAACAGAATTCCTGTACTTTTACTCATTCATGATAAGGAAAAAGATATTTCGTCTATACTTTTGTAATCTTATAAAAATCTAATTATGTTAGTAAATTATTTACTTTATTTCACAATTTAATAAAATATCAACAAAAAAATAATCTCAAAGTTTTATGTTATCTTAAACTTTTTAAGTGTCTTTTTCTAAATAGAATTTGAGATCAAAAAACTTTTTTATCATTTAAATTTCCAAAACTTTTCCCTGTGGCATCGAAATTTCAAGGCTTAATGAGAAAATACTATATTACTTGATAACGATACGTATACTTGTGTAAAATCCCTAAATTTAAATATCACTATTGTATCCTTATCTACATCAAAAAATTTTGGTGTCATTGTAAAGAAGGAAATTTTATATTAAAAATATAAGTATTATCTGATTCCACAGGTATAAATATATCAGTATTAATCTGTTAGTGAAAAGAATCAGGTTCATTGGCTAAACTAATTTGGCTTCAAGTCGGCTAGATCAGCTCAGTCAGTTGAGTTTACTTGATACTGGTCGGACGATTATTGTGGTTCGACTGTCAATTCTTGACCCATAATTCAGGGCCTTTTGGCTACTCTAGGATGGTTGAAGTTGTTAGGGGACTGGATCTTCCTTAGATCGGCTCTCTTGCGGTTTTTGGTTCAAATATAATTTTGTCTTATCTATGTTTAAATGAATTTTTTTTGTGTCCTCTAGTCGTCCTTGTTCTGTATCGTAGTTCGATCGGCTTCAGTCACATTGACATTGACTCAGACAACTTTACTATGTCGGACAAATGGGCCCACGTTCATCATAATGTTTTTTCTAGACTATTTAATCTCTCCATGACCACTGTAAGCTCGATTTTTTATGTAAAATAATTAATTTAACTTGAAATATCAAAACTTTGTTCATAATAAAAGGGTTAATTTCTACCATATCACAAAGCTAATCAAAGGTATTTTGTAAACCAATTAGCAATTTAGACTAGAGTGTTCAATTTTTATTTGTGGCTCACATTTATTTTAATAACTTATCAATAACTTATGTCATTAATTTTATAACAAAAGTTCTTTATTTTCTTAACTCATAACTTATGCTATAATAAATGTTAACTTTTGATAACTTAAGTTATTTATTTTCTTAACTCATAACTTATGTCATAATAAATTATAACTTAAGCTATTTATTTTTATAACTTATGATAACTTAAATTATTTTTTTTCTTAACTCGTAACTTATGTCGTGATAAATGATAACTTAAGTTATTAATTTTTATAACTCACGAAAACTTATATTATTTAAGTCATAACTTATGATAACTTATGATATTTATATTTGTACACCTAAAATGAATAAAAATTACTAACTTATGTCATTCATTTTGATAATAAAAATTAATTAATTTATTAAATTATCATAAATCCTATTGGTTAGTAACCCCCTTGATGGATGGTGGTTAAATAGAGCATAATTTAGAGAATGGGTCTTCTCTCTTCCTAACACACCCCCTACATTTCCCTCCATCAGAAAATACGGAAATTTGAAAGGGATTAAAGAGAGAAACTCCATCTCTTTAAGATCAAATTTTATCATCATGAATACAGGTATGTGTTATTTTATTATAGAGATATAACAATACACGATAATAAACATAATTGATGAATACAAGCATATTTTATATAATAATAGTTAATAATAGTTAATCTCTCAAATATAATCATCATGAATACAAGCATCAATTTAGTTAATTTAGAAACTCCATCTCTTTAAGATTAAACTTACACTATTATTATTTTAATCTGATTTTATATGAATATCTATGTAAGTTTAATGTTCGAAGCATTAATGTACAAACATGTTTTATTTATTTGCAGTTACTACTCCTATTTATCTTCAATTGCAAGCCACATCTGTTCAAACATTCAAAGAGTTTAATTTCTCTGAATGGCATGAGCAAGTCCAGTTTCACCTTGGTGTTCTGGATCTTGATTTGACACTCACGACTGAGAAATCCCCTGCTCTTACTGATTCTAGTAGTACTGAGCAAATATCTTTCTATAAAGCTTGGGAAAAATCGAACAGATTAAGCTTAATGTTTATGCGAATGATTGTAGCAAACAACATTAAGTGTACTTTTTCTAACACTAAAAGTGCTAAGGAATTCATGAAATTTATTGAGAATTGTTCTCAGTCTGACTCTACTGATAAGTCTCTAGCTGGGATACTATTGAGCACGTTAACCAACATGAAATTTGATGGTTCTTGTACTATGCATGAGCATGTCGTTCAAATGACGAACATAGCAGCAAGACTTAAGACTCTAGGAATGGAAGTGAATGAAAATTTCCTTGTGCAATTTAACATTAACTCCTTGTCTCCTGAGTATGGTCCATTTCACATGAACTACAACAATATGAGAGATAAGTGGAACGTGAATGAAATACAATATATGCTCATTCAAGAGGACGCGAGGCTTAAGAAAGGAGCAAATCACTCAATTAATCTCATGGGTCACCAAGAAGAGCTGTAAGGAAACCTGGAAAGAAGAATGGAAAGGGCAAGCAAGGACCACTAAAGCTTAATGTGTCGTCTACCTCAATTTACAAAGAGGAACATAAAGGAATTAAGTGTAATTTTTGCAGAAATTTTAGACACTGTCGAAATGAGTGTTAAAAGCGCAAAGACTAGTTAGAAAAGAAAGGTAAACCTTGTGTTTATGTATGTTTCAAATCAAATTTGGCAGAATTTCCTTATAATACCCGGTGGATTGATTCTGGTTGTACTACTCATGTTTCTAATACGATGCAGGATTCCTTACAACCCAAATCATAAACCCAAATCAAAAGTTTGTTTTTATGGGAAATCGAGTCAAAGCACCGGTTGAAGCTATTATAACCTATCGATTAATTTTAGATACTGAACATCATTTAGACCTTTTTCAAGCACTTTATGTCCCTTGTCTTTCTTGTAATTTGATTTCATTGTCTAAACTTGATTCTATTGGATACTCCTTTAAATTTGGAAATCGTTGTTTCAGTTTGTTTAAACACAGTCATCTCATAGGTTCTGGTATTCTTTGTTATGGCCTATATAAGCTTAAACTTGATAACTTTTTCGCTGAGACTCTGATGACTTTGCATCATAATATTGGTACTAAACGTGGTTTTATGAATGAAAATTCATCTTATTTGTTGCATAAACGTTTGGGTCATATATCCAAAGAAAGAATTGAAAGATTAGTAAAGAATGAAATTCTTAATGAATTGGATTTTACTGATCTTGGCCTCTGTATGGATTGTATTAAAACAAAGCACACAAATCACACACTTAAGAAAGCTGCCACAAGAAGCACATAGCTCCTTGAAATTATACACACCAATATTTGTGGACCTTTTGATGTTCCATCTTTTAGTGTAGAGAAATATTTTATCACCTTTATTGATAACTTTTCATGTTATGGGTATGTCTAATTATTGTAACAAAAATCTCAAATTATAGATGCCTTAAAGGTGTATGTAACTAAGGTTGAGAGACAATTATACAGAAAAGTGAAAATAATAGGGTCTGATAGAGGTGGTGAATATTATGGAAGTTATAATGAATCTGAACAATGTTCAGGTCCATTTGCTAAATTCCTTCAAACTAATGGCATATGTGCTCAATACACTATGCCACAAACACCACAACAAAATGGTGTTGCAGAAAGGTGAAACCGTACTCTAATTGAAATGGTTATAAGTATGATGAGTCATTCTTCTTTACCCTCATCATTAAGGATGCATGCCTTAAAGACTGTTGCATATTTGTTAAACAAGATTCCTAGTATGGCAGTTCCAAAGACTCCTTTTGAACTGTGGACAGGAAGGAAACCTAGTTTAAGGCACCTTCATGTTTGGGGTTGTCCAGCATAAATAAGGATATATAATCCACATGAAAAGAAACTGGACTCAAGAACAATCAGTAGTTTTTTCATTAGTTATCCAGAAAAATCTAAAGAGTATAGATTTTATTGTCCTAACCATAGTACAAGAATCATTGAAGCCGAAAATGCTAAGTTCATTGAAAATGGTGAAGTTAGTGGGAGTTTGGAACCACGTAAAGTAGAGATCCAAGAAATTAGGGTTCAAGTTTCATTACCCAAAATTTCATCTTAAGTTGTTATTCCTACAGTTGTTGAACAGTTTGATAACTTACAGAAACAACAAGTAAATGATCAAAAACCCCATAATGAAACTATCAATAATGAACCTGCATTAGATGAATCACATGAAGTAGCACCTACAAAGTCTCAAAGACATAAACGATCTGCCATTTCTGATGATTATTTGGTTTATCTACATGAGTCTGGTTTTGACTTGGGAGTCAATGAAGATCCTGTTTCATTTTTACAGGCCATAAAAAGTGAAAATTCTTCTAAATGGTTAGATGAAATGAAAAATGAGTTGAAATCGATGGATCATAACAAATTTTGGGATATCATTGAATTGCCTGAAGTTTGTAAAAGAGTCGGGTGTAAATGGGTCTTTAAAACTAAGTGTGACTCGACTGGATATATTGAACGATATAAAGCTAGACTTGTTGCCAAAGATTTCACTCAGAAAGATGGCATCGACTATAAAGAAACATTTTCTTCGGCTTCTAAGAAAGATTCATTTAGAATTATCATGGCACTAGTAGCTCATTTTGATTTGGAGTTACACCAAATGGATGTGAAAACTGCCTTTCTGAATGGGAGTTTAGATGAAGAGGTCTACATGAGTCAACCTAAAGGATTTTTGGTTGAAGGAAAGGAGCACAAGGTGTGTAAACTCAAGAAATCAATATACAGACTTTAAGTAAGCTTCCCGACAATGGTATCTTAAGTTCAATGATACCATCACGTCCTTTGGATTTAAATAAAATACTATTGATCGGTGTATATATCTAAAGATTTTGAGCAAGATAATATTTCTTATTATGTATGTTGATGACATCTTGCTGGCACTAATAATCTTGGTTTATTATATGAAAAAAATTTCCTCTCGAAGAATTTTGAAATGAAAGATATGAGTGAGGCATCCTATGTGATTGGAATTGAAATATTTTGTGATAGATCACAAGGATTGTTAGGTCTGTCTCAGAAAACATATATCGAAAGAGTTCTTAAGAGATTCAATATGGAAGGGTGCTCAACAAGTGTTGCTCCAATTCAAAAAGGAGAAAAATTCATCCTTATGCAGTGTCCAAAGAATGATTTGGAACTTAAACAAATGGAAGAAATTCCTTATGCATCTATTATTGGAAGCTTAATGTATGCTCAGACCTAAACCAAACTAGACATTAGCTTTGTTGTCGGGATACAGGGCAGGTATTAAAGTAATCCAGGAATAGACCATTGGAAAGTTGCAAAGAAAGTTTTTAGGTATCTACAAGAAACAAAGGACCACTTGCTCACTTATAGAAGATCTAAAGATCTTGAAGTAATAAGATATTCAAATTCAGATTTTGATGGATGTGTTGATGCCAGAAAATCAACATTTGGTTATTTGTTCCTTTTGGCTGAAGGAGCAATCTCATGGAAAAGTGCGAAGCAGACTATCATAGCTGCTTCCACTATGGAAGCTGAATTTGTGGCTTCGCTTCGAAGCTACAATTCAGTGGTTTATGGCTATAGAATTTTATTTCAGGACTTGGAATTGTCGACAGTATTGTCAAGCCGCTGAAATTTTATTGTGATAACTCCGCAGCAGTCTTCTTTTCCAAAAATGACAAGTATTCCAAAGGTGCTAAACACATGAAATTAAAATACCTTCTCGTTAAGGAAGAATGTCAGAAACATAGGGTGTCGATTGAGCATATTAGCACCAATCTTATGATGGTGGATCCTTTAACGAAAGGGTTGCCACCGAAGACATTTAACGAACATGTCATGAGAATGGGCATTACCAAAACCCTTTATTAGTTTTCTGCCCTTCGTATTTTGACACATTGAGCTCAATTTTTATTGTTTATGATATTTATAAATCTTATTTTTATCATTAGTGTACACTTTATGTTGCATGATATTCAACAAGATTTATCTTCTAATGAACATTATGGGACTATGATATTAATTCTCATTATGCTAAGTATTGATATTTAAAAGATGAAAATAAATTTAAAAGAATTTAAAAGATCATGAATTTAAAAGATTTTGGCTATTATGTATTTTTTTAGAATTTTTATCATGAAGTTCTAACCTAAATTTTTAACATAGAGTTCTGTAAGTGAGCCCAATTGGCAATTGAAAGGCTAAAATTCAACTAATTAACAAGCTTACAAGTCAAATTTATTCAACTGTGAGCTTGAGCTCGACCCTGAGGAAAGATTATTAGTCAAACATCTTAAAACCTCGAGTTCAAGCTTGATGACGCCCAGCTATTAAGCTCATGGCTTGCCTCATTAGGGCTTCGAATTTAAATCTATAATTTTCACAGTGTCCCTCGAGTCCATCTCGAATTAATGAGTTCTCATCACAACTCTTAAGTTTTCATTGTTTTATCGACACTATTCCAAATGAGTTATCGTAGTGATTGCTCGTGTTTATCTTATGAATGCCATCACCTGCAAGGCTCTAACGCATATTCTCCCACAAGACCCAATAAATTCCATTCAAGCCATCAATTACATTGTTGAGCCCAACTCAAACTCAAGCTCATCAGCTTGTAATTGGGTTGTTGAGCCGAGAAGTGGCCAACTATGACGAGCCCCACTCATTTACCCACTTAATTTGGCCTCATATTAATTCCTAATAGTATAATCATGTCACGCATAAGTACATCAAATTTCAATCTTCAAATCACAATACTATATTTTATAAATACCAAGGTTTCCGGCGCCACGTCTGTAATTACATGTAATATAGAATATCAAAGATTATAAATGTTAAAAAAAAGAGGCTTCTTACACGTGGAGCTCCCTAAATCGTATAAATTACATATGACAATTCCAAAGGATTTAATTTTCGCATGAATGATGCAATCACGCCTCGATGCATGTAATTTTCCAATTGCAACGCACATTTGAGGATCGCCAGCACTGGCAATTGACTTCATGCGGTGGTGAAAGATGAACTACAGTCTTCAAATAGAGTGGTGGATGTGATCCATCCGTTGTAACTCGTCGACGAACACAAGAAGAAAGAGTAGGATAGAGCATGAGAAAGAGAGACAGGCATGACAGAGGCCTTCAAGTGTGAATTAAATATTTTGAGGACATTACATGTTATTTGTACGGATACCTCCATGTGTAAAAACTTCAAAATATATAGTAAAAGCCCGCGATCAGCTGAAAATGTACGCGTGGACCGAAGGATGGATTCAACGGTGTGCAAAAACAAACAACATCATGTGTTTTTTATGTCCTTCATCTCAAAATCATTCCCCAACAACGTCCTCAAAGCATTTCCACCTCACCCCGCTTCCTGCTGTGATGCATAAGCTTTACAGAAAATTAAAAAAAAGCACATCAGCAGGCATTTAAAAGTATCAGCATTTATGTTGGATAAGACATGAATCACATGGTAATAGCAGTAGCAACAAAATTTATTTTCATTACTATGGTGAAAGGATGGAAACTGGAATTATTTCTAAAGAAACTTAATAATTAAAACAATCACAGAAATCTATAGGCTCCATTTATAATCATAATTTCTTTTGTTTTTCTGCAAATGCAGCTATATATTCTCATTCTCCTTGAAGCAACAAAAAATTAAATTAAATAACTCCCTCCTCTAATCTTCTATAGCTATAGCCCCAAACAACGGGAAGGTTCTTGATAAGGTGAATTTACATACATAACACACAATTCTTATACATTTATAGATTTAACACTTAAAATTTCATATTTATATACATAACACTCAAATTTTTACCATTGCATCAAGAAACCTCGGTTACAAATTGAAGAAGATAGAATTCACAGCTTCCAACAAACTGTTTAAAAGAAGACTGTAAAAAACTATATTTTTGAAACTTCAGTGAGCCCCGAATGTGTTAACAATTTTTGTTTGGGAATAAAAACATATATGTAACACAGTTTTTTGTATTTATATATCTAACACAAACTTTAAGTTTTAGAAAAATCAAAACTACATGTAATGCAGTGAAATAATCCTCAAAAAGCTTTCCCTTTGAGATGAAGGGAATACTTTGCCAGGGAGAGCATATGAACAACATATGAATCCTTCTCAAAGCTTCAAAAATATAAGTAAAACTGTGACATGTGCATCACTAGTAAAAGCAAGTGAATCTATATGTTTAGCATCTGTATTCAATCTCAACAACTCCTGGGCCATAAATCATCATAGAATGATCCCCAAAAATCCTTACCAAATCACCTCAATAGCAAAACATTTCATGATTTATAGATCCACAAGAGAACCTAATTGAGAAAATACATTTGCATTTGTATACCTATGGATTTATCCATGACAGTTGCCTCCAAATTTTAAATCATTTGGAATACTACTCTTTAAGGAGATTGTTTATCTATATGACATGCAAGCCATATTTTAATGGAATCCATTCACGTGATTTGCAAGCTATAAAAGAAGGAATTTATGGAATCATATAAACATAATTTTATGCTTATCTTACAATTTCTCCTTCTTGAGTTATTAATAATGTAGCCGTTAGAAAGGAAGTAAAAATTTAGACATTATTATATGCCATTGTCTCCAGCATGCTTTATATCTTATTCCTATACAGAATTTCAATGAAAGCATCCGTTGGAAACTTCCCGCTGACAATGTAGTCTTAATGCAATTGCAAGGATAACGATAAGAACAATTCATCAAAATATATAAAATTTCTCATAGGAACCCTTCAGAAATTATCTACAAAAAAAAAAAAAAAAACATATAAGTTATTCATTGATTTGGGATGAAGCGATTCAAAGTAGAAACAAAAAGAAATGTTAGCACTCTTTTTTTAAAAAATATATGATTTATTAGGCTCTGTTTGGAGCGACAGCAGGGCTGCGGCGCGGCCTATGCCGCTAATTTTAGCCGGCTGGGGCGGCGGTGATGCTGCGGGTGCCGCGCTTCTCCCCAAACGTGAAAAAACCTCCGACCCGCTTCCCAGCTTCTTCGTCCAGTTTTTTACCCTCGTGCAATGCCCTCTTCTTCGTGTTGCCCGATCCGAAACAAATCCAGCCCGACAAAAAAGAATTGCAGGCGACGAACTTCTCCCCTCTTCTCCTCTTCCTCGAAGGTCGTCGTACTCCTCTCACGCAGCTCGACGGAAAGAACCTTTTTTTTTCGTTTGGATGGCTTCGCAGGGCATATATCAACTGAAGAGCCCCCCTGTTTCCAAATAGTTGCATCCCCGTAGTCCGTTGCTCAAACACGGCAGGGCAAGCAGCGTAGAAAACCGGCTTCAGCTGCAGTCAAAGTGAAGTCTGAAGGGAGTAGCCATGCTTGCTTCTTTCCAATTCTCTGCTTCTCCTCATGCCACTGCAAGAGGAAGACTAATGACGTCACCGATGGAAGAGGAGAGATGGGCTGCGACCATCAATTTTAAGCGAAGCTCTCTGCTCTTCTCCTCCTACTATTTTCTCTGCAGCCATGGATGCGCATCATGCTTCCATCGATCGTCGAATGGTCACCTACATTTTATACTTTTCAAACATTGAGAATATTGTTAAAATAAGAGATGAAGGTGCTGGTTATCATTTTTATACTTTTCAAACATTGAGAATATTGTTAAAATAAGAGATGAAGGTGCTGGTTATCATTCTTTTTAAAACACTTTTTAATCCATTCTTAAACTTTTTTTATCTTTGTGCTTTTCTCTTTACTCGTATTTGACATATTTGTAGTCACCTTATAACAAAGTAGTTGTGAATGATATCCCCATCAGTTCTGACCAATTTTGAAAATTCAACTCCAGAAAATTATTTTGCTGATAATCTTCCAATTATTTTAAGCATAATTTCTAGATTTGTTGTAGATCTCTTTTCAAACCATCGTTTGTGAGTTCTCTTCCCATCATATAAGGTAGCTTTAGCATACAATATTCTTTGTGAAATGATTTTTTACCCAACAACCTTTAAGATCAAGATTAATATTATTTTTTAGAATTGTGAATCTGAATTATTAGATGTGAAGCTAAAATACAGTAAATATAGAAAAGAATTAATCACATTAGTCGACGACTTATGACATAAAGACTAACATGCCATTTGGTTAAATTATATTATATATTACAATTTTTATTATATTTATTCATAAAATTAATACTAACATCTCTTTTTTTTTCCGAAGTTTGAAGCGGGGCTAACTTGAAAAACGGTGAGTTGGTATCAATTTGTGAATTTCCTCTTAAATAATTTGTATGTAAGGCTATTAATTTTGGGCCGATCTCGGGCGGCTCAAATTCTGCTCCAATGAATTGAGTAGGGCTTCATATGGTACATCAATCTTTGAAACTCTGCTTGAAATTGAATCGAACTTGATCCGGCTCGAAATTGCAACAAAATGGCTCAAATTAAGTTATTTGGATACATCCAAATCAAAAATGGGATCACTCATGACTTTTCAAATACGATTTTATTTAGGAATAAGTAGATAACTTTTATAAATAAAAAAAAAATATATTTTTAATCGATCTCGAACAAGTTCAAACTGATTCATGTATGAATTGAAACTTTCGGCTCAGAGCTGGGCTCCTTTAATTTATTTAGGAGGCGTTTGGGGCAGCTTATTGAGGGCAGTTGCGTTTTGATTAAGTCGCAGCCATGTTTGAATAACACGTTACGACCTGCTTAATCCCACCGCCCATACCGCGCTTAATAATTTTATCATCTGGAGTCGGAAGCAGGAGGTGTTTAGCTTATCGCGCGGTTTCGAGTTTATTTTCCAAGGGTGCCCCTTCGTCGCTCGTGCGCGTCCCCTCCCCTCTCGCAATCACCGGTGAGCACCATCTATCTCGCTCGGAGAATCGGCGAGATCGTTGTGCACGACAACGGATCTCATTCCCCGTTCGGCTAGATCGCGAGTTCTCGCCTCGTTGTACTCCTAACCCGAGATCCACCGTATTTCACCGATCTTTCTTCCACGGTAGGAGATCGAAGGTAAATTTCTTCCGCAGTACTCCTTCCCCGTCACTCATATTCTTCTGGAGAAATTTGTTTCCATTTCTCGTAGCCCAATCGAGGGAACGAGTTTTGGATCTAGGTTTTGGATTTACCGATTTCACGTTGTATTGCTTTGTTTTCTTCACCACCAAAAGAAGAAACAAAAAAATTCATGCTTGTACTGTGCAGCTCTTGCATTGTTTTAAATTAGTTATAAATTTATTTGATTACAATATTTGGTTGCACGTGGTTAGAAGAAATCAATAATAGTTTTAAACTTTACCTTCAATCTTCCTCAAACACCATAATTTTATTGTTCTCGTACAAAAGATGTGAAAACAAAACCATCTCTTCCAAAAACATGTTTTGTAACTACAAGAAATCAGGAGTCCTCGAATTTAGATTGGATTTTTGGACATTAATTATGTAATTATTTTGCATTTGATTTGGTGCAGCGAGCCCTAATTCCATCTGTTACTGGTTCACATCATCTTATAGCCATCATTATCTGAATTTTCTTAGAATCATTAATAAGTGGATCGATTGCTTTTCCTTTCCTATTGAAGGCGTTGATCATTTTTAGCTTTATCATTTTATTAGATTTTGATGCTTATGTAGTAATTTGATATTATGATATTTTCCCATATTTTTGCTTTGGGTGAGCATTAGCATATGAAGTTAGTATTTATTCGCTAAAATAAACTGTCGTCCATAATATAATATGTGTTTTCTAAGTTTTGGATCGAAGGTAACTATTGGATGTTATGTATGCAAAATGGAATTCATGCTTGTACTGTGTGCTACTTGCGAGTGTTTTATTAGCAATGGTTAGGAAAAATGAGGCCGTACCTCAAGCAATATGGGATAAGGGAGGGTACGAACATTTTTCAGAAGATTCGCATCAATGAGATTAGCGCCGTAATAGGCCATCCACCCATTTCAGTAAGCGAAGGTTGGCTGAACATAGCTCGAAGTTCAAAGAGCGACAGTAGAGATTACGAAAAAGTACAATTTAAAAACAAATGGGATCAATCAAGAAAGATTGGAAATTGTGGAAGGGGTCGAAGGATGGATATACTGGGTCAAGTGGGATCCCGCTAAACGAACAATCAATGCTTCGGATGTTTGGTGGGTCGAGAAAATTGAGGTGAGATTTTCTCGTTTGCAAAATTGTTACTCCATTTCTCATCGATTATAATATTTTTTCGATTAGGTTATTATGTCCCTAAACCCCAATCTCAACGTTCACATTACGCAAAGGCCAAGGCATTGAAAAAATTCAAACGTAACGGAATTGAACCGAGTTGGAAGAAAAATTGGACATAATGTTTAGAGGGGTGGTGGCTACGGAATTACGCAGCCGACTCTAGTCGTACAGGGCTTCATCGGAATTCCAGATGATTCCGCACCAGCTCCAGTGTATGTGGACGATGAAATACATAGTGTCAACCAGATGGAGATGGGTGAGTCAAGCTCACAGCCGAAGAGGCCCAGGCAGGGGAGAAAGAAGAAAGAAAAGGACAGTATTCTGTTGGATAAGCTCGACCGTCTCATTCGACGCTTTTGGAGCACCACCGCGACCAGCCTCCCGATCGCGTTATCGTAGAAAGTATTCGAATTTTGTCTTCTATCCCCGAGGTGGTTGCGTCGGACAATTCTATGCAATTTGTATGAAAAACCGGAGGATCCAACACGCGTACAGATATTCATGGCGATGGAACCGTATATGCGCGTCGAATATCTCGCGTGTTATTAGGGATGACTCGAGCTTATTTATGTTTTTCTTGTCTTCCGTATTGCACTCTTTAATGTCGTGTACACTAACTGTTATTTGAACTTATGTTTTCTTGATAACCGTACTTCTTCACGACCGAACTCAAAAGCTAATTAGTAGCGTTTTATGCATTCGAAGTTTTGTTTTAATTGTAGCTGGTTCGATTTGTCTAATTTTTTCCTTGTTCTAGCATGAATACACAACACGAACGTCGTAAGAGAATGGCATTGGCTGCAGCTATTGCCATAATATTGTTGGAGTATTATCGATCAAGCAGCCTTCGTTTACCCCGTATGACCTCCACCTATGTCGGGGACAAATGGGTTGGTGAGATGCTTTCGGGACATCCAATTCGTTTCAAGAACATATTTAGAATGTCCGTCCCGATATTTTTAGATCTACTTCACGAGTTATCTCTAAACCATGGACTTCAAGGTTCTTCAAGAACATCACGAAGAGAGGTACCGGCCATAACCTTATATATTTTGTCTGCGTAATGAATCGATTAGAGCAATGCCATGGAGAGGTTTCGGCATTCATCCGAGACTATCGTCGCTATTTCTCCAAAGGCATAGGAGCACTTGTTAGTCTAGCTACTAAAATCGTCGAGCCGTGAGGATCCATCATTTGCTCATACCCCAGCTTCAAATTTTAAATGATCCCCGTTACATGCCTTATTTCAAGGTAATTTTTATTTTCTTTACGTACATACAAAAAAATTCTTCTAACATATGCGTAACGTAACCGCATAGGTGCAATCGATGGTACTCACGTACATGCACGAGTAGCTCAGCAAGGATAAGGTGGCCTTCATTGGTTGAAGTGGTTCACCAACTCAAAATGTCATGGCGTGCATGTGACTTCAACACGTGTTTCACGTATGTTATGGCGAGGCCGGGAAGGAGTGCACATGACAAGTCGAATTTTCTCATACGCCACTACAAATAGATCGTCGGTTTTCCTCAACCGCCTCCGGGCAAGATATGATTTTTAATAGTCTTACTTATATGTGCTTATCGTGCATAACAATAACTATCATAACAGGGAAATACTATTTGGTCGATGCCGGATACCCTATGCGCAGAGGGTATTTAAAGCCATACCCGCATACGAAATACCACATCCCGGATTTCGAGCGTTCTAGTGGCGTCGCCTCGGCGTAAAAGAAATGTTCAACAAGCGGCACTCTTCTTTGCGCGGTGTGATCGAAAGAACATTCGGCGTTTGGAAGAACAAATGGGTCATCCCGCGCGATATGCCTCCGTACCCATATCAAAAGCGTACATACATCGTAATTGCTACGATGGCGCTTCACAATTTCATTGGGACGACATCCCTCTCGATACGATACAGATTTCAACATGGCTGACGCTGATGAGAGTCATATCCCCTCTGATGAATACGATTCTCATCTTGGGGATTCTACTCTAGATGACGTCATACAGGATGAAGAATTTGTTACACAGATGCGGAAGGTGCATCGGAGATGGTCGATTTGAGGAGCGTATCAGCGTATGCGATATGCGACTCCCGAACTGATTTTATGTGACTTTGTATTGATTTTGTTTCAATATCTTAAGTATGTGAAATATAACACCACTTTATATTTCAATAGTTGAATGAACCTTTGAATTTAACCTAAAAATTGATCTTCTTTTTGTTTATTGAAAAGATTATCAAAATATGTCACCCACTTTATATTTCAATACTTTCTGATTCATCGCTCGTGTAATGTTGAGCTTTCAATTGCTCTATAATGGATAAAAAATGTAATATAAATAGGTAGGAAGTGTTCCTATTTGCTATCGAGTAAAAGATAAGTTGCTTCGCATATATGTACCACGTTTAGATATTACATATGTGAATACATAAGAATTATGTGGTACGTATGTAAATGCCGATAATTTGTATTACATAAGTTGCTTCGCATGTTTCGTTAAATTTGTTTCGAATAATCAAGATGTATAATTTGTTTCAAATTTTGAATTTGTGATTAAAATTTTATAATGAAAATTTTATTATGCAGGTTTAATTATAATAACCGTATAACTTTTGAGCTGGCTTAAAATGGGCAGAAGAAATTGACCAAATTCTCGGCATACTTGCTTAAATATCAAAGAATTTCGAGCATGGTGTTAAGCCAATAGCAGCATCAGACTCGAGGTAAGTGTGAAATCTTTTCCTATCTTGTGAGATGAATGAATCCAGCTTGAGCAAACATCTGCAAGCCAATGTCTGGTTTTGGCATACATGTCTAGGATTCTTAAAACCAGACATAAATGATACAATCAAGTTGGTTATAAATGCTGGTTTAAACTTTATCCTGAGGTAGTGGAAAGGAATGCTGTTGGAAATTTGGCTTTTAATGCCTTTACCTTTTTGATTATTTCAGAAGTTTAGCCTTCTTATGCTCATGCTAAAATAAAGTAATATCTCGCTTCGATCAGCTTTAGCCTTTAACTCCGAGGCAGTGGAAAGGAATGTTGTTGGAAATTTGGCATAATATCTCGCTTCGATCGCTTTAGCCTTTAACCCGAGGCAATGGAAAGGAATGCTCGTTGGAAATATGGCTTTTAATGCCTTTACCTTTTGCAGCTTAAACTCTTGTTCAATTGTCCAATGGAGGGGTTGGGCTTTATTGCTCGATCCTTTGCTTGCCGGTCAGCTTAACGTTTCTTTGCTATTGAGGGGGATAATTTTTTGTGGAGTTCAATCTAACCGTTTTCTTTTGCCGGTAAATTGCAACTCTTGAAAACTTCTCTCTCTTCTAAGGCATTACAACTTCTCTTCTTCTTGCTTCATGGTGTATTGAACACTATAGTGCCTTATGATATAGGAGTAGAAGTAAGATTTCTCCTTATTGGTAAAATCTGTGTCAACTTTCGGTTTAGAGGGCATTCCCAATAATATAGTAGCTAGTCCCTTTCCAGTTGGAGTAAATACATTTGGTTTAGAGGGCATTCCAGCATATTTGGTCACTCTCCCCTCTCTGTGATTGTTTAACTTTAAATTTGGTCTTGATTCTGTTTATGGTGTTTCAAAGATATCCGTTTCTGTCTAGCAATGGCGATGAAGCAGCTTTGGATCACCTTTGCTTCCAAACGTTGAGTCAATGTGTCATTTATAGAGAAATGGGGAACTTCTTCATCGTGTCGGTATTTCTTAAATCAACAATAGGAGGTCAAAATTATTGTGGTGTTTGATTGTTCTTGTTTTCCTTGATGTCTTTCATTCTCAACGTGTAAGTAGCATCTATACTCACCGTTGAATGACAAATCGACTATTCGTAATTTAGTTTCGAGAATCACTATTTTGAGTGTTTATCTTCTCTTTGATTTTATTCTCGGATGTGAGTGTTTATTTCTTAATTTGTTCCTTGGTAGCATCAATTATTCTTGGTCAAGTTTTGCATTGACATCTTGTTGCTAGGTCATGGTTTTGGAAAGATGGAACATGCATACCATTCAATTTCGTTACGTGTTTGCAAAAATCCTTTTGGAATATGGTGCTCTAGAGAGAAATTTTGTATAGCTGAACCTGGTAATATTGTAAATGACCTGCTTTAGAAATTATGTCATAAATCCTTTCTTAAGGCGTCTGAACTGTTTTTTTTTTCTATTGGTAAATGACCTGCTTTAAAAGGAGTGATGGGCATCCAATCCAACTCAAATGTTTTCTTGCTATTTGCAAAATCTTGTTGTGAGGTTTTCTTGATTGATTGAAAGCTTCCAAGACAACGTCCCCAAAAGCATGCAACTGAATTATTTGACCGTTCGGATTGTTAGGAATCCAACTCAAATGTACTCATATGCATCTTCATTTTGTTAGGAAAGATACCCGCACCTTTGTCTTGTGAGGATTGTTAGGAATGTTACCTGCTTGAGCTGATATTGCATCTTCTTTGGATATGAATATGCTGTTCTGTCACAGCTTGAAGTTGAAGAAGTTTAGAATCCTTGATGATTTATTCTTATTTTGAATATATAATTGATCATTTAGCTTGAATTTTTTGTTATCATTACTAATTACTGTAGCAATTCTTTATAACCTTTTTTGTTATAGCTTATATAATATTTAAAGATTCTTCTAATCTTCGCTGAAGTTAACTTTGAATTATATAGAATATGTGGATTGAACTCTTTAATAAGCTTTAATCGAGACCTTCCTAAACATGTCGACGTTACCTTTCGAGGGGAAAATATGGATAAATTGAGTTCCTCGAAGTGTGTCGATGTAATTATTGTCTTGGAGTTTGCTGAAGTTGGCTTTAGGTTGCATTTGATATATGGTTTGAGCTCGTTTAAATAAGCCGAGAAGGTACCTATGCTATAATTATTTGTAATTCATGGCACATTTTATGTTGCCTTGCTGATTGGATTGGCTACGCCTTGCCGATTAGTTTGTTTTTTCTTTATGATGGCTGCTCCCGTTTCCTTGGCATTTGGTAGCGTAATCGAACTTTCGCTTATAAGGCTTCTATGTATGAAAATTGTTTTGTAAGGCTTGTCCGTACTGAAAGGTTTTCTTAACTTTTTATTATTATTTAACAATTTAAATTCCTTTATAATTTAACAATTTAACAATTAACAATGATATAGAAATCAAAGTTAACTTCAGCTATACATGTTGTGGAAGCTTGTGTATGGGATCATGCTTGGTTTCATACAACCATTGTTTACCTGATGCACCTGGTAGAGTCTGTGATGTGATATTCAGCTATACATGCTGTGGAAGCTTGTGTATGGGATCATGCTTGGTTTCATACAGCCATTTGTGGTAATATAGTAGCTAGTCCCTTTCCAATTAGAGTAAATACATTTGGTTTAAAGGGCATTCCAGCATATTTGCTTTATTTGCTTGGAAATTTTTGGAAGTGCTCTTTTTTCGAAAGGAAATATGGTTAACATATGCTGTGTTCTTTGTTATGTTGATCATGAAAATTACAAGTGGGTAGCCTTACTGTTCAATGTTTGTAGATCTTATCATGTTCCGGCTTTTCTAATTTCGAGAACGATGGATGTTTCAGTTTTCGAATTCTTGGGGTTCCATATGGACATTCAAAGACGGACTTGAAGCATCTTCACTTGTTGGATGGTGCTTATTGGGGAAGAAAAATAATGATAGGGAATAGCTGCTCTTTTATTCCGAAACTTCAGCTTTAAATGATCTTAAATTCGATGTGCCAACTTTATTAGTTTCTCTCTTCTCTTTATTCTCGCATCATGATTTCGATAGGGAAATGCCGCTTGTTGTTACTAAAATAACTTGTTTCGAAATTATTCGCCGCTTTCATGATTCCGATTGCGAGGACGAGAACCTCCATCATGAATAAAATACATAAATGCATAGGAATTGGGTGGTGTGATTTCATGGATTGGCTTTAAAATCGACTTGTGCTCGTCTTTAAAGCAAACATGGATGGCCTTATGTTTTGTAAGGCAACCGTCAATGTTGAAGAGGACCATTTCCTTCATCGTTCGTAATTTATCTCCATGAAGTTAATTTCTCTCCATTGATACTACTACGTTATAACTAGCTTTCTTCTACTTATAATTTGGATTTAAAAGTGCTTCATATTTACTGTCGCATATTTAATGGTATGCAATGCTTATATATATATATATATATATATATATATATATATATATATATATATATATATATATATATATATATATTGTTATTGCTACATATCATCTGCTACATATTTATCGCCTAGTATAAATGCTTACATGTTCACTTATTGGGAAGTCTGAAATGGTTTTACTGATTGCTGGAATGGTTTTACTGCTTGCTGGAATGTTTTTACTGCCTACTGCATGTTGTGAATGGATTTATTGGCAAGGTGGAAATGGTTTTAAAGTGTACTATGTCTTCAATTACTGCAATTGTGCAGTTTTTACTCTACTAGAAAAGGAATTTGTAATAATTGTATCTTAAGGGTGTTTGAGTGCTGTGAATTGCAGCGGCAAGTGGTTAGAACTTCATGTAATAATTGTAAATCATTTTGTATTGAAGTAATAAAAAACTTTGCTGCTCTTTCCCCGTGGATGTAGGTCATTTCGACCGAACCACGTAATTTGTTGTCTCTTTTCTGATTATTTGGTTTTACTTATATGTTGGTGTAATGTTAAAATTCTGTAATGAATTTTTCAGCAAATTTCTGACTTCACAAAAAGCTGTATGCATGTATACATATCTGAATAATGAACCCAGAAATTTACAACAGACAAAAAACAAAACCTTCGAACTCAAAAACTAATACAAGTAATGGAGGAGAAATATTGGGTCGGGATGAATGACTTCTATGCTTCTTGAATTTGATTTAATACAAGTAAAAATAGAAACATCGAATACATGTGCTCTTCATTAAATTCGAATAAACAACCGCATTTCAAGCATCTTTTACGCACTAAAGCCAAGAACACCCCTTGGTTATTGAACGATTTATTAAAATTAACGAACTACATTTTTTGGAAGTATTAGCCCGAGAGGCGCAATGCATTAGATCATTATTAGAAGGAAAAAAGGAATGATTTGTGTATACAATATAGTTTGCAGTACAAAAGATCATTTGGAGTATGTGGTGAAAGGCATTGGGTGAGTTGCCCTCTCAAAACATTTAAAATCACACTCGAATGGCATTGAGTGAGTTGCTACCTTTTCCCTAACTGATATAGCAGCAGCTTGGATGGCCCCAGGTTTGAGGTTACCTACTTTTGATTTTTTGTATAGCCTGGAATAAATCCATTGGGTCTTTGTTTGTTACCCTTGCATTTAAAACATCAATATGTTGCAACATTCTATTATTTCTTGCAAGCAATTTTGTTTAAGAACTGATTTTTTTCTTTCTTGATTCCATAACAATTAAAAAAGTGTTAAGCTTCGATCAATCCCGCATGTTTTGGCTATTACTAATGCATTTTTTTTAGGAAGGGAAACATAGCCAATGCTTCAATGAAAACCTTGAATTGATGTGAAGCAATTCATCAAGTAATTCATTGAATTTCTTTTTAATCGATTTGTGAATATTTTATGCATTCTCTTGTGGTTATCTATAATTAGGTTAATTTTTTATTCTGTAATTATATATTTGCAGGAAAATGAGCTACAGGTCTGTAGTAAAGTCCGAACGAGTACTATGTCGATGCGGCTTGCCGTCCATAATACTCATGTCACGTCAGGAACATAGCTACGGGCGACAGTTCTACAGATGTCCTCGGTGGGGACAAGGATTAGAAGATTGCAAGTTCTTCGGGTGGTTTGATAATACATCCGTAACTACATTATCTCGACCGAACACCGTTGCTCGGGGATCCATGGTATCACAAGTTCAAGACATTGCTTCTAGTTCGATCGCTTCCCACTACGACAAGTTTACTCGCAGCTTCGTGGTGTCGGAACCAAAGAACAACCATCGTGACATGCTCTTACATCATAAAATGAATGCTGTCATTTTTCTCCTTGTAATTTTAACCTGCTACTTCTTCTTTTTATTTAGGTTTCGTGAAACTCACTATTAGGTGTGGTCTCTATGTATTTTGTATTTAGGTTTCAGATTGTACTTGTATTTTATTTGGATGTCTGTTAGTTATGTAAATGTACTGTTGTATTTTGAAAACCTTTCATTAATATGTTTGATCTGGTTTTAAAATGAAAAATGTTTTAGTGGTGTATATGTGAATAATTCTTAAGCGATACCAATGCTTGTCATTTTCGACTTGTTCGAATATTTATTAGTAAAAAAATGGCTCATAGTCAATGTGTCCTGTGAATTAAAGCTTCATGTTTCGCACAAATGAAATATTTTTATTCATTTTTAAAGCTTCTTCTCGGCTTATATTTAACTTAAATGATTTACAAAATTATAAATTTGAATATTTTTTTTAATACAGTAAAAAAAATTGATGATTGTGATCGAAATTTAAAGCGAGCTTAAGAACTAATGGCATAGCAGTAAATGATATTTGATGGTAGGTTAGAAGCATATTGTACATTTGAAAGGGATTGGTTAGTGAGGTGAGGTACACAAGATTTACATAAGAATTGCATTGTATATAAGTAAATATTTAAATGAAAAATTTTTTATTTAAAAATATTTGTCCTTAATTTTTAAATAAGATTTTATACTTAGTAAAATTTTTTAAGAAAAAAGTAACATAAATTGTTATTTTTCTACAAGCAATCGCATATAAGCGATTTCAAACCGCAAAACCAAACAGATTTCAACAAATTATTCATTTCAGGGGCATAAGAGTCATTTATCCATAAACAATCGCTAATCAGCTATTTACAGAAACGCTCAAACCAAACAAACGGACAAACTTATTCGAATCGATCAGCTTATCAGCAATCTTATATGAATAAGCGAACTATCCGAATAAGTCGACTACCATTCAGCTGCCCCAAACAGACCCTTAGACCAGAACTAAAATTTAAATCAATTTTTTAGTGATTAATGATTTTAGAGCTAAACACAAATCCTAATTAAATTAAATTGTAAGTTACTATTAATTATTATTCTTGCTATTATTTAACAATTATTTTTATATGAATATTTGCAGTTCTTGAGAAGTACAATGAGCGAGCTCCGATTTAAGAGTGACTTGCAGCCCAACTAGCAAAGTAAGTACAAAAAATAATAAGCTATTACATTAAATATTGTATTATTCAAAGTTAGAGTACTGATGGAAATATATAATAACTTGGTAGCTAATTAAGCAATTTAACTCTAAAGTGTAGGCTTAGCTACTAAGTTATTTTCCGTCTCAAGGGAGCTCAACTCAAAATGTCCTATATATTGCGTGAATCAGACCAATGGCAATATTATACGTTCGTTAGCATATGTTTGAAAGTCTAATGATCTTGTTTCATGATTCGTGCTTGATTTTTTTCTTTTTTTCTTGTTATAATCCTTAATAACCAAATTTGCTAATCATTACTTATTCTCATACATTATAAAGAACGAATTTTTGTTAAATAAATCTCACGTAGGTCAATATATAAGTCCAAGTGGAAGAGCTTGTAATGCTAAAAATTTTTGAGTAATTTCTCCCCAAGTTTTAATGGATCCTGTTGCTAACGAATTTAGCCAAATCTTAGCCTTATCCCTTAAAGAAAAAGGAAAAAGCATAAGTCTAATAACATCATCAGAAACACGATCACATTTAAAAGTGACACAAAGTTCTAGAAAACTAGCTAGGTATAAATTAGGATCTTCAGTAGGAAACCCTCCAAACGGATTATTTTGAGCCATTTGTATAATTGCAGGTTTTAATTCAAAAGAAATTTGCAGCTACATCAGGTAATTGAATGCTTAGACGAATTTCATCAGTTGTAAGGTTAGGATATTCTCTTAAAGGTTTTTGCTGATTTTGATTTTGATTTTCAATATTTTGATCAATATTATTTTGAGGTACATTAGCAATTTCTTGCAAATTACAAAATCTATTCTCTTTTCTAATTTTTTTAATAGTACACTCTAATTCAAAATTACAAGGTATTAATCATTCAGTTCCTGAACTTTGCATAAAAATATGAAAAAGATATTTAATTTATTTAAATATATTTTTTCGTTTGTTTATATTTATTTTCATATATTTTTATTTATATATAATAATTTGCTTTCTTTTAATTAGTTGTAATACCTGACAACAGCGCTAAAAACTTGACCCAACCGTAATTACATAAGTAAATTAGCTTATTAAATTATGGCAAAACTTGTCCTCATATCTAATTAAGCGGCTAATGTAGGATAATTAAAGATTAAAGTTTTGATAATTAAATATAAATTGCACACCGAGGTGCTACGCAAGTATACGTATCGTTTCAAGTAAAATAGAGTTTTCTTTTTAAAAACCCAGATATCGATCCCATGAGGATTAATATGGTTAAAAGAAAAAAAAAAACTATTAATTAAAATCTTTTAATTTAAAATGAATTAAAATATGTAAAATATGAAAATTTGAGCCAATCTCAGGCCGACAGAAATTCTGCTCCAATGGATTGAGCAGGGCTTGATATGGTAGATCAATCTTTCAAGCTCAGCTTAAAATTGAATATAGTTTGATCCAACTCAAAATTAAAGTGAATTGGCTCAAATTAAATTATTTAGAGACATTCAAATAAAAAATTGGATCACTCGCGACTTTTTAAATACGATTTTATTTAGGAATAAGTAAATAACTTTTATAAATAAAAAAATACTTTTAATCGATCTCAAACAAGTTCAAACCGATTCACGTATGAATTGAAACTTTCGGCTCATAGCTGGGCTCTTTTAATTTATTTTGATTAGAACTAAAATTTAAACCAATCTTTTACTGATTAATGATTTTAGAGCTAAATTCAAATCCTAATTACGTTGTAAGTTACTATTAATTGTTATGCTTGCTATTATTTAACAATTATTTTTATATGAATATTTGCAGTTCTTGAGAAGTACAGTGAGCAGGCTCCGATCTGAGAGTGACTTGCAGCCCAACTAACAAAGCAAGTACAAAAATGTAGGCTATTACATTAAATATCGTATTATTCAAAGTTAGAATACCGATGAAAATACATAATAACTTGGTAGCTAATTAAGCAATTTACCTCTAAAGTGTAGGCTTAGCTACTAAGTTATTTTCCGTCTCAAGGGAGCTCAACTCAAAATGTCCTATATATTGCGTGAATCAAACCAATGGCAATATTATACGTTCGTTAGCATATGTTTGAGACTCTAAAGATCTTGTTTCATGATTCGTGCGTGATTTTTTTCTTTTTCTTGTTATAATCCTTAATAACCAAATTCGATAATCATTACTTATTCTCATACACTATAGAGAACGAATTTATGTTAAATAAATCACACGTAGCTCAGTATATAAGTCCAAGTGGAAGAGCTTGTAATGCTAAAAATTTTTGAGTAATTTCTCCCCAAGTTTTAATGGATCCTGTTGCTAACGAATTTAACCAAATCTTAGCCTTTATCCCTTAAAGAAAAGGAAAAGTCTCAAGTCTAATAACATCATCAGAAACACGATCACATTTAAAGGTGGCACAAAGTTCTAGAAAACTAGCTAGGTGTAAATTAGGATCTTCAGTAGGAGACCCTCCAAACTGATTATTTTGAACAATTTGTATAATTGCAGTTTTTAATTCAAAAGAATTTGCAGGTACAACAAATAATTGAATGCTTAGATGAATTTCATTAGCTACAGGGTTAGCTTATTCTCTTAAAGGTCTTTGCTGATTTTGATTTTGATTTTCAATATTTTGATCAATATTATTTTGAGGTACATTAGCTATTTCTTGCAAATTATAAAATCTATTCTCTTTTCTAATTTTTTTTATAGTACGCTCTAATTCAGAATTATAAGGTATTAATCCTTCAGTTCATGAACTTCGCATAAAAATATGAAAAAGATATTTAATTTATTTAAATATATATTTTTGTTTGTTTATATTTATTTTCATATATTTATATTTATATATATTAATTTGCTTTCTTTAAATTAGTTGTAATCTCAGACAACGGCGCTAAAAACTTGATCCAACCGCAATTACATGAGTAAATTAGCTTATTAAATTATGGCCAAACTTGTCCCCATATCTGATTAAGCGGCTAATGTACGATAATTAAGATTAAAGTTTTAATAAATAAATATAAATCGCACACTAGAGGTACTACGCAAGTATACGTATCGTTTCAAGTAAAATAGAGTTTTCTTTTTAAAACCACAGATATCGATCTCACGATGATTAATATAATTAAAAGAAAAAAACTATTAATTAAAATCTTTTAATTTAAAACTAATTAAAATATGTAAAATAAGAAAATATGAGCCGATCTCGGGCTGGCTCAAATTCTGCTCCAATGGATTGAGTAGGGCTTGATATCGTAGATCGATCTTTCAGGCTCAGCCTGAAATTGAATTGAGTTTGATCCGGATTGAAATTAAAATGAATTGGCTCAAATTAAATTATTTGGATGCATTCAAATCAAAAATCGGCTCACTCGCAACATTTTAAATACGATTTTATTTAGGAATAAGTAGATAACTTTTATAAATACAAAAAATACTTTTAACTGATCTTGAACAAGTTCAAACCGATTCACGTATGAATTGAAACTTTCGGCTCATAGCTGGGCTCCTTTAATTTATTTTGACTAGAACTAAAATTTAAATCAATTTTTTAGTGATTAATGATTTTAGAGCTAAATTCAAATCCTAATTACGTTGTAAGTTACTATAAATTATTATGCTTGCTATTATTTAACAATTATTTTTATATGAATACTTGCAGTTCTTGAGGAAGTACAGTGAGCAGGCTCCGACCTGAGAGTGACTTGCAGCCCAACTAACAAAGTAAGTACAAAAAATGTAGGCTATTACATTAAATATCGTATTAGTCAAAGTTAGAATACTGATGGAAATATATAATAACTTGGTAGCTAATTAAGCAATTTACCTCTAAAGTGTAGGCTTAGCTACAAAGTTATTTTCCGTCTCAAGGGAGCTCAACTCAAAATGTCCTATATATTGCGTGAATCAGACCAATGGCAATATTATACGTTCGTTAGCATATGTTTGAAAGTCTAAAGATCGTGTTTCATGATTCATTCTTGATTTTTTTCTTTTTCTTGTTATAATCCTTAATAACCAAATTTGCTAATCATTACTTATTCTCATACACTATAGAGAACAAATTTATGTTAAATAAATCTCACGTAGCTCAATATATAAGTTCAAGTGGAAGAGCTTGTAATGCTAAAAATTTTTGAGTCATTTCTCCAAAGTTTTAATGGATCATGTTGCTAACGAATTTAACCAATTCTTAGCCTTATCCCTTAAAGAAAAAAGAAAAAATCTAAGTGTAATAACATCGTTAGAAACATGATCACATTTAAAGGTGACACGAAGTTCTAGAAAACTAGCTAGGTGAAAATTATGATCTTCAGTAGGAGACCCTCCAAACTGATTATTTTGAACCTTTTGTATAATTGCAGGTTTTAATTCAAAAGAATTTGCAGCTACAGCAGATAATTGAATCCTTAGATGAATTTCATCAGCTGTAGGGTTAGCATATTCTCTTAAAGGTCTTTGTTGATTTTGATTTTGATTTTCAATAATTTGATCATTATTCTTTTGAGGTACATTAGCTATTTCTTGCAAATTACGAAATCTATTCTCTTTTCTAATTTTTTTATAGTACGCTCTAATTAAAAATTATAAGGTTCTAATCCTTCAGTTCCTGAACTTCACATAAAAATATGAAAAATATATTTAGTTTATTTAAATATATATTTTCGTTTGTTTATATTTATTTTCATATATTTTTATTTATATATATTAATTTGCTTTCTTTTAATTAGTTGTATTCCCTTACAACAGCGCCAAAAACTTGACCCAACGACAATTACATAAGTAAACTAGCTTATTAAATATCGCCAAACTTGTCCTCATATCTGATTAAGCGGCAAATGTACGATAATTAAAGATTAAAGTTTTGATAATTAAATATAAATTACACACTGTGAAGTACTACGCAAGTATACGTATCGTTTCATGTAAAATAGAATTTTCTTTTTAAAACCCCATATATCGATCCCACGATGATTAATATTGCTAAAAGAAAGAAAACTATTAATTAAAATCTTTTAATTTAAAACTAATTAAAATATGTAAAATATGAAAATTTGAGCCGATCTCGGGCCGCCTCAAATTCTGCTCCAATGGTTTGAGTAGGGCTTGATGTGGTAGATCTATCTTTTAAGCTCAGCTTGAAATTGAATTGAGTTTGATCCGACTCAAAATTAAAGTGAATTGGCTCAAATTAAATTATTTGGACACATTCAAATAAAAAATCGGATCACTCGCGACTTTTTAAATACGATTTTATTTAGGAATAAGTAAATAACTTTTATAAATAAAAAAATACTTTTAATCGATCTCAAACAAGTTCAAACCGATTCACGTATGAATTGAAACTTTCGGCTCATAGCTGGGCTCTTTTAATTTATTTTGATTAGAACTAAAATTTAAACCAATCTTTTAATGATTAATGATTTTAGAGCTATATTCAAATCCTAATTACATTGTAAGTTACTATTAATTATTATGCTTGCTATTATTTAACAATTATTTTTATATGAATATTTGCAGTTCTTGAGAAGTACAGTGAGCAGGCTCCGATTTAAGAGTGACTTGCAGCCCAACTAACAAGTAAGTACAAAAAATGTAGGCTATTACATTAAATATCATATTATTCAAAGTTAGATTACTGATGGAAATATATAATAACTTGGTAGCTAATTAAGCAATTTACCTCTAAAGTGTAGGCTTAGCTACTAAGTTACTTTCCGTCTCAAGGGAGCTCAACTCAAAATGTCCTATATATTGCGTGAATTAGACCAATGGCAATATTATACGTTCGTTAGCATATGTTCGAAAATCTAAATAACTTGTTTCATCTTGCTTGATTTTTTTTTCTTTTTCTTATTAGAATCCTTAATAACCAAATTTGCTAATCATTACTTATTCTCATACACTATAGAGAATGTATTTAAGTTAAATAAATCTCACGTAGCTCAATATATAAGTTCAAGTGGAAGAGCTTGTAATGCTAAAAAATTTTGAGTCATTTCTTCCCATGTTTTAATGGATCCTATTGCTAACGAATTTAATCAATTCTTAGCCTTATCCCTTAAAGAAAAATGAAAAAGCCTAAGTCTAATAACATTATCAGAAACACGATCACATTTAAAGGTGACATAAAGTTCTAGAAAACTAGCTAGGTGTAAATTAGGATCTTCAGTAGGAGACCCTCCAAAATGATTATTTTGAACCATTTGTATAATTGCAGGTTTTAATTCAAAAGAATTTGTAGCTACAACAGATAATTGAATGTTTAGATGAATTTCATCAGTGTAGGGTTAGCATATTCTCTTACAGGTCTTTGCTGATTTTTATTTTGATTTTGATTTTCAATATTTTGATCAATATTGTTTTGAGGTAGATTAGCTATTTCTTGCAAATTACGAAATCTATTATCTTTTCTAATTTTTTTTATAGTACACTCTAATTCAGAATTATAAGGTATTAATCCTTCAGTTCCTGAACTTCGCATAAAAAATATGAAAGAGATATTTAATTTATTTAAATATTTATTTTCGTTTGTTTATATTTATTTTCATATATTTTTATTTATATATATTAATTTGCTTTTTTTTAATTAGTTTTAATCCCTGACAACGGCGCCAAAAACTTAACCCAACTGCAATTACATAAGTAAATTATCTTATTAAATTATGGCCAAACTTGTCCCCATATCTGATTAAGCGGCTAATGTACAATAATTAAAGATTAAAGATTTCATAATTAAATATAAATCGCACACTAGAGGTACTACGCAAGTATACGTATCGTTTCAAGTAAAATAGAGTTTTCTTTTCAAAACCCCAGATATCAATCCCACGATGATTAATATAGTTAAAAGAAAGAAAACTTTTGACCCACAATTTTATATTATGATATTTTTAATTTAATTGTAACGACGCCAAAAACTTGACCCCGCTATATTATGTGTATAGAATTGTAATTGTTTATGTTGTGGATGCTACGCAAGTATACGTATCGTATCGAGTAATACAGGGCTACGAGTGGAGTCCTCGTTATCGATCCCATGAGGGAAAGATAAAATTAAATAACAACTAATTTTAAAATAATAATAATAATAATAATAATAATAATAATAATACTACTACGAAAATTTGGAATTCTGAATTTAAGTGCACTAAAGTAAACTAAGTATTTCAATTAGGTAAATTAACTAAGTAGAAAATTAATACGAATTGAAAGTGCGGGAAATTAAACTAATTGCTAAATAAGTCTTAACTATTCGGAAAAAGTATCTTTCCCTTGTTTAGAAATTTAAGTGATTGATGAATTTAAATAGATAACTTTAAGATATTGTGACAAATAGGTGCATTCATATTCTTTACCCTTTGGTCCGAGTGTAAAGAATATTGACTAATCCTATGTTCGATTATCGAATCTCGCTGCTAGGTGGGAGGATACCGATCGCCACTTGAGCTCCTACGTTCACTCGCCTGGAGCTAACATCTACACTTCAGCTTCTCGAACAATGGACCGAATTGAATATTTTAGTCCGTAACACTAAAATGCTCAATTCTACGCCCAGTGATATTATTTCCTATTTATTTGCATCCTCCTTCCAAAGCTTTTGAATTCCCGAATATCGAATGTAATTTTTACTATAGTTGATAATCAACATATTTTAACAAATCGAATGGCGAGTTGAAAGTAAATTAAGTTTTAAGTAAAAATTATCACAATTTATTAATATATATAAAAATACTTTATTTTTAGTTCATCAAGTCACTTAATTTCATAACGAGGAGAAAGACTAATAAACTACTCGGAATGCATGTTGACTAAACTAAGCATGGATTTCATTTAAAGTTAAAAAAAACAATAAATACAAATACTTATCTTAATTTATCTCCAAGCAAACTCCTATGATTCCTTTCGACTCTTCCTTCCAAGATGCAATGAGCTCACTAAAAACTCACTAACTCACTAACTCACTAAAAACTCACTAACTCACTAAATAACACACACACTAATACACTAATTTACTCCGAACACAAATTTAACACACAAAAGCCGCACACTTATAAGTTCGAATTTCGGCCTCTATATATAGTGGTGAGCAAAGGACCAAGAGTGTGTAAGCATCTCTTCAAAAGTGTCCGGGTTCAATGTATCTCGTGCCATTTGAACTAGCTCGCCGTCGGCGACGAACTACCTCGTTGTCGGCGAGGCTTCTGAAGATCTTCAACCGCGCTATCTCGGCTGTCGGCGGGCTCGGGCTCGTTGTCGGCAAGACAGGTTATAAATCCTTCAGAAATGTCTCCTCGTAACCTCGCCGTCGGCGGGCTCGATCTCGCCGTCGGCGACTCAGAACAAATTGCATTATTTTCTTCATTTTTGCTCCAAATCCGCTCCTTTTTATGATTTTTGTGTTTATCACCTAAATTTTCCATTCCTGCAATAAAATAAAGAAAATATCCTTCTTTAAAGTGCAATTTTATCAAAAATAGGTATGAATTTCTTAATAAATTTTTCAGTGATCAACTATTAATTAAAATCTTTTAATTCAAAACTAATTAAAATATGTAAAATATGAAAATTTGAGCCGATCTCGGGCCGGCTCAAATTCTGCTCCAATGGATTGAGTAGGGCTTGATATGGTAGATCAATCTTTCAAGCTCAGCTTGAAATTGAATTGAGTTTGATCCGACTCGAAATTAAAATGAATTGACTCAAATTAAATTATTTGGATACATTCAAATCAAAAATCGGCTCACTTGCGACTTTTTAAATACGATTTTATTTAGGAATAAGTAGATAACTTTTATAAATAAAAAAATACTTTTAATCGATCTCGAAAAAGTTCAAATCGATTCACGTATGAATTGAAACTTTCAGCTCATAGCTGAGCTCCATTAATTTATTTCCACCAGAAATAAAATTTAAATCAATTTTTTAGTAATTAATGGTTTTAGAGCTAAATTCAAATCCTAATTACATTGTAAGTTACTATTAATTATTATACTTACTATTATTTAACAATTATTTTTATATGAATATTTGCAGTTCTTAAGAAGTACAGTGAGCAGGGTCCGATCTGAAAGTGACTTGCACCCCAACTAGCAAAGTAAGTACAAAAAAATAATAGGCTATTACATTAAATATCGTATTATTCAAAGTTAGAATACTGATGGAAATACATAATAACTTGGTAGCTAATTAAGCAATTTACCTCTAAAGTGTAGGTTTAGCTACTAAGTTATTTTCCGTCTCAAGAGAGCTCAACTCAAAATGTCCTATATATTGCGTGAATCAGACCAATGGCAATATTATACGCTCGTTAGCATATGTTTGAAACTCTAAAGATCTTGTTTCATGATTAGTACTTGATTTTTTTCTTTTTCTTGTTATAATTCTTAATAACCAAATTCGCTAATCATTACTTATTCTCAACACTATAGAGAACGAATTTATGTTAAATAAATCTCACGTAGCTCAATATATAAGTTTAAGTGGAAGAGCTTATAATGCTCAAGAATATATATATATATATATATATATATATATATATATATATATATATATATATATATATATATATATATACTAAATGAATGGTGTGGGACGTGAGGTCCCCAACTATCCCTATTGGCTCAACCTCCGCTAGGTCGGCGACCCGATGTGCAAATAATTCGAGTACCACCTGGCTTAAGGCGACACAACGCCACAGAGGATTCGAACCCTGAGGGGACTTACGACCTTCAAAGCGGCTGCTCTACCAACAAGCCACAAAACACATACATATATTATTTTTATTGTTCGTACATCAGGAAGTTAATGTGGAATTTTTATGCACATAGTATGAAGTGATTCACACCGTCATCCGTACTGTACGCTCCAATTATGAAGAGACTTCTGCGAATCGCAAATCTATAGTCTGTAAAGTTTACTTGATGCCTCGCCCTGATGCACGCCAACCACTGCTAACCAAACCACAGTTCTATCTTTTATTATTTTAATTAAAGAAAGAATAATAGCAGTCCCTAAAATAAATCATCATAATATAGATAAATCACATGAATTTAAAATGAATTAAACAAATTTAAGTTCATCCCATTGAAAAATTATTAAATGTTTTGATCCAACTTTATTTGTCAAATATCTAAAATTTGTCTTTATTCTTGCGTATCTTTGCCTTTGTCACATATTCCCTTGATGGATAAGACTGATTATAGTTTTTTCGGGGGTATTATTCATTCATAGACCGGTAAGATAATTGCAGAGACTCATGGAATTGGATTTTAGACGTGAGATGGCTCTCCATGCTTAGATCTATATCGAGTTAACAATTTGTTGGTACTGAATCTACCCCTCTTCTTCCCAAAATTATTACAGAACCCCTCTCATTTGCCAATTTATGCTACCTCTGTTCATTTGTTTTACCTTTTTTATTTTTATCTAATACTTTTTATCCAATGATATTTTCAATGTGCGAATAGTTTATTCGTGGATTTCTTAAATTTAGTTGAAGATAATGATAGGAATAAGTACATCGAGAATAACTTCCCCATGTAGTTACAACGCATGTGAGTTAAAATTGATAGACTTATTTCTCATATGACACGTGAATTTTCATTAACATAAGATTTCTTGTGTAGAAAGTAATAGCTTCACGATTGATGAAATGAAGCGACAAATTAAGGGTTGAGAGATCAAGCTTAAAGTCCTACGCACTTCGTGAAAATCTGGTTAACTTACAATGTAAATGGGTACATGTTTCGTAAAATATCTTGATCTAAAAGAAAAAGGTCTTGTAATCTGGCATTTATGTTAAAGCAAAAGATTAGTCAGATGACGACATAGACTATCATGAGATTCTCGAAGAAGTTGTTGAGCTATCTTATCCAGGTTCTATTAGAGGAAGTGTATTCCTATTCAAATATGTTTGATTCATTCCTGTTCCTAATCCTGAAACAAAGATAAACCAACTATATAATATTGCATAAACGAAAGTGAACAGAATTTTATCCTTTCATTCTAGCATGGTGTTACAGGCAATTCATGTTTACTATTTTTCATGTCCACATAGATCAAGAGAGAACATTAATTGAGTTGTTGTCCTTTCGCGTAAACCAAGTGCCACCATTATTATTCAGAATAACATGGAACCCACCCATCAAGAAACTGAAATGACAGGTTTCTGTTTTCCACTTGATGCAATCGATGAAGAGCTCAATCTCGAGGTTACTAATGGCGAATACGAAGAAATTAACCTCAATGATGAGCACGACTCCGTTAATGCATTTGAAGAAGAGATTATAACTACATCCTCCAGTTACTTTTTGGACAATGTAGAGTAAGATGAGTAAGTTTCTTTAAATATTTAAAGCTTTAGACTCCTAAGTTCATATCTTGCATTTTTCATGTCATATTTCAATTTATTGCGTACTTTTGTGTTTTCTTTTTAGTTGTACCTTGCACTTTACAGTTTCGTCAATCTGTCTACTATTTACCTATGTGTTTATGTTTATTGTGTACTGTTTTGTTTTTATTTAATTACATAGTATAATTACATAGTATATTATTATATGTACAAATTAATAAACTTTATTCTTTTGTTGCAAATGTTGCACACCCCCACCCAGATCCCCTCCCCTGTCCCTACCTTTAGCCCACGATAGAAGTAGTGGGGTTGAGCGTAGTAGATGCCCACGCTGCCTCTACCAGGCTGGAGTCGATAGGTAGTAGCTGCCACATCAATCCTGTCATTAACACTTAAGTTTTTTAAAGATATCAATATTAATCTTTTTCTTTTCTCAATTTAATATAAATCTAACAAAATGTTGTTTAAAGTTTCTACATCTCGACACAGACTATTCATGCAATTTGAGATATCATTCGGAGCAAATACGACTCGACATTCTTATTGTAGAAGGAGATCCCGATGGACATTCAAGATTTTTAGTTTCAAGAGTTTGTGGTATAAATCATTCACAAGTATCTTATTAGTTTTTATTTTGTTATCAAGCGAACATAATCCATGCAGTTTTGCAGAAACAATTCTTCTTTCACACGGAGCACGAGGCACACATTGGGTGTAACTTCGAGTGTAATGGCAGTGAACGCGTCTGGGACATTTTTAGCAATATCCAAAAATCGAGACAACATCCTTTATGGCTCGGAAATGATGATTTTTCCACACTAATTGGAGCACGGGATTCCCCGGACTACCAAAAAAAGGAGCAGGTAAAGCAGAACAGGCGGTTGGACTGTGGTGGCATGGGGCCCTCTAGGCACATTGGTGGGGCGCTTCTATATACATAATACAAACAAAGGCAAGTAAGATTTCATTCTTTTCTTAAAGTTTTCTATAGTTCAAATATGTATTCTAATCATTTCATTATATGGAAAGACTATGGAAATGGGATGAGAGCCCACCGCTGGCGATGTACATGAGTGAAAGCCATAGGAGACTGATCACAGAAAAATATGTTAAGAAATTCATACCTGTTTTTTATGAAATTGCACTTTAAAGAAAGGTATTTTCTTTATTTTAATGCAGGAACAGAGATTTATAAGTGATGAAAGCAAAAAGCATGAAATGGAGCAAATTTGGATAAAAAAGGAAGAAATTCATGCAAAATGAACTATGTCGCTGACGGCGAGATCGAGCCCGCCGACGACGAGATTATTAAGAACATTTATGAAGGATTTATAACTACGTCGCTGACAGCGAGCCCGAGCCCGCCGACAGCAAGATCGTGCGGTTTGGAGACCTTCTATAAGCCCCGCCGATGGCGAGGTTATTTCTCGCCGACGGTGAGATTGTTCAAATTGTCAGATACATTGAATCTGGATGTTTTTTTGAAGAGGTGCTTAAGTACCCCTTGGACCTTTGTCTACCTCTATAAATAGAGGACAAATTTGTGTGTCTAGGGTGTCTCTTTTTGGTGTTTATTTATGTGTGTGTTTATTTAGAGAGTATTAGTGTCTACTTGGTGTTTATTTTAAGAGTTTTTAGAGTGTAATTAGTGAGTTTAGAAGTGTGATGTACTCGGAAGGAAAAGTCGAAAGGAACTTCAGGAGTACTCAGGGAGAAATTAAGATAAGTATCTTTGTTTATTGTTGTTAACTTTAAATGAAATCCATGCTTTGTTTAATTCCCATGCATTACGAGTAGTTTTCTTAGTCTTTCTTCTTGTTTATGAAATTATGTGAATTGATGAAATTAAATAGAAGTGCCTAAAATATTAAAATAAATTGTGATAATTTTTACTTAAAACTTAATTTACTTTCAATTTGGCCATTTGAATTGTTAAAATATGTTGAATTATCAACTATAGTAAAGATTACATCCAATATTCAGGTAAGTCAAAAGCCTTGGAAGGAGGATGCAAATAAATAGGGAAATATTATTTATCAGACGTAGAATTAGACATTTTAGTGTGACAGACTAAAATATTCAATTTGGTCTCATTGTTTGAGAGCTGAAGTGTTGATGTTAGCCCTCAGGTGAAGGGAACATGGGAGCTCTGAAGTGGCGACCAGTATCCTCCCGACCTTAGCCACGATTCGGTAATCAAACATAGGTTTACTCAATGTTCTTTGCACCTGGACTAAAGGGTAAAGAATAGGAATGCTCCTATTTTTCACAATACAATAAAAGAAATTTATTTAAATTCATCATTCACTTAATTTTCTAAAAACAAAGAGAAGGATACTTTTTCCGAAATCTTTTAAATCAACTTTATTTTAAAGCATTAGTTTACTTTAGTTTGCTTTAGTTAATTATTCTAAATTTCGTATATTATATTAGTAAGTAATTTCTTTAAATTTAGCTGATACAAATCTATTAAAAACTTCCCTGTGGGATCGATAACCAGGACTCCACTAGAGCCCTGTATTACTTGATACGATACGTATACTTACGTAGAATCCACATTATACATTCATAAAATTAAATATATATATTAAAACGGGATCAAATTTTTGGTGTCGTTGCTATTAACATAAATTGCAAAGATACAAAAAATGGGTCAAGTTTTTGGCGCCGTTGCTGGGGAAGTAAAGAAATTATTTACTAGAGTAACGAACTATTTTAAAATTTATTTTGTAAATTTGTATGCGAAAATTTGGAAATGAAAATTTAATACCTTATGATTCAGAATTAGAGCGTACAATTAAAAGAATTAGAAAACAAAAAATAGAAATTATAAATTTAACACAAATGGCGAATATTCCTGAAACTGAAAATATTAATCAACAGAGACCATTAAGAGATTATGCCAACCCTACATTAGATGAAATTCATTTAACTATTCAAAACCCCGATGTAGCTGCTAACTCATTCGAACTTAAACCTCGCAATTATCCAAATGGTACAAAACAATCAATTTAGTGGTTCACCTACTAAAGATCCTAATTTACATCTTGCTAGTTTTTTAGAACTATGTGCTACTTTCAAATATGAAGGCGTATCTAACGATCGCTATTAGACTTAGACTTTTTCCTTTTTCTTTAAGGGATAAGGCTAAAATGTGGTTAAATTCGTTAGCACCTGGATCTATTAAAACTTGGGGAGAGTTATCACAAAAATTTATATCCAAATATTTTCCACCATCTAAAACTGCTAAGCTTAGAAATGATATAACTTCTTTTAGTCAGTTTGATGGAGGATCAATATATGAAGCCTGAGAGAGATTTAAAGAGCTTCTTAGGAAATGCCCACATCATGCATTACCAGATTGATTAATTATTCAAACTTTCTATAATGGATTAGTAGGATCTTTAAGATCAATCATCGATGTCGTCGCTTGGAGGATCATTAATGTCAAAACCATTTAATGAAGCTTATGCATTAATTGAAGAAATGACTACCAATAATTTTCAATGGCCTGCTGATAGAATGAATCCGAAAAAGATAGCTAGTATTAATGAAAATGATACAATATCTATGTTAGCTTCGCAAATCGCTGCTATATCTAAAAAATTAGATCATTTTGGAATGAATTACTCTCCAACTATATTAGAAGAAAACTCATCCGGACAACTTATAGAATCCCAATCTCATTATGAAACTATAAATGCTATTAATAACAGACCCAATAATCCTTATGCAAATTACTATAATCCTGGATGGAAAAATTATCCTAATTTTAATTGGAATAATAATACAACTAATCAACCATGGATGAACAACATAACACAACCAATAGGAAATCCCTCTAATCAAGGAAATTCTAATTATAAACCTAATTATCCACCTGGATTTAATAATAATAACCCACAATTTAAAGATAAGAAATTATCTATAGAAGAATTAATATTAAATATGGGTCAACATTTACAAAATCAAGGAAATCAATTACAAAATCAAGGAAATCAATTACAAATACAAGGAAATCAATTACAAAATCAAGGTACAGCTATTAAAAATATTGAAACTCAACTTGGACATATCGCTACCGAGCTTAATAATAGAATACCTGGAACATTCCCTAGTAATGTGGAAATAAATTCCAAAGACAAAGGAAATGAACAAATTAAAGCGATACAATTACGAAGTGGAAAAGAATTAGAACCTCAAATTCAGAAAGAATTTTAAAGTCAAAAAGATGAAGTGGAAATCGAAAAGGAAAAGAATCAACAAGATCCAAACATAGAAAATCCTTTAATACCAATGAAAATTTCTGTTGAAAAACCTCCACCACCATTTCCTCAATGACTAATTCAACATAAAAAAGATAAACAATTTGCTAAATTCCTTGAAATTTTAAAGAAATTAACAATAAATATTCCTTTCGTAGAAGCTTTAGAACAGATGTCAAACTATGTAAAATTCATGAAAGATATTCTAAATAAAAAAAGAAAATTTACCGATAATGAAACGGTTGCACTTAGTGAAGAGTGTAGTGCTATTATTCAGAAAAAGCTTCCTGAAAATTTAAAAAATCCTGCTAGTTTCACTATACCCTGCGCTATTGGAGAAAAAATCTATGGAAAAGCTTTGTGTGACTTAGGAGCAAGCATCAATCTAATGCCTCTATCAATTTTTAAGAGATTAGGATTGGGAGAAATTTCACCTACTTCGAGTAACCCTTCGGTTAGCCGATCGTTCGTCACATATCCTAAGGGAGTTATCGAAGATGTTTTAGTAAAAGTGGATAAATTTATCTTCCATGTAGATTTTATCGTTTTAGATATGGAAGAAGATAAAGAAATTCCTATCATTTTAGGAAGACCATTTTTAGCCACTGGGAAAGCTATGATTGATGTTCATAAAGGAGAATTAACTATGATAGTAAATGACCAAAAAGTTACTTTTAATATTGCTAAATCAATGAAATATCCTGCACTAGAAAAAGATGATGAGTGTTTTCGAATGGAAGTACTCAATCATTTACAAAAAGAACATTTTAAGGAATATTATGAAGAAAAATTAGAAAAAGAAAATACTGAATTAATCGAAAAAACCAATATAAATGAAGAACTAGATTATATTCAAGAGAAATTTGAATTTTTGGATAATACTGAAAACTCTGAAAAAAATAGTTCCATCGATTATTAAACCTCCTGAACTTGAGTTAAAAATGTTACTTAATCATTTGAAATATGCTTACTTAGGTAATTCTTCAACTCTGCCAGTTATTATTTCATCTGAATTAAATGAATCTCAAGAACAAAAACTTTTAGATACCTTAAAAAATATAAGAAAATTTTTGGTTGGACTTTAGCAGATATTAAAGGAATTAGTCCTTCAATCTGTATGCACGTAATTATTTTAGATAATGAACATAAGCCTAAAGTAGATCCCAAAGGAGATTAAACCCGATAATGAAAGAAGTAGTCAAGAAAGAAATTTTAAAATGGTTAGATAATGGTATTATATATCCTATTTCCTGCAAGTGTTGGGGTAAGCCCAATTCACTGTGTGCCTAAGAAAGGAGGAGTGACCTTAAAAGCTAATGAAAATAATGATCTTATCCCTATAAGACAAGTTACTGGATGACGAATATGTATTGATTATAGAAAATTAAACACAGCCACCAGGAAAGATCACTTCCCTTTACCATTTCTAGACCAGATGTTAGATAGATTAGCCAGACATAAGTATTTTTGTTTCTTAGATGGATACACCGGTTAACATCAAATACAAATTGCTCCTGATGATCAAGAGAAAACTACATTTACTAGTCCTTATGGAACTTTCGCTTTTCGAAGGATGCCTTTTGGATTATGTAATGCACCTGCAACATTCCAGAGATGTATGATGTCTATATTTAGTAAGTTAATTGATAATGGAATAGAAGTATTTATGGATGATTTATCTGTATTTGGAACAACATTTGACACATGCTTAAATCATCTTGAAAAATTATTTAAAGTATGTGAGAAAACTAATTTAGTTCTTAATTGGGAGAAATGTCAATTTATGGTTACAGGCGGCATTGTATTAGGGCATAAAATTTCGGAAAAGGGCATGGAAGTAGACCCTAAAAAAATTCAAGTTATAGCTAAATTGCCACCTCCAACTACGGTGAAAGGGATAAGAAGTTTTCTTGGACATACTAGATTCTACAGACGTTATATAAAAGATTTTTCAAAAATTACTAAACCTCTATGCCAACTTCTTGAAAAGGATAAGAAATTTGAATTTACAACTGAATGCCTGAGTGCTTTCGAATTATTAAAAGATAAATTAATTACAACACCTATAATAGTTTCACCTAATTGAGAGAAACCATTTGAGCATATGTGTGAAGCTAGTGATTATGCTATAGGAGCAGTTCTTGGGCAAAGATATGATAAGATTTTCAAAGTTATATATTATGCCAGTAAAACTCTAAATGATGCTGAAATAAATTATACACTTACTGAAAGTGAATTATTAGCAGTTGTATATGCTTTTAATAAATTTCGGCATTATCTAATAGGAACTAAATGTACTGTGCATACTGATCACTCTGCTATTAAGTATTTAATGCAAAAGAAAGATTCTAAACCAAGATTAATTAGATGGATATTATTAATGCAAGAATTTGATTTTGGGATCGTTAACAAGAAGGGAACTGATAATCAAATTGCTGATCATTTATTAAGATTAGAAAATCATGAATTATCTGATACTGATAATGAAATTTTAGACGATTTTCTCGATGAACAACTTTATAATATAAATGAGTGGAAAATACCTTGGTATGTCGATATAAGTAAATTATATTGTAAGTGACATTTTACCACCTATGTTAACTTTGCAACAGTAGAAAAAATTTATTCATGATACTAAAACATACTTTTGGGATGAACCATACTTATATAAGCAATGTAAGGATCTAATTATTAGAAGATGTGTGCCTTATGAAGAAATTGAACCAATTATTCAAAAATATCATGATTCTGATTTTGGAGGACATTTTGGGACTGATAAAACTGCGTATAAAATTCTACAATCAGGATTCTACTGGCCTACTCTATTTAGAGATGTATACAAATATATAAAAACCTGAGACACATGCCAAAGAGTAGGAAATATATCAAGAAGAAATGAAATGCCTCTGAAATTTTTATTAGAAGTTGAAATTTTTGATGTTTGGGGATTAGATTTCATGGGACCTTTTATTCCTTCATTTGGAAACTCATATATATTAGTAGTTGTTGATTATGTTTCCAAATGGATTGAAGCGCAAGCTTTACCTAGGTGTGATGCTAAAAGTGTTTCAAAATTTTTAATGAAAAATATTTTTACTAGATTTGGAATGCCGAGAGTGATTATCACTGACGGAGGAACTCACTTTAGAAATAAATATATTCACAAACTAGTAGAAAAATATAATATTGTTCATAAGATATCAACTGCTTATCATCCACAAACTAGTGGATTAGCTGAAGTTTCTAATCGAGAGATTAAGCGTATTTTAGAAAAGTCTGTAAACCCTAATAGATTGGACTAGTCTATAAGACTAGACACTGCATTATGGGCATACATGACTGCTTATAAAACTCCGATTAGAATGACTCCTTACAGGCTTATATATGGAAAAACTTGCCACTTACCAGTTGAATTAAAACATAAAGCATATTGGGCGATTAAAGAATTTAATTATAATATGAAAGAAGCTGGTGAGAAGAGATTGTTGCAATTAAATGAATTGGAAGAATTAAGGAATGAATCATATGATACTCGATAGGATTTATAAAGAAAAGATGAAATTATGACATGATCGAAGATTAATCGGAGAAATTTTGAACCGGGACAAGAGGTTTTGCTATATAATACTTGATTGAAATTATTTCCTGGGAAATTAAAATCTCGATGGTTAGGACCTTTCACCATAACTCAAATATTTTCATATGGAACTATAGAAATTGAATATCCAAAAACAGGACATAGATTTAAGGTAAACGGACATAGATTAAAACCGCATTTCGAAGGTAGAAGGCCAAATTTTAAAGAGGTTTTAATGCTTAGTCAACCTGATTACTAACTGAAATTAGGTCGGGCTGACGACGTTAAATCAAGCACTTTATGGGAGGCAACCCATAGTAGACTTTTATTTTAATTATATACAAATTAGTGAGTCTGTATTATTAAAATAAATCATACTACTCAATTTTTTTAAATTAAAATCATCACAACTTTGAACCTATATAATGAGATCAGAAAATATTTGAATTAAAGCGAAATTGGGCAATTTTACGAAATCTCACCGACGGCGAGGTCGATTCTCGCCGACAGCGAGATCGGGCCTTATAACATTTCAGTTTTACAACTAGCTCACCGACGGCAAGAAACTTCCCGCTGACGGCGAGGCAGTTGAAAATTTGGTTTCTTAAGAATTTTCGTGCGGTTTTGGACGGTTCTAAGCCATTTCTTTGTAGGAAACCATCCCAAGTTCATTTTTACACTGTTTTCTTCCTTAGAAATAACTGGAGACCATTCCTTTCAATCCAAAATGGCCACCAAACTCTTAGAAACCACAAAAACTTGAGTTTTTAACTGAAGAAAATTCGTCAGTTCGGAGGCACATCGTATCTTCAATAAAGTCTTGATGAAGAAGCGACTTATTAAAGAAAGGGGATTTATCAACAGAGGAGTAGAGAATTCCACCACAAAAATTGAAGAAATGATTGTGCAGCGGCATTGGGAGGTATTTTGTTATACGACATCCGCTGTAGTTATTCCTGTAGTCAAAGGGTTTTACTCTAATCTACATGCGATCAATAATGGAAATGTCTACGTCAGAGGAAGATGAGTAACATTTACTACTTCAAGGGTAAATGAATTATTTTCTATAGAGAATACCCCTGTCTGTCATTATTCAAACTTTGTGCCTTCAAGATACAATATGAACGAGATTTATAGGTACCTGACTGATGAACCTGATAATTGAGAGTTGCGTGAAGACGGGTATGTCAGTTTTTCTGCATCACTTCTTAACCCTGTCTCGAAGCATTGACATTTCTTCATCTCATCAAAATTATTACCCACTATGAGGGTAAATAAGGTTTCAAAGGAATGCGCTATATTAAATTACTGTATTCAAATTGGACTACCTATCGATGTTGGATCAATTATATTAAAGTCTGCATTAGGATTGATTGTGCATTGGTCAGTTCATGGACTTGGACACCCATCGACTATATTTGCTTTATGCAGTCAGTACCAAGTTTCTTATGAGGCTTGAGAAAAGGTACTTTTGCCATGGAAACCACTCAATCCTACGGATATGTTTCCAACTTTGGATAACAATGATGAGATTACCATTATTTCTGATAGAGCATCACAGAACAATCCTTTAGCAAGGCCCCTTACAGATAAAACAAAATTCATTCTGAAGAAGATTAAAGGATTAGAGAAAGAGTTGCAGAACGTGATGAATTCCATCGATAATATCTCTGATATGTTTGATCACATTGACTGGAGGATGAAGGAGCACTTTGATCATACTGGACATCTGGAGGCCAGTTTTATTCATTTACTGAGATAGAAAGGATTGATTAATGAAGAATCTACTGCAGAATTCCCTTTCAGGCCTTTCTACAGTTTATTTGTGCACCTGCATCGCATCGGGAATATCAAAGAGGATGATAGTTCAGACACTGAGGAGTAGGAAAGATTTCTATTTTTATGTCATATATTTGTGTATATATGTGTTGATTTGGATTTAGGTTTTATTATGAGTCGAACTTTGATTTGATCATCTCAGATTTGATGAGATTATATGTAATTGTTATGTCTCAGCATTTAGAGTGTTGTGGTGTGGATTGCGATGCTGAGTATTATGGATTTGGACATTTAAGTATGTTGTTAGTTGTTAGTGTGAAGTTTGTAAGTCTCATGGATTTCATATATAAAATTATGTTGTTTGTGTTGTGTGAACTTTATGTGAGTATAAGTATCTAATCTTCATACTAAATTATTAAATTAAGTGATCGGAAGATTGATTAAAGGTAAATCAAGGTTGAAAATGATTGAAGAATTTGAAAAATTTAAAATTTTGGGATCTCACCGACGGCGAGAATTATCCCGCCGACAGCGAGGGAAATCCCGTTGACAGCGAGAAAGAGCTCGCAGACGGCGGATTTTTCTCGAAAATTTTGCCTTTGTCAAATTAATTAGCTCGCCGACGGTGAGAAAAATCTCGCCGACAGCGAGATCACGAAAAGACCTATATTTGACCAGTCAACCGACACTATTCATCATCCCCTTCCTCAAAACTTCGAAAAAACCGACCTAGGGCTTGAGAGATCTTGGATTTGAGGCGATTTCAACACTTTTTGACACCGGATTTCATCTTCCCTTGATAAGAGCTTCACTCCTATGCAAAAAATTTTTGATTTTCACCATGGATTTCTTCTACATTGGTAAAATTTGAAAAAATTGGAAATGTGGAGAAAATACTTGGAAGAAATCCATGGAGATCGATTTAAATGGATTTTAGATGTTGTAGAAAGCCTTCTTAGTAATATTGAGAAGTTTAGTTAGATTTCTTTTTGCAAATTTCACAGATCGAAAATGGCTCCACGACAAAAGCGACTGTTGGATTACGACGAAACCCGATTTGTGAATGCAATGGCACAATCAAGATATTTACACAATATTCAATCAAGAAAATGCATTCAAGATCGAGTTTTTAAGAATCCAGGAGGAGAGGTGGAGAGAGTAATAAAGGAACGAGGATGGGAAATTTCTGTTTCATAACCAACAGAGCCGCTGTGGAAATTGTAAAGGAATTTTATGCGAACCTGACACAGACAGAAGATGCGCTAGTAAAGGTTAGATGATTTTTTGTAGAATTCAGTGCTGCAAGGATAAATGCTTATTATGAGGTACGAGACACCTATACCAGTGAGTATGATACATTTGGAACCATGGAAGGACCACTGGAAGAGGTAATTGACTTTCTCACTGATGGGAAAGGTGTCTGGAAGATCAAGCAGCGGGAAAGGGTAAATTTTTCTCTTTCTATGTTAAATGCAACATCAAAAGCTTGACACTATTTTTTTTGTTCTACTTTGTTACCTACCTACCACCATAGTGAGGTAACAAGAGATAGAGTAGTTCTGAATTTCTGTATTCAGAACCAAAAAAGCATTAATGTGGGAAGTGTAATTTATAAGAATATATTAGCCACCTCAAGAAATGAAATTGGAGGAGGACTAGGACATCCTGGTCTTATCTATGCACTCTGCCAACAATCTGGGGTAGAGGCAAGAGATGATGAGGAACGTTTTGAACCTATGAAACCCATTACTTAGGCTAATATAAAGAAATATGAATCCCACGAAGGATGGAGATCTGGGACAAGAGATTATGTACCTTCTTCAAGTAGAGATATACCCTCTACTAGTTATGAACCCCTCGCACACCACTCCTACCCTTCAAGATCTGATGAATGAGCTGACCCTGAGTAGAAAGAGTTTTGAACAATTTGGAGAGAATATGGAAAGAAGATTTGAGCATATAGACCACAAGATTGATGGCTTGGAAAGAAGGCACGATTATGATAGGGAATATCTCCAACGACATTCAGAGTACCAAATTGCATATTATGAGGCTGAACGTCGATACAGGAGTGGTGATTTAGATGTTGTCTTTTCTGAGTGCCCCCGTACACACAGTACCAGCCTGCTCAGCCTTCTCAGCCTGGAGATCAGGGAGATGATATAGCCTGGGATTTTGATGCGGAAGATTAGAGACTTTATTTAGTTTGATTAGATTAATTGTTATTTTGAAAACTTTATTATTCTGTATGTAATTATTCTGTACTTTCTGTGGACTATGAATTTGATGTGTTTGTTTGTTTACTTATGTTGTAATATTAGACTTTTTATGTGTGTTAAGTTAGTTTACAATTTTTTATTTTAGACAGGATGTTAGTTTTTATTTAATGTGTTGTTTAAGTTTTTATAAGTTATCAACTTTTAATATGTTTAGATTGTTTTAATATGTTTAAAGTAGGGTAGTTGATTGTATGTGTAGTAAAAAATTTAGTTTTCATTTGTTGTGTTTTATACTTATTTAAAATTTCTTATCCCAACACTTTCTTTTAAATACTATATATATGGAAGAATACTAACAGTACAGGTTCTGTAAGTAATTAACAAGCCTGCAAAAATTTCAAGAAAAAAAAGAAATACCTAAAGCTCAAAGGTATGATGTACTTTACTATATATTTTCCCTTTTCACCATTTAGAAATAGATAGAAAAATTTAAATTTGGGGGAGAAAAAATACAAAATTAATTATTAAATTGTTCTCAATTTCTATTTTAAAAAATTATTATCAAATCATTTTTCTATAGTAATTTTTCAATTCAATAAACATGAATTACTTTATTTAATTATTTTAAAAAGTTAAATAAAATGTTTCTAGTAATCCAAATTAATTTAATAGAATAAGATATTTGGTTAAAAGAAATAAGAATATAGCAAACTTTTTAAAGTAAGGGAAAACTATATTCTAAAATTGAAATTCTTAAGTATTTAGATGAAAAAGAAGAGATTGAAACTCAATGAAGTAAAGGCTATGAAATACATATAAGCGAAAAAATATTTTAAGTTTCAAATTTAGGAAGAGAAAGTTGAAGTTCAAAATTATTAACAGGCTATCCAGATATAGTAATCATCACTTGAAAAAGAAAAAGAAAAAGAGAAGGATTGAAAATCAATCCAAAAAGAAAAAAAAAGAAAAATATAAGTGAGGAGAAGCTTGAGGAGATGCCTTATCAAAAATTGGCTTCAATGGAATCAACCTAAAGGGTAAAACTCAAATATATTTCTAAACTTATATATATATGGATTAGTATTTTACTAAATAGTGTTTTCTTGAACTTCCTATCATCTAAATATCTTAAGTAAATTACTCTTTTAAATATAGTTTTTCCTGAAATAAATAGAGAACTAGAAATCTTAGATCTGATAACTAAATAATCTTATATCTATAAAGTTAATTTAATTAATTGAAAATATTTCTATTTAACTTTACTATAGTATTATTTAAATTTAATTCATAGTAAATCTAAATTGAAAAAGTTCTATTACAAAAATTATTATTTTTACTTAGTACTAAAATTACTTGAGGACAAGCAATAATTAAGTTTGGCGGATTTTGATCACAGACAAATATGTTAAGAAATTCATACCTATTTTTTATGAAATTGCACTTTAAAGAAAGGTATTTTTTTATTTTATTGCAGGAACGAAGATTTATAAGTGATGAAAGCAAAAAACATGAAATGGAGCAAATTTGGATCAAAAGGAAGAAATTCATGCAAAATGAACTATGTTGCTGACGGCGAGATCGAGCCCGCCGACGGCGAGATTATTAAGAAAATTTATGAAGGATTTATAACTACCTCGCCGACAGCGAGATCGCGCGGTTTGAAGACCTTCTAGAAGCCCCGCCGACGGCGAGGTCGTTTCTCGCCGACGACGAGATTGTTCAAATTGTCAGATACATTGAACCTGGATGCTTTTTTGAAGAGGTGCTTAAGTACCCCTTGGACCTTTTTCTATCTCTATAAATAGAGGACGAATTTGTGTGTCTAGGGTGTCTCTTTTTGTTGTCTATTTATGTGTGTGTTTATTTAGAGAGTATTAGTGTCTACTTGGTGTTTATTTTAAGAGTTTTTAGAGTGTAATTAGTGAGTTTAGAAGTGTGCTGTATTGGAAGGAAAAGTCAAAGAAACTTCAAGGAGTCTGCTTGGGGAGGAAATTAAGATAAGTATCTTTGTTTATTGTTGCTAACTTTAAATGAAATCCATGCTTTGTTTAATTATCATGCATTCTGAGTAGTTTTCTTAGTTTTTCTCCTTGTTTATTAAATTATGTGAATTGATGAAATTAAATAGAAGTGCCTAAAATATTAAAATAAATTGTAATAATTTTTACTTAAAACTTAATTTACTTTCAATTTGGCAATTGTTAAAATATGTTGAATTATCAACTATAGTAAAGATTACATCCAATATTCAGGAAAGTCAAAAGCCTTAGAAGGAGGATACAAATAAATAGGAAAATATTATTTATCGGACGTATAATTGGACATTTTAGTGTGACAAACTAAAATATTTAATTTGGTCCTATTGTTTGAGAGCTGAAGTGTAGATGTTAGCCCTCAGGTGAGGGGAACATGGGAGCTCTGAAGTGGCGGCCAGTATCCTCCCAGCCTAGCCACAAATTCAGTAATCAAACATAGGATTAGTCAATGTTCTTTCGCACCTGACTAAAGGGTAAAGAATAGGAATGCTCCTATTTGTCACAATACAATAAAAGAAATTCTATTTAAATTCATCATTCACTTAATTTTCTAAAAACAAGGAGAAGGATACTTTTTCTGAAATCTTTTAAATCAACTTTATTTTAAAACATTAGTTTACTTTAGTTTGCTTTAGTTAATTATTCTAAATTTTTGTATATTATATTAGTAAGTAATTCATTTAAATTTAGCCGATACAAATCGTTAAAAACTTCCCGTGGGATCGATAACCAGGACTCCACTAGAGCCCTGTATTACCTGATACGATACGTATACTTGCGTAGAATCCACATTATACATTCATAAAATTAAATATATATATATATATATATATATATATTAAAACGAGATCATGTTTTTGGTGTCGTTGCTATTAACATAAATTACAAACATACAAAAAGTGGGTTAGAGACAGTTTGACCAATCTTGAATCAGTGTCAGATTTAGTGCGACTTAGGTAACTCATGAACTAAGCTAGTTTGATATTAAAAATTTCTAGCTCTAACTGAATGTGACTATTTTTTTTTTGTAGGAGAGCTTCCAGCTACTGAAGGAGAGCTGATCCCAAGCGTCAGGAGGTATACGTTCTATGAGTGTGATCTTTCCGAGTATGACCTATGAAGGGAGGCTGCTGCAGGAAAGAAGAAGGATCGAGTCTATGGGCTTGGGTCACATGAATTTATCTAAAAAAAGAAGGAGCAGGTAAAGCAGAACAGGCGGTTGGACTGTGGTGGCATGGGGCCCTCTAGGCACACTAGTGGGGCGCTTCCATATACATAATACAAACAAAGGCAGGTAAGATTTCATTCTTTTCTTAAAGTTTTCTATAGTTCAAATATGTATTCTAATCATTTCATTATATGGACATACTATGGAAATGGGATGAGAGCCCACCGCTGGCGATGTACATGAGTGAAAGCCATAGGAGACAGTCTGACTAATCTTGAATCGGTGCCAGATTCAGTGCGACTAAGGTAACTCATGAACTAAACTGGTTTGATATTAAAAATTTCTAGCTCTAACTGAATGTGACTATTTTTTCCAGCTACTGAAGGAGAGCCGATCCCAAGCGTCAGGAGGTATACGTTCTGTGAGTGTGATCTTTCCGAGTATGACCTATGGAGGGAGGCTGCTGCAGGAAAGAAGAAGGATCGAGTCTATGGGCTTGGGTCACATGAATTTACCTACGACACAATACATCTGTAACTTCTACTTCTATCGCACAAGCGGAGGACTATAGGTGTGTTGCAACATTTGCTGCCGAGATGGAGACCCAATTCACTCATATGAGGTTGGAGCTGAAGGCGAACATGGAAGCCAAGTTGAAGGTTCAGTTAGATTTGTTCTAGTAGTGGAAGAGGCAGCATGACAAGGCAGCATAGGAGGAAGAGGAAGAGGTGGAGGACGACAAGGATGATATGATAGAGGAGTACAATTAGATGGGAGCTTCACTAACTCTACTGCTGGAATTGGGGCAGTTTGTAGAAATTCTGGAGGTAAGTTACTGTGGTATTTCCAAGTGCCAATCATCTCACTGTCGGCTCTCCATTCCGAACTTCAAGCCGCTTACTCGGGCCCCGATTACTGCTAAAGCTTTGAACTACCAATTTGTCTGGATTGAAACTGATTCTCAGCAGCTTGTTAATATTATACAAGGATTATCCCCTCCTCCATGGAATTTGGTATACCCCTACAGAACATTGCTCTCTACATTTGGCTCTATCACCCTCAAGTGGTCCCATATCTTTAGAGAAGGTAACCAACCTGCTAACTGGTTGGCCAAACGTGCTACTGCAGCTCAAAGGATTATTTTTTCTGTTAAACCTGATGATCCTTTAAAGCTTTTACTTTTTGGGGATTTGACTGATATTCCCTATATTAGATGTATGTAAACTTTGTCGACTTTTGCTGAATGAATTTTCTCCTTTTCTTAAAATATATATATATATATATATAAATATATATATATATATATATATATATATATATATATATATATATATATAATGTTTACGTTGTACATTTGCACATATATTTTTTTCAGCGAACATTGATTTATATATTTTAGATTAAATACATTTTATTCATTTCATTATTTGTTTAGATAATTTAGTGTTAGACTGCTATTCAAGTTCATTGAATGCTCGCAATGATATATTAAATGTTGTGATAACAGGTGTGGTAATGTAAATACGAAAAAGAGAATCTATTTCTTTTTCTTACCCAATGACTTACCATCGGTTTTGCCACTACAATTAACATATTCGTAGACAAACCGACAGCTTGCTGATGGTCTTATTTACAGACGCATAACCGACATCGAACCAATGGCTTAAGTCTGTCATACGAAAACAACGGTCGTGCCAGTTTTCCAACAGTTTATCTATCGGTTATAAAAATTGGCTCATCAACGATACCTAAACGACAGTATGTTTGTGTAAAAAAAAAATGACGGGTGCGACACTTTTTCGACAGTTCATCCATCCGTTATGAAAAACCGATGCATCAACAATACAGAACCGATGTTTTTCCGACGTGTAAGTTATCATTTTACCGACAAATTAGCCGTCCCTTCTTTGATTCGACGAAAACCGATGATTTGAAATTTCTCAACAAAATTAATGACATTAAATTATTGATTATAAACTAGTAATTTTATGTTGTCGGAATATTAGTCGGTTTTGAAATTACTGATAAACATTTTACCTACGAGCTTAAATTGTCAATAAACCGTCAAAAAAATTAAAAGCGATGATTTCTCTCGTCATAACCGACGAGGTTTTACCGTCGGAAAAGACCATTATTCCTATATGATATTTAATGTATGTTCTGATTTGCACAAGAACTAACATAATATTTATAGTTAAAATATTATGAGATATTGGAGAAATTCAGACATGTACCACTAGTGTTCCGCAAAGAAGATCTTCATGTATCTTCATTGTGTCATATATATGTCTAAACACAAATGATAGTTTAGAGGTGATTGATTACTCCAAATGTAACTTTGTTGGTCTTGTTAATTCTAAAAAAAAAAAAAATATCTGGATACATCTTTATGTTCGTGGTAAGACTTTGTTAGAGGAGTGTTGAGTAAACTTTTGTTGCTACTTTTTTGCTTGAGGCCAAATTTATGTTTTATTTTGAGTTTACTTCACGTAGTTTATGATTGAAGAGTTTCAATTATTGGAGTAGACTAGTGAATTCAATATTGAGGTCATTGATTAGATAAATTGTGATGATTCGGTTGTAGTCTTTTTGGCTAAGAATAAGAAAACTTGTAGTTGAGACAAACAAATTAACATTAAATGCTTAATCATAGGAAAACACGTCAAGAAAAATAAGGTAGTTATTGAGCATGTGAGCACTAGATTGATGATAGTTTATTTTTTACTGAAGGCATTCCACTATAAAATTACAAAAAACGATCATATAGACTGATTAGTCATGGGTATTTTGGTTAATTTCATTATTAAGTTGAACATATTTGCTGAAATTATATGGCTGTGATATTTATAAGAAAATAATCATTGTGATAGATGAAAGATAATACATGTTCATGGAGTATATAGCATCATCTTTCATAAATTTATTTCTTACTAAAGTAAGATGATATAATTGCATAAGGTGGAAGAATGTTTATTTTATCACTTTCATGCTCATAATAATAATATTAGTGTTATAATTAAGTGATCCAAATATAAATAACGTGGAAACAGTTTTCTAAACTGTTTTAATTCGGTTTTTAAAACATCTTAGTTTTATTATTTTATTTATTTATTTATTCTTTTTTTTTTAATAAAAAAAATTATAGAAAAATACCTTTTGGGATCTCGAAGCCTATTCTCTTTTTAAGAAAGCTCAGAGTGGAAAAGAGTCTAGAAGATTTTAAATTGACGACAAACATAATCAAATGAATGGTGGGAGGTGTATTATATTTATATAAATTAATTTTCACAATTTTGCATTCAATCGATTCTATTTTCAGGATAATTATTGAGAATCTAATTTAACTTTTCTATCAACAGCGACAAATGGAATCACTAAATATGATCTCAATGTTATTTTCCATAGCCAATTTGCTTACGGTAATCCTTCACTCTTCATCCACACCATCGATCTGCTTGATAAAGTTTAGGTTCTCTCTAACTGAGTTAATTTTGGTTTGAAGTACTGGATGTCTTCTGTTAAATATCTTCTTGTATACTATTCAGTTCTCACTGCATTTGCTGTTGCTACAGCCTTTGTTATGGGAACGAACTGGTTCTCCGCAGTGCTGCTCTAGATTTCATCTCAGCCACCGGAATCACATTTTCCACAAGCTGCAGGTGAAACATAAAATAGTTACGTATCCAAAGATAATAATATTTCAGACTTTTATATTCATAACATTTCAGTCGTTCATATCATATAAAAATATTGTTATTATTAACTTCTAGAGTGTGAGATCGATATACCATTTCATGCATACATAACTACAGAGATATACACCAGGGCTTTAGGTTAGATATCTAAATATTAGTGGAGTTGTGAGGTACGTATGTAAAGTAATCAATACAAGTTATTGCCTGATTATATGAACAATTAATTTATTATATTTAAGTAATAGAATTAACTGGAAAAATTAAGTGTCCTAATTATTACATGACTCAGTGTTAATAATATTAGTTTTGGATTGATTATCTAATTATAAAAAATATAACTATTAGAAATTTAATATAATTAATCTCAAACTCCTAGTTAATATGTAATTGTTTTATTTTAATAACTGCATTATTTTATTGATAAATAATAAATTAATTAGAATAGTTAAATAGGATATTTCAATATCTCCAAACAAAATCTCATTTAAATTACATATTTCGTGTTTATTGTTAATCAAAATTAGATTAACTATTTCCTAATTTGCAAAACCAATCTTTTAATAAAGAGTTTACTATCCAAATTTCAATTAATATTGCTGTATTAACTAAATATAAACTAAACCATTATGCCAAGTTATCCCAAGAATTAATATTGTCATAAAAAGCAGAAAAATTTTAATATGTATTTATTTATTTTTTAGAATGCCAAAAAAAAACAAGCTAGCATTCTAAGATTAATTTTCTACATTTGTTTTTGGGTTAGAAATCTTAATTGACTTTCTTTCTTTTTTTTTCAAATTGTAGGAAATAAATCGGATTTTCTTATACAATTTATAATTTTAAGAAAAGAAACTAAAATAATATTCGTTATAAAAGTTAAGGTGGCGTCAGAATTTTACCTTTTTAAACCTCCATTTTAAATGCTTTTCCTGCAACGAAGAGAAGAATACGTTACAATAACATTCAATTCAGTAAAATAGCTTCAATGAATAAAGATTAAAAACATATTTAAAATTTAATAAAAATGATCTGAAGGCCATGCAAAAATGCTGAACATGTTCTACTAATATTAATAAATACTCCAAGTTATGTGCCACCATATTATTATTGTCATAGTCTGCTGCTGTCAATCTATTTATGATTTGGAGTAGCTTAATTTTTTTAGCTCATGTCATAATATTCCCAGAGTGCAGATTTTGAAATTAAACTTTTCTTCTAGGTTTAGGTTTAGAGATCAATGGAATTATTTTATTCTTTCTAATTCTAGCATTTACTGGAGAGAGATAGAAAGAGAAAGAGAGAGAGAGAGAGAGAGAGGTACCCGTTCCTTGAGAAGTATGGCGTTTTCTTCCTCCAACTTGAACACAGTCTGCTCCAGTTGATTCGTGTATTGCTGTTACAGAGCGCGATAATTTCCAGAAATTAATTATCTCAGACGCAATTTCAAAAATAAAAAACTAATAAAAAAAAAAGAAAAAAAAAAGATGGGGCTGAACACCTGCTTTCTTTCCCTCGACCTAGCTGCTGACTCCCTGTTCTTAATCATCCTCTTCTGCCTCTGCAATGCCGCTTTATCAGCCGAATCAACGGCTACTCTCTTCCTCCCCCTCCCTCTCTCTCCTCCTCCCATCGCAGCAACTTTCCCCATCCCCGCCATCTGATCATTACCCGTTTCCTCCAAATCTACTTGCCCGATTCGCTCGCTCACCGCCGCTGCCGCCGCCGTATTGAGATCCTCTGCTCTCACCACTCTAGCTTTGGTCAAGTAATCCTCCAAAGTCACTTCCCTGAACCCCGATCCGTCCCTGGAGGACCCCTTTGCCCCTCCTGAAACTTCCGTACCGGGACCGTTGACCTCTCCTTCGTAGAGATTTCGAAGGAGACGATCCTCCATTCCAGCCGATCGGAAACCGTTGTTTGCCGGCGGTTCAGTAGCTGCATTGAGGAAGTAAATCGATGGTTTCAACGTGTGATCTGCATTCGCCGAAGAGGGGAATGAAGAGGACATGAACTGTGGCCAAGCCATCGTCGTGATCAGAGCAATATAGCTTGGAAGAAGAAATTGGGAGCCTGGAGAATTGAGAACAGTGCCTGACTGCCAAGTGGTATCATTTCCGTTCCTTTTATGGATGGTCCGAGGACGGGCTTACTGGTGGCCGCCGGTTTTCGGTTGACCAGGTTTTTTTTATTTTTTATTTTTTGTTTTGTAGAATTATAATAATACATAGTAAATAATAAAATTCTACATTGGCCTTTATTGATTGTAAGGGCTCTTCTTTGCTGAATTGAAGCCGAGAAAGCTGCGAGGCACCTGAAAGCGAGGGCGTTCGACGGAGAGCTGCGGGCGGCTTCCCACCGGGCTCTACTTGCGCCACGTGGCGGATGAAGCTGAATGAGCCACGTGGCGTATGGTGGAGAAATCTGACGGTGAGTAATGCCGTTTGCTCGTCGGCCGCGGCCGGCAGCTCTTTAGTTTTGACTTTGTTCAGTTGCAAATTAAAATATGCATTATTTGTTATCTCGCCCAACTCCTCTAACTGTTATTGCTGTCAAAATTGATTCATATTTTTTTACTTAAAAGTTCAAACTGCAACAACAGATTAAATGAAAAATTTTTTTGAGATTATTAAGAATTGAATTTAATACAGATTTTATTTTAAATTTTTTATCATTTATTATAATACAGTTTAAAAATTTTATAATGATCATATTAGATCAGATTATCTAAGTGCCCGTTTGGGGCACTTTATAAGTGCGGGGGCGTTTTTAAAAACGCTCCCGCACTGTTTGGTTCACACTTATAAACAATGAATTTAAAAACGGAGGTTGGAATTTGTATTACACGCGACCCGCGGGTAGACCCCCGCTGGCCGCTGTTTCGATCGCGGGCGATGCCTCTTTTATGCCCCTGCCCCCTCGCCTCACAATCGAGCTTGCAAAGCCGAAGCCGATGCCGATAAAATCCAAACAATCAGCGCCTCTGCCTGCCAAGCTTCTCCACGGAGTGCAACGATTGCTCCTCTAAGCCCTAGATTGGTGGTGCCGATCGACCTCAAGAAGAAGCCATGGGAGCGAAGCACCCTCTCCACAATCGTTGGCATCCTCACATACCTGCAGTTGCAGAGGTGACGGAGGGAGAGTTATTTAGGGTCGAGATGATGGACTAGTCTGGTGGAAGTGTTGGAGATATTTGTTCTTGATTTCATTGCCGCCAAACCTGTGAAACAAACCCAAAATGATTAATAAGCTATTTACAAAACGCACTAACCAAAGCAACCTAAACGGTTTATTCGAACAAGTGCGTAGAATTGGTCGATTTTTCGAATCACTGTTTTTCATAAGCGCAAACCAAATGATCGACAACTTATCCGGATCAATGCTTATCAGCAACTTATCTAGATCAGTGAATTATCCGAATAGTTCGGATAAGTCTCATACTTGCCCCAAACAGACCCTAAATTTCAGTTTGATTTAGTTTGACTGACGGAGTTTAGCGGCCTGCACTATTACATACAATCTGAAAGAGATGACAAGCAAACAGTGCAAGTGCCAGATAATTTTTTTTAAATAAAATTATAGTGATTAGAAAAATGTATTTTAATTTATTTTAATTTATTTTAATTTGGGAAGTAAGAAATACTAGATTGAATAGAAAAGAATACAAATGATCTGGTATCGCAAACTCACTCTCTGGCCTCTTATTTTTAGACTAAGGTTGAGTTATACTGTCACAAAAATAAACTACGTATGTACATTACAAGGAAAATTATATAGTAGCATATAATTAGAATTTACTGTGAAATATTTAGTTTGTAAGCTAAAATTATAAAATACATAGTGAGTATGTATTTACATCAATGGACATGTTTAGGTGAAATTTTTGGCCGTCGTCATCAAGTATTATTGTGTTTTGTCAAATTGTTAAAATTATTCGACTAGTAGCCTTTGCAAAATTGTGATTGCATTCAACTTAATCAATACTGAAAAGCCAACAACAAATATTCGTTATTTCTATTATGTTTTTTTAAATAAGAGATTTTTCGTTATTTGACATTGATTTGAGGTATGCCACCAATCCGAGACAATTCTTAACAAGAAACTTTCAAACTCAAAGTAAAAATTATGGGTTTCCACATTAATCAAACTTATAGTTAAACTGATCGGCTCGACATGACAAACCAAATGATACCGAAATTGAACTAATCCTAATAAAATCAAGTCTGGATTATGCTGCTAAACAATTTTTAAGAACTTTGACCGGCTAATTGGAAGGACAAATGGATTTCAAATCTCACAAATATATAATTGACTCAAGTGTCTCAATGAGATGAATTCATTGTGCCAATCATCACTCAATTCCAACTTTATTAAGGCATTATCGTTAGATCGTGAGATTCTCTTTGGACCGTCTGATGGAATCATCAAAATTCTTTCCCTATTTAGAGTGGAGGCTACTCGTAAAATCTATAAATACCTACTCCCTTTATGAAAGGGATGTGGGCGGGGTGTGGGGGAAAAACTTA